>CM031240.1:589322064-591737233 GCA_018340775.1 Taxus wallichiana var. yunnanensis
AAAAAAATATTCTCTTTCTCAAATCGAGCTTCCAAAGAAAAGATATGGCCGTCCCAAGATTCTATGTTGAGACTCGTGCAAAATGGCAAAAACGTAATCTTTGCAAAGCGGATCGAGGGACCAAAAATATAAATTGCGCTTATTGCAAAAAGGAACAAAAATCACAAAACCTCTCGCACCCTTATAAGCCCAAAAATACACTTTGGCCCAAAACCACCACAATCCCGCAACCTTCTCATTTTCCATTTGTCATCACTGTGCCCACAATCCCCACATTTTACACTTTGGAAAAAGTCTTTCCAAGGTACGCTGCCCATTTTGGCAAAAAATCCTTCCAAGCCCACCTCTCTCGCATGTAATATAGTCCGACACATGGCTTCTCTGGGCATTGGTGGAGGTACGACTTACTTTTTTACTTTATGTGTTTTTGAAACAAAAGACAAATAATTTAAAATGCCTCCGGCGACCACCTTCCCGCTTTGACTTGAAACATGGCCACATGTCCCTTTGCGGGCCTGATCTATAATTTTATGTTTTTCCTAAGTACCCTTTTGTTTGGCGTGGCCATATGTTTGATCTGGGACACATGGAGGCTCAACGTGCATTTAGGACCTGCTTCTAGATTTTACCTTATGAATTTTCATGGAGATGACATTTGGCTCCTTCAGCTAGCCTTCCTCTTTTAGAAGTTTCAATGGTCAATTCTTCCTTTTCAGTTTCTTGACACATGGAGGGCCAACACTTGTTTGAGTCTTTGCTTTGGATCAGCCTTTGAATTTACACTTGATGTGACATGTGGCGCCATCCACCGATTCTTCCATACTTAGCCGATTCAGGCCTACCACCTATTTGATTTCTATTGGAACCTAACTACGTGGTGAGCTATCACTCATTTGAGTCTCTCGCCTTGGGATCTCACTTTTAAAAATACACCAAGCTAACATGTGGTTTTTTCTGCTCATTTGGACTTTTCAATGGCCAAATCTATGCCATTTCAGACCTTGGACACATGGAGGGATGGCACTTGTTTGAGTCTCCGCCTTTACCTTCGACCCTTGAAGGTGCATTGTTGAGACATGTGGAGGATTTTTCCAATCCTTTTATACTTAACCGATTTGGGCCCACCCTATCCCCTTTTTTTACTCTTACCACGTGGTGAGCATGTGCTTGTTTGTGGTTTCTGTTTTGGATTCTATCCTTGGAGTTGTGTTGATGCATCAAGTGGCACCATCCGCTGGTCTATGAATTTTAAATGGCCAATGAGACCCCCTTTAGACCTAGGACATGTGGAAGCTTCCACTGACCATGTGATACTTAGCCGATCCAATCCTCCTACCTTTCTCGGACCCTAGATATGTGGGGGATCCACGCTTGCTTGGAGACCCACCTTTTACTTCTACCCTTGGAATTTCACCAATGAGGCACGTGGAAGCTTCCACACTCATTTGGGGTTTGCCTTTTGGGTTTGAAATTTGAAGATGCACTGATTAGACATGTGGAGGATCAGCACATATTTGGGACCTGCCTTTTTTATGCACCTTTTTATAATTGCACCGAGTTGATACATGGTGCCTTCCATGAGTCTTTTGTTCGGCCCCGAGTGGACTCGTATGCGGCTAATTCCAAAATATTTGAAGCTTTCCCCATTTTCCTCTTGTGAGCCTCTATCCTCCTTTTACATTGTTTGATCCTTCACCAAACTTCTCCTCCATTGTAGAGTCCTTCCTGTAACTTGACTATTGGATTTGAAATTTGGGCTCACAATACTTAGCCAACCCTTCGATTATCTCCTATGCATAGGGTCGTGTTTGATCAATTTTACCCATGAGGCAAAATTGGGATAACAATACGTATTATGAAGGAGAGAAAAATGGTTAATGGGAGTGAAATCGAGAGAAGGTAAGTCTCTTTTGATGAGAAGAATGTTGTTTAAACATAATAATATGATGGATCTAATCACTCAAAGAAGAAATTTATTTAAAACAAGATGTAAAGCTTAAGGAAAGTGTTGTGATTTGATCATAGACAGTGGAAGTACTGATAATTTGGTGTCTATAAAGATGATAGAGAAATTAAAATTGAATAAATTTTTCTCATCCCACACCACACAAGGTGTCTTGGGTGCAGTAAGGTAATCAATTGATGGTGAATGAATAATGCCAGTCAAATTCAATATAGGAAGTTGCATGGATAAGTTTACATGTGATATTGTACCAATGGATGTATGTCATGTCTTATTAGGTAGGTCTATAAAGTATGATAGGAAAACAAAACATAATGGGAATAGGAATACATATGTTTTTGTAAAATATATGATTGACCATACTTTGATACCCTTAAAGGGAGAACTCAAAGAAAGTTGAAGTAGGAGAGTGATGATGGCAGCTAAAGAATACTTAAACATTACAAAGGAAGCAAAGAGGAAATATTTAATAGAGGTAGTTGAGCCTCAAACTTTTTATCTAACCAATAAATTTTTATACAAGTATGCAGGTGTGACAATGAAGGAGGAGGATTAGTCCAGTGCTGCACACACAATAATGCATGATGCAAATCTAAAAGAAGGTATATAATGTTGGATGAAATGAGTGATAGAGGCATTCTTAGTCTCCCTTAAATAATAAAAAAAGAAGATTTAGAATTTGATTCGAAGGAACAAGTTGATAACTTAAAACATGATGAAGATAAGCAATAATTAAATGAATGTGTGTTGAGAAAATAGGTGCAACAATTGCAGTAGATAGAAGTCAAAGAGAAAGAGATGAAGTGTGATGAGAAATCATTCATGGCACAAGAAGTTTAGAGATTCTATGCTCTTGAATGTATGATTGGAGATATTGATGAAGATAAATAAGAATTTCAGTCTCTTGGGAACAGTGATAAAGAAAAGATGATGAGAAAACGTCATGAATTGAAGGATGATGCATCAGGCAATAGATTGACGAATCACCAAGTGAAGAGTTAGTGTATAAAAGTATGGAGTAGTTGTTAGAATGTATCAAAGCTTTGGAAGATGCCATAAATGAGAGAAAGGTATGCAAAGAGACTCTTATAAATAAAGAAACTTATGAAAGTGAAAAAGAGATTAGTTCTAACATAGAAGATTCTATTTTACTCAAGACGTTAAGAAATTTTATAGTGAAGCTACATGTAAAAATGAAATGAAATGGTTAATAATGCAAGTTGAAAACATTATCATGTCTTATAACAATGATCAAGAAGTAGGTAAGAATACTCAATTTATAAAGAGGCAATACAACAAAAAACATAGAGATTAGTAGGCAATTGAGAGACTACTCAAGGAGAAGAAGAATAAAGAGATGAATAAGAAGATGAGAAGGACCTTGTGGACATAAAAAAAACTAGAGAGGTGTTTTAAAATGAAAGAGAAGCTCATGAACAATCCTAAGGAAAAATGATATGAAGTGGTCCTTTTAAAAGTGATGTGTCATCTTGAAATAAGTATTAAGACATGTCAAGAGAAGAAGAGACAACATAAAGAATTAGAGAAAGTAATAGAGGGAACATATATGTCTAAATTAACAAAAAAATGGATTAGTGGAGGTTTGCAAGTTCTCAAAATAGTCTTATACGAAAACAAATTTTAGTTGATCTTCATTCCATCACAAGATGGATCATTCAATGATTTGAGTTACATAATAATTTGGACATCCATGGAAGGTATGTTGAAGGACGAAATTTCTTTGTATATTTTGACTCACCAAAGGTTTTTTAGCTTGAATATGGTAAAGAAAAGAAGTATAAGGTGAAATTCCGTATTATGACAGTCATATCAGATCCCGGTCTATCATTAAGATAAAGAATCTTAAACAAGTATTATTCAATTTGAGAGAAGTTTTTAGTATGTTAAAACTTAGTGTTAATACAAAACCAAAAGGAAACAAGCCTCAGCTAGTTGTTTTTTTCTTGATAAAGACCTAGAAGGGACTGACATAGTCATAAAACAAACTCAATTTGAGATGTTCAATGAATAAAATAAGAACAAGTACATTTCAGTTATGAATGGAGTCTTTTCTTTTGAGAACATGTGTCAAATACAATCCAAGACATTACTTGAAAAGCCAAGAAAAAGAGCATCAAGACAGGGGCATATTAAGAGGTATATTGACAGAACCAAGAAAGAAGTATTGGGCAAGATTTCTAATCAGGAACACAGAGGTATGAGTACAAGCAAATTGATGGAGGAAGGTCTTAATAAAGACAATAAAGAAAACAGAGATGTCTTGGATAAAAAATAGATCAAGAAAAAGGAATTATACTCCGACATCAAGCTACCAAGGTCATAGAATAACATAGAATAAATAATAATCCATGCAACCTCTTTTGTAATAGTGGAACAACATGGATAGGCACAAGAAAATATCACACAAAGACCATGAAGGATTCATATTTGAGTAAGAATGGAGATGAATATAAAGATCAAGTAGAAGACAAGAATTAGCTCAATGAAAATGAAGATCACAAAAAAAATTAAGAATGAAACATTGTAGGGTTATTGAGGCAAGAATAATATTGAGAAATGATTTTTCCTAACATTTTTGTTCACTGTGTAGGTACAACAGAAGCAATTTAGGAGCAAAGTTATTAAGAAAGAGAAATAACCACTTGAGAAACATAAAGGAGCAACAAAATTTATTGATTCAAAAAGACATCATGAAGACTAAAATGACATTGAGATCACATATTTTTGGACAAGAAGAAAGGAAAAAAAGTGAATACATAAGAAACAATGAAGAAGAAGATAAAGAACAACAAGAAATAGAAAGAAATCATGACCAGCAGCTCATGAAATATTTCCATAGGGGTAACTCCGATGCAGAGCATGATTGCAAGACTAGGCAAGAATTCTTAGAAGGTGGAAAAAATGGAAATAACATGAATTCAAGTGGTATTAATGACCAAGAAGGTACAATTAGGAGCTTTTATGGGGGTTCTCCATTTTCCCTCTAGAATGTATTATTCAAAAATTTGAATTATGTGAAGACTTCAAAGGCCTAAACCACCTTCTTCGATACTATCAAGAGGTGGAATGACCTTTCCTATCATAAAAAACCTATTTACAGTCATTTATGTTCTATAGACACCTTGATATGTTGTCATGAGTGAACATGACCTTTTAGATGTGTTGTAAATTGTAATTTAGGCATAGTAAAAAGTGAACATAGGATAAATAAGGCCTATACAACCATGACATCATAGGAAGAAGTCTTGGAATAAGTTGTGAAGTAAGTTAGAGTGATATTTCTCATTACACTAGGTTTAAAAATGTTGTTGAGCCTTTTTAGTCTTAGTTGAGAAATCATAGGAATAGGAAATATGAGCCAAAAGTTATTTTTTTAGAAAACAATATCTTTCAAACTTGAGTTTCAGAGGAGATATAGACCTTCATGAAGTCAAATAATGTAAGATTGAAGTTTTCAATGTGAATAAAGCATGTTTTTATAAGTTTCAAGGGTTTATTGTTGAAAGAGTCAAACCAGTCCTCCTCCATGCATCGAGAGGAGGAATTTTGATAGTCATAGTAAATGAGAAAATAAGGTGACCATGATGACTTGATATTATAGAGGAATTAAACACAAGGAAAAGGAAATTTATTTTAGCTCTTGAAGCTTTAAAATTCTTTACGTGTATCTAATTTAGTGCTCACTATTCTCAATCTAAGGTTTACAAGATCTCCTTATTCGTATAGTAGAAAAGGTTAAAAATTTATAATCTTATCTCTCTTAATGTTATTTATTTCTATCCAAATTTGTAGAGATATAGTTTATGGTTAAACTAGCCTTTTAGAGGATTTCATTCTCTAGGCCCATGATTCACTTAAAATAGTACTATAGTCCTAATTTATGATGTTTTGATGATATCTGAAGGTATATGTTGAATAAGATTACTTGAGAGGGTTGGAATAAATATCAATAAGGTGTTTCTTATCTCACTTTACCTCTGAAACCATTTTTGAAGCATATTTATTGTCTTTGAGAGGCCTAATTAGGTCCAGGTAAGTCTTATAAAATAGTAATCTATAGAAAAGATGATACCTTGTAGTTCAAGAATGATTTGTAGTGTCTCTATGGACATTCAAATATGTGATGAAGCATCCGAAACTATAAAAAATATAGTGATTGTAGGTCTATAAGACTCATGTTAAAACCTAGAGTGCAAGATACAAATATTAAGGGGTGTGATACTATAAAAAGGAGCATATAAGATACTTTGTCATTTTTGAATGCTCCAAAGAGTGAAACTTATTAATTTTTGGTTCATATAATTGTTGGAGAAAGAATTGAAAAATCTAAGAATTGGCATTAGGAGGGGGCTAGTTGCGATTGAGACCTTAAGAGGAAATCAATAGAAGGAATAATTCATCAAGACTGGAAACGGAGTTGAAAACCTTGGGATATATCTAATAAAGTATTCTAAAACATCAAGGATTGCTTCTTGGACCCAGTTGTACTTTTAAGATCCAAGTATCAAGGTTTTTAATTCAATCTAAATGTTTTTATAAATCACTCACTCTTAAGAGTGTATAAGAAGTCCGTCAAGATTTTCATGATACTATAGGTATAGTGTAAAAAATAAGGTAAAAGAACTAATATAAAGTAGTATTTTTACTGAAATAATTTGGCTCATGCAACACCATTCTATGAATTACCAAGTTCTAAATCTCTCCTAAATTTCTAGAGATCATAACTATATAGACAATAATCCAAATTGAGTTTACTTAGAAAAGTTCTCTAGCAAGAAGTATAGTATTTGAATATGATATTTTCTCCAATATTAAAGAAGAAGTTTCTCTAATATACCAACAAAACACTATAGATAAAAGGAACTCCGAATATGAAACACAAAAAAATAGAAAGCATGGAAAAGTAAACATTCTAAAACCAAAAGCTACTAAATCTAAAGAGACCCATTGGTAGTGGTTGACTAGAGGTTGTTTCTCCGAAACCTCCCATGCCTCTATAATATATTTCATGTTGCATATCAGTCAAATGTGATCATGGTTCTTTTTCTAGGATATAAAAATCTCCACAATTTTCAATACATCACATAACAAAAATTCTTCTATAAAGAAAATTTTCTTTTAAACACTTTCACCGTACTTTAATTAAATCACTCTAATTATAACACTATAAACACAATTAAATTCAGAAACTATTTGAAACTTATATTTAACATACATGGATGACATGGATGTGAATGAATGTGAAACCGAGTACGAGCGGATAAAATAATTTCAAATTCTTTTGGGGTTTCGGGTAGGAGGGCATGAATTGGTTAATTATGCGCAGAAGTCCTAGGCTGGCCTTTTTACTAGATGGAGTGATGGTATCCCTGCCCTCCCTCCCCTATTTTCTTCCTTGCAATAGGAATATATGTACCTATTTTTGTGAGAGGATATGATCATATAAGCTAGTAATAGGTACGAGATCTCTCATTTTTGGTTGTTTACTTACATTAGGCCAAATGTTGATCTAGTCAACAGCTAGATCAAAAGTAAATGGGCTCCTAGAGGAGGCATCTCTATGGTGGCCATCTCAAATAAATCCATCTTGTTCAAGTTTTACAGGGAGGAAGATTATCTAAATTTCATTAATGGTGGACCCTTGCTCTATGAGAAGACCATGTTGCACACAGGTAAATGGCGACCTTATTTATATATGAATTTTTTTAATCTAATGCTTAACTTGTATGGGAGAAGTTCCCCAATCAGGCCTAGAGTTTTGGAAGCTACAGGTGTTGAAAGGGATAGCTAGAACCATTGGAGAACTATTGGTCATCGATCGATGACTATTTTTAGTAAAAGGATGGTCACTACGTGAATGTTTGTCAATTTTCAACATGGGAAAAATTTACCTACCCTCATCCACCTCTATTCGAGCCATGGGGTTGTTGAACAAAAGATTCAATATGAATATTGTGTTGTTTTTTGGGGAAATGGTAGGTTTTTTAGCCACAAGAATGATTCTTGCAAAGGTTTGGCTCTATATTGGAGGATGAAGCCAAATTTTTATTCTTAGATTAGTGGGGCTAGCCCAATACCAGATCTCCCTTGGCCAAATGACATAATTACAAAACATAGTGAGATGACATTTGAAAGTGTTTTGGTGGAGGTGATCGATTTTACTCCTCTTCTTGTATCTCTCGTAACCCCAGGTCATACAAAAGTTATAGTGAGCTCTAACTCTAATACCATAAGGGTAGATGGGAATAACAAAGATGAGAATGAGACATCCAAGGGGATAGAGGAAGTGGATGATTCTAGGCATGAAACAAAAGATTCTACGGAAGCACCGATGATGTGTTTTCCCTTATCCGATAGATAAATTAATGGAAATAGTAGACTCTTTTGAAGAATTAAGGTGGAAATATTATCAAGGTAAAAACAAGGTAATGGAGAAAAAAATTAAATATGAAATCCCCAAAATGTGAGGCTCTAATTCAAATATGGTGAAAATCATGCCGGTAAATTGAAGGTTGTATTTGAAATCGAAAAGGAGGATAAATGAAGGTCTAAACACCAAATCAATCCGGAATCCCTAAAATTTCTAGCCTTTTTGGAGGGAGAGAGATATAAAGATAACATTAAGGAAAATTTTGGGGGAGAGGATGATCCTGATGATGGATGGCACATGGTGATATCTAGAATATTTAAGTGTTTCAACTAATTGTTTGTATGTTGTTTTCAAGCTTTGGGATGGCGGGTTTCTTATTGGTTTGTTTTGTTTGGACTGGTCTTTCTTGTGTTAAGTTTTTAACTCCTTTGTGGTCGTATTTAATTTTCTTTTTCATTGTTTGGTGTCTTTATGATGCATCTTCCTATGTAAGGCCCCTGGGGGCCACAATCCCTTCTTATTACCTAATATATTTTCTAAAAATAACATAAATGAATTTAATTGACAATGAATGTTTAATTTTTATAGAAAATGATATACACAAGATCAGCTAGAAGATCCTATCCCTCACGTATATTCACACAATAGGTAAAAAAATATTATTCATATCACTATTAGTTTTTACAGATTAGGTAACAATGTAATGTTTTGATGCGATATAGGTAACAACATAATGTGTTGTTACCTACTATGTCAAACTGTCATTTGTGGTTTTTAAAAAATAACGAGCACTATACTATTTCATATGTGAGCACATAATATGATTGTGGGGAAAGAGAAATGGGTTACAACGGTCATGGGTTTGAGTCTAGAAAGATATAAGGATGGACAAGGATGGTCAATCTTTTACACAGGTTCGTGTTGACTACAAACCTGTGTGAGGTATAGGTATATCAAGTTGAGACCACATCACATGAATTTACACAATATTGTATACAATCATTAATATTGACCAACAAATATACATTTTAAAAATTAAATTTATGATATAAAAGTTTAATAGATGATTATTACTTAAAATTGACTAAAAGTATATAAGAACAACATTAATAAAATAAATCAACTAAAACTCTATTCAATCGAAGAACCATACCTATTTTATCAATGAATTACCTTTGATACAATATTAATGTCAATAAATTTTCCACTCATATATTACAAGTGGACAATATGCTAAACATGAATTACTCAAAAGGTACACCATGTAGGTTTAGGATTACAAGGATTATGCTAGAAGCTCAATATGAATGAGGAAGTACTGCTACCATCTATGGGATGCATGCCTCCAAATCCTAATCTTGTATACTTTGGAAATTTCTCAAATTGAAATTTTAAAGTGTTCTCGTTATGGTAAAATGATCTCTCAAAACAACAAACATGGCATTGTTTCTTATCTCTACCATGGTCACTATACATTCACCATTAAAATTTAGAGGACTTAATTAAGTTTATTCAATATCGGACATGTTTATGTCAAGACAAGTCGACCATAAGTAGTGCCCACTCCTCTTCGACATTGATATTACTCTGATTTTTCTTATTTTGAATTATATCCATAGACATTATTATCATATTGATCTTTAGACTTTGATAGATGGACATTTTTATATTTGATTAGCTTATTTGATAGACAATATGGATGTTTTAGATTTATGACATGATGTGATTTACATGATGGATTATATGCATGGATCAACATATTAGTATGTTACAATCTTAAGATATTATTTTATTGACACATTGGATTTGATATATATATGTTGCTAGATGATTTAGTTGGTTTTGTGATCTTATTGCTAATTGATAAATTGATAAAATTGAAATATTTAGAATTGTGAACAATTGGTGAATTACTTAGTTTTAGAGATGTTTTATTTGTGATATTGATGATCTAAATTGATATGTATATGTGTGCAATTTATTATATTTATGCAGTTAATATTGGCACAAGGCCACAAAGTTATTGTTTTGATTTTTCCAAGAATTTGCAACACAACAAACAAAAGGGAATAAGAGACCAACAATGAAGGAATTTGGGGTATTGGAAACAAGTCACCTTGGCAACTAGTGTAAATGTATGATGTTATTGTTGTTTATTTGTAAGGAGGTCCATATTGGGGGTGGCCTTAAATGTGACCTTGGGTAAATTGTGGTTTTCCCTTTTTGATTTTATTTATTTGTAAGTAATTGTATTTTGATTATTATTGTGAGTCACTTTTATTATTATTGTTAAGTACTCCATTTAAGTTAATAAGACTTAATTAATTAGTGTACATTAAGATGTGAAAAAGGGTTAATTAATGTGAGTGGTTAGTTCTAGGTTTGTGTTGGATTTGAAAGAATTTAATTATTTTTGAGTGTTGTGCACTCAACCTTGCATGTAATTTCGGATTTTGACTTTAAATCTAATTTTGGAGGCTTGTGGGAAAAGTTAAGCTTGTCTCACACCTCTAAAATTCACCCACTAAATATGCCTATGATGTGAGGGGATTATTTTAGCCATTTTTGTGTGTTTAAATGGAGAAAAAGAGCAATTAATTGAATTTTTTCTACAAAAGTCTTTAATTGTGGCATCTAGGGGTGTGGGTTTGGGTTTGAGTGTGTAAGAGGGTTGTCATTCCCTCAACCACCAATTTATTGTTCATTGGAGATTGGGTTTGACCTTGTGTTGTGGATTGGAGGAGAAATGATCTAGTATCCTACATGGAGGCACATCACATCTCTCTCCTCTCTTTTCTATTTATTCTAATTTGTTTGAGGATTAGGGGGTTACTTTTTTTTTTTTGAGACTTTTACTTTTGGAGGTGCTTTCTTTGAGAGTGTTTTTGGATCTTGGAGTTAGATTGTAGTTGCTTGGAGTTTACAAAAAGTCTTGGATATTGCTTGTAGATTTAAAACTATTGCAATGGAAAGATAGGTTCTTCACCCATGTTTTCTTTTCCTAATTTGTTGTGCATATGTTTGTGAATGAATTGTTGTTGCATGTGTGATTTTGGGAAGTAAAATGACCCTTAGGTTGTGTAGGAGAAAATAGAAATGAGGATATTTTGAGGTAGGTGTAATTTTTTTTTGGCATTTTAGGAGGGAGTTGGGTTGGGGTATCTCAACTTGTGATAAATAAAATGTGCTTATCTTGTTGTTTTCTGGTGGGAGCTATAAGACTGAGGGAGGTATAATAGTTTTTCTTTTTAGGGAGGCATAACATTTTTTTTATTAGAGGGATCCATAAGAGTTTTGTGGGTTTTGATTGATGTCTTGGAGGTTTTAAGGTGGGAACCCAAACCCTTGGGAGGCATAAGTAGATTCTCATGTTCCTTTCTCTTTCTTGGATTGAGTTTAGATCCTTTTTTTCGAAAACTTGTGTGTGTTAATGTGATTTTTTTGTTTCTCTTGTTGTTTCAAATGTTTGGTTTGGATGTTAAAGTGGAAGGCTTGTGAAGTTGCCAAGGGTTGTCTTATACCCCTCACAAGTTCATTCTTGGGGCTCTGGGGGCCAATGAGGAAGAAGGATTCTCTTCCTCATTGGATTATTGGTTGGTGGAGAGTGTTTCCTACTCCCCTATTTTGGTTGTTGTGTTTAGAATTTGGGAAGATGATGGAGCTCAAGTGAATATTTTGTATTTACAAACACCTTGAAAAAATGGAGATGAAATTCCTCTTTGCAAAATAAATTTTTGCATCTTGTATCCTTTAAATGGAGGGCTTGTAACTTAAATTATTTTTTAATATTTTCAACCTCTTGTAAATGTGTTGAGAAATGGTTGAGTTGTATTAAGTTTTCAAATTTATGTATATGAAAAAATAGGCAAAGGAAAATTGCATTTGCTACTTTGAAATTCCCTTCAACTTGTAAACTCTACTAAGATTGTTTTGAATGAAAAATTTACATTTTAAATGTATTAGTTCTTGCAAAAATAAAACCTCTAAATCTTGCATTATTAAATTAAGTAGAAATTTTTAAATGGGATTGAAATGAA
The DNA here is from genome assembly GCA_018340775.1 of Taxus wallichiana var. yunnanensis. Taxonomy (NCBI): domain Eukaryota; kingdom Viridiplantae; phylum Streptophyta; class Pinopsida; order Cupressales; family Taxaceae; genus Taxus; species Taxus wallichiana. Next base: position 589,334,456 of record CM031240.1, read on the forward strand.
AATAAAGTTCTTCCAACCTAAGTTTATTTTATTGTCTCCAAAGTGTGAGATGTTTCATTTCAAAAAGATTGATGATCATGTTGAAATTATAATTGTTGCTTAAAATGGATTTCCATTTAGTTATTGTGAATGAAATTAAATGGTTTCTTATTTCTATTGAAAAGAAAACATAGTGAAAATAGTGAATTTTTGTTACATTTATTATTAGGTTGAAGGAAAGAATAGAGAATGAGTTATTTTTATGTAATTTGAGTATGAAACTAGAAATGTTATCAATCTAGTAACCCATGAATGGAAGACTTTAGTTCAATTTATTGTTTCTTTAAAAACCAACTTAAGTAGAAGAACTGTTAAAAATACATGTTTGGAAGGTTATGTTTTCGAAGAAGAGAATTGCCACCCTATGTAGAGCGGTGGTTTTAGAACTTCCACCTAGCACAGAGTGGTGATCGACTAACTACCACACAAACATGGTGGTAGTCAAAGGACCACCGTCCTGTAGGGTGGCGATTAGCATCACTTTTGAAAGAGAAAATAAAATCTATCTATTAAAAACCCGATTTAAAATTAAAGGAAATCTAAGCGTAAAACAATTAAAAGGTAACTTCCAACAACTAGAAATGAGTTGAAATTAAGTTTTTAAGCTCTCCAATCTTGTTATATAGTACTATATGATGGAAAATGTAACATGCAAGCATGGGAATCTACAAGTACCTCTTCCTCATACACTGACTCTCGAGGTCATGTCAAGACAAACCCGATGAATGTTAAATGGGATAGATATGTATAAGCTAATCGGGTAATCTTAAATAATCAATACAAAATAATGGAATATACGAATCTAAGGTGAAGAAGGCCCTCCTAAAATGGATTGATGTAATGGTTTTTTAAATATAATGGCTGCTCAAAGTCTCCAATCGATGTCAAGCTCTCTTACCGAGACCCTATTTCTTGGTTTGTTGGATATGTGGGAAGTGACTTGTGGAGATTCGTATATATCTCTAGATAAGTTCATGAAAGTAGTGGTATTGGTAGGTCGTTTAGTGGATTTTATGGTTAGCTATGGGTTGTTTTCTGGTCTAGCCTAGAAAATATTGGATTGATTTGCTTCCATGTTTAATACGGAGAACTATATTATAATATCTCGCAAGAGAGGTGAAGATCTAAACACAAGTGTTCGCAAGCCAGTGTTAATACTTTACTGATTTGTAGGACCGTTGGGTTGTGGGATTTGGGGATCACAACCATGAGTTTGTGGTTGTTGTGGACCTGTTATGGTCATGTGAAGAATCAATCCCTTCTCCTAATTATCTAGTAATCACATGCCTTTTCAGCTTCTATGTTTAGAACTAGAAGTTGTATGATTTTTTTGAGTACCTAATGGTGTGTTCTGGAAAATTGAATATGTAAGCTAGTGTCTATTTCAACAAGGAGGTCTCCGGCTTTAGGTCATGTGGAACCAAAGAATTAGAACAAAATGTTTTCTCTTGTTTGAAAACATGTATAGTCATTTAGGTGTTTTATCAACGCAATCTATAGTTTGGATGGTTTAACCATAATGTGTAAGCTTTGTTGTCTTCGATATTAAATCCTCTTTAGTTACTCACTAATTACTTATCAGTTATTTTTCTCGAAAGACCTGTATCCTAAGGTCCTGATCTATATAAGCTAAAGTCATGGGTAAATTTTGTTGAGGTACTATAGGTTCAAATATATATTCTCTAGGCTCTCTAGGTCCTGTGATTGTCATACAAAAGATGATTCAAACTCTAACTAACATTAATAAATTGATTATGAAAGAGGTATTACACTACGTAAGCATTCTTCTATTTTTTGTATTTTCCAATGACGTATTTCAATGAAATTGAAGAGTAGCTACTCTAGTATATCTATAAAATGAACAACTAATCTAATAACAAAATAAAAACAAGCATTGTAGCCTCTTACTATGGCTATTCACCTGTGAAGTTGTGATTTTATCTTAAATATCTAAGTAGCTATATATTTTGAATTTTGAAAGGCTCTCGATCCTACCTCAGAAGTGAGGAATGAATCATAGTTTCAAAGAAACTATCAATCCCCATAGCTTCCCTTGTGATATCGAGAGTAAAATTTTTAATTGAAATAAAATAATTCACTACTCTATTTGATATGTTGTAACTAAAACCTTTGATAGCTCAAACACGGCATTTACTGAGCAAATAGTAAATCCGGTTGTGTGTGATTTCATCCCCTTAGTTGATCTCCTCATTCCTTCGTGTCCTCGTGAATCCATAAAGTGTGTATATGATAGTATCAACAAGAAGATAGTAATCAAACAATGACAGCTTTGGATATAGAATGAAGATAATGCGAGTAGGAGAGGGATAGTGCAAGTGAATAGAGCTTGACTATGCAATTCCTAGTGGGATTTATTGCAGGAATACAACACAAGTGTCTGAGAGTTTCAGAAATTATCCTTGTGAAAAACAAAACTTGCAAATTTAATGGATTCTAGTCTTGAAATGAAGCTATTCTATGTTTAAACTAACTGTATGCGAGAATAATGAAACGAGACTTGAAACAAGAAGATGATATGACCTCTAAAATGCCAATAATGGAAGCAAAACCTGAAACTAACAAAATTCTAAGCAAGGAATTAAAAAAGAACAAGAGAATTGAGAGGACGAGGGTGCATTTTCTTGAAAAAAAGATGGATGTTCATAACCAACGCATTTATGAGAGGGTAACTCCGATTTGATCTCTTTTACTATAAACAAAGGAAAAACACTTTTCCCAGGGAGAAAAAAACATTAATGCAAGCCAAAGTGGTTGAAGAAAGCATGTAAAATCCAAGATTTACATTTGACATGATATTCAGAAGGATCTGGAAAATGCGTACAGGACCGCCGCCCTGTGCAGGTCAGTGGTTCAAGGGAATGGATCGCCCCTATCCTAGGTGGCGGTCACAGGACCACCACCTGGCAGGTGGCAATTTCATCATTGAAGACAAAAATGCAAGAAGAAAGGGGAAAAAGGGAAAAACAAAGCATGCGGAGGTTGAGCGGGCATGCGGGATACAAGTGTATACTTGGAGCCTTTATGGATTTCGAACACCTCTTGCAAGGAGACCCGTATTATTATTGGGGCATGTGTAACATCATTCCAGGTGATGCGATACCTTAAAATTTTGCGTACATAGATACTTCCCTATTGGAGAAGCATTTTAGCCATGAAGAGGCATAAAGCGGTGGATCCAAGTGTGGCGGTCCCAAAATGTAGAGTTAAGAGCTATACACGACACATCCATGTGTTGGAAAGTCACCATCCAACATCCCACTACCTGTAAAATAAAAAGGGGACTCAAGTGCAGATAGATAAAACAAATTGAGAAATAAGGGTGAATTGATAAGAAAAGAGGACTTACCATCTATGCGAGGTTTAGAGCTTACCTCCGTCGTTGTGCTCACACCCTACAAAAATACATTCAAAACCAAATTAATAAGGCTATTTATATAAAATGAAGTCATTTTACTATTCATTTCCATGGATTGATTTGATAGATTTTGAGCTCTAGGACCCACGGTGACAGTTTTTGACGAGAGTATAGTCAAAACATTTGTGGTGAGATAGGGATCATGCCTCCGAGAGTGGAACATCGACCCACGAAGTCTCATGTTAGTTTTTCTCAATTTATTTCTTTTAAACCTAAAATGTGGAAATGATGAAATATTTCCTTGGGGGATCATTTTTAAAAATGTTAGTTTTAAATGTGTCTTTAGGGGGTGCCCATAGGGTAGGTTTGTTTTTTTGTTAAAAGAGGGTTTTTTTCTTGTTTTTAAGATTTTTTAGGGCTTACAACCTATTTGGTTTCACGGGACAAGACCACCACCCTATATAGGGAAATGGTTATGGGACTTCCACCTTAGAAGGTGGCGGTCCATGACAGAGGACAAAAAAATGTAAATTTTAAGTTGTTTTTGCATGCACAAAATTTTTAGGTGTTTTTACTAGTTTTTCTAACTTGATTTCAGTACTAACTTACTCCCTTTAGTGTTTTTAGGTGTATGCAGAACAAGGAGGAGTACATCTGATGGATGCAAGAGAGGGAGTGTGATTGGCTCTTAGCAGTGTTGGAGGCACTCTCCCAGGCAAAGCGGGATACTCTCCAAAGGTCCTGGTATATATGGAGGATTGCACAAGTTCCTCATGTTACACCTACCATTCACATATTGTGTGACTTGTTCTCTTATTGGGATGCAGATCGGAACACCTTTCGATTACTGGGAGTTAGGGGTGAGTGGTCCATCACCCTAAAGGATGTTTACTATATACTAGACATTCCAATCCTTGGGCGGAAGTTTTCTCCTAAGAAGCAATATCTAGATCATAGGTGGTTTAGTGGGCCACCTATATGGGAGATATGGTCATATCGATGGGGTCGAAGAAGAGCGTGAGGATCCGCTCTATTATTGAGTTAGACATTCCCTTGCTTTGCAAGGCCATTATGGGAATCCTTGCATCTAGACTGAGTGGGGACAAGGGATGGGACACCCTAGTGTATTGTTGGGCTCCTATTATTACATAGATTGAGGGCCGTGGACATGTCTATGCTTGGGAGAAGATATCCTTGGGACTACCTACCATGAATTATACAAGGTAGTCTCGATTACGAGGGCGATCCTTAAGCCACCCAACTTTTGTCACGAGTTAGGTGTATGAGAACATTATCCTATATGGGAGAGATGTAGAGGTGGAGGATCCCGAGGCCATTAGGGCGTGCTGAGGTGGGCGGGGTTGAGCCGGTGATCTTGAGTGGCATGATACCCAGACATCCTCCAGCCGAGAGGGTGGAGCAGAGTGCGAGAGGGTGACTCGGTTTTAGAGGAGTTACACTCTTGGGACCCCGTGGAGATCGCGAGTCTATTGCAGTCATCACATTGCCCCGCATGTGGGAGAGGGGCACTAGTTGGTGGTGGCGTCAGGTGGTAGGCACTTGATTCTAGAGATCCTTCTTGAGGCTTGGTGATCCTAGTGAGTTAGACTCTTCTCTTGATATTTGTTTTAGTTAGACTCATCTTATTATTTTATTTCTTTTTGTTTTGTTTTCTCTTGATTCTATCATTGATTCTTTTCTAACTATTTTTGTCCTTTGTTTTAAAGTGATCGTTGTTGAGTGGTGATACTTGATTCAATGAGTGTGTAAAGATACACTGCTTCTCCCCTTGGAGAAAACTCATGGTGAGACTTGATTCAATGAGTGTGTACAAATACCCCGCTTCTCCCCTTGGAGAATACTCGCTCGAGCTTTTTGTGGACGTGCGGAGCCCTATCCACTGGGTAGGCATAGCGATGTTTTTTTCTTTTCTGGTATGTGGTGAATATCATAAATTCTCTCCTCACGAAGGTGGCTGGATATAGGAAAGTTGAGTGCACGATGAGGAGGATCCATTCTCGTAGAGAGACGGTAGCTATCGGGCGTGATCATGGGCCTCGGTGCATTGAGCACCGGTGTAGCTGGAGTCCTAGTTGTGGCCGCAAGCCTTCCTCGAGGGATCCCATAGGGATTGAGAGACTATTTTTGTAGTATTTTGTCAGATGTTTATATGAGTGTTTTTGTACTTTTCGGGCTCATTGAGTATTTTGACCATGCCTAGTGCATGATGGCATTGTATACGAAACCTGATTTGTATATATATATTATATATATCTCTTTGGATCTAGACTCTTGGCATCTTGAATTTTGTGACTTATTTCTATATGTGTATTTAGATGCTTTTAGAATACTGTTTTCATGTTTTCAGAATGTATGCAATGGATAACAAATGATAGTAGATAGAAAATTTTACTTTGTATGTTTTTGTAGTGCTGATATGAGATGATACTAACATATGGTAGTACTAAACTTTTGAACTCTTTGGGCAATGTTAGTGATTTCTTCTTATGTTGGAAAAATGTGATGAATGCATAGTGATAAAGAGATGAACTTGCCCCAATCCTAAATCCATGCAACTAGTAAGACGTGAGGGATTAACACCAAGAGTTAGGAAGGGCATAAGTTGTATGAGTTTGATTGAATGGAATGATGAGAGACAAACAAACTGGTAACAAAAACCAAATTTGGACCTACACACCCACCCTACTCAGAACTACTACTATGCTTATAAAGTTACTTACTGTTCAGGGCTTTATCTATACTTAGATTCATAAATGGCAACTGTCTGGTTGACAAAATCTGGTTTTGAGGATTTGATCTCTTTGGAATTTGGATATTTGTTTTCTTTTAATAGGATTTAATTTGTATTTTTATCATACCAAGATTTGTTCATTTGTGCGACTGGACCACCTACACCTAACCTCACGTCACTAGTAAGAAACCATGGGTTTGTCACCAAAGGCAAGATATAGGCAAGTAAGGGCACTTCTTTCCTTTCCCAACCTCACACCGCCAAGATGGAGAGATGTGGGCTTATCACCAAAGGTTGATGGGGCAAGTAAGTGTGCAAAATAAAATATTTTGTTTACTTGGTGCTTTTGATTTCATTTGATTTTGACATTTTTGATCTATGACTTTGGGATATCCTTTCATTCCAAGAGATTTAAGAGGGATAGATGTGACACCAAGAAGCTTCCAGAATAGACCGTAGGAAAGGAAAACTTCACCTAGTAGAAAGAAAGAGCAAAGCCAAGTATGTAGGCCTTGGTATGGTTTTCGTCAATGTTTGTCTATCGAATTTGATGAGAAGATTTGAAAATAGTTGATGATGTTTGGAGAGATGTGATATGAATGCTTTTGCCAATATTTTAAAATTTGCAACAAATTTGTTTTAAGAGTAAGCTCCTAGACTACCATTTTTACAAAATGGACAGAATGAAGCAGCTAAGAGACTAATGCAATGTAAGTAGCTATAATGTACTAGTAATGACTTTGGTGTTTTATGCATAAAACCGCTTAAGATGCAAGGAATTGACAGTTTCACCGAATTCCTCACCTTCCAGTGTGCACAAGAGATACACACCATTTCCGTAGTCCTTCATGACTTGGTATGGGCCCAACCATTTGGGCTGGAACTTCCTTCCTTCACCAGTTTTCTTATCGATCCAGCTGTCCAGTCTTAGAACTAAATCTCCTTCATATATTTCTTGCTCGTAGACTTTTTTGTTGTATTGTCGGCACATCCGGTCAGCATAGGCTCTATGCCATTGTTTGACATTTAACCTAGCCTCATCAATGCTTTCTAGTTGAGAGAAGTATGCCTCCCTATAATCTTCTTCATCCGTAGATCCTTGTAATGAGATATAGAGATTGGGTATTTCAACCTCAAGCGGGAGAACTGTTCCTTTCGAATACTAGTGAGAAAGGAGTTTCTCCCGTAGGCATTATTATTGAGGTTCGATGGGCCCACAAGGCCGGATAGAGTTTTAAATGCCAATCTCACTTGTTCTCCTTGACCGTTTTGAGGAGAATAGCTTTTAACATTTTGTTTTTCACTTTGGCTTGAGGGTAGTAAAGAGAGGCCGTATGATGGTTTATCTTGAATTTGCTACATAACTCACAGACTTCATAATTTTTAAAGGATGTGCCATTATCTGAGATAATGACTTGTGGGATGCCATACCTACAGATAATTTGGTTCGAGAATGAATTTGGAAATTACCAACCCAAGTGCTGCAGGTGAGAGGCATGGCCTCCACCCATTTGGTAAAGTATTCCATGGCTGTAATTATAAAATTATGGCCATCGGTTGATGAGGGAGAGAATTTCCCTATCAAGTTTAGACCCCACATGGAGAAGGGCCACATAGTCGCTATTGGTTATAAGGATTATACTGGCATGTGAATCTCATGAGAGAATTCTTGGCATTTGTGGAACTTACATACAAATTCCATTACGTCATGCTCGAGAGTGGGCCAAAAATAGCTCATCTGATGTATTTTGTGAGTGGTGGTGTGACCACTGAAGTTTCCCCCACATATCCCACTATGGGATTCATGACAAATTCTCTTGGATTCTTCTATGTCAACGCATCTTAGAAGCATGGTGTCAAATACTCTACGATAGAGTACTTGGTCTAAAAAACATATTGAGTGGTAATAATGTGTAGCCACCTTCTTTGTTGTGACGTGGCACCTTCCGGGTATGCATGGTCCATGATAAAATTGATGATATCGTATACTAGGGACATGTAGAGATGGGGGTCGTGTCGATGAAGTATACACACTCATCGGGAAAGTCTAGATTTACCACTTTTTTGCCTTCATCTAGTGGATTGTTAGCTAACTAGTTTGTAATGATTTGTCCCTTAACGGATTTCTAGTTCATGAACATTAACTCAAATTCTCCCATTAAGGTTATGAAATGGCCAGCCTTTTTAGATAAAGATCCTTGTGTGAGAAATGTTCGTAAATGGTTTGTCTTTACAATGACCCTTGTTTCCTGGTTTAACATGTAATGTCTCAAACATTTTGTTGTAAAAATTATGGCAAGGCATTCTCTCTCTCTGTCATGTGTGTAACATATTTCATAATCGAGAAACATTCGACTAATGAAATAGATCGCACATTCTTGCTTGTCATCGTCCTCTTGAGCCAAAGATCCGTGCCAATGAGACATGAGTGGGTCATGAGTATAGGATCAAAGGGCGATCTGGTTTGGGAAGCATTAACATAGGTGGTGACAACAAGAAGCGTTTAATTGCTTTGAAGGCGCCATTGCATTCTTCACCAATCGATGCTATAATATTTCTTGAGTAGATTGTTGATTGGATGAATAGCAAAGCTTAAATCTGGGATGAACCTTCGGATTGCACCGAGTTTCCCAAGAAATGACCTGATTCAAGACTCATCCGATGGTGGGATCATTTCAAGTACAACCCATATTTTGGGTGGACAACATCAATCCTCATGAAGTATTAATGTATATGAAAATTTTACCTCCTGTCACACCAAACACACACTTCTCTAGATTTAATGTGAAGCAATATTTGATTAGCCGTGAGAGGATGATACTAAGAACTTCGGATGATCACAACATTTCTTGGCTTTGGCCAACAAGTCATCCACATAGGATTCCACAATTTTATGGATAAGATCGTGGAATATATAAGTTATTGCCCACTTGTGATATGTGGTGTTGGCATTCTTAAGTCCAAATGGCATGACATCGTAACAATATGTTCCTAGGGAGTTATGAGTGTGGTATTGGCTTGATCCTCGCTCTCGTTATTTTAATCTAATTGTGCCCCGAGAACCCATCCATGAGGGATAGTAGTTAAAATCCAGCTTGTTTCATCAATGATAATATCGATGGATGGTAATGGTAAATCATCCTTGGGACAAGCTTTGTTAATATCTCGAAAGTCTATGCAAATGCGTATTTTCCGATTTTTTTAGGATGGGAATGATATTAGATACCCATTGTGAGTAGTCAACGGGTTTGATGAATCCTACTTGGAGAAGTTTTATTACTTCCTCTTTTACCATGAGAGCCACTTTTGGCTTCATTGGTCTTGAATTTTGTTTGATTGGCTTTGCATCTAGTTTAGTGACAAGATTATGTACTGCAACTTGTGGTGCAATGCCCATCATTTCTTTATAGTTAAATGCAAAATCATTTTGATGTTCTTTAAGGATTTGGGTGTGTATTTCTATCTCCTCTAGAGTTAACGAGGATCCCAACTTCAAAATTCTTGGTTCCTCCTCTGTTCCAATGTTTATGTCAACGGTTTCTTCTATCAAAGAAGCGTTACTTTCTTCAAATTTAGGTGGGGCTAGAGGTAGTTCCAAGGTTTCTCCATTATCTATCTTTTAGATAACGAGATCTTTCTCAGTGGAGGAGACTCTACCTTGAGATTCCCAAAGTAGGAAGAGGAATGAGGTATTAGGGAAAGATTAACAATACGGTGAGCAAGGACTAGCTCCGTATAGGCATTCAGAAATTTGAGAGTGACTCTATCATCGTCAAAGTGACCTAAGATAGAAAAATCATCCTCACTTCTCGGTGAGCTAGGATTGAGTTTGTTGGTATTTTACACACTAATGGTTTGGTATGAAGTGATACCATGGAATTTGTATCCACCAACTCGCTGTTCAGGGTGAAACATGAAGCCGAGGTTGCTATTAAGTCGGTGAGAAGGTTCTTGCTCTCATGGGATTGCTTCAATTGATATGAAATTGAATCCCTTGCCTAAATCTAACATGGTTGTTTTGTAAAGTTGTAAATGTTCATCCCTAGTTTCATATACCTCGGAGATTTGGTTCACAACTAGTCATGAGTCTCTTAGCATTCTAATGTTATTGACACCCATTCTTTTAGCTAGGATGAGGCCAAGGAGGAGAGCTTCAGTACTCATCCCCATTGTTTGTACACTCAAAGTTTAATTTAAAGGCAAAAGCTAGGATCTTTCCCTCGGTGAAGTAAAGACCACCCCTACTCTAGCTCCAAAGAAATATAGATCTAGCTCCATCAAAGTGGAGAGTACAATATTTGTTTGGAAAAATTGACGTTGGGATATTTTTCATATCTATTTCTTTTACTTCGGTTACCTCTACCATAAAAACTTCATATGATGGAAGAGAAGCGATTCCCGGGTGTGTCCCATACCCCAAATGAAACAAGAGGGAGAATAGGTAAGTCTTTCTCCAACAACTCAACAATTTTTTTGGTAGTCCATAGTAATACTACTTTTATAGCATTGGTCTCACTTTTGAGTACTCGAATGTCCTCAGCTAGATTTGAAATTTCCAACTCAGTGGTGGATATCAGCTTTTCTTTCGGTTGTGAATTAGTTGGTTTGACAAGCTAGTTTGCTGGAAGTTCAAACTTGGAGTGGATACTTGGTCTTTTCTTCAAATCAGCTAGGTGTATATCGAAGGGTTTTGGCTCACCTTGTGCCCCGAATATTTTCTCGTAAGTGTAGAAATATTATTTCTTCGAATAGTATGGAACAGATTGCCTTCATGCGGTGTATCCATGGCCAACCAAGGATCATATTATAATTGGTTTCTGATATATAATATATAATTCAAAGTGAGAACTGCCTTGGGTCCTAAAGTGACCGGTAAAACTATGGTTCCAATCGAAGTGGCTTTGAGGCTATCATAACCTCTTAGCATATTTTGCATCGTGGAATAGTTTTTCTCTCCATATCCTATCTTTTGAAGGAAGCGAAGGGGACTATGTTGACTATAGCCCCATCATCAACCATTACATATTTAACATTATTATTGTAGACCCAAACTTGTAAATGTAAATCTCAATCGCCTCTTCATGTAATTTCAGCATTTGTTGGCATTTTTCTTATATCGAATATAAATTCAAAGATCCTATCCGGTTTCCCAGAGGATAAACATCAAAATTCACATGGTTTACTTGGGTTTCCAGAGGAGGAGTGATGTTGATTAAATGGCCAAGGCCTAACTCTTCTAAGAGGAAGCCCTATGGGTGGGAGAGTTTTTTAACAAATCCAAGAAGGATATGTGCAAAAAGGTTTTAGTTAAATCATTAATCGGATCATAGGTGCCTATAGGTTTTACCAATGTTTGTTGAGTGTTGTCTGCGGGTTTAATGAATACCTTGGAGTTGGTTGAGAAGAATAATCCTATGTTCTTATTATGGTTGCTATGGGTAGCTTAGCGTCTAACTCCACTAAACTAACTATCTTAGTTTGAGGTCGAGTTCTTAATTGGGGTGCGATTGGTGGATTTAATGAAGTCAAAGATTCATGAACATTGTTTCCTATCATGACACCTTTATTTTTCCGTTAGGATCTAACTTGTTGTTATTAGAATGGTTTGGGAGCGGGTCATTGAAGGTCTTGACGGATGCATTTTGAGGGGAAACTTCCCCGCTTAAGCGTTGGCATGGGTACTACGGAATTTGCTAAAAACATATCTATAAAGAGTTGTTTTTGATCTTCTGGAAAACGTTGCATGAATTTATTGTATTCATGACAAGTCCTAGTATCATGGCCTTGAATTTTGTGGAAGCCACAATATAGATTGGGATTGTAATTTTGAGGCTATTGATTTAAAACCTGTTGTGGCCCGAAATTCTGATAAGGTTGCTAGTTTTTAGAGTTAAAATTTTGTTGTTGCCTTTTGTTTTGACTCTGATATCTAGTTGGGTTTTGATTTGGACTTTGTGTTTGGACTTTTCGTTGTTGTTGTTGTTGCCATGGCAAACGATTAAAATCCACCGTGTTGATTGTTGGGGTAAATTTATTATTTCACTGATTATTAACAGTGGAAAAATGTTTACAAAATTTTCCCTTTTATCTTGGTCGCTTACTCCATCTATTGTAATGCGGTGGTTCTTATTAAGGATCTTAGGTCCTTGATTAGCATTCCCAACATTAGGATAGGCGCGTGTTTTGATTGGGAGTGGTTAATTTCTGTTTGTCCCATATGTCTTGCAACCACTATCAATTGCTTCTTGTCGATTCGCAGAGCACTCTCGAGTACTTCATCATAAGTTCTTAGTGGGAATTTCTAGAATTCTTCCTTTATCTCTCTATTAAGTGAATTAAGGAATAAATTACATAGTTCCATTTGACCCATATTTGGAACACTCACTGATGTGTAGAGAACCATATGCCATATTTGGATAAAATGAGTGGACGATTCATTATGTTCTTGTTTGATATGTAATAACTCCTTTATTCTTGTTCTTAACAAATTTTTCATGTCAAAAGCTTTGATGAATTCTAACACGAGTTGTATAAATCGGTGCATCAAGCTTCAGCTATTCTCGTAATACCAATCAAGGGCAATACCTTCTAGGGTCTTAGGGAATTTTTAGTGACAACCCTGCTCCAAGGAGTAACTCCTGTATGGCTGGGCATAGGCCTTAATGTGTGCATTTGGGTCCCCTTCCCTTTGTATTTGGGAAAATTGGGAAGAGCTCTTGGAAGCATAACGCTTCATATGGTGAATTCTAGGGGCTCTTTCAAATATTCTCGAGTAAGTCCCTATAGCGTAGGCCTCAACCATTGATGGGGCTTGCTAAGGGGGTTGAGAGGAATGGGTTGTTGACATGGCATAGTATATGTGTTTATATGAACATAAGGGAATCCCCGTGGTTGAACGAACATCCCGAGAGAAGAGAACATGTCTCCTTGTGGTGAATTTGAATAGATGTTTAAGTAAAGAGGAGCATTATTCGGTATGGGTTGTTTGGTGCCAAGCCGGTGGTGTCATGCTTTCGACTAGAGTGACGTTTGAAAACACTATCCTAGTTGGTGTTTGTTGTGGATAATTATAAGGATTTTGAGGAGGCATGCCTAACGTGCCTGTTCCTATAAGGAGGTCAACTTGACTAGGGTGATGCAGAGGATTGGGGATTCTCGCTTGCTGAAAATATGAATTTTTGTTTTCTAGAGTAAGTTATAGCCCTCTAAAATTATCAAAGCTAAGGCTGAAATGACCTCCATTGGTGAAGACATAGTGCTTTTCCTTAAGGGTATTTGTTGTATAGCTTGAGGTTATAAGGGGGTATGATACCCTACTATGAATTGGTCGTTACCCTACCAAGCTTCATCAAGGGTATTTCCCATAGGTGGAGGAATGGGGTGTTCCCTAGACTAGGGTATCGACCGTATTTGTAAACTCCCTATAGGTGGATACATATTTTGGAAGCATTGTTCACTTTTAGTGAAGCATGCCAAGTACTCCTCATCAAAAAGGGGAGTGGGTCCGATTGTCTACCGATCTATGGTCCGAACAAGACCTAAGGAGATGAAGTGGATTCTCCAAGAACGTTATATTATTAGAGCCTAATGGCTCTAGCCGTTGAGTTTGTGCAAACGATCAAATTCCTCAATTTGGAACGAAGAACTACAACTAGTTCCGTGAGGGGAAGTTTGAGATGAAAAGTAGTTACTTGAACAGCTTATCAGCCCACACAAAAAGTGAGGGTGATGGTTGTCTATATGTTTGACTATAGTTTACTTTGAGACTTGAGAGAGGTCTCGCCATATGCATCATATCCCGACATATTCGAGGGGTATATGAATTCTTGTAGAATAATGGGAAAGAGTGAAGATGGATGGAAGAAATGAAAAAAAAGAAGAGAAATATTAGTTTGTTTCACATCGGGCTCACCAATTTTGTACGATGGAAAAAGTAACATGTGAGCAATCGAATCTACAAGTACCTCCTCCTTCTACCCGACCTCTCGAGGTCATGTTGAGATAGCCATGAATGTTGAATGTGGATAGATATGTATAAGCTAATCGAAATATTGGATCCTCAATACGCAATAATGGAATCTCTCAATCTATGGTGAAGAAGGCCCTCCTAACCTGGATTGATGTAATGGTTCATTCGGATATAATGGCTACTCGGAGGCTGCAATTGATATCAAGCTTTGCCAAGACCCTATTTATTGGTTGTTGGATACGAGGGAAGTCACCCGTGGGAGATTCGTATATATCTCAAGACAAGGTCATGAAAGTAGTGGTAGTGGTAGGTAATTTACTGGATTTTGTGGTTAGCTATGGGTGGTTTTCTGGTCTAGCCCAAAAAATATTGTATTTATTGGCTTCTATTTTTAATACCGAAAACTGTGCTATAATATTTGGCGTGTGGTGATGATCTAAACACCAAAGATTCGCAAAGCCGTCAATACTTGACTGATTTATAGGACCGTTGGGTTGTGGGATTCGAGGATCACAACCGTGAGTTCATGGTTGTTGTGGATCTATTATGGTCATGTGAAGAATCAATCCCTTCTCCCAATTATCCAAGAATCGTATGCCTTTTCAGCTTCTATGTTTAGAACTAGAAGTTGTATGATTTTTTCGAGTACATAATAGGTATTCTAGCAACTTGAATACGTAAGCTAGTGTCTATGTCAATGAGGAGGTCTCCCGCATTAGGCTGTGGAACCAAAGGATCACAACCAAATGTTTTCTCTCGTTTGAATCCCTACACAGTCATTCAGGTGTTTTATCAAGGCAATCTATAGTTTGGATGCTTTGGACTGCAATGTGTAATCTTTGTTGTCTTCGATATTCAATCCTCTTAGTTGCTCACTAATTTCTTGTAAGTTTGTTGTTGCTTGAAAGACCTGTATCCTAAGGTCCTGATCTATATCAGCTAAAGTCATGGGTAAATTTGGTTGAGGTACTATAGGTTCAAATATATATTCTCTAGGCTCTCTAGGTCCTGTGATTGTCATACAAAGATGATTCAAACTCTAACTAACATTAATAAACTGATTATGAAAGAGGTATTACACTACGTAAGCATTCTTCTATTTTTGTATTTTCCAATGACGTATTTCAATGAAATTAAAGAGAAGCTACTCTAGTATATCTATAAAATGAACAACTAATCTAATAACAGAATAAAAACAAGCAACGTAGCCTGGTATGGCTATTCGCCTGTGTAGTTGTGATTTTATCCTAAATATCTAAGCAACTATATATTTTGAATTTTGAAAGGCTCTCGATCCTACCTTAGAAGTGAGGAATGAATCACAGTTTCTCAGAAACTATCAATCCCCACAGCTTCCTGGTGATATCGAGAGTGAAATTTTTAATTGAAATAAAATAATTCACTACTCAATTTGATATGTTGTAACTCAGAACTTTGATAGCTCACACTTGGCATTTACGTAATAGTTGTAAATCTAGTTGTGTGCAATTTTGTCCCCTCACAGATCTCCTCTTTCCTTCGTGTCCTCGTGAATCCGTAAAGTGTGTATATGATAGTATCAACAAAAGATAACAATCCAACAATGGAAGCTTTGGATATAGATCGAATATAATGCAAGTAGGAGAGGGATATCACAATTGAATAGAGCTTGAATATGTAATTCCTAGTGGGATTTATTGCGGGAATACAACACAAGTGTACTTTGGGAGTTTTAGAAATTATCAATGTGATAAAATAAAACCTACAACTTTAATAGATTCTAGTCTAGAAATGAAGATATTCTATGTTTAAACCGATCGTATGTAGTAACAATGAAACAAGACTTGAAACAAGAAGATAATATGACCTCCAAAATGCCAAAGAATGGAAGCAAAACTGAAACTAACAAAATTCTAAGCAAGGAATTTAAAATCAACAATAGAATTGTGAGCATGAGGGGCCATTTTCTTGAAAACAAGTCTGGCTATTTATAACCAATGCATTTACTAGAGGGTAACTCCCATTTGATCTCTTTTACTATGTACAAAGGAAAATACTATTCACAGGGGAGTAGAAAATATTAATGCAAGCCAAAGTGGTCGAAGAAAGCATGTAAAATCCAAGATTTACATTTGACACGATTGTTGGAAGGATCTTGAAAATGCGTATAGGACTCGCCACCCTGCCCTAGGTAGCGGTTTCATCACTGAAGACAAAAATGCGAGAAGAAAGGGGAAAAAGGGAAAAACAAAGCATTAGAAGTCTGAGTGGGGCATGTGAGATACAAGTGTATACTTGGCGAGCCTTTCTAGATTCCGAACACCTTGCAAGGAGACCCGTATCATTATTGGGGCATGTGTAACATCGTTTCGGCGGTGTAGTATCTTACAATTTCGGGTACATACAATACCCAAATGTTTAAAATTCTTAAATGAAAGGAAATGGTATTTTCCTTGATTGTTGAATTGAAAACAAGAAAATATTTTTATTAAAATACAAAAAAATCCATTATAGGATCTCTACATTAAACAAATGGGCAATATTACAATAGTGAAATCTTTACAACTAAAGCCATGAAATTTTTTCCATGGTTGCTCTTCTTTCTCTCATGGCTCTTCCTCTTTCTCCTCTCCCTAAAAAACCTACAAAACAAAAATGAGAAAATAAGTCAAAGGAATGAATAAGAACACTCCATAGAGATGATTAGGGTTAGTGTGAAATCCCTAAGATCCAAGGCCCTCATTGAATCCATCTAAGGGTTTTGATTCATCCCTACAAAAGTTAGGTGAGAATTAGGTGGGAATATTTCTTATATAAAAATCATCCGTAGCTTAGGAATGGGGCCACTAAAGGAGTGTTAGAAGGTAAACTTACATCAGAACATTAAATGTTTAGTTGGTTATTTTTAAAAATAAAAAATCCCTTGACTCTTGTATTTAATTAAATCAATTTACTCTATGGTAATTAGACAATATTTAATTTAGGGATTAAATTTAATTGTATTCCCATTAAGCTAAATACAATTTATCCCGTAAATTTTCAAACCTAACTATTGTGTTGAGTTTTGTTTTCTATGGGAAATTTGTGAGTGTTACACCATATGAAAGAGAGTAAAATTCGTTGAAAATAGACTATGATAAGGAAGTGTGCATCAAAAGTTGCAAGATTGTTTAATGATCTACATGAAGGAATAATAAATTGAATGAAGAGCTCTCGTACCATCAGTACTTATCAAACGCATAAAGCCTAAATATATTTTTAGAGTCCAACATGGCCTAGTAAAAACGTTTATATCACAATTCAACACCGAATTACCATTCATGAATTCTTACACCACCGAATATGTAAAAAACATTGATAGAAAATTTAATACACATATTTGTATGCATGACAATATTCGGAGATAGAGAATTAGGTGCAACGCTATCGATCTATCACTTTCATAGATGACAATGTTGTAAAGCCAAAATTGAATCACATATGTAACATATTGATTGTTATGAGGGTGAGCACAACTCACAAAATGCCCATAGATGTATATATTATGAAATATCTTGTGAGATCAACACACCGCATGAAATCCCACCACTAAAAATTCTCAAGAAACAACATATCCAACCCTAACAGATTTCAAGAAATTTAAAATAAATGATAAATTGCAAATAGGAAACAAAATAAGTTAGAAATTACCTTTTTAATAATTAAAAATCCATCATTACATGCATAGGTAAAATAAAAATTTTAATCATAATTTCATACGTAAATAACAAAAAGAATTCTCATTATTATTCAATGTTATAGATTGTATTTATATAGGAATTCTAACTCCCATAAACAAGTAAAAATCTTTATTTAATCATAATTACAAACTTCTTTCTCATTCATAAATATTCCTATTTACAACTATAAACATGATTTTTTTCATCCTAATTACATGAATTGTTATAACTCTCTCTCCATATTTATTACACACATAGTAACTATTTAATTCATCATTATATTTGCACCAAAAAACATTATTTTCTTAATAAACTCATCTAAACTCTAACATTCATGTGAAAAAATCATTTTTCCGTGTAAATGATCAATGTAAGAGGAAACATAAAATGAGTCAATCTCACATAAAACATATGTCACTATATTAGCTTCACTGGATCATTCGTAGGCTACAACAGAATTTTTTTAACCCTACGAGGATTGGGTTACACTTATGTAAACCTCCACTAGTGTCTATGATGACCAAATATCTATCTTCGTGTCATCCCTAGATCTACTTTTGTCAAGAATGTTCTTAATTAAATGTGTTTGGAATATCATAATAAATGACCCGGTTTGTAAATCTCCTCTTATACTTGATATAGAATTTATTTGAATCGTTAGGAAACTATAAAGTTTGTATCATAAGTAGTTAGTTAATATGAGGGTAATACCTTACCCTACGTGTCTCGATGAATGGATTTAATGATGTATCCATTGTGGGATTTCGATCTCTTAGTGAGAGAAAGATTATCTTAATCATAATATAATCTAAGGGTAATCTACTTGAGGAAAACTCGTATAACATTTTAATGGAATATTTATGCGTAATCATATCTCAGTTATTGTTTACTATAGAGGTTGACATAATCCTTCCTCGCACCCATTTTCTATACTTTACAAAGATTGAAGAAAAATAAATGTGTTGCGTTATAAAGAAGAACATACCTTTTCATGGATAGACTTATAACCTTGTCTTGATCGTAATCGATATCTAGTTATTTTCTAAATGTTTCTCTAAAATAAAGAATTATTAAAAATTAGACTTGAAATTTGTATATAAATTAAATTTGTAACCTATGTGATTATTGAATTCAATGATATATTCATTTTTATATTATTGTGGAAGAAAACCAAATATTTTTTTTAAGTGTTTTAAAAAATCTTACCCGAGGGTGTCTAAAATCTTACCAAGGGTATTTTTTTGTTTCATTTCTCCAATCCCGAGCATTACAAAGCCATCAGGAACCATGCTCCCCGGTTCATTAGGAAAACTTTGGTATTTTTTTCACACTTAACACGAAATTTTTAGGTCTTCGAACGTGATAAGATTAAAGTTCCTCTTCTGGCGCCATTTATTGGTCTCCATTTGCCCCTATTGAGTTTTGTGGAAGACCTAGTCAAACCCATTCGTCATTTCATTTTCCATAAACCAAATAGGTTTTATGTCGCTTTCCTATAGTGTTGGTTCTATGTAGATGTTAACCTAGCCAAACACCTCAAGGAAACCATTGATATCAAGGTTGGTGACAACCAACTCTCTCAACGATTCATCTACATCGATATTTGAAATACTTGTTTTTGTTGCCAACCAACCACCACATAATTCGTGAATGCCTCATGATAGTTTCATTCACCCCACCGGTCAATCAAAATAAATATGCTAGCCCTAAACCGTCCTCCTCTCATGAGGGTTGGAATGTGGTCGCTAAGAACAAAATATATAAACCCAAGTCATCGTTGACGCGTGTCAAGGGTTTACCTCTTTCGATCTTCCACAAACACCAAGCAACAAATTTTTTCTCCTCCGCTTCATCGCTCCATGCTTACGGCGTCCACCAAAGCACCAACAAATTTAATTTTAAAACCTCATCCCGAGGCGAATCCCAAAACCTCTCAGTAACAAGTCCATGTACACGTATTCTCCTAGTCCATATACCCCAGAGGAAGAGGAGTATGTACCACCGTAGCGACATCCTTTTTAAATAGGAGATTATGTTGTTTTTCAAAAATAAAAGTTTCATCTATTTGAATGAATAAGTTTTCCATTTTAGGGGACTTGAGGAGTAATATGGCATAGACCTTGATGATTCTCAATGATTGTGTTAACCTGAAATGTTTATGGACTTACTTAACTGACCCATCGTTACATGGTTAGGGAAAATTCTCAAAATCTTGAGCACATGCATGTGCTTTGTCTATAGGAGATTAAGATTTCTAGATTTATCCTTAATTATGTTGCTTGTACTATTTGGCTAGGTGCCATTTTTCATCATTCTATTCATTAGCCTGGAAAACGAGGTGTTATTACTCTCCTCTGTCATTGTCTACAAAATTAAATTATTTATTTGGGTTTCTACCCCTCCCATCGGGTTGTGTGGTCTCTTTTTATTTAGGTAATAAATTTTTAGTTATTGCTAATATTTATGCTTCTAATGATGTTATTGAGAGATATTTAATTTAGTGGTGGCTTATGGATGAGCTACCTGACGTACATTGGATTTTATGTGAATATTTTAACATGGTGGGTTATTCTAATGATATTGTGTGGCACCTTCCTATGTGGTGTTGTGTGGGTGAACGGGAAGCAAAGTTTTACATGACTAACAAGATTGAAATTTCTGATCTTAACCATTGTTTTCGGCATGCATTTCATGTACCCTGGTTCACCTGGTCTAACCTATGACAAAGTTATAATAGATTTTCAAAATTATTGTACTGTGCTTTACTTCTCGATCAAACGACATTTTCTTTCTCCAACAAGGCTGGCATAAATCTTTCCATTTTGGAAGGGTCTTTTTTTCAGATTTTTGTGGAATCCATCTCCTTTTCATCCCCAAAACTCCCTATTCTACCTTAACACTGCTCATCTGTAGCATAAGAGAACCATGGAGACCATTCTACATATTTAAAACCTATTTAAGTTTCAATCTGGTGCTACTGAGTGGATTTTTTTGGTGGAAGAATGCCATTATAAGAGTTATTTCCTTTCTCTGCTTATATGGGAAACATATGACATTATTCAGATGACATGTTCATAAGGATTCTTCTCAGGAATATCTAATAAGTTCCAGAGCTCTTGACCGCTCTTCCTTTAATACCTACCTTCAGACAAAGGTGGTACAATGGCTGCATAAACTCAGGATATAAGAGTTATTTTGATACCCGTGGGGCACAAATTTTAGATCAATTTCATTAGCTCAAGATTGGTGACCGACTTAACAAAGAAATTTTTTTGTTTCCTTCACCCTCGTCAAGGCTTCAGTTTAATCCAAGCAATCAAGGGTGTTGCTGGTCGTATAACTGATCTCCCAAATGTCTTGCAGGCCTTTTTCATCATTACCATGATGAATGTAAGAGGAAACTTAAAATGAGTCAATCTCGCATAAAACATATGTCACTATATTAGCTTCAGTGGATCATTTCTAGCCTACACCATAATTTTTTTAACCCTACGAGGATTCGGTTACACTTATGTAAACCTCCATTAGAGTCTATGATGACCAAGTATATAGCTTTGTGTCATCCCTAAATCAACTTTTGTCAAGAATTTTCTTAATTAAATGTGTTTGGAATATCATACTAAATGACCTGGTTTGTAAATCTCTTCTTATACTCGATATAGAATTTATTTGAATCGTTAGGAAACCATGAAGTTTGTATCATAAGTAGTTAGTTAATATGAGGGTAATACCTTACCCTTTGTCTCTCGACGCATGGATTTAATGATGTATCCATTGTGGGATTTTGATCTCTTAGTGAGAGAAAGAATATCTTAATCATAATATAATCTAAGGGTAATCTAGTTGTAGGAAAACTCGTATAACATTTTAATGGAATATTTATGCATAATAATATCTAAATTATTGTTTGCTATAGAGGTTAACATAATCATTCCTTGCACCCATTTTCTATAATTTACAAAGTGATTGATGAAAATTAAATGTGTTAAAGTCCTATAAAGAAGAACATACCCTTTCATGGATAGACTTATAACCTTGTCTTGATCATAATCGATATCTAGTTATTTTCTAAATGTTTCTCTAAAATAAAGAATTATTAATAATTAGACTTGAAATTTGTGTATAAATTAAATTTGTAACCTATGTTATTATTGAATTCGATGATATATTCATTTTTATATTATTGTGCAAGAAAACTATATTTTTTTTTGCTAAGTGTTTTAAAAAATCTTACCCGAGGGTGTCTAAAATCTTACCTAGGTATTTTTTTGTTTCATTTCTCCAATCCCGAGCATCACAAAGCCATCGTGAACCATCCTACCCGTTCATTAGGAACACTTTGGTCATTTTTTCACACTTAACATGGCATTTTAAGGTCTTGGAACATGATAAGATTAAATTTCTGTTTGGGTGCAATTTATTGGTCTCCATTTGCCCTCGTTGAAATTTTTGGAAGACCTAGTCAAACCCATTCGGCATTTCACTTGCCAAAAACAAATAGGTTTTATGTCGCTCACTGGCAGTGTTAGTTCTATGTAGATGTTGACCTAGCCAAAACCTCAAGGAAACCATTGATATCAAGGTTGGTGACACCCAACCTGCTCTCAACGATTCATCTACATCGATCTTTCAAATACTTGCTTTTATTACCAATTCGCCAACAACATAATTCATGAATGCATGATTATTGCTTCCTTCACCCCACTTGTCAATCAAAATAAATATGCTAGCCCTAAAACATCCTCCCGTCAGTGAGGGTTGGAATGTGGTCACTAACAAGAAAATCTAAACCCAAGTCATCTTTGTATCGGCTGTTGAAGGGTTTACCTCTTTTTGATCTTCCACAAACACCAAACAACCAATTTTTTTCTCCTTCGCTTCATCGCTCCATGCTTGCATGGCATCCATGAAAGCACCAACAAATTTAATTTTAAAACCTCATCCCGAGGTAAATCCTAAACCTCTTGTGACAAGTCCATGTCCACGTATTCTCATAGTCCATATACCCTAGAGGATGAGGAGTATGTACCACCGCATCGACATCCTTTTTAAATAGGAGATTATGTTGTTTTTTCAAAAATCATAGGTTCATCTATTTGAACGAAAAGTTTTCCATTTTAGGGGGACTTGAGGAGTAATATGGCATAAACCTTGATGATTCTCAATGATTGTGTTAACTTGGAATGTTTATGGACTTATTTAACTAACCCATCATTACATGGTTACGGATAATTCTCAAAAGCTTGAGCACATGCATGTGCTCAAGTTTATAGGAGATTAAGATTTCTAGATTTATCCTTAATTATGTTGCTCGTACTATTTGGCCAGGTTGCCATTTTTCATCATTCTCGTCCATGAACCTAGAAAACGAGGTGTTATTACTCTCCTCTCTCATTGTCTAAAATTAAATTATTTATTTGGGTTTTTTCCTCCCATTGGGTTGTGTGGTCCCATTTTTATTTACGTAACAAATTTTTAGTTATTGCTAATATTTATGCTTCTAATGATGTTGTTGAGAGATATTTACTCTAGTGGTGGATTAACGATGAGCTACTTGATGTACATTGTATTTTATGTGAATATTTTAACATGGTGGATTATTCTAATGATATTGTGTGGCACCTTCCTATGTGGTGTTGTGTGGGTGAATGGGAAGCATAGTTTTACATGACTAACAAGATTGAAATTTCTGATCTTAACCATTGTTTTCGGCATGGACTTGATGTACACTCGTTCATCCGGTCTAACTCGTGACAAAGTGATAATAGAGTTTCAAAATTATTGTACTATGATTTAATTCTCGATTGAAGGGCATTTTATTTCTCCAACAAGGCTTTGCATAAATGTTTCCATTTGGGAAGGGACATTTTTTCAAACTTTTGTGGAATCCATCTCCTTTCCAACCCCGAACTCCCTATACTATCTTAACACTACTCATCTATAGCGTAAGAGAACAATGGAGACCATTCTACATATTTGAAACCTATTTGAGTTTCCTTTTGGTGCTACTTGAGTGGATTTTACGGTGGAAGGATGCCATTATAAGAGTTATTTCCTTTCTCCTGCTTATATGGGAAACATATGACATTATTCGTGATGACATGCTCATAAGGATTCTTCTTGGGAATATCTAATAAGTTCCAGAGCTCTTGACCACTCTTCTTTTAATACCTACCTTGAAACAAAGGTGGTACAATGGTGACATAAACTCGGATAGATGAGGTATTTTAGGACCCGTGGGGCACAAATTTTAGCTCAATTTCATTAGCTCAAGATTGTTGACCGAGTTAACAAAGAATTTTTTTGTTTCCTTCACCTCGTCCAAGACTTCAGCTTCAATCCAAGCAATCAATGGTGTTGCTAGTTGTATAACTGATCTCCCAAATGTCTTGCAGGCCTTTTTCATCATTACCATTATGAATGTAAGAGGAAACTTAAAATGAGTCAATATCACATAAAACATATGTCACTATATTAGCTTCAGTGGATCATTTCTAGCCTACACCAGAATTTTTTTAACCCTACGAGGATTGGGTTACACTTATGTAAACCTCCATTACGTGTTCATGATGAACAAGTATCTAGCTTTGTGTCATCCCTAAATCAACTTTTGTCAAGAATGTTCTTAATTAAATTTGTTTGGAATATCCTAATAAATGACCCGGTTTGTAAATCTCCTCTTATACTTGATATAGAATTTATTTGAATCGTTAGGAAACCATGAAGTTTGTATCATAAGTATTTAGTTAATATGAGGGTAATACCTTACCCTCTCGTGTCTCTGATGCATGGATTTAATGATGTATCCATCAGGGGATTTCAATCTCTATGTGAGAGAAAGATTATCTTAATCATAATATAATATAAGGGTAATCTAGTTGTAGGAGAACTCGCCTAACATTTTAATGGAATATTTATGCATAATAATATCTCAATTATTGTTTACTATAGAGGTTGACATAATCGTTCCTCGCACCCATTTTCTATACTTTACAAAGTGATTGACGAAAATTAAATGTGTTAAGTCCTATAAAGAAGAACATACCCTTTCATGGATAGCCTTATAACATTGTCTTGATCGTAATCAATATCTAGTTATTTTCTAAATGATTCTCTAAAATAAAGAATTATTAATAATTAGACTTGAAATTTGTGTATAAATTAAATTTGTAACTTATGTGATTATTGAATTTGATGATATATTCATTTTTATATTATTGTGGAAGAAAACCATATATTTTTTTACTAGCTTTTAAAAAAAAACTTACCCGAGGGTGTCTAAAATCTTACCAAGGTAATTTTTGTTTCATTTCTCCAATCCACGAGCATTACAAAGCCATTGTGAACCATGCTCCCTAGTTCATTAGGAACACTTTGGTCATTTTTTCACACTTAACATGGCATTTTAAGGTCTTGGAACATGATAAGATTAAATTTCCTGTTCGGGTGCAATTTATTGGTCTTCGTTTGCCTCTATTGAGTTTTGTGGAAGACCTAGTCAAACCCATTTGGAATTTCATTTTCCATAAACCAAATAGGTTTTATGTCACTTGCACACTGCTTGTCGGTTCTATGTAGATGTTGACCAAGCCAAACACCTAAAGGAAACCATTGATATCAAGGTTGGTGACACCCAACTCTCTCAACTCGATTCATGTACATTGATCTTTCAAATACCGGCATTTGTTGCACGGTCGCCAACCACATAATTCGTGAATGCTCGATGATGGCTTCCTTCACCCCACTTGTCAATCAAAATAAATATGCTAGCCCTAAACCATCTACCTCTCATGAGGGTTGGAATGTGGTCTCTAACAAGAAAAAATCTAAACCCAAGTCATCTTTGTATCGGATGTTGAACGATTTAACTCTTTCGATCTTCCACAAACACCAAGCAACCAATTTTTTTCTCCTCCGCTTCATCGGTCCATGCTTGTGGCATCCACCAAAGCACCAACAAAATTTAATTTTAAAACCTCATCCGAGGTAAATCCTTAAACCTCTTGTGACAAGTCCATGTCCACGTATTCTCATAGTCCATATACCCTAGAGGATGTGGAGTATTTACCACCGCATCGACATCCTTTTTAAATAGGAGATTATGTTGTTTTTTCAAAATCATAGGTTCATCTATTTGAACGAAAAGTTTTCCATTTTAGGGGACTTGAGGAGTAATATGGCATAAACCTTGATGATTCTCAATGATTGTGTTAACTTGGAATGTTTATGGACTTATTTAACTAACCCATCATTACATGGTTACGGATAATTCTCAAAAGCTTGAGCACATGCATGTGCTCTCTGTTTATAGGAGATTAAGATTTCTAGATTTATCCTTAATTATGTTGCTCGTACTATTTGGCCAGATTGCCATTTTTCATCATTCATCCATGAGCCTAGAAAACGAGGTGTTATTACTCTCCTCTCTCATTGTCTACAAAATTAAATTATTTCTTTGGGTTTTTACCCCTCCCATTGGGTTGTGTGGTCCCTTTTTTATTTACATAACAAATTTTTAGTTAATGCTAATATTTATGCTTCTAATGATGTTGTTGAGAGATATTTACTTTAGTGGTGGCTTCTTGATGAGCTACCCGATGTACGGTGTATTTTATGTGAATATTTTAACATGGTGGATTATTCTAATGATATTATGTGGCACCTTCCTATGTGGTGTTGTGTGGGTGAACGGGAAGCATAGTTTTACATGACTAACAAGATTGAAATTTCTGATCTTAACCATTGTTTTTGGCATGCATTTGATGTACCCCGGTTCAAATGGTCTAACTTTGTGACAAAGTGATAATAAAGTTTCAAAATTATTGTACAGAGTGCTTTACTTCTCGATTGAAGGGCATTTTCTTTCCAACAAGGCTGGCATAAATGTTTCCGTTTGGCAAGGACTTTTTTCAGATTTTTGTGGAATCCATCTCCTTTTCAGCCCCGTAAATCCCTATTCTACCTTAACACTACTCATCTATAGCATAAGAGAACCATGGAGACCATTCTACATATTTGAAACGTATTTGAGTTTCCTTCTCGTGCTACTGAGTGGATTTTTTTGTGGAAGGATACCATTATAAGAGTTATTTCATTTCTCTACTTATATGGGAAACATATGATATTATTCAGATGACATGCTCATAAGTATTCTTCTCAGGGAGTATCTAATAAGTTCTAGAGCTCTTGACCACTCTCCGTCTAATACCTAGCTTCGGACAAATGTGGTACAATGGTGACATAAACTTAGGATAGATGAGGTATTTTAGGACCCATGGGGCACAAATTTTAGCTTAATTTCATTAGTTCAAGATTGGTGACCGAGTTAATAAAGAAATTTTTTTGTTTCCTTCACCTCGTCAAGGCTTCGATTCAATCCAAACAATCAAGGGTGTCTTGTTGTATAACTGATCTCCCAAATGTCTTACAGTTTTTTTTTTCATCATTACCATGATGTTTTTATTTTGGAACCATACACTCCAAAGAGGGATGCAAATTTTTTACAATGGCTTCAAATCATTCGTTGTAAACTTTCTCGATACTCAAATATTTTGCTTTGTGATCGTCCCTTTCTATTAATGACCTTAAGGAAGATATTATCCAAACGAAAATTAACAAATCTTCTTGTATTGATGGATTTCCTTGTAAGTTTTTCCAGCTTTTATGGGAGACTATTTTCCTTGACCTTAACTATGTTTATTATGCAACTATGGCCAACAATTGTATTGGGGCTTTAATAAACCAAGGTAATATTAAATTTATCCCCATGTTTGGAGATCCTTAAATCATCACTAGTTGGACACTCGATCACTTAGTTAAATGTGTCTTACAAGATCATTGCTAAGGCCTTGCCCATCGAGATCCATAATCTATTGCCTCTTATTGCGCATAGAGAGAAAAATAGATTCATCAAGAGTAGATTCATTATAGATAACATCATTGTTATTTGGAAAGGAATGGAGTGGTCCTGAGTTTTGAATCAAAAGGATATCTTCATCACAATTTATTTTGAAAAATATTACTATAGGATTGAATGGAATTTTGTTATTTCCATATTAAAATCTTTTTTACTTCTACCATAAGTTCATTCAATCTATTAATATCTTATTCTAGGATGTTAACACTAGGCTTATCATTAATGGTGTCCACTTTGACATGTGTTTGAGCTTCACAGTCCATTCAAAAGGTTACTTCTTAGCTCGAATGCTTATCTTCTTTTGCTAAGGGTTTTAGTTATATTCTTGCCAAGTCTATTTCTCGAGGGTTACTTAAGGGAATTTCTATTCCCAATTCTAAGAAGCAGATTATTAATGGTAACTTTGTTGATGATTCTTTCGTAACTCTAATTGAAAGTGAAGATTCTATAGCCACAACTTTGTAGTGTTTGGATGCCTTTTTTCTCGGCTTCAATTTCTTCCATTTAATGGAAAAAAAGCTCAATGTTATAGAAATCTATCGATCCCATAGGTCCATGGTTGGAACAATATTCTTGGAAGTCAATTCAACCAAGAGTTCAATTAAAGGTTTTTTTCATTACGTTTAACTTATAGGGTACTCCTACTACTTTGTGGTCTTATATTGTCTAATGAATTGAATAATTTTTTTATTGGATTAACAAACCGATCTCACTTGGTGGTAAGTTTCATATTTTCAAGTTGGAAAATTTTCTTAGATATTTGTTATGGGCTAATACTCATTGTTGCAAAGAAAGGCTTCTACATAGTGATTTGGGATTCTACATATTGGTTTGGGAAATTTGTTGCTCTCTAAAGAGGCGGGTGGTTTCTGACTAATTGAGATTCAACTGCAAGGAATTTATCTTAGTGTCAAAAGGATTGTCACAGCTTTAAAAGGATCTAAGGATTTGAAAATATTGATTCAAAGCACTAAATCTATCAAGGGGCTCCTTTTAGCAAGAAATCCTATAAAAATTGGGGTTGTAAATATTTCTTATGTCCCATATTCTAGTCAAAATTGGAGCAACGTTTGTTATGAAGAGTATCTAGAAGGAATGAAAATTGGTAAGACCTCACCTCTAGTGGGTGGTGGATGGCTTTAAGGCTCGGGATGTCCATTAATTCTCGGTCTTTATGGCTGTCTCATGTTATTAATTTTCACATTGTTTTTTTTTCCATGGTTCCATGGATTAAAAGCCTCCGAATTTTCAAACATGGAATCAAGTTGCTTAGGGATATTTTCTACAAGAATTCTTGTTCTTGCAAACCATGGGTCCTTATCAAAGCATAATTTAATCTTTAAAATGGTGGTAAATAATCCCTACGAAATTTAGAATTCCATAATTGAATAAATTCTTCAAAAAATTGGGGTTTCTCCTCCTTTGTAGTGGTGACATTATTGGCATTAGACCACAATGATTTCCTTTAGTCGGTACAAGCCCTAGAATTTTTACCAACTTCTTACTTCTTCCCACATCCATTTCTAAAAGGTGAATAATATCTATAAGATCAATTCTAAACATAGGTTTTGGAAACATGGATTCAATAATATTTGGAAAGCTCTTATCGAGGCGAAAAATACCATTTTTTTGTGCTTTCTTTAACAAAAAAATACGGAAGGCAAAACACTTTAGCATCTTGTTATTTTTAATCCTTGTGTCCTTCTTGTCAACACCCTAAGTCTCCTTTTTATTTGTTCTAGTTTTCCCACTTATTTAATCCACCTCGAAGTTGATTCACTCCCTCCTCCAACCCTTCCACCCAGAGCCTTTAACCTTGAAAAATTCTTTATTGGGGTAATCACCCTTTCTTTCTACATATCTTAACAAATTTTGGAAAATCTATCATGCAAAATTTCTTTCTTAAATTTGCAAGGTTAGAAATTATTTTATTTTTCATGAAACTTTGCTTATCCTAGAGTTTTTGTGTCTGCTAAAACTGAAATTATTGTTCATGTGTTGCATCAAATCTAGGTCCAGGTGGAGAAAGTCCTCTTAGAGATAGAAAGTTATAGGATATTCTCACCCACTAGGGTAGCATCTCATGGTTTGTCATTAGGGTTCCATCCCTCTCTGTCTATCACGACAATATTCCCCTCTTACTCTTTGAGCTTGTTCTCATGGTCAATATGCATGAAATAGATAGGCTTCTTGAGCTCGAAATTTTTCCTCCCCTATCGGTGGTAGGCCAATTATGTTTTCTTATTGCTCGATGGCAATGGTTGGGGATCCTCCAAGATCTCGAGAATGGTGATGGCTCTAGTTAGAGGGATCCTCCCTTTGGCTGAATAGTGGTGGTGGCTCTGGATGGTCTTCTTCTTCTCCAGCATTGAAATCATGGTGGGGTTCCCCCCTGATAAATTTCCACACTTATCTCTTTCTATTGTAACTAGGTAGAATTCACCGGCCTATGATTAGGGAGATAGATGCAATCCTAGGATGAATTCCCCAATCCCCTACTAATGGTTGGGGTGATGGGTTTTGAATTTTCCTTCTCCTTCCCCTTATCAATTTTCCCTTATCATTGTTGATGCTTAATTTTGTCGTTTGACTTGTCACTTATGTGACTTGTTCGTTATTTGTTTGTATTTTATTTCCTTAGGCACATGTGTGCCTAGTTTGGCATATTTTTGTTATGACATCTCCACCGGTTTATTGTTAGGGAACCCTATGTAATTTTCTTGATCATATAAATATAAAATTTTATTTCAATCAAAAATAGTCATTGTAGTTTTCACTAGAATTTAAGGTCACTATTATTTGGCATGACACATTCCTTCTTGAGATTGAATTTTCAATAACTAAAAGGTGAAGGATCAGAAACAATCATGTCAGATTGATATGTTTTCATTATTTTGTATTTTTAGAGTTTTAGTATAGCACGAGTCAATAAATATAACCCTATTTTCATTAAAGTACGAGGATATGTTATCTATATAAGAGTTTTAAGTTGCATTAATTTCAACATTACAAATTTTATTTGTTCAATCATTTATAATATGACACTTTTTGGTAATTGTTTGAAAATAATTCCAAAAATTGAGGTTTGAAATATTTATATGTCAATTAAAGGTTTTTAGTAAGAATATTTATCTCACATAGTTTTACAACATCAATAAAAAAATTTAGTTAGGAAATATCATAACGAAAAGAGTGTATAAACATTATTTTTATTTTACTAACTTTGGTTCTTAGCCAAAGATTACTAATGAATTAGCTTTCTTAGAGATGTATCCTCAAGATACTTCCAGAGTAGGAAGTAAAACAATAATGATACATACATCCTTCGATGTTATTAGCATAAACAAAATTGTTATTAATGAGAAATCATTGATGTCTAGTCTAATTATATCATATATTTCACATGTTTTAAGATACTTATAGTCACCATTTGTATCCATTTATATTAATAATGTTCATCCATTTATAGTCTACACATGATATCAAATTATTATTGTATTATGATTTATCTCACACATTATATCATCATACTCACATATTCATCAACCTCTTCCCTTAACACCTTAGTTTTCCCTCCATCACTATTGTCCTACCTTCTTCATCTTTCCATACTTTCATGTCCCACTTTTATGGCATAGAATGTTGTCAATGCATTGTATTTCCTCTTTAGTTATCACTCCTTTACATACTAATCGACTTGGAGATAGATTCATGTTTGAAAATATTAAGTGAGTAGTAACATAATTTATTTGAATTAAATTACAATGATTTAGTAGTTATATTATCTCTCGTTGTATCCTTTCTCTTTGTAGGATGATATATGGGGTTCAAAAAGTTGACTTACCACACTTACCCTTACTACCCAATTTTGATTTAGTGTAGTGGATATCATTGATCTAAGGTTAGATAAATTATATTTTTGGATAATGACCATATTGGTTAATTTTGTGAATATATATAAACTTGTCTTCTCTATTTGGGATATGTTAACATGATTTGAGAGGTTGTGTGCGAGGCACATGGTACCTGTATTATTACTAATACTACTTGTTTTGATGTTGATTTTGATGAATGTTATTAAAATGATTTTTGAATGTGTAATATTTAGTATGTTGTGAATAAAAATGTTTTGGATATTATCTCTATATGGATATTAGTTAATTATATAATTTTTATTTTATAATATGAAAATTGATTTGATCAATTGCATATATATAGAAGCATTTATTGTGTTTATCATATTGAGAAGGTATGATGATGTGTGAATTAAGTGTGTAGGGTACAATTCACCAAAGGAGAATTGGTAATTAATTTGCACAAGAATCTAACTAGGGTGAAACCTTACCCTTGCTTGATTTTTCTCATTTGGCCTTGTGTTTTTTTTTTGACTGTTTCAGACACCCTTTGTGGTTCCGTATTGACCCTTATTGTATTTTTTTTTAAAACCTTATTTTAAGTTAGGTTAGAGGTTTAATGGTTACTAATTGTGTTATGGATGATTAATCATTTTCTTAGAGTAATGGGACCACTTAAACATGATTTGGGTGAGCCTCACCACCTCTCTATGAGTTCAAATTTTCCTAAATCCGAATTTGGGATTAAAATGGAAATTTTAAAAGTTTTGTCTATGTGTTGGGAGACTCATTTACACAAAAATAGACCCCTTGGACCCTTCCTATGGGTTTGAGAGTATGTTTCAATTCTATAATGATATTTTCCCTCCCATTTGAGCCCTTTTTGTCCACATCATTGTTAATTAGCTTGATTTTTGAACCACCTTGGAGTGGACAAAAATTAGTTTTAATTTTAATTTTTATTTTGGGGGATTATCCTCCATTATTGGTCTTTTTGTTTGTTGGATAGGGACTTTATGGATTCCTATTGAGAAAGGGAAGAGGGTGACACATTTCACACTCTCATTGGTAAGAATCTTTGGGGGTCTTTGCTTCTTATACCTACACTTAGATTCTTTTGGGAAGTTTTGGTCTGATTTTTGCATGGGGAGTTTTGGGGAGATCTTAGAGAGGATTTAGGAACATGGAGAGCTTGAGATTGCAATTTAGAGTTAGATGTTATTACTTGTGAGGTAAGTCTCACAAATCTCTTTGTTGATTTAGCTTTGGGAATCTTAGTTGTTTTCTTAGATTTATTTTTTAAATGGTTTTAAAGGTTGTGTTAAATGCTTTTCTTCTTAGTTATCCATAATTTTTCGTCCTTTTGAAATACATGGAAATACCATTGGGAGATATGGGAAGTTATGAAGGCTTATGGTAGCATGAATTTTTTTATACTCATTTCATTATATGGGAAGTTATGAAGGCTTGTGGTAGCATGAATTTTTTTATACTCATTTCATTATATGGGAAACGTTTTTGCCACAAGTTAGTTTAATTTTTTTCTTCCTTCTTGAGAAGTGTTGGGATTTTTTTGGCTATGTTATTGTGTTTTGATAATTTGGTTAGAGTGCGTATATGTTTGGTGATTTTTTTCCCTCTATCACCTTGTGCATCTTGGAGGCATGCACCCTCTCTTTCCCCATGAGCTTTGAGGAAGGATAACATGCCCCTTATTTGTGGAAAAGGAATGTAATGATGCCTATTAGTTTGGTGGATAACCAAACATCTTCCTTTTGTTTTCAAAACTTTAGAAAATGGAATTTGAGCTTTCATTCTTACTTAAATAAATCAAAAAATATAGAAAATTAAATAATTGGCTATGTTGATTCCATTTATGAAGACCTTTTCACTTGTTCTTGTATTTGTATAGGTTAGTTTGTAAATTTGTAAGATAAGAAGTTTTGTTAGAATGATACTTTTGTTTCTAGCATCTCCCATTTTCTAATAAAATGAATAATTGTGTCCCTTGTTTTATAAATCTTATAATCATCAAAACTTAACGAAGTATTACTTTGTTAATAATTGTAAACTATATGTACTCTAGTAAATTGAAATCGTAATTTTGATTTATTGTAAACAAATAATAATAGCTACTATGGATTACTTTCTTTATTTATAACAATGAATTTACATGTAGGAATAGATCCAAGTTAGTCCAAAAAAATATTTCTCAAAATTTGTTTGGCATCCCTTATTTGTTCAAAATTCTCTGTTGTCTTTAAGCATATAATGATATTTTAATTGATTTTAATATTTTAAAAAATTTATAATCCTTTAAAAAAATTTAAACCCTTATAATACCAAACATAACAAAATGCATGAAATCAAGAGGAGAAAACACCATGTACAAATGAGGAAGACCCTACTAAGAGGAGAACATGATCTAGAAGATCGAACGAAAATTCATGGTAGAGCTAGCAAATAAAAATTGCAATGACCAAAAGTGTAGGAGAAACAAGCCAATGCTAATCGATGATAGCGATTAAGAACATTTCCAATATTGAATGTTCCATCACCATTGCAATCCCAGCACTAACCCCGACATTACCTGCTCCACTTGCAGTGCCACCTACTAGCGAAGCTTTGTCGAAGAGGAGATGAAAATCAGCCCCAACGTGATCACTTGGTTCATCGAGGTTATTAATGCTAGAGTATAGAGGGAATCGAGGTTCAAATATATCTAGCGTAGGGAGAAGGTGAGGATACAGATGGCCATGGCCAAGGAAGGTATACGCATTTTTGCATAATGGAGTAAATATATATATTTTTCTTTGAGTCATTGAGTCCCCCTCCTGGCTAATTACCAATTTATCCATTTTCTCAACCCATAATGTTGAGTATGGAGCTAAATTAATCATGTTTTAGCACAAAATATAGAACTTTTTGGAATTTGACACACGATATCGGTTAGAGTGTGACCGGCATCGGTCGGGCAAGTGGGAACCGGCGGTAGTTAGGCGTAACCAAAGCATCGATTACCTATGTGACGAGTTTTTATTAACTCTCGGGATTTATTTATTTTTATAGCATTGGAATAGATTTAATGAATGTAATTGCATGGCTAAGTTCCCTAAAGTCTAAAATGACTATTTAAAGCATAAATCTAGGGTTTAGAGTATAGGATTGATTATATTTACAAGATAATTATGTGAGAGAGTATTCTTAGTGAAGAGTCAAAAAATATTGAAGGAAGAAAGTACTAAACATTTGAGAAATGTAGAAGATTGTAAATCTTTAATGTATATCTTTTCGAGATCTTTGGATAATAGATTGGCTTGTTTCTTGGTGGACGTAGCCCACCTTTGGGTGAACCACGTTAAATCTAGTGTTGATTTATGTCTCTTTTTTTATATTATTCTTCCGGTAGAATATTTGCTTTTATTTGGATGTATGCTTAGATCGGATATATTGTCAGTAGAGCTAGTGTGTTAACCTCACAACTTGTATTAGAGATTTGTTTGAGGGTTTTTGTGTGTTGATAGATTTACTCATAGAGGGTTTTCTGATTGAGTGGAAGCTACAACAATTACAGAAGATAATAAATACAAGGTAAAGAAGTTTGATGTTCGAAATTATCAATTATGGAAGATGCAGATTGAGGATTATCTCAGTATCGAGAGAGATTTGTACTTAGTGTTGGATGACAAGTCTAGACCTATGAAGATGACTGATGAAGAATGGAATATTTTTTATAGAAAGGCTTTGGGATATATAAGATTGAGCTTGGCAGCATTCGTGGCTTCCAATATTACTAGAAGCGGCTTCTACGGTAGACTTAATTAAATCTCTTGCTAATTTATATGAAAAACCTAGTGCTTCAAATAAAGTTGATCTTATGAAGAAACTTTTAGTTCTAACATGCATGAAGATGAATCTACCTCTAGTCATTTGAATGATTTCCGATCTATTGTAAATCGGTTAAAATTGGTTTCAATCCCATTTGATGATGAAGTAAAAACACTTTTATTCTTATTTTATTTACACGATAGTTGGGAAAATTTGGCAATGGTTGTTAGTAGTACAACATCTGCTAATAATATTTTGAAGTTTGATGATGTGGTTAGTATAATCTTGAATGAAGAAATTCATAGGAAAAGTAGAGAGGAAACATCATCTGGAAATTCTTTGAATCTAGAAAGTAGGGAAAACAGATGGAAAGATCCAAGAGTAAGAGTAATGGGAAATCAAATTCAAGGAATAGCTGATCTAAATCCAGTAAAGGGAATTACTTAGAAATGTGGAAAGAAAGGACATGCAAAGAAATATTGTTGGTCAAAGAATAAAGAGAACAACAACTTAAAAAAGGTAAAGAGGTGAATCTTGCTACATCGAGGTAATGCAAGATGCTCTTATTCTTTTTTAGATAGTAGAATTGAATCATGGGTTTTAGATTGGGAGCTTCTTTCCATGCAACCCCTAATAAGGGTTATCTCAGAAATTATGTCTAGGGAAATTTTGGGCATGTTTATTTGGGTGATTATGAACCTTGCAGTACTGGTAAAGGGAAGTTCATCTAAAATTACATAATGGAAATACATGAGTATTGAAAGATGTGAGGCATGTGCCAAGCATCGGGAGGAATCTTATTTCTGAGGGCAACTAGGTGAATCTGGTTGCATGGTTACTTTCACAGAGACTCTTGGAAAGTCACCAAGGGTGCTTTTTTTGTGGAAAGAGGTAATAAGGTAGGAAGGTTATATTTATCTACCTATATTACTAATTCCTTTTCTGCATTATCTATGTGATTCATATGCATGCATGTGGCTTAATTGGTTGGTCATATGAGTCAAAAAGGAATGCAGATATTAAAGGATAAGGGTAAGTTATTAGATTTGAAAGATTTAGATCTTAATTTCTGTGATCATTGTATCTTTGGAAAGTAAAAGAGAGTGAGATTTCTCAAAGTTGGGGCAGCTAAGAAGGATCGTAGAAATTGGAGCTTGTACACTCAATGTGTGGGGACCATGCTCGAGTAGCTTCTCATGGTGGATCCTAGTATTCTATTACTTTCATTAATGATGCTACAAGAAAGGTATGGGTTTATTGTATTAAATGAAAATCTAATTTTTGAAGCTTTTAAAAGATGGAAAGCCCTTGTTGAGAATGAATCAAATTCTAAGTTAAAGTGCTTTAGATCGATAATGGTGGTGATTATTGTAGCAAGGCTTTCAATGATTATTGTTCGATGAATGAGATACGTAGAGAAAGAATGGCTCCAAGAATACCACAAGATAATGGTGTTGCGAGAGAGAATGAATAGGAAAATCATGGAATGTGCTCAAAGTATGGGATACATTCGGATTGCCCTTGTAGTTTCGGGTAGGAAGCGGTTGATACTGATGATTTATTTGATTACCATGGCCCTTCAAGTTCACTAGATGGAGGAATACCGAGAGGAAGCATTAACCTAAAAAGAGGTAGATCTTTCTTTTCTTAAAGTTTTTGGTTTAGAAGCTTTTGTGCATGTTGATAGGGAAAATAGGAAAATGTTGGATGTAAAATCCAAGAGGTGCATTTTCATTGGTTATGGATCTGGTGATTTCGGTTTTTGTTTTGGATTTAGAGAATTCTAAAATTTTAGGAGTCACTAGGAGTCGTGATGATGAATGGAATGAAAATAGAATGTATAGGGATCAATTTTTGGTTCCCAAGCATGATAAAATTGAGACATTTGTTGATGAAAATGAACTCTCGTGTTTTAAAGAAACATCTTTAGAAATACACAGGGATCTACATGGTAAATGACATCGATTCAACTCGCAAGTATGTGGTGCTGTCGATTAGGCCTTAAACCGCATAAGTCGATTAACCACCGATGGCGCTTCTGAAGGATCAAAACTTGTGTTAGTTGACTGAATCGACATCATTTAGAGGTGACCAGCATTGGTCACTATCAGAAGTTTATACTAATGTCCAAGAGGTGTAGATTGAACATCCGTACCCCAAACTCCCCTTAGAGTGAGAAGGTCACAAAGGGTAAGTAAACTTCCAGAAATATTTTCACCTTCTTTATTTTATCTATTATTGACTGATAGTGGTGAACCAGAAAGCTTTGAAGAATCAATGCAGGATAAAACTCACGTTCAGTGGGAGCATGGCATGGATGAGGAGATGAACTCTTTGGAGAACACAAACTAGACTCGGGGATTTGGTTAAATTGCCGGTAGGAAAGAGAACATTGCGAGAACAAGTGGGTTTATAGAATTAAGGAAGAAGAGGGTGGATAGACAAGGTACAAGGCAAGTCTTGTAGTAAAGTGATTTGCACAAAAGGAAACTATTGAATTTGGTGAAATATCTTCTCTGTTCTTAAGATAACTTCTATTCGTATTGTATTGAGTTTAGTTACACAGTGAGAAGATTTGCATTTAGAGAAACTAGATGTGAAGAAGGCTTTCCTTCATGGTGATTTGGACGAAGAGATTTATATGTAGCAACCACTTGGGTATGAAGTCAAGGGTAAGGAGAAATTATGGCGTGCAGGTTGAAAAAGAGCCTATATTGGCTCAAGCAAGCTCCAAGGCAATGGTACATGAAGTTTGATAGTTTTATGCATGAGCATGATTACTTGAGATATGAATCTGATCACTATGTTTATTTTAAAAGCTTGAAAATGGGAACTATATTATTTTGTTACTGTATGTGAATGATATTCTTATTACAGGATTTAGTATGCAGGACATTGGTGAGCTTAAGAGAAAGCTAGCTCACACATTTGCAATGAAGGATTTGGGAGCTGCAAAAAGAATTCTTG
Source organism: Taxus wallichiana var. yunnanensis (assembly GCA_018340775.1). Taxonomy (NCBI): domain Eukaryota; kingdom Viridiplantae; phylum Streptophyta; class Pinopsida; order Cupressales; family Taxaceae; genus Taxus; species Taxus wallichiana. The sequence goes on from CM031240.1 coordinate 589,372,855, forward strand.
GCATGCAAATACATAGAGACAGGAAAAACAAGAAATTATATTTGTCTCAAGAGGATTATATCTACAAGGTGTTAGAAAGGTTCAACATGCAGAATGCAAAACTTGTTAGCACACCTATGGCTAGACACTTCAAATTGAGTAAAGATTAGTGTCCTTCATCATAAGAGGAGGTAAAATACATGACATGAGTGCCATATGCTTCAAGCAGTTGGAAGTCTCATGTATGTTATGGTTTGTACAAGACCAAAATTACACAGGCAGTGGGAGTTGTGAGTAGATATATAGCTAATCCAAGTAAAGAGCATTGGAAAGTATTCCAATAGATACTTACGAATTTGAAAGGGACATCTAGCATGTAGTTATGCTATGGAGGTTTGGATATTTCACTATGTGGATATGTTGATTCGATATGGCTAGAGATCTAGATGGTAGGAGGAGCACTATTGGATATATTTTCACAAAGAGGTGGAATGACAAATTAGCTAGATTTTGAGATCGTGCGAGAAGGTTGTGGCTTTTTCTACTACGAGAGATAGAGTATGTTGCACCTACATAGGCTAGCAAGGATATGATATGGATAAGTAGGTTCATGGAAGAGTTGGGAAAGGAGCAAAGTAATTGTAAACTGTTTAGTGACAGGTAGAGTGCAATTCATTTGGCAAGGAACTCAACATTTCATTTGAGAACGAAACACATTCAGTTGAGATATCACTTCATACGATGGATTAGAGGATGGACAATTGAAAATGGAAAAGATTCATACAAGTAAGAACCCTCTGGATATACTAACAAAGACATTAGCAAAGGATAAGTTGGAGCTACACTCCACTTCAGTTGGTCTTCAAGTTTAAAACTTGAAGAGGAAGAAACAAATCTTAGGAGGATCCAAGAATGGTGTTGTATAGGTATAGTGTGCAATAATTAATCTCCAAGTGGGATATTGTTGAGTATGAAGCTAAATTACTCAAGTTTTAGCATGAAAATAGAACGTGTTTGGAAGTTGACAAGAATTAACATCGGTTAGAGTGTGACCGTGGCATCGGTCGGTCGGAAAGTTGGAACTAGTGACGGTTGGGTAGAACCAACATTAGTTACTGTGCGATGAGTTTTTAACTAACTCTCAGGATTTATTTGTATTTTTAGCATTGGAATAGATTTAATGAATGTAATTTCATGGCTAAGTGACCTAAAGTCTTAAATGATTATTTAAAGCATAAAGCTAGGGTTTAGAATATAGGATTTATTATAATTACAAAATAATTATGTGAGAGAGTATTCTTGGTGAAGAATAAAAAATCTTGAAGGAAGAAAGTACTAAACATATGAGAAATGTAGAAGATTGTAATTCTTCATTGTATATCTTGTCAAAGCTTTGGATTATAGATTGGCTTGTTTCTTGGTGGGCGTAGCCCACACTAGGTGAACCACGTTAAATCTCGTGTTGATTTATGTCTCTTGTTTTGTATAATTCTTCTGGTAGAATATCCACTTTTATTTGCATGTATTCTTAGATCTAATATATTGTTTTTACAACCAATGTGCTAACCCCAACACATAACAGGGAATCATGAAGTCAAAAATAGCCTAGTTCCTTATCTAGACCACATCTGTGAACTAGGTATATAACCTCTATGGTGATGAGCTCGACATCTACAAGAACAAGGTGTATGAGAACAAAGAAGGAATCAACACCACCATAATGTTTGAGTTGGATCGTTCCCGATGGGAGTTATAAATGCAAGAATCAGCTAGAATTTTATCAATTACTTCATCTTACCAGGTTGAGGAGTAGTGGAAAATATATGAGAGACGATGGTGAGAAATGGACAAGGTGCGGTCCATATCAAACCACTCGCCATGACGTGAGATGAACATAAAACCCATGAACGCTTTTAAAAATGAGCCAAACATGCAAACTAAAGAGATAAAGTAGGATAGATCTAACGGTGGTTTTAAAAATAGTGACACACAAGGATTCATTAATTATGAGGGTGTATGTTGAATCTCCCTCATGTGAAATAATATTAGTTAATTTGTACCAATCTTCATGGTTACATGAAATCCTAATAGTGTCCGGATCATTATTGACAACATTAGCTAGTGAATTGATGATGTGATTCACTTCTCTAAAATCATGATTAATGCTCAATATTTTCAATTTACCTAGCCAAAAAAGAATATTTTAAAGGTAGAAATTAAGATGCTAGGAAAGGGTTGAACCCTTAGCGATGGCATGTACAATGACTTGCAAGTCACCTGCTACCAAAAGTGAATAACAACCCGTGGAAATAACTAATTTGCAGCCTTCCATAAGAGCTTGAGCTTCTGCTAAATTACAAGTATCATCTTTGAGTGGTATGGATCCCACCACAATAATATCCCGATTCAAATTTCTCATGAAAAACCCAACCTTGATTTACCTAGATTACTGTTATCCAATTTTTCCCCTCGAGAAATCGGAAAAACATGACCTTGTCTTGAGAGAAATTTTAGGGGTTGAGGGGTTGATTCAATCTTGGGAGCTCACATTCTGGCTCGAACCATGTATTCCAGTGAAGTATGCCGAGAACATTGCGAGAGGAGTTCGGAAAATAAGAAGCTTTGAAGTATGAAATTAAAACTTTGGAGGTGTGGTTGTTTGAGGTAGGCTGATGAAAAATTCGGGGACTCAGCAGAAAGAAGCACGAAAAGGTAGCAAAAATTTTAAAACCCAAACTCTAAAATTTTAGAGTTTCGAGTTTTGGAGGATTCAATGAGCTCGCAAATGAATACGGTGCCACACAGGAGAAGAAACTCTCGAAACCCCGAAAATTGAATTCCTAAAACCTTGAAACTTGAAACTTTGAAAAACCCAAAATCCAATGTCCCAAAACACAAAAAAATCCCAATTCCTGAAACCCTAAATCCTTGAAAACCTAAAAATGAAAAGCTTTGAAACTTGAAGTATAGGTTTAAGACTTTAGAGTTTCATAATTTTAGAAATTTTAACTTGAGCGATGAACAATTTAATGACATGATTTCGGATTCGAACATCAAAGTTCAAATTTCAGAATTCATAGGTTAGACATTTTGGAACCTTCAAGCCACCTTTTTGAATGAACAGTGGAATGACCTCCGAAGTCAAAACTTCAAGCTTCCAAATCCCAAAATTATGAAATTTCAGATTTTAAGGTTGCGATGCAATTTAAGAGTTCTAAATAATAGAGATAACCACTTGCATTTAATACTGATTTGTACTCTCATCTTCATATGGCCATAAATTTTCACTTGAAGCTCATATTTTCATGAAATCAAAATTTTTAAAATCTCGTAGTGTCCTTAACTTAATTAAGGTTAAGTATTTGAAAATGAATAAATACATCCATCATTTTAGAGGATGTTTCAAGTTTCTCACCTACCCAAATTATGAGGTATCGGCTTCCTTTCTTCTCCAACAAGGAAAATTAAATGGGTGTATGGGTTTCGTGATGGCACCCATCATTTTTCTAGGTGATTTTAAAAAAATTATGGTGGTTGAAGCAAGATTTTTAATTCATTTATCCCTTCTCTCATTCTTCCCATAACTATAAGGAGGGGCTCATTTCAAAAGGTGGGAAAAATTATATATGCCCCTCCCTTCTTTCTTATATGTAAGATCTTTTTGGAGATTTAAAACCTCCCTATTGAACATTTTAATGCAAAATTTGAGCCTTTATCCCTATATGTGATGTATCGTATCAACTTGGGAGCAATAAAATCAAATTTGTGGATGCTTCAAACCCTCTTCTATGTGATATTACAAATTTCTGATCTTTCATTACATTCAAGGTTATTGTATAGTGTTGTTGTTTTAATTACATGGTTTTGGTGTTACTGTTCTTATTATTCACGTTGTTCAACATCCATCTTGGTGCATCACCTTCCCTTAGAGTAGGTTTTAATTTTCATGCATTGTCTCTGCTCTATCTCCTTAGGAAAGCATTAGATTAGTGATACATCTACAATTTTCTATACTTTGGAGTAGTTGGAACTAGAATAGGTGAGGAAATTGTCCTTATCTAGAGGGTTATCCCCAATGTAAAGTCCCACACTTTGGAATAACTCTATGTTTTACAAATCACATTGACTTCTTCAACCATTCACTTGTAAAAATTTAGAAGTATTTTTATTACGCATCAACAATTACCTCTAAATGCCCCATCAAAGTTAATTTTTAAAAATCCAAGGGTGGTGGAATCCATTTCACATTTCTTCTTCTAAGGATTTTTTCAATTCTATAAATTCCTTGATGAACTATTAAACTAGGAGATGGTATTTTTATTAAATGCCAAGATTTTCTATTCTTAGCACCCCGTGAGGTGAAGGTGAAATTATTGGAGTTGCGAGTGCTAACATTTTCTGATATAGCCACATCTAGATTACTTATGAAGGACAAAATACCTAAGGCATGCTCTGTAAATATTTTGATATTGCACTCCCACCATATGTTCCAAATAAAGATGTGTTGGTTGGATATTTTGTCAAATCAAAATATGATGTTCAAGCACGATACATGGGATTAAATCCCTCCTCAAAGACAGGTGAGGCTTTGCTGTTTATTGCTAATCTAAAACATAGTAAATAATATATACAATATTCACACTAACTTAACCATTGGGGTTGGGATGAAATCCCGAAATCCACATTCACACGATTCAAGATATTGCTTTCGTAAATGAAATAGGTTAGAAACCTCTATTATGAAGAAAGAAGCACGGTAGAAAGGAAATGGGAGAAACGTATTTTCTTTCGAGTAAACACAGAGCACGAAATAATCATACGAGTTTTAGATCACAGATGTAATGTCCGAGATAATTAGAAACACTGAGATTCTATGCAAAGAATAGCTTAAGATCATGAACATAAGAACACTGTCTTAAATAAGATATATTTCACAACACAAAGTCTGTAAAACAATATCAACTCCTATTCTTCAAAATGATTGAAAGAAAACACAAAGTTTTTCTCCTTTCCAATAGCCCCTTAATGCTCCAAAAATTCTCGACCCTTTTGAATGCACAGGCATCCCTTATTTATAACAAAAGGAACTAGAGATAAAATAGGGCAGATCCTAAAAAGTAGCATGTTAACTAGAGTTCAGTTTTGCATGATTCTCACGCAGGAGATCAAGTCAAAGTATGAATCAAAAATATGACAAAACGGAAATAAAAAAGACATGTCAATCTAAAAATAGAAATGACATGGGACGTTGGGACTTAATCCGAATCATCATCTTTTGCTCCTTCCTCTTTCTCTTCCTCCAGCTGAGACTGTTTGTTCGAAATTCCTGGAACTTCCGAATAATGCCTTGCATTTCATTTTCATCAGGTGCAGTGGAATGATCATTCCACATTTCGCAGGTCTCATGAATATCACTGGCACTGCCGGGAAGCTTTTTCAATCTTTTGCTGAGCTTTCTTAAGGCCTCCAACGTATGTTCAATCCTTACAAACTGACCAATGACTTCAAGGTCAAATCCGTGTACAGGTTCATGCTGAACAGATTCTTGGACTTGTTTGAAGAGATCATCTGCTGATAGGATACTTGAGTTCCCAACTGACACCTTTGGACAAATCTTCAGCAATTCTTCTTCCAGATCACTTTTCCCATCGATCAATTTATCCCTTGATTCTCTCAACTTGCTGCAGGCTTCATTGAGAATCCTTACTCTGAACCTGATGGCCTTGGTCAGCTGGAAATGTTTATCTGTATGTGGGAGAATACCTTCTTCCACCAAGAGGTGTGCTGGTAATTGCTTTAGCACTTGGAGAGCTTCACAAGTCAAATCAAGCTGTCCAATTTCTTCAGTGAATTCCTCATCCATCTTCTCTCCTTCCTTCTGAATCTCCCCCAAAGACTCATGAACCTTCACCACGTCTTGAATTACTTCCTTCCCCTGTTGGAGCAACTTTTGGATCCATTCATCAACCACCCTTCCTTTTTTAGCAATCTTCTCAATCGTAGGCACCGATGAGAAATCGAATCCGGCAGAACAGAAGAAGGTGGTATGGATTCAAGGGGTTTTGAGAGTTTAATCAAAATCTCTGTCAACTGCTCCACTTTTTCCTTAAGCTCATTTCTGTTGTCCTTTGTTTCTTTCAACTTTTGGCACAGCACGTCTATGGAAGCCCGTGCATCTTGTTGCGCTCCTTCTGCTGTCACTTTCCCTAGAGCCACCTTGGTTATCTGATAATCAGAAGCTGTTATATCCTCTCTAGTTTTGTCAGCCGAGGGAGTGGCAATCTCTGCGAACTTATCTCCTGAAGCATCTACCAAAACCCTTGAAACTGTTTTGGGTTTCTTGGCTGATTTCGCAGTAGAAGCCTTGAGTGAGCTGAAATCAAAGGCTGGTAGGGGTACAATCACTTTCCTCTTCCTCGGAGTTTGCTCGAGTAGCCATTGTGGCGTATCAGAGGAAATTGCCAATGTTGTAGTAACTGGTATTCTACTCTCAAGGGGAGAAGATTCTACTATTGGAGGGGGAACAGTAGCCAACGTGGTAGTAGATGCAACAAAGAGAGGTACAGGTTGGGGCGTGCTGGTGATCACTTGGGTTCCAGCAGAGAGGGGTGAGAGTCCAGAGAAAATACCGGCCATACCTGAAGAAGTGGATGGGGAATGAGGAGGTTGGAGTGGTTGTTGAGGGGGAGGCACAGATTCAGTTTCCAAAGCCTGGGATGCAAGAGACAAAGTTTCTTCAGTTTGATAATCAACAAATGATGAAGTCAAGAGCTGGCTTCCTCCTTCTTCCAAATTAATTTCTCCTATTTCTGGTGGTGTTGGTGATTCTGGCACAACCACCGTTTCAGCTGGAGAAATAATTGAAGAGATTTGTCTTTCTTTCCTCTTCTTGGGAATCCTGATTTTTATAGGCCCCCCAGAAGATTCTTTTTCCTTTTTCCTTTTGAGGGCCCCACCTCCAAAGCAGCCAACTTTGGAAACTTGTCATCTTTAAAATTCATTCCCCAAGAGGAGAGCCATTTTTTGGTGTGAGCAAGAATGAGAGCCGACCTATCTGTAATAGAGGCTTTTTCGCTGGCTGACCAATCAATAGGTGGGAAAACGTATTGATCCTCATTAAGCCCATCATAGGAAATATCCAACACACTTTCATTGTCAGTCATGCCATCTGGCAAATCAGAAAGCTCCAGCGTCTGAATCTCATTAATAGTCAACCTACTATTATCTTTTCTGCGAACCGCAACTTCGTTACGCAGATCAACCCATATATCCTCAATGTCAGGCCTGTGCAGATGTTGGGCTCCATAGGCTCTAAGCACTCCTCGGATGTCAAAACCATCCCGAGACTTCATATGCTTTTTCAATTTTTCCTGAAGTTCACATTCAACATTTTTGGCCTTTGCTACTGTCGAGCAAGTATATCTCCCGATAGAAATTGGGAAGGATACAGCTGCCTTATGCTTGCTTTGTTGGAATTTGTGAAAATCCAACAGCTGTCTGACCAATTCTATCAATATCAATCTATCCCCTGGATAGCGAGGCAGACGGAAAGGCTCTCCCGAGTACATGACTGTTCGAAGATATGTAAACTTCTTGAATTGCAAGAAGATACACCCCCATTTGGATACTTCAGTCCAAGCCTCGTCTGAGACTCTTGTCTTTCTTAGCCCTGGGTTCAGCCGGCAGATATTCTCGTAGAAGAAGGCATCATTTACCCTTCTAAAATGTTCTTTGGACCCCTTCTTTGTTATTTGAGGGAAATATTTATAAACTGGGTTTGTCGTTCTGCTTCCCTTAGTATCCAGCCCGGGATAGTTCCTCATCCCGGCTGCTGCGTAAGCCACATATGAAAACATATAAAACTTTCCAGTCGATAAGACCGTCGTCATCTGAGAATCAATTTCATTGCTGATAAGGGTCCCCCAGTCAATCCCTTGCTGATTCTTCTTGATGGTGACCATAAACTGATACATCCATCCATGAAATACATTTGATTCAGGCAAGCCAAAAACCCGGCTCAGCAGGGTGATAATATCATTGATTTCTTGTATGAAATCACATCTGGGGATAGTCCTTGGAAATCTAGATACTGCTGGTTTAGCCTTGACCAGGAACTTCTTGTTGACATCCTTAATGCAGTCTTCCTGATTACTATCCCAGGCCTTCTGAGCCGACTTGATGTTCAGGTCCCCATACTCTTCGAAATTAGGTAGTTTTAGAAGATCATCAAAATACGCTCCATCTAGCCTGATCACTACCTCACCAGCCTGGCTCTTCATGGAACGAGAAGCCGAGTCATAACTAGATGCACAAGCCAAAACAAATTCTGGACATTGGGCGGACACGGGAAAGCCTGCTGCAAGGGGCAAGCCACTGTTAGCTAAAGTCATGTCCATGGGGTTTGAGAGGAACTCTTCACCCTATTCCAGAAGTCATCCATATCTATATTGCCAAGTTTAGTTTCCCTGATATCATAATTGCAATCAATATATGATGGAGATTCTGGCTTCTTGAATTTGTACTTCATCCTGCTAGACTTCTCGGCCTTCTCCTAAGATGGACCAGGGTCCGACATGAAGAATGTTGGAGGAGAAAGGCTTGAAACTCAGGAGATGTTATCCACACTGAAAATCCCGATCGATGAATATCCCGGAAGAATATAAGAGTCCGACACGCGAGGAGGATGTCGGAAAACCCTGAGAGCCCAACAAGTTTGATATGTCAGAACTTTGGCAAAGCCCGACACTTGCGTTGATGACGGGAACTCGGAGATACCCGGCACTTGCTTTTGATGTCGGAACTTTGAGAAACCCCGACACTTCAAACTTCCAATATACTTCGGGCCTTTGACTCTGCAAAACAATCTTCAAAACCCGAGAAGCAAAAACAGGGTTTTTCTTTGAATTCCAAATATACAATCTCCTTTTGTTATTCATGCATCATGCATATAATTGAAAACTTCAAGAGAATAGAACCAAGTGATAGTTCAGAAGAGATAAACCCTAAAAACCTAAAACCCTTTCCAAAGCAACACAGAAAGAAGAAGGAAAGAAAACCTTCAACACCCGGCAAGAAATTGGGAATAAAATACGCTCAATCGATCCATAAAAACCAAGAATAAAGAAGGGAAAGAAAAATACCTTCAATTCGAGAAATGTAAGATCGAAAACAGACGATCCAATCGAGCAAGGTGAGTTTTCGGGTTTTGAAAACGGAAGAGCACGCACAAAAATTCCACGAATTAAAAATACGAATGGTAAGAATGACGTGGAAATCCGCGTATTTATAAGAAAATTGGTAATTAATACACTTCAGCTCGGCACGTGCCAACTCACCGACCACTCGGCATGAATGCCATGTCAGCATGTTTGGGAGGTCCGAAAACCCGACACGAGGGGACTTAGTGCAATTCGGGTTTCGGGTTTCGGAAAACATGATGCATAAAGCATGAGGTGCTTAGATGCTACATAGCCCCGAAAACCCGATACAAAGGATTAAGCGGACTTCGGGAATCGGAAAACATGGGGCATAAAACATGTTTTGGATTATGGATGTTCCGATGCGCCGGGGGTCCGAAAACCTGATTTTCTCAATACAAGGTGGGTTTCGGGTTTCGGAAGTCAGACGACACAAAACATGTTTTGACTTAAGTATGTTCCGATGCGTCGGAGGTCCGAAACCCGATTTTCACAATATGAGGTGGATTTCGGGTTTCGGAAGACAGTCGACATAAAGCATGTTAAAACTCATGTCGAGCTGTTGGTAAAACCCTGAAACCTTGATTTTCTTAAAAAGAGGCCATAATGCAAAATCAACTTCGAAAATTTCGTAGGGGTTATCCGATCGTTTTGTCGTGAACTCAAAACGGGGATAACTATGTTCATGTAAGGGGTCTAAGAAATGACCAACTTACTGATTAACCAATTCTATTCTGAACAAAGTTGGCTTTTCTAGAAAAGGCTGACAATTTCAGTGAGCTATATTTTGAAGGTTCGGAATCAGCCTTTCGTGAAACTATTTCAGAGCCATATCAAGAGGTTGATGGTGAATTTATCCAGCTGAAAGGCAACAAGATACCAAAAGGTCTGGTTTCTCTGGAGGGTCTGTTTGACAAACATGATCGCTTTATCCAAAACAAAAGGCAAGTTGAAGGAGCTTCTTCCTCTGAAGTGGATCAAATCAATCTAGGTTCATCTGATCAACCTCGGATGGTGAATATCGGTAAATGTTGTTCTCCTGAAGAGAAGGTAAGATTCATTTCGCTTTTGAAGAAATACATCGATGTGTTGGCATGGTCTTATGCAGATTTGAAATCCTTCAAGCCCAAAGATGTACAGCACAGTATTCCTCTGAAGCCTGATGTCAAGCCTTATAGACAGAAGCAAAGACATTATAATCCGAAGATTTCAGGGACAATCCTGGCAGAAATTCAGAAGATGTTAGATGCTAGGATTATTTTCCCAATCCATCACTCCACTTGGATTGCAAACATTGTCCCTGTCAGGAAGAAGAATGGTGAGATCCGGATTTGTGTTGACTTCCGTAACTTAAATCAGTCCTCACTGAAGGATAACTATCCCTTGCCTATCATGGATCAGGTATTACAAACTGTAACTGGATCGAAATGTTATCCATGCTCGACGGGTTTTCAGGATATAATCAAGTCGAAGTAACCACAGAGGATCAACACAAGACAGCTTTCACGACCCCATGGGGTACCTTTGCTTACAGGAGGATGCCATTCGGCTTGATCAACGCCGGAGCTACTTTTCAGAGAGCTATGGACCTAGCATTCAGAGATCTGATGGGTAAGGTCATAGTCGTGTATTTGGATGACTTGACCGTTTTTTCTAAAAAGCGGAGTGATCATTATGGTCATTTAGAACAGGTACTTTTAAGATGTAGACGTCATGGGATTTCATTGAATCCTAAGAAGTCCATGTTCGGGGTGACAGAAGGAAAGCTGCTGGGTCATATTGTGACTAGAGAAGGAACTAAAATTGACCCAGAAGGGTAAAGGCTATTCAGAGCCTTACCTTGCCCACAAGTAAAACAGGAGTTCATTCTTTCTTCGGAAAGGTTAATTTCTTGAGAAGATTTGTACCCGATTTCGCTGACAAAACCAAGGATATCCTTGGAATGATGAAAGGTAAAATCCCATTTCGATGGAGTGCAGAAGGGAAACTTTCATTTGAAGAAATCAAAAAGGCAGTTGCTTGTGCTCCTGTCTTAGTATGTCCAGACTTCAAGAAAGATTTCATCATGTATAGCTATGCTTCTGCCCACACAGTGTCAGCGATCCTGATGCAGGAAAATGGAGAAGGCATTGAAGCTCCTATCGCATTCATGAGCTGTCCGTTGAAAGAGCATGAATTGAAGATGTCGCAGATTGAAAAACATGCTTATGCGGTGGTGCGAGCGGTGAAGCATTTCAGGTACTATGTGCTGAATTCTCATACTCGTGTTCTCGTTCCTGATACTGCTGTTAAATCCATTCTAACTCAACAAGAGCTGGGAAGCCAAAGAGGTACTTGGATTGCTAAGGTTCAGGAGTATGACTTGGACATCAAACCTACCAAGTTGGTACGAGGAAGAGGCCTGTGTCAATTGATTGCAGAGAATCATGCTGAAGCAGAGTGTGAGAAGAATCAAGATACTTCTTCCGAGCTGCCTATGGTGCTTTTTGTGAGTACGACCGATGAATGGTACACGGACATTGCTTTCTTCTTAACTTATGGTGAATGCCCTCCACATTTAAATCAAAAAGAGAAGAGGACCGTCAAGTTGAGATCTGCAAAATACCTTTTGTGGAATAATGCAATATACAAGAAAGGTATTGATGGTGTCTTCTTGCGTTGTGTTGATAAATCACAACAGGAAAAGTTATTAGAATCCTTTCATAGCCTAGCATGCGGAGGACATTTTTCATCCTCTGTAACAGCATATAAGATCTTACGGGCTAGGTATTATTGGCCTACTCTTTTCCGGGACTCAGCAGAATGGGTGTCTAAATGTGAAGCTTGTCAACATTTCGTTGGTCGTCCCAAGCTAGCAGCTCTTCCTTTGAAGCCTGTGGTGATTGAAGAACCTTTTCGCCAATGGGGGATTGATTTTATCGGAACATTGAATCCTGCTTCCAGTGCTGGACACAACTATGTGCTGACTGCTACAGATTATTTTACCAAGTGGGTAGAGGCTGTACCAATCAAGCAAGCGACTTCTGAAGCTGTTTGCAAGTTCCTGAAAGAAAACATAATCGTCAGATTTGGTGTGCCTCATAAGATTGTAGCGGATAATGCCTCTAACTTCTCGTCACATGAATTAACAGAATTCTGCTATGGATTCGGCATTACTTTGGCTCATTCATCTGACTATTATCCCCAGGGCAATGGGCAAGCTGAGTCCAGCAATAAGAATCTGGTTACTATAATCAGGAAATTAGTAGATGAAAATCAGAGGACATGGCACAAAGCATTGTATGATGCGTTGTGGGCTGATCGGATCACTCCAAAGCGAGCCATAGGGATGTCCCCTTTTCAGTTGCTATATGGGATTGATGCTGAAATTCCTATCTCAGTAGAATTGCCAGCCTTGCAGTTGGCAAAAGCGGTTGAAGATGTAGCTTTTCAGAATTCTATCGAAAAGAGGGTTATGTACCTAACCAAGCTAGAAGAAGAGTGAATTAAGGTGGTTGATCGTATAGCAGATCATCAGAGCAGGGTGAAGAAGATTTTTGATAAAAAATCAAAGCAACGTGACTTCCAGATTGGAGACCTGGTGTTGCTTTGGGATAAAAGAAGAGAACAGAAAGGAATGCATGGAAAGTTTGATTCTTTATGGAAAGGACCTTTCAAGATCCACGAGTTGAATGGTGAAAATAGTTTCCTTCTATCATATCTGGATGGAGGGTTACTCCCTTTGCCTTTCAGTGGACAACATCTAAAGCTGTTCCACCATTAATGCAAGATGCTCTCTTGCATTGTACATATTTTGCTTTTGTTGTGTGTTTGCTTTTGGTTTTCTTTCTTTCTTTCTTCGTTTTGTTTTGTTTTGGTTTTCTCCTTGACTCCGTAGCCCAATGGATAAGACTCTGGTCCGCGAGACCAGAGATTCTGAGTTCTCTTCCTTTGGTATTACAAAGAAAGTCCCCAACTGGAGCCAGCTGTTATCCCCGTTTTGAGTTCACAACGAAACGATCGGATAACCCCTACAAAATTTTTGAAGTGATTTTGCATTATGACCTCTTTTAGAGAAAATCGGGTTTTCGGGTGTTACTAACAGCTTGACATAAGTTTTAACATGCTTTATGTCTTATGACCTCCGAAACCCGAAACCCGCCTTGCAATGAGAAAATCCTTTGTAATCGGGTTTTCGGAAATTCAACTCATCGGAACATACTTGAGTTAAAACATGCTTTGTGTCGCGTGACTTCCGAAACCCGAGACCCGCCTTGTGTTAAGACAATCCTTTGTATTCGGGTTTTCGGAACTCTAAAGCATCGGGACATTCATGTTCCAAAACATGTTTTATGCGCCATGTTCTCCGATTCCCGAAGTCCGCTCAATCCTTTGTAATCGGGTTTTCGGAAGTTCAATGCATCGGAACATTCATGATTCAAAACATGTTTTGTGCTCCATGTTTTCCGAAGCCCGAAACCCGAAATGCACTAAATCTCCTCGTGTCGGGTTTTCGGACTCCTCCAACATGCTGACGTGGCATTCATGCCGAGTGGTCGGTGAGTTGGCACGTGCCGAGCTGAAGTGTATTTATTACTGATTTTCTTATAAATACGCGGATTTCCACGTCATTCTTACCATTCATATTTTTAATTCGTGGATTTTTCGCATGCTCTTCCGCTCCCAAAACCCGCAAACTCGCGTTACCAGACTGGATCGTTTGTTTTCGATTTTACCTGTCTCGAATTGAAGGTATTTTTCGTTCCTTCTTTATTCTTGATTTTTCTGGATCGATTGCGTGTATTTTCTTTCCAATTTCTTGCCAGTTGTTGAGGGTTTTCTTCCTTCTTCTTTCTGTGTTGTTTTGGAAAGGGTTTTGGGTTTTTAGGGTTTATTTTCTTTTTGAGACTATCAATTGGTGTTGTTCCTTCCAAATTTCAATTACTTGCATGATGTATGGAATATGAATAACAAAAAAGAAAGGAAGTTGTGTATGTAGAAATTCAAAGGAAAGACTCTGTTTTTGTTTCCCGGATTTTGAAGGTTGTGTTGCAGATTCAAAAGTCCGAAGAACATTGGAAGCTCGAAGTGACGGGGTTTCTCAACATTCCGACCTCAACACTAAGTGCGGGCATCTCCTAAGTTCCGTCATCGAAAGTGGGTGCCGGGTTTTCTCCTGTTTCCGCCATTGAAAGCAAGTGTCGGGTTTCGCCAAGATTCCGACATATCAGACCTGTCGGGTTCTCAAAGTTTTCCGATATCTTCTTACGCGTTCTTCTCTTCTTAGACGCATTGATCAATCGGGTTTTCGGTGTGCACACATCTCCGGAGTTCCAGCCTTTCTCCTTCCAATATTCTTCATGTCGGATCCTGGTTCATCACAGGAGAAGGCCGAAAAATCTAGCAGGATGAAATACAAATTTAAGAAACCAGAATCCCCGTCATATATCGACTGTAATTATGATATCAGGGATACTGAAATGGGCAACATAGATATGGACGACTTTTGGAATAGGGTGAAGAGTTCTTCTCAAACCCCATGGATGGTGGCTTTAGCTAACAGTGGCTTGCCCCTTGCGGCGAGCTTCCCCATGTCTACCCATGTCCGAGTTTGTTTTGGCGTGTGCATCCAGCTACGACTCGGCTTCTCGTTCCGTAAGGAATCAGGCTGGTGAAGTAGTTATCAAACTAGATGGAGCTTATTTTGATGATCTCCTGAAACTACCAAATTTTGAAGAGTATGGGGCCCTAGACATCAAGTCGGCTCGAAGGCACAGGACGAACCAGAAAATTGCATTAGGGATGTCAATAAGAAGTTCTTGGTCAAGGCAAAACCAGTAATATCTAGATTTCCAAGAACTATCCCTAGATCGGATTTCATACAAGAAATCAACGACATTATCACCCTGCTGAGCCGGGTTTTTGGCTTGCCGGAATCAAATTTATTTCATGGATGGATGTACCAATTTATGGTCACCATCAAGAAGAACAAGCAAGGGATTGACTGGGGAACCCTTATCAGTGATGAAATTGATTCCCAGATGACGACGGTCCTGTCAACCGGAAAGTTTTATATGTTCTCATATGTGGCCTATCAGTAGCTGGGATGAGGAGCTATCCGGAGACTACTAAAGGAAGCAGAACGACAAACCCAGTCTATAAGTATTATCCTCAAATAACAAAGAAGGGGTCCAAGGATCATTTTAGGAGGGTAAATGATGCCTTTTTCTACGAGAACATCTGCCAGCTGAACCCAGGGCTAAGAAAGACAAGGGTATCAGACGAAGCTTGGACTGAGGTATCTAAATGGGGATGTATCTTCTTACAGTTCAAGAAGTTTACCTACCTTCGAACGGTCATGTACTCGGGAGAGCCTTTCCGTCTGCCTCGCTATCCAGGGGATAGATTGATACTAATAGAATTGGTCAGACAGCTATTGGATTTTCACAAATTCCAACAGAGCAAGCATAAGGCAGCAGTATCCTTCCCAATTTCTATTGGGAGATATACTTGCTCAACAGTGGCAAAGGCCAAAAATGTTGAATGTGAACTCCAGGAGAAATTAAAGAAGCATATGAAGTCTCGGGATGGTTTTGACATCCGAGGAGTACTTAGAACCTATGGAGCCCTACATCTGCACAGGCCCGACATTGAGGATATCTGGGTGGATCTGCGTAACGAAGTTGCAGTTCGCAGAAAAGATAATAGTAGGTTAACTATTAATGAGATTCAGACGCTAGAGCTTTCTGATTTGCCAGATGGCACAACTGACAATGAAAGTGTGTTGGATATGTCCTATGATGGGCTTAATGAAGATCGATACGTTTTCCCGCCTATTGATTGGTCGGCCAGCGAAAAAGCCTCTATCACAGATAGGTCGGCTCTCATTCTTGCTCGCACCAAAAAATGGCTCTCTTCTTGGGGCATGAATTTTAAAGATGACAAGTTTCCAAAGTTGGCTGAAACGGAGGTGGGGCCCTCCCAAAAGAAAAAGGACAAAGAATCTTCTGGGGGGTCTATAAAAATCAGGATTCCCAAGAAGAAGAAAGAAAGACAAATCTCTTCAATTGTCTCTCCAGCTCAAACGGTGGTTGTGCCAGAATCACCAACACCACCAGAAATAGGGGAGATTAATTTAGAAGAAGGAGGAAGCCAGCTCTTGACTTCACCATTTGCTGATTGCTCAACTGGAGAGACCTTATCTCTTGCATTCAAGGCTTTGGAAACTGAATCTGTGCCTCCCCCTCAACAACCACTCCAGCCTCCTCATTCCCCATCCACTTCTTCAAGTATGGCCAATATTTTCTCTGGGCTCTCACCCCTCTCTGCTGGAACCCAAGTGATCACCAACACTCCCCCACAACCTGTGCCTCTATTCATTGCACCTACTACCACGTTGGCTGTTGTTCCCCCTCCAATAGTAGAATCTGCTCCCCTTGAGAGTAGAATACCAGTTACTACAACATTGGCAGTTTCCTCTGATACACCACAATGGCTACTCGAGCAAACTCCGAGGAAGAGGAAAGTGATTGTACCCCTACCAGCCTTTGATTTCAGCTCACTCAAGGCTTCTACTGCGAGATCAGCCAAGAAACCCAAAACAGTTTCAAGGGTTTTGGTGGATGCTTCAGGAGATAAGTTCGCAGAGATTGCCACTCCCTCAGCTGACAAAACTAGAGATGATGTAACAACTGCTGATTACCAGGTAACCAGGGTGTCTCTAGGGAAAGTAACAGCAAAAGGGGCGCAGCAAGATGCAAAGGATTCCATAGACGTCCTGTGCCAAAAGTTGAAAGAAACAAAGGACAGCAGAAATGAGCTTAAGGAAAAAGTGGAGCAGTTGACAGAGGTTTTGATTAAACTCTCAACACCCCTGGAATCCATACCATCTTCTTCTGTATCTGCCGGATTCGATTTCTCATCGGTGCCTACGATTGAGAAGATTACTAAAAAAGGAAGGGTGGTTGATGAATGGATCCAAAAGTTGCTCCAACAAGGGAAGGAAGTAATTCAAGACGTGGTGAAAGTTCATCAGTCCTTGGCAGAGATTCAGAAGGAAGGAGAGAAGATGGATGAGGAATTCACTGAAGAACTTGGACAGCTTGATTTGACTTGTGAAGCTCTCCAAGTGCTAAAGCAAATACCAGCACATCTCTTGGTAGAAGAAGGCATTCTTCCACATACAGATAAACACTTTCAGCTGATCAAGGCCATCAAGTTCAGAGTAAAGATTCTCAACGAAGCCTGCAGCAAGTTGAGAGAATCAAGAGATAAATTGATCGATGGGAAAAGTGATCTGGAAGAAGAATTGCTTAAGATTTGTCCAAAGGTGTCAGTTGGGAACTCAAGTGCCCTATCAGCAGATGATCTCTTCAAACAAGTTCAAGAGACTATTCAGCATGAACCTGTAGATGGATTCGACCTTGAAGTCATTGGTCAGTTTGTGAGGATTGAACATACGTTGGAGGCCTTAAGAAAGCTCAGCAAAAGGTTGAAAAAGCTTCCCGGCAGTGCCAGTGATATCCATGAGACCTGCGAAATGTGGAATGATCATTCCACTGCACCTGAGGAAAATGAAATGCAAGGCATTATTCGGAAGTTCCAGGAGTTCCGGAACAAACAGTCTCAGCTGGAAGAAGAGAAAGAAGAAGAATCAAAAGATGATGACTCGGATTAAGTTCCAACGTCCCATGACATTTCTATTTTTAGAATGACATATCTTTTATTTCCATTTTGTCATTATTTTTAATTCATACTTTGACTTGATCTCCTGCGTGAGAATCATGCAAAGCTAAACTCTAGTTAGCATGCTACTTTTCAGGATCTGTCCTGTTTTATCTCTAGCTTCTTTTGTTATAAATAAGGGATGCTTGTGCATTCTAAAGGGTCGAGAATTTTTGAAGCATTAAGAGGCTATTGGAAAGGAGAAAAACTTTGTGTTTTCTTTCAATCATTTTGAAGAATAGAAGTTGATATTGTTTTACAGACTTTGTGTTGTGAAATATATCTTATTTAAGACAGTGTTCTTATGTTCATGATCTTAAAGCTATTCTTTGCATAGAATCTCAGTGTTTCTAATTATCTCGGACACTATATCTGTGATCTAAAACTCGTATGATTATTTCGTGCTCTGTGTTTACTCGAAAGAAAATACGTTTCTCCCATTTCTTTTCTACCGTGCTTCTTTCACTGTAACAGTTTCTAACCTATTTCACTTACGAAAGCAATATCCTTGAATCGTGTGAATGTGGATTTCGGGATTTCATCCCAACCCCCAATGGTTAGATTAGTGTGAATATTGTATATATTATTTACTGTGTTTTAGATTAGCAATAAACAGGCAGCCTCACCTGTCTTTGAGGAGGGATTTAATCCCATGTACTGTGGTTGAACCTCATATTTTGGTTTGACAAAATATCCAACCAACAATGACTAAACCATTCTAAGCGTTGGGTGAGGAAGCTAGGGTGGAGGAAGATGGCAGACGTTGTGGTGGAAAAATAAAGAGAGGAGAGATGACTCAAGTATTGTGAAGCACGTGAAAGGGAGATTGCTAGATGATGTAGGTTGCAGGTGTGATGGATGTATGGCGATAGACGCGTGGGAAGGATTCGAGGTTCACACAAAGGACGTGGAACATGAGTAGTGTATGTGACCCCATCTTGGTAAGTGAGTGAGAGAAACCCCTTCGGTTTCTAATGAGAGTTCGTTGTGCGGAGAAAGAAGAACCATTAGAGCACATCTAAGCCCACCTAGTGACCAAACCATGGTGCTTGGTTTTCCGATCGGGGGATAATATTCTAGTCTAATTATTTACATTAGAGGTGATATTTATACACCCAAGAGGTATAATTTCTTGTTTAGGAATTTTATGGCTGCAAACACTAGCCTAGTGTTAGGACTTTTCAAGCAATGTATAAGCACACAAGCATTTGGTCTTGCATCTGGGAGTGGCGCGAGGTATACTATTGGTAGTGGGGCATTGCTATAGACTGTAGGCATGCAGCTTAGTGGAACTATGGGGACCCTTGGCACGACCACTTTAGGACCTAGTGGGCCTAGGTGGATCTAGTGGTTTAGGAGGAATAGGAGCTGGTGGGTCTAGTGGATCTGGTGGTTCAAGACCTAGTGGACCTAGTGGATCAGGTGGTGGAGGAAACACAGGGAAACCAAGGATCTCAAGCGGAGGAGGATTTGGGCCCCAACCACCCCCACAAGTTTTCTTTAAAATGTCTCTACATTTGCCCGATTATAGAGGTATTAAGGATGCTACAAAACATGTTCATAAATGTGAACTGCTATGGCGCGCGAAGGGTGTCACAACCCTAGAATAAAAGGCTATTTAGTTTGTAACCATGTTTTAAGGGCACACACATAGCTATTTATAGGAAGTATGACCCTCATCAAACAGTGGTGGAATATACTTTTGCCTTAAATAATGAATTCTTGGTAGAATTCCACATTCTTGAGTTTGATAAGGAGAGCATCGCGCTTTGAAGGAGATTCAATAAGGAATGGCAGAGAGTGTGCGGGAGTATGATGCGTGCTTTAAAACTCTCTTGTCTAAATTATCATATGATATTCACCCTTCACAACATGCTTAGTGGTTTGTTGGAGGGTTGATCACTCCTTTTAGAAGGGACTTATCTCATAAAACTTTTAGAGACTCAGCGCGAGGCATTGAAGCTTCCCTGCACCAAAGTTGTTGGTAGTTTTGATCACCGAATTAGCCCATTCTTGAGGCTCAGATTGTTGCTATGGCCAAGCAAACTTGGAAAATCTATCTGCGAACTCAGCCCATCAGACTTGCTGTGGTTTATGGTGCACAAATTGTGAAATAGAGGGGCACGTTAAGGATAATTGCCCCTGGAGGATAGTACATGTTGTGGCAGTAGATTGTGAAATTTTTCATGGGGACCATGATGTGAGTAGGTGCCCCTTTGTAGCGTGCAATTAGGAAGAATGTATCTTGTTACTACAAGATTTTCACTTCTACAACCCATGATACTAAGGACTATAGGCTCATTGATCAGATCCATGAGGCCATTGATCATGGGGTGTACCAAACCAATGTTTGCCAGGTAGTTCCAAGGGTGATGATCACCGTTATGAGGAGTGCGTAGATGGAGGTGCGGGAAGAAGAGGTTTTTGAGGAGGGTTTTGTGGTCATGGTAGCTACGTAGGATAAAGGATTGAGTTCCCGTGCGGAAATTGTTTTAACTATGGATCTACGATCATTACAAATGTGAATGCTCGAACCTCTTGCAGGTGTTCGTGGTGCGAGAAAGAAGCGTAAGTATGAGGAGTGGTGTTGGTGAGAAAATTTGTTGGGTGGAAAAACTTGTGGATTTATTGCCAACTCTCTGGGAATATAAGTCCCTCTACTTAACCGGTGCAGCTGCCGTATGTGCATGCGCATGAAAAGGTGAATTTATATGGTGGCCTTTCGACCGAGGATCCAACAGGGGCACTCCACTGACCCTGCGGAAAATGCTTGCATATACCTACAAGAGATGACTTTTTCTAGAAGTGGGAAAGGGAGTGAGAATGGAGGTAGGAGAACTAATGTTGCAGGTAGAAAATTAGATTCCTGCACACACACACTAGTTAGAAACTTCATCACATGCATTTATGAGAAGAAACAACCCTGTAAATGACAACAAGACCAAATA
The DNA here is from genome assembly GCA_018340775.1 of Taxus wallichiana var. yunnanensis. Classification (NCBI taxonomy): domain Eukaryota; kingdom Viridiplantae; phylum Streptophyta; class Pinopsida; order Cupressales; family Taxaceae; genus Taxus; species Taxus wallichiana. The sequence continues at coordinate 589,393,682 of CM031240.1, forward strand.
GAATTTGATGAGAACAAAGTGTCATGAAATCCCTTGGTCAAAGAAAGCTAGAAACTCCTTCTTCTTGTATTGATGCTTGAACAAAAGTTGTACATAGTGTAGGAATGGAAGAAATTTGAGAGGGGAAGAGAGTAGAAGAAAATGGCTATCTCCTTTGCTTTCTCTCAAGGTAGAATGCACTCTTGAGTCTACAAGATCAATCACCAACCCTTTGAAATGGGAATGGCTTTATAATTTATAGAATAGAATATGACTCTTCATCTACCTCATGACCTTTTGAATACCTTCATATGAATTAAGACTGTTCGTATTCCACTTTAAATATTTAAGTCCCCCTTATAATAATAGCAAGGCAACTTAATTTACATTATGTTTTCTAGTCTCTTAAGTCATATTAAAAGTGCAAACCCCAACATGAAATTAGAATATTGGAAAGTGAGAGAAAGTTGGGGGGAAGAGGAGAGAGAAAGAGGGGGAGAAGAAGAAGAGGAGATGTCATTCTTGATGAAGTCCATTGATCCTCGTTGATGGAAAGATCCAAATGCAGTGAAACTCTGAATCTTTGAACTCCTTGCACACTGTGAAATTCCTCCAAATTATCTCACGAATGCTCGCTAAGTTGAATGAACTAAGGTGGATCTTGAATGCCCTAGAAAAAATGACTAGGATGCTCCCGAACAATGATGTCCCCTAAATGATTATCCTTGTACATCCCATTGTGCCAAAAATTCTCTTTGAGTGTAACTTACTATTTTTAGTAAGTGTGAAAAAGGAAACTCTCTCGATCCTTTGTTGAGTGTTGTGACCTTGATTCCCCTTTCTCCCTGCATTCCTCACTCCTTTGGATCAAATTTCTATTTTTAGCAGGTGCTCGAGGGCCCACTTACTATTTTTAGTAAGTGCCAAAAATGTCCATTCTGGTGGATTCTCAGTTGTAGTGCACCTCTGATATCTTCATCTCCTTCACAGGTTCTTCTATTAATGACTTTCCTAAAATAGCAGTTCCTATGTAGTAGACCTGCTATTTTTAGAAAGCTTCCCTCTGGGAGTCATATTGACGTGGAATGAAGTTTTTTGATATGTATTTTTCCCAATATCATCCCTTTGAAATTTCGGGCCCACCCGCTTAATAATCTAGGAGATTTTAAAGTTTTAATTTTCGGACCTAGTAGTGCTTCTAGGTACGACAACCATTAATGGACCTCAAAATTGCAGGTTTGGTTTTCTCCTCCATTTGTGAATAAAATTGTATTTTTGATGTGGGTTTTTTCTTCTGGTGCTTCACGTGTAATCTTACTTCGATCCGACAACCGGTTTGACGGAAATCCCACTTCTTTCTTCGTTGAGCCGGAAAGGAGATTTCTTCGTTGTGGATGATTTTTCACACATGGGGGAGTTTTAAGGTGTCTTCTTAATGGTCTTGGATAGAGGAATTAACAGAAATAAATGGTTCATTGATTTGTGCACTGGTTTACAAGCTTTGTTTAGATTTCCATTTTTTAGGTATGGGGATTTTGTTGTTCTCTTCTTTATTATTCTTTATTTCTCCTTAGCTTGATGAGGATTCCTTTTGAGACCTGTGCATCACCATGGGAAAGGTATTTCAGTTCCTTTTTTGATCTGGTCTAAGAATTTGAAATGGCGGAGTGATGGTAGAATGTTGTAGAGGAAGAATGGAGGAAATGAGTGCAAATAAAACTGTTAGAAGCTAGAAGCGGGAAAAGCAGCACTTGGAAATTTTTCAAAAAGATGTGCACAAGTATGGCTTGGGTGAATTTTTCCATACTTTATGTCCCTGACCTTAGGGATGTGAGGGACATAAATTTCCACAATGAGCAAGACGGTGACACGTGGCACTAGATCCAACGGCAAGGAATGAAGGAGGAAAAAGCTGATTTGAAGCACTGGGAGCTGAAAGGAGGTCATGTGGGTGTCCAAAAGACTCCTCCTAGGGGATGGGAACATTTTTAAATGTCTGATGTCCCCCACCTTAGGTACATAAGGTACATCAAATTCCACGGTGGTCCTGGAGCTGACACGTGGCGACCGATCCGACGGCAGGGAATGCATGCTCCAAATAAGCACTTGAGGGTTGAACTGCCAGGTCTGGAGGTCATATGAGGGTCCCAAGGGTCACATGAGGGCTGGGAAAATTTTCCAAGGGGTGATGTACCTGACCTCATGGACGTGGGGGACATGAAATCCCACCAGGCTCCTGGTGCTGACACGTGTCCTCTCGAAAAAATGACTAAGTCCTGAACTGCCTTTGAGAGGGTAACTTGGAATGTAGATAACTTGAGCTTCTAGTGGAATTTCTTGGTGAAAATTTATATGATCCTGACTGGAAATGGAATTTTTAATCTAATTATGTGGGTCTCATGTCTTGATTCGATCATATGATCCCTGAAAAATTGGAGTTTTGATTTGGGACTCCACTTGTACCTGAGAAAACTGTCTTCCAATCATATGCACCAAGGTGTTGTGAAAAATATTATTTCACCATCATCTAGGTCTTGGAATCCTCTTTCCTAAGATCTTTTTATTTTACTTCCAACTCCATCCGAGCTCTCGAAATCTTTGTTTGAAGCTCAACAATTTGTTTTTAGGCACTGTATACTACTGGCTTATGAACCTGTTTTTCACTCGAGCACTCCAAGTCTTTTAGAACTTCCCAAATCCTTCCAAAATAATTTCCATGACATTATAAGGTCTTCCATTCACCTTCATGTTGAATTTGGCCCTTCTACTTTGATCTAATCCCGAGAAGGCTAACAATAGCCATTCCCTATCTTGCCAAAAGATAACATTTTCAATGAACTCCTAAAATCACATAGGGGGAATGAACATAATTTCCTAAATCACCTAGGATAATATCATGAAATTGGTTGGGAATTCATTTGGACTGACTGAACAGGTTTGAGGTTTCTTAGGAATGATAAAACATGAAAATTTTGGCATAGGGGTATAGTTTTCGTGCTCGCAATTATCAATTTCCCTGTTGCACATTCTCACGACAACAACTGGCTCTAGCTTGGGGACATGACATGGACTAAACACAGTGAAGACATGACATGGGAATCCAAAATCTCAATTTTAGACCATATAATTCATTGACCAGTGCCTTATCCATTGGGCCCTATGGAGTCATGCACAACTTCAAGAAAGGAAGATTAGAAGAAGGAAACACCCACACACAAAACGACCAAAAGGAAACACATGACACACAACAAGGAAAACACACACAATGGAAAGGAAAAACACCTATCAATCACCTATGGTACAAAGTGAGGGACAACCCACTTTCACTGAAGTACTTTTTATTTCACAAAATTTACCCTTGAAGAGGCAACACCGAATGATGATGTTCTACGAAGCCGTTGACGGGTTCTAGAAAGTATCCTCCCCTCCTCAGCTGCTTATGAAAGCTAGGTTCTTTCACAATTGTCTAGTGTACTTGGTAGGAGTGAGTCCATGTGATCTTCTTGATGCTCAGGTCCTTTCTTGGAAACTCCATTGTCTTCATGCTCTTTGAAATTGGTTTCATCGTGCCAGTTTCCTTCCATGTTTATCCATATAGCTGATTCTCCATCGAGCATCTCATCGCTGCCCCAATGCTGATTTTCGTTCCAATTCCTTGAACCTTCTGAGTTAATTTCTTTCCCGGGTCTATGCTCATTGACATCTCTTCCATGAGAAACCTCAGACTTATCCGTTTCCTTTACTTCACTGTGAGGTGCTTGAGTACTGACTGAAAGATTGGATGCAGCCTCATACTTGTCTTGTATGCCCATGGCACGAGTGAAGAGATCAAGAATCAGCTCAGGGTCTTCCGCCACTTCTACTGCATCCAAGATTTCTTGCATGGAGTAATGCTTCATCATTTCCTGTAGTCCCTCTTTGTACACCTTTGAAGAATCTTTATCTTACAACTCAAAGAAACTATCTGGAGGGATTACCTCATCATCTCGAGAATCGCTGCACTCTACTGATCCTTCATCAAAAGGAGCTTCATCTTTAGAGGTCTTCAAACTCCTTGCTTCAATTTCTTCATCATAGAAAGAGTCTTCATCTTCAAATGGGAAAGAAAATACTTCAATTTCATCATTGTATCCACCAACCATTGGCTTGAGAGGGACATCATATTTCTCATCTTGCCTTATCTCGATATGGCTGACCTTCACATTAGTTAAGGCTTCCAAATCAGCTTCATGTTTATCTTCCATATTCATGGCTTGCATTAAAAGTTCCAGACTGATCTCAGGGTCCTTTGTTTCTTCCGTGGCTCTTAGCAGTCCTTGTATAGACATTTCTTTCAAACCTTTGCTCAAGGGCTCATTGTAGACTAGCTTGGTCTCTTCCTGGGTGACATGATCAAGGGAGTCCTCATCTTCAAATGGGAATGAGAAAATTTCTTCATCACAGATAAGCATATAAGTTGTTTTTTTCTTTTTGAAAATCACTGAGAACCATTTCCTCTTCCTTGCAGGTCTGCATCATTTGGCAATTTGGGGCTGCCCTCTTGTAACTCGAATCTCCTCAATGCTTCTTCAAAGTCCAAATATCTCTGGGAAGGCATGTCTGGACCTATCAAGGTGGGAATATCTTCTTCCTCCTCGGTTGTCACCAAGTGATTCATCCACCTGGTATTTTGGTACAAAATGTTAGCTTCTGGGCTTCCAGATTTTTACACAGTGTACCTCATTTTCTTCTTGGGAAGTAATTTCTCCATGTCTCCCTTCACTGGTATGGTTGTAAAAGACCAATTCATCTGAATTTTCCCTCCCAACTCTCGGCAAAAATTTCTACTCAGCAACATTCCAAATGAGGTTGGGACATCTACTACCAAAATCATTGCTGAAACTTTCTTGTCTGGAAATCTGGTGAGAGCCACCTGTGCATCTTTAACCTTCCCTACAAGTGAGACCTTTTTTGATTCCAAAGAGTAACAAGAGCCACTAGGTGGAGTCATTGTAAGTTTAAGAGCCTTGGCGACCTTCAAAGGCATCACGTTGTCTGAGGCCCCAAAATCTATTATGTAATTGTTTAGTACATATTCTCCAACAAGAAGGGAGACGTAGAAAGGTTCAACTTTATCAGTATTTGATGCACTCAGAGAAAGCATGTTCTATGAGGGAGGTGTAGGTGAGTTTTGTAGCATGCCTTTGGAACTAGAAGTTACAACATTGGGTGTTAGACTACCACTCCTGATGTATCGAGACGAACCTCTCGAATTGTTCAGGGTGAGTCCACAAATATTCGGTTTCAGTAATCTGCACTTTGGCTTTGTTTGCATATTCTATGAAGTCAAAGGGAGCAGATGTGGACAAGGGGGGTGAAGGGACTGATTTTGGAGTCTGGATAGGTTTAGGAGCAAGATTTGATGTTTGAGGAATGGAGGGTATTTTAAAAGACACACTAGGAGATTTCAAGGTATTATATTTTGTAGGAGAAGATTTAGATTTAGACTTGGAAGAGACATCAGAAAGCTTACTTGGGATTGTGGGCATCTTCTTACTTGTTGCAGGGTTAGGCTCCAACAATGTAGACTTCATGGAAGATGGAAGTGGGGATCCTCGACTGATTATTTTATTTTTCGGAGTCACCATAGGAGGATCATCAACCTTCTTTTCTTTTGCAGTAGTGGAGGGAGATGCTCTTTTCTCAGACTGAGAATGAGTGAATACCGCGCATGAGAAACTTGGTGCATCTTCTTCATAACCTCCATAATACTCACAAAACCTGATTTGTGTATCATTCTCAAACTCATCACTTTCTTGGAAATCACCACCTTCTTGTTCAAGCTCTTCTTCACTTTCTTGAAATATGCAATTTACATTCATGGGTGGGGCCTCCAAGGCAAGTCTTTGGGGTGCTCCTACAATCTGATTTTTGTTGCTTCTCTAAGAAGAAACTTGTTCAAATAATTCCCTCTTCAAAGAGGCCATCTCATTTGCCAAATTTTGTAGCGATGGATTAGTTCTCTCATCTTCAAGATGTTGGGCCTTGCCCTTTGATGGATTCTTGATCTTTCCAGAGAGGATGAGATCGTCATCCAATTCAATGGCCCTCCTTTGTGCTTCTACAATGTTCCTTGGTTGAACTCTTTGTAGGAGAAATCCTACCTCCGGTGATTGAGCATTTATGAAGAATATTTTGATATTGTTTTTAGATGGTGAATCCTCTTCAGGTATCCTACGCAGCAACCGTTCAAAACGAGCCATGAAGTCTCTCATGGTTTCATTTTCTCCTTTATTTATTTGAGCCAACTGCACCAAGAGGTCTTGACAATCTTTAGTTGATTTAAATCTCTCTTTGAATGCATCCTTGATGTCATTCCAACCCGTGATGGAACGGGAAGGTAGGAGGTAAAACCATTCTAGCTACTTTTTCTTGGAGGGACTCCACAAACAATCTTACGAAACGTCTTCATGTTGGACACCAAGAATTCCACATGATGTCATGAAAGTAGTGATGTGTTCTTCCGGATGTTGTGTGTTGTCACCTTTGAACTTTGGAAAGTTCTTGCGGGAACCCGTTGGTAGATTGTGAAGAGGGGGTTCAAGAGCAAGCGGGCCTATATTCCTTCCCCATGGAACAATGGGTTGAGGTATTTCTTCTTCGTCCACCATTGTTTCTTCTTCTTCTGCTTCAACTCTTGCTTCTACGAATTCTTCTTCAAATTCTTCTTCTTCTGGGAAGTCGATGTTCAATGGTTGTTGAAAAATTACAGAATTTGAAGGATTTTGGATAGGATTACCAGGTGAACTTCTTAAAGAGCCAGATGAAGAGGAGGCTTGAGAGAAGAAATATGGATTATCTATAATTCATTCTTACATATTTTGCAAAGCTTTGAAATTGAAATCAGTAACACCTCTCGACCTTCTCAACCTGGTGTATCTTCCTTCAGCTAGCTTTTGGAAGCTTTTGCAGTCGGAATATGAAAGGCCACTATGGAATGTGAAAAGTCACGTGTAGAAATCAGTAGTGTATCTTTCGGAAATGGACTTTCTTGAACTCTCTTTTATGATTTTTTTTTTGAATTTTCGGGACCTTGCGGTTGTATTTTCGGTGCAGATGCCACTAAATCTACCCCACGGTGGGCGCAAAAATTTTGGCAAGAATTTTTTTGGGTGGAAAAACTTGTGGATTTCTTCCTAACGCTCTGGGAATCTAAGTTCCTCTACTTAATCGGTGCAACTGCCGTATGTGCATGCACATGAAAAGGTGAATTTATGTGGTGGCTTTTCAACTGAGGATCCAACAGGGGCACTCCACTGACCCTGCGGAAAATGCTTGCATATACCTGCAAGAGATGAATTTTTCTAGAAGTGGGAAAGGGAGTGAGAATGAAGGTAGGAGAACTAATGCTGTAAGTAGAAAATCAGATTCCTGCACACACACTAGTTAGAAACTTCATCACATGCATTTATGAGAAGAAACAACCCTATAAATGACAACAAGACCAAATAGAATTTGATGAGAACAAAGTGTCATGAAATCCCTTGGTCAAAGAAAGCTAGAAACTCCTTCTTCTTGTATTGATGCTTGAACAAAAGTTGTACATAGTGTAGGAATGGAAGAAATTTGAGAGGGGAAGAGAGTAGAAGAAAATGGCTATCTCCTTTTCTTTCTCTCAAGGTAGAATGCACTCTTGAGTCTACAAGATCAATCACCAACCCTTTGAAATGGGAATGGCTTTACAATTTATAGAATAGAATATGACTCTTCATCTACCTCATGACCTTTTGAATACCTTCATATGACTTAAGACTGTTCGTATTCCACTTTAAATATTTAAGTCCCTCTTATAATAGCAAGGCAACTTAATTTACATTATGTTTCTAAAGTCTCTTAAGTCATATTAAAAGTGCAAACCCCAACGTGAAATTAGAATATTGGAAAGTGAGAGAAAGTTGGGGGAAGAGGAGAGAGAAAGAGGGGGAGAAGAAGAAGAGGAGATGTCATTCCTGATGAAGTCTGTTGATCCTCGTTGATGGAAAGCTCCAAATGCAGTGAAACTCTGAATCTTTGAACTCCTTGCACACTGTGAAATTCCTCCAAATTATCTCACGAACGCTCGCTAAGTTGAATGAACTAAGGTGGATCTTGAATGCCCTATGTGAAAAAATGACTAGGATGCTCCCGAACAATGATGTCCCCCTGAATGATTATCCTTGTACATCCCATTGTGCCAAAACTTCTCTTTGAGTGTAACTTACTATTTTTAGTAAGTGTGAAAAAGGCAACTCTCTCAATCCTTTGCTGAGTGTTGTGACCTTGATTCCCCTTTCTCCCTGCATTCCTCACTCCTTTGGATCAAATTTCTATTTTTAGCAGGTGCTCGAGGGTCCACTTACTTTTTTAGTAAGTTCCAAAAGTGTCCATTTTGGTGGATTCTCAGCTGTAGTGCACACTCGACATCTTCATCTCCTTCGCAGTTCTTACATTAATGATTTTCCCGAATAGCAGGTTCCTATGTAGTAGACCTGATATTTTTAGAAAGTTGGCCTCTAGGATTCATTGATATGTAATGAAGTTTTTTGATATGTTTTTTTCCAATATCATCCCTTTGAAATTTCGGGCCCGCCCGCTTAATAATCCAGGAGATTTTAAAGTTTTAATTTTTAGACTTGACAGTGCTTCTGGGTATGGCAACCATTAATGGACCTCAAAATTGCAGGTATGGTTTTCTCCTCTATTTGTGAATAAAATTATATTTTTGATGTGGGTTTTTTCTTCTGGTGCTTCATGTGCAATCTTGCTTCGATCCGGTAACTGGTTTGATGGAAAATCCCACTTCTTTCTTTGTTGAGCCGAAAGGAGATTTATTCATTGTGGATGCTTTATCACACATGGGGGGAGTTTAAAGGTTTATTCTTGATGGTCTTGGATAGATTAATGAACAAAAATAAATGGTTCATTGATTCGTGCACTGGTTTGCAAGATTTGTTTAGATTTCCATTTTTTAGCTATGGGGATTTTGTTGTTCTCTTCTTTGTTGTTCTTCATTTCTCCTTAGCTTGATGAGGATTACTTTTGAGACCTGTGCATCACCATGGGAAAGTTATTTCAGTTCCTTTTTGATCTGGTCTGAGCATTTGCAATGGTGGAGTGATGGTAGAATGTTGCAGAGGAAGAATGGAGGAAAGGAGTGCAAATAAAACTGTTAGAAGCTAGAAGCGGGAAAAGTAGCACTTGGAAATTTTTCAAAAATATGTGCACAAGTAGGGCTTGGGAAAAATTTTCCATTCTTGATGTCCCTAACCTCAAGGATGTGAGGGACATCAATTTCCACAATGAGCAAGACGGTGACACGTGGCACTAGATCCAACGACAGGGAATGAAGGAGGAAAAAGCTGATTTGAAGCACTGGGAGCTGAAAGGAGGTCACGTGGGTGTCCAAAAGACTCCTCCTAGGGGCTAGGTGCATTTTTCCATGTCTGATGTCCCCCACCTCAGGTACATAAGGTACATCAGTTTCCACGGTGGTCCTGGAGGTGACACGTGGCGACCGATCCGACAATAGGGAATGCATGCTCCAAATAAGCACTTGAGGGCTAAACTGCCAGGTCTGGAGGTCATATGAGGGTCCCAAGGGTCACATGAGGGCTGGGAAAATTTTACAAGGGGTGATGTACTTGACCTCAAGGACGTGGGAGACATGAAATCCCACCAGGATCCTGATGCTGACACGTGTCCTCTAAAAAAAATGACTAAGTCCTGAACTACCTTTGAGAGGGTAACTTGGAATGCAGATAACTTGAGCTTCCGGTGGAATTTATTGGTGGAATGTTATATGATCCTGAATGGAAATGGAATTTTGAATCCAATTATTTGGGTCTCATTTCTTTATTTTATCATATGATCCCTAAAAAATCAGAGTTTTGATTTGGGACTCCACTTGTACTGAGAAAACTGTCTTCCAATCACATTCTCCAAGGTGTTGTAAAAAATATTATTTCACCATCATGTAGGTCTTGGAATCCTCTTTCCAAATATTTTTTTACTTCCAAATCCATTCGAGATCTCCTGGAATCTTTGTTTGAAGCTCAACAGCTGTTTTAGGCCTGTGTACTGCCTAGGCTTGTGAACCTGTTTTCACTCAGACGCCTCAAGTCTTTCAAAACTTCCCAAAGCCTTCCAAAATCATTTCCATGACATTATAAGGTATTCCATTCACCTCCATGTTTAATTTGGCCCTTCTTCTCTTGCTCCAGGGGTTTGATCTAATCCCAGGAAGGCCAATGATAGCCCTTCCCTATACTACCAAAAGATAACATTTTCAATGAACTCCTAAAATCACCTAGGGGAATGAACAAAATTCCATAAATCACCTAGGATAATATCATGACATTGGTTGGGAATTAATTTGGACCGATTTGAATAGGTCCGGGTTTTCTTAGGAATGATGAAACATGGAAATTTTGGCATAGGGGTATAGTTGTCGTGGTCGGAAATTGGCAATTTCCCTATTGCACATTCTCACGATAACAAGTGCCTAGAATTGTTTGAGCATATGAATCAATAACACTGGAAGGAAAAGGGTGCTGCAATGGTTAGTATTAAGAAGGTATACATATAGTGGATGCCTCGGGTAACATGGGATGCAAGTTTGGAGCCTGTCTTGGTAATAACAAGGGCAGAAGCTGCATGTGCAAGAGAGATACCAAGACAAAAGAACCTGGTTTCAAGGGAGGAGGTCATTCATGGAAAGTATCCAGACCCCGCACATCAAAAGGAGATATATCAGGACACCATGGATGTCATTCAAAGCTTACAAGGGGAAATCCAATGTCTAAAGGAGTAATCCAGGAGGGAGGAAAAAGGAAGGAGAGTTGAGGCGCCAAAGGATGACTTGGATGAGGTCAAGGAGGTGTGTAGAATGCTAAGGCAGGAGAATATCATTCCCTTGCTAGGATCATGGTTGAGAGAGAAGGTACCATGCATCGAAGGAGAGCATGAGAGGAAAGACTTACATGCAAACCTTCCCCCTCATAGCCTTAACTATGACAAAGAGATCATGTTGAATGCAGTTGTAGATGGATGGCTCCTCAGTAATATCCTCATTAACACAGGTGCAGAGGTTAATGTTCTAACTTTGGATGCATGGCATCAAATGGGAAGACCTGCATTACAACCATCTTTGAATGTGTTGTATATGGAAAACAAGACTAAGGTAATGCCCATCAATGTCTTAAAGGATGCAGCTATTACTATCCAAGGAGCTAAGTTTACTGGAGGACTTTGAAGTCTTGGCACTTGCTGAGGCAGAAAATTTCCCAACATTACTTGGGTGTCTTTGGTGTTACAAGAACAATGCGGACCTTTGGTTCAACAAAGGGTACATCAGCTTTGAGAACAAGGAGGAACGGGTCATTATACCCCTGGCTAATGGGAAGTTGACACCCTATATTGAACCGTTGGGGGAAGAAGTTCTAGACAAGATATATGTGTGCTTAATCAGAGACCCAGAGATGATACACCCTACTAATGGGGTTATCTAGTTTGAAGATGCTCAGTCAGTGAGTGATACCACCAGTCTAGCATGTGACAATTGGGTGCATGGGACTTATGAATTGATGGGATGGCAGTTGAGAGGGTCGGTGACCAAGGTAACAAAGGCACGCATGGTTCGACACCTTGGAGGAAAAGAACTGCCCAAGTATTCAGGAGGAGCCTTCCCTGAGATCTTTCTGCAGGAGGTGGAATCTCAATGGAAGAATGAGAAGGAATGAAGGGGGATGTTAAGTTATGTCTTTCTCAAAGACAACGGCTTGGTGGTGGGTTACACATTAGGAAATCCTTTTAGAGTGGCACAAGGTAAGAATTGCTCTCTACCGATTTTATAGGAGCAATGTGCCCACCATCATCAAGGACTACCATGGGAAGGATCCCGCCTCTTTCCATATCCAGGAGTGTGAATGGAGTGCGGAGAGAAGGCATGGAAGCTTTGCCACCATTCCTTTAGGTTCAAAAATTGTATTCTACACTACAGGGTTGTGCACACACATGGTATATTCATTTAGAGACATGCCACCAGACAAGGAATTGGCAAGAGCTCGTGAGCTGACCTTATTCAAACCTTTGACTATCGGAGTACCAAACCATCGATTGATAAGGCCTTGTAGGGTATCAAGTGCCTTACCATGGAGGATAGTGTCAGGACATAAGATAGGTTGTTGGAATTACTAGGTGAACCAGGATTAGGGGTGCGTTTTAAAGAATAAGTAAAGGAAACAAAAGAGTTACAGCTTGAGTGTGTGTGTTTGGAAAAAGAAAAAGGAAAGTTGGTGTATGTGATTGATGGAGAGGAATCGGAAAGCTTGGATGTTAACCATTCTATATGGACACATGAGGTAGTAGACAGTGCTGATACTCATGCGTGCACCTACCATGAGCCCTTAAATACAAACAAGGTTAACATCGGTTCAGGAGAAGAACCTAAGGAAGCTATTATTGGAGACTACTAGTCAGAGAAGGAAGTTTCTAAGATCATTGATTTGTTGCATGAATTTGAGGATTTATTCCCATACACGGTACTATGAGCTTAAAGGCATTGACCATTCTATGGGGGAGATGAAAATAAAACTAAAGGACTGTGCGCACTGTTAGGAAAATTCCCTATCGATGAATCCTAATTTACACGTGAAGGTTAAGGAGGAGATAGAAAAAATGATAGCTTCTAGAATCATTGAGGCAGTGGAAGAATTGGAGTGGATAATTCTAATGGTAATCAACATCAAGAAGGATGAGCGGATTAGGATTTGCGTGGATTATAGGGAATTGAACACGGTTTGTGTCATTGATCCATTTCGACCCCTTCACTCAAGAAATTTTACAAGTAGTCACTGTGCGCAAAATCTATTCCTTTACGAGATGGATTTTCGAGGTACCACCAAGTCAAGATTACAAAGGAGGACCAGGAGAAGACAAATTTCACCACTGAATGGGGAATTTTTGCATACAGTCATGCCCTTTGGGTTGAAGAATGCACCTTCTAGTTTTTCGTGCATAGTGGTGCAAACATTCTAGGACTTCATCCATAAGTTTCTTCAGGTCTATTTAGATGATTGGATAGTGTATGGTCTGGTTAAAGACCATTGTGACAATTTAAGGTTAATTTTTGAGAGGTGTAGGTAGTTGAGGATATCCCTCAACATTAAGAAGTGTGTGTTTGTTACACCCTTTGGGACTTTATTGGGACATATCATATGTAAGGAGGGTTTCTTTGGTAGATCCCGCTAAAGTTGCAGTTATTGTGGGGTTAGGGGAACCTACTAGCCACACAGACACATAGTCTTGCGATTCCTTGGGCATATGGGCTATTATAGGAAATTCATCAAAGGGTATGCCAAGATCACCGCGCCTTTAGAGGAGTTGCTTAGACATAAAAGTGCCTTCCATTGGGGAGAGGCGCAATAGAGGGCATTTGATACATTAAAAGATAGGATTGTCACCACACCTATATTACGTTTTCCCTCTTGGGACAAGCCCTTTCATGTCCATATAGATGCCTCAGGGACCGCCATTGGAGCATTGCTTGCATAGCCAAGTGAAGGGATTATTGATCATCCTCTGTGTTTTGCAAGTAGGAAGCTAACACCAGCAGAGCAGAATTATACCACAACTGAGCGCGAGGCATTTTCGATGATCTACACACTTTTCAAGTTTAGGTAGTATCTGCTGGGAACACCATTTTTGTTTTACATCGACCACGTGGCATTAAAGTATTTAGTGAACAAGCCTGTTCTACAAGAGCACATATGTTGGTGGGTGTTGTTGTTTCAAGAATTTAAATTCACCATTGTAGTGAACCCTGGGAAAAGCAATTATGGGTTTGATCATCTGTCAAGAATTGATTCAAGGCGGGACGTGTAGAGTATTGAGGAAACAATGCCGGATGTGTAATCGCTGTTTAGGTTACAACACGCACCCTTGGATTTAGAAGAGATTGCGGTATTTTTAAGGAAGGTGTGGCAACGAAAGGAATGAAGACTTCGGAGAAAAAATAGTTAGCCATACGTGTCGTGCCCTATATGTTAATCAGTGGAGACTTATAAAAGTTGGGACGTGATGAATTTTTGTGTAGGTGTGTATTAGAGCATGAGCGCCTGACCATCATGGAGAAATCACATGGAGGAAGTGCGGGTGGACATTATGCAGGTGATGCCACCGCACGTAAGATATTAATGGTAGGTTTGTGGTGGGAAACCCTATACAAGGATTGTAGAGACTATTGTAAAGCATGTGACCATTATCAGCGCATTGGCAAACTAGGAAGGAGAGATGAAATGCCTTTGTGCCCTATCCCTAGCACGGAGCCTTTTGAAAAGTGGGAAATAGACTTTGTAGGACCTATTGCACCAGCGACATGTAGGATTGGGTCACGTTATGTCATCACTTACATAGATTATTTGACAAGGTGGGTAGAGGCAGCTCGACTAAAGATTACATAGCAGCCACAAAGTGGCAAGGTTCTTGTGGGAGAACATTATCACAAGGTATGGATGCCCGTTGAGTTTGACTAGCGATAGGGGTACACATTTCTTGAATGAGACCATGAGGATCCTATTATTAGATTTCATGGTGGCTCATCAAAATACTATGCCCTATCACCCATAAGAAAATGGAACCGCGAAAGCATTCAACAAAATACTGAGTCATACCCTGACCAAAATTTGTGATGTCAGAAGACAAGATTGGGATGAAAAAGTATCAGCAATATTGTGGGCTTACAGGACAATGTATAAAAGGATGAACAAAGCCACACCATTTTAATTGGTGTTTGGCACAAAATTTGTTTTACCGATTGAATTTATGTTGCCTTCTCTACGAATAGTGTGCGCAGGAGGGTTAGCCGATGAACAAGCGCTGGAAGAAAGGATTGATGAGTTAATGAAGCTGGATGAGAGATGATCACTCACCAGGTGGAGCCAAACAACAGAAAAAGAAAAGCAGAAGGCTTGGCATGATTTCCACATTAGAAAAAATAAGTTTGAGGTTGGGTAGATGGTTTTACTATATGATTCTAAGTTTCTGCACCATCCTGAGAAGTTGAAAGTCCATTGGTTGGGTCCTTACACAATCTTGTACATCCTTGATTCGGGCGCATGCCAGTTACAAGTGCTAGATGGGACAAAGTTTCTGGACACTTCAATGGGAGTAGGTTGAAGCCCTACTATAAATAAGTCTTCTCGATGTTTGTAAATAAGGTAGTTTTTCTAGTTAGTTTAGAAATTTCCTTTATGCTTTCCCTTTCTTGTGTTTCCCTTTTGTGTTGTTGTTTTGTTTTGTGCCTTGGGCACCGGTAACCTTATTGCTACTTTGGAGAATTTGTGAGTGTGTAGAGGACCACACATCATTTTAAGTGTGGGGTGGAGTAATGTGAAGGAGCACATGGTTAGAGTGCCAAGGAAGTTATGTCAAAAGCCCCGTTGAATGGCCCGGTTGAAAGAGGTGTATGGAGAGAAAAGATGAAAGGATGGTTGGTGCTAGGATAAAGCTACTTTTAGATCCCACATACTAAGGAGGAGAAAGTGCATTAAGAAACATGAGGTAGGTGAGAGAAAAAATTAGGACAGAAGAAGTGCCTTTGGTGCGGGTTTTACGCACATAAGAGTCTCTTGTTGGGTTGGATTGGTTGCACGCCAGAAGGTTAGAGGAGTTTTCATGCAGATGTTGGGTGCATGAGTGAAAGCATTGAAGATGGGATTTGTTTGAAAAATCTACATTAAATGAAAAAATAATGTGGTAGGTGAAGTAGCATTTAATGCTCAAAAAGAGAAAAGCTATAAGTAAAGGGTCGAGGCACTTTCATTTTCACTTTGTGAATAGAGAGAGAAGTGATTTTTACAAACTAGGGTTTCCATATTTGATCGTGTGAAGAAAGATCTGTGAGATTGAAGTGTGAGTAGCCAGTTTGGATTTGCAAACTAGAAGGAAGGGGTTACAGTGTGAGAAAAGTTGTGAGGAGGTGTCATCTTGTGGAAGTTTTATCCCAGTTAGGGTTTGACAAACTAGGGCATGGGTTCAAGAGGTTTTTCATCACAGGTTTGAGATCTGAGGCTAGAAGAAGTGGAAGAATAGAGTAACAAGGAGGGAGTGAAGTGATAGGAGGACCTCAACAATGGCACCCAAGAAAGGAAAGGGCAAGGGAAAGGCCAAGCAACAAGAACCTGACGTGAATACGAATGAAGAGTGGTATGCGAGAGATGTAATACCCAAATGGGGTAATGATGGGTAAGGAGTGGGAGTCCCACTGAGGAATGTGCCTGTGAGTGACTATAACCATCAAATGAACATGATTGAGAAGGAAATGGCACTGGAGTTAGTGTGCCCCATGAGTAAACGGACACCAGAGGGCTTTCCCATCTACAATGATGATGTTAAGGTCAAGATGGAGAAGGTAGGGTTGTTGTAACTCTATGAGTTTCCCTATTTTGGAAAACCAGTGCCTATACCAATGGCTAATGTCGTGAGTACATGAAGATTACTTCCATTTTGCAGGGTGCAAGATGCACATTACTCCTCAACTCATCTCTCAGTTCACAGCCTCATATGTGAAGGAAACAACTTGGAGGATGACCTGAGTGACAAGGAGGTAATTCAGGAAACCATCACCAAATATGCCTGCAAGAAGGGGTCAAGGTACTATGACATCTCAGACATCAAGGACCTAGTGATGAAGATGGCCACACATCTGGTAACAAAGTTGAATGGCCAGGAGAGATGGACCCAGGTCAATAAACCCTGGTTACATGTTTGTAAGAAGATTGCAGAGGGCACCATATACAACTTGTCTGCATACATTGCGGAGGAGATTTTTAGTTACATGAAGGAGGGGGAAAAATCCTCTTCGGAAACATCCTACTAACCATCATGTTTTTAGATATTGGAGTGCTTGACGCACTTTTTTTTTATGGGAGTACCCTATCGAGGATCCTTCACCCACGAAGAGATTTGAGAAGTATGCCTGCGACACAATGATAGCACCCCACAAGGTGTGACTAGAGAAGTGGTATACGTGCCTAAGGAATGTGTTCGGGGAAGAGTGGAGGATCCCTGAACAACTTCCAGCAGCCACTGAAGGAGAAGTCAAATTTGCAGTGTACCAACATTTATGCCTGGGCAGGTTTAGGCTAGTAGATGGGTCATGGAGCCCATGGTGCAAGCTTCCCTTCACTTTCATAGCTCAATACTTCCAAGCGGGAGTAAACAGATTCAAGGAATCCAAGAAGCTAAAGTGGAACTAGGTAGTTTGGACCGAGAGCACAAAGAGATGTGAAAAATGTTGAACTACCCTAGCAGCAAGTGTACCAACATTTATGCCTCAGGCGGTTTAGGCTAGTAGATGGGTCATGGAGCCCATGGTGCAAGCTTCCCTTCACTTTCATAGCTCAATACTTCCAAGCGGGAGTAAACAGATTCAAGGAATCCAAGAAGCTAAAGCTGGAACTAGGTAGTTTGGACCGAGAGCACAGAGAGATGTGAAAAATGTTGAACTACCCTAGCAGTAAGTGCACGTACGTGGAAAGGTACGTGTCGCATGAGGTCCAGATGACAAGGCCAATGACACTACCCATTGCAGGAGGATCCATGGCACACGTGTACCTCCGTATAAGGCCCAAGTTTGAGAAGGGCACGTACCTGGAGAATGATGTCTCCATACCTGAAGATCCCATGGGTAGGAAGAGGCCCACGCCCAAGAAGAGGGGAAGAGAAGAAGAAGAAGCACCAAGTGTGTAGACTGCTCAGACAGTGAGCATGTTGACAACGAGTGCCAAGCCTAGTACTTACATGTAGAGAAATAAGTCCCCAATGAAGGAGAAGACACCAGAAGTGGAGGCACCTAGGAAACCCCTCACCAAGGAAAAGTTGCACAGAGGAAGAGGAAGAGGCCGAATCCCCTGTCAAGGAGCCACCTCTTAGGAAAAAGTAGAGGATGGAAGAGGAAGCTAACTCGGAGGAGACCGACTTGGAGAAGTACATGGGTGGAAGAGAGGACGAGAGTGAAGAAGATGACAATAAGGAGGATGAGCCTAAAAGAGACTAGGAGCCACATGTTTTCAATGTGTACGACTCAGGAGAAGAGAGTAAAGAAGAGAAATAGGAGTTTGTATTCACGCGGTGCAAGGGCATATAGGATGAGGAATGTGCAGGACATGGGAAAAGTGAGGTTGGTGCAGAAAATAAGGAATCCATAAGCTTCACAAAGGAGCAGATCACTGAGGTAGCAGAGAGAGAGGCAAAGAAAATGCTTAAGGCCTTAGTAGACCAAGAGTTGGAGCGCAACGCTGACATAGTGCTTGGAGGAAGGAAAAGAGGAAAACATTGAAAAGGAGCATGACAACATGGGAGGAGGTCCCACTCTATGGTGAGTTTTCCCAAAGGCACGTGCTCGGGTAGGAGGACCCTTTATACGAGAACAAAGACAAGTGATGGGCTATGTTAATGACTCAAAGAAGGTGCTACGCATGCGGTTCCAGAGCATTGTACCCACAAAAAGGATTTTAGCCATGGGGTCATTTGAAAAGGAGGGCACGTACCCCAGGATGAAGAAGATGCTCTCTTGGGCATTTGAATCCCACATTGACGAGCCAGACTTCAAAGTCTGCCAAGGAGCAATCATAATAGTACCAGAGTCTAAGGGAGCCAATCCCTTGGTAAATTCCCAGAACTCTCGGATGAGTAGGTCTGTAATGTGCTCAACAAGGTCATGGTCAAGATAGAGGCTAGGCTCTTTGCATGTAATGACAAAATAAGAGTGCTAGAGGGAAAGCTAGGGAAGAAAGAAGAGGTGGCGGAGAAGGCCAAGAGCTTGAAGTAAGAAGAACTGATCAACACACAGCTGAGGTGCGAGCTAAAGGATGAGAAGACAAAGGTGCAGGAAGTATACAAGAAGGTGGAGTCTATCAAGAGCGCCATCATTTTAAAGCACCTAGACCTAGCGCCACCCGCGTAGAAGTACACATCCATTCTAGAATGCTTAGAAGATCTAACACGTGTCCTCACCATGGAGAGATGACCTTTGGCCCTAGAGTCTACAGAGGAAGTGGCCGTGCACTTAAAGAGGACAGGTTGAGGGTGGTAGCACTCATTGCTAAGTATAACAAGGTGCTCACAGAGGTTAAAGTCACTGCCCAATCTGCTTTGAGGCCACATATGATACTTGTGCAGATAGGGATAAGGTAGCAAGCACCTTGGTCACCACACTTGAAGCGGAGCTAAAGGAGTTCCAAGAGAAGAATAAAGGAAACAGGGTAGAGAGGGACAAGGTTCTTACCAAAGTAGAAAGAAAATCTGAGGCAATTGAAACATTAAGGGGTTCAATCAAGGCCCGACTGAAAGAACTATACCCTCAGATTACCAGGAGGATGGACATGCTCGAAGACCTAGGCAAGGAGATGGAGAAGATCATTGACACTTTGGGTGCCCAGGGAATTGGCCTAAGTTTTGACGAGGTGAGCATCCTGATTGGTGACCTCTGTCAGAAGGCACAGAGCGAGGTCGACGTATGGAACAAGCTGGAGGCAGACTTGCGGAAGGATTTTCCTAGCTTGCTGAGTTGATGCCCCCATTCTTCCTTCTTCCCCAATTCTTTCATTCCTTTATTCTTTTGCAAAATGTAAGACTACACCTTGGTTCCTTAAGGCAACATACATCTTGGTTAAGTGGAGTGTTTCCATGGACGGAGAACAGGCGTAGTGTGGGGTGATGTTGGACCCCTAGAATATTGACCAAGTATGAAGGTGCATAGGTGTGCAAGATCCCAGTTATGGAATGGCATGCAAGGAAAAAGTGTGCAAGAGAAGGGTTTAAGGAATCCCGTAGCACGCGCGACGCATGAAGGGATCAAGACTTAGTCAATTTGGATGTCCGGAGCAGAACACGTGAAAAGCATGACCCGATTGCACATGGATAAGATGTCAGCTTGGTGACAGGTTGGCCTAGGAAGGAGCATGCCTGCGATAGAATCTTCTAGAAGAACATCATGGGATAAAGTGGAAAGCTCAGGCCTAGAGAAGCATGCTCGCATGGAGGACCACATTCGACACTTGCACCGGATCTGAGGGTCTTTGGAGGGTGAGTTGGCAGTCCAGGAAAGCTATAAATACAAGCACTTGTAGAGATAGAAATATATACATAGAGAGTGGGTGGAGCTCTATAGAAATGCTACAAGGACTCTGTCAAGTGGATAGTTGTATTTGGGAGAGGATGCATTAGGCTTGGGGGTTGTAAATTTTATTTTTGGTAGCTTAGTTACATAAGTCCAGTGCAATGCATGACTGTGGTCTGCTTCTTTTACAACCCTCTGTAATGGTTCCATGGATGTAATAAGGTTTCTTGTTATAATATATACATGAATATCAATGATTCTGATGCATACTTCTCTCTTATGAGTTCTCTTTCCTTTCATGCTAAGTATGGATGCTTGTATGTTTCTTTCTATCATAATACATGTTATGGATTCTGTTAAGTACTCGGTCTGAAATGACTGCAAGGATCTAGAGGCCATTCTTGAGCCTTATATGTCCTAACTTCCCTTCTGAAATCTCTTACACAAATCATAGATGATGTTTCCCACTAAACTCACATAAAAGAGAGACTCGGTACCGTGTGTGCCTCGTGAGCACTCAACTTTCGCTGGGTGATAGGCTGAAGCGCGCATGGGGTTCCTTTGTTTTGTGAGAGGAGTAAAAATTACTACACACCTTAACATGACACACTAACACAACACCCTAACATGACGCCTAAATATGACACTACACACACTCTAATTTCCATAATTTCCCCAAATTTAATTGAATGAAACTTGAATCAACACCCAAGTTTAACAATGTAGAATAACACACTAACACGACACCCTTTCCCCTAATTTTGACGAGTTTCCCCTTATTTGACATTATTTCCCCTAGTTTCCCTAAATTTGACCAATTTCCCCAAAACTTGACCCATTTCCCCAAATTTGACCTAATTTCCCCAAAATTGACCCAATAAAATTTGAATCGACACCCAAATTTGAAAACTTAGAATGACACACTAACACAACACCCTTTCCCATATTTTTGACTCATTTCCCTAGTTTGACCTAGTTTCCCTTAATTTTCCCAAAATTGACCTAATTTCCCTAAATTTGACCTAATGAAACCTGAATTGATGCTTAAAGTTGATAACTTAGAATGATATCCTAACACGACACAAATTCCTCTATTTTTACTTGTTTCCCATAATTTAATTTGATTTTCCCCAAAATGATGTAACTTCCCGAAAAATTGACTTAATTTCTTTAATTGGACATAATTTTCTCACATTTCTCCTCGTTTGACATAAGTTACATTAATGCGCCCAAATTTGACAACACACTAACATAACACCCTTTCCCTAGTTTTAACTGTTTATGCAAATTTGACCTAATTACCCCAAATTTGGCCTATTTCCCCCAAACTATACTTAATTGCCAAAAATTTTACCTAATTTCCACACATTAATGTAAAACACTAACTCAACACACTAACATGACATCCTAACATGACACCCTAATGTGACACCTTAACATGACACATTAATACAATACCTTAACATGACACCCTAATATGACACACTAACATGAAACTCTAATGTGATACCCTAACGTGACACACTAATGTAACACACTAATATGACACACTAATGTGATACCCTAACATGACACCCTAATATGACACACTGACACAACACCCTAATGGAAGTTTTCACTCAACATGATCCAAAGATAAGAGTAGTTCTCATCTTTCTAAGGGGTGAGATATTGCCATTTTCATACAACCTTCATTTTTTCAAACGTAAATAATACCACAAAATACAAAATTTTGATACTTGGCCTTCAATATTTTATAGAAAAAGGAATCAAGAATTTGAAAGAATAAGGTGATGTAATTGGCTATGAAACATGTAGGAAATTAATTCTAAGTGAAGAATGGTCATCTTAAACATTATATGAATAGATTTTGGGACTTTATTAAAGGTTTTGATGCCTTTTCATTTGAATTTATCCTTTTGAAGTGTGAATGAAAATAAAAATTATCTAGCGACATCAACTTCCCTAGTGATCCCTCATCTTGACTTTGAAAAAGAGAAATATACTATTGAAATGATCTTTTGACCAAGTGTACCTAAAAAGTATGAAAATTGGTAGGTGTTTAATGATGATCAACAGATCATATCCTTTCTCTAGAAAGAAAATAATATTAGTAATCTCTACTTTCAAGGAAGCAAGCCATCTTATCGAGAATACACTTCTTCATCCAATAAAGAAGGGATTGAGTGTCAATATCAAGGACATGTGAGAATACAAATGAAAGGGAATAAGATCCCCAAGGGTCTTATTTCACTTGAATAACTCTTTGAAAAACATGAAAAGTTCATTAAGAAGATGAAAGAAGGAGCCTCGAACTTTGTAAATTATGAAAAGGTGAACATTAGCACTCAAGAACAACCCCGCATGAGGAATATTGGTAATTATTTCTCACCAAAAGAATGAAGAATATACATCACACTCTTGAGGAAATATATAGACATCCTCACCTATTCATATGAATACTTAAAGCCCTTTAAGAAAAAAACATGTCATTTGGGAGAATATATCATTTAAGAGAAGTATTGATGATTTTTCCTAAGGTGTGTTGATAAGGAAAAATAGAAAAATAATCCTAAAATATTTTTATGATCAAGCATACAAACGTCATTTCTCAGCACACATTAGGGCCCATAAAATCCTGAGAGCACACTACTACTAGCCAACTTTATTTAGGGATGTAAAAAGTAGGTTTCCAAATGTGAAGCTTGTCAACAAGTTGTTGGAAGGCCTAAGCTTGCCACTCTCCCATTGTAGCTAATCATTATCAACAATGGGGTGTCAATTTTATTGTAACTTTGAATCCAAATTCTAGTGTTAGGCATACTCACAAATTACATTAATGTATTACTTTACCAAGTGGGTCGAGAGACATCCCTAGTAGGAAGACTACTTCATAGGTGGTTTACAATTTTATCAAAGAGAATATCTTAGTTCATTATGGTGTTCCTCAAAAGATTGTAACATATAATGTGCTAAATTTATCTTCTATAGAACTCATTGTTTTTGTTATGGTTATGGAATTTCATTAGCACACTATTTGGATTACTATCCATATGGAAATGGACAAGTGAAATCTAGTAATAAGAACATCATCACTATTGTCCACAAGTTAGTGGGTGAAAATCAAAGAAATGGGCACAAAAAGCTCTACAATTTGTTGTGGGCTGACCACATCATGCTAAAGAGAGCTATTGGGATCTCTCCATTTCAATTATTATATGGAATAGATGCTCAAATTCCCATATCGTTACAACTACCAACATTACAATTGGAAAAGATAATTGAAGATGAAAGTTTTAGCAATGTAGTTGACAAGAGGATCATGTGCTTAAGCAAAATTGAAGAAGAAAGGAGTCTTGTTGTTAATAGAATTTGAACATCAAGTGAGAGTTAAAAATTTGTTTGATAAGAAGGTGAGAGAGAGAAACTTCCAAATATATGACTTTGTCTTGTTATAGGATAAACTGAAAGAACCTAAAGGGAGTCATGGAAAATTTGATTCATTATGGATTGCCCCCTTTAAAATAGGGAATTTTTGCAAAGATTTCCTTACAAAGTGGGTAGTATCTCAAGCACTACAATCAGTAATGGTTGGTGGTCCCCAACCATGTACATAAGTGAACTAGGATTTTTTTTTGTGTTTTCCCCATTTTCTCATGTTTTGTTTGCACATTTCTTCCTTTTCATTGTTTCCCTTCATTATGTCATTTGTTTGGGTATAATTTCTCTGAAAGTTTTATCTGGGTTCAATGTTACATCCTCATGAGTCATTGTCTCCAATAAGAGCCAATTATTGTCCAAAAAAATTAATTAGATTTTTTTTTAAATGTGGAAACTTTTCACGTTAATTTGCTATAATAATTGAATGACCCACACCATTTTGTGAAGTCATTATCTTCCATTTTCTCCAACAACCATGTCGTCAATCATTTGCACCATCACATTTTTGTTATTACTCATCGTCCTTCCTTAAATCACATATGCTCTTGCTCTTCACAAATTGACACTAATCGTTAAATTAATGATTTTAATTTAATTATTTAAAACTAATTAATTAGTGATATTAATTTAATTGATGTTATTAATTAATTAACTTTAAATAATTAAATTAACGTTATTAATTTTTTGTAATTAATTAAATTTTAATTAACGTTATTTAATTTATTAATTAAATAACACTATTAATTTTATTAATTAAATTCAATATTTAATTATTAAATCAATTACGCTAATTTTATTAATAACATTAAGTGATGGTTTTAATTTATTAAATTGATAAATGAAAAAGAGTGAAGTGGGAGTGAACTCCCACTTCACCATCCGTCACTTGCCAATCGGATAAAAATTAAAAACTCCCTACACAAGACCCATGTGGGAAATTTCTCCCACCTATCCATGGGGATTTTTCCAAATGCCTAATTTGGAAAATGGAAAAACTCAAGCCGCTTCCCCACTTTCCACTTCTCTCTCCAGCTCCCGCATTAAATTCTCCACTTCTCGTAATTAAAGGAAACAAAGGCACAAAATAAATTGGTTTCTTAAATAATTTAAGGAAACAAAGGCACAAAATAAATTGGTGGAGTGACAGGTTTTAGTTAGGGAAACATGGAAAGGAGTCATCAAGGAAGAAAATAAGGACCCAAATCATCAATACTTATGGCTGAAGCTAACCATAAAGGCAACCACTCTTTTTCTCGCAGCGTACTTTTTTCTAAAATCTACAAGAAGAGGAAAATGTATAGAGAGGACCCCTTCGGAGCATTGAAAAGAGACATAGCTGAATTTAGCACCAAGGGATAGATCATTCTAATAGGGGAATTTAATGCTAGGACAACTAATAATCAATCCCTCTACTTTGGGAAAGAAGAAGAATGGAATAATGATCCTATATGGTTGGAGGAGGACAAACAACAGAAATGGGAATGGGTCTCTCAAGATTTCAAGGGTGGTGTTTCTCAAGATATTAATAAGATATCACTTGTCAAACATACAACGGCCAAAGTGTCATAGACTATGCCATATGCTCACAAAACATTATGTCTGAGATTTTGGAGATTGAGGTAGGAAGTTGCCCTATAGAAATGAAATCAGATCATAACCCAATTCATGTGAAGATTAATATGCAAAACAAGGACCAGCAAAAAGAGTGCCTCCATTTGAACAAAAATCAAGGTATCAAGGAAAAATCCTTGTGAATCAGAGAACCATGCCATCTTCAAAGGGATGATTGCAAAACAGTTACAGGAAATGCAGGATGATGTTAACTCCAACAAGGGAAAATACATGCTCAATAGTGTGCAGTTAATGAATATAATACACAATGCACTAAGGGAGTGCAAACGTGCTAGAACTCAGAGAAGTGTTAAAAATAGTTTTCTGGAAAATCCATGGTTTGACGAAGATTGCAAGGCTGCAAAAAGAAGGTTAAATGCTTCCGGAAAATGAAAAAATATACAAAGGTATATAGAAAGTTAGTGAGAAACAAAAAGGAAGAGTACATGAGAGGTAGGAGAGAGGAGCTGATTTTCATGGGGAAACATAATCCGAGAGGTTTCTGGAGAGAGCTTCAGTAGAGTAGAACTACAGTGGAGAACAACATCACAAACACTCAGTGGCTTGAATATGCAAATATGCTCTACAAAAGAAGCAATGACTTGCCGCTTCTTCCGTATGTTATTGAAAACAGGGACAAACTTTTCTCCATGAAAGACATCAAGGAAGGGATCACAAGATTAGCAGGAGGTAAGACTCAAGACATAGATGGGCTGCAAGTAGAATTCTTAAATTGGGGTGTAGAAGATCTTGCTCCGCACATCAAAAATATCTTTAATAAAGTTATTCAGTTCAGTTTTCCAAGCAACTGGACAACTAGCATTGTCATCCCTCTACACAAAAGCGGTGATGTCAACAACCTAGCAAATTACCGCACCATTATGATTAATCCACTTTTTGGAAAACTATTTGGTGGCATGGTGGAGCGTAGAATTAGCCTTTGGGCTGAAAAGGAAGGAAAGAGGGAAAAAGGATAGGTAGGCTTTAGACCAAAGCACTCTACTATTGATCATTGCGTCATTCTTAGGCACTTGATTGAAAAGGTTTGGGACAGGAAGGGTGAAGAGGTGTACTTTGTTGCTTCATGGATTTCAAAAAGGCCTTTGACACGGTTCCAAGAAGCAAATTGTGGAACATAATGGAAGAGTTGGGCATTCCAGACAAGTATAAGGTAGCGGTGCACAGACTGTATGAGTAGGTACGGGCTAAAATCAGGACTAGAGATGGTCTATCATAGTGCTTTGGGAGTGACATTGGGGTCAAACAAGGTTTTCCATTGTCACCCACCTTGTTTGGGTTATATATAGACAAGCTGGAGGAATGGATTGACAAAAAGGGTGGAGGTGGGATTCATCTAGCTTCCTATGTAGTGAAATTGTTGCTCTATGTAGATGATCTTATCCTAATGGCTAAAATAGAGTAGGGTTTACAGGAGCATTTGAGAGCTTTAGAGCTATTTTTCCAAGAGGTGGGAATGCAAGTGAACATTGGTAAAACCAAAATCATGATATTTACCTTAAAAAGAAAAGGAGACAAGTAAGCTTTGAATTCGATGGGGACTCCTTGCAAGTTGTCAAGGAGTACAAATATTTGGGACTAGACTTTCACAATTGTCTCAACTGGGAAACGTGTAGAGCTAAGAGAATCCAAGGGGGGTGGAAAGCTCTATACATGCTCCAAAATAGATGCAGAACATCAGAATTATGGGACTGGAAGACCCGTTTGAACCTTTTCAAGTTACTGGTGATCCCGATAATGCTATATGGTTGTGAGATTTGGGGCAGCAGTACATCTATGAAGAAATGGAAGCAAATAGAAAGAGTTCAGAAGCATCTAATTACAAGTAGTTTCAAAATAAAAACCACGGTCCCATATGAAATCATTTTAGTGGAAGCTGGAGCCCTCCGGTAGAAGCAATGGTGATCAAAAAAGTGGAAATCATGGAGGATTCCCGATGGCCTAAAATAGCAATTGAGGAAAAGTTAAATAGGAGGAAGAAAACATGGATGAAGCAAAATGACGAATGGATGAGCAAATGGGGTATTAACACGCAGGAGTGCCCTAGCACTAATGAAGAAATAAAGAAGTATGTAAGAGAGAAGTTCAGAAATATCATGTGGAATAAGCAGCTTGGTCGAAAAAGAGAATACTATGTCCAGAATTTTAATCCCACTTGTGATCACGACAAAAACACTACATTGGAGCGACGATAAAGTGGAAGGCTAAAATGTTAATTGTGCAACTAAAAACTAGTTCACATCACCTTAGGTGTGAAACCGGGAGATGGAAAATTCCCAAGGAGGAGTGGGCTGAAAGGGTTTGCCAGTTTTGCAACTCGGGAGCAGTGGAATCAGAATGGCACTTCATCATGGAATGTGTCGCTTACGGGGACATAAGGAGAAACTACATGGATATTTTAAGAGGGGTTGATCTTACAGCTTTGTTTGAAGAGGAGAGGGTGGCAAAGACAATAGATTTCCTGATAAAAATTCATAGCAGACGAAGCAAAATTAGCAAAGAGCTGGAAGAAAGGTTGAAATAGTGGTTTTTCTCGGGCATCTTTTGATGTTTGATTGTCTTGCTCATGTTTATCTTTGGGTCCCATAGACTGCTCGGTCTCGTGGACGTCATTAAAAACTTTCATTCATTACATTTGAATATGCATGCATCCATGACACAAGAGATGACATGATTTATATGAGGAAGTAGAAGATATTTGTTGCATTGATCTAATGAATATTTATAAACAAGATCACATAATAAAGATAACACCTCACATGGTGGCTACATCTTCCCACAAACCCGCATAGGGAGGAGTGAATGGATTGAAATCTTATTTTCTTGAGGCTAGTGTTTTACCTTTCATTCAATTTGTGGAGACGTATCCTTTGGTATTTAAGGCGCATTATGTGCTTAAAGAAAAAGTGATGGATAACAAGAAATAGATCTATAAAGTACAAGAGGATAATGTTGTAAATCTCATAGGAGGAGCTAGTAAAATTTAGTGTTGTTGTATTATTGCCATGCACTTACAATGTGAAGGAGCATGGAGTTTAAGTGCAATAATAAAACCTAAGAGTAAAGGTTAAGAAGAACTAATGCGTGAGGAACCAAGCTATCGTAACACATGGATATATTAAAAAATTAAACACCCGCACCAATGTGGAGAAAAGCCAAATACATGTAGGAAATGGAAAAGATAAAACAAATAGAACCCAACCAATGGAGGGAAACAACAAGAAATATTGAAACCGGAAAAATGTAAGAAAACATATGGAAATGCATGGTGGTTAAGATAAAAATAGTAATGAACAATGTGGAAAGAAAAATCCAAGCCAAGAAAGCATGGAGATAATCTAAATAAACCTAGGCACTAAGAGTGAATGTGAGGAGAAAATAGAAACCCATGTGTGTGTAGCTCAACCTAGAGACTCATGAAAATCCAAGGGGAAAAGCATGGAAAGGGATAAATAAGATCCCGTATAGCCAAAAACACAAGGAAAGGAATGAAAACCAAGAATAAAAAAGCCTAAGCCGTGGAAGAAGAGATTAAACTTGTATTAAAATCCATATAATAGACGTCCGAACAAGCTAAAGAAACTCAAAAAATCAGGAGAATACAACACTTATAAGGTAAGAGAAACGTAGCAAATAGAGGTCGAGCCAACATTGGAGAATAGAAATGGAGAACCTATGCCATAATGGAGAAAAGAAATAAAAGCCTAGTGCATAATTTCTAATAGCCCATGTTGGAAGAAAGAACAAATCCTAAGCAAAGTTTGAATCCAAAAGACGATACAAATAGTCTATCGATCCTCTCACCAACACACGAGGAAGATAAATGTAATGACTCCAAGATATGCATACAATGAGTTGTGAGAAAAACCTTTGGAACTTCCGATACATGTAGTTGAGAGAAGTAAAGCCATAGTTTACAACCTCTTTTAGTAAATTCCCAACCTGTGTCAAAATAGGAGTTTTAGAATAGAGCATGTATGGAAAAATAATAAAATGGTGGAGTTTCATACAGTTCCTGGTAGGATTTTGTAATTTAAATTCATTTGTGACACTTTCCTTTAACCTCACTACTTCCTCAATGAGTCAAAATTGATGGAATCACTGGATAAATTCAGAGATTCAAGATGGTGAGATGTTTGGACCCGAGATTTTTAAAATGATGTTTCAATGTTTTGACGAGGTTGTCCTTGGTGATCAATGATTTCATTTCTCGTACAATCAAGATAGGAGGACTCTTGACCCAATGGATAAGGCACTAATCTTAGGTTTCATATTGGAATCTATGTGTTTTTCATGTCACTTTCTAGTGGGGTCCACATGTACCCACTTATTTGATATATTTCAAATAATTTATTTAAGTCACCCAAATCATAAATTTATTTTAATAAAGTGAATTTACTTTATTAAAATAAATTTAATTAATTAAAGTGACTTAATTAAGTCCTAATGTGATGTCATAAAAACCCTAACTACTTTGTAACCAACTTTTGGGTTATAAAAGGAAGTTAGAGGTCATTTGTATCAAATTATTCTACGAGGATCAATACGGAACCCCTGCGCACATAAAAAAATGTTACACTTCCAATGGTGTCATGAATGATTCATGTAGTAAGAAAGAGATCGAATCACAAAGGTACTTATAGGAGTGTTGTGTAACTCCCATACACAACCCTCACTAACCCTAATGACCTATTCTCACTAAGTGAGATGACTAACCACATGAGGTGGACAAGACGCCAAGTGATGACATGAAATGTCATATAAACCAACACCCCCCTTCATCGAAGTTGAGGTAGAGGTCATGGAAAGTAAAAAATGAAAGAGAACTCCCTAGAAAACTAAGAAAGATGTGTCAATGGGTCCCAAAACTAAGACTGATAAATTACCCATGTACAAACAACAATCTTTTTAGAAAAGAAGAAGAGAAAAAGGGAAATGGGTCTTGGAAACTAGGATTGATGAGGTACCCATGTATAATAAGGATCTCAGGTAATGGACAAAAATATGAGGGAAAAACATCCACTTACAAGAGATAAAATAAATCTCTAAAAAACCTAATAAAGATGGATCAAATGAGTCCCAACAACTAAAGGCATAATAAGGTGCTCATGTACAAACTGTGATCTTTCTAGAAGAAGAGAAGAGGTGAAGAAATTCTATCCATCTTCCCAAGACAAATAACCTATCGAAGACCACCCTACATCAAGTATAGAAGAAGAAGATCCCTAAGTGACAAGGTTTTGTTCCTATCCAAGGAACGAAGCTCCATATTTGAGGTGAAAGTGCCAACTACTCCATAAAGGGATGGTGAATCTGAAGTAATGACAAAGAAGGAAGGTGGAATGTCCTGTAACTATATAGAAGAGTGCCCAATGTCCAATGAGTCTTGAATCAAAGTACCTACTCCCTAAAATTTTGTAGAGGACCAAAAGTAGGTGGATCAAGAAATAACTCCTCAATATGTGGTAGATGATAAGTGGATGGTGGAGGTGGGTCCCCATCACTATGGCAATCAACCAAGCTAGAAGAGAATTCATCATCATCGAAGTGAGCTCAAAAATATCATCAAGTCTAGGTGAATCTGATGAAGAATATGGAGGAACAAATTGAAAAATAGAGTAAATCTGAGTGTGATGATCAACTATACCAATTGCAATAATATTTTCACTGTGAATCTCTTTGACATAAAAAATTTAGCTTGAACTCAACCCACATGCTTTGATTAAGGTGAGTGATTTGATATACTTGAAAGGAGATTGGTTGAAAGCAATGGAACACTAAGCAAATTGTTGAAAGTTTCACCATTCACTTCAATAGACCCTATCCCAAAAATTGGTGTAGAAGTGTCATCGTGAAGCCAAATAGAAGATATGTCACATTTCTCTAATTAAGCAAACTCAATGTCGATGAGACCATATGATGAGATGAACCTGAATCAATCACTCATGTAGAAGTAGGTAACACAACTATAACTAAATCTCTTACCTTTTTTCTCTCTTTAGTTGATTCTTTTTCTTTTTCTTTCACTTTCTCCTTTCCATTATCTTTTCCTTGGAACTTTTGTCAGATTGATGATGAATATGGATTGAGAGAATTAGGAACTCCTATGTTTTTCTTCTCAAGAAGACTCATGAGGAGGTCAATATTCTTCTTAAAACATTTTTCTTCTTCATGCCTACTACTTGTAGTACCCACATTTGATTCATTCTTTAGGAGATTCAAAACTATAATGGGAAGTGGAAACATTTGATTTGGTGGTGGATTGGTCCTTTTTATTTTCATGATCCTTATTGTTCTTCTTATTATCTTTTAAAACCCTTGGTTTTTCATGAAAAATAACAAGAGCATGAGATTTTATGGATCTAAGAGTACCCATATGTATTAGCTTATCCTATTCTCTAGTTAAATCAACAAAAATAATCAAATTATGGCATATTCCAACTTGCACCAAGTGCTCTTTTTTAGCATCGAAGGTTGAGACAAAGAAAAATAGTTGGGACCAAGTTTTACAAGGACGGAAAGTATGAACTGCGAGTCCTTGTTGATTCCACAAATTTTCAGTTGCAATCTTAGACATTTGAGTTTAGTAAAAAAGTGTAACATCTCTAACATGGTTATTCTTGTGTTGACTTCCATTATTGACATTGCAAACATTGACATGTGATTTGTCTTAGGAAGGTGTACTCTTATGACTTTTGGAAATCATGTTTGTAATGGATAATTCATTATTTTTTGAAAATGTTTACTTTGTTGTGATTTATGCTTACTTGAAAATGAGGCCATTCATCTCTTTGTAAAACTTAAATTCACTTTTAAAAGATGATGAACTTGTATTATTGTTGTCATAAATTATCTTGTGTAAAAAACAAAACCTTGGATCGATTCAATTGATCCAAGGTATGCTTCAGTTCTTCTTACCTATTCATCTTTCTATCTTGTCATTCGAAATGGAAGATGAAGTCGGATCGGGCCTTGTTTTGGTTACGGTTGTAGAGAACCCTTATTCAGGGATTCCTGCGTAGTATTGGGCCTTTGATGATGACCTAGTTCTTTTTTCCGTTGTTAAGGTGCTTTGAGTGGCATATAGGGACCTTGGACCTAATAAAAACACTAAGGTTGAACCTAGTCTAAGGGTATATCTAACCTAAGTTTGGGTGTGCTATATTTATTTAAATGAATTACAACCTAAGGTAACTATGGACTTACCTAGGAACTTAGGTTGATTTTCTAACTCTTAATAATATAAGCTAAGCTAATGCTAACCTAAGGGGTAGACTATATGGTACTTTACATGGCATCGCTTTTCAAGGTATTAAATGGAATTGATTTTGGTTTTATTACTATGGACTGCCAATTTTGGCAGAGGCATAGGAAGTTTAGTGGATTCATAGTTGGCATCACCACTAAATTGAAACTGCATGAAAATTTGAAAATTAAGGCATCGCTAAACATGGATGGCGGTGGCGTGGAGAATTAGGAGGGAACAAGTTTTCCTTTGCATTTAATAACTTTGTTTTTGGTGAATAAATCACCTAGGAAAAATGCATGGTGGGTTTTTGTCTTGGTTTTTTTGATCTTCAGTTCATTTCAAGTTTTGGCTATGCATGGGGTTTTTCAGATTCTTCGAACTAGCAGCTTCTATTTTGGATACTACTCATTTCGCATTATTGAGCCATTTTGGAATCTGTGGAAGTATAAGAAGAAGTGGAAGAGTTGAGGTGGTGGATTTTTCATGGAAAAAAAGAAGTTGTTGAGGCTCAGTTGGGAAATATTTTGCAAATAAGGAAGAATCTCTATCGAGCACGATAGACTCTACTCATTAAATAGTCTTTCTTTTATTTAAGTGATTCATAAAAATAACTCTGCTCTTCTTGGGATGATCTGGGTTTGTTTACATATTGAGTTGGTCTCTTTCTATTGTGAATATTAGACTATTTTTGTGAATGAGAATCAACCTTTTCTAATTTTGTAAGGGTTCTATGTGTTGAAATAGTTTAACTCTTGAATGGGTTTTCTATGTGTACTCGTTATGATAGTTTAAACTGCAATTAATTTTTTCTTCTATGAGAACTTGTGTAGATGGTTTACGGTTTCATATTCATTTGGACTGTGAGAACCATTATTGATAGTTGAAGCTCTATTACGATTGTTTATCTTGTGATCTACTTGGCTATTTAATCATGGAATAGGTTTGTGTAGTTTTGTTTCACTTCTGGGAATTACCTAATAATATACTAGTTAATGCACAATGTTTGTTTGGGTTATTAGGAATCTATTCTTTACGTTCCTGAAAATGTTCCTTGAAGGATTATTGGAGCGCATTAAAGTAAAAAAATAAAACGTGAATGGATTCTTATTCTAAGTATGATTTGGTTTTTGGGTTTTTTTGTGAATAGTTTCGTGGAAGTGTTGTCTAACCATTTGTTATCAAACATTTTATTTGAATAAATGAAATCTCGAGTGATTTCCACAGGGAACAAAGGGTGTAGTGATTTATTTTGGGGGCTTAGCTATAAGGAACAATGTACAGTGGGTTTCATCTTTTGTTGATCTTAGAGAAACTTATGAACTGTTTCCATTGGTTTTTTACAAAGGTAAAATCCTTTGTGATTTTGGAACAGTAACACGGTAGTGTTCATGACTTGAACTTTTGTTAATCCATCTGTTTTGTTTTGGTAGTAGTAAGCATACGTTCAGTTGATGGGAGATGTTAGTTTAGTTCTACTTAATTCTCTTACCATATTTTCCGTGTGGTTGCATAAACACTTTTGTTTCAGTCTTGTATCTTTGGGAAGTCTGCAAGCACTTTTGGTTCAGGCTTATCTTACATGAAGACACCTTTACTTCATTTCAGGTTGTCGATTTCGTTATTTATTCCCTTTAGATGGTTTAGAGATGTGGTTGAACTCTCTTTTATTTGTGACATACTTTATCATTCCTGTGACTCAGGAAGATGGGATATTTCATGCCAAGGTATTTGTGGCTATTGTAGCTACCCTCTTGATTGGTATGATGTGTTGAAGAGTTTAACTCTTCATTTTTTTGTTTTCTTGGGTGGTTGTTAATCGAATGGGACCTAGCCTTCTAGTTGTTTGGAATTTGGTGTGACTCCCTTAGATATGGCTGTGACATTTTGGTTGATTTGATTGTTTGAAGTTAAAAATTACTTTAAAATCTTTAGGCAACTCAGTTGTAGCTGATTTTGTTGGATGAAACATGTTTGTTGGATAAAGTACTTAGAAGGTTAAATTTGATTATTTGAAGTTAAAATTACTCTAAATTCTCTCTTTCTCTGTTATTAGATACTAATGTAGAATCATTTTGGAGATGGAATGAAACTTCATTTGACCGTTGTAAGTTCTTATTCTCAGTTTGGGCATGCTATAGTTTTCATGTTTTAACTGTTATGGAAATCTAATGCCGTGTAAGAATTTAGCTACTCAGTTATGAGGCTCATTGTAAGTTACGATGGTTTAGGAATCCTAAACTACATCCTATCTTATATATTTGATTTTGTACCATCTTAGATTTAGGATGAATTTTATGAACAAGTGATGCATGATGGAGAATATTGTTATCATGAATTACTGATTATCTATGCTTAAAGGATAGAGAGAAAACTTATCCTCTTCAGTTTTAAATGTTTAATTGAATGAGTGACCTTGTAAGGTAATAAGGAAAGAAACATTAGAAGAGCTTAAATTTATGTGTTCTTTTTAGAAATACTGTTATTTACATTCTTTTACTAGGACAATGGCATAAATAATTTATGTGGTTAGGTTCTCTCGAATTAACCTTACTCATCTTTTAGAAATATATCTTTTGATCCCCTTCTTTTCTTTGTGCGTTGTCTTTTATTTTGGTAATAACTTCTGAATTGTCCAAGACTATTCCTAAAATAACAGAGGTATTTTTATGGAACAATTAACTAAAAGCACATCAATTTTAATGTATAGTGCTTATCATGCTTAGTTCATAAACTGACCCATGTTAGCAATTTTTTTGTAGATGGACTTCGTAAGTGAGGAAAGGAAAATATATTTTAGGATGTTACTTTTATTTATCAAAGTGGTTGGATCTCTTTATGATGAAATGTGAACCTTCATTGAAATTTATTTGAGGGAAAGTAAAGTTGTATTTGAATTAACTTTGTTATCTTTGTATGACATTGGAAAAGTCCAATTGTTGGACTTGTAATGTATGTATTCCACTTGATGAATGAAATTATTGTGAGTATTTTGTGAATAGAAATGATAACCTTATCTCTAATTGTTCTCATATATAATAAATGTACCCTCTCGGTTGATATAAGACGAATTATAGGTTATGAGACCTAGATAAATTACTCCCCATGTGAATGGAAATACTTTGCTAAAACAATGTTATTGGGTAGATGAGATGATGATGATGATAACTTGTAAAATGTTATGGGGTTAGAAATGAACCTTAATGCTTATTAAGTAAAGGGCGGAGTAACTATTCCGCAATGTTAAGCAATTTGTTTTAAGACCTTTTGGAATTAAATCTTAATATTATCTTGGATAGAGGAGGGTGTGCTTCCTCTTGATTAATTATTTAATCAAAATAAAATCAAAGAAAAGGATATATGTACTAGAGTAGACTTCATTCCAATGAAGTATATTATAAATAGATCCGATTCAAAACTTAAATAATCTCAAACTTGGATAAGTTAATTAAGTTAACATCACTATTAGTATGCTGAATCTATTTGTTAAACTAATTTGAAATTTAATGAGTGAATAACAAATATTCAAAAAAGGTTTGGGGGTAGATGTATCGACATAAGTAATTCCAATTTTAGTTATTGCTTGTAACCATAATGGTTAATGAAACTAGTGGTAAGAGGGCTCATTTGTAATTAAATTTTAAATAAGGAAAATAATTAAATAATTAACTTATCTCTTGGGTATGTACATCTAGATGAGGTGAGATCATTCGATGTTGGCACACGCAAACCGTAGTACCATACCTTTGTGAAGGCTTGGGTCTTCATGAGGATATGGAGTTGCAGTTGACATGTTGCAACACCCCTCAGAGTTTAATCATATAGATCTACATAAACTCAGACTTGATCATAGTCATACCCTAGGTTAAGTTAGAAGCATAATCTAGTGTTGGAGGTAACTCATGACGACTCAGATAACTAGACAAACATAATTGACTTAGGTTGATTGAGTATGTCTATGTACCATTAGTCACCGTGAGTAGTCCTATACACTAAACTACGTCAATAAACTTGGTTAGGGTTAAAAACCTTGAACAAGTGGATCGACAAGAGTCAATGAAGACCATTCTAGATAACATATGAGGTGGGGTGAAGGAATTATTCAGTTTGATGAGTATTCCATCTAAGAATTAAAAAAATGAAAAATATGTTGAAAATATTTTTCTAAAGTATCGTAAGTTATTGGTTGCATTGTCCTATGTCACCTAGTTTAAGAAGCAGGATTTCAGATGAATATTGGTAACACATATTCAGATATATCTCTTAAACATAACACTTAATACCTCAAAAGGGGTAAGAGAAAGAAGTATACTTAGTATACAAGACATTAATTTAACATGAGAGATCGGTATGATACTGAGTCATGAAATGAGAGATCGGTTTTCCATCGAGTCATTACAAATTGCATATGGTTTTCTCATTATGAGAATGATTGGCTTGGAATGTGTGTTCTAAATTATGATTATTTATAATAGAGAACATTATATAAATTTTTTTCCCTTATTTCTAAAGTCTTAAAATGGGAATGCTACAAAAAGTCCCGAGAGTGTCAAAACTGCCAGTGCTAAGACTAATCAACTCATTTTCCAGTTCATGCCCTTTCATTTCATCATGTTTCCCAAATTGTTTTCTAAGGAATCCCAAAATTCCTTGGGTGATTTGGCTATGTTACTATGAAATCATAGTTCGTGATACAGAAAGACAAAAAGGCCAAATACTTCATCACATTTGTCAAATCAATTTTCTTTCTCTACATATTCTTTAGGTCCAGTTTGCAATCCCATAGTTATCTGATACAATTTTAGTTTTCTCAAAGTGAGAGATATGGAATATTTCCATTCGTGATAGTTAAATGGGGTAAGAAAAGGAACATAATTAAGATCCATAACAGATAAAAGTGAGAAAAGAAAATAATAGAAAGAAAATAACCACACAAAATGAACACCCCCATGATTGCATAACTTTATAAGTAGTGTGTTGATTACACCCAAGTGTTTGTGCAATGTGAGATAGTTGGTCACTCACCTTCTAATTATAAAAATATTGCACAAGCGTGGAGACCACAATATGCTTAGCTATGCACAATGAAACAAGTGAAAAAACACAAAAGAAAGCAAAAAGGTAAGGAATCTCTCTTACTGCAAGGTTGTGCGACGTGCTTACTAACCCAAAAATGAAGAAGAATGATTACAAAGTGAAGAAATGGCTCAAAAGTGAGTCCAAGAGGATTCCAGGATGTAACAAGCGCTCCTAGAAGGAAAAAAAAATGCCAAGAGGAATGCTACACACTCAACAAACAGATTAGTAGAAAAAAATGTTTAGTAATACTATAAATCATAGTTTGAAATTTCCCAATTAGCTTAATTTGAAAAAATAAAGGAAAAAAATTACTAAATTAAACTACTAATGAGATTAAAAGGATAGTTTATTAAAACATTAGATGCCTAATTTTAATTATGAAGCTCCTAATTAAGATTAATTACTTGAATTAAATTATTTGATCCTATTTTAATTGAGAACCTAAGAATTATATTAATCCTAACATTAAATGTTAAAATTCCCCTTAATAAAAGGTTAAGACCTTACCTTATAAAATATAAATCCAACCCTTACTTTATCAAACACCGACTACCAATGAAACCTCACTTTATCCTTCATAAACTATGCCACCTAACTTTAATAAACACCACCTTATTTAAATTAAAGCCCAATTTAATTAATATAAGAAAAAACCCTATTTTAAAACAAGATTCGAAATTTTAAAGGTGGGAGATAATTTGAGGACACAATAAAAAAGGGTGGTGGACTCACCACAGAGCGAGGGAGATGGAGAGAGAGCCTGGGGCTCGAGAAGGAGATAGGCTCATGGCGCGGTCAAATGCAGGACATGATAAAGTCTCGGTGAATACATAGAAGGGGGCTTGAAATGAGGGAGCATAAATTGAGACCCAGGTGTGAGTTTGTAGGAGGGATTGATTTAAAGGGATTGGAAAATTCAATGGTATCAATATAGAGAATCCGAGGTAGTTAGGGTTGAGCCACTCCATGAAGGGATCCACACAGAGTTGGGGTGAGCATGGGAAGACATAGACAGGGGGAAAGAGCATAGCGTAAAGGTGACCAACCAAAAATGTAGACCAAACAAGAAAAAATGAGAAATACAATAGAAATAGTTGATTCGCAGCCAAAGTGAAAAAAACAACCTACACTCGGATGCAAAAATAGTCAACATAAGGATCAACTCACATATAAAGAAACCCACTCGTAAGGGTACCAACATAGCTTGATGTAAGAAAATATGAGGTAAATAATGAGTACAAAATCAAGAAGATCCATGAGAAAAGTTCGAGCAAGGTAAAGATGCCCACACACAACCAATGCAAAAAATAGACAACCAACTAACTGACACACCAATACAAAAACTCAAACCAAACAAAAGCAATGCAACTCACAAGGAAAGATGAAAAACTTGACTTTTGCAGATGAAAATGCATGCAAACAATAATAAAAAATCGCTAAGGCAAAGCTAAGAGAACTTGATGAGTTGGAAGAGGAACCAACTTGCCAAGTTGGGGTGGAAGAGCTCACCAAGCTTTGCAGGCTCAACCAAGTTGGTTGAAAAAAAGGTAGAAAATAAGGCTCCAATAGAAAATGTCACCCAGAAAAAAAGGAGGATAAAAACAGAGATCTAAATATAAATTAAAAAAAAACACTTCAAATGAAAAATAATATGATATGATAAAAAAGGAACCAACCTCTAAATTCGGCTATTCCTCTAAACTTAGCTGAAACTAGCTAGATCTAACCGTGAAACACCAAACCTACACATGCACAATCATAAAACCAACACAAACTCTAAAAAATTATATTATTAAACCTATTAATGAGATTCCATAAGATAATAAACAACTTACAAGATAAGGATGAAAACAAAAAAGGAAGTAATTAGTAACTTGAGTCACACAAGTGCATGTTTATCGAACAATAGATTTGATACCATATTGGATTGTTCAATGAGGATCAATAAGGAACCCCGCACACATAAAAATGGTTTCACTTCCAATGGTGTAATGAACACTTCATGTAGTAAGCAAGAGATCAAACCATAAAGGAAAATCAAGTAGATAAAGACATAGGGTGCTTGACATGCTCATAGATAAAAAATAAGAGGTACATATAGGAGTGCTATGTAACTCATGTGCATGACACATGTACACAACCCTAAATAACCCTAATGACCTATTCTCACTAAGTGAGATGACTAAGCTGTATGAGGTGGATAAGAAGCTGAGTGACAATGAGACAATTCATGTACACCAACAATTTGTAGGGTACTTTTGGAGAAAGGAGAAAACATTTCTTTGTAGAGGGGTGATAAGAAACTTTGTGTTCTTGTGTCAAGATAAATAAAGAGGCATTTATGGAGAAATTTGTGTCTTGTTCTTGTATATTTCCTTGGATTTATTATCCTTATGTTTAATGAATGTGGAATATCTTACTCTCTATGGGTTGCATAACTTTGATTCAACTATCATTTATTATGTTAGTTTCTATAGATATTTCAAGTTTATGATATACATTTTCTTAATATTTCATGCACACCTTTCTCACTTCTTCATTTACTTCATCTCATTTATTTTTCCTTCTCCTTTTCTTATCCACTTCCTTTCGTCCCAAAAACACGAAACCCCAAATACAAATTTTTATGTAAAATGGTATATACCCTTTTGGTTTTCAATAATGGAAACCTCACCAATCATTTAGGAGGACTCTATCCCCTTTACATTTCTTTCATATTTTGCACGCATGAAAAATCACATGCCAATAATTTTTACGACTCTATTGGGGATTAAAAGACATGCTAGTGTTCAAATATTTTCATAGTAATTCCCTTTGCATGCATTTGGAATTTCATTCATAAATGAATCATTTGAGAAAATGAATCTTGTTATAAATCCTCCTATCTTGCAACCAAATATTTATGTGATTAAAAATACTCAAGAATCCATATTTTCTGATCTAATGCACTTCATTTAGAGAAAAATCAAAACAATAATCATTTCTATGTTGTAGTGAGAATATTAGATGAGAAAGAAGTTCATACCGACACAATGAGAATAATACAATCATCTAAAATTAAATTGCAACAAAAATGATTGAATCAAAAAGAATTACACACATTCATTAATCAATGACTTTCCCTCACATCCAAGTTCCAGGTCTATCAACCCAATCTTGACTTAGAAGAAATAACTCAAGAAGATATTGTAAAAACACTTAAGTCGTTACATGGGATAAATCGTATGAGATTTGGAAAATATTTTAGAGTTGAGAGAGTTATTGATACCAAATTATATCATGCCCAACTTGCACTAAGAGCTACCGAAATTGTAGCCATAAGACAAAAATGAAAATTCATGGTACGAGATGTTCAAGGTGTTGCTCCAAAAAATCCTCGACCTAAAAAAACAAAGATTTATCATTTCTTTCAAGCTAGCTAAAAATGATTCACATAAGGTGATAAAGCAAAATGAGTTAGTGACCCAATATTTGATTTTTTAAAAAGTTTGATTTTAAAATTACTCCTATAAAGAATAAAGGCTCAAGAAATTTTGCAAGTCTTACTTCAAGTTCTAAAAATAAGCCAAAATACGGATTCTTGGCCATTCAATCTATTCTTAGGATGGATGTTATACTTTGGGGACCCACCATTGTTCCATTACCTCTTGACAACTTCACGATCTCCCAAATGATCTAGAAATAATTTCTTGAAATTAAATGGTGATGGTAAAACATCTCTTGATGATCACACAACAACATTTTTCTCCAAATGTGGGGTCCTTATAACTAGATATGAATATTTTGTTGTTCACTTGTTTGTTGAGACTTTATAAGAAGGTGTTGCTAATTGGTTCTATCACTTGGGAGTAGGTATTATCAATAAATGAGACACTATGAAATGAAAGTTTGAAGAAAGGTTCAAGCTTGTAGAAGATGAACATGCACTCTTGGCACAAATTTCCCAAATGAAGAAAGAACCATATGAACCTATGTGGGACTTCATTGCAAAATACAATAAATTGTAA
Organism: Taxus wallichiana var. yunnanensis; assembly: GCA_018340775.1. Classification (NCBI taxonomy): domain Eukaryota; kingdom Viridiplantae; phylum Streptophyta; class Pinopsida; order Cupressales; family Taxaceae; genus Taxus; species Taxus wallichiana. The sequence continues at coordinate 589,435,200 of CM031240.1, forward strand.
AAAAAATTCCTCAAGGAGCTCAACCTTCGACATATAATCAAAAGTGTTTCTTCATCAACACACAACTATTCGAATTTGGTTTCCTCTTGAGGAGAGCTAGAGTTGTGAACTTGGATCTTACACAAAATCAAGCCATAAAAATAGAGGATGATCTCATCATGGTAGGGAAACTAAAGAAAATATCTAGTAAAAGTAAAAGTTAAGATGTCGCTTAAAGCTCTTTGAAAATTTGATAAAAAATTGGCAAATGATGTGGTAGCATTGAAGAGACAAGTTGCACAAAAAAAAAAATCGACACTTATAAATATGTGCCAATGAGGAACTTTATTCCAAATAAAAATAGGCTTCCATCTCCTAAAAAATATTGGCAATCGAGGAAGCACCCATAATCAATTCTAAGTGCAATATTATTGAAAAAAATTATGATGAAAAGGTTAAAGTAATGTAAAGATGATGAAGAGGAAAATTCACGTATCTCTGAAGGTGAAGATGAAGAACCTAAAGGTGATAATACCATAGTATTTTTTGAGTACATATGTGATGAAGAATATGATGAGGTAATTAAAGACATGAATAGTCATTCTTACGCATTATTCACGAGATCACAAAATAAAGAGAAAATTCATATAAGAGTAGAAGGAAAAACTCCTACAAAATTGGAAGAAAAAGGTTAAAAACAAAGAAGCTAAAGTGAAAAACACTCTTAAGAAAGAAAAACTTGTACCAAGTATTTTTGAAGATAAAATGACTATAAAAAGACTTGTTCAACATCTACTACCTCTTCTTCCATTGATACTTCTCAAAAGGTTAGCATGGTTGATAAAATTAACCCCTCTTCAATTTAAAAGGAAGCAGCTCCTGAAGTTCAAAATTCAACTACCATTCCCAAGTTTGATATCATTGATCACATAAGAAAAAAAAGAATTTATATGTTTCAAGATGAATACCTCAAGTCCAATATAGATCAACTCAAGAGACTGATGAAGTTTATCAAAGATATCTCTCAAAGATCTAAGGGAATCTTTAAAACTCACACAAGTTTGATAGATTAGAATCTCATGACTAATAACAAATAAAAATTGAACAAAGTGGAACCCTTTCATGTCTCTATTTTCATCAATGAGCACAATCTAAGTAATCATATCATATATTATAGGGCATGTAATAATTTTATGCCAACTAAGGTGACTTATGATCTTGGACTTCCTTATACAATATCATATGGGATATGTTACACAATGGAGACAAAAAAATACCCTTGATCACGAAAATTAAATAAGCTCAATTATCTTTGGCTGCTTACCCATAGAAGATAGTGAAATTAACTATCATACTAGAAGATATACCCGCATCATATGGAATGTTTCTAAGCGGAAGTTTTGTAGAGATCTTGGAGGTGAGATTTAGATGAACTGGTCGCATGCAATGATTCATATTATGGGAGAGATGAAAAAGTTGGATCCTAATATGAAGCCAAGTATGCAAATCACCAAATCAAATTATCCTCATGTAGAAATCCTATATAAAGACGAGGGAAGTTGTAGTTATTCCATGACATCTATGAGTGAAACTAAATATCTTCAAGTAGTAGAAAAAGTTTTAATGATTTTGGATTCTTGAATTTGATGGAAGTTTTTCTCGGTAGGATCTGGTGTAGGAGTGGTTCTCATCTATCCAAGTGGAGAGATGTTCCCATTTTCACAGAAGCTTCATTTTTCAAACACAAAAAATAACATAGAATATGAATATTTGATATTTGGCCTTCAAGATACTAAATAAAAAGTAAAAAATTTAAAGAACAAGGTGATGTAGAATTAGTTGTGAAATAGGTCGAAATCAATTCCAAGTGAAGAATGATCATCTTAATCATTATAGGAATAAATTTTGGGACTCCATTGAAGGTTTTGATGAATTTTAAATAAACGATATCCCATAAAGTGAGTCCGATAAATCATATTCCATGGTGGCCTCGCTTTCCCTAATGATCCCTCACCCCAAGTTTGAAAAATAATAATATACTATTGAAATGATATTTCAACCAAGTGTACAAATAATCGAAAAAGCGGAAGGTGTTTAATGATGATATAAAAATCATAGCCTTTCTAGAGAAATAAAATAATTTTAGTAATCTCTACTTTTATGAAAGTGAGTTATCTTATCGAGAATACTCTTCTTCATCCAATGAAGAAGGGATTAAGTGCAAAGATCAAGAAGATGGGATAATACAACCGAAAGGGAATAAGATCCCTAAGGGGTATTTTTTTCACTTGAATATATATTTTAAAAACACAAATATGACATATTCATCAAGAATAATATGAAATAAGGAGCATTGAACTCTATAAATTATGAAAAGGTGACCATTGAAACTCAAGAACAACCCTACATGGTGAGTATTGGTAAGCACTTATTTTCGTAAGAATGGAGAAGATATGTCGTACTCATGAGGAAATATATATAAATCCTCATATATTCATATGAAGACTTAAAATTACTTTAAGCCAAAATAAATGTAGAACACGATCCCGTTCAAACCCAATGTTATTCCTTTCAAATATAAACAAAGTAGTATAATCCAAAAATAGTTGGGACTATTTTTGAAGTAATTAAAAATATGATAAATGCAAGAATTTTTTTCCTATTCATCATTTAACATGGAGAGTGAACATTTTTCCAAAGTGCGTAATAAGAATGGAGAGATAAAATTCTATGTGGCTTTTAAAAATTTGAATCAAACATCACTGAAAGAAAACTACCCTCACATTATGGATCAAGTGTTATAGGTGTTATAGGATCTGAAATGATGTCCATGCTTGATGATTCTATGGATATAATCAAATTGAGGTGGCAAAAGAAGACCAATACAAAACTACATTTACTACCACATGGGGTACATTTTCATATAAAATGATGTCATTTGGTCTTATCAATGTGGGAATAATGTTTCAAAGGGAAATTAATGTGGCATATTTTGATCTTAAAAATACCATATTTATCTACCTCAATGATCTAATTGTATTTTCAAAGAAACACGAAGATCACCCAAAACTCCTTGAGAAAGTGTTTGACTAATTTCGTCTCCATGGATTTCTCCGAATCCAAAACGGTCTGTGTTTGGAGTTAGTGAGGGAAAATTGTTAAGAGACATAGTGTCTAAGGAAGGAACAAAAAATGATCCTAAAAAAGTTCAAGCCATCAAGAATTTATCTCTTCCTACTAGTAAAATTGGTGTTCATTATTTCTTTGGGAAAGTGAAATTTTTGAGAAGGTTTGTGCCTAATTTTTTCGAACTTACTAAACACATTGCAGATATGATGAAAGGGAAAAAATCATTCAAATGGAGAAAATAAGGGAAAGAAGCATTTGAAGAAATAAAAAATGCTATTGCAAATCATTGAATTTTGTATGTCCTAATTTCAAAAAGACTTTATCATCTATTGTTACTCTTCCCGAACATACTTTTTCGCCATTTTAGTGCGTAAAAATGATGAATGTGTTGAATTTCCTATTAATTTATTGAGTTATAGACTAAAGGTTCACAAGATTAATTATTCTCTAATAAAATACATTATTATGTTGTGGTTGAAGTTGTTAATCAATTCAAGATACTACATTTTGAACTCACATACTATAGTCATGGTCCCCGATACTATAGTAAAATTAATCCCGACACAACAAGAATTAGGGTCAAAGAGGGGAACACGTATTGAAAAATTTCAATATTACTATTTGGATATCAATCCAACCAAATTAGTATGCGGAATAAATTTTTGTAAGATCATTGCTGATAAAAACAAAGAAGTGAAAAGTAAGATGCCAAGGATTCAAGTAATGATAGCTTTACTTTAGTAGTGTTTGTTAGCTCAATGGATGAATGGTACTATGATATTGCTTACTTTATGACATATAGATAATTCCCTAAACATTTGAGTTCTAAACATAAAAGAGCCATCAAATTAAGAGCCACAAAGTATGTCATTTGGGATAATACATTGTTCAAGAAAAATATTGATGGATTCTTCCTAAGGCGTGTTGATAAGGAACAAAAAATACTCCTAAAATAATTTCATTATCAAGCATGCAACTTCTTCATTTCTCAGCACCCATTACAACTCATAATATTGAGAGCACACTAATAGTGGCCAACTTTATTAAGGGATGCAAAAAGTGGGTTTCCAAATGTGAAGCATGTCAACAAGTTATTGGAAGGCCTAAGCTTGCATCTCTCTCATTGAATGTGGTTGTTATTGAGGAACCATTCAATAATGGGGCCTTAATTTTATTGGAAATTTGAATCCAAATTCTTGTGTTGGGAATACTCACGTACTCAAAAATGGATTACTTCACTAAGTGTGTCGATGCCATCCATGTTAATAAGACTAGTTCGTGAGGTGGTTTGTAATTTTATTAAAGAGAATATCCTAGTTCATTTTGGTGTTCCTCAAAATATTGTAAATGTAAAAATGCACTAAATTTTTATTTTATAGAACTCATTGGTTTTTGTTATGGTTACAAAACTTCACTAGCACCTTCTTCAAATCACTAATCATATGGAAATTGACAAGCATAATCTAGTAATAAGAACATGATCACTACCATCTAGAAGTTAGTGGATGAAAATAATAGAAATTGGCACAAAAATCTTTACGATGCGTTGTGGGATGGCCGCATCATGCTAAAAGAGCTATTGGGATGTTGTAATTTTAACTATTATATGGAACATATGCTCAAATACCCATATCCTTAGAAATTCCAACATTGTAATGATCAAAGACAATTAAAGATGAAAGTTTTAACAATGGGGTTGACGAGAGGATCATGTTCTTAAGAAAACTTGAAGAAGAAAGGAGTCTTGTTGTTGACATGATTATAAAACATCGATGAGAATTAAAAAATTGTTTGATAAAAAGGTGAGAAAGACCCTTCAAATCAACGACCTTGTCCTATTATGGGATAAGTATAAATAACCTAAAGGGAGTCATGGAAAATTTGATTCATTATTGATAGGACCCTTTAAAATAATGAACTTTTGAAGATATAATACATATTAGATAGCGTATCCCGATGGTACTCATCCGCCACTTCCATATAGTGGAAATTATCTCAAGTACTAAAATCAATAATAGTTGGTGGTCCCCAACCATGTACATAGGTGAATTATGGTTTTTATTGTGTTTTTTCCCCATTTTCTCATGTTTTGTTTGTGTATTTTCTCCTTCTCCTTGTTTCCCTTCATTATGTCATCTGTTGGGTCTAATTTCTTTGAAATTTTTATTTGGGTCCTTTTTGTTGTCTTTATGAGTCCTTATCCCCAACAAGAGCCAACTATTGTCCCAAAAAATTTAATTTCCAAAATATTGAAACTTTTCTTGTTAATGTGTTGTGCCAACCGATTGACCCACGCCATTTTGTGAAGCCATTGTCTTCCATATTATCCAATAAACTGATCATTAATTGTCATAACGTTGTCTTGTCACATTCTTGTCTTTGTCATAGTCCCTCCTTGCCTCGCATACCCTCTTGCTCTTCACAAATTGATACTAAACATTAAATTAATAATTTTAATTTAATTGATGTTATTGATTTATTGAATTCTAATAATTAAATTAACATTATTAATTCTACATAATTAATTAACTTTTAATTAACATTATTTAGTTTATTAATTAATTAACGTTATTAATTTTATTAATTAAATTCACCATTTAATTATTAAATTAATTATGTTAATTTTATTAATTTTTTAATTAATTAAATTGATAAATGAAAAAGAGTGAAGAGGTAGTGAACTCCCACTTCACCCTCCATTACTTGCCAATCGGATAAGAATTAAAAATGCCTCACACAAACCCATGTGAGAAATTTCTCCCACCTATCCAAGGGAAGTTTTCCAAATGATAAATTTGGAAAATGGAAAAAATTAACCCATTTCCCCACTTTCCACTTCCTGATCTCTTCCTCTCCCGCATCAAATTATCTTCTCATAATTAAAGGAAATAGTTAACAGAGGCACAAAATTAATTGGCTTCTTATTTCATTCTTTACATGTCAAAGGATCATGTATCCATGACATAAGGGATGACATTATTTGTAGCAGGAAGTATAAGATATTAATTACATTGATATAATCATTATTTGTGAAAAAGAGCATGTAATAAAGATAACACTCCACATGGTGACTATATCTTCCCACAAATCCACATAAGGAGTGAATGGAATAAAAGATTATTTTCTCCAAGTTGGTGTTTTCCCTTTTCTTTAATTTATGAAGAGACATCCTCTAGTAAATAAGGAACATTATATGGTTTAAGAAAAAGCAAGGGATATGAAGCAATAGACCTCCAGTACAACATAATATTGTTGTAAATCCCATAGGAGGAGATATTAAACTTTATTACAATTCTATTATTTCCATGTAATTATAATATGCAGGAGTATGAAGTTTAATTGAAATGATAAAACCTAAAATTCAAGGCAAAGAAGAACTAGTGTGAGGAACCCATTTGTCAAAAAACACATGGATATAGTAAATAAGTAAACACATGTGCAAGTGTAGATAAAATCCAAATGCATGCATGAAATGGAAAAGACAAAAAAAAAAGAACATAACCAATGAAGGGAAGAAACAAGAAATCTTGAAACCTTCACAACAAAATAACAAAACGTGTGGAAATGTGTGGAGGTCAAGAAAAATAAAAATGACTAACATGGAAATAAGAAACCAAGCCAAGGAAGCATGGAGAAAATCCAAATGAACCTAGATGTTGAGATTGAATATGTAGAGAAAATAGATACATCCATATGTGGAGCTCAACCCATCGACCTATGAAAAAAATCAGAAAGGAAAATCATGGAAAGGAAAAAATAAAATCCTACACAATCAAAACACAAGGAAAGACATGAAAAAGAAGAAGAATGAAGCTTGTGCCATGTGGAAGAAGAGATTAAACCTGTACTAAAACTTAAATAACAAACCTATGTGCAAGCTAAATAAACTCAACAAATTAGGAGAATACATGACTTACAAGGAAATAGAAAAATATGAAACAAATGTCAAAGCCCACGTTGGAGAAGAGAAATGGATAACATGCACTAACATGGAGAAAATAAATAATATCCAAGCACATGGAGTCTACCAACCCATGTTGGAAGAAAGAATAGATCCTACACAAATTTTGAAGCCATGAGATAATTCAAATAATATACCTAGCCACCCACCAACATGTGAGTAAGATAAATGCAATGACTTCCGATATGCATGTAATTAGTTGTGAGAAAAATCCTTGTAACTTCCAAATACATGTAGTTGGTAGAATTAAAGTGATAGTTTACAACCTCCTTTAGTATACTTCTAGTATATTTCAAAATGGGAGTTTTAGAATATGACATGTATGGAAAAATAATATAATGGTGGAGTTTCATACAGTTCCAAGTAGAGTTTTGGAAATGCAAGTCATTTTTGGGACTTTTCTTTCACCTCACTGCTTCCCTAATGAGTCAAAATTAATGGAATTGCTGGATAAATTCGGAGATTCAAGATGGTGATATTTTTGGACCCTAGATTTTCAAAATGATGTTTCAATGTTTTGACGAGGTTTCCTTTGTGATCAATGAGTTCATTTCTTATATAATCGAGATAGGAAGACTCTTGACCTAATAGATAACGTACTAATCCTAGGTGTTATGTTAGAATATATGTGTTGATATTTAGTCTATGTGTTTGACATGTCACTTTCTAGTGGGGTCCACATGTACCCACTTATTTGAGATATTTGAAATAATTTATTTAAGTCATCTGAATCATAAATTTATATTAATGTAGTGACTTTACTTAATTAAAATAAATTTAATCAATTAATGTGACTTAATTAAGTCATGATGTGATATCTTAAAAACCCTAACTACTTTATAACCAATTTTTTGGTTATAAATGGAAGTAAGAGGTCATTTGTAGGGGACTTTTGGAGAAAGAAGATTTTTTATTATAAAATTAAATAGGGGAGTCTATAGGGGCCCCGACCCATGGAACTATATACAAAAAGATATATGATATAACAAAAATATTAAACTTATTAGAATAAGTTTCATTTTTCACAAATTCTTCTCGTGAAGATTGAAAGAGGGTCTAAAAATTTCTCCTTTCGAGCTAAAAATCCATTCCATCAACTCGCATTGAAAAAAATTGTATATTACCCACCATTTTGTGGGACATACCTAAAGTCATGAGGTAAAGAATGCTCACTCGGGTTCCATTGAGGATTTTAATCAATTTTGACTTCCTCTTTAGAGATGAGACCCATTCCAAAAGGTCATCTCCCTCTTTAAGGAATGGCTTTTTCCCAAGAGGAGCTTTTCATTTTGGCACTAGAATTGATCTAGACCCACCTTTTGGCATGCTCTGTGAAATGCGAAATTTTTCCGCCCCAACAAAGTGGATTTCACAATAGATTTTTCAAGGAGAAAAACCCTTTTGTCCAGTGCTTCAAAACACCAAGAAACCCATACCCTCCTGCCCCAAAGATTTCCTAAAAAATCAAACTTTGGGAGTTCTTTTTCAAGAAACATTACGACAAAGTAAGGTTATGAGGATGCCCGGGCTTCCACCTTAATGTCTGGTTGGCAAGGGAGCTAAAATTTACATAGGACATCTATCTTGATGTGGTATTTTAGATGGAGGAGATGGTGAAACAAGACTTAAAATATTACAAAAGAGGGAATCATTCTATCGAGATTAGTGATAAAATCTAGCCACACCACATTATGAGTCATATTCTCAAGGTGAAGCACCTGTTGATCTCAGATTTCAAAAACCATTATGATAAAATCTTCATCAGAGCATGAGAGGTAGAAAATAGATTGTAGCTCCTCTGAGGAAAACTCCTCCAATTTTATCTCCACCTCCTCCATCATCATTAAATTAAACTTTATCTCCATGAAATATATTATGGAAACTCTAGTTTTGGAAAGAAACTTTGTAACCTTTGGTGGTGGGATAAATATTTAAAAATACATCTCCCAGATTAGCATATGTGTGCCATTAATTGTCTAACCCACTATGGATATTTCTCAAATTATTGATACAAGAGATGAAGGATTTTGATAAGGTACTTGTGTAAAAATGAGTTTCCCATGTCTAACCTCATTATGAAGTGATTACTGCATGAGGTATAATAAGAGAAGTTCATGGTTACATATCCTCGGGTAATTATGAGGCATTAAAAATGCCTAATACACACACACACACACACACACACACACACACACACACACACACACACACACACACACACACACACACACACACACATCCCCTTCTATCCTTCATTTTGAATGATTTCATTTAAGATTGATCATTCATTAATATCTTTGCTCTTGATTTTAGAGAATAAAGTGAGGTTGATCCTTGCGTTCATAAGGTAGTCTCTTGGTTTATTGCACTCTCTTAGGTAATGTTGCATATTGAACAAATATAAACATTGTGTGAGGTGGAATATTGGGCATAACAAATAATTTAGATGATAATTACTGGTCCCACCATTTTTAATTACATTGATTACTAGGAGAGGGAATATTCTTCAATGATCAACAATGGGGTAAGATCCAAAGAAAAATTCTAAGTCCTTCCCTTAATGCAATAATTTCAGCTTCATTATTGGTTTCCTAGTTAATAGAACCTAAAGTTGTAGAGGTTAATTTCCCATTAGAGTCCTTGAGAATCACACCAAATCCTCCCACTTTGAGGTTACCTTTACAAGCCCCATCAAAGTTTAGTTTTAGCTTTCCAGAAAGGGTGGAAGCCAACCGTCTGGGGATTTTTTGGTAGGATTGTTATCCATTCCATTTTTACCCCACTTGATACTTGGCCAATTATTTTAGATATGTTTATCTTCTCTTTCCTTGGAGATCTTCCCCTTTTTGAAAAAATTATTCAGCCATTTTGAAATTTCTCCTTCAATTCTCTTTATCATTATTTTTGGATGGAATAAAGTATCTCTGAAAATTCTTCTATTCCTTTCCATCCAAAGCTTACAGATGATGAAGGATGGAATAGACTTCCGAGGGGACTCATAATCTAGTTTTGTGATTATTTTCATTGCATTATTGCTTCTCGCAGTGTGTAGTGGTTAGACCTAGGATAAATTCATTTTTGTGCGATACCATTCCAATTTTTCCAAGAGAATTCATACTCAGTAACAAAAGATGATCCACGCTTTCCTCATGGTTTTGATAAAAGGGACATATTTCCGGTCATACTAGCCACATTTTATGATATTATCAAAGATTAGGATCTTATTGAGTCGTGTAATCCATGGTAATTTCATAGCCCTGAGGAAGTTCCAATTGTGTGAAATTCTATTATTTGGATAGCATTTATAATTTGTCCTATTTTCCTAAGAAACAAACATATTATAACCAAAATTTACTTCATAGGTGCTAAAGGGTGATCCTGCCCAAATAAGTGTGTCCTCATTATTTGATAGATAAATCCTTCTTTTTTCCAATAATGTATTCAGAAGGTCACTTTGATCAACGAGACCTTGTATGAATTTTTTTCCATTTATAGCAATGGATTCCATTGTTGGTGATTTGAGTGATATATTTTACAAGTTTTCATCCCCATTAATCCTTTGCTCTTTGTGTTAGACCATGAAAATTCAAATTTTTCATTAGGGGTGGATTTCCCAACCAAGATTCTTCCTAGAAATTGATTTTTGACGATTTCCTAGGACCCATGTTAGTTTTTAGAGGAAAAATATTGCTTTATAGAGACGAAATAACTTTTCTTTCTTATGGGAAGAGAAATAAAGAAGCATTTATGGAGAACTTTGTGTCTCATACGTGTTTCTTTCCTTAACATTTATTACTCTTATATTTAATGAATGTGAAAGCTCTGAATATTTGTTGGTTAAGATAAATATGAAATATATGCCTAATCTAATTGTTATAGTAACATTAAATGAATAATAATTAAATATAGAAATTACACCCAAACAACTAAGTGATAAATAATGAAACCGTAATTACATATAGAGGGTAAAAATCCTTAGCCATTCACATAGTTCTAGAGAATGCACAAAGTTGGAAAAATGGAATATAAGAAACATTGACCATCACATTAGAGCTCGAAAAATGAAGATCTGGAGGAGCAAGCTAGAATGGGGTGCCTGGAGAGGGACAAGGGTGCTGTGTGTGCCCTATACCTATTTATGGGTGCCTGGGTATGTAGAAAATCTTGAAAAAACCCCTTTGAGGTGTCACAAGGTGTTTGCATTTAGTCTCATTTGATCGCTTTGAGGTCGCACCAAGATCTCCAAGGTCATCGTTAACCCACGATAAAAAATTAACCTACAAAAACCTATAATAGAAATTAAATCATAAAAAACAAAGATGCAAAATGAGGGGTCAGATTGTCCTCACCTATCATAATGGTGAAATTATGACTGAACACCACACTACATCTTAGACCCAATGTAGTTATGTGTGTGTGTGTGTGTGTGTGGAATTGTGCCCTAGGTTGCTCTTGTGTGTTTCGTACTTGGATAACGAGTAAGTGATTGGATGTAAAATGTAGTAAGTGTGTGTATGAAATAGAATGAGCTTCCCTCCTATGAAGTGTGATGAGAAAACCAAATCTTGTGTCCCTTGTGATGGAGGTAGATGGATGTAATCGAGCCCTTAGATGCCTTGATGGATGCAACCTTAAGTGGTGATAGATAGTGTTTAGTGCTTGGTCCTTTATTATGATCACATAACTTTATATTTATATGATTCCTTTGTTTGAATTTCATAATCAACCCCAAAAAGGATGATTAAAAAAGATAAGTTTCTCAAATGGATAGAAATGACCCAAAAAGTGTGAGTAAGGTACACAGAGAGGACAAGGGCACCTAGAGGGGATGAGGACGCCTAATGCCGACGCGTCTTGACCGGGTGCCGGTGTCTAGGATGAAAAATGCCAAAGAGTAAAAAGGAAGTTTGAGAAAGTAAGGGTAAAGTAAGGTGGCCAAATACATGGGTTAATTAGTACTTTTCTTACTTAGGAATCACATGAATAGTAGTATGTAATTAGGACTAGATAGTTACCCAAAGTATGTGATTTTATGTCTACATCTGTGGGTTTCGTATCTTTGATTCAAATGTCATTTATTATGTTAGTTTATTTAGTGCATTCAAGTTTATGAGATGCATTTGCTTAATATATCATGTACCCCTTTCTCACTTCTTCATTCACTTCCTCTAACTTCTCTTTCCTTCTCCTTTCCTCATCCACTTCATTTCTTCCCAAAACCCCAAATACAATTTTAAATGTAAAATGGTTTATATTTTTTTGGTTTTCAATAAGGCTTACCTCACCCATCTTTGAGGAGGGACCCCTTTACACTATTGTCATATTTTATGCATGTGGAAAATCACATGCCAACATGTAGCTTTACTAACATAATCGATAACAACCAAAGCCAATATATATATATATATATATATATATATATATAAATAATATATATATATAAATATATATATATATATATTTAAAAAATAATTAAAAAAACCTAAAATCCAAAAATGAATAGAAAGTTCCATTCCATTCACACGTAAAATTTTATGGGCCTCTAAAACATTGTTTCATTATTTTTCATTGTTATTTTGTTTTTTTGGGAAGTGTAGAATTATTTTTATCATTTTGTGGTCTACAAAATCTACTAAAAAGAAGGTTTTTGGCATTGGTGGATTTGTTTGGGATTTGGGGGAATTTTTGTAGAAGTTATTACATATTTGTGGGGCATTTATTCAAGGACTTGTTGCAGAATTGTGGGCAATCATTACATGGGTTTATTATAGATTTTGGGTCATTTTATAGGGTTTTATTATGGATTTGTGGAGAATTTTTGTAGGGGTTTGTTGCAGATTTGTGCAGAATTTTCGCTATGTTTTTTTTTTTTTGTAGATTTATGGATCATTTTTGTAGGGGATTGTTAAAAAATTGTGGGTTGTTTGTGCGGTGGTTATATGGGATTTGTAGTAAATTTTATGGTAGAGGAAATCCATTGAAAGAATGAACAAGTAAACCTTATGCTTGGCTTTATCATTTCTTTTATGTTCTTAAATATTATTAATTTTATTTCTCAACAAATTAATTACATTAATTACTCTTATTACCTCCTATGATTAGCATACAATTTTTATAACAATAAAATATGAACCACAAGTTTTTTCGTAAATAACCATTCAAACCTTACATTAGTGGTATGCATTTTTACTATATAGACACAAAATTTATGCACTTGGGTACATTTCTAGGTCCTAAAGAATACTAATGTATACATGATTCCTAAGAAATAAAACTAGTGGTTGACAAATCCTTTTGGCCTTTTGGTTGTTTTATCTCTTGCACTTTACTGGCTTTACACATCTTACAGTTCTTTCAAACTTGAATAATTTACCTTTTTATGGCCTTAGACACTAGCATCTAGTTAAGATAGAAGTGCCCAAACACTCTTGTCCCTCCTAGGAACTCCTATCCCTCTCTTTCTTATTATTACTCTTTTGGGTCCTTTTTGATTCTTAGTCATATTTTAACACTTTGGGTCAGCCTTTCAATTTTCAATTACAAAATTCAAACAAGGGAATCATATATGTACTTAGTTACTTCTCCCAAATCAAAGGGCCAAACACTATACACATTATCTATCACCACCTGAGCTTTCTGAAAGGCACAAGAGCAATACAAAGCATACATATAGCACATTCATACAAGGGAAAATGGTGACATTGATCTACATGTACACAACATATGAGGGATGTTTATTCTATTCCATCACACACATTCTACATATTCAAGACAATCTATATCTATCTTGATATAATTGTGTAACTTGCACCAGGGAAACCTAGGGCACATACACACACAAAAATAACTACATGGAGTATGAGATGTAGTGCAATGCTCAGTCATAAGTTCACTATTTGGGTGACCTTTAGGGTCAGTCGACTCCACATTTTGCATATTTTTTTATTATATTTGATGTGGTTTATAGACATGTGTAAGTAGACATTTTTTTTATAGGTTACGAGTATGATCAACGATCTAACAAAAAAACCCGAGTGATAAAGAGTGAGTAGAAGTGAAGATCTTCCAACCCGAAAAGACCATATTCCAATCATTTGAGCAAACATAGGCACCCAAATTAGTCAGTAGCACCTAGGGCGCTCTTGTCCTCCCATGGGCACTTCTTTTGTATACATTTCTAGGTTTCCAAATCTTCATCGAGCCATTGTGAAATTGTTCCTAGCATGTTCTAAAGATACATAGTCTAGACCATTTCTAGGTATTAGGAATCAACTAATTCACCATCCCTCTCTCATTTGCTTATGGTTTTACATTGTTGAATGATTATTACTTGGACATTATTGTAGTTTATTACCCGAATATCCTTTATTACAAGAATTAATCTGAAATAAGATTACAAGGAAAACTCCAAGCCATTTAATTCTTTATTGTAGTTTATTACCCGAATATCCTTTATTACAAGAACTAATCTGAAATAAGATTACAAGGAAAACTCCAAGCCATTTAATTCTTCATTTCCTAGTTATCCAACAAAACCCAACCCTTCACATGCCTCATGAAAAAGGATACTAAGTTCATTTGGGATGATCACTACCACTGTGCTTTTGAGGATATCAAAACATATTTGTTAAATCCTCCTATTCTCATGCCTACCACAGCTTAATCGACCTTTCTTTTTGTATATCTCTACTAAATTCCACACCTTAGGATCTCTTCTCCTATAACACGATGATGCTCAACATGATCAAGTTGTTTATTACATTAGTCACACATTACTTTCCTACGAGTGTAATTATAGCTATATTGAAAAATTATGCCTTGGCCTTGTCTTTGTTGTGGATAAATTGTGACATTATCTTCTTAATAACAAGATTCATATTATTTCCAAAGTGGATATCTTACAATACCTCTTATCCTATACACATCTCTTTAGATGCCTTCATTGATGGGTTATGCTGCTCACGTAATTTGATTTCAAGTTTATCCCCAAAAAATACATCAAGGGCCAAGTCATCGCTGACCAACTATATGATGTCACTCTTTCCGACCTTTCCCCATCTCGTGAAACTTTTTCAATGAACTCACTTCTTATGTAATTGATACCGATACTTGGAAAATGTATTTTGGTGGATTTCGTTACACCTCGTCAAAGCCGAGACATGGATTATCTTCATCAACCCACATGATGATCATCCCCCTTTTCTCACCTCTTAGGTTTATTTTTCAAAATAATATTTTTGAATATGAATCTCTCAATGTTGGCCTCACTATGCTTTTAAGCTCCTTATTCAAAATATCGGTATTCATGATGAATCCCAACTCATTATCAATCAAGTAAACGAGACATATCGGACCAAAAAGAATGCCTCATTCCTTATAATAACCTAATAAAATATATAATGGCTACATTCAAATCCTATTCTATCACCATGATCCTCGCAAAGATAATCACCATCCCGATGCCATGGCTAGTGATGCCTCCCTCATCCCTCGGGATATTACCGATGAGTAGACCACTTTTATAATTTCTCACTTACGATAGCCCTCCAATGATAGTATAGATTTGAAAGCTTGCAATGTTACATGCAACAATGATTTTCCTGAATGGTTCACACAAATCTATAATTTTTTATATCGACAAACCATTCCCGCTGACCTTAAACCCCACGAAGCCTATCATTTATGATGAGAAGCCACATGGTATGTAATCATTGGCACCTTGTTATTCAAGAGGGCATTCGATGGCCATTTGTTACATTGTTTATGAATCAATGATATACCTTTGGTTGTATCTCAAATTCATGATAGCCTATGTGATGGATACTTCTTTGGAAAAGTTGTCTCATAAACTCCTATGATAAGGTTATTATTGGCCTACTATGGAACAAGATTTCTTGGTATATGCTACATGTCAGACAAATGTCAAAAGCATAGTAACCTCCATCATGTACCCACATATGAACTCCATCCTATCACCTCATCATGGCCATTTTACCTATGGGGTTTCGAACTCATTGGTAAAGTCAATCCTAAATCAATGGATGACCATAAATTCATTATTACTGCTACTAAATATTTCACTAAATGGGTTGAATCCATGCTATTACAAACCAATACCAATCCCGATATCTGCTCTTCTATTACCGCCCACATTTTCACATTATTTGGTATTCCCTAAGCCATTATGACTAATAATGCCTATTATTTTAAAATAATGATGTCAAAAGGCTTTGTGTAAAGTTTAAAATCAAGAAAACCTTTTATACCCCTTATTATCCATAAGGAAATGGTCAAGTGGAAGCCACTAATAAGACCATTGTCAAGATATTACATAAAACTCATGATACTAGCAGTAAGTGATTGGAAAAATCAAATCTTATACACTCTTTGGGATAACCACACGAGCATCTATACTACCACTAATGCTACACATTTTTCAATAGTATACGACAATGAGGTTATCATTCACTTAGAACTTGAAATACCTTCATTGTGTGTGTCACTCAAAGGAATTATGAAGGACAATGAATATCATGAAAATCAATTACATGAGCTTGAAATGCTTGACTCTCACCGTGTACAAGCCTTGGGACATCCAATACCTTTTCCAATTGATGAAACACTCTTGTTGTTCAATTCATACTCGACCGTTGAGAGAATAATTCTTAAATGAACCTCACATCATGCACATCCACCAAGGGGCAATGCAGATCCCCTCATCTACACAAATTCCACATCATCGTACTATCACTTCCACACAACATCTGTACATCTTGGTTGTATTTAATCTTGTTAGCTTATACTATTTACATGCTACACTTTGTTTCCTATGCTAGTTGGATACTTAGTATGTCATTATATTTTTCTATATACACATGTGTGTTCATGTGGTATATGTTGTCAAAATTTCACCCCCCAGGGTAAATTTCGATAACATGCATCAGAGTTTTGCAGTTCCAAGCATGTAGATTGAGCCAGGAAAAATCATAAAAAATGACTAAGTCCTAGTCATTGCAACAGTAGGGACGTGTGGGACAGAAAGACGTGGATCGGCCGAAAAGCCTCCAGGTGGCCCGTGAAGCAAAGGGACATCTGGGACAGAAGTACGCGGCGGGCGCGAGAAGCCGATCCGGCCGAAAGAGGAAGAAAAATGACTAACTGCTGAGCGGGACAGTTCGGGACAAGAGTACGCGAAGTACGCGAACCGGCCGGATCGGCCGAAATGAGAACAAATAGTCCGGAAGCAATTGGGACATTTGGGCCGTGATGACGTGAACCGGCCGGTTCGCCCGAAACAGAGAAAGTTCGTACTGGGACATCCGGGACGAAGGGACGCGCGGGACGCGGATCGCCGAAGGAGCCGAAAGCCAATCAAACAACGCCATGTGTCATCGGCCAAATGAGGGACGAGGAAGCCCATTTCGGGTGGATCAGAAGTTTTTGGCCCAAGCAGTTTGGGACATCTGGGACATAAAGACGCGAAGGGCGCGAAGGAGCCGAAAGGGCCGAGAACCAACCAGATCACGACACGTGTCGCAGGGGAAAGAGTCCAAAGGTCAAAGGGAAAATTTTGAGGGGTCAGCCCGAGCCAATCAAAAGAGGACATGTGTCCTATGGAACAGGGAATGCGGAGCTCGGGAAGGAGTTAGAGAATTTGGCATGAGTTTTGGCCGAAAAGCTAAAAGCCAAGGTCTGCCCCGCGCCCCTGTCGGCCAATCAATGCATGCCACGTGTCCAAGTTTAAGGGGCCCACAAGGAAATTTCAAAAGAAAGCCCACCGAAAGGCAGAGGAGAGAGAATCACGTGACCAATCAATGCGTGCCACGTGTCATCCAGGTGGCAGAGCGCGGGAAAGATTTCAAAACACGTTTTCGCCTGTTTTGTGCCCTAAAACTTCAGACCTCCATAACTTTCGATCCAGAGCTCAGATTTGCATGTTCTTTATATCAACGGAAAGCTTATGAAATTCTCTACATGATTCTGGGATCAATCTCGAATTTTGGTGCAGTATGGAGAGAGAAAATTGAGAAACAGCTCTGACGCGTGATAATGGCCAGAAGCGATGTTTCAACAACCAGTTTTAATGCACATGGGTCGCATTCTTCTTCAGCATGGCCAGAAGTGATGTCTCAACCACCGATTTTAATGAAGAATGCGTTTTGGTCACTGGTTGGCCTGCTTATATGTTTTCCTATGTTTTTTGTCTCCTGGGCTCGACCCATGCATTGTATAAAGCTAGATTTGGCTCATTTTATATGGACATAACAAGTTGTTCATCTGTTCGGCTCTGCCCTCCCTTCTTTTCTTCTCTAGGGTTGAAAATGGAGCTCAAACCTCCTCCCTACTCTGTAATGGTGTTTTTGCCTTTTACTAATGAAATGATGTTCTGTGCAAACTTCTGAAGCAACAAAAATGTGTTTTGTGATGCATCTGTCCATCCTTTCTCATTTTTGCTTGTTTTCTTCTTGCCTCTCTTCATTGCAGGTATTTGTGCATGTTTGAACATTCATTGCAGATCTGGAGCTGTGTTCATGGAGTTTTGGGACATTTTCTGTGTGAAATCTATCCTTGGGCCTGTGATGCATCTGTCCATCCTTCCCATTGCTCACCTCTCTTTGTCCCATGGTAGTTTTGATAGATGTTCAACATTCTCCTTCTCTGGTGTATCACCATTTTAGTGTAGGCTTTTGTTCTTTTCCTTTCTCTCTCTCTCTCTGTCTCCTTGGCATGGTTAGATTAGGATTAGATTAGCTTTGCTTGCACTGGAATAGCTTGTGGCAGGTAGTTTAGGAGTAGGGACCAGCCTTCTCTGGAGAATCCTTTCTCATTTTTTCAAGTCCCACACTTGGAGAAAGGATTCAATGTTATGCAATCACACTGGATGCCAAAGTGATCAACCTAGAAGCCTGATCTGCATCCAGGGGTGCTGTGATTTTGCACTAACAGTTTTGGCACGCCGGGTGGGACATCACAGAAGTTAGAGTTTCATCTTTCAGAGGTGTCTCATTATCAAATAGAAAATCTTAAGCCACCGTGTGACCACTAACAGTTTTGGCACACCCGGTGGGACCTTAGAGGTCTTCCACTTCATCTTTTGCAGGTTGGTGTGTTCCTGTGAAGATTTCAGCCTTTGGAGGCACTTGCAAACACATCTGGCGACTCCATCTGGTCAACAACCCATCTCTGAAGTTGCAGATCTTCCTTTCCATTCATTTTTATTCATTTTCCATTCATCCTTCTTTCCATCTCTTTCATTCTTTCATTCTATGAGGTTGTGCAATCATGACTTCGTTTCCATCATGGAATCCACATCAACAACAGTAGTATATCACACCTCCAACATGTTTTACAAATCCTCCAAATCAGCATTTTGAGCAGATTCAAGATCAGTATGCATACCCATATGAGCAGCCAAAGCAAAGTCGGTTTGGCTATGGAGCTTTCCAAGAGCAAGAGTATGCATACAATGAAGACCATCGATCCAAGATGTTGGTCTCGTTGGAGAAAATCCAAAAGATGGAGGCAAAGATGGTGCAGCCTCCAGAGCAGCAAATACTCGATGAGAGCTTTCTGGAATTGGTCATGCAGGACTCCTTGTCCATGGGGAGGCCCTTTTCCAAGACACTTTAGCCCTCAAGAGAAGCTTGACTTCATGACAAAGATGCTTCCCCAACTTGCACAATGGACAAGAGAAATAGAGGCCTATACATTCGGTGTTGAACAACCTTGTCAATGGGTAAGTTCTACACCATCATCTGGTTTTTCTTCCCATTACTCAAGCAAGATCATCTCATTTGGACTTGCAAATTTTAAACTCTCCATCTCGCTGTCCCAAATGTTGATCCCATGTCTCCACCTCTCGCCTTCCACCACACCTCAATTCTTCTTTCCTTTTTCCTTCCAAACAGTCATCCTCTCCACAAGAGCTAAAAGAAATACCCCCTCCTCCAAAGAAACAAGAGGTTTCACCGCCTCCACCACCACACAAAATTGTAAAATCAGTTGAGTTACAACCCATCCCTCCTCTTGCATTCCCAAAT
Source organism: Taxus wallichiana var. yunnanensis (assembly GCA_018340775.1). Taxonomy (NCBI): domain Eukaryota; kingdom Viridiplantae; phylum Streptophyta; class Pinopsida; order Cupressales; family Taxaceae; genus Taxus; species Taxus wallichiana. The sequence goes on from CM031240.1 coordinate 589,455,309, forward strand.
CCATGTTGGGAGGATGAAAATCAGAATGCCAGTCAAGGAAAACAACAGCAAAAAGAGAAGCCAAACAAAGATGAAGAAATTCAAAGTCTGAAGAGTTGGGCTCTTAGATTTGGGATGACAAAGATCCCCTTGATGGTTAAACCTACAGAAGAGGCTAGGGTTGGAGAACAGGTGGTGGTTAGGACTGATTTTGTTGCAGCAGAAGAAGAAGATCTTGCAGTCCCAACTTGTCCTCTAGAGCAACAGATTGAAGAGTTTGACTTGACAAACTTCATGCTGGAGGAAGAGTTCAATCAAGAGCAAGATTGTCTTCAAACATTGGAGGAAGGAGAAGCTGCTCCAAATCCAAAAGAAGAGGAGCACATTCCAGCTGTGGGGAGAAAAGTGCAGATCCAAGAGCTCTGAGCACAAAGCAGGCTACAGGAGAACCTTCAGTTCTTCTTTCTACTTCACCTCTCTCAAGTTCCAGTGCTGAAGAGGAGTTTGACCTCTCAAACTCAATGTTGAAGGGAGAAAGAAACCATGGTGGTCAAGTTACAGATCAAGAAGACACCATGGAGGAAGTTGAGCATTTGCAGCAGGACAGCAATGAGGCAGTTTATCTATCAGATTTGGAGGACTGTTTTGATGGAGAAGAGCCGGTTGAGTTTCCACCATTCTCTCTTTCATCATCCACATTCCAAACACAAGAGTCTGCTGTCATGAAGGAGAACATTCATTTGCAGCAGCCTGCATCTTATAACAGCTCTTCGAATCAAGATTGGAAGATTTTAATCTTTCACGTTCTTCATTGGAGGAAGAGAAAGGACAGAGGAATTTCACCATTTCTTCCACATCATCCATTCAAGAAGGTCCGCAAGAAGACTCCATTCTTGGAGTTGAAAATCAGGGAAATGGGCATACTCAAAGGATCAGACCTTGCCCAATCAGGTATTTGGCTTCATTGGAGCCAAAGGAGAAGTCACAACCAGTCATGCTTGCTTCTGAGCATGAGGGTGAGCTACAAAGTACCAAGGATCAGCTGTCATACCTCTTCAATCCAAATGCAGAGCAACTAAAAGAGGTATTGAATTTGCCTTCAGCTGATACCTTGATGATTTGGGTGGAATACCAGCTTCTTGTTGATTTTCCACTCATCCTAACAGCCATGATCAGCTCCAAATCAATTGCATGGCTGCCACTTTTGAGAAAGGGAAGCTATTTCTCACAACCAATTGCAGGGTTTGTTTAGCTTGCTTTTGCTTCCAGTTAGAGTAGAGTAGGTAGGTTTGCTTTCAGTAGAAGAAGTGCTTGTGCACACTCTGCATGTTTCATTTTGGAGCATGTATGATTTTCAGTTCTGTACATAGTTTTTGTTGTGCTGGTTTTGCTCTTGCACAGTTCGTTCCAGTGGCATTTTGGTAAGAACAACTCCATGTCCTGGTGGGTTTCAAGTGGCTCAGAGGGAAGTTTTCAAAGTTCAGATCAGTTTTCAGGCTTGCTTATGACTCCATGCCCAATGGATTGCTTCAGGCTACTGATCATTCATCTAGCAGGTAGATGACCCCACTGAGTCACCAAACTGTTGTCAAAATTTCACCCCCAGGGTAAATTTCGATAACATGCATCAGAGTTTTGCAGTTCCAAGCATGTAGATTGAGCCAGGAAAAATCATAAAAAATGACTAAGTCCTAGTCCTTGCAACAGTAGGGACGTGTGGGACAGAAAGACGCGGATCGGCCGAAAAGCCTCTAGGCGGCCCGTGAAGCAAAGGGACATCTAGGACAGAAGTATGCGGCGGGCGCGAGAAGCCGATCCGGCCGAAAGAGGAAGAAAAATGACTAACTACTGAGCGGGACAGTTCGGGACAAGAGTACGTGAAGTACGCGAACCGGCCGGATCAGCCAAAATGAGAACAAACAGTCTGGAAGCAATTGGGACATTTGGGCCGTGATGACGCGAACCAGCCGGTTCGCCCGAAACAGAGAAAGTTCGTACTGGGACATCGGGACGAAGGGACGCGCGGGACGCGGATCACCGAAGGAGCCGAAAGCCAATCAAACAACGCCACATGTCATCAGCCAAATGAGGGATGAGGAAGCCCATTTCGGGCGGATCGGAAGTTTTTGGCCCAAGCAGTTTGGGACATCCGGGACATAAAGACGCGAAGGGCGCGAAGGAGCCGAAAGGGCCGAGAACCAACCAGATCACGACACGTGTCGCAGGGGAAAGAGTCCAAAGGTCAAAGGGAGAATTTTGAGGGGTCAGCTTGAGCCAATCAAAAGAGGACACATGTCCTATGGAACAGGGAATGCAGAGCTTGGGAAGGAGTTAGAGAATTTGGCATGAGTTTTGGCCGAAAAGCTAAAAGCCAAGGTCTGCCCCGTGCCCCTGTCGGCCAATCAATGCATGCCACGTGTCCAAGTTTAAGGGGCCCATAAGGAAATTTCAAAAGAAAGCCCGCCGAAAGGCAGAGGAGAGAGAATCACGTGACCAATCAATGCGTGCCACGTGTCATCCAGGTGACAGAGTGTGGGAAAGATTTCAAAACACGTTTTCACCTGTTTTGTGCCCTAAAACTTCAGACCTCCATAACTTTCTATCCAGAGCTCGGATTTGCACGTTCTTTATATCAACGGAAAGCTTATGAAATTATCTACATGATTCTAGGATCAACCTCGAATTTTGGTGTAGTGTGGAGAGAGAAAATTGAGAAACAGCTCTGACGTGTGATAATGGCCAGAAGCGATGTTTCAACAACCAGTTTTAATGCACATGGGTCGCATTCTTCTTCAGCATGGCCAGAAGTGATGTCTCAACCACCAATTTTAATGAAGAATGAATTTTGGTCAATGGTTGGGCTACTTATACATTTTCCTATGTTTTTTGTCTCCTGGGCTCGACCCATGCATTGTAGAAAGCCAGATTTGGCTCATTTTATATGGACATAACAAGTTGTTCATCTGTTCGCTCTCTGCCCTCCCTCCTTTTCTTCTCTAGGGTTGAAAATGGAGCTCGAACCTCCTCCCTACTCTGTAATGGCATTTTTGCCTTTTACTAATGAAATGATGTTCTGTGCAAACTTCTGAAGCAACAAAAATGTGTTTTGTGATGTATCTGTCCATCCTTTCTCGTTTTTGCTTGTTTTCTTCTTACCTCTCTTCATTACAGGTATTTGTGCATGTTTGAACATTCATTGCAGATCTGGAGCTGTTTTCATGGAGTTTTGGGACATTTTCTCGTGTGAAATCTATCCTTGGGCCTGTGATGCATCTGTCCATCCTTCCCATTGCTCACCTCTCTTTGTCCCATGGCGTTTTCAACATTCTCCTTCTCTAGTGTATCACCATTTTAGTGTAGGCTTTTGTTCTTTTCCTTTCTCTCTCTCTCTCTCTCTGTCTCCTTGGCATGGTTAGATTAGGATTAGATTAGCTTTGCCTGCACTGGAATAGCTTGTGGCAGGTAGTTTAGGAGTAGGAACCAGCCTTCTCTGGAGAATCCTTTCTCATTTTTTCAAGTCCCACACTTGGAGAAAGGATTCAATGTTATGCAATCACACTGGATGCCAAAGTGATCAACCTAGAAGCCTGATCTGCATCCAGGGGTGCTGTGATTTTGCACTAACAATATCTTGAGGTGGCTACATGACACTACTCTTTATTAGTTCTCACTTTGAGGCTTATGGGGGCATCTATCTTTTCTTCTCTCATACTCCACACATCACACGTCCCACTATTACAAAATTTACTACATTTGAACACTTCTTTGAAATAATATTTATATTTTTAACATCCTAATAGATGCTTCACGTGTAGCATTTTACTATTAGGATTATATACATCATGATTATCTATTACTATTGTTTGTAGAATATGCCCTATATCATGCTTGATCATTTTTCTTATGACCACTTCCTCCTTGGTCTGTCTTGTGACATTATGAATGATGTCCCATGTATGCAACTCAATTTTCATAGTCCCTCTTATATTCACAGCTTGTTTTCTACACTATCTTTTATTACATACTATATCTTTTACACTAACAATTGTTTCTATCCTATATTATTTTCATGTGCCTTGGTTTATACCATGCACATAACCTACCCCCTACAGTATCCATTATATGATATGCATATAAATTTCAATTCCTCTCATTTGTGATGCCTCCTACATTTTTCACATGCACCCCAAATGAGGGGGAAACTATTGGGTGAAAAATAACCCTTCCAAAGAACACAAAGCTCTAGAAATGTAATAAAAAAATACAAAATTGGCAAAGAAACATAGTTATAAAGTGGTCTAGAATTAGACTTAGATCACAAACACATAGAAAACACTAGTGCCTAGTATCAGATAGGAACAATGGGCACTTGTGTCCCACCTGGGTGATTGTGTCCTAGGGAAAAAATAGACACTTTCTCACTTCATCACAATTTCTAGAAGTTTATAGTATGAATCCATAATATAAGACACTTTCCTTTAATTACATAATTCATTTAATCATCTACAATTCGGTTATAATCATCTACAATCCGTTACAATTGGTTATAAATCGGGACATACGAATCTTCAATGGAATTTATCATTTGAGAAGTGTCATGAAAGGAGAGAAAAACATACCTTTCTCCCCAACACTCTTCTCTTGGCGTGAGATCACCCAAAAACTCACCCTTGGCATGAGATCACCTAAAAACTCACTCTTGGTGTGAGATCGCCCAAAACCTCATCCTTGGTGTCATGTCACTCAAATCCATGGCTCAACACTTTCTTGGTTGGGAATTGATCACTCCTAACCCCATAAAAAAATGTCTCCAAGCTAAATAGGACAAATTTCTATCCTATACTCTCTCATACATCAGGTGCACTCTTTCCTTAGATATTACTTTCTACACACTTTTACATACTTATACATACATTACTCTAATTTTTCACGTACGGGACTTTAACTATTATCTTCCTATGCTTTTGCAAGTCCATACTTATAAGAAAAAATCATCTCACATCTACAAGAACAATATCCAACAACATGCTACTACACATACACTTCAACCCTAGGGTCTACCTCCATTTCCTATTTTCCATGCTTCACATTACGATCACTTCACGTTTCACATGGCTACATGTTCACTTAGTAATCTATCGGCTACACTCCTCTTCGGTTTACAAGGTACGCATCTTCTATCTACTTTATGCTATCAAGTATTAACTCAACAACATAAAGTAGGGGAAAATATAGACACAAAATTTATGTACTTAGCTACATTTCTAGGTCCTAAAGCATACTAATGTATACATAATTTCTAAGTAAGAAAACTAGTGGTTGACAACTCCTTTTGGAATTTTTGTTGCTTTATCTCTTGCACTTTACTGGCTTTACACATCTCATAGCTCTACCAACACTTAATTGATTTAATTTTAATGGCCTCGAAACTAGCACCCGCTTAGGATAGAAGCACCCAAGCACTCCATTACCTCCTATGCACTCTTATCCCTCTGCTTCTTCTTATTACTCTTTTGGATCATTTTTTCTCCTTAGTCATATTTTAACACTTTGGGTTAGCCTTTCAGTGGTTAATTATGAAAATGAAATAAGGGAATCATATATGCACTTAGTTACTTCTTCTAAATAAAGGGTCCAAACACTATAAGCATTATCTATAACCACCTAAGCTTGCAAAAAGGCATAAGAGAACTAAAATCATACATGTAGTAGATTCATACAAGGGACAAGGGTGAATTTGATGTATATACACAACATTGGAGGGGAGTTTATCATATTCCATCAAAAACATTCTATATACTCAGAAAATCTAGATCTAGCTCGCTAACATTATGCAACTTTCACAAGGGAAACCTAGGGCACATACACACACACACACACAAAGAACTACATGGAGTGTGAGATATAAATCAAAACTCAGTCATAAGTTCACTCTTCAGGTGACCTCTTGGGTCAATGCAAATCCACATTTTACATATTTATTTATCATATTTGATTTGGTTTATGGACATGTGTAGGTAGATATTTGTTTTATAGGTTACATGTGCAATTGGTGATCTAACAAAAAACCAAAGTGACAAAGAGTGAGTAGAAGTGAAGATCATCCAACCTTAAAAATACCGATTCCAAGCATTTGAGAATTCATAGGTACCTAGATAAGTCACTAAAATTTTGGGCACTCCTATGCTCCCATGTGCACTTATGTCTTATATATTTCTAGGGTTCTAAAGCCTCATCAAGCCTTTGTAATGTTGTTCTATCCTATTATGATAGATACACAATCCGAGACCATTTCCAAATTATACAAAAGTAATTAAGTCATCATTCTTCTCTCATTCCCTCAAATTTTTACATTGTTAAGTTCTTATTTCTTGGACATTAATATAGTTTATTACCTAAATATCCATTGTTACAATAGCTAATTTGAAATAATATTTAATACAAATTATATTAAATCATATTACTACACTCAAGCCTCCTCCCATCCATCCACTCAAACTAATTATCTTACATTTTTTCAAAATTTTCAAGCCCTTATTTCATTAAACCCCTTTTAGAGGATAATAAAATCCATCTTTACCTTAATGAGAGGGAAATTTAGGTCCCTACGAATCTTTTAACATACACACTTGTGCACACTAAAAACATTGCAATCCATGAGATCACATTTTTGATGAAAAGGATCTTATATTATACTAATGCAATAGGATACAAAATAACTTTCAAAAAAAAAAGTGAGCAGATAAGATAATGCCCTAAAACGACAAATAAATCTAGGTCAAGCATAGAGCAATGAGATCTAAACTAGATCGAGCCTAGGAGAATAAAAAATATAGGCACCACCTAAAAGCAGATAAAAAACACAATCAAGCAGCATCAACAGACATGCCTGAAGTGGAAAGATCATGATCATCCAGCACCCCAAAATAGGAAAGTCCTTACCAACATCCGGAATTTCCTAACTAGTAGTAACTTCTTCCTCCAGGTCCACTTCCCTAAAATTAGGAATGGAAAGGTTGAGGTGATGGAATTTTTCTGATGGTGGTGGTTATGGTAGTGGGTTCCAAGTATCATGATGCAAAGTAGTGGCAAGAGGAGAGCCCCACCCATGTTGATGAGGTGGCGATCCCCAACTCTACCGGTGACCCGATGAAGGTGGAGGTGAGCCTTGGCCATGACAATGAGATGGTGAGTTACTCTAAATCAACGGTCCTAGGGAGTGGTGAGCGCGACTGAAAGCACATCGTTGAGACCGGCTACGCTAACTACCATAGGTGGAAGGCAAGGAACACCTGGTAGGAGATAGAGGCACTCAAGCAACATTACATGGGGCTTCCCCTAGTGGCACAACAGGGTTTGGAGGTGGTCCACCTCCAACACAACCTTGTTGGCCTGAATTTGTATTTGTAGAAGCACATTGGAGATCACCATAGATTTATTATAAACTGGAGAAATATTGATCAACTGTAGAATTAGAAAATAAAAAATAATTTCTTTCTTTCCATATCCAAAATATAATCTCCCCTTTGAAAACATGCCAAATTTGGGTGAACATAGGCAGAAGCTTGGGATTGTCTCACAAAAGGATATGCTGCCAAGAGAAGCAGTGAGGTCATAAAGGAAAGAAAAATGAATGGATCTAATTCCAAAAATTTTGAGCTTTGGGAAAAACCATAAAACATGCAAGATTGTTTCCTGGATGGCCACAAAAAGAACATTTTGGAGCTGAGATCCTAATTTGAACAAGACGAGCCCTAATAGGAAGGCCTTGGTGAAGAATATAAAAATGGAAATGAGAAATCTTGGGCTCCACACATAGAATCCAAATAGTTTCAAATCATCTACTCCAAGTAGATGGCATGAAATGAATTCCTAGCATGTATTTAGTTTATCCACCATAGGAAAATGAGGTGAGAGCCAATGATAGCCTTTGTTAGCTTTATAGTTACGAATGGGGTATCTCGCATACCACTTCCAAATCATGGCCACCATGGGCTAGAGGAATGAACACCAATCTTATGAAACATGTGGTCGAAATTGAATTCATCACGTGAGTAATGTGATTCTTGGTCCTGGTTGGAAATTCGAAATAGATTTTTAAAATCCAGCCAAGAGAACTAGGATTGAGAAGTTTTACAGAAGAATTCCTTGATGGTACGAATTCCACACTTGAAGAATTTGAGCATGGAGATTCCCAGGACCTCTACTAAACATTTATCTTGAGATTGAAAAATCAAAAACCACCAAAGATATTTCTAGTTGACAGAAAGCCCATTTCAAAATCCATCTCCCTTCTAAAAAATCTAGGGCTTAATACATTCCCAAGATATCTAAATGCTCTCAAGCACAAAGGTGCCAAATTTTTTGATAGGTACTGGGGTAATGAGAAAGTTAAAAAACCTCAGTCCTTTCCAAATAGGGCAGCCATAAGGGGAACCTTCAGCAATAGCATGTCATATAAGAACTTTCCAAGCTTCTTTGTGATAATCCATTTAGTGGAAATATTTTGTCCTTGCGCATTGAATGTGAATAAGGCCGAGAACCCCTTAATTTTGAGGCAAACAATAAATTTCCCAGGCTACCCAATGAAAAGCTTTGCCTATAGAAGCATTAGCCCACAATAAATATTTGAAAAGTTTTCTAGCTTCTAGATGGAATCTTTGGAAGGAACCCAACATGACGAGTAGTAAACATGTGTGGCTACAAGAACTTTGGAAGAAATTTGGAATTTTCCAGCCAAAGATAAAGGCTTGGTGATCCAATATTCCAACTTTTTTTCCACCCATTAAATGACATATTTCCATAGCTCGGTTGGGGAGGTTTGAAAAGAAAAAGGAATACTTAAGAATTTAAAAATCTCACCATGTGTCAAGATTTTCCATTCAAAATTGGCAAGCCAATTTAGCACGGGAAGGAAATATTACCGATAACATTACATTTTTCACCGTTAAATAGATGAGCTAGAATCTAAGTAGAAAGTATCCAAATATTGCATAGCATTGCAAATGTTGGTTTTTTCTTCAATGAGCATAAGAAAGGAATCATCCATAAAATGTTTATTAAGAAGTTGAGAAGTGGGCTCAATAGGAAGCGAGATTCCTCAAACAAGACCCTATGCTTTGGCATGATCTAATAGATAGCCAAAACCTTCATCCACGAGCACATATAGTCAAGGGAAAGAAGGAAGCCTTGCCTAATAAAAAAATAATCCCAAAAGGTTCCGAGCTGAGGCCATTAATAGATATCTGAGAAGAAGCATCAACAAAAAGCATATTGACAGATTGAATAAAAATAGGACCAAAGCCAAGGGCTTGGAGCATGACGAGTATGAATGGCCATTCAATCCAATCATAAGCCTTCTCAAAATAAATTTTGATAAATATGGAAGCTTGATTAGACCTGCGAACCCATTCCATGCCTTCCCATACTGTAATGATGTTATCCAGGATGTATCGACCCTGTATATATCCTATTTTTTCTAGTTGAATAACAACTGATAGAAGATTACATAACCGTAGAGCTAACGCTTTGATAATGATTTTATAAGAGACATTCAACAATGTAATCGATGCCAACAATTAATTTTCTTGGGGTGTCCTTGTTTAGGGATGAAAACCTTCAAGATAAACCTCGAAACAAGTCTTGACCGATCGAATCCCAAAGGGATTTATAGAATTCATAAGGGAAACCATTGCAACCTGGTGCTTTATCATTGGTCATTTGTATGGTGGCTTCATAGAGGTATTTGATGGCGAAAATTATCTCATAGATCACCTTTTGATCCTCTCGATAATTTTTGCAACACAACACCTAAACATTGATCAAGAACAAATTGGTGAGTTACAGAGGGTTGTTGAGCTTGGAACATGAGCTTGTAGTGGTGCAAAAATTCTTGTAACTTAAATTGTGGGGTCGATAAGGTGAGCTCCACCATTGATGATATCTCGATCTATTGGGAAGGTTTTCTAGCTTTGAGAGAAAGAAAAAATTCTTTCAAAACATGATCTCTAATTTTGAGCTTGTGCATCCAATCCCGACTTGCATGCCCCCGACATTGTAATTATCTGCAATTTGTATTTTTCTTCAAGCATTGAAACTTAAAGTTACAAATTTTTAGAGAAGGGATCACCTTGAAGTGCCACCACCTCCGGACTAAGATTCGACTAAGTATCAATTGTCATGATGCACATCCCTTCTTTCATAAAGGCCAATTATTTCTTAATACTGCCTTGATGCAACATGGCCCCACCATCAATCATATCAAGTGTGTTTAGAATTTAATTCCATGACCCAGTCATTACTAGCGGTATCATCCACCTATGCAAGCCAACTAGATTCAGTGGTGGGAGGATGCACTCGAATCGACAACAAGATTTCTTAGAATCTACGGTTGACAATTGGTAATAACATGAGACCACATTTATTTAATACATTTTTCAAACACGTGAGATAGAAATCATAACAATAATTTAATGACATATAATATGGTCAAGAACATGCAAGTACTAATGTAGTATAATTTTTTTAATGTAGCATAAAATAATCGGCCTATAACACACAAATGCATGGAGTAGTCAAGTCAATCAATGTCACACAACATGTAAGGGTATAAAGAAGTCATGAAAATGAAAATTTATCATATACCAAGTAATGACTTACGCAAGTTATGTACAAGAACTTGAGTGTATTGTTAGATGTGTCTATCATGTGGAGGATTGGTGTTAATAGGTGTAGGGATTGTATCATGAGAGATAATCTATTGTATGTCATATTTAAAATTAGAGAAGTAATCTCATGTGTTATAGTAGCTAGAATCACTAATAGTTATGTCACTTAGTTTGTGCATCATATATACTCATGTAATAATCACAATATCTCAATGTAAATGAAAGGGCATTAGTTTCCTTTGAGGGTCATGCTAAAAAAACTTCTATTAAATTACATCATGTCATGAAAAACTATGTATTATAGATTATCAACAATCTTTGCACAAGGTAGAACCTAGTAAAACATTATATGAAGAAAAGGTGGTTACTTAGAACCACCATCATATGACATGAGATAGGTGTTTATAACTACTTGATTTGTATTTTAAATCTCAGGTTTGAAGGGGTAGGATGTAGAGTGTTAAATCCTAATGATTATAAGACTCAATTTTATGCAATGATTGAATACATCACATACAAGTCTTAGTTTTGTATTTTCATAATATTGTATTATTTTTGTATTTTTCTATAGGAGAATGAAAGGAGAAAACTACTAACTAGAATCAATACTAGTATCCCTAGGGAATAGTATTTGAATGGTATAAGATATGGGTAGAGGTAGTTAATAATAAAATTTCCTTAAAAAGTCACATCAAACACATAAAATATGATGCATCATATGGTAACTACCTAGTCACAAAATTGGGAGTAGATGTAAATGATTGGTAATCATTCTAAGAGTATGTGTGTGCATGAATATATGTACACATGAATGTAAGGAAATCCCTAGGAGGGAATAATTGTTTATCATTTCAAGGGGATATCCTTTGCTAAGATGAAGAGAAAATAGATTAGTCATTCTTGCCAACAAATAATGACTTCCCAAATGATCCAAGAGGCTACAAAAATTGAATAAGTAATATAATATGTAATAAAGTTAAAAGATTCTACACAACAAAGAGCTTGTAAATATCTTTCCAATGCATTTTTAACAAGGTGAAACTGACTTTGAATGTGAAAGTTATGGCTCACTGAAGTTTTTCTCCAATAGGTAAAAAGATGTACACAAGTACAGTGTTGATGTCATCATGCTTAGAGGGCTTTCCAAGTGGACCAATTGGATATTAACACATGAAAAAATATCATTTGGTAAAAGGTATGTTTGGTTTTTACCTTCATTATTTTAAGGTCGAGTGTGGGGCCCACACTATTTTCTGACTCGGAACCCATTAGCCGGCGTGGTCCACTTTTTGTTATGCTGATTTTTCTTCTCTATGTTATGTAATGAAATTACTAGTATAATTCAGATTATGAGCAGCAATAGAACACCAAATAACACAATATTTTAGAATAATGATCTCAATATGCAATTATAATAGCTTCACCACTTCGAGGGGGCAACCTCCAAACCATATAATAAGACTCAAATTCTCAAATGATAATGAACTAATACCTACAATCCCCTATATATACTATTCATATGCTATGGCCATCACCAAGGCTGACCTATTAAGCATGATAAAGTATAAATGATATAATAAAATGATATGGTAAGCCACAAGTCGGCTACTCATATCCTAATACAAGCAATAGGTTAAGGGCGTAACATGCACTTCCCATTCAAACCACCATTTTCCTCAATGTTAAATAATCCTAGATGTTTCGTAGAAAACCTTCATCCTCCCAGGTTGCATCTTCTATGCTCATATTCTTCCACTTGATCAGATATTCCTTAATGTCTCTAGTTCTCAACCTCTTAGTACATGTTTGTATAATCTTCTCTAGCTCCAAAATGATTCTTCCTTCCTCGTCAAGTTCTGGTAACTCTGTTTGGGCTTCAAATTTCTATCCAATAACCTTCTTTAGGCATGAAACATGGAATACTAGGTGTATGTGTGAAGATGGAGGCAACTCTAGTTTATAAGCAACACTGCCAATTTTCTGTAGAACCTGATAAGGGCCATAATATTTAGGAGCAAGTTTGTTGTCCTTTTTTTGTTGCTTTAGGGACATCTATTTGTAAGGCTAGAGACATACAAAAACCCAGTCACCAATTTCAAAATGTCTTTCACTACGATGTTGATCTGCTTGTTGTTTCATCTTGTTTTGTGCTAATGCTAAATTCTCCTTCAAACTAGCCAAAACCTATTGTTGATGTTGAATGTGTTCCTCAACATATCTGACCTTAGTTTGCACCCTCAAGGAGGAAGTGATAGAAGGTGGATGGTAACCATATAATGCTAAAAATGGGGTCATTTGAGAAGAGGTATGAAAATATGTGTTATACCACCATTCTGCAAGTGGTAGCCATTTAATCCACCTTTCCTGCTTATCTGATACAAAACAACGTAGATACCCCTCTAAGCATTTGTTGACCACTTCCATTTTCCCATCAGTTTGAGGATGATAAGATGAAATGTGAGCTAGTTGAGTACCCAAACATGAAAATAATTCCGTCTAAAAATTACTTGTGAAAATAGGATCACGATCACTTACAATTATCTTTGGGGTTCCATGTAGCCTTTGAACTGTCTCCAAAAAAATAGCTGCAATTGTACTAGCTGCAAATGGATGTGATAGGGAAAAAAATGGGCATATTTTGTGATCCTATCCACAATCACAAAAATAACATTCTTACCTTCTGAATAAGGCAATATAGTGATGAAATCCATGGATACCTCCTCCCATCTTTCACTAGGAATTGGTAAGGGTTGCAACAAATCTAGTGTCTTAATTATTTCCCCTTTGTTCTATTAGCACACTAAACACTCTGATACAAACTTTTGTACATACTCCTGTTGTCAAAATTTCACCCCCCCTGGGTAATTTTGATAACATGCATCAGAATATTCAAGTCCAAGGAAAATTGATTGATTTGGGGCCAAAAATCATGTTGCTAGAGTCCCCTCAAATATTTTCTAAGTTCCTTGTCTGAGAGGAAAAGAGCAAGCTCTGAGAAAATGCGAAAAAGGTTGCAGAAGGCAAGTAGGTTGATCCAGGAAAAAATCATAAAAATGACTAAGTCCTAGTCCTAGGGGCAGTCGGGACATTTGGGACAAAAAGGCCCGAACCGGCCGGCTCGGCCGAAGTAAGCACAAACAGCCCGCAAAGCAACAGGGACATCTGGGACAAAAGTACGCGGCGGGCGCGAAATGCCGGTTCGACCGAGAAAAAATTGGCTAACTGCTGAGAGGGACGCAAATGGGACAATCGGGCCAAAAAGGCGCGAACCGGCCGAACCGGCCGAAAAGAGTCAAGTCAGTCCGAAGCAAAGTGGGACAAGCGGGCCAAAAATGCCCGAACCGGCCGAAATGAGCACAAAGGGCCCAAAATCAAATGGGACATCCGGGACAAATGGAGGTGAAGTACACGAAGGAGGCGAAGGAGCCGAGGACCAATCAGAAACTGCCACGTGTCCTCATAGGAGAAAAAGTCAAAAGGTCAAAGGGGCGAGTTATCGAGCGCTGAACCGAACCAATGAAATGGCGCCACGTGTCCAAGTTTAAGGGGCCCACAAGCAATTTCAAAAGGAAAGCCTACGAAAGATGGAGGAGAGAGAATTGCTCGTCCAATCAGCACGTGCCACGTGTCGTCCAGATGGCGAAGAGCGGGAAAACATTTTAAAATTTGTTTTGATCTGTTCCGTGCCCTAAATCTTCAGATCGCCATATCTTTTGATCCAGAGCTCGGATTTCCACGTTCTTTATATCAACGGAAAGCTGTTGAGATGCTCTACATGATTCTGGGATCAATCTCAAGTTTTGGTGTAGTCTGAAGAGAGAAAATCGAGAAATGGCTCTGACGTGTGGTAATGGCCAGAAGCGACCTTTCAACAACCCATTTTAATGCTAATGGGTCGCATTCTTCTTCTGCACGGCCAGAAGTGACATTTTAGCGGCCAAATTAATACAAATGGGTCGCATTCTCCTCCAAAATTGCTCAAAGTGACAGGGTATGGGTTGGTAAGATCCTCCATGCTGATTTAATGCATCTGCAGTCAATGAGGAATGGGCTTGCACGTTTTCCCATGTTTTCTGTCCCCTGGGCTCGACCCATGCAATGTAAAAGCCAGATTTGGCTCATTTTTAAAAAAAAAAAAAAGAAGTTGTTCATCTTTTCTGCTCTGCCTTCCCTTCTTTTCTTCTCTAGGGTTGAAAATGGAGTTCGAGCCTCCTCCTTGCTCTGTAATGGTGTTTTTTTCCCTTTTACTATTGAAATGATGTTCTCATGCAGCAAACTTACGGAGCAACAAAACGTGTTCTCGTGATGCATCCGCCCATCCTCTCTCGTTTTTGCTTGTTCTCTCCTTGCCTCTCTTCATTTGCAGGTATCTCATGTGCATGTTTGAACGTTCATTGCAGATCTGGAGCTGTGTTCATGGAGTTTTGGGACATTTTCTGTGTGAAATCTATCCTTGGGCCTATGATGCATCTTTCCATCCTTCCCATTGCTCACCTCTCTTTGTCCCATGGCAGTTTTGATAGATGTCCAGCATCCTCCTTCTCTGGTGTATCACCGTTTTAGTGTAGGCTTTTGTTCTTTTTTTTTCCTTTTCTCTCTCTCCCTGTCTCCTTGGTGGTTAGATTAGGACTAGATTAGCTTGCCTACACTGGAATAGCTTGTGGCAGGTAGTTTAGGAGTAGGAACCAGCCTTCTCTGGAGATTCCTTTCTCATTTTACAGGTCCCACACCTAGAGAGAGGTTTCCATGTTGTGCAATCACACTGGATGCCTGAACATCAACCTAGAAGCCTGATGTGCGTCCAGGGGTGCTGTGATTTTGCACTAACAGTTTTGGCACGCCCGGTGGGACCTTAGAGGTCTTTCACTTCATCTTTTGCAGGTTGGTGTGTTCCTGTGAAGATTTCAGCCTTTGGAGGCACTTGCAAACACATCTGGCGACTCCATCTGATCAGCAACCCATTTCTCTGAGCTTGCAGACCCGTTTCCATACATTTTCATCCATCTTTCTTTCCATCCCTTTCATTCTTTTCCATTCCATGAAGTTGTGCAATCATGACTTCATTTCCATCATGGATTTCACATCAACAACAGCAGTATATTCCACCTCCAACACGTTTTACAAATCCTCCAGATCAGCATGCATACTCATATGAACAGCAGTGCCAAAGTCAGTTTGGCTATGGAGCTTTCCAAGAGCAAGAGTATGCATATAATGAAGACAATCAGATGCAAGATGCTGGTCTGTTGGAGAAAATCCAAAAGATGGAGGTAAACATAGTGCAGTCCAGGGCTCAGGCACAGATGAAAGCTTTTGGAATCGGTTATGGAGCACCCTGTCCATGGGTGGGACCTTTTCCAAGGCATTACAGCCCTCAGGAGAAGCTTGACTTCATGATTGCAACGCTGCCTTTGCTTGCAAAGTGGATTGAAGAAATAGAGGTGTATGAGAGAAGTATTCAGCAACCTTGTCAACGGGTAAGCACACCATCTCATGCCTTTCCTTTTCCTCTTTCCCAATCTGTTTCATTTCAGCAGTGTCAAGTTTCAAACCCTCCATCTGCTGTCCCAAGTGTTGAATCCATTTCTCCACCCCCCAGTCTTCCACCTCATCTCGATTCTTCTTTCCTTTTCCCTTCCAAATAGTCATCCCCTCCACAAGAGCTAACAGAAATACCCCCTCCTCCAAAGAAACAAGAGGTTTCACTACCTCCACCACCACAAAAAAGTGTAAAATTGGTTGAGTTTCAACCCATTCCTCCTCTTGCATTCCCAATTTCATATGGGGAAGAAGGAATTGAAAAAATCAGTCATCAAGGACAGCAAGAAGAGGAGCCCAACAGAAAAGAAATGACAGATGACTTGAAGGTTTGGGCTACCAAATTTGGGATGACAAAGATCCCCTTGATGGTTAAGCCTACAGAAGAGGCTAAGGTTGAACAATAGGTGGTTAGGACTGATTTGGTTGCAGCAGAAGAAGAAGATCTTGCAGTCCCAACTTGTCCTCTAGAGCAGCAAATTGAAGAGTTTGACTTGACAAACTTCATGCTGGAGAAGGAGTTCAATCAAGAGCAAGATTGCCTTCAAACATTAGAGGAAGGAGAAGCTGCTCCAAATCTAAAAGAAGAGGAGCACATCCTAGCTATGGAGGAGAAAAGTGCAGATCCAAGGGCTTCAAGCACAAAGCAGGCTACAGGAGAACCTTCAGTTCTTCTTTCCACTTCATCTCTCTCAAGTTCTATTACTGAAAAGGAGTTTGATCTCTCAAACTCAATATTGGAAAGTGAAGGAAACCATGGTGGTCAAGTTGCAGATCAAGAGGACACCATGGAGGAAGTTGAATACGAGCAGCAGCACAGCAATGAGGTAGTTTACCTGTCAGATTTGGAGGACTGTTTTGATGGAGAAGAGCCGGTTGAGTTTTCACCATTCTCTCTTTCATCATCCACATTCCAAACACCAGAGCCTGCTGTCATGGAGGACAACATTCATTTGCAGCAGCCTGCATCTTATAGCAGCCCTTTGGAATCAAAATTGGAAGACTTTAATCTTCCATGTTCTTCATCGGAGGAAGAGAAAGGACAGAAGGATTCCACCATTTCTTCCACATCATCCATTCAGGTGGGTCTGCAAGAAAACTCCATTCTTGGAGTTGAAAATCAGAGCTATGGGCATATCAAACTGATCAGACCTTGCCCAATCAGGTATTTGGCTTCATTGGAGCCAAAGGAGAAGCCACAACCAGTCATGCTTGCTTCTGAGCATGAGGATGAGCTACAAAGTACCAAGGATCAGCTTGTCATACCTCTCCAATCCAAATGCAGAGCAACTAAAAGAGGTATTGGATTTTTCATTGATACCTTGATGATTTAGATAGAAGACCAGCTTCTTGTTGATTTTCCATCCATCCAAACAGCCATGATCAGTGCCAAATCAATTGCATGGCTGCCAATTTTGAAGAAAGGAAGCTATTTCTCACAACCAGTTGCAGGGTTTGTTTAGCTTGCCTTTGCTTCCAGTTAGAGTAGAGTAGCTAGGTTTGCTTTCAGCAGAAGAAGTGCTTGTGCACACTCTGCATGTTCCATTTGGGGCATGTATGATTTTCAGTTTTGTACATAGTTTTTGGTGTTGCTGGTTTTGCTCTTGCACAGTTCGTTCCAGTGGTTCTTGGTGAAGACACTCCAGGTTCAATGGGTTTCCAAGTGGCTCAGAGGGAGGTTTTCAAAGTTCAGATCAGTTGCAGGTTGCAACTCATGACTCCATGCCCAATGGATGCTTCAGGCTACTGATCATTCATCTAGCAGGCAGATGACCCCGCTGAGTCGCCAAACTGTTGTCAAAATTTCACCCCCCCTGGGTAATTTTGATAACATGCATCAGAATATTCAAGTCCCAGGAAAATTGATTGATTCGGGGCCAAAAATCATGTTGCTAGAGTCCCCTCAAATATTTTCTAAGTTCCCTGTCTGAGAGGAAAAGAGCAAGCTCTGAGAAAATGTGAAAAAAGGTTACAGAAGGCAAGTAGGTTGATCCAGGAAAAAATCATAAAAATGACTAAGTCCTAGTCCTAGGGGCAGTCGGGACATTTGGGACAAAAAGGCCCGAACCGGCCGGCTCGGCCGAAGTAAGCACAAACAGCCCGCAAAGCAACAGGGACATCTGGGACAAAAGTACGCGGCGGGCGCGAAATGCTGGTTCGACCGAGAAAAATTGGCTAATCTAGCTAAGAGGACGCAAATGGGACAATCGGGCCAAAAAGGCGCGAACCGGCCGAACCGGCCGAAAAGAGTCAAGTCAGTCCAAAGCAAAGTGGGACAAGCGGGCCAAAAATGCCGAAATGGCCGAACCGGCCGAAATGAGCACAAAGGGCCCAAAATCAAATGGGACATCCGGGACAAATGGAGGCGAAGTACGCGAAGGAGCCGAAGGAGCCGAGGACCAATCAGAAACTGCCACGTGTCCTCACAGGAGAAAAAGTCAAAAGGTCAAAGGGGCGAGTTATCGAGCGCTGAACCGAACCAATGAAATGGCGCCACGTGTCCAAGTTTAAGGGGCCCACAAGAAATTTCAAAAGGAAAGCCCGCGAAAGATGGAGGAGAGAGAATTTCTCGTCCAATCAGCACGTGCCACGTGTCGTCCAGATGGCGAAGAGCGGGAAAACATTTTAAAATTCGTTTTGATCTGTTCCGTGCCCTAAATCTTCAGATCGCCATATCTTTTGATCCAGAGCTCGGATTTCCACGTTCTTTATATCAACGGAAAGCTGTTGAGATGCTCTACATGATTCTGGGATCAATCTCGAGTTTTGGTGCAGTCTGAAGAGAGAAAATCGAGAAACGGCTCTGACGTGTGGTAATGGCCAGAAGCGACCTTTCAACAACCCGTTTTAATGCTAATGGGTCGCATTCTTCTTCTGCACGCCCAGAAGTGACATTTTGGTGGCCAAATTAATACAAATGGGTCGCATTCTCCTCCAAAATTGCTCAAAGTGACAGGGTATGGGTTGGTAAGATCCTCCATGCTGATTTAATGCATCTGCAGTCAATGAGGAATGGGCTTGCACGTTTTCCCACATTTTCTGTCCCCTGGGCTCGACCCATGCAATGTAAAAGCCATATTTGGATCATTTTAAAAAAAAAAAAAAGAAGTTGTTCATCTTTTCTGCTCTGCCTTCCCTTCTTTTCTTCTCTAGGGTTGAAAATGGAGTTCGAGCCTCCTCCCTTGCTCTGTAATGGCATTTTTTGCCTTTTACTATTGAAATGATGTTCTGTGCAAACTTTTGGAGCAACAAAACGTGTTCTGTGATGCATCTGCCCATCCTCTCTCATTTTTGCTTGTTCTCTCCTTGCCTCTCTTCATTTGCAGGTATCTGTGCATGTTTGAACGTTCATTGCAGATCTGGAGCTGTGTTCATGGAGTTTTGGGACATTTTCTGTGTGAAATCTATCCTTGGGCCTGTGATGCATCTTTCCATCCTTCCCATTGCTCACCTCTCTTTGTCCCATGGCGCTTTTTGATAGATGTCCAAAGATCCTCCTTCTCTCGGTGTATCACCATTTTATTGTAGGCTTTTGTTCTTTTTTTCCTTTTCTCTCTCTCCCTGTCTCCTTGGTGGTTAGATTAGGACTAGATTAGCTTGCCTGCACCGAAATAGCTTGTGGCGGTAGTTTAGGAGCAGGAACCAGCCTTCTCTGGAGATTCCTTTCTCATTTTATAGGTCCCACACCTAGAGAGAGGTTTCCATGTTGTGCAATCACACTGGATGCCCGAACATCAACCTAGAAGCCTTTGATGTACGTCCGGGGTGCTTGATTTTGCACTAACAACTCCTTGAGTCCTTCCCAAAATAATTCTATTTTTATTCTATGATATGTCTTCAAAAACCCAAAGTGTCCTCCAACAAGTGAGGCATATAGCTCTGTAAGAATCTTATGCTTCAACTCGAATCTTTACTCAAGTATAACTCCGTCCTTATACCATAGGGCATTACCTTTCCAAATCAAATTTGTTAGATGTCATAGATCCTTGCTTGATATTATATATTACATATTGTGTATCCTTGTCTTGATCCCATTCTAATCTTGCTTCATCCACCCAATCGGCCGTCAACATGGACATTCCACATAGTAAGGCATCTCATGGGATGTATCCCTTCTAGACAACGCATCAACTACTACATTTTCTTTACCCTTTTTGTATATAATTTAAAAATCATAACCCAAAATTTTTGTTACCCACTTTTTTGTTCCTCGATGATAACCTTTTCTCAAGAATTATTTGAGACTATCATGATCAGCTTTACCTTGAAGTGTCTACCCATGAGATAGGGCCTCCATTTCTTAACCACATGAAGAATAGCCATCATTTCTTTCTCATAGACAGGTTTGAGAAGATCTTTTCATTTGAATTTGGAGACTCTCAAATAAAATTGGTATTCCTTCTTACATTAGAACTGCTCCCAATCCCGATTCTCAAGCGTCACATTCAACAAGAAAGGTTTTTGAGAAGTTGGGAGTAACCAAAGCTCAGGTGCTGCACAAGGCTTCCTTCACTACTCAAAGGATTTAGTGGCTAAGTTTTTCCAATGGAAGGAATCCTTATTTAACAATGCAATGAGTGGGGTTGTTATTCTACCATATCCCCACAAAATTTTCTATAGTACCCTATTATTCATAGGAACCCGCAAAGATTTTTGGGCCTTGGCCTTTCCACCATAGCTTTTATCTTCTGAGGATCAAATTTGATGCCTTCATGGGATATAATGTGACCCAAGTACTCTACCTCTTGTACACCAAAATAAAATTTGGATGGATTTTCATAGAGATTATGTTTCTCCAAAACTTCTAACACTTTATTTACATGTTGTAAGTGTTCTTCCCATGTCTTACTGTAAATCAATATGTCATCAAAGAAAACTAATACAAATTTCCTTAAAAATGGCCTGAAAACAGTGTTCATCAAGCTTTGAAAGGTTGAAGGTGCATTTGTAAGACCAAAAGGCATTACCAAAAACTCATAATGGCCCTCATGAGTCCTGAAATCCATTTTATGAACATCTTCCTCTTTTATTCTAATTTGATGGTACCCCGAACGAAGATCTAATTTTGTGAAATAAATAGCACCATGCAATTCATCAAGTAAATCATCAATTACTAGAATAGGAAACTTATCTTTGATGGTGTACTTGTTGAGTTCTCGGTAATCTAGACACATCCTCCATGTTTCATCCTTCTTACGTACCATGACCACTGGTGAAGAATATGCACTCTGGCTAGGCTTGATGATACCTACCTTCAACATTTCCTGAACCATTTTCTCGATCTCACTTTTATGGGAATATGGGTATCTGTATGGTTTGATGTTAGGTGTTTGGCTCCCTGGAATCAACTGAATGGCATGATCATGATCCCTAACTGGTGGTAGTCCCTTTGGAATTGCATCAAAAATAGATGAGTGAGCATCAACAATATTTTGAAGATCGGGTGGCATTGAAGACTCTGTATGTTGTAATTCTATGGAAAATAAATTTGCTATAAATCCATCTACTCCTTTTCTGAGAACCTTCTACATCTGATGAGAGCTAATAATCGATGGAGAATTAGCTACCATCCCATTCCATTGTATTTTCCTTCCATCTGAATGAAATTGCATGAACAATTTTGGAAATTCATCTCTATAGTACCTAAGGTTGTGAGCCATTGGACACCCAAAAAAATATCTGCCCCTCCCAAAGAAATTGTAGACACTAAAATTAGGTCACACTCCGCTTTGATCCCTCGACAAATAAACACCCTTCATCACATTAGCCTAGTCATGGCCCCCTTCACCCCACTAATATTAATTTAATTAATCTAATTATATTAATTCATTATCGTCACTATATTTATTATTTAAATATCTTAATTTAAATAATATCCACACATACACTAAACCTAGACACCTCACCAATCCAACTCACCCTAAAATCTATTCTTAGTAAATTTCCATAACTAACTAAGACTCGACCCAAACCCTAAAAATCAATGCCTACATTCCCTCTAACCACATTCCCGCATTTTTACAAGAAGCTCCCAGTTTAATCTACGGGTTAATGATGCAAGATCTAAGAAAATCAAGAGGATCTCTATAGTTTGGTAAACCTAGGAAATCTTGCCTTGACCAATGCCGGTTAGCCCTAACCATCATCAGCTAAGCTTAAACCACCATCAGTTACCCTTTTAACCCCAAAACAACCTTATTCTCAAGGTTGGAAAAATATTAGACAAGTTGGTGAACATTAGCACATCCCGAGAGATATCACATCTTTTGAGAGTGAATTCCAGCAAGAACATTGGTCTTTGTATTTTCCCATACAACCCGAAACAGTGACCTACCCACCTAATTCCCTTTCACCTTCATTCGCTTGTGATCTACCCGAGACCTCTCGTCGACCAGAGACCCAAAACCAGTTATTTGACCTTCGGATCCTATTATAACCTAGCATGCTAGATTAGGTCTATTTTCTTATTGTGTTTTAAGTGAGATACCTAAATCATTTTGAATTACAATAGGTTTTACCTTATTTACCGCATTAAATTGTTTAAAACAGTGGACTGACAGCCATCTAGGAAGTATCACACTTCCCAAATCTAGTATACACTAGGTAGTTCACTTTGCACGTATTGTTTAATTCCTTCTCGGTGGTCTTGCTTTACATTATAGGTAGTTCTTCCTAGCTAAAAGGAAGATCTCACAATCATCTCGTGGATTCGAAGTCATACGTGCGTAACAACCCATTAACCAACATTTAAATAGGTATTCTTCCTATGCCCATTACCATATTTGTTTTTTCAATAATTCAAAGAAACGATCTAGAATCAAGTGAAACAGAAATAACAAACATAGTGAGTCTAACATGTAGTATCCCATATAGAAATATTGATATTATGGCACTTTCCCGTGCACTTGATTGTCCCACCATCCACAATCATAACCTAAATTTCTGGAGTTGGGTAAATAAAACAATTGAGGCGATAGTTAACTTACTATTTATGAAGTTATGAGTACTCCCGAGTCAATCAACATTGTCACCTTCTGTTTTTTGAGATAACCAATAACCTTGAATGTTTGAGGAGTACTAATACCTGAAAATGCATGGTAAGAAATTGTAGGTTAGTGATCCTCTACTTCATCTTCTACTGGTTCCTCAGCCTCTCCTATAATTTCAGCATCCTCATCATCCTCATTACCTCCGTCAATATAGAACAACTTCTTCTCAGCACATTTGTGTCCCGGTCCATATTTTCTATCATAGTTAAAACATAATCCTTTTTCTCTCTTTTCTTCCATTTGTTGAGGAGTTAGTCTAATTGGCCTAGAAAATGAAGGGGAAGAGATACTATGGTCTCTAGTGTTAATGAAAGGCAGCCTCCTACTACAAATAACTTTTTCCTCTACTTGATGTGCCATGATAATAGAATCAAAAAGATTGAGTGGATTAAACATACATACCTCATGCTTGATGTGGTCCTTAAGACCCCCAAGAAATAGGTCATTCAGATTCTCTTCTAGTATATTCTCCACCCTTAAGGATAGGTTATGGAATTGATGCACATAATATTTGATTGATCCTGTTTATCGTAACTTTGCTAATTGACTAAAGTAGTTCTCTGAAACACTGGAACTATAGTGCAATTGTAACTCCTCGATAAAAACTGTCCAAGTGACACTCGAGACCATTCTTTTGCCTCTGAGCACATAACCATCGATACCAAACGAATTGGTCTGGTTTAAGATATAGGGATGTCAATGTCACCTTTTTTCCTGATGGTGTTTGATGTAGCTCAAAGAATTTATCCATTTGATTTATCCAATTCAGGGGATCTTTACCATCAAATTTATGCATATCCACTTTCGACATCATGTTCCGTGGTTGCGAATAAGTTGGATTATGATTGGGCTAGAAAAGTGATCTAACATGGCTATTTCGTCCATGATTTTGAACTAAATATCCTCCTTGGTTGATATGGGCTAGATTTGGTCCATCCTATTTACCCTTTACATGTTGCATGATATCATCCAACTAATGATTGATTTGGGCTATGTCTCTTTTAGATGCCATCTCGTATTGTACATTTCATAGCATACTCAAGTTGGATCACCTTATGATCAACTCGACATAAAACCTAGTCTTTGAGGAATCTGTATTTACCCCTTATGACTCCATCTCTTCAATCACTATCCCATCTTTATCTGGGGTTTTACCCAGAGTAACCGGATTCTTTTTTGCTCTTGTGGAAGGCCCCGTCATGATATCAAACCTTAGGGTTTAGGGTTTCGATACAAATTCAGATGAATAGGAAAAAACACAGAGAAGATACTAATACTATTTTTTTGAGATATTTCCAAAAATGTAAAGAAATTGAAAAAATTCCACAATTTTCACCCTAGGGAGTGATTTTATGAAAAAACCTAAATTTGTAATAACTTGTGCAAAATAAATTTAAAAAGTATGAAATTTTTAGGGAACCTTACTTGAAATGTTTCACAACTCTGGTAAAAATATATCCCACCAATTCTCTCTAGTTTGAAATATATTGTAGAAACAAAAAATTAGGGTTTTGCCCTAATTTTGGCCCAGATTGCAGCTCTGATACCACTTGTAATGAAATTACTAGTATAATTCAGATTATGAGCAGCAATAGAACACCAAATAACACAATATTTCAGAATAATGATCTCAATATGCAATTATAATAGCTTCGCCACTTCGAGGGGGCAACCTCCAAACCATATAATAAGACTCAAATGCTCAAATGATAATGAACTACTACCTACAATCCCCTATATATACTATTCATATGTTATGGCCATCACCAAGGCCGACCTATTAAGCATGATAAAGTATAAATGATATAATAAAATGATATGGTAAGCCATAAGTCGGCTACTCATATCCTAATACAAGTAATAGGTTAAGGGTGTAGCATGTTATGACAGTGTTTTATATCTAAATCACATTGTTTCCATTTTCGTAGTGCATGTGGGATAAATCCTATAGTATTGTATATAGATCAATACAAATATTGAGTTCTATGGCTAGGCAACACACTCATCATTTAATGCATATGATAAGTCACCTTTCCTAACAAAGCACTTAAGCGCATTGCCTTCCAAATAGCCAAGTTGTATGTATTTAATGCATGGACAAACAAAATCTATAGCTACCAATGCACCCAACAACCAAGTTGCACAAATTCAATGTGTGGACCAAAAAAATCTGCAACTACTAATGAACCCAATAACTAAGACATTCAAAGAAAATTACAACATATGGTCCATTAACCGAGTTAGATAGTGGGTAAGTTTATGTTTACGTGGGATATTAAACCCACATAGAAAGGCACCCAAGCCTTGATAAAAGTGTTAAGGCTCATCTCAATAAAAAGGTGAGGAATGGTATTTGACCCCTCCTCTTGATGCATTCTATTTTTGACTAATACTAACTCATCCACGCCTACTGTTTGGGGCTAACAAACAAGAATCTTGGTTTTATCCCTTAAACCGTGAGATTTATTTTCTAAAAACTATGCATATGGAAGCCCTTGGATGGGGATTTGAACCCCGATTATTTTAATCAAAATGATAAGGCCTTTGCTTAACACACCATAGGCCTTGAAATTATATAAAAGGCCTATTATTATATGTATTTTGGTAACTCGGTCTAAGTATAACCCCTATTGGGAGAATTAAGTGAGAAGATATTTTTTTAACCCCTTTGTAAAGGGAGAAGACAATTTTATAACCATTGTTAATGGTATTAGGACCTTTGAAAATGGAGAGAGAATAGGTATGTGGAAGTTTTATACCGTTGGAGATTGAACCTAAGATACTCCTAGAGACAGATTATATGTACATTGTATCCCTTCTTTGGGAGAGATAACCCATCGTTGGAGAAGATTTTGATGTAAGAAAATTGTATTTTTACATCATTTAATCAATCGATTAATGTTTTAACAGAACTAGATACATAATCCAAATGGACAAACTCATTACCAATTTGCGGTGTAATTTTTCTATAACACCCTTGACAATTTTTATATTCCTCCTTTGCATTTCAAGTGTTGACATGTGATTTTCTTGATAAAGATGTGTTCTTTTGACTGCTGAAGATCATTCTTGATATGGATAACTCATTTATGCTCTTTGATTGTAGGGCTGATATGTTGTTGTTTGCAATAATCTATTTCACTTCTTATGAGTAAAGTTGTAATCTGTTTGAATGGTTACAAACTTATCCTTTGGAATTGGACTCATCCTTAGATCAACTCCATTGATCCAAGGTATGTATTAAATCTTCTTATCAAAAATGAATGAAAAAAGCTGTCATTCATTGATTAAGAGACTTAACGGACTGAACTTGTGTTTGTTGCAAATTATTTACTATCTTGAAAGATCTGCGCATGCATTCTATTTTGTGTTGTGCTTGGCTCTCCTTGATTGACCCTTGCAGGGTGCCTAATGGCGTTAGGGGAAACCTGCTTTAGGATTCTGGGGAAAGAGAGAGAAATGTGTCCTATATCTCTAAGGTCTATCCTAAAGGGATTTGAGACTCGGTAAAATTGCCTAACGCTTTCTTCACCACTTTACGTGGGATGACATCCTAACCTAAGTTGTTAATACTAAGTTAGTATGAAGGAAATAACCTAAGGGATTCAAAGTTATTTCTAACCTATTGTATTTAGTTAAACTAAGACCTAACCTAGGGTGGCAATCTATTTAATTGTGGGTTATATCCTAAGGTTATATATTTTAAACTAACCTAAGATCTAACCTAAGAAAATTCTATCTATCCTAAACTAATGGGATATGAAAGGGGACCTATGGGTCATTGGCAAGTGGGGGAACTAAGCAGCGGTTCCTAAGATTTTTATGGAGATTTGATTTTGATTTGGTTTTAAATGCATGTAAGTACTAGCCAGTTTGGTAGGGGCTAGTGAAAGTTTAGTGGAACCTACGTGGAGGCATCACTAAGTTTGGAAATGCATGTTGAAATTTGTTTTGGTCATGCCAACTTTGGATGGCGGTGGTAAGGAGATATAGGTGGGAATATGCAATTTAATGGCATTAATTTGCCTTGGTTTTAGTGAGCAAGTTGTCTTGGAAGGCATGCTGGTGGATTTGTTGGGGTTTTTTTGCTTTGTATGCTTCACGATTTTTACTCTGCATGGAGCTAGCTGGTTTTTTGAACTAGCAATTTGATCTGCACTTAGTGGCTATTTTTGAATTCTTTGATCTATTTTTGGTTTGAGGAATGTATAAGAGGCATTGTGGAAAAAGATTATGGTTGTTTTATCTTTCTTGGAGAAGAAAGGGTGTTGGAAACTCAGTTGGAAGTCTTCTTCAAATCGGTAGAGGCACTATCAGGCATGATAGGCTCTACCCATTAAGATTTCTTACTTTCTTCTAAATGATTCATTAAAACAATTCTACTCACTAGAAATTTATATTTGCATGATGTATCTGGTTATTTACTTACATGTATTCTTGAAAATTATGCGGGCTTTGGAATGTGAATCCTTTGTTGTCAATGGTAGTTTTTGGAAAATTTCTCTATACTGGTTGTTTGAGGTTTTCATGCCATTTAGTATTGAAACTCTGTGACTTGTACTTGATAGCTATGTAGATTGTATTCAAACCTGGTGTTGCCTAAATGGGCATGGGTTGCCTTATGTTTCATTTTGAACTATCATTAAAAGATTTAGCTCGTTGAGTTTGAAGTATAAGCTCCTTGGCCATTTTGAATAGACAGTGTTATTTGGTTGGCTTTGTATCTCTGTCTAAGTTTTGTGTTTGGGGAGTTGTAATAGAACTCCATGAATTTTCTAAGCTTGTGTGAAGCTTTGTGCCTTGTTTGAGATTTTGTTGGGGCCTTGTGAACATTTTGGACTAAATGGAACTTGGTAAGATCTGTACTTTAGGATGAACCTTCGTATTCGACACTGTACCTACATTTGGTTCTTATGATGAACTTGTAATCAAGTTGTGAGTTTGTTCTGTACTTTTACTCTGAGCTAGGGTTTTATTCTTTTATGGAATTATTAACTCTAGAATCACTTTGGATTTGCTTTTGTTTACCTGAACCGGTAATGGAATCTTATGGGAAACCAGAATTTATGTTTGATCTTTGTAATGCCCCAAATTTAAGGTAATTTTTTTTTTGAAAGTGATTACTAACAATAATAAAACTAATGACACAAACTGATTTTTGAAATTATTTATTTTAAACTAATTTGACTAACCCAATTACTCAACCACTAGCCCGAAACAAATTTTCATTTATTTAATTATTATTAGATTCATTAGGGATACGCTAGTATGAGTCTATACTTCTTTTTAGATAATTGGATTTTTCCCCCTTTTTATTTTATTTACCCACACACCACCTTCTTAAACTTTATTTTCCCATTCACATTTAAAATACACTTGGCTCCAAAAGAAAGTAGGGTTAATTGTGGACCCTAGGATCAAAATAGATCTCAGCCCTAGATTAGAGTTTTCCCTAACTTTCCTTAGCACATCTTTAGCTCTTTCTTTTTTTCCTTTCTTTTTCTTCATGTTGTAATCTACGGTTTTAGGAGAAGCCATGAATGGTCATGAAGGGAATCCAAGTTTCTCTTGTATTTTATTATTATTTTTGCATTGCAGTTTAAGATGGAGAAGATTTTTTTTTTTCAAAGATTGTTTCATTCTAGCAAAGATTTTGGGAGAACCCAGGGTTTTAATCTCTGTTTGTTCTTCTTTTATTTATTTAATTTTCTCTTACCAGGTGAAGATCTGGTTGTGGGTGTCAATATTATACCATTTGAAAATACAAGTAAAATGATGTATGTAAACATGTAAAATAAACCAAGTATGAATTCACTTAAAGGAAGAACTCAGATTTTAAGAAAAATCTGTCAGTTAAGAGGATGGAACCATGGCCTGAGAGGTAGAGGGTGGCGGTTTAGGAGGCTGGAGGGGTCTGCGCACACGGTGTGCTATGGATGGTGGGGTGGAGGAGCTGCGTGGAGAAGGGAGAAAGGGACAGTGTGGAGGAAGGGAGGTGGTGCGGCGCCCGTGTGGGGGTGGGTGACGGCGGGGAGGCCTCGGTGGATGGGGGAACGAGGACGGCACGAGGGGCAAACGGGAGCAGGGGAGGACAGCGGTGGGAGGGTTGCGACAGGCAGGGGAGGGAGTAGGTCGTGGGGAGACGGTGGCCGAGTGGGGGGGGGATGGGTTCGCCCTCCCCTAAGCATTGTTTAAAGAAATTTTGTTTATATTTTATTCTATTTGTTTATTATTAAAACATGGAAAAAGGTGTTATATATATATATATAATTATATAATTATATATATATGATTCTGTAATTTAAAGCAAACTATATTAATATAACAATCCCCATTATGACTACCCTTAAACATAGTGTAGATACAAAAAAATAAAAATAAAACTACATTGGATAAATTCTGAATATAATTAATTTATACACAAAGATGAAGAATGATGATTTCAGCCATTAGAATGATTTAGCTTAGTGAAGTAGGGATTTATAAAGGCTTTCATTAACTATTTAGATTAAATGTTTTATCTATTTTGTGTTAAGAGGGAATATAACCAAGTATTTTCCAATAAGATGAGAAACTTATTTCTAAGAGAAACTATTCAAAGGAGGTTACTTATTCAAATATGATTGCTTAATAAGAGCAAAATATTAAGATTTCTCATGGAAGAAAAGAAGACTAATCTTACTCCAAGCATTAATATTACAAACAAAGCAATACAAGAGGGGAGACTTTCTTTTGCAAAACACCTCAATACTTCATATTTCAAATCATGCTAAAATACATAAGGAGACAACCTATCAACTCCTTTCCAAGATTGAAAGAGGGTTGTCAAATACAAGTGGAAAAACCAATCTTGCAAATGATGTTCATATACAAAATGGAAGATGAATTACAGTAAAGAGGAAGTTTCCACAAGCCATACTTTTCAAGATACAATGAGGTAATGTTTCAATGAGAGACCATGATGCCACCAAATCCAACCAACACCCAACTTCCATGCCTTCAAAAATCTATACAAGGAGAAAGAGCTTGATAACCACCCAACCTTAGGCATCATTACATGCCTCTCCCAAGGTTGGGATGCATGCTAGCCTCCCCCAAGCCCATGGAAAAGAGGTCAACTAACACCAAATTTGCACAAGAGGGAGGTTGAACTAATCATGACACAAGCGCACATAAATATGACAACACAAAACAAAACTCCAAAAATTACAAGGAGGAGAACCCATGTTCTTCCTCAAAAGTGGGGAAGAGAGGAGAAAGTTCTCCAAAAAAATTTATTCCAAAAATTTCTTGCACAAAGCAAAAAACTCCATACCTTCCTTATTGCTCCTAATTTCAAACCAAAACCCTCCTTATTCCTCCTCCCTTTCTCCAAGTCCTTCTTGGAAGGATTTTCAAACCCCAAAGGGGTTTCCTTACCAAGAATGGGGAAGGAGATTCAAGCCAAATGAATCAACTTTCCCCACCTCAACCATTGAGGGAAACACTAAGACCCTACAAGGCTTGTCCATCAAGCCTTGAGGATTGATATGGAAAATTCTCTCTCTCTTCCCCCACACTCCAAAAATCCATCATGCCATATGATGGAGGGAGTCAAAAAACAACAACCACCAAATAACAAAACCATGCAACCCATATAACAACTAAGTTAAATGAAACACAAGAAAAATAAATAAGAGCCTACCTCAAGGAAAGATCTCCAAAAATATCTCCAACTTCAAATTCCTCCACACCTTGACTCAAGCCCATCACAAGCTCCCAATCCCTCAAGCATCCAAGCAAGAAATTCCAAAGAAAAATTTCCTCTCTTTTCCCATGAGTGGGAATTTTGAAGAGGAGCAAGAAAGTATCCTCACAAATGAGGGGGTGACATGTGTCACCTCTCTCCTTCATCAAGGTCAAAGATGCCAAAACAAAAGAGAGAAAGGGTAAAATTATATTTTTGCCCTCTTCTCCCAAAATCCCTTAAATGTTAGCAAGACAAAACTAGTGGAACTTTTGATAAACACTCAAATCAACATCCCTTACATGGATGTGACTAAACAAGAGGTAAAAAGGAAGGAAAACTCCCTCTAGCCTTGAAAATAAGCCCCCCTACCCATTAGGTAGGGTCCAAGGGCTCATTTTTATGTTAGGAAACTCCCAAGCTAAAAAGGGGTCCCCAAAATGCCCAAAATACCCTAATTTCGGGTTTTACATTTTTGGCACAAGGGTAGAGGGTGTGGGGACCACCCAAGAGTCTCACATGTGACCCTAAACCCTTGTAATTAAGTGACTCATTAAACACAATCAACAATTTAAATGAAAGTGGGGTTATTGACTCCAAAACAAGTTTACATCATAATCAATTACCTTAAACAAAAAATTAATAATTCAAAGTACAATACATTACAAAAATTGGGGTCACTCATAGTGCCCAAAATAATAATCCCCTATACTAAGGCTTCACACAATGCACATGGCTAGGACTCATCCCGTGGGCTGCTTGTGCAAAGATTTGAGTAATGGCCCGAATCCCACGTTCTCCCGTAAACTCCGTCACCCGCACACTCATTACACACATTAACCGCACTTTTCCGATACAATATAATTCAATGACATAGTAGAATATCAATGTGTTCTAAACTAACCTAACATCCTACTGAAATCAAGATGTGACAACGTGCACAATTATACTAAATATTCCAAAAGTTAGACAAGATGATACATGACATATAACCATGGAATTCCACATGCAAAGCAACTATCCATTATTATAATTATGTTCCAAACACAGCATCATATCCATTAGTATCATTGACATTATAAGAAAATGCGACAATATAGAAATTAAGCTAAATTGGTGCTATACGCCTGAATGTCCACACATGTCTAATAAGATCTAATCTCTAATATAATGTCCACGATATAACAACACTCTGTCAAAAACATGTCTATGAGAAAAGAAACAACAAGCTACTGAGCTATAAAAAGTGTGGGCACTACATCCCCCTCTACTAAAATTAGACTTCCTTCGGGAAGTCACTGGAAGAGATAGGGATAAGTTATTTACGAGATATCACATCGTAGTGTAAGTCCAACATTAAGGTCATTTTTAAAGGAACTAAAATATTATTTATTTATTTATTTTTGTCTTAACAACATGTAACTAGGTCCAAGAACAAGTATATTTCAAATAGGGTAGTATTAACCAAAGGGGAGTGTATAAACCGAATTCATTTTCCTCATCATCTATGTTTCCTATTAGGGTCCAAATAAGAGGATATACAACATAAGGTCCAACATGATGGATGAGCGAAGGGAGCATAAATGTTGTTTTAAAATGAATTCACAAGTTTTTGAATATTAATTACATACTAGAACACTTAAGGAAACTATCCAAGGTGTCACAAATACCCCACAATGAGAGAGAAAAGTTTCCAAGCTCCGTGTGGTTTCATCTCCTAACTCATCATTACTCTAACTTTTTGAAAAAGGAAGGTTCACGCGTCTTTTTAACATAGTTCAATAATCAACATTATTCACTAAGGTCAAGGAAGAATATTCCCATACTACCAAACATAGTTAAAGGAGTTGTCTTAATTTGGTCATTATTTATTTGTTTATTTATTTATTTATTTTTGCTAAATGATTGTAAGAAAAATAAAATAAAATTTGTGGGTGGAATATATATAGTCCACTACCAAGTTAGGATTAGCTTTCTAATTTGTTTTCCAAAGTTTCATAGCATGTACCGTTTTATAAAACATTTCCATTCCGAGACAAGATGATTTATAAGTCTCATAAATGAAAATTTATTTTATTATTGTTTGTAAGTTGGTTTATATGAGTTCTCATTATGACAAAACAATTTTAGAACTTTCTACGCCCCAAACAAGACATAACTCCTTAATGAAACAACAATCCACAAATTTTCAGTTCAATAAAAAGTTTTACTTTATTTTATCATTTCTTAATTATTATAATCAAAAGAAAACAAGAATGAGTTACGCAAAAACAAAATCCATTTAAAGAGAGTGTTTCCCAAATCATATCAACATACTTATCAAAATTTACAAAATACCAACATGATGGGATGTAAAAACTTTTCTGTCCATACTTTTCTCAAGTGAACAAGAGATAAACACTCATCTTCCTTTAATGAAAGGTAAGGTCTAATTCTTCTCAAGATCTCTGACTTACGTTAACTTTTACTCAACAATTATTTGGTCGAAATTTGGCCCATTAGGTCGCAAGAGATATAAGTATAAATATAATTATGCTTATTCACAAGGGTGGAATTCCTATTACACAAGAAATTTGAATTACGCCACCCTATTTGAGTGGAAAATAGAAAATAGAACCATGTTTTCAAGAGGACCCCAACATAATTTCAATTTATTTGTATACATATATTTTAAAAGTAGTGTTTATACTGATTACAAAGGACGTCTTTACCCACGGTAGATGGAAGGGCTAGTTAGTCATTATTGTTAGTCCTTGCAATAAGGTCTTACATCATTTATATTATAATAACATACTAAGAGTTATTCTATGCGAATGAAGTCTTATAAATGAGTTTCCTAAGAGTCTAATAGCCAAGGCATATCTGTTTTGTGAGACCATTGCAATAATTCTATCATTCGTATTAACTTTCTCACCCAAACATTTAGGAAGACAAACAATACCTAAGTTACTTACAAAATTCCCAACATTAAATGTGTAAACCATAAGAACATCACAAGACAAAGACTAGTAACCGACACCTATCACATATGAAGCAATAGTTTTATGATCGCCCAATTTTAGCTCTTTTTTATTTATTTTTATTTATTTTTTATTTTTTATTTTTATTTTAAGGGGCAACAATGATTAACCTGGTTTATCCAACCAATGTTGTTTAATTATATATATAACGAGTTTTCCAAGATACAAATAATTACAATTTTCCATTATTGTTTACAAGGTAAGTGTACACAATTGTGCTTTTAGGTTTATAAATAAATATATCTTTTTGTGGATTTTTGAAACATTACTTTCACCCCTATTGGACCACATTAATAGTTCTTTCACAGTCAACACCATCATCGATACAACATAGTTCCTAACCAAGAAAGTGTTCAACACTAATTCATTTCATTTTATTTTCTTTCCAAGAGGGATACAATATCGTTGTTTATATTTATAATAGATATATAAAAAAATTTGCATGACCATTGATCTTATAAGTCCACTAATTTGAGGTTAGAAGAGGGTGATTCCCTTATTTCTACACGTAAGTAAAAGAAGTATAAACATGATCACTCATAACATTTTAAACCAACTTGAGGAGAGTTAAAATCATATGTGTAATCACTAAGGTAATAAGGTTTTAACCATGTTGCCATGCAACAAAACTTAATAAGAGGTAATGGTATAGAGATAGGCTTATCAAGCTCCAAAAGGATTAAGAAAATTAACTAGATCATTTCCGAAGTTAACTCTAAAATTTATACCAATAGCTTCGATAATAATTTGGAGTTCGTGAAGACTAGATTCATTTTAATATCACACTGCATTCCTACGTTACGTGAAGAGGATAAACTAGCTAAGAGATATTATTTCGAGCAACACCATCAAAAAGGAGAGGCACTAATTTTCTTTCCCTTTATCATTTACGTTTTTAGAAAGGAGTTAGCAATTATTTTCATCCAATTATAATTAATTTTAAACCACAATTTTGAAGCGGAAAACAACAAGGTCATAAGATCATTTGCTAAATTTCCTTATAAAAGGATTATAAAAACTAAGATTAGAAACACATATCATAGGAGTACAAATTATTTCCAATTTCATAGTAGTGAAATATCAAAACGTAGAGGATTATTTTATCATATTGGAAAATTTTTACAAGATACAGACATTTAATTTACACCCCTACCGAAGGGGTTTCATTAGATCTAAAGTGGCACCTCTAACACAATAGTTGATATTCCCAAGAAACAAAGGATCTCTTAGACAAGAAACAACCAATCAAACGTCATAACAAATTTTCTATATCAAGGTAACAATTCCACATTCTTATCTCGACCTACTTATTATTTTCGAAACCAGCAGCTAGACCTTTGGTGACCAGAATTACATATCTAACCAAGGTCGCTAGCAAAATAAAATGACTTGTTGTACAAAGTTTATTTTGGGTCCTAGCATTCAACCTAGAACACGTAGCTTAAAACAATAACCATATTGTAACATGTTTCACTCCCAAAGGTGTCCTAAGAAACCTATTTGTTTATTAAGACCTAATTTTCTTGTTCCACAAACTAGAGAAAAAGGCTACAAAGGGATCCTGCCAAGACATGTACCCAACACCCACATGGTGAAACAAAGCTTTCATTCAATTCTCTATTAAACAGAGAGTCAAACAAAATGTACATTTCTAAAAACTGGTGAATAGATTTCAAATTGGAAGCACTATCTCGAAGCCAACTATTACAGTTTTACTATTGTATACCAGCAGATTTATAGTGACAAAAGGCTACAAAAGGGTCTTGAAAATAAGTAATTCCCAATTCAAAAATGAGTTCTATCCACTTGACTCTATTCTCCTATATATAGAGAACTCAAGCAACTCACAAAATGAAAAACTGATGACCAAAACTCTAGATATGGTATACTTTACGAGGTTAATTAATGTTATTTACAAGTTTGTGTTTTGAACAAATCATCTAGAGACCTCCTAAACACACTCGGCAAACTAATTCTCTATTTTTTTCTCTCAAATCTAAACATCGCAAACACTCGACATGGAGAAATACTACAAGCTAGAAGCCAAAATTTTCAATTTCCTACTAACGCTTTCCACTTTACAGGCCCAAATCGAAATGATTTTACTTAAATTTTAAGTTGTCCCAAACAAAATGTGATTAAAAGGCTAAAAAAATGATTTTTATCTATATGATCAAATGATTTTAAAAGTTGATGCGGTTTCCCAAGTTACTAGGGAACAAGATTATCAAATCCATTACTACTATGGAGACCAAAAAGCCATTTTGCACGTCATCTAAACATGACATTTTTCTTAAGTTTTACCGATTGTTTAAAAAAATTAAGTGATCAAAATGTGCTTACCATCTATTGTCTTAGCAACATTTCACTCCAAGCGGTTATTCGAGAGATAAATTTACCCATGGAATACTTTAGTGGAAACAATTTTTAATTGTTTTACTTTTAATATTATGAAAACATTTATAGCTAGTTAAAAGTTCTACCCAGAGCATCCACGTGTGTGAACCGTCACTCTGATACCAACTATAATGCCCCAAATTTAAGGTAAATTTTTTTTTTTGAAAGTGATTACTAACAATACTAAAACTAATGATACAAAACTGATTTTTGAAATTATTTATTTTAAACTAATTTGATTAACCCAATTACTCAACCACTAGCCCGAAACAATTTTCATTTATTTAATTATTATTAGATTTATTAGGGACACCCTAGTATGAGTCTATACTCCTTTTTAGATAATTGGATTTTTCCCCTTTTTATTTTATTTACCCACACACCAGCCTCTTAAACTTTATTTTCCCATTCACATTTAAAATACACTTGGCTCCAAAAGAAAGTAGGGTTAATTGTGGACCCTAGGATCAAAATAGATCTCAGCCCTAGATTCAAGTTTTCCCTAACTTTCCTTAGCACATCTTTAGCTCTTTCTTTTTCCTTTCTTTTTCTTCATGTTGTAATAGGCAGGTTTTAGGAGAAGCCATGAATGGTCATGAAGGGAATCCAAGTTTCTCTTGTATTTTATTATTATTTTTGCATTACACTTAAGATGGAGAAGAATTTATTTTTCACAAAGATTGTTTCATTCTAAAAGAAAGATTTTGGGAGAACCCAGGGTTAATCTCTGTTTATTCTTATTTTATTTCTTTAATTTTCTCTTACCAGTGCAGATCTGTTGTGGGTGTCAATATTATACCATTTGAAAATACAAGTAAAATGATGTATGTAAACATGTAAAAATAAACCAAGTATGAATCCTCTTGAAGGAAGAACTCAAGTTTTAAGAAAAATCCGCCATTAAGAGGATGGAGCCGTGGCTCGAGAGGTAGAGGGAAGCGGTTTAGGCACTGGAGGGGTCTGCGCATAGTGTGCTATGGAAGGTGGGGGGGGAGGAGCTTGCGTGGAGAAGGGAGAAAGTGACATTGTGGAGGAAGGGAGGTGGTGCGGTGCTGTGCGGGGGTGGGTGACAGCAGGGAGGCCGCGGTGGATGGGGGAACGGGGATAGAATAGGAGCAGACGGGAGCGGGGAGGATAGTGGCGGGAGGGCTACGGCAGGCGGGGAGGGAGCAGGTCGGGGGAGACCGTGGCCAAGTGGGGGAGGGTTTCGACCCTCCCCAAAGAGCATTGTTAAAAGAAATTTTGTTTATATTTTATTCTATTTGTTTATTATTAAAACATGGAAAAAGGTAATATATATATAATATAATATATAAAATATTATATATATATATATATATATATATATATAAGTTAATAATTATATATATATATGATTCGTAATTTAAAGCAAACTATATTAATATAACAATCCCCACTATGACTACCCTTAACAAAAATAAAACAACATTGAATAAATTCTGAATATAATTATTTTATACACAATGATGAAGAATGATTATTTCAGCCATTAGAATGATAGATCTAGATTTGTTAGCTTAGTGAAGTAAGGATTTATAAAGGCTTTCATTAACTATTTAGATTAAATGTTTTATCTATTTTGTGTTAAAAGGGAATATAACCAAGTATTTTCCAATAAGATGAGAAACTTATTTCTAAGAGAAAATATTCAAAGAAGGTTACTTATTCAAATATGATTGCTTAATAAGAGCAAAATATTAAGACTTCTCATGGAAGAAAAGAAGACTAATCTTACTCCAAGCATTAATATTACAAACAAAACAATACAAGAGGGGAGACTTTCTTTTGCAAAACACCTCAATACTTCATATTTCAAATCATGTTAAAATACATAAGGAGACAACCTATCAACTCCTTTCCAAGATTGAAAGAGGGTTGTCAAATACAAGTGGAAAAACCAATCTTGCAAATGATGTTCATATACAAAATGGAAGAGGAATTACAGAAAGAGGAAGTTTCCACAAACCATACTTTTCAAGATACAATGAGGTAATGTTTCAATGAGAGACCATGATGCCACCAACTCCAACCAACACCCAATCTCCATGCCTTCAAAAATCCATACAAGGAGAAAGAGTTTGATAGCCACCCAACCTTAGGCATCATTACATGCCTCTCTCAAGGTTGGGATGCATGCTAGCCTCCCCAAGCCCATGGGAAAGAGGTCAACTAACACTAAATTTACACAAGAGGAGGTTGAACTAATCATGACACAAACACACATAAATAGGACAACACAAAACAAAACTCTAAAAATTACAAAGAGGAGAACCCATGTTCTTCATCAAAAGTGGGGAAGAGAGGAGAAAGTTCTCCAAAAAATTTATTCCAAAAATTTCTTGCACAAAGAAACAAACTCCATACCCTCCTTATTGCTCCTAATTTCAAACCAAAACCCTCATTATTCCTCCTCCCTTTCTCCAAGTCCTTCTTGGAAGGATTTTCAAACCCCAAAGGGGTTTCCTTACCAAGAATGGGGAAGGAGATTCAAGCCAAATGAATAAACTTTCCTCACCTCAACCATTGAGGGGAAACACTAAGACCCTACAAGGCTTGTCCATCAAGCCTTAAGGATTGAGAGGGAAAATTCCCTCTCTTCCCCCACACTCCAAAACTCCATCATGCCATATGATGGAAGGAGTCAACAAACAACAACCACCAAATAACAAAACCATGCAACCCATCTAACAACTAAGTTAAATGCAACACAAGCAAAATAAATAAGAGCCTACCTCAAGGAAAGATCTCCAAAAATCTCTCCAACTTCAAATTTCTCCACACCTTGACTCAAGCCCATCACAAGCCCCCAATCCCTCAAGCATCCAAGCAAGAAATTCCAAAGAAAATTTTCCTCTCTTTTCCCATGAGTGGGAATTTTGAAGAGGAGCAAGAAAGTATCCTCACAAATGAGGGGGTGACATGTGTCACCCCTCTCCCTCATCAAGGTCAAAGATGCCAAAACAAAAGAGAGAAAGGGTAAAATTATCTTTTTGCCCTCTTCTCCCAAAATCCCTTAAATGTTAGCAAGACAAAACTAGTGGAACTTTTGATAAACACTCAAATCCACATCCCTTACATGGATGTGACTAAACAAGAGGTAAAAAGGGAGGGAAAACTCCCTCTAGCCTTGAAAATAAGCCCCCCTACCCATTAGGTAGGGTCCAAGGGCTCATTTTTATGTTAGGGGAACTCCCAAGCTAAAAAGGGGTCCCCAAAAATGCCCAAAATACCCTAATTTCGGGTTTTGCATTTTTGGCACAAGGGTAGAGGGTGTGGGGACCACCCAAGGGTCTCACATGTGACCCTAAACCCTTGTGATTAAGTGACTCATTAAACAAAATCAACAATTTAAATGAAAGTGGGATTATTAACTCCCAAAACAAGTTTACATCATAATCAACTACCTTAAACAAAAGTTAATAATTCAAAGCACAATACATTACAAAATTGGTGTCACTCATAGTGCCCAAAATAATAATCCCCTATACTAAGGATTCACACAATGCACAAGGCTAGGACTCAGCCCGTGGGCTGCTTGTGCAAGATTTGAGTAATGGCTCGAATCCCACATTCTCCCGTAAACCTGTCACCTGCACACTCATTGCACACATTAACCACACCTATCCGATACAATATAATTCAATGACATAGTAGAATATCAATGCGTTTTAAACTAACCTAACATCCTACTGAAATCAAGATGTGACAACGTGCACAATTATACTCAATATTCCAAAAGTTAGACAAGATGATACGTGACATATAAGCATAGAATTCCACATGCAACAACTATCCATTATTATAATTATGTTCCAAACACAACATCATATCCATTAGTATCATTGACATTATAAGAAAATGTGACAATATAGAAATTAAGCTAAATTGGTGCTATATGCCCGAATGTTCACACATGTCTAATAAGATCTAATCTCTAATATAATGTCCACAATATAACAACACTCACAAAACATGTCTATGAGAAAAGAAACAACAAGCTACTGAGCTATAAAAAGTGTGGGCACTACAGATGCTCATATTTGTGTCTCGAGAAAGTCTTCCATTTTTGTAAATCTTTATTCTCTACCTGTTTTGTGAGTTGGGTTCTGTTGGTCTATTTAGTTTTGGAGACTTCATCTCCTTTTTGAACTATCTACTCAAGGGTGGCTTGAGATTTTACTTCAGTTGGATGCCAAACTGGTAACCTCCTCATAAAATTCCTTCATGTCGCTCCTTGGGTGCGAATGATTTTATGGCTTATGCCTTTGGATTGTATAGTTTCCCTTGAACTCGACAGAGTGAGAGATATCAAAGAAAACCTCTCCCTCTCTGCCCTGAGTGAATCCCGTGCCATGTGGGAAGCTTGGCTGTTAAATTCTTAGGAATTGATGGACTGGAATTGTGATTTGTTTTGGGATAGTCATATCAATTGTAGAGGTTATTGAATGTATTACTTATTTCCTTTTTGTCTTGATGCTGAGAAAATTCTTACTTGTCATAAGCTTTTAATGGAACTTAAGAATCTTGTGGTGATTTTGTTTAGTCGTGTTGGAAGAAGTTGGGACAATATTTTTCTTTGACAAACTATTTGGTTCCTTACTCTCTTCTGACCTTTCATTCGATTCATGGATTTCATCTGTATGTTAAATTTAAACCCTGTATACTAGTGTAGTATGAAGGGATACAATATCCCTGTTCGGAATGCTTGGAAATTCAGTTCTTAGGTTTGTGAGTTTTATTGACCCTTGTCTATCTTGCACTGTTGCGTATTTCTCTTCCTTGTTGGACTCTTTGAACAAAAATTAGAGTTTTAGTCAGAGAAGAGATTAGGATCTCTTGGGGACAGTATGTTGTTTAGAGATAGTACTGAGAATTTTGTTTTGAGAATGGAATATGAACTTGAGCTTGGTGAATGAAAAGAGGTAATTAGTTTGTAAATCTTCAGTGGAAATTGGAAGTATGCATGCTTTGACTGTGCATTCAGTTTTGAGTTCTCTTTTGGGAACTAGCTTAATAATTTCTAAGTTTGTATTAGATGATGGAGTTCATTTCATAGTATAAATGAAATTAAATATGGTTTGGGTCCTTGTTGGTTTGAGATCCTTTTTCTATTGATTGATTAGTTTATTGATTGAACTTCTCATTATTTTATTCTTCTTTTTCTATATGGAGGGATGAAACATACTAATATCAGATATGCTATAACTAACTCCTTGCAGATTGGAAACAGTTAAATGTGTCCTTCTATCCTTATGAATTTATGAAATAATTTAATGACAAGAATTGTTGTCTATTTAAAGTGATTGATAGGATCAATTAAGTCTTGTGGTATAATTTTGATGTTGCAGATTATAATATGTTCCTTTCTTAAAAGTAAATTCAGATTTCTTAAATGTACTTCCTTCTAGATGTAATTACTTATGATTATTTGCATGATGCTTATCAATTGTTTCATGAAAGATAAGTTGTTTAATGAAGCAATTAGTGGAATTCAATTTATTTTAATGCTTAGTGCTTATCATGCTCAGTTCATTGAACTGACCCGTGCTAGTAATTTTACAAATGGACATCGTAAGTGATTAAAGAGGATAGGAACTTTCATGTTGTATTGGGCTTATTTAATTTTGAACCTTATGTAAAGAGTTTCGATTCATTCTTGAATTTTATCAAAAATAAAATTTGTATTCTTTTCGAATGGAGGTTGCTTGTTATACAATATGCCTAAAATACATAGTCTTGTAAATGAATAAGTTTATAATGAGGAATTGAATGTTGGAGATTTACTTGTATTTATGAAGAAGATGGAATAACTATCTTGATGATATTATTCATATATGTTATATTCTTAATTTGGATAAACTTGATAAGTTAAATAAAAGGGAATTAGTTTAATCTTCCTTATTAAGTTGTAGCTTGTTAAGTCAGAAAGGATAACAATTTTTATCTAAACAATTCTATCATAGTAATGGAATGTGTAATGAATATGAAGTAAAACTATCAAGAATGTGAAAGATATGAAGGTTTTGACAAATCCTAACACATAATCATGAAGAGGAAGACTCTTCCTCACTCAAAGGAATGTAATATAAATAATGGTGATATGATCGTAAATCATTAGACTTCATTTTCCTATAAAATCTACTATAGCTGAACCTATTTGGTTGCTACACCTTCTTTGAATGGTTTAGTTACATTGAATGGAACTTATGATATTGCTATCCCGATTTGGTTAATCTACTTGTTAAACTAAGTAAACGAACATTAAAAGAAATCATGAGTTAAAGGAAGTTATTTAATGCTTAATTGATTCAAGTATCGAAAAGAACTTATGGAGTGTTGGATTCGGGTCAAGCAAGGTTGTTGTAATATGATAATTAATACAAATTAATAGTGTATTAATAACCTCCTTGGGGTATGTACATCTTGATGAGGCTATTTCTATAGGATGGTGGCACACGCCAATCGGCAGGATCGTACCTTCGATAAGACTAGGGTCTTCTCGAGGATACAACATTATAGTTGACATGTGACAACACCCTTATGCATTGATCATCTATATCTACACACAATTGAGGAATTGAAATTAGTTTCTCTCTAGGTCAATTTAGTGGCATGTTTAGGATAGGTAGTAGCTTTCAATGGCTCAGAGTACATTAGCACACCCAGTTGACTTAGGTCAACCGAGTATGCCCATATACCCTACGTCATTGTGAGCGTCTTCCTATAATAAATTATGTTTCTAACTAGGGCTAGGGTTAAACTTTGGGACAATTGGACTGACGGTAGTCAAGGTAAATACCATTCATGATAACGTATGAGTGAGGTGAAGGATGTATTCTAAAATGATGAGTATGTCATCTAGGAATAGTGACATACACTGTATGTTGTAAATCTTTGGCCAAAGTATTGCAGTTACGAGTTGTGTTGTCCTATGTCACCAAGTTTAAAGCAACATGATATCAGATGAATATTAGTAACAAATATTCATATATGTTCTTTTAACAGATCACTCAGTACCTAGTTTAGGGTAGGAAAAACCAAGTATACGATAAGTATTCAATACTTAGATTTATGAAATAAATAGATCGGTAGATCACCGAGTTATGAAATAAATAGATCGGTAGATTACCAAGTTATGAAATGAATAGATCGGTGGATCACCGAGTCATTTACAACTGCATATGGTTATCTATTTGAGATTGATTGGCATGGAATGTTTGTTCTAAATAATGCTTTATTTAGAACAGTGAACATTATGTAAAAAAAAATCCCTTGTTTCTAAAGTCTTAAAATGGGAATGTTACATCTTGGTATCGAGTTGAAGGTGTAGCTCTTGAACCTATTGTTTCCATAATCGATGAAAATTAAATTTTCTTGTAATAAAAATGGTTAGAACAAGAGGAAATGTTATAAATAACCCTCCACTCGAGGAAGGAGCAGAACCGCCTAGAAACTTGATGAGATCATTGCTTCCACGTTGGACACAAGATATTGTTTGGCTATACTTGAACAACAAGTAATGGGAAATGAGGAGGAAGATGATGCTTGATAACAATAATCAACCACCTCCGGGGACAACACCAATGTGGGCATTGATAATAACAATGTTAACATAACTGTTTAGCCCGAGAACAAAAAGGCTAGGTTGATAGCTGAACTCACTAATGATATAAAAAGAATAAGTCCACCCAAGTTTGATGGCACCACATCGGAGATAGGGCTGAGAATTGGCTCAAATAAATGGAGAAATACTTTGCAATAAGGAATTTCTTAGAAGAAACAAAGGTGATATGGGGAGCACATCGGCTTTCTCATGAGGCATCTTCATGGTGGGACAACTGTAAGGCTGAGTTAAACATTGATGAAAATAATATCACATGGGATCAATTTAAAGGATACTTTAGGCAACAATGGCTTCCGCAACTTTACCATGATCAGAAAATGACTGAATTCCAAAACTTAGCTCAAGGAAAGTTAATCAGAATCGAGTACTGGGAGCGGTTTATAAAACTCCTTAAGTATGTACCTTAGTACCA
Source organism: Taxus wallichiana var. yunnanensis (assembly GCA_018340775.1). Lineage (NCBI taxonomy): Eukaryota > Viridiplantae > Streptophyta > Pinopsida > Cupressales > Taxaceae > Taxus > Taxus wallichiana. The sequence continues at coordinate 589,499,742 of CM031240.1, forward strand.
AACTGATGAGAAGTTTAGGATATGGAAATTCATCATGGGATTGAATCTTGTTATAGGAGGAGAGGTGGATGTTCGCAGCCCAACCACGATGGAAGGGGTTGTTGAAAAGGCCATAAGGCAAGAAAAAAAATTAAAGGTAATTTCTGCTCACAAGGAGGAAGTAAGGAAGAAAAATCCTAACTCCTCTTCATCATCTCTTACACCTAAGAAAGGACCATGGAAGAAGTTTGGAATGAAAATTAATATTTCATCTGATACTAATAAGAAAGCAACAATAAACAAGTTTGTTGGTAATGCACGAAACAACTTTGCTAAGAACAATAATAATGACATAAGTCCTATGGGGGCCAGAACAATAACTCTAAGGCTAGAAATAAACCCGAGCCTAGGAAGGGACATGTAGGAGGCTGTTATAACTATGGAAAAGATCATTATGCAAATCAATGCCCTTTGAAAAAGGATGATCGTAATCAGCAACATAAGATACACACTACAGTAGCTAACAAACAAGCTAAGAAATAGGCCACACCCATAGAAGTTCCGAGTAAGTTATTTGGTTTACCTATAACTATTCTTTTTGATACCGGAGCTACTGAATGTTTTATTTCTAGTAAATTATTATCAAAACTAAAAATAAAATTTGGAAATATGGATAGAACATGGACTATGCAAAGTATGGAAATAATACTGTTCATATAGTAAGTATGTGTCTTTTTGGAGTAATCCTTGATTTACCTAACTTTTACACTTTGAAGTTGATCTTTATGTTGCACCTTTGGGGTCATATGATGTAATCATAGGTGTTAATTGGTTATCAAAACATAGGATAAAGTGGATTGTTTTTAAAAACACATTAGTTGTTTAGATGACCTATAGAAAATAACAGAGATTCAGGGTGTGGAACGTGAGATTTTAGTAAGAAAATGGTCTACTATGCAACTTAAATAGGCTAAAAATAAAGGTTGTACCTTATATGTGCAGTAAAAATTACTAAAATAATTGAAGAGAATAGTGATGTTATGGAACGATATCTACTGTTATGAGACTTTAGTGATGATTTCCATAAGAATTTATAGGTCTTCCACCCAAAAGGGAGTTTGATTTCATGATTGAGATCAAGCACCTGAATCGAACCTATTTCTAAAGCACCATATCAAATGACTACTATAGAATTAATAGAGCTTAAGGCTCGGTTGTAAGAAATTTTGTCTAAAGGTTTGATTAGACCAAGTGTTTCACCTTGGGAACACTTGTAATTTTTATGAAAATGAAGGATGGAAAAATTAGATTGTGGATTGATTACAGAATGTTAAACAAAGCAACAATCAAGAATAGATACCCACTCCCTAGGATTGATGATTTATTTGATCAGATGCGTGGAGCATCGGTATATTATAAGATAGATCTTCAATCTAGATATCATCAATTGCAGATTAAGGATGAGGATATTTATAAAACATCTTTTAGAACAAGGTATGGACATTATGAGTTCACGGTTTTACCTTTTGGATTAACAAATGAACCTGTAACATTTATGAATTTAATGAGCAATATATTTCAGGAATAATTGGAAAAATGTGTGCTCGTATTCTTGGACGACATTCTCATATATTCTAAAAGTATTGAGGAACACCATGAGCATTTGAAGATATTTTGGAAATATTAAGAAAGAGACAACTATATGGTAAGCTATCTAAATGTTCTTTCTATGACACAGAAGTACACTATTTGGGACATGTAATAAGTAAAAATGGAATTACTGTAGATCCTTCTAAAATTATAGCTATAATCGAGTGGCTTTGTACTAAAGAATGTACATGAAGTTAGAAGCTTCATGGGGCTTGTTGGCTACTGTAGGAAATTTGTAAAAGATTTCTCTAAGGTGGCTGCACCAATAACTTCCTTACAGAAGAAGGATAAAAAGTTTTTTTGGAGTGAGAAATGTGAAATTGCATTCAAAACTTTGAAGGAACAGAAACTTCAACACCTATTCTAGCAATATTAGATCCTAATGGAAAATTTATGGGTGGTAACTCGATGCATCTGGTGAAGATATATGAGGTATTTTGTTACAAAATGGTCATGTCATAGCTTACGAGAGTAGAAAACTAAAGTTACATGAGTTGAATTATGATCCACATGATTTAGAGCTTGCTTCCATTGTTCATGCACTACAAATTTGGAGGCATTATGTACTTGGTAAACCTTTTGAATTGAAAACTAATCATCTTGGGCTAAATTATATTTTCACTCAGCCAATCTAAATGCACAACAACGAAGGTGGTTAGAGTTTTTGTTTCAATATGATTTTGACATCAGTTATATATAGGGTAAATAAAAATAGAGTGGTAGACGCTCTAAATCGTAGGAAGAACATTTCTTCTCTTATAACATTGAGAACTCAATTTAAGGATGAAGTAAAAAGTGTTATGGAATCTGATTCTTATTTTCAGCACGTAAAGACAACGCTTGTTGCAGATTCTAGTGATTCGAGGTATAAAGGTTTTCACTTCGATAATGAAGGAATCTTACGATTTGAAAACAGTATTTGTACCTTTGCTAAATGATTTGAGAAATAAATTGTTAGTAGAATTCCACAATTCACCTTTTTCTGGACACCCTGGTATTACAAAAATGCTAGCTGATATAAAATAGCAATATTTACGGGAAAGGAATGAAAAAGATGTTATAAACTTTGTGACACATTGCCTTGAATGTCAATGTGTTAAAGCAAAACATATGCACCCCGCTGGTTTATTGTATCCTCATAGCATACCGTAGTACAAATGGCAAGTGATAATCATGGAATTTGTACAAGGGTTGCCTATGTCAAGAAATAATCATGATGTTATTTTAGTAGTTGTGGATAAACTAACAAAGGTAGCACATTTTATTGTTGGTAATCTAAAGGATGATTCTCTAGTGTTAGCTAAAAGATTAATACACGAAATTTTTAGATCACATGGAGTTCTTGAATTAATCATTTCGATAGAGATCCTAGAATGACATCAAGATTTTGGCAAACGCTTAATGTAGATTTAGGAACTAAGTCAAATTTCAGTTCTGCGTACCATCTAGAAACGGATGGACAGACTGAAAGAGTTAATCAAGTTTTAGAGGATATGTTATGAATGTATTGTACAGATTAGTAGAATAAGTGGGAAGAGTACCTTCCACTAGTTGAGTTTGCATATAATAATACATATCATGCCTCTCTTAAGATGACACGTTTTGAAGCATTATATGAAAGAAAATGCACGTAACCCATGTTAGTTGGGACAACATGGAGGATAGAGAGGTAATTGGACCTGAAATTCTTACTGAAATAGAACAACAAGTTAAATTGATTCATGAACACTTGAAATAAGCAACTAATAGACAAAAGAGTTATGCTAATTTGAAGTGGGTAGATAGGAAATTTGAACTTGGTGAGAAATTTTTCTTCAGGTCAAACCAAAAAAGAGCTCTATAACTTTTGACAGGCTGCCAATTTATCACCTCATTATGTGGGACCTTTTGAAATGGTTGAATTAATCAACCACTGTAGGTTACCGCTTAGCATTACCTCCCGCTTTATCATGAATGCATGATGTTTTCCATATTTATTTGCTTAAGAAATACGTTTGATTTATCACATGTGTTAAATTGGAATTCCTTGTACGTCCAAGGCCCAGGAATAATTTTGGTTAAACCCATACGAGTGCTTGAAACTCGCCAGTTGCATTTAATAAATCATGAGATAAGTCAATGCAAGGTCTAATGGGACTAGTATAATGAAGAAAGTGCAACCTAGGAAAACCTGGATGATATGAAAACTTCTTTTCCATATCTATTTGAATAGAATTGATTCTTTTGACTGATAAAAAAATTATGATTTTATCTTTATAATACAATAAGTATGTCGGTTTGGGTAGACATTTATTTGTTTTGAATAAACAACTATTTAATGTTGATTTTTGAAACTTAAAATTCAGATACTGTTGCAAACATATGTTAAGAAAGTGAATAAAAATTGATTATCCTAAATGCAATGACTAAAATGAGGTAATCATCGGGACGATGATTCTTTTTAGGAGGGAAGCATGTAACACCCTTGACAATTGTTATATTCCTCCTTTGCATTTCAAGTGTTGACATGTGATTTTCTTGATAAATATGTGTTCTTTTGACTACTGAAGATCATGCTTGATATGGATAAATCATTTATGCTCTTTGATTGTAGGGCTGGTATGTTATTGCTTGCAATAATCTATTTCACTTCTTATGAGTAAATTTATAATCTGGTTTGAATGGTTGCAAACTTATCCTTTATAATTGGACTCATCCTTGGATCAATTCCATTGATCCAAGGTATGTTTTAAATCTTCTTATCAAAACTGAATGAAAAAAATTGACATTCATTGATTAAGAGACTTAACGGATTGAACTTGTGTTTGTTGCAAATTCTTTACTATCTTGAAAGACTGTACTTGCATTCTGTTTTGTGTTGTGCTCGGCTCTTCTTGATTGACCCTTGCAGGGTGCCTAATGGCGTTAGGGGAAACTTGCTTTAGGATTATGGGGAAAGAGAGAGAAATGTGTCCTATATCTCTAAGGTCTATCCTAAAGGGATTCAAGACTTAGGTAAATTGCCTAACACTTTCTTCACCACTTTACGTGGGATGATATCCTAACCTAAGTTGTTAACACTAAGTTAGTATGAAGGAAATAACCTAAGGGATTCAAAGTTATTTCTAACCTATTATATTTGGTTAAACTAAGACCTAACCTAGGGTGGAAATCTATTTAATTGTGGGTTATATCCTAAGGTTATATATTTTAAACTAACCTAAGAAAATTCTATCTATCCTAAACTAATGGGATATGAAAGGGGACCTATGGGTCATTGGCAAGTGGGGGAACTAAGTGGCGGTTCCTAATCTTTTTATTGAGATTTGATTTTGATTTGGTTTTAAATGCATGTAAGTACTGCCAGTTTGGTAGGGGCTAGTGAAAGTTTAGTGGAACCTACGTGGAGGCATCACTAAGTTTGGAAATGCATGTTGAAATTCATTTTGGTCACACCAACTTTGGATGGTGGTGGCAAGGAGAGATAGGTGGGAATATGCAAATTAATGGCATTAATTCACCTCGGTTTTGGTGAGCAGGTTATCTTGGAAGGAATGTGGCGATTTGTTAGGGGTTGTTTTTCTTTGCATGAGCTAGCTGGTTTTTCAAACTAGTAGTTTGATATGCACTTAGTGACATTTTGAATTATTTGATCTATTTTTGGTTCGAGGAATGTATAAGAGGCGTTGTGTAAAAATATTATGGTTGTTTGATCTTGCCTGGAAAAGAAAGGGTGTTGGAAACTTGGCTGGAATTCTTCTTCGAATCGGAAAAGACACTATCAAGCAAGATAGGCTCTACCCATTAATATTTCTTTCTTTCTTCTAAATGATTCATTAATACAATTTTTCACTCACTAGAAATTTATATTTACATGATGTATCTAGTTATTTACTTTCTTGTATTCTTGAAAATTATGTGGGCTTTGAAATGTGAATCCTTTGCTGTTAATGGTAGTTTTTGGAAAATTTCTCTATACTTGTTTGTTTGAGGTTTTCATGTAAATTTGTATTGAAACTCTGTGACTTGTACTTGAAGCTCTTAAACTTGTTTTTGATAGCTTTGTAGCTTGTATTCAAATCTGGTGTTTCCTGAATGGGCACGGGTTGCCATATGTTTCGTTTTGAACTATCATTAAGAGCTTTAGCTCATTAAGTTTGAAGTAGAAGCTCCTTAGCCATTTTGAACTGACAGTGTTGTTTGGTTGGCTCTGTATCTCTATCTAAGTTTTGTGTTCGGGGAGTTGTAATAGAACTCCATGAATGTTCTAAGCTTGTGTGAAGCTTTGTGCCTTGTTTGAGCTTTTTTTGGGGCCTTGTGAATGTTTTGGATTGAATGGAACTTGGTAAGATCTGTACTTTAGGATGAACCTTCGTATTCGACACTGTACCTACATTTGGTTCTTATGATGAACTTGTAGTCGAGTTGTGAGTTTGTTCTGTACTTTTACTCTGAGATAGGGTTTTATTCTTTTATGGAATTATTAACTCTAGAATCGCTTTGGATTTGCTTTTGTTTACCTAAACCGGTAATGGAATCTTGTGGGAAACTAGAATTTATGTTTGATGCTCATATTTGTCTCTGAGAAAGTATTTTATTTTTGTAAATCTTTATTCTCTACTTGTTTTGTGAGTTAGGTTCTATTGGTCTATCTGGTTTTGGAGACTTCATCTCCTTTTTGAATTGTCTACTCAAGGGTGGCTTGAGAGTTTTCTTTAGTTGGATGCTTTGAATCGGTAACCTCCTCATAAAATTCCTTTGTGTCACTCCTTGGGTGCGAATGATTTTATGGCTTATGCCTCTAGACCAGTATAGTTTCCCTTGAACTCGACAGAGTGAGAGATATCAAAGAAAAACTCTCTCCCTCTCTACCCTGAGTGAATCATGTGCCATGTGGGAAGCTTGGCTGTTAAATTCTTAGGAATTGATGGACTAGAATTGTGATTTTTTTGGGACAGTCGTATCAATTGTAGAGTTTATCGAATGTATTACTTATTTCCTTTTTTTCTTGATGCTAAGTAAATTCTTAACTTTCATAAGATTTTAATGCAACTTAAGAATCTTGTGGTGATTTTTTTTATTCGTGTTGGAAGAATTTGGGATAGTATTTGTCTTTGACAAACTGTTTGGTTCCTTACTCTCTTCTGACCTTTCATCCGATTCATGGATTTCATCTAGTATGTTGAATTTAAACCCTATATACTAGTATAGTATGAAGGGATACAGTATCCTATTTAGAATGCTTGGAAATTCTGTCCTTGGGTTTGTGAGTTTTATTGACCCTTGTCTATCTTGCATTGTTGCGTATTTCTCTTCCTTGTTGGACTCTTTGAACGAATCTCCGAGTTTTAGTTAGAGAAGAGATTAGGATCTCTTGGGGACAGTATGCTGTTTAGAGATAGTACTAAGAATTTCATTTTGAGAATGGAATCGAACTTGAGCTTGGTGAATGAAAAGAGGTAATTAGTTTGTAAATCTTCAGTGGAAATTGGAAGTATGCATGCTTTGACTGTGCATTCAGTTTTGAGTTCTCTTTTGGGAACTAGCTTAAGAATTTCTAAGTTTGTATTAGATGATGGATTTCATTTCATAGTATAAATGAAATGAAATATGGTTTGGGTCCTTGTTGGTTTGAGATCCTTTTTCTGTTGACTGATAAGTTTATTGATTGAACTTCTCGTTATTTGATTCTCTTCTTTGTCTATATGGAGGGATGAAACATACTAATATCGATATGCTGTAACTAACTCCTTACAGATTGGAAAAAGTTAAATGTTTCCTTCTATCCTTATGAATTTATGAAATAATTTAATGACAAGACTTGTTGACTGTTTAAAGTGATTGATAGGATCAATTAAGTCTTGTGGTATAATTCTAATGTTGCAGATTATAATATGTTCCTTTCTTAAAAGTAAATTCAGATTTCTTAATTGTACTTCCTTCTAGATGTAATTACTTATGATTATTTGCATGATGTTTATCAATTGTTTCATGAAATCAAATTTTTTTGATGAAGCAATTAGTGGAATGCACTTTACTTGAATGCTTAGTGCTTATCATGCTCAGTTCATTGAACTGACCCGTGCTAGAAATTTTACAGATGGACATTGTAAGTGATTAAAGAGGACATGAAGTTCATGTTGTATTGGGCTTATTTAATTTTGAACCTTATGTAAAGAGTTTCGATTCATTCTTGAATTTTATTGAAAAAGAAAAGTTGTATTCTTTTTGGAATGGAGGTTGTTTGTTATACAGTATGTCTGAAATACATAGTCTTGTAAATGAATAAGTTTATAATGAGGAATTGAATGTTGGAGATTTAATTATATTGGTTGTGTAAACTATCTTGTATTTATGAAGAAGATGGAATTCCTATCTTGATGATATTATTTATATCTGTTATATGCTTAATTCAGATAAACTTGATAAGTTAGATAAAAGGGAATTAGTTTAATCTCCCTTAATAAGTTATAGCTTGTTAAGTTGCATAGGATAATGATTTTTATCTAAACAATTCTATCATAGTAATGGAATGTGTAATGAATATGCAGTAAAACTATAGAGAATGTGAAAGATATGAAGGGTTTGACAAACCCTAACACATAATCATGTAGAGGAAGACTCTTCCTCACTCAAAGGAATGTAATCTAAATAATGGTGATATGATCGTAAATCATTAGACTTCATTTCCCTATAAAGTCTACTATAGCTGAACCTATTTGGTTGCTACACCTTCTTTGAATGGTTAAGTTACATTGAATGGAACTTATGATATTGTTGTCCTGTTTTGGTTAACTTCTTGTTAAACTAAGTAAATGAACATTAAAAGAAATCATGAGTTAAAGGAAGTTCTTTAATGCTTAATTGATTCAAGTATCGAAAAGAACTTATGGAGTGTTGGATTAGGGTCAAGCAAGGTTGTTGTAATATGATAATTAATCCAAATTAATAATGTATTAATAACCTCCTTGGGGTATGTACATCTTGTTGAGGCTATTACTCTAGGATGCTGCACATGCCAAGTGCGGGGACTATACCTTCGAGAAGACTAGGGTCTTCTTGAGGATACATCATTGCATTTGACATGTGGCAACACCCTTCTGCATTGATCATCTAGATCTACACACAATTAAGGACTTGAACTTAGTTTCTCTCTAGGTCAAGTTAGTGGCATGTTTAGGATAGGTAGTAGCTTTTAATGGCTCAGGGCTACCTTGGCACACCCGGTTGACTTAGGTCAACCAAGTATGCCACATACCCTATGTCATTGTGAGCGTCTTCCTATAATAAATTATGTTTCGAACCGGGGCTAGGGTTAAACCAAGGACAAGTGGACTGACGGTAGTTAGTAAATACAATTCATGACAATGAATGAGTGAGTGAAGGACGTATTCCAAAATGATGAGTATGTCATCTAGGAATAGTGACATACACACGATGTTGTAAATCTTTGGCCAAAGTATCGTAAGCTTTTGTTGGTTGCGTTATCCTGTCACCAAGTTTAAAGCAACGTGATATTAGATGAATATTAATATCAAATATTCATATATGTTCTTTTAACAGATCATTCAATACCCAATTTAGGGTAGGAAAAACCAAGTATATGATAAGTATTCAATACTTAGATTTATGAAATAAATAGATCGGTAGATCACCGAGTTATGAAATAAATAGATCGGTAGATCACCGAGTTATGAAATGAATAGATCGGTGGATCACTAAGTCATTTATAGCTGCATATGGTTATCTGTTTGAGATTGATTGGCATGGAATGTTTGTTCTAAATAATGCTTTATTTAGAAAAAGGACATTATGTAAAAAAAAATTCCCTTGTTTCTAAAGTCTTAAAATGGGATTGTTACATTTTTTCTATTTTGTTTCAATTACCTACTATTTTAAATCAATATTAGTCTTATTTTTAATATTTAATAAAATTTTTATGTAATTACGAGAAATTAAGAAAATCAAGTTTGATATCCAAAATTGATAGATTAGTGAGCATTTGCATGAAATAATCACTTGGGATCAAATTTGGTATTTATTAATCCAATTTTCACGTAAAAAGATGGGAATTTGAGAAAATTTATTAAGTTCAATTTATTTAAAATGCCCATTTTCATATCGTGTTTGGTATCAAATCATGTTTTATAAAGCATTGCTAATACCTTTTTCACTTTATATTCTTCCATTTGTTCAATTTGTAATTTGGAAGTGTAGGTTTGGGATATTTTAGTGGCATTGGAGAAGTTGAAGAATGATCCAAAACAATGGAAGTAAGAAAATCTTCCAGAGGAAAAGGACCCAATCCATTAGATCTAAAAAAATAACCCATGCAAGGTAATAATAAGAATTATTTTTCCAAAACTAGTGAGGATTTGTTTTTCTAAAGAATCGGTAGGCCTCTCATGATGATGATGAGAGAGAATGAAATGTGTAAGAAGGGGACAACCTTCCAATTATGGGAAAAACATCAAGAAAAGAATGCAAGGAATCTTCATTGAGATATGAACATCCCAAAGGAAGAGATAACAAAAATTTTCCTCATTATACCTTTACAAAAGGAAGTCCTAAAAGGTATAACAAGCATAAGTACTCCAATTTTTTCTTTGATTATGATACGAATGGGATTGAAACATACAAATCTTGGTATATATTTCCATGTAATATTTATGGGATGAATAACCATTTTTTTGCCATGTATTGGAAGATAAAGTCCATCAAAATGAAGTCTATTCCATTTAAAAGGAATGATACTCATTGTAGAGACCTTACTCTATGTTAGAATGTGGATAATGAAAAGGACTTACTTGTCTATGAAAATGGATAAGAATTATTGCACTCATTGTAATATGAGTGGCCATTGAGTATAAAAATGTTCGAATCTTTATCCATAAATTCATCCAAATACCAAAAAAAAGAATTTTTGAGCACCAACAGATTCAAGAGGTATCATGTGAAGAAGCCCACTTGTCCATAAAATATCTTGTCAAGAGGACCTACCCAAAGAGGAGCATCCATCAGCTTGGGTCGGTAAGAAAGTATTTGATTTCATGGATAGTATATATGCATAGTTGAGTTTTGTTAAGCATGCTTGTAACACCTCAAAATCACTTTTGGGTTTCCATTGTTGAAGAATAATAAAGAAAAGTAACCCCATTTATTTGAGAAAGTGTGGATGTAGATCACTCGTTGAGGGTACATAGGGAGTAGCCATTCAAGTTGAGAATCACAATATGAGCAGCCCATATTAAGTGGTTGCATCATTTTCTTAGTTTGCATTGTCATATTCATGTTGACATTAAAGTTAACATGTTTTTCTCTCCACTTCTTGTATAATTTTGCAACATGGGTAAAGAGGCATTCCATTGAGAAAATACTCAAAACAAAGGTTCTCCAAGTCATTTTTTTGGGGTATGAAAATAGTAGAGAGACATGTTGAGGGGCATCTTATAGAAATCACATGTGTTAAAGTGTTCTTCCAAGAGAGAGATGAAGTGACAAGAGATCAGCATGAGAAGTACTTCTATGGTAAGTAGCACTCAATAAGAGAACTTCTATTTTATAGATGTATGTTGTCATATTTTTCTTTCATCAAAATTTTCTTTCAATGTATGTGTATTTGTTTATATACACATTTTTAAGACCCAATTTGAGAGATGTTTATAAATGGAATTGTTGTTACAATCCATATATGTTGCATTTGATTGTAAGACCCCAAGAAGGGAAAATTGTACAAGTGGTAGCTGTTATAACATCACTTATTATGTAATGTATTTTTCCTCCCTTGTTGATAATATTGAACAACAATGAGAATACAAACAATATCTCTTAATGGGATAAATTCATTCTACCCTAGAAGTAGTGAAATAACTAAGATAATCCACCAAGAATAAGACCAAGAAACCAAGAGTGCAAAAGGTCAATTTTTAGAAATGGGAAGGAGTCATGAACTCTCTTCACCACTTGGTTTTGTAGGATCAAATTCAGGTAGCTTGAGTCTCCAAGAGAGAGAAATTAAGTACTATTATACATTGATAGCTAAAGAGTCAATCTATTTCAATACAATCACCCAAATTAGTTAGATAAGTCAATTTTTCAATAATGACCATTAGGCTTTAAATGACCAAACTATACAACGAAGCCAAAAACATGTAATTACTTGTCAATAACTAAATGTTCACTATCTCCACACTTCATTCATGAAATTCCCTACCAAAACACCATTCATGAACTCTCATTAGTATCTCAACCCTTCATTTCCTCTCATTCACTCTCTAAGACCAAAGTTAGGCTTTTAGCTCTCAAAACAAGCAAATTTTACCATCTAGGATTTTACACAAGCATTAACAATGTAATGAACACATTTTCCAGTACCCATTAAGCCCTTACAACTTTTCTAGAATTTTTAGGTTATCTTCTTCTTTCTATCTCCTTCAAACACCTTGAAATTGCCTCCAATTAGCTCTAAAACTTACTAGCCCCAATTTTAAGCAAATTTTGTTGTTGGAAACATTTTATAGACTTTCTCAAAAAAGCCAAACACAATTATGAATACCCTTTATTAATTTTGTACTCCATGTAATTTTTATGATTTAACTCCTTGTTTACGATCTCCAAATTCACTTTTACTATTTCCCCCTTAGGTTTCTTAGGTATTCTTAGTTCCTTGACCAAGTTTTAGTGTATATTTTCCTTCTTTTTGGATTTATACCTATAAAGTTCCTGGGTTCACTTACAAACAAATTTCTTTAGAGATTACCAAGAATCCTCTCTTCATTCACTCTCTCACCTAACTTTTAACCTTCTTAGGATTTTGTCACCATTGTTCAAATAAGGACTAGACTGAGTTTTATTGACTTTGTCTACAAAATATATAGGTATCCCTTATCCAACCTTATTTAGCCTTATATCCTTCAATATACCAATTATCTAGTCTTCATCAAAGATATAAAAATGTCCTTAAGCATGTACCCTTCCAAACTAGTTCCAAACTGTCAAGAAAGACAAGGTTTTAGGTTTGTATTCACTAATTTTTCAAGATTACCTCCTTCTATTTTCTCTAGGAAACATGTTTACACCTTTACTAGGTCCTTTTCTACCTTTTACAATAAATTTCATCAATTACTAATGAGAACTCTCAAGTCTTTTAACAATTTTATTGTCCAAGCTCATAACACGGAGTTTTCATACAAAACTTGACTTTATTTCTCACTTTTGACCAATAAAATCTTGTCTTTAAACTATGATAACTCCTTCACACCTTCTAAACTCTCCATTACACCTTCTAACCAAGTCTTAACTCTTAACAGTAAACACAATGCAATTTTTACTAATTTTCCACCTCTTGAAACCCTAAAAAAAGGTAATAGTATACAATTAGAATAAACTGGTCATATTTTCTCCTATCAAAACTCTTTTGTTTTGTATAATATTTGAGTCCACATTGTTTGTTTATAGGTAATCCCATCTAATAATTTGTAGGAATTTCCACTAGTGAAAAGATAATTAGGCTTTTTATTCTTCAAAGCCTAGACCGGGTTTTTTCACAGGACAAGACAGGTAATTTGAGTTTATTTTCAATTTTTATAGATTTCAAAGCTTCTTTAAGACTTAAACACCTTCAAAACCTTAAGCCTACAAATTTAAAATTTTAATAAAGTTTCATTTCCCATTGTGATGAGGTTATTTTCTCCAAGACTTGTTTTATCGGATTAAAGGCATTGAATACCTTGTCACAATTTTAGTCTCTTAAACTATTCTCTGTAGGGTTTCTTCAAACTTTCTTTGTCCTTGTAAACCTTATTTCCACTCTAAAGCACCTTCCATACCTCTCTATAAAATTTTTACTTCTACCAAGGTTAATTACACAATTTTTCCAGCTTCTAATCATAAGAATCATTGAAAAACCTTTAAGAGTTTACTTACCTCTTTAATTGACTTCATCATAGCCTACTTAGAGTTTTCATACTCCATCTCTGGAGGTTTATCTTATTCTGATGTCTTCAAACTTCCATTTAAATTTCTTACTCAAGACATAATAGTTAATATATACAATCATCCCTTTGGGAACATAAAATCAAGCTATGCACACCCTAGTCATCTCATATAAAACTTAGCCTGTTTCGAAAATCATGCAACCAATAAAATAATATCATAAATACTAATAAAACAAGGAATAAATAACACAAATAACATGAATACCAAAATTTAATTTCACAATTCAATGTCATATATATGATTCCTTACACATTTTACAAGAAATTTCATTATTTCTATTGATGGATCTATCTTACAATTTATTCATGAATTTCAAATATCATTCATGAGCCTCTAGGGATTTCTAATGAATCCTCCAACCGGTATCACACATATTTCCAACCTAGTAACCTACTCATTTGAATATCTTTTTTTTTTTTTTGAATCACTAAAGATGGTGGTTACATTGAGTTAGGTAACCTAACCCAAGTGAGGGATAATTATAACTAATAACTCTAGTTTGGAGGATATGAGACATGTAATAACATCATAGGAGGTATTTTATGGAACCATTTATAATATTTATTCAACCTACACTAGCACCTAAGCCACTAGACTCAACATAGGAATTTCAAATATTTGAATAGAGTGTTTTGGAGGAAAACTCCAAAACTTCATTATTACATAGCTAGAGAGGTCCAAATGGACAAGTGACCATGCATAACACCTAAGAGGACCTCTAACACCTAGTTCAAACAAATTTTTTTGAAATATATATATATATATATATATATATATATATATATATATATATATATATATATATATATATATATATATATATATATTTGTACATGATGATGCACTACATCATACATGTCGGCGTACTCCATATTTGCCCTATTTTGGGACAATGAGCATTTGTATGCCACTTTATTAGGAGATAAAAAGGAAGATTATTGTCTACTTGTTGTCACTAACCACAAAAATATGGAATTTTTGAATTTTTGGCCAAGTGAACCATTTTCTTAGTTGTATCTAACTTATTGATGATAAAGAGTGCAAAAGGTTCCAATAGTTAGCTAAATTTGAGTCAATATGAGTCTTGATCGATCAATGTGGAATTTGGAGGAACAATTCCTTTGTTCCTCTTATTCCCTGCATTGCCAATTTATTCACATTAAAGGGATTGAAAATTTTGATTGGTATTTGGGTCTTCCATCAAAACAAGTTATTTTGTTCCATTTATTCTCTAGGACCCCGCACTCCTCGCATCTTCGTAACTCTCCCTTTGTGTCGGCCTTTTTGGATATTTTGAGAACCCTTGGAACAATTCTATCCACCCTTTTTTCCCCGCATGACCATTTTATCTATAATCCTTCCCTTCTTCTTATTTTCATAATTCACAGAGGTTTGTGTAACAAGGGAATAGTTCCCTCTTAGCATCAGTTTCCCACAAGTCAGGTTCCTCCACAACACTCTCCTTATCCTTAGTTTTGGAAATTACGGGTCTTATTGGAACCAATGGAACTCGTTTCATAGTTCCTGATGTTTGTTGCATCCTCGATACCCCCACATTGAAGAGTGTTACTTGATTTCTTGAAACCCCATCATGTATGATTTACAAAGGAAAGGGGTAAAAGTTGTTCCCACAAGCTTAACATTATCTGCATAACTGTTTTTCCCTTAAATCAAGCTTTTGATCCAAATTTCTATGTAAAGCTCCATACTTATCCATTTTTAACCATTTGTGAATCAATTTTTGTTCCCTAACCACTTCTTTGCTCCCACACACCAAAAGAGGTATTTTTCTCATAACTTGGTCATTTTTCACCCAAATTCAAAAATTTGAGTTACGTTGGGACCGTTGTGAATGTGTCTTTCTTTTCATACAAGAGGTGAGTGGTTTTATCCTTCCTTACTCTAATTTAACAATTATTTTTGTTTTGAACCCTCCCGTTAAATACATCTTATAATCCACTATTTAGCCTTCATTTTCTCTAAGTTCTCCCTAATCCTTCCACATGAAATTCCAATACGCGGGTATGAACACATTTTATCTCTAGAAACCTCTATTCCTGACATAGGAGATAGTGATGTCAGACACATGAACTTAAATGAATTTTGGGCCCGAATCTTAGAAGATACTCCCATTGTAATTTCCCAATGTATTAAAAATAGTGGAATTTCTTATGTTGTTGGCTTCCCCACCTCAGTGCAATGCACTGATTTAGTCTTGACATGTGCCTCAAAATTTGACCCACAAACAAAAGAATTGAAAGACCCCCAAGGACAAATTATTGCCAAATTATTACCAAATTATATGCCCATTATATTAATGTGGCCTTAGGAATCCCAACCTTTGAAGATTCCAAAATATTAACCAAGGTTGAAGCCTAGAGTCTTTTTGACCAAAATCAAGATAACTATAAAACTATGATTGCTAAATCTTGGCTCAAAACTAAAAAGAAAGGGCCTTCCAAGTTTCCCAAAATCCTCTCAGATGATTTCAAAGAATAAATTTAAGATATGATCACACTACTAGCTAGGATAATGGGCATGCCATCCACCAATGAATTTCAATACTGGATGTGTGTGTATATCAATGTGATATGTGAAGATAAACAAAGTCTAAACCGAGCTGAAATCATTTGTGAGAACTTGACTCATCAATTGTTTAACGTACATTAGAGTAAAACATTTCATATGAATTCATACCTGATGTACACCATAGCAACCTACATAGCATGGATAGGATTATTTGGGAAAGAGTAAAAGTATAATGCACTTGGTATATGATTTCTATGTTTAACTCATCTATGAAAACATAAAAAAATCATCATAAAAGAGTGAATGAAAATTTCACAATGTTCCTAGATAGACTATTAGAATATAAGATGACTAAAAGGGTTTCTTTAAAAGCTAGTAAACTGATTTATACATATGGAAGCCTCTTCATTCAATTCAGGAAGTTCTCATACATTTGGGTAGTTAGATTTGAAGGATTTCTAAATAATCTACCAATATACTACAATGATAAGTTGATTGTAGTTTAACTTTACAGAACAATCGAATTTACTACACAGGGACCTACAGGGATGAAAATATCTCAAAATCCAATTCCCTATCTCACTAGGAAATTGCACTTATAGGTCTTCCCTTGATTCTTAGAATATCAAGAGGACTATTTTAGAGTTTAAATTTCATACTTACCAGAAAAGGTCTTCCTTTGATAGTAAAGGTTTTATTTCATAGAATATCAGAATGAACTTCTATCATGTGCTAACATTTGAACACTACTAGGAAGATTGTGCTTATGATTATGAGGTAAGAAAAAGGTTATTTAACATACTATCATTGCAACAAATCAAGGATATTAATCTATACAACGTTCTTGAAGGAATGGAAGATGATGATTCTAGCTTATATACTACGGAATACATAAGGTCATGCTCAAGACACTCCTCTAGCTACTATTTATTAGTCTCAAAAGGAGAGGGACAATCCTGATGAATTGAATAACCCAGGACTCTTGATAACCAAGCATTTGTATAACAGGAAGTTAAAGGAGTTTAAAGAATCAATAAAGAAATCTTCTTCTCAAGAATCTTCCACCTCCTAGAAAGATGCTACAACACAAAAAAAATCCTTTCTCCTTACCCTAGGACTCAGGAACCAACATGTTCATGAAAAAGGATAAATCAAAATAGGTAGAGAAGAGGGAAGAAACACATGAGAAAAGGGTGGAACAAGAGAAAATTCAAGAATTAAATGGAGAAGCTTCCTCTACCTTGAGAAAATCACACAACCTTATGAAGAGAAAAAAGAAGCGAGAATAACAACAAGGTGATGAAGAAGAAGAGGAAGGTGAAGAGGGTGAAGAAGAATAAGATGAGGTATAAATCATTGAATGAGATATAGGGAAAATAAATTTTTCGAGGCCTACATTGGACATTAGAAGACCACCCTCTTCTTCTTGTGACGTCCACTCTTGAAGCCCTTATTTCTCAACTTCCCAATCCTCGAATGTCCTTACATTTCCTCCTCCTCCAACTCCTTCTAGTTATTCCTTCACATGGATCTAACTCATGATTGACAACAAGAAAAGGAAATCTCAATCTTAAATTGTAGTTCTAGGGTTTGATGCAGTGGCTGCTCTTCTTGGTACAACTCCTCCTAAGAAAGCCAAGAAAACTTCTTGTCTAATTTTAGTTCTAAAGGAAAAAAATTCTTAGAGATTGCTAAACCAAATGGAGACAAGAGTGAAAAATAAATATCTATTTCAAACTTGGAGCTCATTAAAATTCCACCTAGAGAATAAACTCTAGAAGAAGAGGTGCACAATCTCGGGAAACTGTTTCAAAATTCATTGAGAGAGTATAAAAGGGAAGAAAACTCAAGAAAAACTTGAGGAGTAGGTAAAATTTCTTTCAAGATTTATCAAAAATTTCCTCTCATAATACAATAATCCTCTTGATCCTATTCCCCTCTCCCCACTTCAACCTATTGTTTCCACTTCTGGGATATATATCAAAGCTATCACGAAAATTAATAAGCATGATGTATTTAGAAAAAACATCTAAGGCATAGGTGGAGGTAATTATAGTATCTGGTTAAAAATTTATTGATGAAACATACATGGTGTATGATAATACCACTTTTTACATGAGAAAATCAACTCGAAGTTGAAACAATTGATAGAGAGGTTAAGATTTGGGTAGTTTTCATTTAAGATCTTTGAATCATGAATACAACTGATGAAAATATTCTCCCTTCTCACAATATTTTTCATGATTCAAAGAGAAACATATCTAGGACTTGGACCTACAATGTTGAATGGAGAATTAAGGCTTTAGAGAAAGTTACAACTGAGTTAAAGATCATGGTACAGATGGTGAATCATTGAAGGATGAGATCTTCACCGATTTACAATCACTTTGTTGAAATTTATACAAGGATAATTCAATAGAGAGGAATTCAAGTAGATCAGATCAAGGAAAAATTCAGATCATTGATCAAGGAATAGGTACTAAAAGTAGATTCAGTTAGTAATGACAAGATGAAAGAGCTCTCTGAATTACATAATGTAATGCTAGAGACAACAAAGGGACTTGTGTAGAATGGTGGAATTGCAAAGAGATGAGTAATCCCTCGGAAGCTAGTTTGATTCTATCATAAAAACCATATTCCCTAAGAGCATGGAGATTTCAATTGCTAGACTAAATCCAAAATACAAGAGATCAAATTATAAGTCCCACCTCATCTATTCCCATCACCCCTTCTTCTTTGGGATCATAGTGTTTCCTAATTTTCTTATTTTAAGTTGGCTTTATTATTATAAAAAGTTAAATTGTAAAATAAATCCAACTTATGTAATTAATTAATTAAGTTTTTAACACTTAATTAAAGATAATTAGTTAAAACGCAGTAGTTACATCCTCCCCTCACCTATCTAAGGCTTCATTTTTACTTGTAAAGTTGTTACATATTGGTGTATCTGGATGTAATATATAAATTGTTGATCAATGCAAAAGAAGACCTTTCATTTCTCATCAAAGTTATGTCCATTTCTCTCTTTTTCAATTTGATTAATGTGATAGTATGTTATACATGAAATCTGAAACTTTTTGTTCAAATCCATGAAGTAATGTATTGAAATTTATTCTAATTTTCATTCTACGTATTATAGGTTTTTCATTTATACAAACACCCATGTTCTTGATTTCAATTTTCATGCATAAGTAGAATTAAAATATGTAATCTCTTTATTTAAAAGTGTTGCATTTCTCCCTTTCTCTTTTGAAATCAGTTGGTAATAATGGGGAACCAAGGGGGATTTTTATATCTTTAATCAGTTAGTTAGTTACAATTGTGTTTCCCTAGCTAACTTGTCTTACCATAGTCATACTACTATAATTCCTCCATGCCTTTCCCTAGTTTCTCTTATGTATTGGAAATGACGATTCAAATGCCATGGTCATGAATATACTCATCAAATATTAATTATTTTGTACATTTGTATATACTTAGGGTTTTAGATTTTAAATAAGGGAACCTCCCCATTAAAGAGGAGGGACTATTGTCCCCTTTAGAATAGTTGATTGTGCTCAACAAATTTTTTTCCAACCAACACTATTATTGTAGGAGTACCAAGTTAAAGATAGATATTCCATTGTAGAGACCTCCTAGAGATAATACAAAGTGATTTTAACCCCTTATTGGGAGATAGCCCTATATTGGGAGAGATAGCCATGTGTTTAGAGAGATATCCTGTATTGGGAGAGATAGCCCTTGTTTTGCGAGATAAAGCCTCCTATGATAATGGATCAAGGTGAGAATGTTCAATTTCCTTTTGGTAATGATTTTCTCTTGAATACTTGATGATTTATAGGAATAGGTTATGCTTGAAAAAGAGAGAAATCCAAAAATGAGGGAATTATACCTTCACTTATTTTCTAAGAAAGAAAAATACTTTTGGTGTTACAAAATATTTTTAGTTGGGATGAGTGATCTCAGAGGATTTCCACACTTAATTGTTCAGATGATGTGCAATCAAGTTTAAATTTATTACATAACTAAGAGATCATTGAGATATTTCCAACACATTTTGAACAAGTTCAAACTGATTTTGAATGTGAAAGTTATGGCTTTCTGAAGTTATGATCCAAGAGGAAAAAATATGTGCAAATGTAAAGTGCTAATGTCATCATGTTGATTGAGCTTTCCAAGTGGCAAAATTAGATATTGACATGTGGAAAAGAGAATTTTGGAAAAAGTTTTTGTGGTTTTTTCCTATGGTATTCAATTGTAAATTATGGGTCCCATGCTATTTCTTGTATAGGGTCCCATCAATCGAAGAGGTCCACTTTTTGTTAGGAGGGGGGACCAACCGCCTTTTCTTCTCTATATTATGGGAGTGTTTTTATATGAACAACATTATTTCCATTTCCATAGTATATGTGCGATAAATCCCATAGTATTATATATAGATCAACACCAAGAATGAGTTCCATGGAGAGCCAAAAACTCATCATTCAATGCATATTCCGAGTCATATTTTCCAACTAAGCACCCAAGCACATTTCCTTTCAAATAGCCAAGCTACATGCATTCAACTTGTGGACCAAAAAAATCTCCAACAGCCAATGTGCTCAACAACTAAGGCATTCAAAGTAAAGTGTAACAGATGGTCCATTGATCGAGTTAGAATATGGGTATGTTTATTTATAAAGCACAATTTTCCACCTATTCCTATGCATATGGGATATTAAACACACATAGAAAGGCACCCAAGCCTTGATAAAAATGCTAAGTCTTATATCAATGTAAAAGGTGAGGAGTGAAATTCGACCCCTCCACCTAATTAATTTTATTTTTGGCTAATAACAACTCATCCACGCTTATGTTTGGGGCTAACAAATAAGAATCTTAGTTTTATCCCTTAAACTACAAGATTTATTTGCTAAAAACTATGCATATGGAGGCGCTTAGAAGGGGATTTGAACCCCAATTATTTTTAGAAAAATTATAAGGCCCTTGACAACATACCATAGGCATTAAAATTCTATAAAATACTGATTATTATATGCATTTTGGTAACTCTTGCTAAGTGCAACCCCTATTGGGAGAATTAAGCAAGAAGAGGAATTTTTAACCCCTTTGTAAAAGGAGAAGGCAATTTTGTAACCATTGTTAATGGTATCAGCCCCTTTGAAAAGGGAGAGATAATAGGTATGTAGGATTTTTTTGTCATGCATATATTGGACCCAAGAGAATCCTAGAGACATATATTATCTATGGATTATAACCTAGTTTTAGGAGAGATAACTTTGTCGTTGGAGAAGAATTTGATTTAATAAAATTGTATTTTTGCATCATTTAATCAATCAATTCATGTTTAAGATAAAATTTGGAGATGTAGTCTAATTGGATGAACTTTATTATCAATTTTTAGTGTAATGTTTCTTTATTTTATTTCCATTACTTACTGTTTTAAATCACCATTAGTCTAATTTTTAATATTTAATCCTTTTTTGTGTAATTACGGGAAATCAAGTTTGGTAAATGAAATTGATAGATTAGTGAGAATTTACATGAACTAATCACTTGGAATCAAAATTGGTATTTATTAAGCCAATTTTAATGTAAAAAGACAATAAATTGAGAAAATTGATGAAGTACTCATAAATGGAGAAACAAAGTTAGTTTTTTTAAAATGCACATTTTTGTATCACCGAATTTAAGATAAAATCATGTAAAATATGATACTTTGTGTTATTGTCCTTAGTAGTGTATGAATATATGTCATGGGTCACAAGTAGCCATAGCAACCATAGAAGCTTGATGTAAATTAAGTGCATTAATTTCCCTTGAGGATCAAACCCACATGGATACTACCTAACTACTATGTGTCACACATGACATATTAACACATGGTGCATCCGAGGATGTGTAGGGTGATATCATAGATGATTGTGCTCGCATGATGTAATTCATAATTTTTAGTTGATTAATTGATGAATGAAATATAATGGATATTAGTTTATTGAATGTTAAATATATTTTCATAGAATATTTACATTTTCACTTTTTTCATTTTAAAAATGTTAAATAATCAATTAATATGTTCAATGGTTTTATCAACATCTAGATCATTTCATATGTAAAAGTATCTTGAATACATATTAGTTATTGATGTATTTTTTCCAATTGAGTTTTATATGCATATATAATCCCAATTAGATATACTTTGATATAGAGGTAAATCATCAAACCAATGATCCCTTTTAATAGTTTTTGATTTGGTGCTTGAGCTACTTGTGTTGGTAATGATTCACATGGTATGTGTTGGTTTCTCAAATGTGCACCCACATCTTGAATCTTGGAAGGGCCGAGGTGTTTGAGACCACAATGGAGTCGTCCCCAAGTTGTGGACCTTACGTACTTGGGATGGATCTTCGGAGAAGGCCGGTTCCTCTATATATTTCTATTGATACTACTACTCCTAGTGTTGGAAGGGAAAACTAAGCTAAAAATGCCAAAATAGAAGGGATAGAAGGATGACATGAAAGGAAACTACACTGAAAGGTGATACCACCAGAAAAGATGGATGAACACTATTTGTTTTGAGTGATAATGAAAGGAAATGTGTGAAATGAGGCTAGGCACAAGTAACACAGCTAAACACGTATTCACCAAATCATTATCATGGGACACAACTAAAAAAGAAACTGTAAAGGACATGAGATGGCACAACCAACATGCAACATAAAAGAAAAGGAAAGAAGAAGGAATGTAAACATGTTAGGAAAAAATAATCACAAAATGATGCTTTTATTACTTCTTGAAATGCACAGAGCTATTACAATGATGAAGGAGGCTGATATCCACATGCAAGATCTAGATCTAGAGGTCTGCAACTCAAAATACATAAAGTATGGAGTCCTTAGCAAAATGCGTAAGGATCCAGAGTTTCCAACATAACAAATGAGTCTATCTCTTACATTTATAGATGAATCCATGGAGGAAGAAGGGAAGAAAGGGGAAAAGCTCAAATTTGAAATGCAACCACCAACAAGAAGCATTCAATGCCTATAAATCCACTTAGATATTTGTGAAATATGATTCCCAAGCTTTGTTTGGTGTGTTGAAGGAAAAAGGAGGGCGGATCATATCAAATCGGGTGGTTGAACAAATCGAGATCTTCTCATTAATGCTCAAAGATACATTTTACCATTTCTCATCTACTAGATCCACCAAGAATTTGAATTTAAATTTCTAGCACTATAGTTGATGTCAACATATTTCTGACAAGTCCAAGTGCGCACCCATCGAGATATGTAGCAAAAGATACAATGGTGTCGGAAGATTTCGTCGTCGGTGCATAAAAACACTTGTCACGTGTGGATTGGCTAAAATGATGGCAAATTGTGTAACTATTTTGTCATTTCTACCACGTGTCACCTATTGGTTTATTACAAGGATTTGGTGCCATGTTGGTGTGCTTTGATAGGTTATGTGTGGCACACTCAAGCATGTCAGAGCATGACCTGACACATAAGGGTGTAAAGGAATGCACACAGGTGTGCTCATGGAAGAATGAGGCAAGGGAACAAGATAGAGGAAAGTGCACAAGGGTGCGTAGGGGAAAATGAGGTAAAATGGTGAGTAGAGAATGTATGGTCAAGGCACAATTATTATAAAGTAATGGGCACAACGTGTGAGGAAAAACTACAAACAACGAGTTGTTCCAACTAAACCCGAGTGCACACAACCCTTTTTGAGGACTTGAGAGCCAAAATATTATAAAAGTTATCGAAGTAGCTAGGAGAGTTATTTAGATAAAAGTTTTGGTGACTTTCAGGGCCATCTTGCTACATGAAGAAGATAATTATCTTGGAGCATCCATTAGGGATGGAGTCTACTTATGCAATTGTGTAAATTCCTTGTAGTCACTTGAAGATCATTTCTTGACTCTGTTCTAAATCTTGCAACTACTAAGAGAATCTTTGCATTCTGGAAGCAATGGAAGAGTGTGCATAGGAAGTGCGTGAGAAGAAATAACTATGTACAAACAAACAATGTACACACAACGCACTTAGAGGAATTGAAACTACTCTAATATATACAACATGATGTAACAAACTTAATGGAAGGGTTTGAGATAGATCCCATTCACTAGGATTTGTAGTGCGCCTCCATCAAGATGAGTCAACTCAAAAGAGTTAGCCTCCTTGTAGGAACTAATGATGTATGGGCCACTCCAAAGTGCATAAAACTTTGAATGGTGCCTTGGTTTAGATTTCTCAGCATCCCATTTTAAAACCAAGTCCCCAAACTTGAAAGCTTGAGGGTTAACCTTTTTGTCAAACCATTTCTTTGTTTCTTGCTAATGTTTTTCTAGCTTGATCATGTCGAGTTCCTTGATTCTTCAAGATTAACTAGCTCTTCCATTCTGATTTCTCTCTAGTCTCATGCCTTCAAATTCTAGCTGCTGGAAAGCACTAATGAATTCAAATCTAGTGTCAAAGGAAGGGTAGCCTCCTTACCATAGATAATATTGTAAGGTGAAGTTCTTATTTCCTTTTTGACTGTGATTCTATCTGCCCAGAGCATGCGTGAGACCTTTGTATGCCACTATCTTTGGTTGATGTTCATTGTGCACTTCATAATTCTGATCAGGTTCTTATTTATTGATTATGCCAGACCATTTCCTTAAGGGTAATAGTTGGAAGAAGTCTTCAGGTAAATGCCCAAACTTAGAGCCCAATTAGTGATTTTAGTACTAAGGAAGGATTTTGCATTATCAGAGATAATGGTTTGAGGAATGCCAAACCTTGTGACTATACCTTCAAGAAAGTCAAGGATGAATGACTTGGTTGATTCCTTAAGCATGACAGCTTCTGTCCATATGATGGTGTAATATGTAGCTATCAACACCCATTTATGTCCAGTGCTTAAGGGTAGGTTGATCATGCCTATGAAGTCAAGACCCCGTTGCACAAAAGGCTGATTTTCTTGGATTGGTCGGAGGGGAAGCGCTGCCAATATTTTCTTTCTTGCAAAGAAATCATATTCATTGCATTTTGTGACCCACCTATGTGCATCTACAAACAAGGTAGGCTAGAAGATACCTACCATTATGATCTTCATTCTTTATAGTTTTGGCAGAGAAATGTCCACCAGAAAATCCATCGTGAAATTTTGCTAACACTTTTTTAGTCTGTACACCATTGATACATCTTAACAACACACCATCAAGATTCCTTTTGAAGATAAGTCCATCAATCAACACATAAGGGATAGATTGTAACCTCATATGTATTCTCTTTAATTTTTTTAAACCAGGAGGGTATGCACCCTTGTAAACAAATGTGATCATGTCCTTCATCTAGTCACGTGCTCTAGGGTCTATATTCTGCTCAAGTCCTACGTGTGGAAGGTCCTCATCTAGGAATAATGAAGCCCCAGTTTCACTCTCTGTATCTAAAAATCTAACTATAGAGTGTGCTTCCTCTTACCAACTTTATGTCCTTGATAGTCAGATCATACTCCATGATTTTGGTCACCCATCGTGCTCTTTTCTCATTGATTTCTGCTCCCATGATGAAGTCTTTGATAGAAGAGTGGTAAACTAATACCTTGATATGGTTATTGGAGAGCATACTGTTGAATTTATTAAGCACACACATAATGGAGAAGACATACTTCTATGTGTGACTGTATCTTAATTCATAATCCTTCAGTGTCTGGCTGAAGAAAGTGAGTAGTTGTTCCAACCCTTGTTTATTTTCTTGTGTTAGGACAACAACAAAACTTGCATTAGCACCATAAGCATAAAGGATGAAATCCTTCTATTATTCTAGGTTGATGAGTGTTTGTGTGTAAGAAATTTCCTGCTTGATTTTGTTGAAGCTTTCCTTTCCTTCTTCTATCCATCTGATGGCTATGTCCTTCTTGAGCATTAAGGTGATGGGCCAAACCAGTCTCATCAAGTTAGGGATAAAATGCCTAACAAAATTGATCTTTCCAAGGAAGGACTGTAAGGCCTTTTTGTGCACTAGCAAGGAAAGAGATAGGATAGCTGAAATGCACTCAGGATCAATTACGATGCCATCCTTTGAAACCACATGGCCCAAGAGCTTTCCTTGCACCACTAAAAATTACACTTCTTGGGGTTAAGAGACACCCCAAATTCTCTACATCTCTTAAATACTTTCTCTAGGTGCACTATATGATCTATGCTTTGCTTTGAGAAGACTGTTATGACATCACAGTAAACCAAGATGAACTCATTGATGTAACCTTTGAAGAAAAATGCATGGTGCATTGAAATATGGTGCCCACATTTGACAGATAAAAAGGGAATTTTTGATATGTATATGTTCCCCACTTGGTTGTAAACATTGTTTTGAATTGATCCTCTTCCTTGACCAGGATCTAATTGAAACCTAAATATCCATCTAGCATGGAGAATCTTTGCATGTCAATCATAGTCTCAGAATCTTCTCTATTAAAGGAAAATGATAATGATCCTTTAGATATGCCTTATTCAAATCTATAAAATCAACACAAAGTCTGATTTCACCATTCTTCTTGCGCATTGGAACCATATTTGTGAGCCAGGTAGAGTATTTGATAGGAAAAATAATTTTTCCTCAATGAGTTTGGATAGCTCCTTTCTCATGAGGGGGTTCTACCTTTGGATTGAATGGTCAATGTTTCCATATAACGAGGCTTGATACCAGGATCAAATTCAATGGAGTGTTGAACAACACTTGGATCAAAACCTTTGAGGTATTCATAATCCCATGAGAAGATATTACTACATTTTTGACATAGAGATATGAAGTTGATTCTCATCATGCACACAATTCCTATTGAGCAACAACTCTTTTCCACATGTAATAGTGACTGTGGAGAAGTCTTATTGCATGGTGTGTATATACTTCTCTTCACCCTTAAACTCATCATCAGGGATACATTTTTTTCTAAGGTGACCAGCCCTTTAGGAAACTTGTTTGTCTTCATCTATATCACTTGGTCACCATAGTTGTCATACAATTCAACTTGCATGCTTAATGAGAACTCAACTTCATTTTGGATAAATTGGACAATTTTCACATCACTATCAAACAATTTCCAGCTAGTGTTGTTGTCTAGAATGGATGGTATGATCACCATATTAATGTGCTAAGTGTTTCCTTTGACAAAGTCCTCAACAAGAGAAAATTGTGAACCCAGTACAACCATCTAGTCATCTTCCTTATTCATTTTGTGCGACACCACCTACATATTCGAGCATCAAATCTCTCGGAGGTCCCATTCTATATGATTATAATATTTTAGAATATTATTCTTTGTCTGACACTTGTTGGTGACCTAGTGGATAACCAATTATGTGTCCCCAAAGATCTGCAACACCTTAATTTTATTCTTCTTAGCAATGAGCAACCGATTTACCAGCACTTCATACTCTGCCACATTGTTAGAACATGTGAACTACATCCACATTGCATGAAGAATAATCTCTCATCCTTAGGGAAAATGAGAACCACTCTTTGCTGCTCCCGCTCCATTTATGCTTCTAGATCCATCAAAGTATAACTTCCATAGACCCTCCTCAACTTTATTTTTCTTAAGTGCAAGCAGTAGCACAAATTATTATTCAAGAATGAAATAAGTACCAAGCCCAGTTTCATAAGATTCTAGTTCTTTAGCATAGGGATCAAATTTATGGTTTCTTTCCACCCATTCATCAAGCACTAGGTCAGGAACAAAGGGTGGAAGAGACTGCTCTTCAGGAACTGAAGCTTATTCTTCTTGGATTAAACAATTGGCTTGGAGAGGGGATGTGACATATGACTCTACATGATAGGAAAATATAGGCTCAAATTTTATGGTAAACCATGTATCATACCTTGTCTTGAGTAGCATATGAGACCAATCAGAAGACAAGTAACCACCCACTTTAGCAGTAAAGTCTCTTGATAGACATAGGGAAAATAAAGGAGGTAGGTCAATGATTGACACATATTGAGTAATAGTTAGGATTGGGCATGCATGGAGGGTTAACTAAAGATCCTTGATGACTCTTAAGGTGGTGACAGTTGAACCATCAAGTTGCAAGAATCCTTTAGACAAAGGGATATATTTCGGACCTAAGACATTGACTATTTTCTTAGGTATAATAGAAGTATTAGCACATAAATCAATCATGTAATTATGCACTAGGTGTTTTCCTATGATCAGGAGATATATAAGGGTGGGTTTTAAAAACTTTACTTACTTGTTTCTCCTCTTCTTGTCGAGATGTTAATAGAAGTGCATGGATTACTGCATAGCTAGATCAGTATGTGCGGAAGTTGCGCCGAGCTTCATGTATATGAGATCCCAATAAGATGGGATGGTCAGGCATCCGACATTATAAAATTTTGTTTGATTCTCTTCATCTAGTCAATAATTCCAAATGGAAGGCCCCTTTCCTATGCATTTGGGGAACAAAATCCCTTCTTGAGTGTTCAGGCATGGAAGCCTGTACTTTATCTAGAGAAGAGGCTTGACCTACCAAAGGAGGGGTGTGCGTTGCTTTAGAAGGAGCTTTTCATGTGGGATCTTGCATAAGGAATTGAGCACTTTTACTACAGGATTCCTTGTCTATGTCTTTCTTCTTTTGAGGGTCTACTTGCATTGTTGGGAGTGGGACCTGTGTGCCCGATTCTAACATTCTCTTATTATATCTTGTGTTATCCAGAACTTGGGCGCATGGTTTTTTTGCATCTTTTGTAGCTTGGTTGGTTGCACATAAGTCCTCCATGCCAAAGAACATACATTGTTTTTCGGAGGAGATTCTAGAATTTCTATATTTTCTTCTTTAGGGGTGTTTATCGAAGGCTCCTACACTCAAGAATTTTGGATCATGAAGGCTTGGGCACGTGCAACATTGGCACAATGATATTGAATATGAGGTATGTTGCAAGGAAGAACCATTCGACTATTGTGCCAAATTGTTTTGGCTGAACAAGCACACAAATCACACGGTGCTGCTAGAAGAGAAGAGCGAGGAGGAAAAATTTGAAAAGGAAGATGTGCATTGGGCTTCCATTTATCATTCTATTAGTTGGGTGAGTATATTTGGCTTCCATACTGATTCCTCCAAGGCTGATTGCTTTGACCATGTGCCTAATTAGAATTTCCTCTATAGGCTTGCACCTGTTGCTTTTCTAGTGATATGACTTTGTTTGATAAATTTCTAATCAAGGCCTTCAACTCTTCATCTCCCCTTTTCTACACCATAAAGTAGGGTGTTGAGGCAACCAGATTGCGCTCTTTACTCAGGAATAGGAATAGGGGCCATGGAAGGTTGGGGTGCTTGTGAAATCTCTGGGAACAAGGGCATAAGTGGTCTATGAGCCAACTTTCTGGCCTAAATAAGGCTATTTTCTACCCTTATTACAATACTATAAGAAATTGGTAAAGTCTTACCTCCCATGGATTGGATCATAACTAAAATATCACTATTGAGCACCTTCAGATAATACAAGAAAACATGTTGGGCTATAGGTCTTACCATAAGAGGGATTATATCCCAAGTCTTCTAAAATATAATGTTGAAATCAGTCATCTTCTTGTTGGGTGCCCTCCTTGTTGTCGGTTTCTCCACCAGAGATAGGTGATCTGACTTATCTTCAAAGTAATTGTAAAGAGTTGTTCCCAACTCATCCCAGGTGGTGATGGATCCAAGTCTCAAGCCTCGGTACCATTGAAGTGCTTTACCTTTGAAAGAGGCTGCAAGTAGCCTAAATGCTACATCATCATGTGTGATCAAATAGAGTGAACACACATTTGCTATATCCTGGATATGCTCCTGAGGGGTGACTTGATTTTCATCGGTAAAGTATGGAATAATCTTGACACACCATTTGGCATATTGTATTGCTCAACCAATAACAAGCGACTCCCTCCAACAAATTTTGCAAAGTTTCTCAGTGGAGGAGGTGGTTGATGCACCATTATAGGGCACGCAAGTTGTTTATATTGAGGAGGAGTTGAGTGGAAGTGGCACACGGGAGATAGATATGCATGCCTAGGATTTCTGGAATGAACTCTTCTCAAGGATAGCTTGAGGTACTCAAAAGAATCTTCATCTATTGTACTTTTTCTTGTGTGAACTCTTCTCATGAAAGGCACTCAAAATTTCTGAAATAGAGATCTCAAAATATTGAGAGTCACCGGATGTGTTGAAATGAGCCTCCAAAGAAGGATGAAATACTAATTCCACACACCAAAAAATTTAGAGATATGAAATTTGAGCTTTTAATTCTTGTCCCATCGTGCGTTCCATAAACTATTGGTTGCTCAAATGTGCACCCTCGTATCAAATCTTAGAAGGGCCGAGGTGTTTGAGACCACAATGGAACCATCCCTAAGTTGTGGGACCTTGCACACTTGGGATGGATCTCCGGAGAAGGATGGTTCCTCTATCTATTTCTATTACTACTACTACTCCTAGTCTTGGAAGGGAAAACTAAGCTAACAATGCCAAGGGACTAGGGATAGAAGGATGACATGAAATAAAAATACACTAAAAGGTGATAGCACTAGAAAATAGGGATGAAAACTATCTATTCTGAGTGAGAATGAAAGGAAATGCATGAAAGGAGGCTAGGCATGAATAGCACAACTAAACATGTATTCACCAGATTGTTCTCATGGGACAAAACTAAACAAATAACTGTAAGGGACACGATATGGGACAACCAACATGCAACACAAAATAAAAGGCAAGAAGAAGGAATGCAAACATGTTAGGATAGAGAATAGTCACAAAACAATGCTTCTATTACTTCCAGAAATGTACATAAGCTGTTATAATGATGAAGGAGGCCGATATCCACATGCACGAGCCAAAACTAGTGTCTACACAACTCAAAATACAAAAAGTATAGAGTCCTTAACAAAATGTGTAAGGATCCAGAGTGTCCAACATAACAAATAAGTTTATCTCTTACATTTATAGATGAATCCATGGAGGAAGAATTGAAGAAAGGTAGAAAGCTTGAATTTGAAATACAACCACCAACAAGAAGCATTCAATGCCTACAAATCTACTTAGAGATATATGAAATACACTTCCTCAAACTGTTTGGCATGTTGAAGAAAGAAGGAGGGTGAATCATATCAAATCGGGTGGTTGGAACAATCATATCTTCTCATTAATGCTCAGAGAGATGTTTTCCCATTTCTCACCTACCATATCTGCTAAGAATTTGAATTTGAATTTATAGCATTGTAGTTGATATCAACATCTTTCTGACAAGTCTAGGTGTGCACCAATCTGAACTCTGTAGAAAAATATATGGCTATCAGAAGATGTTAGAGTCGTTGGTGCATGAAAAACACATGGTACACATAGATTTCTTGAAATGATGGCAAAATGTGCAAAAAAAAATCATTTTTGCCACATACCACCTCTTGGTTTGTTGCGAGGATTCAGCCCCTATTGGTGCACTTTGATAGGTTGTGTGTGGCACACTTAATCATTTGAGCATGACTGGCACGAAGGGTGCAAAGGAGGGCACGTAAGTGCTTGTGCGAGAAGAATGAGGTGCTTTAGAACAAGATAGCGGGAAGGTGTGCAAGGGCGCATGTGGGAAAATGAGGAAACGTGGTGAGAAAAGAATGTATGGTCAAGGCACAATTATTAAAAATTAATGGGTGTGGCGTGCGAGGAGAAACTACAACCAAGGAGTTTTTCTAATTAAACATGAGCGCGTGTAACCTTTTTGAGGACTTGAGAGCCGAGAATATTATACAAGTTATCCAAGTAACTAGGAGAGTTATTTGGATAACAAAGTATGATGCTTTTCTCTTGAATGGGTGAGATACATATTTCTTACTATGATGAAATGGATGCTAATTTCACCTCAATAGGTGTGCGATCTTTTGTATGCATCTAATTTTTAACTTTTAATCTTTTATACTTGTTACCAAAATTTTCCTTGTGTAGATAAGAGTCACTAATGCATCTATTTATTGAGCGGGAGCCTTCCGAGAATGGGGTACAACTATTCACATAGTTATTATGGGTTATAAACAATACATAAATAGAATTGTTGTATGTGGTCTTCGCCTTAGATTTCATTACATTAGTTATTATTTTCCCTTTATGTCTCAAACACATTACATGACTGAAACTTTGCTTGCATCTCATCATTTGGCACTTTTTTCATCTATTTGCTTGATCTATGACACCTTTTTTCATTTTTTATGACATTTATCATCCTTGGTTGATGCCATTTCTCATGGGTGATGGCATTAGTGTTAGGTTTTTCCCTAGCATATACCATTTCCATGATGTCATATATATACACACCACACTTTGGCATTCATAAAGGAAGGAGCCAAAATCTATGGATCTTCCATTCAATCTTCTCTTTTACACCAACTTTGCATCTGCTCGCTCAACCCTTGGTTCATCTTACACTTGACTTGGATTAGATTGGACACTCTTATTATTGGTTGGATTGATTGCGATCTTGGGTCATCGATAGTGAGTCTATGAAAGGAATGGTGTTACCATTTTCTAATCAATAGTGATTCTCTCTTGGTGTGCTATTTCTCTGGAGAGATAAATGCATCAATGACCATCCCACAAGCAAGTTCTCTAAATATCTTTATCATTTTTCATAAATTAGTTCATTTCCCTTCCCCATTAGTCTATGTTAGCTTATGGTTATATGAACATTGATACTAGTTAATATATCTCTCTTATTTGATCATCTCCTTAGATTTATGTTATTTACATTTCAGCTATAATGTGCATGCTTTTCTTATCCATCATTGATCTATACCTCTTCTCACCCATTTACCAATATCATAGGAGGGTACTCTCCTCTATCTTGAATACGGGCCTTGGAAACCCTAGGTTGACATAGTGTAGGGATTACTTCCATCTAGATATGAAACTTTAGCACTCATTGTATCCCATTTAAATAAACCCATTATTTTCATGTTCATACGTGTCTCCTATTTGTTTCCTCAATACCCTTGTAGAAAAAAAGACTTAGGAGTACAAGCCATTGAGATACATTCTTATCCCGTCATAAATTTTTAGTGAACCCAACATGAATCATACATGAATCCAAAAATCCTCTTGATCAAGCACAACTTGTTAAAAGCATCCATCTCCGAACTTGATCTCATGTCAAACCACCAAATTAGAAAAATCTCAAAAATCTATCTCCACAGAGACATCATTTCCTAGGGGTGATCTTGTTTGTTCCAACAAATTTGTTTTCGCAATCCATTGGCCCGCATAAAATATTTTTAGTAAGGTCAATGCTTTCTATTTCCGTGATCCTATCTTTTTATGCCATTGACCCCTATGCAAACATTCTACTTTGGTTCAATTCTATTTGAAACACAACTTTCCCCGAACCCTATTTTCAGCTCCCAAGTTGTAAAAATGTCACCTCTAAGGATATTTTTGGTATAAGCCGACCCCATGAACTTATCTATAGGATATTACTTTGCTCCTACATATCCACTTCATGCTCCTAAAATATCTAGTTATCATCATTAAAACATTAACCTTCCTAGTCACCCCAATCTCATCGCAGAAAATCATTTGTCCTAAACTTATCCCTACGAGCAGTCGAGTAGGGTCACTCAGTAGAATGTAATGTCATTGAGGTTGAGAAAATATATATTAGACCCATTATTAATAATATCAACAAAAATGAGTACTTTAACCCTAATAAGGGTTAAGGTTTTCAAAATATATCTACGATGCCAATGGAAATGACCATGCCCCGTCCTAACCAGGGAATATCCTATCATGATCGAGACTCCTCTATGTAAGAATGATCGGGATGAATCTCCCGAAACCCCACTCATGAACACAAAAATCACGAATAAACATGCACAAAAAGTTCATTCTTCTTATATGGATCCTAACATGGTAATAGTCAAGCTCCTAGATCAAATGGCATTATCCCAAGCTACCACCACAACTAGCATGATCCAAATGCAAAATCAGATGTTGTAGATAACATCTCAAAATGTGGTTCCTAGCATGAATTCTTACACACCTCACATGTAGTGCCCACTTCCCTTTGACACTATTTAGATACTGATCCTGACACTATTGATCATATTTTGGATATTTTTATGTTTTTATGTAGTATGATGTGTATATGCTAGATCCTGGAATACTATGGACATTATTATATTTTCCTCAATATGATGATTAGATGATAGACAATGGATTGACATTGATCTAGATTCAGTTATTATGCTTGATGATCATTGAGACATTATTATTTTTATGTGGATGATGATATACTAGTTGACATGGACAGGTTATTAATGTTGATTTTAGACATGTGACAGTTGATATTATGGATATCCCTAGTATAGAGATCTACTGGATGATGATAAAAGTTACAAATTGAATTTTAAATGATAAATATTAAATCCTTGATATTGTTGTGATTTGGAATTAATAATTATATGTTTCTTATATCATTTGGATGTTCTGATGTGGCCACGAGGCCGAAGGAGGTATTGTTATTTTGCAGGTAAAAATCACAACAATGTTGGGGGACTGGAGACTAACCATATTGGAATTCAGTGTGAAATCAACAAGGTCACCATGGCAACTGTGTTTGATTTGTGTGTGGTGTTATGTTAGGACTTCCCGTGGGGGGGATTTCCATTATTGTGACCATGGGGGCATATGTGTGCTTTATTTGTTGTGTCCCTTTTTAAAATTATTGTTGTATGTATTTCATTTGTGAGGTGTTCTTTCTTTTAATTTATTTTAATGTGATAGTATAATGTGAGAGTCATATAGTTAAATTTTAATTAAATTAATTGGGATGTGGAATGTAAATTAAATGTTGTTGCCTTGATTATTAATTAAATTTGAATTATATTATGTATCACTATATGATAAATAAATAAATCTTATGTCAAAATATTGAAATAAATGAATGTCATAGATATTAATGCATTTTGAAAGAGTGTGTAAGTTACCATGTAAGGATGTGTAAGAATTTGTAAGAGGTTGTAAGGCTGATTTTGGAAGGTCAAACACTCCTTCCTCTTTGAAATTCGAATTTGGCCTTGAAGGACAAATTTGGAGGCTTGTGGGACAAGTTAAACTTGTCCCACACCTCTCAAAAACCTCCACCAACCATGATTATTGTTTTGGAGTCAAAATAAATCTATTTTATTATGTTTTGATATGATTTTGTGTAGGTATTGATTGCACTTATCTTACAAATTTTAAATGCATTCCTTTTTTAGTATGGGTTGAGTTTGTGTATGTAAGTAATTTTTTCATTCACATTTATTTTGATTTAATTGTATTTGATGTTGATTGCATTTTGGGATGAGGAAAAATGATGTGGCATCCCACTTGGAGTCCACATCATCCTCTTCCACCCTCTCCTTTAAAAATGTGAATTGCCTCCTCATTTGGGGTTGTTGAAAGTTTGTGATTTCACTCTTGGGGTCGAATTTCCTCTTGCATTGGGAGCTTGCTTGTGGAAGGAGCTTGGATTGTTTTGCATGTTCTTCATTTGTTGTTTTGGAACTGGTTTTTGTGCAACAAAGGACTGTTGTTTTGGAAACAAGTCTCCATTATGGAGAGGTAGGCTCTCACTCTTTTAAAATTGTTGTTTTTCCTCTTTTAGCATGAATTTTCAATGTGTTTGTGTTTTCAATTCTTAGAGGGATGGGTAGAATTCTTATGGCATGGTGTGGAGAGAATATTATGAGGTTTATCAGAGGAGGGATAAGGGATTTTCCATTGGCACTTGTTCTTGTAGAGGGTGTGTTGGTTTGGGATCCACCTAGGAAAAGAATATGATTGCATTTCTTACTTTGGGGGAGGCATAAGGGATAAATTTGGAGGAGGGATAAGGAGGGGTTGATGAGGGATAAGGTTTATGGGATTGATGTGTTTTACGGTTTTTTTTTTGGTGAATGCCCAATTCCAATGTGGGAGGCATAAGGAGACCTCCATAGTTCTTGCTCTTACTTGGCTTGCTTTCTTGGAGAAGGAGCCTTTGTTTTGATTGAAATTGGTTGTTGTAGTTGAGAACTACATCTTTTTGTTTGTGCATTTCCTTGTGCATGTGAATGTATGTTATATGTGAAGAAGCTATGTTGCCATGTGTTGTTTTATCATGTTCCATTCCAATATGGTTGGGGCTCGGGGGCCAATGGGGAAAGATGGCTTCTCTTTTTCCCATTGGATGTCTTGGTTGGGTGGAGAGCGTTGCCTTTCCCCTTCCTTGTTGTGATCAAAAGAAGGATGAAAGAAGAAGAAAACAACATGCTGCTGTTTGGAGAAGAATTCCACAGTTTGACAGTCATCTCCTTGAGTAGATTTGAATGTAACCTGTCCCACTTCGAGTGGATGAGTGTATATATCTTTTAATGTGAAATGATGGAATTGTAATGGAAGTTGTAATTGAATTGAGAAATGTAAAGAAAAATTATATTCCTTGTTTTACTTGGATAGAAAATGTGAAAGATGTTTCATACCATGTATTAGACAAATTGAAATCAAATTGAAAAGGAAATCAGTTGAAGTTATTTGAACTATCAATAAAGTGTTGGAAATGATTCCTTTAAATTTTATATGGCAATGTATTCTAGATTTGTATTGTTGTCCTTGAAAGAAATTTTGTTTTGGAAAAGAAATAAGAACCTCTGTTTTGAAATGTTATCTCTGTGTGAAAAGAAAATGCGTATGGGAGAGAAATACAACATTTTATTCCTTGTAATTATTAAAATTTGAAATACTAAATGTTGCCTTATTGTCTAAATGAGAAGATGGATAAATTAATTGTTTAGACAAGATTTGACAAGTTTACCATGTTTTGGAAGTGGCAAATAGATCATTACAGTTGTTAATAAATGAACTCTTGTTCCTTTTCTTTTATAAATCTGGCAATTAAATTTTATCTAATAAATGTGCAGTTCAGATCTGCAACTTAAATTAAGTATTGAAACAATGTAATTTAGATGCAATAAGTTATAAGGAATTCAATTTGACCTCAACACCAGAGAAAGACATTTAAGAACTTCACAAAATCAATTTTTGAACTTGCTGGACCACTTTCCCGTCAAAGGATGTAAAATATATCAGTTGCAACTCAATCCATAAATTTAACTTTAAAAACAATCTAAAATCTACCCAATATCATTCCTCCATGTTCAATTTACATGTTGAAAAGAAGAAATATTAAAATTGAACAAATCTTACAAGTAGGAAAAATTGCCAGTTTTAAATGTGAAACCCTGCAGATTGATTTCTTAAAATTGACCCTCGAAACTTTACCAAATTCCAAAATTGATGTTTTTGTGCAAATAGGACTCTGAGATATTTCTAGAAAGTCCTCGTTTTCCTAAAATGGAGCTTCCTATCAAAATTTATGGCCATTTGAAGTTTTACTTCAAAATGGCCATCCCAAACCAAAAATGAAATAATTCGACCTTAGAAAAATTAAAATTTTGAACTTTATTAAAATTTATTTAAAATTTATGTGGCCCCCGCCACCTTCTCATCCTATCAGAAGTCGCCACGTGGCACCTTGGAGGGGTAGACCATTAGTAAAACTTAACATTTTGAAAATTTTGCCTTGGGAAAAATTTCCTAATTTTCCCTCAACCTGCGGCCCCCAACCAATCATGTCTTTGACACGTGGCGGGGGTGCACGAGATCAAAATGAAAAACTTAACATTTTTGCCTTTGGAAAATTTTCACTTTTCTCCCCATAACCTTGCGGCCCTCGCACCAATCACGTCTTTGACACGTGGCGGGAGGGCCCGCGTTTAGAAATGAAAACTTAACTTTTACACTTTTGGAAAAATTTCACTTTTTCCTCCGCCGACCCACATCCCCAGCAGCCAATAGGGTGTTGAAACATGTCCCCATGGGTGCATGGGTCTACACAATTCTTTTAACCTTTTAACCCTTGGGTGAAAAATCAAAATTTTCTCCGCCGGCCCACGACCAATCACAAAGCACCACGTGGCCATTTGGGCAAGCGCGGAGGCACGGAGGAAAATTTTCCTTTGGAAAATTGAAAACTTGGTTTTGGGAAAAATTTCATGTTTTTCCCTGCGACCCGCTGGCCTGAACCAATCACGTGATGACACGTGGCATTTGGTGGCATTGGCGGGGGCGCAAAGGCATTTTCTCCCTAACCCCGCGGACTTCTAAGGGAAAATTTTCCCCTAAAAATCTACCTAGCCATAACTTGAGTTTCTGAGGAGTTAGGAGGACTTCTTTATATAGTTGGAAAAGTGAGGAAATTTCCTATCCAATGAGCCTAGTTTAAATTTTTTTTGATAACTTTAAGTGTGTGAAAAATCTAGTTTAATTTCATGGCTTGTTAGAGAGCAGGCCTTGGGATAAATTTCTCCCTGAACCTTAATAAAACTTGTAACCTCCAAATTGGAACCTTGTAAACTTGTTATAAGATAAAAATTGAAATCTTGTGTTTGGTTAATTAGAATCTGTTCCGAAACCTATTTAGTTTCAAACTAGTATCTTGCTACTTGTTTGTAGACCCTTCTTATAAAAAAAATTATTCCATAATTTTCCTAGTTTGTTTCTTGGTCTCAAGTGGTAGTTGAAGCAGGCATCACATCATCCATTAGTGGATGCGCATGTGAATCCTATTCCTCCTCTAAAAATATAGAGCAAGATGTTGTAAACCATCCAAAATGAACCTTTAGCTCCATACATTGCTGCCATAATTTTGGGAGAGACTATCCCTACCATATCTTATTATGGTTTTTTGGACATAACCCTCTATCTCAAAACTTTTGGAAACCTATACAAAGAATGGATTCAAATAAACACCTATGCAACCACTAAACTTATAACAAAAATTTGGTAGGTGAGGCATTAAAATGATATAACAAACTTCCTCCCAACTCGATAGTTGATTTATAAGGTTTAGTCAAATATCTCATTTCTGAATTTCAACAACAAGATCTTCCCAAAAACACTTTATAAAGATTCATAAACCTTAAGCAAGGAATGCACAAATTTTCCCAAGACTTTATTAAGAAATGGAAAACACTTTCCATACAAGCTAATCATAATCTTGATAATTAGAGCTTATGTCAAATATTTCTTAAGGCCCTTACACCTACTCTCTAATATAATCAGGTCCTTCTCTCCCAACATGTTGGAGGAAGCCCTCAAACAAGCAAAAAGACAAGATCATCTCATGTGTGAATTTGGATGCACTTCCAATTCATCTCCTAAAATTAAAAGCACAACAAGTGTAATCAGTCCTTTGAATCCTCCAAGAGAAAAAGGAGTGGGAGAATGTCAGGAATACCCTTGCCCCTCCCTTCATACTCCTTTATCTCATGCCAAAATTCTCCAAATGCTTCCCACTCTGCAAATTGTCCCCCCTTCAAAACAAGCCTTACCTAACTTTAGAGGTGATATATTTTTTTGGTGGCATGCCACTATAGATTACTATCACTGTAATTGTGAGAATCTTAGAAAATAAGCCCTTGATTTATTCCTTGGCTCTTCTTTTGATTACTCTACCATTATATAAGAGTGTTATGAGAAATATCAATCTTTAGAAAGATATCACTCCAACCGTCAAAATAAGCGTCATAAGAACCCCATGAACAATATCATGGGAATTGTAGAGCCTTCATACAACCATAATTTTCTATATTCCCAATACATCAATGCATCTAATGTAAACTATAGACATAAACCTTCCCATAAAGATCCCATTATTAAACCAAATAAATCCTTTGATAATCCACTATTTCTTGATACTTCCCAGACCCACCAACGAAAGAACTTGTTCCCATAGTTGAGATCCCACCTGTGGTGTCATAAGAAGTACCAAGTAAAGATGATAACCCACCTTCCTCCAAAAATATATCTCCAACTAAACAATCATCAAATATAGATACATATTCCATTATGCCACCACCATGGTATCACTATGGGAGCTACTCCAAGCCTCATTGGAACTTTTAGATGAGAAGAACTCCCTTACATGCAAAATACCATATAAGGAACTCATGCATACCTCAGATTCACATCAAAAATTTATTCTTCAACAACTTGAATGCTTTGAGGATCCTCATAGTTAATCCCCCAAGATTCCTAGTGCATTCCCAAATCTAGAAATCCATCACATAGAGACTACATGATCATCCTTACAAATTCCATGCCTTGGAGTTTGTGGAGGATGACATGATTACTAATGAGGTTGTATTTCGTGTGGATGAATCACCCCTACTCATTAATATTATAATTCATGATGCAAAAGTGTGTAGGGTCCTTGTTGATGAAGCATCAAGAATAAACTTAGCTTCTTTCTCCATCATCAAGAATCTCAACTATCCTATCGATGACGTCAAGCCTCACGGCTTGAATTTCTGTAGGTTTTAAAAAACCAAACAAAAACCTATAGAATGGATCTGGTTACCCATCAAAATTAGACACAAAATGGTTCCATACTAAGCTCATGGTTCTAGATCATCCTCTCTTTTATAATCTCCTATTGGGACAACCATAGACACATCACATGCACTCGGTCACATCCTCCGAGTATAAATGTGTATTAAATTCATCCATAACAACCAATGCTTTAGGCATGATGTTTATCCTAATCCTTGGGATATCCTAGTACCATTTCCCAATGCACCTTTTCTCATTCCAACTACTCTCAAGATCTAAAGTATTGGATTTCTTTGATCTTAGACCCAAAATACAAGTTACATTAGTAGATTTAGATAATGATAAAACTAATGATTAAAACATAATCAATAAAAATAGGTTACTTGATGATATTTTTCATCAATTACCTTTGTTTCTTCTACCTAGAGATTGATTTCTATCTCAAACCTATATGAAGGAGACAATGAGTGACGCCTCGAAATCTAACCACTTAGAATGCAATGAGTTAGGAATTACACAACCCTTCTATGATCACCATCCTCTTTAACCTAGGTCTTTTAACAAGATCAATATCTTAGCTAAGGAGGACATGCCTAATCTTACAAGAAAAGGGATTGTCTTCAAAAATATTGCATCATTTCACAAGTTGATTCTAGAAACTTGGAAGCCTTGCATTGATTCTCGACTTAGAACTAATACCATCAAAACATACTATGAATCCCCTATCTATGATACTAGTGATAGTGATGATGAGGAGAAGACAATTCCCTACATCCCTCCCACTAATCCACCACTCCTCAATACTCCCTAGGTCATAGAGAAAATATTTGACTATGCTTTGTGTCATTCTCCCATGGTAACTCCAATGCCAACACAAAATTTTGAGCTATCCTCTCGCACTCAAGACTAGTCCTGTGATCCTAGAATTTCCGTTGTTGATTCTACAACCAAAGAGGTCACTTTAGACATTAGGGTAGTACACATATGATAAACCAAATCTAGGTAGCATAGAGACGGTAGGTGATATATAGGCCTAAAGTTTGACATAGAGTACCATGGGCCTCTCGCTACCATTGAAAATGATGAGGCTATTTTATAACTCCTATATGCACGAAAAAAATCCCTTGACATTATCATAAGTTAGGGAAATTTTGCAAGATGATTATGCACTTAGATGATTATGTCTTGTATTGCGTCGAGATATTCCCGAAGAGCCATATTAGCCTTTTAAAATAATGGGTTGTTTTGTGTTTTTAATACCCGGATGCCCAAAAATTGTTATTATTTTTTCGCCAAATATCCGTAAGTCGGATTTGTCTGCGGGAAATTTGTATTTAATTATTTTGAGCCCGTATGAGGCTATTTGCGCTCTGTTTTAACTCTATTATGATCGAATATGTTATTATTCCTATGTGCTAGAAGGGTTTTAACTTGGAATAAGTTTTGGGCTTTATTTGTAACTTTTGGCAATTTTTCGTGTTTTTGTGTTGTCCCGTTTCGTTTTCTGTGAAATTTCTCTAGAACAATTCCTTTCTTAGGTAAAGCCCGATTTTGGCTGGAGCAGCTGGAAAACATATACGCACATTATGCCGGAGGAAGTCACCATCGGAGGTCTGGATCACTGGGAAAAAGTGAAGTCGTGCACGGAAAAGCCCCTGCGGGGATGGGCATTTTTGGAAAACAAAGGATTTAAGCTGCAATGGGAAAAATAGAAGCCGCAAGCATGATGGGAATTTTATACCTGCCTAGCAAGGTACTTTTTCCCATGTTATAAAATTCACTTAAGCTGCAGTGGGAAAAATAGAAGCAGCAGGCAGGTGGGATTTTATTGCCTGCCTTGCAGGGTACTTTTTCCCGTGATAGAAAATTCACTTAAGCTGCAGTGGGAAAAATAGAAGCAGCAGGCAGGTGGGAATTTTGTACCTGCTTAGCAGGGTACTTTTTCCCGTGATATAAAATTCACTTAAGCTGCAGTGGGAAAGTTAGAGGCTGCAGGCAGGCGGGAATTTATTGCTGCCTTGCAGGGTAAAAATTCCCATGGTGAAATAAAAGAAAAGTGACTTAAGTGAAATCATGGGATTTTATTGCCTGCCTTGCAGGGTAAATAATCCCATTGTCAAAGTCAAATCACTTAAGTGGATCATGGGATTTCCGGGGCTGCCTTGCAGGGTAAAAAATCCCATTGTCAAAAATTCTTAAAAATAGAATTCTATTATGCAAAAAAGTGCGACCCACCTTGGGTGAATAATAATGCATTAAATAAATATTTGTTAATATTTATTCACCCAATTTTGGCACCCAGGCTTGTGGAAAAGTCAACAAAAGCAAAGGGGAATAAATCAATTGGAAATAGAATTCCAAAATTAAATAAATTTAATTTATTTAATGCAGCCCCTTTTGAGAAGGAATTAATACTTTTTAAAGTATTAAATGATTATATTAATTCCTATTTTCAGTGGCTATGGTCAAAGCACACTGTGAAGCTTAAGTGAAGTGAAGTGTGGATGATTAAATTGAATTAATTTAATTGATTGGATGGTTGTCCTTAAACATGCTATATTTAAAAGAGAAGAGCATGATTTTTAATTAATTAATTGCCTTTAATTGTTAGGGCAATTATTAATTATAGAATTGTGAGGGTTATATAAGCATGGGCAGCCATATGGGTGAATTATTTAATTCACGGGTAAAGAATTGCAGCCAGAGAGAAAAGTGCGCCCCCATTTGAAGAAGGATTTTGCTCGGGCAAGGTGGAAACAAGGCTAAAAGCTTCCAAATTTGGCGCATGCTTTGAAGGAGGTTGATCTTTATCTGCATAATTGTTTGCACGGTGTTTACGGGAGCTCGGGTGTTGTTGAAAGGATTCATGCTCTCTTTATGTGCAAATTAAACACCATTTTTGGGCAGCGAGGCTTGAAAAGTGCAGATTTTTACAATTAAAATTCACTATTCATGCTCAGGTGGCCATTTTTGTCTGAATAAATTGCAGGAATTCATTACGGGTGCTTTCTGAAAGAAAATGAGTTTTTATCGATGTCGATACATTGCATATATCCTCGAATCGAAGAATTGTCCGGATCTGCACCGTATTGAAGAAATCCGGTCAAATAAGAAGAAAAAGAATTATTGAGACAAAGATAGACAAAGCTATGGCGAAGAAAGATGAAAAAGAAGCACAACGAGTCATGCATCACTTCTAAATTTGTACGATATTGGAGACACGGATCTAGGCTCGGAACCTCTTGCTTGAATTGATAGACAAGATCCGAGCGGGAAAGACTTCACTCATGCGTGCGGAGAAACTTCACTCATGCGTGCGAGATTAAAAGCGGTGGAATTATTCGAGTTGCAGCTTTTCCATCCATAGCCCGATTGCGAAAGTTTGTTATGCGGTGCGAGATCCATATCCATGTGGTGCGAGATGCGAGATGCGATCTGAAATCCATATGCGAGATCCAGATCCAGATCTCATAGTTGCAAAAGCTTAAACACAAAAGGCTTCATCCTCTTGTTTGAATGCAGCCCATGAAGAAGTCGGTGCGTGGAAAATTCCTTCCAAGATCTTGTGCATGTGCTCTCATCTTCCGATTGAAGCCTTCATTGAATTTTCATTCACCAGTGCTTTCTTTCAAATTTTTAATTGCTCATACGATTAAAAATAAGGATGATGAGTTATCTACG
Source organism: Taxus wallichiana var. yunnanensis (assembly GCA_018340775.1). Lineage (NCBI taxonomy): Eukaryota > Viridiplantae > Streptophyta > Pinopsida > Cupressales > Taxaceae > Taxus > Taxus wallichiana. Next base: position 589,543,972 of record CM031240.1, read on the forward strand.
GCCAACCTTGCATTGATGCATGTACTGAAAAAGAAGAAGCTGCAAAACCTTGAGGATAAAAGAAAGACAATGCGAAGGCAAAATTCAGCTTGCTTCCAATTCCAACTACTTGCATTCCGAGCTTGTTTCGAGATCCAGCCGCTTGCTTCAGATCCAGTTTGAATCCGATTTGAATCAATTACATGCGAGACATGAAAAAGGACAAAGTCAGCTTTCCTCTTCCTTCTTTTTCCTCAGACAAAGTCGACTTTCCTCTTCCTTCTTCTTTCCTCCGACAAAGTAATTGAGCGATCAATTAAATTATACAACTTAAGTGATTGGTTTAAAAGCCATTACTTGAAGAAGTCAACTACTTGGAGATAGGTGGCGGGCGTGCAAAATAGAAGGTTCTATTTTCGATTCTGAAATCATACATGTCATGCAAAGAGGAATTCCGGGAGGAAGATTGCCGGTTGTTTCTTTCAGACTTCCACATGTGCGATTCACTAAAGCTTCCACTTGTAATTGCCCCTCTACATTACATAAGTAGAGGAAGAACCTTCGGGTTAATGATCGATCGGAATTTGTAAGCAGCAATCTTGTGTTCTAGACTTTGTCCTGAACCCTTGAGAGCAACTTGGAGCAAAGGAATACAAAGGAGCGGGTTTAGGAGAACTTTGTGTCACGGTGTCTTGTGTTTCTTGCTTTTAATCTTAGATCTCTTAATAAACTTTGTGTTATTTTAGATCTAGATCTAGAGCCTTTGTTTTAATTATGTGTGTTTCATATCTATTAAGTTTCTTATGTGCATGCAATTAGCTCTGCTTATCTACTAATTGGGATGCACATCTTCCCCATTTCTTCTCTGTATTTCCTTTACTTCCTTCTTCTATAAAATACTTCCTTTCTTGAAACAATTGCTTACTTACTTGCTGAGAACTTCTTAGTTATGGTTCATGAACTAAGTGGTTAAAGTAAAACCCACGATAGATAATAACACATTTTTATTGACAAATCGACACACGGAGCCTCACCGGTTAAATGAGGAGATTTATCTCATGACTTTGCCTAGGTTTGATCTTTGCGAAAAATCTAGCCAACGATTTTAGCGACTCATTTGAGGAACAACTATCTTTGCGAGATCAAAGCTTATCTTTTGAAGATCGAGTGTTTTCCATACAAATCTCAACTTTGGCTGAACGTCCATTCACCCGATCCGTGAAGGCGCGAGGAAGGGTGATCTTTCTTGATTGCGGGAGCAATTCAATTTCAATCATCCTCCTCAAGTTAGAAGCCGCATGAGATCTAGTCTTTCACCGGGAAGAAGAGTGCACGCTCATCCAGAGATCCGGATCATCTTGACATAATCCGGCGGCTGGAATTATTCATCAAGTCTACTCTTGGAGAGGGCGTGCCCCATTCATCATCTTGAACCAAACCCACTTGCCCCTGCGGCGCTTTGTTCCATGGGGTGCGGCCTTTGGACCTCGAATCGAACTCCTCCTATGCATGATCTACCTAAAGGGACAAGAAAGAATTTTCCAAAATTCTTTGGAGATGGAAAGCAAAATCCAGATGACCACTTGGCTGCGTTTTTCATATCCTGTGGAGTGCTTGCAGTCGAACATGAAGATGTATCTGTCAGACTCTTCATAGAGACTCTGCATGACTTGGCTGGAGAATGGTTCTACTGGCTAGCTCCTGGCACCATAACCAAGCCCAGGCTCTTATGCGGGATGCGTTCCTGAAAAGATTCAAGGCAGCCGAAGATTCCAGCACATTGATAACTCAACTGACTCAGTTGAAGAAGGAACCACATGAGCACATGCGGGATTTTATTGCAAAATTCCAAAGATTACTGTACAAAATTCCGGCTTCTGCTTCTCTGAATGATGAGAATCAAAAGTGTTCTTCATCAATGCTTTGCTTCCTGAAGTAAGCTATCAACTGCGAAAAAGCACGTCCTGCTGATTTGTTAGCAACTCAAAACATGGCGGTTGAAATTGAAGATGACCTCATCATGGCTGGAAAGATAAAGAGCAACACTTCTAGAGCTGAAAGTTCATCCTCTGCTACTACTTCCGATTCACTATTGCAAAAGTTAGCAAATGAGATGATGCAGATGAAGAAACAAATGGCTCAAATGGCTCAAGGCAACAACACTGCCCCTGCTCGGAATTTCAACAACAATAGGAACCGCATTGTTGGTTCCCAAAGATTAGCAATTGAAGCTGCTCCCAGAAACAACGTGGAGATGAATGAAGAAGACCAGGAAGCTGATGTTGATCAGTTCGAGAATGATGATTTTGTAGCTCCTGCTGGCGACTCCAACATTAATTTCCTAAACTACAAATCTGAACATGACGATGAGAAACTTCATGAAGATGATCATGGTCATGCATATGCAGTACTTACAAGATCACAAACTCACCAAGCTGAGGCATTAGCTGACGAACAAAGAAGGGGCAGCCCTTTACCTTCTTCTTTAGCTCCTAGAGATAAGAATGCAAGTTCTTCATCTCAACCACAGAAAGCGGCTCAGGTATCTGAATCTATTTCTTCTTTTGACATTATTGATCATGCCAAGAAAACTAAAGTTCAAATGTCAGAAGCCGAATACTTGAGAGCTTTTCCTGAGCAGTTAAATATGCTAGTCAAATATGTGCAATCACCAGGACAATCCAATACATCAAAAGGCCTTTTGCCTAAGCCCAAAGATACTCCTCCACAAAACAACACTGCAGTTGTTAAATCCTCACCATCTTATGAAAGAGTGGAACCTTTCTATGTCTCCTATTGCTTAATGGTTTCAAGTTAAGCAATTGCATTTTAGATTCGGTGCTTCTGATAATGTCATGCCAGCTAAAGTTGCAGATGCTCTTGGGCTTACCTTGACAAAGACCATAAAAAGGTGCTTTACTCCATGGAGAGACAAGTCCCTTTAATCGGACAAATCAAAGATGCACAAGTATTACGCGCACTTTTCTGACAAAAAGATTAAAGATGACAATCTTAGTTGCGAGATATTCTGTCTCTACGGGATGTTCTTTGAGTAGAAACTTTTGCAAAGAGCTGGGAGGAGAAGTAAAGATGGATTGGTCCTGTGCACATATTCCTATCAAAGGGCTTAACCATAAGCTGGAGCCGGAAAAGAAGTCCAGGTACACGGTTACAAAATCTGAGGATCCTAGATCTCATATTCTTTTTCAGGAATCTGACCGTGGGGTCTATTTCTTGGAAATGGATAAAGATGTTCCAGAGCAAGAACTTCAACCAGAGCAGAGCAGCAAAAGAAGAAGAAAAAGTTTGGACTCTAGAGTTTAAAGGCACATGTTGTTCTTTTGGATCAGGAGCTGGCGCTCTACTAATATCTCCAGATCATGAGGTATTTCCATACTCCCACAAGCTGATGTTCGAGAACACCAATCATACGGCGGAGTATGAAGCATTGCTTCTAGGAATGGAGCAAGCTAAAAGAAAGGAGTAAAACTCCTCAAAGCCCAAGGAGATGTTGAACTTCTAGTAAAGCAGGTTCGAGGCAAAGTCAAATCAAAAGAGATAAGCTGGAGCATTACAGAGATAAAGTGCTTTCCGCCACATTCGATTTTGCAGCCTTCTCTATTGACTTCATTCCAATAAATCAAAACTCCAAGGCAGATTCTTTGGCGATCACGGTTATGCTACTATTGAATCCGGATAGACCACCGTCCATATTCAGACAAGGAAACTATAAAGTGGAGATGGTCTACCACCCCAAAGTCCCTGAACAAACATCTGCATGTCTGCATGTTGAAGGGAGTAAATCACCACCACGACAAACGATCACGAGGAAAAGCTGATCCAGTTATGATAGCGATGTGGAATAGTCGACCAAAGGTAACAAAATCCCCAAGGGTTTAGTTTCCTTAGTGGAGACTTTCAACAAGCATGATCAATATCTGACGAAGAAGAACAAAGAATATGGTGATAGTTCTTCCTCGAAATGCAACAAATAAATCTGGGAACGAGAGAAGTTGATGCAGACTTACCTACGGAGAGAAGAAAGGATGAGCCACCACCAGATGAAGTTGATAAGGACTTGCCTAGAGTATTTGACAAGAAGGCCAAAGAAAGGAAGTTCAAGATCGGAGATTGGGTACTCTGGTGGGACAAGAGACATGAACCGAAGGGCATACATGACAAATTTGATTCACTCTGGAAAGGGCCCTTCGTGATCAAAAGAGTTGCAGGAATGGATACTTTCTTCCTTGCCTACTGGGATGGAATTGAGTTACCATTGCCTTTGAGCGGGCAGACATCGAAGTTGTTCAGAAGGCTGAAAAAGCGAGTTAAAACACATGTATGTACATAAATAAAACTTTGTTTGTTTTTCCTTGTTTTGTTTTTTTGTTTTGTTGTGTTTGTTTGCCTGACCCCGTGCCCAAAAGACAAGATCACGAAACCGAGAGATCTTTGGGATCTCATCTTTTCCCTTGTCATTACGACGAGAGAAAAAGATGTCCACAGAGACGGAGCAATGGTGTCACCAGATTTCATCCTGAAATCTGCGACTACCTATCAAAAAAATTTCGTACTTTTAAAATAATGGGTCGTTTTGTGTTTTTATTGCCTGAAAGTTCTTGTATTGCGTCAAGATATTCCCAAAGAGCCATATTAGCCTTTTAGCCAAATACCCGGATGCCCAAAATTGTTATATTACGTAAGTCGGGATTTATGCTGGGGAATTTTGTATTTAATTATTTTAGCCCGTATGAGGCTATTTGCGCTCTGTTTTAACTCTATTATGATCGAATATGTCATTATTCCTATGTGCTAGAAGGGTTTTAACTTGGAATAAGTTTTGGGCTTTATTTGTAACTTTTGGCAATTTTTCGTGTTTTTGTGTTGTCCCGTTTCGTTTTCTGTGAAATTTCTCTAGAACAATTCCTTTGCCGGGTAAGCCCGATTTTTGGCCTGGAGCAGCTGGAAAACATATACGCACATTATGCCCGGAGGAAGTCATCATCGGAGTGCGGATCAGGGAAAAAGTGAAGTCGTGCAGAAAAGCCCCTGCGGGGATGGGCACATTTTTGGAAAACAAAGGATTTAAGCTGCAATGGGAAAAATAGAAGCCGCAGGCATGATGAGAATTTTATACCTACCTAGCAGGGTACTTTTTCCCGTGTTATAAAATTCACTTAAGGCTGCGGTGGGAAAAATAGAAGCGAGGCGGTGGGATTTTATTGCTTTGCCTTGCGGTACTTTTTTTTCCGTGATATAAAATTCACTTAAGGCTGCGGTGGGAAAAATAGAAGCGGGCGGGCGGTGGGAATTTTGTACTTCTTGCTTGCAGGGTACTTTTTCCCGTGATATAAAATTCACTTAAGCTGCAGTGGGAAAGTTAGAGGTGCAGGCGGGGAATTTATTGCCTGCCTTGCAGGGTAAAAATTCCCATGGTGAAATAAAAAAAAAGTGACTTAAGTGAAATCATGGGATTTTATTGCCTGCCTTGCAGGGTAAATAATCCCATTGTCAAAGTCAAATCACTTAAGTGGATCATGGGATTTCCGGGGCTGCCTTGCAGGGTAAAAATCCCATTGTCAGAAATTCTTAAAAATAGAATTCTATTATGCAAAAAAGTGCGACCCACCTTGGGTGAATAATAATGCATTAAATAAATATTTGTTAATATTTATTCACCCAATTTTGGCACCCAGGCTTGTGGAAAAGTCAACAAAAGCAAAGGGGAATAAATCAATTGGAAATAGAATTCCAAAATTAAATAAATTTAATTTATTTAATGCAGCCCCTTTTGAGAAGGAATTAATACTTTTTAAAGTATTAAATGATTATATTAATTCCTATTTTCAGTGGCTATGGTCAAAGCACACTGTGAAGCTTAAGTGAAGTGAAGTGTGGATGATTAAATTGAATTAATTTAATTGATTGGATGGTTGTCCTTAAACATGCTATATTTAAAAGAGAAGAGCATGATTTTTAATTAATTAATTGCCTTTAATTGTTAGGGCAATTATTAATTATAGAATTGTGAGGTTATATAAGCATGGGCAGCCATATGGGTGAATTATTTAATTCACAGGTAAAGAATTGCAGCCAAGAGGAAAAGTGCGCCCCCATTTGAAGAAGGATTTTGCTCAGGCAAGGTGGAAACAAGGCTAAAAGCTTCCAAATTTGGCGCATGCTTTGAAGGAGGTTGATCTTTGTCTGCATAATTGTTTGCACAGGTGTTACAGGAGCTCAGGTGTTGTTGAAAGGATTCATGCTCTCTTTATGTGCAAATTAAACACCAATTTTTGGGGCAGCGGGCTTGAAAAGTGCAGATTTTTACAATTAAAATTCACTATTCATGCTCACGGTGGCCATTTTTGTCTGAATAAATTGCGAGAATTCATTACGGTGCTTTCTGAAAGGAAAATGAGCTTTTATCGATGTCGATACATTGCATATATCCTCGAATCTGAAGAATTGTCCAGATCTGCACTAGTATTGAAGAATTCCAGTCAAATAAGAAGAAAAAGAATTATTCAGACAAAGATAGACAAAGCTATGGCGAAGAAAGATGAAAAAGAAAGCACAACGGAGTCATGCATCACTTCTAAATTTGTAGATATTGGAGACACGGATCTAGGCTCGGAACCTCTTGCTGAATTGATAGACAGATCCAGAGCAGGAAAGACTTCACTCATGCGTGCAGGAAAAACTTCACTCATGCGTGCAGATTAAAAGCAATGGAATTATTCGAGTTGCCTTTTTCCATCCATAGCCCGATTGCAAAGTTTGTTATGCGGTGCGAGATCCATATCCGATGCGAGATGCGAGATGCGGATGCAAATCCATATGCAGATCCAGATCCAGATCTCATAGTTGCAAAAGCTTCTGGCACAAAGGCTTCATCCTCTTGTTTGAATGCAGCCCATGAAGAAGACAGTGCGTGGAAAATTCCTTCCAAGATCTTGTGCATGTGCTCTCATCTTCGATTGAAGCCTTCATTGAATTTTCATTCACCACTTAGTGCTTTCGAAATTTTTAATTGCTCATATGCAATTAAAAATAAGGATGATGAGTTATCTACGGCTAACCTTGCATTGATGCATGTACAAAAGAAGAAGCTGCAAAAGCTTGAGGATAAAAGAAAGACAATGCGAAGGCAAAATTCGGCTTGCTTCCAATTCCAACTTTGCAATTCTAGCTTGTTTCTAGATCCAATTGCTTCTAGATCGAGTTTGAATCAGTTTGCGTGCGAGACATGAAAAAAAAGGACAAAGTCGAGCTTTCCTCTTCTTCTTCTTTCCTCAAAAAAGTCAACTTTCCTCTTCCTTCTTCTTTCCTCCGACAAAGTAATTGAGCGATCAATTAAATTATACAACTTAAGTGATTGGTTTAAAAGCCATTACTTGAAGAAGTCAACTACTTGGAGATAGGTGGCAGGCGTGCAAAATAGAAGGTTCTATTTTCAATTGCAAATCATACATGTCACGCAAAGAGGAATTCCAGGAGGAAGATTGCCAGTTGTTTCTTTCCGACTTCCACATGTGCCAGTTCAACTAAAGCTTCCAACTTGTAATTGCCCCTCTACATTCTATAAGTAGAGGAAGAACCTTCGGGTTAATGATCGATCAGAATTTGTAAGCAAGCAATCTTGTGTTCTAGACTTTGTGTTGAACCCCTGAGAGCAACTTGGAGCAAAGGAATACAAAGGAGCAAGGTTTCGGAGAACTTTGTGTCACGGTGTACTGTGTTTCTTGCTTTTAATCTTAGATCTCTTAATAAACTTTGTGTTATTTTAGATCTAGATCTAGAGCTTCCTTTGTTTTATAATTTTGTGTGTTCATATCTATTAAGTTTCTTCTATGTGCATGCAATTAGCTCTGCTATCTACTAATTGGGATGCACATCTTCCCCATTTCTTCTCTGTATTTCCTTTACTTTGAGGTACAACCAAATTCAGATTACCCCTATATATTAACACAAAAATACCTTTAATACAAAGTGGGACACCTATTGTTATGTAAAAATTTTCTTTGGAATCAAAAACTCCAGATGTAACATATCAATGCGCCATGGCACATCTTCCATGACCTCATACATAAAATAGTCAAAGTCTATGTAGATGATCTACTCATAAAATATTGTTACACTGATGATCACGCTCATGACTTAGACATTGCCTTATGACGCCTTTATAAATGCAATGTTCTCCTTAATCTTGCAAAATGCATATCCGAGGTGGCATGGGGAAAAATCCTAGGATTCTTAGTGTCTAAACATGGTATTGATGTCGACCCAAAAATATTAAATCTATTCTTAACATGCCATGGCCATCCTCTATATCAAACATACACATTTTCCTCGAAAACTTGGGTAAATCCAATGATTTGTCCCTGAATTTACCTATCACACTCATGCCATAAATAGTCTCCTTTAAAAATATACCAAACTAGAGTGGACCAAAGACTATCAATAATCATTTGACAATATGAAACACTCTTTTTCCTCATTACCGAAATTACAGACTTCCTTCATCATATTGACCTTTACTACTATATACCTCTTCGACTCCAGTGTCTCATAGGGAAATGTTGGCATAGGAAGAAGAAAAGGGGAAGGATCATGTTATTTATTATGTTAGTCGAGCCTTAATAGACTATGAAGCCCAATACACTCTATTAAGTGGGATTATTTAGCATTATATTATATAGCTAAAAATTTACATCAAGATATGTCTCTTTGTATCAAACCATTTACATCATTATCCATACAAATCCCTTTTGCAATATTTCTTCTCGCATGCTTTCCTTCCTATAGATCACATAAAGGGATACGACCATCCTAATGGAGTTTGAACTTCGTATAATCACATAAAGGTGGTAAAATGCCAAGTAATAGTGGAATAGTTGGCTACTACCCCTAGTTCTACTCCTCATACTATTCAATCAATGCATTACCCAATGAGGAAATCCTCCTCATTGAGGGCATACACAACATCATTTCCATAAATACTACTATTATAGCTTCATGACCAGTCTTGAGGTTCATTCCTATGATGTCGGTAATGAAGTGACATCTCAACCTAAAACCAAACTAACTACCATAATCATTAATTAGGAGGTCACCATTAATCTCCATGAGGATAAATTGACGCTACACTTCGACAAGGAAAAGTGTCTCCAAGAAACTAGAGCAGGGTTGTGTACTCATCGATCCCTCTTGCTAGGATTTCCCTCTTTCCTATCAACTCAATTTTGAAATCACCAACAACATGGTAGAATATAATTCTCTTATCTAAGGTATACATTCCTTCTTAGATAAGAATGTATCCTATATTCATACCATGGGGGATTATCGATTGGTGTGTTGATAAATTAGTGGTGAATATCCATTTCACAAAAAAAACCTTAACAATTATTATCACTTAGTTTAGGAATTGACACTCGTGCTTCACCTCATTTACCACAGAATCCATCCCATGTAAATAGAATACCTTAGATGATTCTTTGGCCATGTCTCCGCCACTCATTTCCACTAACATTATGATTCTCATGATGAAACTCTTATAATACAAATACTTCAAACCCTATCCACTTCACCTCCTCGAGACATTCAAGATGTATATCAAATCAAGCCACACAACCCTGCACAAGACCCTTGGTATGCTAATATCCATCAATTCATACAATACCAGACCTACCTGCAAGGTATTGACCTAAAATACGACTACACATACGTAAAAAGGACCTCAAATACATACTTAATGATAAAACCATATATAATCACAACTTTAATGAAACCCTACTCCAATGCATTAATTAAAAGATGAGGCTCCCTTGTCTTAGAGGAAGCACATGGGGGCACTTACAATAGCCATTATAGAAGTCATGCTACTACACACAAGTTCCTAGTATGGGTTACTATTGGTCTACACTAGAGTTTGATGTTCAATCCTTTAAAAAAGTAAAAACTTACCAATATTATGATGAATTGATTCATTTGCCTCCGGTTGAGTTGAAATCTATCGTATCTCCATGGACCTTTAGTATACGGGATTGGATTACACTGATAAATTTCCTATCTCAAGATGGTCATTCATTCATCATTATAACCATGGGATAATTTACTAAGTGTGTTGAAGCCATGCCTCTCACTAACATGTATGGCCTTACTACATCTAAATTTTTTCAATAAAATTATTTTCCACTTTAGAATTCCCGTATCATCGGTATGACATTGGTAGGAGCTTCAAATGAAAAGAAATGAAGTAAATTTACCCTATGTTCGAAATTAAACATTGATTCTCAACACCATATCATTTGTAGTGCAAATGTCTATGAATAAAATTATTAATAAGGTCTTAGAGAATATGATCCATAAATCACACATAGATTATCATACGAAGCTATATCCTACATTATGGGAATACCACACCAGTGTCCATATGGCCATTGGGGAAACCCCATTTTCACTCACTTATGAAATTGAGGCGGTCATTCCACTCAAGGTAGAACTCCCTTTGCTCCACATTTCCCTTCATGGTATTATTCCGACAATGAACTCTATGAAGCTTCTCTCCATGATCTCAACCCATTAGAAAAATAACACGACAAAACATACTCTCATAATTAGAAGCATAAAAATGTCTTTCCAAAAAAAATAACAAACTCATTCATCCACATACTTTTGACGTAGGTGACATTGTCCTTAAACTTGATTATACACATGATAAAGAAGGCAAGTACAATCAGAAATGGTGGGGTCCATACCTCATTAAATATATCATAGGTCCCAATACATATGATCTTCAAATCAATGAAAAACACATCTTCAAATAAATGACAAATGCTCAATTACTCAAAAAGTTTCATGCATGAAGGAACTTCTCCCTAACAACTGAAAACATTATCAACATTATGGATTTGTATGCCTTGGTATTTCCAATTGAATCACCAATTTATTATGTACATCCTCTCTTAGGATTATGGCCTTGCTTGGAATTATGGACCTATCTCATAATCTTATAACATCTAACTCATGCCTTTTTGCACTTTTCATTGTTTTTATCCACATTTTGGGTCAATCATCCATCTTCTCTTTACTTACACTTCAATTTTATGAAAATTTCTCTTTGTATCTTCTACCATATGGATTTTTGAACTTTTTAGCGTTCTACCCATCATTTGGATATGAAATTATGACAACCTGACATCTTGACACTATGATATGAAATCCATTCTATGGGCCCCTATATAGGTTATTTATGTCTTATTTTATTGATGATACGCTAGTGTGTCCTTTCGGTTTTATTCTTCAGGGTTCTTTCAACATTGATTATGCTTGCACATGGCAAGATGAGTGACACTATTAGGTATGTATTGGTGGATTTATTTTATTTCAGCTAGTCCTTTCTTATTTACAATATCTACTTTTGATATTTAAATGTTACAAACTATTTCTTTCCATTGACCACTTCATGTTTCACTATTGTGAAATGTGGTGATCAACGACCTAGGAATATGTATACAAGTAATTTTTCAATTTTCATATTTCATACATGTTACTATTAATTTCCCTTGTGCATATAAGGGTCACTGATGCATCTATTTCTTGAGTGGGTTCAATAATGGGCATGTCAAGAATGGAGTATGGATATTAGCATAGTCATTATGGGTTAGTGATAGTACACAAAGAATATCGTTATGTGGTCCCAACCTTAGTTATACTTACATTATTTTTTGTTGTCCCTTCATGTCTCATACACCTTACACGCATGACACCTTGCTTGTATCTCACCATTTGGAACTTTTTTCATCCATTTTCTTGATCTATAACACATCTTTTTTTTATTTTGTGTGACATTTAACATCCTTGGCTAATGTCATCTTCTGTGGGAAATGGTGTAGATGTTAGGATTTTTCCTAACTAACACCATCACCCACAGGAGATGGTGTCGTATATATACACACCATACTTTGACATTCATAAAGGAAAGAAGTAAAAATAATATAAACTATCATTCAATTTTCTCTTTTGCACCATATTCACATCTTCTAGATCAAACCTTAGTTCATCTTGCACTTGACATGGATTAGATTATATACTCTTCTAATTGGTTAGATTACTTGCACTCTTTTGGGTCATGTATAGTGAGTCTAGGACAAGAATGGTGTTCCCCTTATCCACCTAATAATGATTCTATTGGTGTGCTACTTCTCTAGAGAGATAGATGCATCAATGACCACCCCATAGGTAAGTTCTCTAACTCTATTTGTCATTTTGCATAGATTAGTTCATTTCCCTTCCCCATTTCTCTATGTTAGCTTAGTATTATATGTACATTAATACTAGTTAGCATAGTAATCTTATTTGATCATCTCCCTATATTTCCCGTATTTATATTTCAATTATATTATGCATGTTTGTCTTATCCATCATCTATTTATACCTCTTCTCACCCATTTATTGATATCTTAAGAGGTTACTCTCCTCTATCTTGATCACGGGCCTTGGAAACCCTAGGTTGACCTAGTGTAGGGATTAATTCCTCTGGATATCTAACTTTAGAATTTTTCATAGCCCATTTAAATCAACCCATTGTGTGTCGGTTCATGTGTGTCTCCTATTCCTTTCCTCAATACCCTTGTAGAATGGAAGACTTAGAGTGCAATCCATTAAGACACATTCTTGGCTTGCCATAAAAATTTGACCTATGAAAATAAGATATGTGTTACTTTCTCCTCACTTGGAATTGAGACTTGTACTTTCCCTACTATAATGAAAAATATTTTATCCTCACTAGGTATGGAGACTTATAATTTCCCTACTATGATAGAAACTATTTTCTCCTCACTAGGTGTGGAGGATTGAAAATTTTCTAATGTAATTTACACCACTTACTCCTCACTAGATGGATAATTAAACCTTATCTAACATAATGATTGTTATGGAATTTACCTCATTGGTATGAAAAATATTAAATGCTTGTGATCAATATTGCATGATTGGTATCATGTATTCATCATTGAATTACCCAATGTTGTTGCAATATTAAATTAAATTGTTCATTAGTAGCCATAACATGAATTGATGTATCTATAACCTTTGGGCCTATTATAATAAGAAGATTAAGATGTCCCATAGAGCTAGCATATTGTGATAAATGATCCAACGTTCTATGACTATATATAAATTATCTAATGAGGTCCAAGCTGCATTTATTATGAAATTTATCCTTATAAATTATAATCATGTCATGACTTTGGTTTCCAATAGTTGCATGCATGTACAAGGGATTTACTCATTTATTTTTTCAATACTTTGATTATTAGTTCTTCCTTTACTATAATTGTTATTTTAGACAATTCCTATTTCTTGGGACTATTATACACTTGTTCATATGTTTGCTTATATTTATGTGGTACTTTTTATTCTTCTAGTTTCCATTATTCTATGAGTATAATGTGCTTGTAGGTTAGATAGTTGATGTGATTACATAAGGCATAAAAATTATTTTTTCCATGCCCATTAATGCATTGTATTTATAAAATTCCCTTCCTTTATGCAATATTAAACAATGTTGTGGTCTATACTAAGTCATTGATGATTTAACTAGCTTCTTGTTGAGTAATTTTCATAAGGTAATGATAGGTGTATCCATGTTGTTGTATAATGATATTGTTATTAAATTGAGAAATACTTGGATGGGTGTCATACATTTTATTGTGTGAATATTGATCCTTATTGTAAGTTGAATGAATTACACTTGTTGATGTAGAAACATTATAATAGGTGTCTGAGGTAGGGGTCCCTAACATATAAGTATTTAATATGAAAAATCCTTAATGAATCATTAGTAATGGTCTCATATAGTTTGATATTATCATATGATGCACCATATTTATGATATAATATCTTACCTATTGATTGAGAAAGGGATTCATTGATTTTACTAATCATCAAAGCAAGAAATGGAGTCAATAAGCCTTTACAAAATATGTGTTGTTATTTGAGACTAGGGATACGCATTGACTAATGTTATTATATTTTGAAACAAGCTACATAATCTTGGATAAACTCATTGGCTTATTTTCATATCATCTCCAAATTATCAAAACTATCATAGGTAATAGTATGCGATCGAAAATGAATTGAAAATTTCTCTTGTAACATAGGAAATATATCAATGGATCCAATAGGTAAACCAAAAACAAAACTGAAGAAAGGATTTTAAGACTATATGGGAATGATTTAACTAAAATATGATAATTATGTGCATATGCTTGTAGGGATGTTGTAAAATGAGAGATTTATTGAGAATAACTCTCTCTTCTTGTTAATAAAATGAATCTAGTAATAAAAATATATAGGTAGAAAAGGAGCATTATAGATGTTTAAAAATATTGGATAATTAGAATGATAATATTAAATTTCAATTTTATAGTTTGATAACTTAATTACATTATCGTAGGATGACCGTATGGTGGGATTAAAAACATAAGGTGAAAGTAAATATTTTGAAATTCCATTTTTCCCAAACAACACAACCAAATCATATGGATATTGTCTTCCTTCATTTCACTAAATGTGGGTAACTAATACTAAAATGTCTATCAGTTTTTGTGATTATAACTTCAAATCAAATTGTTTGATTTTCTTCCCCTGAGTGATTGTATCAATTATTGTAGACATGTCGTAGAGTTTCATTTATATTCACTCCATTATTAGAACTATTACTTACAATAGATGAGTATTTTTAGTCTTCTATTATAGTTCTATAATTGGTTGAGAAATATAAAATCACTTATAGTTTCATAAAGAGGGTGTTTATAGTATATTTATACAAAAACTTATGCCCCACATTTTGTGTTTAACTTAATGGAAAAATTGAAATTCATCCTTTATAATAGTTTTCTTATTGTTTTTAACTTTATGCTAGATCAAGAGTTGAACTCCTACTCTCTAATAATTCCTCTTTATTTATAGCCTTATATTGAGGCATGTTTAAGATTCCATAATTTATAATTTTCATTTGAATTGTATTGCATTTTTGTATGACATGTTTTGAACATTTTAGACTAATATAATTCTTTGATTATAATTGTAAAAAATAATTTCTATATGCATAATCCGTTATAGCTCTCTTAAGTGTGTTCCATACTTTAAATTGATATGAATAAATGATATGTACACTATAGAAAATATATCATGGATATATTATATATTTATGTGGAATATATTCTTATAACCTCAAAATATTCATTTATTTCCTTCGTATAGTAAATTGTATAACCCATCTACTTTGGGAACATGATTGTGTTGAGTTTTGTTGGATTTCTAAGAGGAATGTGATATAGTTTTAAGGGAAATCATATTTTGATTAAGACTATGGTAAATTTGTACATGATTTTATGACTTATTAATTATGATCATAAGAATTATTGACTTCATTTCCTTTTGAGGAAGTAGAAGTAGACCTACCCAAACTTTATTACAAAGATGCTTTTACACCTTTTTTAGATTGATTGAGCTATTTTATTAGTGAATTAAGTACAAGTAAGGATGTAAGGGTAGACACATGAGATTATTTTGATTAATTAACTTCCAACATTAATCACATAATATTATAACAACGCATTCAATGCCGTCATGATATGCTACAAACTTGAAAACACAAGGGAATGAGTGCACTTAGTTGGATACAGATGATTCTAGGAAGTTCTAAGTGTGTAAACTACTAGAAATAGAGGATTTGAAAATAATAATGCCTAATTCCTAGAATTGTGACTAGAAATCGACCTAGGGCAGGGACCGTACAACTCTTCTAGGACCATTCGTACAGTCTTAACCCTACTATATGGTCTTGGACCTACTTAGATTAAGGATTTACAACTTTCTAGGAGTTTTTCCTACTTAGAGATATGTGTCACTATCAGACCCTAATTATCAAGTAATGTTGTGAAGCCCTCTAAATATACTAAATAATATCTCAAACCCTAACCATGAGTGGGAGACCCTACAAAATAAAAATTATTTGGGTTATGAGCAACCATGTGCACCACCGACATTATCTCTACTCCAAAAAAAGCCTCAAAATGCATGTCATTATACACCTAGTATTTGATATTGGAATAAATGCAATTATGATTTGGTAACTTCTTTGAAAATTCTTGATTTGATTTTGGCTCTTTCTAAAATACTCGGAGTAGGGATGTTTGAGTGTTTGTAAGTGAGATGACCTGATTTCTTGACTTGGTATAATGCTTTAAAATTATAGTGATTGCTTCCTTAATGAGTGTGCACATGCTTTTGTGAGATTTAGGGAGCCTTTGGGTTCCTTTTGCAAGCGTAGGATGTGATTGTATTAAAGTAATTCTATGTGATTTCTAGGTGTGTAAATGAGATAAGCTATAATTACTTATGTAGGGTTTTGAAGGTAAAATATCAAAGAAAAACTGATATAGAGGGAGTAAAGGACCCATCAAAGAATGTGAAACTAAAATAAAATGAGTATATGTTAATGAAACACTCGTACAAATAGGTTAAGACTAAATATAGAATCCCGACCAAACTATATCATTTTTCCCAATGATAAGAAATATGAAAACTGGAGTTTGCATCTTGTCAGTTGGATTTATCTATGGATTTTATGCATTAAAATCTCATAATTTATTGGCATATCAATGTGTATGAATAAGAAAACTATAAAAGAGATCTTGATATGCATTAAGTGGGGATAGAAAGAGTGTGCTTATCTTAACAAGAGTTCATTGTCAAAACTAGCAGGGACAAAGAGTAAATTTCTAAATTTGAGTGTCTACATTTTCCCTCTTTAAGTATGAAATTAAAATTATATGCTTAAGGGAAAATATACTTGAGTGTTTAGAAACCTTTTTATTCACTCGGAGTTTATTTTGTATATCATTATTTTTGGTGTTGGCATAATCTATGATGAAACATAAAACATAGAGTGTAGTCAATGTCCATAATAGAAAACTAAACTTTAACTCAAGTATAAAGTGTAATACGTAAAACTTGCATTTTCATAAAGTGAAAATAAATATATGGAAAAACATGTAAGGAATACACCTGATTATTTTATAGAGGTAGAAGCTCTCGTGCTTTAGTTCTACTTGGATATTTTTCTTGCTGAACTTGATAAAATATTAGGGATGATCAATCTCCAATTGTGCCAAGGAGAAACCATAATTTTAGATGCATGCAAACTAGCACAAAGTGATGAATAAATAAAGAAGAAGAATGAGGCATCGAAACATGTTGATAAGGAAAAAGAACATGTATCAAATTCATTTAATAACTATCATACCTTCCCCTTTAAATGTTAGATGTAAGGAAAGACTACCTATAAAGAACTCAACTGCTTTAATACTTTGTGTAACCCCACATATCACACCACCGTAAATGGATCTAGGCCTAATTTTTAAATAAATTCAGACAATAGAAAAGGGAATCAATTCCTTCATGCCCTTCTCATGTGTTACATAGTTGAATAGAATATGTAATGTACTGAAATGTAGATGGAGAAAGGAGGCCCATGCCCCCAAGATCCCTGAAAATGCAATTATAACCAAGTGTCATGGTGAATAAGGAGTGAAGTACTTATTGCCCTTTTATGACCTGAATGAATGTAATGAATATGTAATTGTGCCTAGAGATAGTTTCTAAAGGTGAAAATATGATCCTACTGATAACTTTGGAGTAACCATTACTAGGAAAAACCATGTGAAAGGGTTAGAATATTTCATATGATCTTGACCAAATTGTGTGTTTATGACCTTATGCAATATTTTTGAATTTCTATACTTGATCCTATTTCTAAGTACCCAAAACTTATTTGTACTTTTGTATGAACACATAATTCTACCTATGCATGTTTTAGGTGTAGAATATACCTAGATGCATGTGTGAAAAATCATTTGAGTAGGTGGCTCAAAATAATATATGTGTAACCATTTCTAATAATGTTGATAAACTTTAGAAGAGTGTATAATGTTGAACATATGGCCATTGTGAAGAACATATACTTGGAGAAAATGACTTTTTATGGTACAAATCATGACATACAATTAAAGAAACAAGTGCAACAATAGTAATAATACATGTAAGGAAAAAAATGTAGATATAAAGCAATAGTGCAATCATAGACATAAGTATGTAATCACTAACACGGAAGGCATAAATACATAAACATGGGACACCCACGGTGTCACAAGACAATCAAGTCCCTTAGGCTTGTAAATAATTTCATGTAAAAGAGGAATAATTGCACAAAATTGGGACACCGACAATGTCATAAGACAAGAAAGACACTCAGAGGCCACAAGAAAAGAGAAAAATAAGTAGTAACACACACAACTAGAAAGTATGTATGGTAAACAAGATTGCTAGAATGCACATAAATGAATAAAGACATGTGAAAAAATAGGTGTTAGTGTTATGAAAAAAATCCCAAGTCCATTTGATGTTTTTACAAGACACAAAAAAGGGTCTTGTTGTCATGGATTAGTGAAATTTAAAATTTTACAATTCACAAGGAAATTTAAGTCTTTTGGGAATTATCCTCCATATTGCTTAGTCTCGCTATCGAGAGTTAGTCAAATTCTATAAAAAAATGGGTCCTATTTGGGAAAAATAAGAGAAAAATGTCTTTGGAGGAACAAGAGGAATTTCTCCCGAGTTCCTCCAGCCCCTACATCTCTACCTTGCCCTCTTTGCAAAGGAAAATTGGAAAAATCGCTCCTTGCAGCACTTCTTGAACTATTCCCGGGTTCTCATTATTCTCGATTAGACATAAGCACTAACAAAGGGAAGATAGGGAAGGATAAAATATGTTGGACCTAGACCACACTCATGGAATAGTTCCACTATTCCATGGTACTTCAATCGACATAAACATTAACAAAGGGAAGAGGGGGTAGGATCGGATAAGTCGGGCCTGCATAACACTTGTGGATTGGTTCCACTATTCTCTCATTTCTCTCGATCACATGCAATAGTTAAATCAGGCTAAATTGGAACACATGAAATGGTTCTAAAGTTCCCATGGTGTCCCAAACCCCTAATGTGGCTAACTAAAGCAATCCCAAATTTTTCTCACATTCCTCTTATTCCTCGATCGACGTAAACATTGATTAAGAAGAAAAGGTAAATAAAGGTTAAATCATCCAATTAAGGCCCATGAGGAACATTCCCTCATTCCCTTTGTGCTCTAATTCACCACACTACCTAACCAAAGGAAAAAAAGTCCCAAAAACATCCTAATTTTCTATTTTTATCTTTTCTCTTCAACAAAATTTCTATATGAATCATGTAGACGTTATAATTTTTAGGTTCATGCATGAAAGACTCCATTTTTATCATTCAAAGGCTAATATTATTAGGTTTGTATGTAATAAGAGCTTTAATATCATACACATGAGGCTAAAAATCAGCATGGAGTATGCAAGGGACACCATTTTGTATTTCCGGACATGTATAATCAATTTTTGTGCATGAGATTTGATATTTTTAGCATGAATTACTCAATCCTTACATAGTTTTTCATGTTTCAATAAAGTTTATCTATTTCTGAGTAGAAAGGTAGAATGGACATGTAACTATTCCTATGCTTTTCTATTTTTAACTAATCATAACTTCATGTCTATGTCTCCTTCCACTTATTTATCTCAATTATCTATAAAACTCCATGAAATTCATTATAAAAACAATCTTTTCACTTTTTATTCATTATCCTAGAGTAATTTAGTATTTTGAGTGGAAGAGAAGGGGTTAGAGATATCTCTAGTTGGTTTTAGCTTGAGCCTGCTAGTTTTTTTACTTGTTTCACCTCTTAGATCAATAAAGGAGTTATTTTTTCCTTCTCATTACCTATAATTTGTGCAAGTTTATGTTTTTAAGCTGATTTTGATCTTGTGATATTGTTTATCCTTGATTTTATAGTCTAAATTCCATGCCATATTGCAGTAACATGCTAATTTACAGGTCATATCTTGTGTTTGACTAAAATTTTGCAAGATTTAATTGTGGAGCCTACCAAATTTCCCTTCCAGAGCTATTTTTTCCCCTTCTCTATGTTGTTATAACTTCCAAACCTTTCTCTAAAACACTTATGCATTAGTTTTTCAATTTGTGAGTTGTGCAAGGTGTGCTAGTTCCTTTGATCCATCTATGTGGTTCAAACAAGTCTGATATCCTAAAAAAAATTGGTGTATTACCCCCTTTTTATATTTAGTCTTTCCTTCTCCCTTTTCCAAGTTCATGCAATAGAGTAGAGGTTATTTTTAGGTGTTACACTAGGGAAACCAACCCTCTCTAGAGATTCACTCTAATATATAGGTCACCCACAGCCTAGGAGTGTTTCAATTTTGTCAGTTGGAAGGGGAGACATCACACCACTCCCCAAAGGGTGCATTCCTCCATGAAAATATTTTCCGCATGCACAATGGTACAATTTATGACACGCCAAGTGGGACAATTTCTAGCATGCCCGGTGGGACAAAAAAATATTTTTCTAAATAATTGATGTTGTTATTGAAAGTACCAGTGTTTTAGACATATTCATCCACCATTTGGAAGATCAATAAGTTTAAAGCACATTCTGGTATTAGATCGCCGTGCATGTTTCATGTAAAAAGTTACAACCACATCCTCTTCAAAATTTCTTCCATTTGATTTGATTGAGTTATCTTTGAATTCAAAAAAGAGAAACATGTTTCCAAGTTCCAAACCATATACTAAATCTCCTCTATTCCCAAAATCAGAATTTACTTCCCAAATTCCATGTATCCAATCTGAATCTCAATATGGAAGAAATTTTCTTTTTTTTTTTCCTTCAATGGTACCAGCCCACTAAATTGCTTGTACATACATGATGATATCCCAATTTATGGTCTCAAGAGTGTTCCATATTTCACTGGAGAAAATCAAGTTACACCTATAAAACACATTAAATATGTGGCCAATATATGCTCTGTTTATCATATTACTCAAGAGAATGTTGCAGTCAAGTTATTAATAGCCTCTTTTAAAGGAAAAACATTGCAGTGGTACATGGGATTGGCAGTAAATTCCATCAATACATGGGATCAACTGGGAGAAGTTTTTTGCAGGAAATTTGAAGATAAATCAGATCATCTTTCACTAGTGGAACAATTAACTACCATCAAGAGAGCACCATAAGAGTTCATGTTTGACTTCAACTATAAATTTCAAAGAATGTGGGACAAGATTTCCCAACTAGTAAGGAATATTCTTGAGCATATTTTTTGTATTATCAAAGGGCTTTGAGTTCTGATATTTCAGTGATAATACAATAAATGGGTGGAAGAACATTACCTAATACATATGAAGTAGCCATTAATTCTGAGAATAGTATCATACAAGATGAAAATATTGTACTAAGGCCTCTCACGCCAATCTTCCTATAGATACAACCCTCTATGCCACTTCAAATACCTACAATAAAAACTATTCCAATGCTTGTCACTCAGCCTTTAAGTCAAACTAATGCATCTCCAAGTTAATAAAATGACTTACAAGAGTTGAGGAGCATGTTAAAATATTTTGAGAATGGGATAATTACCCTAAAAAGACAACAAAATCAAAGTTATAGACCGTATGATCCACCCAATAGACAAAATATGCCCCCTTTCTAGCCAAATTTGCAAAGCCAAAATTTGATACAAGACTATGAGTGGTGTTATCCTTGTAATTTATCCCATAACTAGAACTCTTTCCCCAATGGTGTTCTAAATCAAGAAACCATGATACAAACTATTTCTATATCTCAAAATTGTCACATTGAGACCACACCACAATAGGAGGTTTCTAAAGAATTTGTGCACAATGATGCTACACTTATAAATTGGCAAGAGGATGATTTTTGTGGAGTAAATTAGCTGGATCAGTCATTTACTTCTATGACACCAAACACACGATCAAAGAAAAATCAATAAAAGTGGATTAGATAACTTGTAATACTAATTATCATCCTTATCCAACATTGCAAGGTGATGTTTCAGTTTCTAATCAACAAGGAACTCAGAAAAATCAGTCTATAAGAGTTCAAAATCAGCAAGAAATTCCAATTTTGATACCACCAATGCAAGAAGGTATTATTTTTAATAAATTACAGAAGAAGGTTAGTACTTCATCTTTCAATATTCTTGATCATATGAAGTAAACTAAGGTCAATATGACAATGTGGGATTCTTTGTCTCTTCCCGGTTAAAATGATATTTTATAAGAAGCTTTGTCTAATGTCCGTCTCTCTAGCCAACAATCTAGAAAACCATAGAAAGTTGTTCTTATCAACACACTTAATCCAAAATAAGTATATGAAAGAAAAAGTGTAAAACCATCTCCTTTCCATGTTTCCTTGATCATAGTCCAAAATCTAGTCCATAATTACTTGATTGATTTAGGAGCTTCTAGTTCTATTATGCCCAAAAAAATTAATGATAAACCTAGTCTAATGAGCCATTTTATAAAGGAGTAGTTAAAATAGATGGACCTCCAAAGTAGAAACCCTTGGAGTCATTAGAGGACTAATCCTAACCTTGCATGCATGCCCCAATTTCTCCATCCCTCAATATGTCTTCATTATTGATCTTCCTCCCTATTTTTCCTTATGTCTTTCTAGAGATTTCACTGCTAAAATTGGAGGCTACTTATCATCATATTGGTCTCACATGTTGTTTAGAACAAGGTATGAAACAAAATTTACAATAAGGTCTAACCCCATCTCAATAAGTCACATAGAGCCTCATATTTCTAGTACTATCGATTCTAATTGTATTATCATAAAATAAGAAGACCAACTAGTTTACCAAGAAATAAGCACACTTCTTGAGGGAATTATAGACTTATTACTTGATGAATGGGCTACTCAAGGTCATGATTTTTATCCATATAGTCATATTGAAGATGCATGTCTTGGAATATATTTTCTACATGAAGAAAATTCTATTATTCCTAACCTTGTTAGATCAGATCAGTAGGATGAAGGTTTATGGAAATTATAATTTGATGGATCAAGAAGTAGGAATGGAGAAGGTGGGGGAATCATGTTGATTTATCCAACAAAAGAGAAGGAATTTTTCAGCTTTAAGTTTTTAGTTTAGTTTCACTAATAATACAACTGAGTATGAAGCTCTTGTGCATGGTATTCAGGAAAAAGGAAAAAGAGGGGTAAGATAATTGCATGTGTATGGTTTTTTTAATGGTGATATGGTGATAATGATTTATTTTTCAATAAAATCAGAGGAAAAGTGCAAATTTTTTTGGCTGAGATCTTATAAAAATAGAGTATGGGATTTGATAGAGGATTTTGATGCTTTTAATGTACAATCTATTCCTAGAGAAAAGAATAAACATACAGATAGGATAGTTGTAATTGGTGCTTAGGTTGACATTCCAAATCAGATCAGTAAGGAAAAAAATTAGAAGCATATCAAGATAGTTGTAAGGCCTTCTATCCCTGATAACAATGTTAACTAGAAAGTATTTGAATCAAATCAACAGATAGTTAATTTTTTACAAGAGGAAGCTAAGTTTTCAATAAAAAATAAGGAAAAATTACAACAATATGAAAATCAGATTATTTAGTTGATATCTAACAAATACCTCAGGGATTAGTCACTCTTGAGTCTATATTTAATACGATGATTAAGTCAGAGGTGAGAAATCTAACATGTTGATCAAGCAAGAAGATTACGAGAAAATCAGCATTGACAATGAAAAAACACTCAAGTTGGGCAAGGTATGTAATCAAGATGAAAAAATTGCTTTTGTTCAACTTTCTTAGGAATTTGATGATGTTTTTACATGGAGCTATGGTGATTTAAAGGTTTTCAATCCATATTTAGCTCAACACACAATAGATTTGGATTTAAATGTAAAACCAATAAGAAAAAGTAAAGACCCATCAATCCTAAGGTTGAACCTCTCATGAAACAAGAGTTGGATAAATTAATCAAATATAACATCATTTTCCTTGTGAAGCATTCATCATGGGTTGCTACTTTGGTTCTCATGAGGAAGAAAAATGGAGAAATATGATTTTGTGTGGATTTCAGAGATTTGAACATGGCAACTTTAAAAGATAATTATCTTTTACCATTAATGGAGAAAATCTTTCAAATGGTGACAGGTTCAAAATGTTTTTCTCGCTTGGATGGTTATTCTAGGTATAATCAAATTATGGTATAAGAAGAGGATCAATTAAAAACTACATTTACCACAAAATGGGGCACACATGTATATAAGAAAATGCCATTTGGACTGTCAAATGCAGAACCATGTTTTAGTGTGTAATGGACTTAGCATTTTAGGAATTGATTAATAATTGTGTTCTTGTCTATTTAGATGACATAAATATATTTTTCAAGCATGTTGTAGATCATCTAGTTCATCTCATACATGTTTTTATAAGGTGCAGGTAGTATGGTGTATCTCTGAATCTAAAAATTGTATTTTTTTAGTCCATGAAGGTAAATTGTTGGGTCATGTTGTTTCTAAGAAAGGTCTTTCCATTGATCCAGAAAGGGTAAGTGTAATTTTTTCATTATATTTTCCAAATCATAAGAAGAAAATGTAGAGTTTTCTAGGTATAATTATTTTATTCATAATATTCATTCTAGATTTTGAAAATTTAGTGAAGCCACTAACTTCAATGTGCTTAGGGAAAAACATGGTTTTTAGTTGGAAAATAGAGGGGAAGAATTATTTCAAAGCAATAAAACATGCTATTTCACAAGCTCCAACACTTACTAATCCTAATTTTAGCAAATATTTTATTTTATATGCTTTTGGAGAAATTGACACAATCTCACCATGTTGGTACAACAAAATGATGAAAATTTGGAGCAGCCAATTATTTTTTCAGTCAAGGATTAGAAGATTATGAGGTAAGGTATTATTTTGTTGAAAAATAGGTCCTTTCAGTCATTATAAGTCTAAAAAAATTTAGACATTTGGTTTCAAATAAAAAGGTTCATTTAATGGTTTCTCATCCAAGTGTTAAAGAGTTTCTTTTGAGCAAGGATTTAAATGAGAAAAGGGTAGGATGGATTACAAAAGTTATGGAGTATGATGTTGACATTAAGGTTACTAAACTGGTAAGAGGAAGAGGGTTATATGCATATGATCTCTTCAAATTTGCATGATGAAAAAAATCAAATTTTAGTGATCCAAAATGGTCAAGGAACAACTACTCCTTCATTACCTCAGAGTTGGACTCATGACATGGTCCATTTTCATTAACTAGAATATTCCAACAAAGTTTGGATAATATTGAAAGGAGGTATTGTTTGACCCTTGAAAGACACTAAGTATAATGGCGTGAGAGTTTTGGACACGTGGAAGGTAGGCACGAAGACATGTGTGTAAGTAGAGAAGACAATGCATAAAGGCTCATGCCCACGCTAAACACATTCGAGACTTAGCCACATTTTGATCCATGGGAAAAAAATTAAAAGATGAACGGTTGGAGTGGTAGCCAAGCAATGTTATGAAGATAAGGTTGAGCATGAAGACTTGTAGTTAAATAAAAGTCTATTTTGGGAAGGATTTCATGCAAGAAGAAGATAAAGTGTCATGTAGAGTTTGGGATAATAATAGGAATAGATATGGAGTTTGAAATAGAAGATAATCTATTATTAGGTGAATCTTACATGCTTATGTAGTTACCTTGTAGTGCACACATGGCTATTTGCATGGTATGTGAGATATTTTAAGAGTGCACGGGTGGTGAAGGGAAATTCCCCACCCCTTATATATATGTATTGATTTTCACGGTTAGAGACACATTGGATTATTACAAAGTTATGCTGCTGGTATGATTTTACGCACATGACTTTGTGATGGTAATTATAGTGTATTCAAATATTGTATTTTGATGGATTAATATAACGGATATTTATAGATGGATAATGGTTTTTTATGTCTTTGCTTTACTGTGTTACTTGCATGGTAAATATGATCTTGATCCTTGTTTAGTTCATCTTGCATATGGTTGTAATTTGTTTACTTTATGCTTTGCACTAGTTTATTTGTTAGGGTTATGGAATGTATCTTCATGCATGCTAACTCCTTGAAAAGCTTAAATAAAAAGAGGGAACTGGTACCTTTACACACTTTGGGTGAGTGTTCAACCTTCTCTCATGGATGAGATGCCAAAGATGCCTAGGGTAAATAAAGTGACTACATTTTAGTTCCATTGTTGGGACCTCTTTTCAAGTTGTTGCAAGGATGTTGCATGATGAAGATGTATCGATTGAATTTGGAAAACATTGAGAGTTGGGTTGTGGATTTAGAAGACTAGTTTTCTCATAGATATAATATTGGACTTGATTTCGATGCTCACACATGGGTTGAGGAACATCTATATCATGAACTCTATGAGAAGTTCATTTTTTGTTTTCCCCTAGAGTTGTATGAGTGGCTAGAAGCATATGCATCAAAGAGGAATTGGAGGTATAGAATAATTATTTGGACACATGAAGATTACCACACTCAAGTTACGATGTTGACGTGACTTAGAATTTTTTTGTAGATCATTGTTGGAGTGGTATTTTACATAGTTACATGTTGGAGTATGTTGTTTCTACTTATTCATGTCTATAGGTTGTTGTGTTATAGCTCTTGTGCAAACAAAAAGGATCTTATTTATGTGTTATGCCTTTAACAATTAAGATCTTGTTGGTGACTCTAAATTTGAAATAATGACCTATGGCTAGCTAAACCTCCATCATGCACATAGGCAGGAGAAGGTGTGGTGAAAGATGATAGACCTTGCAACAAAAAAGTAGAGAGAAGAGAGGTGGCTTAAGTATAATGAAGCATGGGAGAGGGAATTAGTGAAGAAGTGTGATATTGAAGAGTCTGTGGAGTTACGGAGGATGATGTCTTGTGAAGGATTTGAGGCTCACTTGGAAGACATGGATCTAGAGCATCAGGATCTCCCCAACTTAGGAAATCACATTAGAGAATCCCCTTGGGATTCTAATGAGAGCACGCTAGAATAAGAGAGAATAAGGAATGTAGGCACAGATCTGATCCCACCTGGTGACCTTTCCCTTGTGCTTGGTGCTCCAGTTCCTAAAAAATTATTGAGAAATAGGCTAGTAATGGTGATAGAGTAGCGACAAGTAGATTTCATTTTCCATTGAGTATAGAAGTTCATCAGTGATAATTTCATCTATGGCTGCGTAGAAATATTCTTTTTTTGATGGTACAATTGGTGGTATGTTTTCTAGTGCATCACCTAGGTACGGTGTGGGCACATAGAACATGGGAAATAAATCTAGAAGTGGAACAACTTTACAGATCGTGGGGTTCAATTTAGTATAATAGTTGGAACATAGATTAGCTCATCTTATGGTCTGGTGCCCACTACAAGAGGTGGATTAGGAGGATCTAGAGGTTTGGGATATAGTGGATCTGGTGGTTATGGAGGTGGAGGGAATACTGGAGGTAATACAAGTTTTGGATCTAGTGGGCATGGTCCACACCAACCATAGTAAGTCTATTACAAGATGTATCTTCACCTAATAGAGTATATAGGAATTGAGGATGCATCATAATTTTTTTATGTGTGAGATTTATGGCATGCTAAGGGAATTACTACTCCTGAGCATAAGACAAGTCAGTTTTCTACTACTTTGCAAGGGTGCACACATAGTTGGTATAGGAAGTATGATCCAAACTAGAATGTTGTAGATTATAATGTGTTGTGTGATGATTTTTGGCTAAGTTTCATATACCTGAGTTTGAACAGAAAAGCATCAAGTGTCTTTGAAGGACATTAAACAAGGCATGATTGAGAGTGTAAATGAGTATGATGGGCATTTCAAAACTTTCTATCAAAGTTGTCTTATGATATTCAACCTATCCAACATGTACAGTGATTTGTTGGAGGTTTGATCACACCTTTCGGATGAACACTTTCTCATAAGACATTTACGTAGATCTGTGTGAGGATTTAGTGGTAGCTCTACATGTTGAGGAAGTTAGGAGCATAGATGCTGGAGTTAGCCCATTTTGAGAGGCAAAAATTGTATTGATGATGAAATAGTCGAGAAACTATTGACCAATTAAGCTCATGAGACATGCAGTAGTATTTGGTGTACAAATTGTGAGGTTAAAGGACATACTAAGGATAACTTCCCTTGTAAATTTATGCATGCCATGTTCTTGGATTGTGAGATTTTTCACTTAGATCATGATTCGAGTAGGTTCCCCTTGTTGCAATGCATGATCGGGAAGAACATGTCTTGTTACTATAAGATTTGAAAGTCCCACACTCATGATTCAAAGAATTGTAGATTGATTAATCGATTCATAAAGCTATTGAGACTGGTGTATATGTCATACTAGAGTTGCAAGCGGTTCTTCTGGAGTAAAGTGAACATCATATTCATAACCATAATGAAGGGCACTCTGATGGAGGTGGTAGAGGTAGAGGTTACCAAGGGGGATATAGAGGCCATGATCACAAAGGTGGAAGAGGTGATTTCCCTCAAGGAACATGTTTTACATGTGGATCCCCTTGTTATTATAGGCATAAATGCCCTCCGAATGTAGTCTACTCATCGTATGGGAAGCAACATACATTTGAGGAATGCCTTGAGTTATATGAGAACATGAGTAAGAAAGATAAGGGCACAGAAAGGTTAGAGTATAATGCGTTGTGGAAGACTAGTGAATGCCAAAGTTAGCATCCGATCCCGAGAGGTTTCCTATCAGTAATCACTAAAATTACTAAGGTTGTGCACACTTGTGAGATCCCAAAGCATAAAACTATTATTACAAAGAAAGAGGTGATAAATGAAAAATATCTAGATCCTTCCCATCAAAAAGAGGTATACTAGGAAATTATGGAGGTTATTAGAAACTTGTAAGGTGAGATAAAATGCTTGAAGGAGCATTCACGAAAGATGGAGCAGGTGAAGGTAGTTGAGCTTCCTTAGAAATATGTTGATGACTTGAAGGAGGTTTGTAAGATGTTGTGCCAGGAAAATATCATTCCTTTGTTAGGGGAATGGATGAGGGAGAAGATGTCGCGCGTTGGATATGAGCATGAGAGAAAAATATTACATGTGAACTTACCTCTTTATAGTATTGAGTATGATAAAGAGATCAGTTTGAATGTAGTTGTTAATGGGTGGTTGTTGAGTAACATACTGATTGATACATGTGCAAAAGTAAATGTACTCACTTTGGATGTTTGGAATCCGATGGGGATACCACCATTATAGCCCTCTTTGAATGTGTTGTAGATGGAAAACAAGACTCAAATCAAGCCCATTGGAGTATTTAAAGATGCCATTATTACTATATAATGGGTCAAGTTTACTGGGGACTTTGAGGTCTTAGAACTTGTAGAAGGAGACAATTTTCTAACATTACTTAGGCGCTCTTTGTGTTACGTGAATAATGATGATCTGTGATTTAATAAAGGTTATATCAGTTTTGATAACAAGGAAGAGTGTGTCATTATTCCTTTAACAGATGGGAAATTTTCACCGTATGTAGAACCCTTGAGTAAAGAGGATCCGAACAGTGTGATTAACTAAAAATTAACTAAACCTAGGTTACCTAAGAACTAGTTAATCTAATCTAGGAGGACATCTAACACAGTAAATAAATATACTATGGCAACATGTAAATGGAATAAATGAGGTAAATTAATAAAATCAAACCTAATATACAAAAATGAGGTAAGGAAAGAACTCAACTGATAACCGATGACTATCATAGAGTGTCGCAGTCATTTGGATATTATAAGAATAGGAGTGAATTTGTAGAAGTCCCGAAAATACTCGATATGGAGGATCTAAGTGGACTAGGGTGCATGGTATAGGACCTGGGCATCTACAAACACTCAGGTAAGGAATATGGGTGCCCTAGTAAGCGTGAAAGCTCCGAAGTTGGGTCGTCATGTATGGTCGAAGGGGTTTTGAAACTCTTCTTACCTGTCACATCAATTATTTTGTACTATTCTAAATGCTCAGATTATTCTAAGAGGAAGAAATGACTTGCAATAAGATAAGAGGAATTATCAAAACCCTAAAAAAAGATGCAGAATGAATGGGTTGATTTGACCTCAGCTGCCACAACAGTGGGCTTACTAACCAGAGTGTTGCACTACATTTTTGACTAGATGTAGTTCTGGTGTGTGTGTGTGCATATCATGCCTTATGTGCTCTTGTGCACCACACTTTGTGAAATAGTGAACAATAAATGAATGTATAAAATGTAATAATATGTGTGTATGGAATATAATAGAATCCCTCCCCTATGAAGTGTGATGCGAGATGTCATAGCTTGTGCATTGAGGATGGAGATATGTATATGCTAATGCAATATATGGATGGAAATATAGATGGAGTGATAGTAGTGTATGATGTTAGGTCCCTCATTATGGTCTCATAAATTTATATTTATAGGGTTCTCTTACTATAATTTCATAATTAACCCCAACAAGGCCGACTATAAGAAAGATAAGGATGAAAAATGACTAGAAGAGGCCCAAAAAGTGGTGGGAAAGTGCTAGAAGGATTGGGGCACCCCCAAGTGGGACCAGGGTGCCCATGGGCACCCCAATACTAAATCTGGGTGCCCCGAGTTAGGGCTAAAATCATGTGGGAAGTGAAAAATGGATGGGCATGTGGGGTCTATAGGGCACAAATTATGACATAAAATAAATCGGATGGCCAAAGGGATGGGGGTTAATTAGTACTTTCTTCACTTAAGAACCTTCTAAATAGTAGTATGAGACTGGGATAAATAAATGTCTAAAATGCATGATTTTATGACTACATTTTTCCCCACTTTATGTTGGTGAGCGTAAATATCAAGAAACATAAAATAGATATAGATGCGTACTGATGTCCATGAAGAGTGTAGTAGAAATGCATTAAAGGACCAGAAAAATCATGTAATGATGAAAATATGGAGGAGTGAGGAAATTATAGATGAAAAATGTGCAAAGAAAAAGGATGAGAGTGAACCTAGGGTGGAACGTGTGTGTGTAGCTTCCCAATGTGTAGTATAGCTACATGGTTAGTAAAACATGTTTGTTGTTGCCGATTTTTTTTTTTTTTTGCTTGTTGTTACCCCCATTTAAATTCTTTTTCTCATACAAACGGACCTACAATGATAAAATGATCAAGTATTCAAATATGTATGTAAGTGTAAAACTACTATGTAAAAGATGCATGTAAAATATGCAAATATGAATGGAACATGTGCACTGATCCATGTCGAGAAAAAATGTAGAAGGATATCTTATATAACCTAGGTTTTTTTGGGCTATCTAGCACCACTGGATGAAGTAGTGTAGAGAGGAACACCCACCATAACCTCCAAGCTCAGTAACTTCTCTACACAAATATGTGTAGAGATATTTGTACTATCTAGGTTTTTTGGGCTATCCGACACCACTAGAAGAATTAGTGTAGAGAGGCACACCCAATTTAACGTAAAATATTGTAATTGCTCCGTAAAAATGTGAAGGGAACCATGTATTGTAAAATTTGATATGTACGGGGTTCATAGACTGGGTTGAACCCATTCGGTGTATGTAACCCAAAATGTCAAGGGAGGGAAGTGCACCAAACTGAACTGGTGTAAATATGTTGTGTTAGTATGTATAAACCCCCAAATGATGCCCCCTTTTGGAGGCACATACAACATCACTAATAGGAGACATGCAGCCCAAAAAGAGGGCCAAACACATGTACACCGAAAATTTATTGGTAGAAACCAAGGCACACATAAAAAAGAAGGCTAGCCAAAGAGAAGTATAAATATGCATACATGTAGAAAAAAATGTATAAGTTACCCAAATAGTGTAAAATATACCAAGGAAAGTAATGTGAACATGCAAAAAGAAAAGTATGCCACATAAAGTGGGTTGCAAACATGGGAAATCACTCATGATGTCACAAGACATGAAAGGACATCATGGCCACAAAAAACAACAAAGTGTGCACATGAAACATAGAGCAAGTCCCACAAACAATAATAAACAATAACAGATAATGGCAAACAATGTAATAAACAAGTATGGAAACCAATATCCCTGTATAAAAAATGTTGCACATGAAGCACCCGTTAGTATGTTAGAAATATAGCTAGTATGTCAAAAGCGTGTATAAGCAAGTATAGTAAAGTGATAAGTACAAAATGAAACAATAACATCTAGAAGATACGAGTGTGTGGATGCCCCTAGCTACCAAAGTGTAGGAAGGGAAAAGGTAAACATCCATGCCGAGTATAAGAGACCCGTATCTGTGATCAAAACTAGAAGAAGGCATGAATGCACATGTGTGGATGATATATATAAATGACATACAAGTAATCAAACTAGCATGCGTAATAAAATGATCATGAAAAAACAAGTGTAAGAAAGAATAAAAGCAACCATATATGTAGTATGATGTGGGTGGGTGGAATGCAATGCAAGATGGAATGATAGGAGCTGTGTTCCCCCCAAGTGGATGGAAATGTATACAGTGAGGTTCATTTTGTTTTCCCCCTCAGCAGTCAAAAATGAACCATAAACGAGAGTGCATCATTGAGAAATGGTCAAATAGAGTGTGTTTTTATCTAGCATGCTATGGTGAATGTGTATATGTGTAGTGAAGATATGTGACATGTAGAAAAGATGTGTGTGGATATTATAGCCTAAGCGTATACTTGTGATGAAATGGAATGTAGAGCGATGATTTAACCCTAAACATATATCACTATAGGATGAAAAGAGGGAGTGGTGATGTAACCTAAGGTGTATACCAATACAAAATGATAGATTAGGTGATGATTTATCTGAAAGCATATGTCACTATTATATTATTAGATGAGTGATGATTTATCCCTAAGCATATATCACAAGAAAATGATCGAAGGGAGTGGTGATCTAACCTAAGGTGTGATACCACTACAAAATGATAGAATATGTGATGATTTATCCTAAAACGTATGTCACTAGCCTAACAATGTCACATGATATAATGCAGTGGTGATCGTGTGGTGAGTGTAAGGTCCATTTGATTTTAAAACCTCAATAATCAAACTAAAGTGTGTCATTAGGTGGTGAACGCAACACATAGAAGACAATGCAATGGTGAAAATAAATGACCATGTGATGAGTAGAATATGTAAATACATGGTGTATGAAATGCGATGGTAGGTATGTAGCATGCATAAAAGGTAATGTATAATGCGCAATGTAAGTAATGTAGTATGTAGGGATGAATGTAATGATAGAATCATATGTGATGAATACTAGTATAGTATGTAGAAAATGTATGATATGAAGGTGCATAGTGTATGACATGAGGTATGTGACTATGTATGGGATATGCATAGATAGCCAAATAGGGTATGTAATATGTAGGATGAATAGTGTATGATAGTGAACACATGGATGATATGAAGATATTATATGTAAGGTGAAGATTAGTAGAATATGTGTGAAGATACATGATGTAGTATTTATGGTATGTAAATGTATGCAATTAACATGATGTACGAGGTGAATAGATGTAAGTGACCAAATGTGGCACAATGTATAACACATAATGTGTAATGCCTAAGGTGTAGGTGTGGGGTTCAGTGTAGCAATAATCCCTCAACATTCCAGTGTGAACCGAAGCACAAGAGTGTGTCATCGGATAACGATGCTAGAATGTACGTTGAATATGTCTAATGTGATAAAAATGAATCTATAAAAGATGATGATTACAACTATGCTAGGAATAAGTATGCCTAAATGTTGTGAGTGTGATGTAGAACTATATAGATATGCTAGAATAAAAGGGGGAATTAGGCATTATGCCCCCAAGTGTGTATGTAAGTAGCTCATGTAAAATCATCTAGAAGGTTGTCATCCTCCAGGTCATAATCAAATGGGTAAGTGTTAGTAACTTGGTAAGCAATGGTGTTTGGTTGGTAACATAAGGAGCCATTGAGGTGAAAGTGATACATACCCATAGCATATTCCTCATCAGTGAAAAGAGGAAGTGGGCAACCATGGGCATACCAACGAGTAAGATTCTATGTATAACCTAGGAAAGAACTATTGCAGATGAAAATGCATCTAAAAGGCATAGGGAAAGATATATCTGTATGGTCAGGATCTAGAGTACCTCTAATATAATCGAGACATGATTGGCCTAATGTGAGTGGTGAAGATCGAGGGGTTTGAGAAATAAAAATCACGAGATAAAATACATAAAGACCATAAGCAACAGGGAGGATGATATACCCATAATAAAGGTGAGAAGCATATAATGTAGGATGAAGATTGTTGAGGTAAGCCCTAAGTGAGTCAAACCCTCATGTGTACATATAGTGTCATCACATGTAGGATCAAATGGAATGTGTTCCCAATATGAATTATTCATGAAAAGTGTGCAAGTGAATGGTGGGCATGCTAAGGTATGTGATGCAAGTGAAGGTGAATGTGATAGAGCGATGTCCATAGAGTGGACAAGCCCCTGATAAGGAATCATAGCAGTATTAATAACAGGTGGCATAGGGGAACACCATATATTATACAAATGGTAAATCTGTCAAGTGGTGGAAAGTGAGGTAATTCATCTATAGGCTACGGATCATTAGTAATATTAGTACATGGAATAGGGAGACTAGTGTTAGGAGCATAATCACAGTATCAGAATGGGTCATGGTCATGAGGAATAATATGTTCAATTCCTTCATGAAGGAATTTAACACAATGATGCATAATAGATGCAACAAATTGCATGGCATGAAGCCATGGCCAATCGATCGATCAGAGCGATTATAAGAGACATGGAAATAAATGATGAAGAAGACAATGTGGCGCAGTAATGGGAAAGGTAATGTGACCAAGACACGGATGGAAAAAACCATCATAATAACACAATGAAATACTAGATGGGAGAACATCATGAGTGAAGAGACCTAAAAATTCAATAAATGACATAGGACACGGTTGATATCATACCCGTTATTGATTAAGGTGCATTTTACACCAACATTTTAGATGCAATAAATGATATGCAAGGATGGGTCATTTTCAAAAGTATAAAATCAGTCGGAGGGATAGATGGGAAAGTAATATACTAAGAGAATGCATCCGTAAAGGTATTATAGACTATATCGGGATGTGTATCTTTATCAGAATTGGAGTAGTGAGTAAAATATTGATAATTTTAGCTCACAATTTAGGATGGAGAAGAAAAAAATCATGAATGGAAATAACCATGATAAAGAAATGCCAGGGAATAATAAGGATCCTAGGAATATGTAGGCTGAGTTGGGTTCACCAAAATTAGTAACTAAAAATTATCTAAACCTAGTTTAGCTAATAACTAATTAATCTAATCTAGGAGGACATATAACACACTAAATAAATATACTATGAAAACATGCAAATGGAATAAATGAGGTAAAATAGTAAATTCAAAACCTAATATGCAAGAATGAGTTAAGGAAATAACTTAGTTGATAACCGATGACCTTGTAGAGTGTCGTAGGTCTGACTAGAAATTCTTGGAACAGAAGCAAATGTCCAAAAGTTTTGAAAAGATTAGATCTAGAGGATCTTAGTGGATTGGGGTGCCTAGAATTGGAATGGGGCACCTACGAGCACTCCAGTAAGGAATTTGAGTTCCCTAGTATGTAAAAAGCTCAAAAGTTTTTCTTCACGGGGTCGAAATGTGATCTCGAAACTCTACCCGCCTCTCACATCAATTATTCTATACTTGCACAAAATTCTTAGAGTATTCCAAGAGGAAGAAATGATCTTTAATAAGAAAAGAAGAAGTATCAAAACCCTAAAAAATATACTGAGAATGAATGGGTCAAATTGACCTCATCTCCTACAACATTGGGCTTACTAAACTAAGCATTGCACTACATTTCAGACCCAGATGTAGTTTTGTGTGTGTGTATGTTGTGCCCTAGGTGATCTTGTTCCATTCGTAATTTGTGAAATAGCAATCAATAGCTAAATGTAGAAAATGTAATAGTATGTGTGCATGTAATATAATAGAATCACTCCCCATATGAAATGTGATATAGGTGTCGTAGATTTTGTCTTGATGATGGAGTTGTGGATGCCAATGCAAGAGATGGATGTAACTCTAGATGGAATGATAATAGTGTATGATGCTAGGTACCTCATTATGGTATCATAAATTTATATTTATAGGGTTCTCATTGCTCTAATTTCATAGTTAACCCCAAAAAGGCCAACCAAAAGAAAGATAAGGATGAAAAACAGCTAGAAGAGGCCCAAAAATGAGGTGGGAATGTGCTAGAAGGATTGGGGCACCCCTAGGTGGGACCGGGGTTCACATGGGTTCCTAAGTACTAAATCTGGGTTCCCAGCTTATGGCTAAAATCATGCGGGAAGTGCACAAATTGTTGGGCATGTGGGTGTACTAGGTCACAAATTATGAAATAGAATAAATAAGATGGCTTAAGGGATTGGGTTTAATTAGTACTTCACTCAAGAACCTTCTAAATAGTAGTATGATCTTGGGATAAATAAATGTCTAAAGTGCATGATTTTTGACTACAATAGGATATATGCACACACAATTAGGGATCATGAAGTGCTTGAGCCATCTAAAGAATTCATAATTCAGTGGGATTATGCTCATTCTATGAGTGATAAAACCAATGTTTCCTATGAAAATTGGGCACATAAGACGTATTAAATGGCCAGTAAGAGATCCAAGATATAGTTACTCACATGATTAGGCCACATGTTGTTCAAAGTTTGAGTCCTTTCCAGTGTACCTCGATACACTTTGGTGAAGGAAACCCTTATGTGTTTTTATGCACCATGGAATCCCAATGGAAGGATAAGGGTGAAAAAATAAATATGCTAGTTTATACCTTGCATGGGATAGTTGGGCACTAGTTGACTACACATAGAGATAACCTTTTGGAGTGGCAAGAAGTGAGAATCGATTTCTCTACTAGGTTTCTTAGGAACAATGTAACTTCATAGATATGTGAATTCCATGGGAAGGATTCTTCTTTTAACCATGTTTAGAAAAGTGAGAGACTTTAGATGGAGGGGTAGGAGGCCTTTCTACCATCACTCTGGGTACATAAGTTCTATGCCACTCTAAGCGGTTACGCACGCATGGTATGTTCATGCAAAGTTAAAAAGAGAAAAAAATTAATTGGCGGAAGATGACTTTAGGTATGATTTATACCTTTGATTATTTTACTACAAAACCTTCGATGAATGAAGGATTATAGATCATGAAGTAGCTTACCTTGGGGGATAGTGCAAAAGCTAAGGAACTCCTATTAGATATGTTTAGAGAGTTAGATTTAGAGGCAAGCTTTAAAGGAGGAGAGATAAATGAGGATCACCTAGGGTGCGCTTGAATGGAAAAAGAGAGGGGAAAATTGATTTATATGATTGATGATGAAGAAGTAGAGAATATATATGTTGACCACATTATAGGTATGCGCAAGGTCTTTGATAGTGCTGATGAGAAAGTGTGTGCTTATCACAAGCCTATGAAAATGAATAAGGTCAACATTGGGAAAATACGTAACCTAAGGAGGCCATTATTGGTGACTTTTGGTATGAAAAAGAGGAAAAAAAGATTATTGAGATACTTCACGACTTCCATGACTTATTTCCATGAGGTTATCATGAGTTGAAGGGAGTGCATCCCTCTTTGGGCCAGATGAGGATTAAATTAAAGGAAGGTGTGTACATGATTAGGAAGAGGCCATACAAGATGAATCCTTATCTGCGTGTCAAATTTAAGGAAGAGATTGATAAGATGTTGAAATGTGGAATCATTGAGCCCATTGAATAATTAAAGTGGGTTAGCCCTATGGTAATAAGCATCAAGAAAGATGGTAGGATAAGGATTTGTGTGGACTGTAGAGAGTTGAATGTTTCATGTGTTATAGATCCTTTTCACACCCCATTTACGGAGGATATCTTGGAGGGAATTGCAAGGCAAAAAATTTATTATTTCATAGATGGATTGTATGGTTATCATCAAGTGTAGATTACTAAAGAATATTTCTCAAAGGAGGACACAAATCATATGACACATCGGAGAAAGTCTTTGAGAGGTACAGAATGTTTGGGGTGTCTCTTAATCCCAAGAGGTGTAATTTTTTTCAGTGGCATAGTGAAAGCTACTAGGCCATGTGGTCTCAAAGGATGGCATCACAATTTGTCTTGAACATGTTTTAGCTATCCTAGCTCTTTCCTTGCCAACATACAAGAAATCCTTACAGTCCTTTCTCGGAAAAATAAAATTTGCTAGGCATTTCATTCCTAACTTTTCAAGACTTGATGGCCCATCACCCTCATGCTCAAGAAGGATATAGCCTTCTGTAGACAAAAATCAAGACAAAGCTTTAACAAGATCAAGTAAGAAATTTCTTACGCACCAACACTCATGAACCCCAACTATTTAAAGGATTTCATCATTTATGATTATGATGTTGATGTGAGTGCCGTTGCTTATCCGAACACAAGAAAATGAACAAGGACCGGAGAAATAATATCTTTCTTCAGTCAAACACTAAAATATTATAAGTTGAAATATAGTTACATGGAGAAGCAAGTTTACACCATTATGCATGCACTCAAGAAGTTTAAGAACATGCTTGCCACACAAATCATATCAAGGTATTAGTCTCTCACTCTAGTGTTAGAGATTTCATCATGGGAGAAGAAATCAGGTTAGAAGAGGGCGAGGTGGGTTACCAAGATCATGGAATATTATGTGAATATCAAAGTCACAAAGCTAGTAAAAGATATTTTTCTCTACAAAAACTTGAGGATGCGCAAAATGAACCTAAGAATTCATTATTTCTGGATGAAGATATCCCATGCTCTGAGCCTAAATAGAATGAAGTCCCTAGTACACGCAACTAGATGAAGGACATGATCACATTTATTTTCAAGAGTGCATACCCTCCCGACCTAAACAAGTAAAATAGATACATCTAAGGCTGCAATCTATTCCATATCTTCTAATTGATGGCCTTCTCTTTAAAAAATTTTTGATGGCATCCTCTTTGTAGTGTATCGATAATGCAAAAGTTGAAAAATTTATAGCATAGTTTAAAGATGGATCATCTGGTGGAAACTTCTTTGCTAATACTACAGTAATGAAAATTATAATGGCCAAAATATTTTGGTGAACCATGTTCACAAACGCACACAAGTGGGTCATGAAATGAAAAGAATGTGCTTTCTTTGCAGAAAAGAAGAAATTGGGAGTGCTTCCCCTTCAACCAATCCAAGTTTATTAGCATTTTGTGCTATGGGGTCTCAACTTCATAAGTATGATCAATCCTCCCTCAAGCAATGGCCATAAGTGGATGCTAACAAATTTATGGATTACTTCACCAAATGGATAGAGGCTATTGTGCTCAGGAATCAACTAATCAATCATCCTCAAATTTTGTGAGGCTATTGTAACATGGTTTGGCATTCCTCATACAATCATTTCTAATAATGCAAAATCCTTCTTTGATACTCAAGTCACTAATTGAGCTCTTAGTCTGGGAATAATTCTTCCAATTATTACCCTCAAGGTAATGGCTTGGTATAATCAACAAATAAGAATATGATTATGATCATAAAGTGGAAAATTAATATCAGCCAAAGAAAGTGGCATACAAAGGTCTCGCGCATGCTTTGGGAAGAGAGAATCACAATGAAGATGGGAATATTAAATTCAAATTATAATCTTGTCTATGACAAGGATGCTACACTTCCTTAGATATTTGAGTTGAATTCGTTATCGCTTTCCTAAAAACTAGAATTTGAAGACATAGATCGAGGGAAATCAAAATGGAAGAGTTATTTGAACTTTAAGAATTAAGGAACTCTGCCATGATCAAGCTAGAACAATATCAACAATCCAAAAAGAAGTGGTTTGAGAAAAATGTTAGGCCTCAAGATTTCAAAATTGGTGACTTTGTCTTGCAATGGGATGATAACAGAACTAAACCAGTGCCATTCAAATTTTGATGCACTTTGGAGTGCCCCATACATTATCGAGTTCTTCTTGCAAAGAGGCTAACTCATTCAATTTAACTCATCTTGATGGAGGTGCACTATCAATCCCAGTCAATGGGATCTATCTCAAACCCTTCCATTAAGCTCTTTCCATCATTTTGTAAATATTAGAGTAGTTTCAATTCCTCCAAGTTTGTTATGCGCACATTGTCTTATTTATATATAGTTATCTCTTCTACGTGCTTCTCACACGATCTCTTTTTTACTTCTAGGAGGACAATCCTCTTCTAGGATTTTTCACCGATCATATAGGTTTCACAACAAGAATTCAAAATGTTTCATCAAGTGACTTCGGGGAAGTTATTCTAGGTTTCGATCAGAATTTCATATTCCTAAGAAGACTCCATGCCCAATGGATGCTCAAGGCTACTGATATCCCTCATCAAGCAGAAAGATGGCCCCAAAATTTTCCAAAAAATTATCCAAAAATTTCCCCTGTTATTTAGATAACTTACATTCTATTCTCGCTCTAAGATTTTACATTGTAGGTTGCGCACACTTTAATTGCTCCTTTGGCACATTCCTTGGCCAAAGTTCCTTGAGTGCCTTTGCACACTCCTCCTTTCCTATGCCTCCCATATTTTTTTATTCTTTTCTTCTATCTATTCCATTTTCCCTCTCACCCAATCTCTCTACATTCACCATCTTCCAAGCAGTTCATACATCCTTTGCGCGCGCCTTTGTTTTGCATTCCAAAATTAGCTAAGTACCTGACATCCTTGCATGCCCACTTCATTACCACCATACATTATATTGTAATGATTTATCCTTTATCATACATTCTTTCTACAAGTGTTTCATCTCATTTCTCCTATGTGTTCTGTCTTTGCGTGCCTTTCCCTCTGTTTTCCTTCTACACCTTTCTCTTTTACACATGTCTTCACTCCTTTTTATGTGCCCTTATATGCCATGTGTTATATGTCAGACTTTGACTGTGTGACATGCAACCAACCAAAGCATGCCAACGAGGGCATCAAATCCTAACAAACCAATGTATGACACGTGGCGTAAAACAACAAAACGAATGCACAGATTGGCCAATCTTCTAGTCAATCAGCGTGTGCCATATGTCTTGCATGTTTAGTTTTCACTATAAAATTATAATAGCCATAACTTTTTCTACAAGGCTTTGACACACACACACACACACACACACACACACACACACACACACACACCTGGTCTCATTTGAAAGATCTTGCGACGTGGGTTACACTTTAGATCATTCAAATTTAAAATTTGGTAGGATTTGGTTGGTGAGAAGTAGGAAACATATTTATTACCATTAATGAACATATCTAATTACTCCAACCACCCGATTTGATTTTCTTTTCCCTTCTTTCTTCTCATACACACCAAATAAATATGGTGAAGTGCATTTGAAAAATTTGCAGGAATTCATTGCTGGTTTTTAGTGGTTGTGATTCAAATCTAATTTTTCCCTTTTTCTCCTCTTCTTCTCTCATTGATTCATATATAAATGTAAGAGCATGGTTCATTGTAAAGGGTTGGAATTTTGGATCCTCTAGTATTTTCTAAGTATTTTTTATCTCTCCATTTTGATTTGCAGGCATCTAGATATGGATCTTCCATGTGGATATCAGCCTCATACACCATTGTAAAAGACTATGTATATCTGGAAGCAATAAAAACATTGTTTTGTGGTTATTCTCTACCTTAACGTGTTTATATTATTCTTTCTTTCCTCTATTTATATTGTGTGTTTTTTTTGTCATTTCAATTTCCTTACACTACATTTTCTTTTTATGTCTCATGAAATCAATCATTTGAATGCATTTTGGTCATGCTACATATGCCTAGCCTCCCTTTATGCGCTTTCCTTAATTTTTCTCAAAATAGGTGGTGTTCATCCCAATTTTTCTGGTGTTATCGCCTTCCTTAGTTTAGTTTTCCATTTTTATGTTATCCTTCTATCCCTGGTCCCTTGGCATCATTAGCTTTTATTCTCCTTTTAGTATTAGGAATAATAGTTGTAGTATAAGAAGGTAGAGGAACCAACCTTCTCCGAGGTCATATCAAGCGCGCAAGGTCCCACAACTTGGAGATAGTCCCATTGTTGACTCAATGACTCTATTATTTCAGATCGAGAGACGGGTGCAAGTTCAAGTCCTAACATAGCCCTTAAATGAAGTAGTACAAGATAGTCATGAATAGTTATGGGATGAATGGAGGATAATTATTCATAGATCCTAGAGGGATAACTACCCCAATGTATTTTAGATTATTATACAACACCATTCAGGAGGAACCTAAGAAACCTTAAGAACTTATGAAACCTAAAGATCCTAAGTAACCTGAATGAGGACATTTAAGGAGTTAAGTTTGGGGGTGTGATGAATTTTTAAATCCCTTTATAAACATTTTATCTTCTATACTTTGTTACATCATTTTATCCTTTAATTTGTATTCCTCCTTTATACTACTTAGACATTTCATTATAACCTAAACTTATGGCATGAATATTAATTAATATAGTTATTACTAGTTTACTTCATTTTGTGGTATTGTGAGTATGCATTTATTCTCTTAATCACAATAAGGTTCTTAAATGATGCTTTATATGATGCCAACCTTGTTTACAAGAATTTTTTATATGAAACAACTCACATGTAGCAAAATTATCCTTACATAGGAGCCCATCCGCAACCAAAAGGTTCATTTACAACTAAGGGATCATCCATAATAACTCGCATACAATAAAATGACTTGTCTGTAGTAGGAAGATACATCCAAAGGAAGTAACACACATGGAAGAAGCCATGATTGTGGAAATTACACTTCAGTCTACACGTGTCGATGGAAGAAGCAATTATAATTAAAATATGAGAACTAAGAGATGACTCAACTCCAACATCTGATTATGCATTACAACTTAACAAGGAACTAACTGATTAAATTCATGATTTAGGAATTGATTGATCAAACTGATTAGTTACTTAAGTTATGTGATTGACATGTAAACACTTGTTGATTAATTATGTTGCATGCATCTAGGCCCTAGATTATTTGGTTGAGATATTTTACTTAATCTGATTTGAACTCCTAGTTGAACTCTATTTCTTCACACTTCTGTTGTAATGAGATGTATAAAAAGAAAAGGATTAATGCTAAAGAGATAATAATGAATGTATGTAGATCTAGAATTTTTGTATTCCCAATTGTAATCTTCATGACAATGCAATAAAATTATGAGTTTTATTTATTAATTGTAGTCATAAGCCTTAGGAAGGATTAACACACAAGGAAGGGCCTACTTGTGGTTTTTTAACCCCCTCAATCATTTGTTGATTTTAATTATTGCATGATTAGATTAGCAACACTCATTTATTTTCATGCATTTTGAGTTTACATGATTTACCTTAGTTGTAGTATTTATTTCCAATCTGAATATAGTTTGTTTCCAATAATTGTTATTTCCCAAATTATAATTACAGTAATTTACTTCTTTACCTCCTAAATACCTGCATTTTTGCATACAAAACCGACATTATTGAAAGTATATGTCCCTTGGTTTGATAATTAAATGAATGTAGATTAAT
This sequence comes from Taxus wallichiana var. yunnanensis, assembly GCA_018340775.1. Lineage (NCBI taxonomy): Eukaryota > Viridiplantae > Streptophyta > Pinopsida > Cupressales > Taxaceae > Taxus > Taxus wallichiana. Next base: position 589,587,592 of record CM031240.1, read on the forward strand.
GAACAACATATTAATTACTTCAAGTTAATTTCCACCATCGAGGTTACATTTTTAAGGAATCATTTTTGAAGAACTCAAATTGATGTGTTGAGAATCCATGATTCTATTATGTATCTTCAAAAGGACAGTTAATTAAAGATGAACATATACATGCATGATCCGAGTATGCTATTAGCATGAGATGACCTATCGGGTGAATTAAGAGCATAAGAGTGTGAGATGAAGTTTGGATAAAAATGCAAAGGTTGGATATATAGTCATTGATACACACACTCCATGAAAATTTAAAAGGAATACATTATATAGGGTGTTACAAGTGTTTGATGAAGTATCCATGGTTTTTTTAGGTTTTAGAGGCATGAACAGAGATCTACTAGTATGTATACATCTACGAGTCAAGGAAACTAATTAATTACATAAATATAAGAGCCTAAGTGTTCCTTCAAGTATCTATGTGGTGTGCTCACAAAGTGGTATATCGATGTGGAACATCAGAGATTCATAGAAGTTTTTAAAACATCGTGAGGCTAGTTTCAATAGTTTTAGAATTGTAAAATTACACCTAGAGCTCCTAAAGGTGGCTTAGATAAAGGGTATTGAGAAGTATGTCATATTGTGGTTATAAATATCTCAGGTGTGATGGAATCATGAAGGAAGATGATGTCTTAGCTCATCAAAGTAGATGATTTCCTAGTGAAATGAGGATGAACTATTATAGAGTATCCCTGAAATTCGTTCTATTATTGATTTCTTGGTTCAATGATAGTGAAAGAGAGAGAAAGAGATAATTTGAAACTAAATGTTGCATAGTACGAATTTAGTATGCCATATAGGTGATTCTTTAGGTGTATATAGTGATATAAATATGATGTATCATGATGAGTTGATCATGATATATCTTTATTTCAAATGATTAAAAATGTAAATAAAACTATGTAAATATTGTTTTTTTATTAGTCATTTTAGGAAAAGGAAGATTTTAAGGATCAAATCCACGTGATCTAGGCATGATAGATCCCCAAAATGCATGACAAGTAGACTAGTTAAATAACATATGTAAAATTACCATAAGTTTGAGGTGAATGGACTTAGACAAGGTATTTCTTATGCATATCATGTCTCAAGATTGATAAGGATGTTCTAAGTGATGTCCTAGGTGTCAAAGTTCAGGTTGTAGGATATAGTGACCTATAAGAAATTTGAAGCAAGATCTTAAGTAGAGTATGACTGTGTGAAGGAATATCAAAACATGTTAGAGGCGGGGAGATTCCTAGGAACCCCAAAGCAAGGTATGTAAGATGTTTGGATGGGTTATATGGAAGTAGAGATGGTTCTTAGAGGTCTATTATCCATGTGAAGAAAATTATTGTGTCAAGGGTTATGATTAGCATGAAGAAGGCTAAGATTATTGAATGAATGCTTCAAGATACAGTAAAATGTTTGATCCCTCTCATAGGCAAGAGTGCAAGGTAAATGTTCAAATTTGTCTACTTTCCATTAGAAAGGGGTAGTATAAACCCAAGAGGAGTGATTAAAAGATGGTTCATGAAATGTATGGGCCTTTAGGGATTGAATAATTTTGTATTCTTTACACTGAAGGCACTATGTAGGGACAAGTGGTTTTGGTGATTGAAATGATGAGTTTGAAGGCAGATTTTGTAGTTTTGAGCATTGAAATGACCTAGAATGAGATGTATGACAAGAATGGAGGACAAGATAAGGTGTATTAGGTGAGGGGGAGCCTTTACTAGGTCAAAAGGATCTTTCTATGTTGTTGTAGGAGTCAAATAAGGGGAAATTCAATCCCAAGGGAGCTTATTGGTAATGTAAGTAAATTTTTTGCATTATTTAGCCTTGTGTTGTCATTTTTCCATGTTTTAGTAGCATTTTATTATTTTTCATAAATGAAAATGGGGAGAGGGACATCAACAACATGAGAATGAGGTCAATAAGGTGTTTTTCATATGGTTTCCATCAATGTTTCTAATTGAGTGTTGTCATCAATGACAAAGGGGGAGATTGTTTACCATTGTGCATTGATGTTGTCATTGATGTCAACCCCCATTGATGGGAAAGGGTGTCATGGTTTTCTATGATTCCCCATGTGATTTTATTGAGTGGTAAAACATGGAAGTTGATTGGTAGTGTCAAGACTTGGAGGGTTCTAGGGTGTCTGGTGCATGGTCTAGTGAGATGAGTCAAAGTATGAGGCCTCCCAATATTGTTGGAGTATTTAATGAGGTCAAACATAGCCCATATGATGGGTGATGGGTGCATATGGTTCTGCATTGAGTTAGCATGTTCTGTTCTTAGTTGATTCAGGTCATTCAAGGCTTGTTTCTAGCCCTGGAGAATGCAGAATGAGGTAGAGATGTTAGATTTAGATGAGATATTTCTTGTTGGATTATGGTTTTAGTATGGTGGAAGTGTAACTAAGGTGTATGATGATTTTTAGGTAAGAATTCATAGGTTAGAATTTATAGGGTCCTTGGGAAGCTACAAGTGAGAAATAGGAAGGTTTACATAGGCAAGTCATTGGTGCTAGAGAGTTTCATGCATATATGAGATAATTAATGAGTTTTAGAAGGTATAAGATGTTATCATGATGCTTCATGATAAGTTTCAGGTCATTCTAACATAGGAAATGAAATTTATGCAAGTTTTGTTGAAACCGTGTGAGTTTGAATGTGTTTTTAAGTAAAAGTTGGACCTTTTGATGATCATTGTGAACTGTGTGATTTTTATGGGGATCTAATCTCTTTTGAATATATTTTTAGGTAAATTATGAAGCTTTCACAACAATAATTATTGGTTTTATTATCACATTTTTATGAACAATTGTTAATAAGCTAAGTTGTTTTGAAACCCTAGTTAAACCCTTTTGAGGAGTAGTTTGCTAAAAAGTGCTTGTATCATCCCAATTTTTATTTCTAGTGAAAGGTATGTTAGAGTAGGTGGTCATATGTGGTCCCTGCTTAAAAATGTAAGTTTATGAAGATTTCTAGTTTGAGGAGAAATTTTCCAAATGGGGTATGAGCTATATTTCCATTGTGTGATGTATGTGAGTTATTATTTATTTCCAAATAGGTTTCAGGACATGTTCATGGAGGTATATGGTCAAATGAGCTCCATTCAGGTTGAGTGGTCAAAGGGTAGTTTTGAGGCCATAAAAAGTAGTGTTCAGTAAAGTGAGCATAATTAGAGCTAAAGGAATTTTTTTGAGATGATTCAAGTTTTTGGAAAGAATATTTAGAGATATTTCCATAGATATGAGGTTTGTCTCATGATGGTGAGTTTTGATAAGGTTTCAGTCAGGTTTTGGACAAAACGACTTTTACCAGTGTAGGATAGACAATATCTACTAGATGTTTTGAGTTGATTGAAGAATGAGATCGATTAGGTGATGATTTATATTACATGGAATATGAATAGGGACAAATTTTGTATCTAATAAATCCATTTAGAGGTATTGAATGTTCCTATAAATGTTTTTAGTAGTTGATATTTGAAAGTAACTTTTAGGTAGTTTGGGTTTGGTGAGGAAAAAAGTGACCGTGGTTTGAGCTGGTGAGTGTTTCAAGAATTGTAAATTTCCTAGAATTTTTCTACAGGTTTTGGTATTTCCATCAAGTTATTAATTACATGGTTTGGCTATTTCAAGTGATTTTGTTGCATAATGAATTTTCTAGGGTCCTAAAGGGTGTATGAAACAACTGTTTTGACAAGTACAAAAACACTCGAGCCCATTAAATGAAATAATTTTATTGGTTGAGATAAATTATGACCATGTAATATGTTAAATTTTTATCTTTTTTTTTTGGATATTATTGGGTTATGAATAATTATTTTTTTGATGTTAGGGCATTTTTATCTTTGTGCCCATAAGGATTTGACCATTTTTGGAGCATGAAATGTTGTTTTTGGCTAGGCTGACCTACTTGGGTCACTTGTGACTATTGTGATAAAGTTATGGGATGTTTTTAATGATGCATTGGTTAAACCAAAGGATCAAGACCATCATCCTTTAGGCTGGATGAAATAAACATTTATAAAAGTGATGTTTTGGGTTCATTTTTGAACTAGTGCTCTTGGAGGGAAGAAGTGCGACCTAGAGGAGAATATTTTTAGATATGAGAGTATGAATTGAAGGTTTAGGAAGATCATGAATGTTTGAATAATTATTTAAGACATGAGAGAAAAAGATTAGAGCCAAATAAATATCAAGAAGAAGAAGAAGATAGAGGAAGTTTGTTTCCCAGGATTTAAGCTAGGGTTTATGAGATGAATATGTTATCTCGATCACTGTGGCATAAGAAAAATCGGAGATCAAATATCTCTAGGTGGTTGAATTATTTCTTGGTCATCCTTGGGGGTTGAATCCTCCTTGTACATTGGGTGCTTTAGTAAATTAGGGGTTGGTGCTCCTTGTAGGGTTGGTGCTCTACTAAACTAGGGGTTGGTGCTCCTTGTGGGGTTGGTGCCTTATTAAATCGGGGTTTGTTTCTCCTTGTGAAGTTTATGATTCATTAATCTTCTTTTATTTTTATAAAATAAGCAAATTTTTAGTGGTTTTTGTTACCCATGAGGGTTTCCCACTTACATATGACATTCTTATGTTGTATACTTTGTTTCATGCTCTGTGATTGATGTTACATATCTAATGCACACATATGGTTATGAATGGTTAATGGATGAATGAATCAATGAATGTAAGTGATCGTAAATGAATTTAAAAGTAATGTAGGACTAATTCATCCCCCTCGGTCCATTGTGTTTCTAACAACAAGATTCCCAAATCCTCGGTTTAATGACATGATACTCAAATCCTCATTTTGTGAAAGGACAACTAAATTCTTAGCATTATTCTAGCCATCTCAAAGGAAATAAACATACAAGAACAATTATTTCTCTTCTCTCAAGGAACACAAGTGTAATGTATCCTTGATTCAAGAATATTCTATTTTCACATTTACTAAGTTAAAGTTCAATTTTGTTTATCACGGAAATTTACTATACTTATCTTATTTTGCATCTTCTACTTTACTCCTACGAAATCAACACACAAATGGAACATAAAATAATCTCAATAAAAAGACACTTTGAAAAATAAAATATCTAGGGAATGAATTCAAACATTATTTCTACTACGCACAAAAGGTCACTGCTAAGATCATTATCCTCTTCTAGATTTTATGATACACATTCTATAATCTTCATTCAATATGGTATCAAGCACAATCCTCATTTGGAACACTATCAATTATAACTCCCTTTGAATATCCATAAGGTACATTCTTCTTATCTACTTTATGCTACAAAATATTCATTAACTAGTTTAAAGTGGGGGAAATTTAGTTACAAAATCATGTAGTTTTTATTTACATCACACCTATAAGTATGTCATTATATACATGATTCCTAAATAATAAAAATAGACACTAATAACACTTTTTTACTTTTACATTGCTTTATCCATTTTGATACTCTTGAAATTTACTTTTCTTGAATGGTGAATTGTATTTTGGACATTGGACAACACATGAACTATCTTTTTATTTCTTGTTCTATCTTCTAAGGATCCCAAACACTGCTACCTATTAGGGACAAGATCGCCTAGGTGTTGTTGTTCCCTTTGGGTGCTTCTATCCTTTTCTCTCTCTTTTTCAAGTTTGAAATGCAACATCATTTGTTATCTTTTCTAAATTACTACTTATCACTTTAGGTTGGAAATTTTGGTTGTTAATAATGAAATTCAAAGAAAGGGAATAATCTTATTTTAATGAAAAATGTATATCATGTAAAATTTAAAATTTTGGTCATGACAACCAAACGCACACTTGAAATTCCCTTTCCTGGTCAATGTAAACCTTTCCTCAAGCCAACATTTCAACCGTGTCACCCTAATTAAATTTTATATGAATGTGTTACATGATTTTAAAGCATGTTTCATGTGCAAATAAGTGTACCTAGATTTATTATTTAATCCATTGAGATATATGAAATAACAATGTTCTCGAAGGCTTTAAAAGGGCTATTTTTGGTCTTTTTGTCACTAGTGAACACCCTCCATAAGCTTACAAGGAAAATTCAAACAATTTGGGAGTTATATGGGAAATAAATGAATTTATCCAAGGAATTTTAGGAATATTTTGTAGATATAATTTATGTTAGGAACAAGTTAAGAAAATTCGGTATATTTTGCAAAGCAATAGAAAAATAATGTTTTGAAGGACCTAGTCACCTTGTTTGAAGAGATCCAGGAGCCTTGCAAAGAAATGGGAGATCATATCCCATGAATTGGAAATATTGAAAATATTACTTCATGGTGTAATAATCAAGGAAGAATTAATGGAGTGTAAAAATGTGAGAACTTGTCTATCAGTGCAACACAAGAGTCTTTATACAAGGTGGAACTTGATCAAATGGTTTCATACACCTTAGAAATAATTAGGATCCTAAAAAAGGTAAAATTGGATTTCATTATACCCCCTCATCTTCCATGTGCTAGATTTTATTATATTCATTCTAGACTCCGGTGGAAAATCAACTTACTAGCACACACACATGGGATAAAAGTGTAAAATAGACTAAAAAGAAAATTTCAAGATAAATTAGGTCTTAAAAATGGTGGTAATGGACTCAGTGGGTTATTTGGAGTCAAAATAATATAATATTGGCCCTCCGAACTCCATTTCTTTCTTTCAATCCCCAAAATCCACTCGATCTATTTTTATGTTGCATTTGATGACATCAACATTCCAAGAAGCTTGGGTGGGGTTTTTAGAGGCATAATTTTCCTGTTTCCATTTTTAATTTGGTGTAAAGGGACATGGGGGATAAAAATCCACTCCTCCATTTATTTTTATGTTTCATCACTTAAGTGACAACTTGAGTTGTTAGAAACATGGTATAAACTCACTTTGTAACTCACTTTTAACCACTTTTTCATGATATCTTGACCCACGACAGAATTTTGGAGAGTGGATGTCCATTTTTACCCATTTACCAATAGATAAGAGGACATGGGGGACAAAAAAATGTTCTCCACCTATGAAGGAAACTTTTCATTACTTAAAAGTGACAACTGAGGTGTTAGAAAAATGTTAGAAACTCATTATTTTCATGAAATTTTGCCCCATTCTCATGAATCAAGCACCCATGGTGCATTTTAGAGGGTATTATGTCAATTTTTCCCATTTCCCCTTATTTTAATGGTGTAACTAGACTTCTAACCTCCACCAGATCCGGTTAGCCAATTTGAGTTTAAGTTGAATTAAGGCATGCAAACGGGGAAATTTTTTTCGAAAGGGGGAAGCCATTTTAATTCAATGCCTCACAAAATTTTAAGCTCATTTGTTTTATTTTCTCTCTCCAATTTCTTTTGGTATGTTTTTAAGTTTCCAAAGTTCTTCGATATTCTCCATGCCCAACATCCTTTTTTTTGCTCATATCTCCCAAACCCCATGTCCATGTTTTCCATGAGATTTTAATTGTAGCTTCCTTGAAAAACACATTTAATAAGAGTATTTACATGCCTCCATTGATTATATATATCATTTTTACATCCATTTGAAAAATTCAGCCTAAAAATATGTTTTCACAGATCTACCAAAACCCGACAATTGAAAACCTTTGAAATTTGGAGTAAAACCTCACATTGCAAAACAAAAACTTTTGAGATTACTTTCATTCCATTATGACATTGGTAAGACCCAATTTTAAACATAGTAATCCTTCCTAAGCCTCACTACTATAAATAGTAATTGTTGTAAACAGTTCGTTCTTAGAGTTTCCATTGCCCTTTGAACATCAGGGAAACTCAAAATTACTAAATTAAGAAATTGGTAACTAAAATGAACTTCTCAAAATAAGGATTAATAAGAATAGTAAGTCTCGAGATGTTAGTTAAGAAAGAAATATGATGATCCTATTATCCATTTTTATACACCCTCTTTGTAAAAATGGACAACTTCAGATTTTGAACCTAGGTAGTTAACTAAGGTTCTGGGAAGAGATAGTGAAGGAAGAGGCCCCGTGGCCCACAATGAGAAAAAAATGGATAAAATGATTGCATGGAAAAAATGGTCCTTGAAGTATGCATACACCTTATCCTTGGAAAAAATCCAAAAATTAAGAAAAGTTGGAAGAAATCTAGAAAAATTTTAAATTTTGGCCAAAAATTGGTTAGGGGCAAAAAATTAGCTTGCTGAAAGCTAAAAATAGCATGGTTAGCTATCAAAGGAATTGATATGTGTGGTTAGGTGAATGAGTCAAGATCCAAGATCGGTGATTTTAGACTCTGCAATGAGCTAGTTTTAAGGTTGGCTGAGCTAGGGAAAATTTCGTTGAATGCAAGGGAAGAGTATGATGGGGACGTGGAAAACTCACCGAGTGAGTTGGCGGGCTGTGGGAGGAAGGTGTTGATCTATTTTTTTGTTCCTTTTCAAGTAATTGATCTAGTACTAAAGAAAACTAAATAACTCATAACATGGAGGGTTTATGGTACCTCAAATTTGTGATGGATGCAAGAAGACGAGCACAAAGTGAATGATCTCAACTACAAGCTCGATGAACCTATAAAATAAGGACACTAAGAGGAAAATGGATTAGATGATAGATGGGGGTTGGTTGACAAAGTCATATCCAAGAAGCGTTAAATTCCTTGGCGGTTTTCAACCCCATGTTTTGATAAAATAGGATAAAAGCAATAATAATAAACAAGATAATATGTAGAATATGAGGCACACAAAAACTAAAAATGCAGAAATGTAAGGCACATACAAATATGATCTAAATTTAAATTAAAATATGTTTACGGAAAGGTCGACAACTACCATGGCTGCAAAGGTCCAACTTGACGATGAAAGAAGGTATATGGATGGAACAACAACAGTAAAATGTGGATTTGTATATTCTGAGTGTAAATCGAGGATGCTAGGGATTTGTGATGAATGGTAGTAAATTGCAGAGAAGTTCTGAGATTGAAATAGATAGAATGGTTTGACGTAACATGGATCTAAGTGGTGGATGTTACAAACAAAGTCCCGGTCGACGAAAATTGGGTAGGGGCGACGGCGAGTGGTTTGCTGAGACAAAATAGATTTAGTCCAACTGAGTAACATGAAGACAAATATGTGGATTAGAGATAGAAATAAAGTACAAGAAGACACTAAAAATAATATGGAGACGAGTAAGTGATAACACGTGGATGGGTCAATGGCGACTGGTGGAGCGATAACAACTGGATAGTGTAAAGAAAATTCAAATGGAAAATGAGTGGAATAAGAAGACCTATAAGTAAAATAGGAAGGATGTTCATGAGTGATGAGAGACAAGTTGGAAGGATATCCAAAGGTCCGTAAGTGCTGCAGGAATGTTCGGGCATGAGAGGAAGTTCACAAATTGTAAGAAATCTTAGATATTTGCATGCATGCTTTGGGAAGAGGGGAGTGAATGTGATTTAATAAGGTCGATGGTGACTTGGATGGGTCACCACTGACTATGGGAAACCATTCCGTGGATGGTAAAATCAATGATTTACTCAAGTTATGGGGGTTTTTAGATATTTGGATAAGTTCTTTAAAGCATGTAGGTAGGTAAGGGTTATTTAGGGAAGTGTCATGGGTGGATAGGAGAAAACGATGGGTTAGATTAAATCTAGAAATAGCATAGGGATATGGATTTAGGTGGTTAGGGATAAAATAATCCCAAAGAAAGATAATTATAGGTAATTAACTAATTAGGAGAGATGAAATCTAATTAGGGGTAATTATATAATTTAGGTTAATTAATAACAATTAATTAATAATTGAAGGTGATGGGATAATAGATGGTTATTTAAATAAATTTAATGAAATTAAATTAAATGGTCCTATCAAAGACCATGTTGGAAAATGCGTATGTAGGAAATCAAGGGTAGAGAAACAAAATTTTGGTGTCTACAATAAGTTGTAGAAATGTTGTAGGGGTTTCGGGCCCGTAAGGCCCAAGTAGAACTAGGGCCAATGGGGGGCGTGAGTTCCTGCGTAATCCCAAGTATTCTGCATTACACATCGACTCAATATTTTGTAGGGAAATAAATGAGTGTAGGACCAAGAAAAATGAACATGGTGAGCAGTTGTGGCTGATGTAGCTGATTTGGGCACACGAGACCCAAGAAGAACAGGGGACCATGGGGACTTAGTTCCCCAAGGAGGTTGGTGACCCGCACCACATGTAGACACGGTAGATAGCTTGATAAGCTCTCCAAGCTCACCAGAGATTTGAATGCATTTATGATTTCATTCATCAAGATCGGGGTGGAATAAGGGTTGAGCGGATGTAGATGATAGTGACGTGGTAGTTGCCAAGCTAGGTGGCAAGATGACAATGAGCAGTGGGGCCACATATGCAAGTTCCCCACAATAAACTCTTTTCATAAAATTTTGATTTTGGGGCCCACATTTTTAATACCCCACTTAGGGATTATTAAACATGAAATTAAATGTGATTGGGGAAAATCAAAATAAACATTTCCAATTCTAAAAAATATTACACGTGCAAAGATTATTAAAATAAGCCATAAAGAGTGACATGCACTCAAATCATCATATCTTTCTCAATACTAAACCAAATTGGACAAAATTATACTTGTTGGAATAATTATTTCATCCTCTTCACCCAAAAATGAAGAAATTATAATTTTGGTGGGTTATGTGGGAAAAATGAAGAAAAATATCCTAGATTAAAATAATCACTTCCAGGTTGAGAAGTAAGTGCATTAATGAAGCATGGGAGGCTATTTTATTATACAATAAGCCAACATACATGACGGGATGGGTTTTGTAGGGTTCTCCATGATTTTTAAGATCATCAAATGCTCTTTGTTTGTGGTTAAATGAATATTTCAAGAATTACTCTTTCCTCTCCCTCTCTTTCTTCTTCTATATATTGTAAAAAGAGCTCATGTTGTTGTTGCTAGAAATATTTCTATCTGACCCTCCCATCTCTTTCTTCTTCTATATATTGTAAAAAAGAGCTCATGTTGTTGTTGCTAGAAATATTTCTATCTGACCCTCCCATCCTACAACTTTTTACAGGTGTTGTGAGATTCAAGCCTTAAATTTTGGAGGTTTGGTAAGAATTTCATGCCTCTTTATCTCATTATAATTGACTATGTCACATTTTGGAAGGAATAAAATCAATCTATTGGTTATTGTTCAATCCTTGTTGATGTTATTACATTCTCTGACCCCTATTTTGTATTCAAAGGTATTTTGTACTTTCTTGCAAGCTTAAAAATTGTTGTGTTTAATGGGAATTGTGTTGTGTATGTGTTTTTATAGTTTTGGTGTTCTACATACCCTTTCTACCTCCATTTCTACACATTTTCATTCATTAGAGAGTCCCGATCACCCTTCTTTTTGTGTTATCACCTCCTTAGTGTAGGATTTATTCATTTAATGAATTTACCTCTCTCTTTGGTTCTTTTGAATCATAGGATAGGATTAGATAAGTGTATTTACAACATCAGGAGTAGTTTAGTGCTTAGATTAGGAAGAGGAACCAACCTTCTCTGGAGAGTTGTCTCAATTGCAAGGTCCCACACCTTGAGATAAATCCATGTTATTGAGTTACACTGACAACTCATGCACACACAAATGAAAAATTAGAGGGTACTTTAATTTTTTGATAATAGTTCTAAGCACGCCCACTGGGAAAAAAATTCAATACTTTCATTTTTATCAAGATTAGATGTGTGTCTTGGTGAAATTCTAGCCTTTAGAGGCTCAGAGAAACACATCTCGCGAATCCAATCAAAAATTCATCTAGTTTCAACAATATTGGTTGTTTTAGTTCATGAGAAGGATTCTAACAAGGTCAAGAACAAGAGAAGAGGAAGACAAGTTTAGAGACCTCCATCTCCACCAAACAAAACTCTTTCAACACTTCCACCTGGTAGGACATTTTTATAATCCACTAGATTTCTTAGACCAATCAAAATAGATGCATAACCAAATCCATTGATTAACTTCATGGGTAGTAGAACACTTTCCTCGGTCCATAAAACCTAATTCCAAAGTGGTATAATTGAAAAGTATTTCATATTTCACTAGAGAAAATCACACTACTCGGTTGATCATATCCAGAAATTGCAAATGTCTGTGTTATCCATGAGATTGTTGATATGGATGCGGTAGTGAAACTTCTTTCTTCTTATTTTAAAGGGAAAGCTTTATAGTGGTTCAGAATACTAACAAAGTATCAATTCAGAATTGTAACGAGCTATGCATAGTCCTTTGTGATCAGCCTTCGAGAAAGGGAAGACAACTTATCTTTTTATAACAATTGACTACCATAAAAATAACTCCAAATGAGAAAATATTTGACTTCAATTTCTGATTCTAAATAATGTGGGACAAGATTCTAGATCTTGTAAGATTGAATGTTGAATGTGTATTTCCATATTTCTTAAAATATCTCAATTATGATAAAGATATAATGGTGCGATCTATGGGAGGGATAAATTTACCAGGAGCATATTAAATAGCCATTAGAGATGAGAACTACCTAATTTAGGTTGGTAAAATTACACCCAATCCACCTATTCCTATCTATCCATAAATGGTGAATTCTATTCTATCCAAACACCTAAATCATCTCCCAATCCTACTCCCGTAAATCAAAACTCTAGTGAATATTCTACCTCTTCCAAGACCTCGGTTGAACTCCAAAAGGTAATAATACAACTACAAAATCTAGGGAATGAGTTAGTGATAATCAAGAAGTAGCAAGATAAATATTTCAAACCCTACCAGCCTTATTACAAAAAAAAATCCCTCATATTAGTATAATAGACATCCTTCTCAAGTTTTAAACCATAATCAAGGGAAACCTCCCACTTCTAGGCCATTTCAATCATATAATCCTAATACAGCTTCATCATCTAGAGCATTAGTTCTAGTCCATAAAAACTTGTTCAAAACTATGAATGGTGTTTCCCTTGTGGTTAACCCCACAATCAAGCAACATGCTTCAATGGAATGTTAAATCAAGCCTTAATGGTGTAAAGTGTGGGTGTTTCTCAAGATACAAGAGAATAATAAAATTAGCAGCAATCAAACACTCAAGAGGTACCTCGAATGATACTTGTGAATTGGAAAGCATAGGATTTATGTGGGATGAATCAATCTCTTTCTCAAGGTTTAGTATAAAACACAAGGTCCGAGAAAATAAATATAGAACAAGGGAAATAATCAGATGCAAATCCTTGTCAACCTTCTCTTACATCTAAAGAAGTTAGCAGCTCAAATAGAGTCCCAAGTTCACAAAATCGGTACAAGGGACCTATTATATCAGCTCATGTTCAGGATAAAGTTGTGATGAAAAAATGAAAAAACAATAAATTCCATCACCATTCAACATCATTGATCACATGAAGAAAAAAAAATGTAAGTATCTCTATGTGGCATTCATTGACAATTCCAGGATAGAGAGACCTATTGCAGGAAACCATGGCTAACTTGCTTATTTAAAATCAGTCATCCAAAGATCAAGATAAGGTATTCACTAATGTAATGGAACAAGAGAGTGGTTAACAAAAATGAAATATGAAGCCTCCACCATATACATATCCTTGACCATTGGGAACAATCTTATACACAACTGCATGATTGAATAAGGGGAAAGATTAGTTGGGTCTTAAGTATGAACCTATCACAAAAGGAATGGTGCAATTAGATGGGAAAGTAGTGGGGACTGTTGGAATCATAAAGGATCTAATTATAAAATTGCATTTATTCCCCAATGTCACACTCCCACAATATATATATGTGATTGACCTACCCCCATTCTTTTCTGTGTTCTTGTATGGGTAATTTACTCCTAAAACTGGTGGGTACTTGTCAGCTAACTAGTCCCACATGACTTTTAGGATAACATATGGAGCCAATGCTACTATCAGATCTGAGATAATTTCCAACTACAAAATTGATCCCTACGTTCCAAGTTTGATCAATGCTAATTGTATTATCTTTGAACAAGAAGATTACTCAAATACTTAGGAAGTAGATACCAAAATTGGGAACATTCCGCAGATTTAACACTTGATGAGTGGGAACATAGGTTACATGGATATGATCCATACAAGGAGATGGAGTAGGCTGAATTGGGCATCTATTGTCTACATGAAGAAAATCCTCCTCTTCATAGTATCACCAAATCTGATGACAAAGATGAGAATGAAGTCTAGTCATTGTTCTTTGATGGTTCAAGGAGAAAACAAGGTGCAGGAGGAGGAGAAATTCTTGTGTCTCCAAAAGGTAACAAATACTACACTACTTTCAGATTTCAATTTAGCTATTCAAAAAAAAATATAATATGAAGCACTTATCTATGGATTACACTGGGAAAGAAAGAGAAACATCAAGAACCTGCAAGTTTTTGGGGATAGTGAGCTAGTTGTGAATCAAAGTTAGAGGGCTGAATTTTTCCAAGAATGACCTCCTCAAGATTCATAAGAACAAGGTATGGGATCTCATAGAATATTTTAAAGCATTTAACATCATTTCCATACCAAGTAATGGAAATGATAGGTACAAGCTTGCAATAATTGGGGTAGAATTTGACTTTGTTGAAACTATTAACAAAGACCAAGCACATCCCCATATCAAAGTGGTAGTAAGATCAATTGTCCCAGCAACAACAACACAAGTTCATAGGTATTGGAAAGTGACCAACAAATCATAAATTTCTTGCAAGAATAATTAGATTTATCCTCGAGGAATCATGAAAAAATGGAGGAACAATATGGAGATCAAGTTGTTCACTCAAAAAAAAAAAACAAATTTCCAAAAGGTCTAGTGACTCTTGAATTAATCTTCATGTAGACACCTAAAATCCACTTCCACAATTTTAATGCTAAAGTGGTACCAATTATCCTCTATCTCATCATTTCCATTATAATTAGTGATTTCTGCTAATTAACTAATGTTTCCCTCTATTTTGGTCAATTAACGACACTTCATTAATTAACTAGCTTTTATCACATTCCGGATGCCAATTAACGACACTTCGTTAGTTATAATCCTCTTTGAATCAATTAATTAACTATTATTAGTTAATTAAGCCTTTTTAACATGTATTTAATCAATAAACCCTCTTATTGGCTAAATCCCACTTTCAAATGCTTCCAATCTTATCAAATTCCTCCTAAATCACCTCCAAATAGCCTAAAAATCTTATTCTAGCCTATTAATTAATCCCAATTGATTAATTAAAGCACCCCCAACTCCCATGAGTTGCTAACTCACTAGTTAAATCATCTAATCATGGTTAATTAGCCTAGAGTTACTTTATCATTTGTCCCACATTCATTGTGATTCAAGATTTCCCCAAATAGAAAGCTATAAAAAGGACCAAGCTCCTACCTTCACACCTTACACCATACTTTGAATAATATCTCATATAAAACATATGATTTAAGAGATTTCTCCATTAATTTGGCATAACTGCTTTGCATCAATCCTACCATTGTTGAGTAGTAGAAGAAGATCCAAGCTTGGCCTTATAGCCATTCTTTGGTGAGATATTCTCCCTCTCTTTGAGAACAACATAATTTGATTGCTCATAGATCTAATTAGGTTCATTTTAATTAGAAATCATTTAACTTAGTAAGAATTCTTATAGATTAGATGAGTAATTTCATGTAGTTTTCATTATGCATTCTCATAAGCTATGATCTTGATGGTTCATTGATAAATTTAATCTTAGCTCTAGACTACTAGGTGTTAGTATTTTTAGTTAGTTATTGCTTTTAGCACAATCTAATTTGGCATGCCTCAGTGGGACTTACTCCATTGTCCTTTACATTCATTTTCAATATTTTTAGATTAGTTTCAAATTTTTGATTTACTAACCCTCTTTTACATTTTTAGATAAATATGAGGTTTCTTAACTAGTCTAGTTAGGATTGCTTTGTTTTTGTTCTCTTTGTAGGATCAAAGGAGGTGAGGTGTTGTCAAATTTTGATCAAATTGAAATTTTTGAGCTTTTTGATATTTTTGTTAAAAATTCTTGTGTTTTGATCACCTACAGGAAATCTGCGTTGGTGTTTTTCTACTCTACGCTCATGTCCTGAAGTCATGCACTAATATTACAAAGTTCACACTATTGTTACTAATTCCACACTCGTGTTACTAGGGACATGTTGGTGTCTCTTTAGCCACGTATATGTTGAACTATTTTTGGCTCTCTCGTGTCCAGACACGCACTTTGGTGTTATTAGGAACATGTTGATGTCTCTCTGGTCATGTATACATTGAAGTATTTTCTATCTCTCTATGTCTTGCCACGCTGGTGTTATTAGGGATCCGTTTGTGTCTATCCGGTTTGCACTAAATCTTAATTATCTATTGGGAATCATGATCTTTATCGGAGGCACACTAGTGTTGCAAAGGTCGTGATGGTGTTGTTATGGACATGTTTGTGTTCAAAGGTCGCGCTACTATTGAAAGGGGCATGCTACCGTGATCTATAAAAATTTGGCTTTATTTTTGAGATTTGACATTTTATTTTCTGTGTTTTTCGTTATTTGTATTTTTCTTAATTATATTCTACAAGTTTTAACATTTTCTATTAGATTTCTAAGAAATTTTCTTAATTTTTAATGAATGCTTTTGTTTCCATGATTTATATAAGTTAGGATAAAAAAATTTATATGCTCTTCTCTTGTACCTTAGGGTGATCTTGAGAATCAAAAGCATCTTTTAGTTTTCATTTTTAACATTTTAGTTAAATTGGAAACTTAATCTTTCATTTTTGGCTTAAGGGAATGAAAAATCATTAAATTTTGTTTAAAGTTCATTTGGTTTAAATTTTTCCTTTACATTTATCTAGTTGGATCAAATCATTGTGTATGCTCTTCTCTTGCATCCTTGGATGATCTTGAGAATCAAAAGTAACTTTGGTTCACTTTCTATTGGAAATTACTAAAATCATTTGTGTGTAGGACCTAATGATTGTCAAATACTTGGGATCTAAAAAAATCTAACTACACATGTGTTGTAGGTTTCCAATGGTGTTCTAAACCTCATTTCTTAATCCAAAAGATAAAAAACACACCACATTATTCAACACACTGTATTTGTAGGTTTTGGTTAAGAGCTACAACTTATCCACTTTAAACTAGAGGAAGTATCTTGGCATAAGCCATAAAAATCATTGTGAGGATTACTCTAGGAACCCTAAATTATTTCACACCTTAAGATAAATGGTGAAAGAAACAGGAAGTTCTTTCTTTACCCAATTGACTAGTATGCCTTTGTGAGACTAACATCAAATTTATCTTCACACAACCCAAATGAGATAAAACTGAATGTAATTTATTTCTCATTATTTCAAAAGGGATAAAGTAAATATGGGATACTCCTTACTTTAGTGAGTGTGATTTTCTTGGAAAACTACGCTCGCAGAGATAGTTTGTGACACCTATAGAGTGAAACAATAGGAAGCTTGTGACTTAGAGCCAACTAGACTTTATCTATCGCATTCTATAGAGATCTCATGAAGCAAAAAAGATTTCAGATTCATAACATTATTATTCAAAAAAGGGGAGATTCCATTGAAGTTAGAGCGTAGTGTTATTTATCATGAAAATTTCAAAGTATTACTTGGTCCTAGTTTTTCAATTCTCTTAAGACAAGGTGAAACTCTGCCAAAGTTACGCTAAGTATTTTTCATCACCACTTAGTCTAATCCTTTTTCACCTTGTTACCCATTTTTAGACCGAATAGAACATACATTCATAGTGCTATCAAAGATTATGTCCACCAATTTTGCACCCGCTTACATCCTTCCTTATTGCGACTACGATAGTAAGCATTGAAAGTGTGTTGGTACATATTTGTATCTTGGTAGCCATTATCTTGATACCCATGTCAAGATTATCATTATAGTTAGGTTGTCTCATCATTGACTTCCTTTGAGTTTTTACACTTGCCCACATTATATCAATACAATTTTGATACTTACGTCTTGTTTCCTTTGTGAAACTTGGTCTAAGTCTCTAAGTTGTATTGTTACGTTGCTCACATAAATAACAAATTATTGTTATACTTAGACTTGGTTTTGATCCTAACATTGCATTGAATTTTAAAAATGGTTGTTACTCTGTTTGTATTGTGGTAACATCATTTTGATACTAAAATATTTATTTTTCCATAAAGCTTGATTAACGTGTCCAAATAGTGTTGTTGCGTTGCATGCATTTGTAGCCTCTATTTTCAAGACTTGGAATTTGTTTGTGTTTAAAAATGGTTTTAGTATACCTTTTTAGGAGATCACGTCAACACCTTCTTAGTATTTAGGTATTATTTGTTTTAAACTCGACTGAAGTGGTGATATTGTGTTCTCACTATTTACACCAAAACTGTACCTAAAAACATAGGGAGTAATTATTTTGTGATTGGATCATAGTATTTTACTTGATAGTTGTGTCATAGATACTTGTTTCTACATGCAATTTTAGTCATTTAGTCAATTATTTAGTCATATGTGTTCTTAGTGCATATTTCCTTTGGACTTGTTACCATTATTGATTTGACATTCTTTGTGACGAATTTCATGTTATTATCATACGCGATTTTACCTAAGGTCCATTTTAATCAACCTCAACACAAATTTTATCACTATGCCTAAATAAGAATGGGGAAGCACAACATGGGGTCAAATCTCTTTACTGAGATGATAAATTAAATCCAATTTTCAAAGAAAACATTATGGTTGATCATATTGGTGGCATGGAAAATTATCCTCTAACGAAATTTGAAATGAGTCCTACCCAGATGGATAAATTTTGGTAAAAAAATAGAAATGAGGTTTTTTTATGCGTTGTAGAGTTAGGGGCCAAGTTTCCATCTACGATTGATCCCTCACTCCTTTTTGGCATGGTTCAAGGAGAAGAAGAAAGGGAGCATCCTCCGTGTAGCGTTGATGAAATATTAAACCCAGAGACATGCTTCTACTTCCAACCCAAGGAATGAGGAAGAAGGACCTTCTCAAAATGATGGTGGATATCACATCCCCATTGTCAAAATACATTGTGAGGATCACGAAGAACATGTCAATCATGAACAACCTCCTTCTCATGAAACTCATAAAGAGATACCGACCCAAGAGGTGACTCTAGAAGAAAAATTCAAGCCCTTTCTCACCAATTAGAAAGTATGGCTTCACACGTTAGTAAAGAATCCATGAAGACAACTAGACAAGAAAAAAATAAAGCTTCGTATTCATATTTTTATACCAATAATCCTAGGAAAGAAAAACCAAAAGCGTCATATTATGAGTCTTATACCAAAACTCCTAAACAAGAAAACCTAAAAGGGGTTATGAAGAGTTATATACAAATGAAGAAACAACTAGGCTTAACAGCTTGTATAGGCCTAACCCATTGACACAAGACCAAATTTTTAATCAAGAGTTCTTATCTATGAAAAACACCCTTATTTCCTTATAAGAAGGTAAGTTAGGACCTAATAAGAAATATAAATTTGAAGAGTTGTGTCTGTATCCTTTTAATAGGGATATGTTACAAGTTCCTTTCCCTAGACACTTTGATTGTCCAAAAATTTGACAAATATAAGGGCAAGGGTGATCCAAGGGATCATGTCAAATACTTCTTCATGGCTTTTCAAGAGGTCACATTTAGTGACAACTATCTTATACGCCTTTTCCCATAGATTTTAGGGGGTTAAGCACTCAAGTGGTTCTTGCATATACCAAAAGGATCTATCTCTACATGGCCACAATTAGTGGAAAGATTTGTGTGCCAATTATCCTTCAACATAGAGAATGACATTACTATGATTAACTCGTGTGCCACAAAATAATGCAATAATGATAACTTTTCTTGTTTCTTACAAAGATGGCGAAGGCTGGCTAGTCATTTCCCTTGCTCCATACCAAAGAAATAGTTAGTCAACATCTTTCTACATAACTTACACCCTGAGATTGATTTTCACTTACAAGTGCATTATGGTAATACATCCGAGGAGGTTATAGAACAAGGTAGAAAATTAGAAAAGTGCTGTTGAAAAAAGGGAATTTAATACCCTTATCATGAGACAACCGCATTTTACAGCCTAATCGATTCAAAACCTACTAAAAAATCAATTTTTTCCAAACAATAACAAAAAATGTCATAGGTGATGGAATTACAGATTCTAAATAGGAGCAGGTGGTTTAAAATCGTGCTCCCTAGAAACTAGCTAAGGGACCTCTGCACTTGAGTACAAACGTCATACATTTACTCCTCTATCTGATTCTATGTCATCAATACTTAAACAGTTAGAGGTAGTTAACATGGTCAAGTACCCGGAAGTAACCCCTTATCCTGATGATGCACCTAAACCATCTTGGTTTAGAGAAAATGATTATTGTAGCTTTCATCATGTTAAGGGTCATAAAATTGATAATTTCTTAAAAATAAAGCACTATATCCAAGACCTAATTGAAAGTGGTGATGTGGAAATGGATTCCTTGGGCACTAACAAGTCTTCCAATGCTGACTAGTAATCTATAAAGAACCTTTCCCTAAACATAACAAAGGAAAGGAAAATTCGGATCAAGGACAGACGTCCCAAAATAAAGGTATTGGCTATGTTTATAAAGATACAAACTATGTGGCCAAAAAGAACAATTCTTATGATGTCGTAATTGGTTATGTAAACCCATTCATTGAGCATATCAACATAATAAAGGTCAAAGAAAAGGAGTGTGCTATAGTAACGTGATGTGATCACCTTGTTATTTCAAAACCTCCTCCATCTACCCCTTAGGATAGTCACTATGATGTCTTGGAGAAACTTGAGAAGACTACCACTAAGATCTCGATCTTAGATCTTCTTAAGATCTCTAACATACATAAGGAAATCCTTTGTAAGAAATTACAAGGGTCAAGAGTGTCAATTGATATAGAACCTACCCACTTCCAAGAAATGGTTGCATATATTTCTCCAATGGAGCATATAACCTTTAGTCAAGAGGAAATTCCTATACAAGATCCTTCACATAATTTTCCCTTACACATTGAGGTTATTGTCAATCATAAGAAAATTAAACAGGGCTTGTGGATGATGGATCAAGCCTAAACATTTGTACCTTGAAATTGGTTTGGAAATTGGGTCATACTAAAACAGATCTGGAAACAAAGGTCATCACCATCAAGGCATATGACACCTTGAAGAGAAGCGATTAACCAACATGATAAATTTTTCGTTAGGAGTAGGGCCTACTACTCATGATACAAAGTTCCACATTCTATACTTGGAACTACCTTATAACGTAATTCTTAGC
Source organism: Taxus wallichiana var. yunnanensis (assembly GCA_018340775.1). Taxonomy (NCBI): domain Eukaryota; kingdom Viridiplantae; phylum Streptophyta; class Pinopsida; order Cupressales; family Taxaceae; genus Taxus; species Taxus wallichiana. The sequence continues at coordinate 589,608,925 of CM031240.1, forward strand.
CACCCATGGATTCATGCCATGCACGTTGTGACTTTGACGTATCACCAATGTCTAAAGCTATACTATGAAGAAAACCATAACTATTTCAGGGGATTCTCAACATTTTTCTCATTGCAGAGCATTATCAAGTTACTTCCCTAATTCTGTTGATTTCCTTTCCACAGAGATGGATGTTTCAACTCAATCTAAGGATATCAACTCAAGGGTTGATCCATATGCCTTGACCCCTAATGAAAATGGTGATTCAATTCTAGTTACTTCCTTTGCTAAATGGGAGATGAAGACCATTTCAAATGGTTGTGGGGAGTGTGATCTCTAACATGCCATTCTAGTTTTAAACCTTACCCTATTGCCTAAAACATAGGTTAGGCCTTGCCAAAAATATCAATGTCTTAAGGATAATTTCCCCTTTGACACTTTCACTCCTCGTGGTTTACTCACTAATGAACAATTGTTATGTAACTCTATGATACCACCTCCCATGGATGAGATGGCATCATGCTACCAGGCTCCTAAATATGCAATTCCAAACAAAATGATGTATGTCATGGGATACCAAGGGTATGGATGTGGTACACATGAATAAGGAGTATGGGAACCTCTTCCGAACCCCATAGAAAAATGTGCAAATATGGTATCGTATTCAACCATATGGGTCTATTTATCCAGTGTTATGCCACTTCTTCTGAACATGAAGATAGTGAGTTAGGTTATGAAATCGAAACAAATTCTTGGTGTAGTCTTTATGAATACCTTTCCTCTACCAATCTATTTTCTAATACGGCTATATTGACCATATCCCCTGCCTTACCTATCCATGTATTCTTGAATTAAACCTCATTTATCCTTCCTTGGTGAATTGGGACCAACAACAACATGTACTAATTGACTTATTTTCCAATGATGAAGCTATTTGTGAGTTTATGGGTATCCGAGATGACATCCCAATAGGTGATCATAATTTTTTTCATTAACCTTGAAATAAAAAATGTATTTCGAGGAGGAGGCTAAGTTTTTTGGTCATCAAAATAAAGTAAAAAGCAAGGGAAAAAGTTCCATAGAAAATCCTTGCAATAAAAACAAGTCCAATACTTATAGTGAAAACCTTTTTGAGGTCGAGAAAATTAAAGGAAAAATAAATTGACATGTCTAAGGGTGAAAATATCATCGAGACACCCTAGGGATGGTAACCTTGATTAAACCCTTGGTTAGAATAATTTCCTTGATTATAATAATTTATATAAGATTGGGTTTGCTATTTTTCCAAGGATATGAATTCAAATTCCTCATTTCATCATCCTCCTTTTGTTTTGAGGAGAATAGGATGTGGAAGGATGAGATTGGGGACTTTTTTAGTTATAGGAGTAATGGTAGGTTACAATGCTTGAGGAAATTTAGGGTATAAAGTCATGGGCATCCTAGGGGATATTTTACCATCTTATATTAGAAAACATTAGCTCTAATATATATTACATTGGCACCAAGAAATTTTTCCCCATGGACCAAATCATGATAGCAATATTGGAGTTTAGTGCCCTTAAGAAGTAAAGAAATGCACCTTTTGGAGTTGGTCTTATGAGAATTGGAATTATGTCCCATGTCTTCTAAAATCTGAAATTGAAGTCTATCATGAGTTCATTAGGAGCCCTCTTTATAGTTGTCAGTTGTTCTAACAAGGAGAGATTATCCACCTTTTCCCCAAATTGATTGCAAAGGGTTGTTCCAAGATCATCCCAATTAGTAATTGTCCCTGATCCCAAACTCCTAAACCACTGAAGATATTTTCCCTTAAATGAAGAAGCTAGCAGCTTAATAGCTACATCCTTTTCAATAACTTGATGAACCACACAAACATTGGAAATATCCTAAATATGATCAGCTAGGGTAGTATGATTTTCCCCAATGAAGAAAGGAATAATTTTTAAGGCTACCACTAGAATATCATGTTGTGCATTAAGAGAAAGAGGGATACTACTAGTGAAGTTGAAAAATGGTAAATTCCTTTGTTGTTCCATGAAAATAGGTCTCAGAAATCTAGTAGATAGCAAGAAGGGCCTACCAAGAGGTGGAGTAGAAAGAGTCCTATTTGGTGGTGAAGGTGACCTTTGAACTTTTCTTCCTCTTGTTCTTCTTCCTGGTGATAACTGTAGGTACTCAAAAATTCCTTCTATTGTTTTAGACCTTGTCTGAATTCTTCTCATGAACTTGAGGCACTCTGATTGCTGAAACCAGTTGATTTGATGCTTGGAGTCACCAAATGTGTTTCTCTGAGCTTCCAAAGGATAATATTTTACCAATATACACACCCAAACTTGGAAAAAATGGAAATATTAAATTTTATTGTCCCATCGGGCATGCCAAAATTATTGGAGCTCAAAATTTCACCCTTGTATGAATCATAAAAACCCGGGATTTTGACACAACATGGTACTATATCTAAGTTGTGGGACTTATAAACTGAGATAAACCTCTAGAGAAGGCCATCTTCCTCTGCTTATTCCTACAACTAAAGTAATCCTGGGAAGGGAAATGAAACTACCTAATACTAATCTATGATTCCAAGAGACCACAAAGAGAGGAAGGTGCATAAAAATGAAAATCCTAAACTATAGGAGGTGATAGCACAAAAATAAGGGGAAAGACACTTTTAAAAGAGAGAAAATGGAACAAAACAATGATGGAGAGGGCAGAAATGATATCCATAGTCCAAAGCGACATCTAGACTCCCATTTCACATAATGCACAATAAAAATAAACCATGTAAGATGAAGAAACATAAACAACATATATGAAAGTAAATGAAGAGAAAGGAAATGTAATAAATAACCAATTAAGGAAAAATAGAGCCACAAAACAAGTAATTTTATTACTTCAAGATGATGCACAGATCATTACAATGGAGGAAGAAGTTATGAATTCATTACCGATTAAAATCCAAGGCACGAAACTCTAGAAAAATTTTATAAAACTTTTCAATTATGCCTTTGCATTTCTAAAGTATCCCACATCACAAATGAGTCACTTTTACAATATATAGAGAAAATGGGAGAGAAAGAAGAGGGAAAAAGAAGGAAACTTGAATTTCTCCATTCACCCACTAATAATATTCAATAAATTCTTGAAAAATAACATGGTCAACCTTACAAACCCATTCCCCCATGATGTATTTATTATGGAAGTAGAAATGGGCACCATACTTCATTAATTTTGGTTTTTGGACTATCTGGAACCACATTTTTTTAGAGATGGGGAAATTTTCCTCTTTTCTTCTCACCTACCCTCACCAAAACTAAAATTTCAAGATTCCATGATGTAGATCTTGGAGAGAGATTTCTAATGATATAAATTTTGTGAAAAAGGACAATTGGAGAGGGAGATATGGCCATGTGGGTCTAGGTGGTGCATTGAGGAACACGGGTTCCATTTCCTAAATCATAGTCCGCAATTATATTATATTCCCCCTTTATATCCTTTTAATATTTCATTTGAATTTTATCCCTTGGGTGCAAATAATATGGGGTTACAGGGAACTTGTTGATCCATGGAGCTTTTCCTCCATTTCTCTATTCCCCGTAGCCTAGCCTTTTCACACTACACAACTACTTCCATCCTATCTCATTTCCTTATGGATATGTCAGTTCTTAGGGAATTCTGGTAATTAGGAACCTATTCCATTTGGGATTTCTTCACCCGACACCCTCTAAATCCACACTTAACTCAATCCTCCTTTCTACCCGGGCGACCTTAGTCATGGGGAACCTAAGTTCTATGGAGCATGTTCTTCCCACATAGTATTTCTCCGAACCCTTATTTCTCTACATATAATTACCTTCACTTTTTACTTTAGACACATGTGGTTTGCGGGAAAATGATGTTTTGGGAAGTGTTTCTATTTACTCCTTGTTCATCCACATCTTACTATGGCTGTAACCCACTCTATCCCCTTGTTCCTTCTATCTCCTTTGTTTTGCAAGGATTTTAAGATTTATGGGGTCTCTTGGAACTATGGAACCGATTCCTCATGTGCTCAAAATTTCTACATTATCCTCACCAAACTCCACCTTCACCAACTCCTTTCTTTATTGATCGGCCGATAGGCCCATGTGGGAGCTAATTACTCCATGAAACTTGTTCCATCGTTCCTCATTGAACCGAAAATCCACAGAACACATTATGAGCCCCAAAATCATTTGCATTACGGAAGAAAAGAATCTGAAGGGAACTTGGAACCCAAATGAACTTGTTCCTTAGTTCCGTTTGCCACCCAAAACCTCGCAATACACTGGACGTTTTCAATTCCTATATATTACAAACTTTAGGCCAATGTGGAGAACACATTGACCCTAGGAACTAGTTCCTAAATTCCTCCTCTAGCTTGTATTTACGTAATACACTTGCAAATGAACCCTTTTTCAAAAAAAATCAAATATTTCTAAGTCTTTTGGCGAAGTAGAGAGTTGAGGAGCTAGGAAAAGGAGAGTAGAGTGCCCCAAATCAATTTTTCTCCATTTTCCCCATTTTCTCAAAATTTACACTAAGTATGGATTTATTTGATTTTCAAGAAAAGTATATAAATTCCTTAAAGCAACCGCAAGTGCCCAAAACATGTGAAATACTTTTTTACTAGATTCTTCAATGGAGCTCCATCAACTACCCAATTCAAAAAAATCAAGTTGTCTAATTTTGCAAGGTGTGAAAAATAGATAACGAGATGATGAAAAGATTATTATAGGGATTCAAATAATCAAAAAGTGAAAAGGATCTCCATAATGATGAAAGGTGTATTTAATAAGGTAAATCCAAGATAAGGGTAGCTATTGTAGAGAAGAAGAGAAACCTCCAAAGATAAGCCAAAGAGGGAAGAGACCCAAAATTCCATCCTCTTGTAAGGAAGAGGTGAAGGTGGATTTATAGGTCGATGGTGACCCGTAGGTCACTTTTGATTATGGGGATCCATTCATTTTAGCAGGGAAAGATTTCCAACTCGAGGTAAAATGAGTGAAAGAGAGAAAATTAGGTTTTCAGGTGATAAGGATGAACTATGTTATCTTGGGAAGATAAGTAGGTAGGTGGAAGGTAGAAAGGAGTAAATAAAGACTATGGGTGGGTGAGAACATTAAATAAGAGCGGTTAATTGTATAAAAATTATAAAATGGAAGATTTAGGGGGATAAAAATATTTAGGGATTGATCTAGGGATTTGATTAATGATGATTAAGGACAATTAGGATAGATAAAATAATAGGATGGGTAAGATAGGATTAAAGGTGGGAAATAATAAAATGCAATAAATAGGATTTTTGAGTGAAGATGAAGATTCCAATAGGTGCATGCTTGCAAGATTAGAGAGAACATGGGATGAAGAGGGGTAATGATACCAAAAATTGGTGTCTACAACTATATAAGAGAATTTGCTAAAATGCCCCAGACGAGAGGTATGTATGTATGGCTCAAGAATAAAATATCTTTAAATGAATCAAATTCATGGGTTCTTTAAGATCTTCTCTATATTGAGTGGATAGCTTGTAGTCACCTAATCTAAGTTTTTAGTGATAAGGTAAGGACCCAACTAATTTGGTTCAAATTTTCCTCTCTTTTTCTAATATTTAGTTGTATTTTTTTTTTTTTTTTTTAAACAAGGTCATTACTCTCAAATTATCTTGTCTTGATCTTCTTATTTTTTCTACAATGAAGTTGGTTCTAATACACTTTGAGGTGATCTAAAGTGTTGAGATACTTTTCATCTAGGAGAGAAATATCATTAAGAATATCTTGTCTATAGTCATCTTTGTTGATCGATATTACAACGAAACATAGAGTGATGGGAGATCGAACATTATAGGTAGTACAACTTAAAAATGTATACAAGTGAGAATGGAGTGGCTTTGGTTAGAGTATATAATGATGTACGATAGGCCTAAAGGGTAGGATATACTTGGGTATGCCAATTACGACCATGCTTATCAATAATTGTTTCCATGATAAAAAAATTGTCGTATTGGAAGCTTCATCTTGGCCATTACATTGGGGATAACAAGGAGTGGATCAATGAAGGTGGATGTGGAAGTGTTTAGCTAATTCTTTAAAAAATTGTTTTGAAATACTTAGCATTATTAGTAATAAGAGATAATGGAATGCCAAAGTGAAAAATGAGGTGATTAAATACGAATTTAGAAATATTAATACCAGTAACATAGGTGAGAGGCATTGCCTCTACCCATTTGGTAAAATATTATATGGAAATGATAATGAACTTGTGGCCATGATATGAAGTGGGGTTGATTTTTCCTATAAGGTTGAGCCCCGATTAAGAAAAATTCCAAGGTGTAGTGATTGGTTATAGGTCTTGAGAAAGTCTGTGGATGAGATTCCAATGTGTTTCTCAATCCAAAAAGTTCTTAACAAACTTATGTGTTAGACTCCATAGTATCCTAATAATAACCAACACATAATATCTTCTCAAATAACACCATGTCACTTGTATGTGTTGCAAAAATACCAGCATTTATATCTTCTATGCTTTGGATTAATTCATATTGGTTAAGAAATCTTAAGAGAGTCCCATCATAGCCATTTTAATAAAGGGTATCAATAAGTATGGTATAACATGAATCACATTTTGCTAAGGCTAATTTATTTTGGGAGTTCATGTTTTTGGGATAGGTATGGTCATGTATGAAAGTATAAATGTCATGATACCAGGGATTTTTAAGACCAAATATCACACAGACCATGGTTGAATTAGGAAAATCATAGGCTTGATCTAGAAGATATTAACTAAGGAACTTGGTATTGGTTTGATAGGAGTTGAACTCAAGAATAGATCCAATAGTTTCCATAGCATATGTTGATTTTTTTAAAGGAAATGAACTTTTCCAAATGTGATCAACCGGAAAATAACATCTAAGGCTATCCACCACAATTTTGTAAGGAATGAGATTTTCATATTTTACTTGGTATTCATTTGTGACTTGTTTGATAATAAGAAGTGAATTTCCAAACACTTCGCTAACTCTTTGAGATTCCAATATATAAATAACTTCAGAATAGGTATAAGGGATTCATATTATGCAATATTTTTGGTGTAAGCAAAGAAAAATAAGAAATTTTTTGTAATAACATTACCATTTTATGCGATAAGAAAAATACGAGATCCCGATCTATGGATATTATAAGATCCATCAAATAATAGTGTCCAAGAAGGAACTATATAAACTTACAAAAGTTCTTCATCTAGAAATTCAAAATGAAGTGGTTCTCATTCGGTAGAGATGCCACAAAAATGGATCTACAAGAGCTTGTCCTTTATCTTCTTTTGATTAACAAACTCAATATCAAACACACTAAATATAACAACCCATCATAACATTCTGCATGTGAGAATCAATCTTCATAGTAGATATTTGAGAGGTTCTATTTTTGCAATTAGTTTGGTTGTGTGATTGAAAAAATAGTGTTGTATTTTGTGAAATGCGAAAGATACTACTAAACACACTTTCTCAACCTGTGAATACTTTAGCTCATGATTAAAAAGTTTTCTACTAAGATAGTAGATTGTTTTCTCTTGTCCTTGACCATTATGCTATGCGGTCAATAATCCTATAGAATGTTCTATAGAAAATGGTTAGAGAAGCATTGGATTATTTGATATGTAATGCATGAGAACCAATGGAATTGATAGATATTGTTTAAGTTTGTAAAATAATCTTAATATTCTTAGTTCCAATGAAAATAGACATCTTTTTTCAATAGTTGATTGAAGTGATTACAATTATTTCCAGTTGTAAAATGAACCTTCTTATTAACTGCATATTTCCTTTAATACCCCTTAGTTTCTTGATATTTTGAGGAGGCACTTCTACAATATATTTTACCTTTGTAGGAATACTTTTATGCCTTTTTGTGAAATAATAAATCCTAGTAATTATCTGGATTTTACACCTAACACACAATTATTTAGATTAAGTCTAAATTTTTATTCACACAATATTTCAAAGATATGTCATATTATTGTTAGATAATCCAATCATGTTTTAGTATTTGTTATAATTTCATATACACAAATCTTGATGATATCATGTAACATATCACGAAATATGAATTGCATCACAATCTAATATGTAGCACCTCTATTTTTAAGGCCAAAAAGGAATGACCTTAGAACGAGAATGTGCCCTGTGGTGTAGTGAACACCATTTTATGTTGATATTATTATGTAATCTGAATCTTATTATAACCATAAAATCCATCCATTAGGAAAAAATCTCATGACCCATTGTTGAATCCATGATCATATAAATGTTTGGTAAGAGAAATCCATCTTTTGGTCATTACTTATTGTTGTCAAAAAAAGTGTACATATTCGATGCCCAAAGTTAGCTTTGCCATAGGTACAATGTTTGAAATCCATGTAGAATAGTCTATTGTTTGAATGATTCCTACTTCTAAATTTTTTTATAGTTTCACTTTGACAAGAAATGCAAATTTGGGATGCATCTTTTCCTTTTTTTCTTTATAGGTTTTATATCCAGATGTAACACAAGGTGGTGTACCATGAGAGATGGATATGATCCTGAAATATATTTGTAAATCCATGTGAAAATGTCTTGAAACTCCACAAGTAGTACCATGAAATTTTCTTTCACTTTATCTCGATATACTTACTCCAAACCGTAAAATATTTGGGTGCTCCTTAGTGTCGATGTTGATATCTATTATTTCCTCCAAAAACATATTAGATGTGTTTCTTTCTAAAAATAATGTCATTGGTTCATGAAAATATTCAGTTTACATTGCATGATATTCCCCTCTCTCTAGTGCCTCAAAAATGTTTTCACTAGGAGATATGTCCCTTTTCTTTTTTATTATGTGTTTCTCAAATAATGCCTTAGTGATGTTTTCACTATGGGAGATGATATTATTCATTTTTTCTTTGAATTTAACTTTTTTAATGACTACGATACTCTAGTTTCTCACCAAAGTAGGAAGTTACATCAAAGTCAATATCAAATCACTTTCTGTGATTAGAAAGGGGGATGGGATCCTGAGTCTTGAGAAAATATTCATTGGCCTCATAATTTTGAAAGAGGTCCATAGAGAAATGATTTAGTTGATCCTAACTGGTCAGTATAGGATATACAAGTTGGAAGTGAATGGTATTGATGGAGAGATTTTCAATAAAATGGTTTGTTTCGGAAAGGTTATTAAAGAGGCTATGTGTGGAACCTATATCATTGTTAGAGTCGGTGTCATCACCATTAGTCAAGACATAAAACAGTATTGATGAATTTTCAAATGTACGAGAACTTAAGACCATATCGATAAAGATTTTCTTTACAATAGATTAGATTAAGATGTCCTTGTTCATTTTTCCCAAGTTATTTACCTTCTAATACATAGTTTTCATGATTTTGTGTGCTTTAATATACTCAAATGATTCATAGAAAAAACATATCCATTATCATATAACCAATATCTATAAGAACTAAGAATGTTTTCCTCATCTAGGTATCCAATCCTTTGCCATATAAACTTACCAAGATTATAGACATGAGCATTTTTTGATATGGGGAGATTTGGGTTTGCCGAGAAATACGTGGGGATAATGGTAGGTTACCAATGTGAAGGTAATTTTAGAGTTAATACTTTAAAATAAATTTAGATTGAGTGGTTCAAATGAAATTCTTTAGAATACCATTAAATGTTGAAGCGTTTGGATAATTCTCAGAACGATATTATTTTTGAAATACATACCATTATCAATAAAAGTAGAGGATGTAATTCCAAAGTGATAAATTACGTGATTGAATATGAATTTGGAAATATTAATTATAGTAACATGGGTGAGGGGTATATCCACTACCCATTTGGAAAAATATTCTGTGGTGGTGGTAATGAATTTGTGGCCATCGATGAGGTGGGTTTGATTTTTCCTATAAGATTGAGTCCTAACGGGAAAAATGCCAAGGTGTATTGATTAGTTGTAAGGCTTGGAAAGTGCATGGATGATATTCCCATGTGTTTTAAAATCCATACACTTTTTGAAAAAAATTACATGCATCGAGACTCCATATTAGGCCAATAGTAATCGACACATAAGATCTTATTTGTTAACACCATGTTGCTTGTATGCACTCTACAAATACTAGCACATACCTCTTCTAGGGTTTTGAGTAATTTATCTTGGTTAAGACATATTAAGATATTCCCATCACAACCTCTTCAATAAAGGGTATCGACAAGTATGGTATAACGTGAAGAACATTATGTAAAGGCTTGTTTATTCTAAGAGTTCATGTTTTTAGAATAGGTGTGATGATGGATAAAAGCATAAATGTTATGATACCATGGATTATCAGAACATCTATCTCATAGACCATGGTTGACTCAAGAAAATATTAGGTCGAACCAAAATATGTCCAATAAGAAAATCAACATGTGTTTGATGGGATTTGAACTCAAGAAGAGATCCGATATTTACCATAACATTTGTTGATTTATTTTTAAGGCGAGGAAATTGTTCAAATGTGATCAAGTGAAAGTAACATCTTAGGATATCCACCTTGAGTTTTTAAGGAATGAGCTTTTCATATTTTACATGGTATTCATTTCTAACTTGTTTGATAATCAGAAGTGAATTTCCAAACACTACCAACTCTTTCAGATTCCAAGATATAGCTAACTTCATACCAACTATAAGGGATTCATATTATGTAATATTCTTGGTGTAAGGGAAATCCAAGTGGAAATATTTCAAAATAACATTAATATTTGGTTTGATAAGAAAAATATCATCTCTTAATCCATGGATATTACAAGATCCATGAAGGAATAGGGTTTAAGAAGGAACTGTATCAACATACAAAATTTCATCAATAAATTCAAAATGAAGTGGTTCTGATCCTGGTAGAGGTGCCACAACAAGTTGATATAAAAGAGATCATCCTTTGATTGAATTTTGACTAATAAAATTGATATCAAACTCCCTAGTTAGAATTACCCAATTTGACATTTTGCTTATGAGAATGAGTCTTGATAGTAGATATTTGAGAGGATCTACTTTTACAATGATTTTGGTTGTGTGATTGAGAAAATTGTGATGTATTTTGTGAAATGCAAAAGATACTCCTAAACACACTTTCTCAACCAGTGAATACTTTAGCTCATGATCAATAAATTTTCTAATAAGATACTTAGACTTCTTACTCTTGTCCTTGACTATTATGTTGTGTGAGTAATGATCCTATTGTATGTTTTGTAGCAGATGTGTAGAGAAGCATTGGTTTAACTGATATGGGATGCATGATACTCAATGTAATTGATATATATATATATTTAATTTTGAAAAAGATTAATGATTATTTTGGTTCCATTGAAACTAGACATATTTCTTCATAGTTGATTAAAGTGATGACACTTGCCTACCAGGTTGTGAAATGAAACTTCGATTGACTGAATCTTTCCTTAAAAACCCCTTAGTTAACTGATATTTTGAAGAGACATTACCATCATAGCTTTGAAATTTTTGGGGTCTAATTCTATGCCTCTCCATGAAACAATAAATCCTAGTAATTTTCTAGATGTTACACAAAACATAAATTTATTCAAATTAAGTTTGAATTTGTATTCATGTAGTATTTCAATGATATGTTGTAATACTACTTGAATGATCAAATCATCTTTTAGACTTTTCTAGAATTTCATCTACATAGTCTACCATTATATCATGTAGCATATCATGAAATATGATTGTCATCTCTCTATAATGAATAACACCTAAGTTTTTAAGACAAAAGGCATGACCTTATAGTAGAATGTTCCCCATGGTGTAGTGAATGCATTTTTATGTTTGTCTTCTTCCATAATTTGAATCTAATTATAGCCGAAAATCCATCCATTAGGAAAACATCTCATGAGCTGCTATTAGATCCATGATTATATCAATGTTTGGTAAAGGGAAGTCATCTTTTAGACATGCCTTATTGATGTCACGAAAATATATACATATTTTGATGCCTGATTTTTTTCCCACATGTAGGTTTTTGAAATCCATGTAGAATAGTTTATTGGTCATATGAAGTATGCTTCAAAAAGTTTTGATGTTTATATTTAACAAGTAATGTAGGTTTGGTATGCATATTTATATCTTTGTTAGAAATTTTTTCATTTGGATATACCTCAAGGTGGTGTACCATAAGAGATGGATCTAATCCTGACATATCTTTGTAAGTCCATATGAAAATTCTTTGAAACTCCATAGGTAGTGTCTTGAACCATGTTTTCTCTTTATTTGACATACTTGATCCAAGTTATAAAATATTTGGTGGCTCCTCAATGTCAATATTGATATCTATTATTTCCTCCACCAAAATCTTATATGTGTCCTTTATGAAAAGGATATAATTGGTGTTATCTAGTTTACCCCTGGTAAAAATGGACAACTTGAGAAAAATGGACTTGGGGCACTTTACTACAAATTTTCTAACTCCCTATGCTTAGAATTGATTCTTCCATTTTATACCACTTAACCCCATAAAAACCATATTTTAATTATTTTAATGTGAAGAGCGGTGGAGAGCTTTCCAAAAAGTCCTAGATCTAAAAAAATGGATTATCTAGTCAAAAGTTATGGCCCATTACTGCTTTCCTTAGTAAAGTGGTGAATTAGAACTACTTTACTTAAAAGCAGTAGTAAGGGGTCAAATCAATGTAGGTCTAGAAAAAGTAGTAGTAAGGGGTCAAATCAATGCAGGTCTGGAAAAAGTAGTAGTAAGGGGTCAAATCAACGCAATGAATGGGAAAAAATTACAAAACTTCAAATGGCCATAACTTTCCTCTTGGAGTTCTATTTACCACATTCTTGGAATTTTTAGAAAGGTCTCAGAGCCCTCTACACACTAGAGAATTCAGATCTCAAATTTGGTGAAGGAAATGCAGTAAAAAATGATGTTTCTTCTTCTGCATGCTAAGGCACTGTTACAGATGAATACATTATGATGAAATGTGTAATGCCCATGGTTTGATTGGTATCTTACTTGCTTCTTTGGTTCGACTTGGAAATATTTAAATTGATTGATTTTAGAAATGATATTCTCTTTTGAATTGTTTGGTCTTGTTTTCTTGAATTATATCAGTTGTCTATTAAAAAAATGGTTTTGATCATGTTTTGGGAAAAGATGTACCTATGTGGATTCATCCTTTAGTATTCACTTAACTAGATTTTGAAGTTCACTAGGTGATCTCAGCCTATTGGGACATCAAAGTTATAATGAAACCAAATAATTTATTTAAGTTTCATTATTGTTATTCTTGTCCTAAGACTAAATTATGAAAAGTTTGATAAGAGATAATACCTTGGATCAATTTCAGTTATCCAAGGCAGTCTCCTTTATCATTTTTACTATACGATCCTGATTGGATAAAATAGAATTGGGCTCTTAATGATTTCTGACTTATTGTATGTTCAGGATTAACAATTTTAAGCTCACATTTGTGTTACCAACATGGCTTATACTCTATAGTCATTATACTACTAGATTCCATATTGATTTGATTTATAATGTTAGTCTATCTTGATGTATTGAAGGCCTAAGCTAAACTAACCTTAGGTGATGACTAAGAACTAAGGGACCTAACTATATCCAAATGTATTTGATTAAAAATTATTAACCTAAGCTAAGGTTGATGCATTTCTTTAAGGGGATCCTAAACCTATTTAAAATATCCTAAGTTCTAAACCTAGGACCTAACCATGGGTGACATGGTATTGGAAGGTTAGAATATGGATATGAAAATGTGCCAACCCATATGGGTACTTGGTGAATTAAATGTGACTTTAATGGGTAAGAACCACCACCTTTGGTGGGAAAGATGCACTATACGCATGCACTAAATAACATTAAATGTCTACCACCAATCTTGGGGCATGCAAAGTTTGTTGAGGAAATAGGGAGGTTTGTGGTGTAGTTGTTTCATTCTATTGCAAGATTTTCTAGATCTCGAAGCTCTGCATGCAAGGAAAAATGGGACTGGTTGTTTTGAGATGTTGCATGTTGTAAGAAACTATGAGTTGATGGGAAATAGTGTCTCCCAGATTCAATAAATATTGTGAAGAATGTTAGGTTTTGTTGGATGATGGAATCAGCATTAATATTTTTATTTATAGAACAAGCTTGAAACTTATCAAGGAAAGGATTGGCATCATAGGCCATAACTCATTACAATATCTTACTCAATTTAATTATTTCACAAAAATAACACTTCTCTTGAATGAAATTGTATTCCTTAGTTCTAGGTTTTGTGTATTCGAGTTAATCATTTATTATCTATTGAGTAAGAAATATTGTTTTGAATCTTGATGCATGTTGTTTTGGAATGAATTACTGGTTTTTAGGCATGAATGTGAATGATTATTGAGAAGGAATAATGCATTTCATGAGTTTCGGATGTGTACCATGTCTATAACTTAAATGGCCCTAGGCTTAGTTATGCTGAATTGTTATTTGGAAATATGAATACCTATTACAGCTTGGGTTTTTGTAATTTGGTATACAACAAATTTGTTCCTAATCGATACCTATCTCTTCTAGTTATAGGTAATATTTACATGATGATAAGAATACCTAGAAGTGGGTATTTGTGTAGTTATGTTTTGGAATGGATTTTTGTTTCTAGGTATTCAATAAACTGGCGTAACTTGGGTTGATTCTCTTAAAATAGTCTATTCTTGTTGATAATTATTGACTTATTGATTTGGTTGCATCGACTGTATATTTAGTTAAATTTTTTAAGTTTATTAGAAACCACTACTAGGGATAACAACTAGTTTGAATGTTTTATTTTAATTCCATTATGAACACTCCCAAATATTTAACTGGGTTGCTAAGTAGTGTCCTAAGCCCATTTATGGATCAAGGGAAGTTGTATTTTAGCACGAAGTTTTTACTTATTCCCTTTTCAAATGGAAATATTTGAGTTGATATCTTTATGATTTGATTCCTAGACACATTTCATGGATCAACATGATGTTGTGATTTTAGCAACAAACTATTGTATTTTGTCTTAAAAACTATATTTTTAGTTGAGTGTTTACCAGTAGTATTTTTTATCTTATTGACACCTTTCTAGTTATTCATTTTTATCATTAATTTTGGTAATATTCGAGTAGGGTTCAATACATGTTGTGCGAATATTGTGTTTTTGTTTTTTTGGGTGTTTTGAAATTGAATTCCAACTCGACTGCACACTCAAATGCATCTATTTTAATCTTATGCCTCTTAAAGAACTAGGAAGTTGATGTACTTTTATGAGTAGCTTGTTTAGTTATATAATATTTGGAATGCTAGGTTAGATTGGTAACTATTATTGTGATTGTGTATAAAGCTTGGTTTTTTCTACTAAATGACATCATGTTGAGTTTGAAAGGAAAGTTGATTTGTGACTAAAAATATCCTATTATTTTTATGATTTGTGTTACAATACACAGTTCATCCTGAACCAACCTTGATTGGGTAGTTGTGCTCCTAAAATAGCTTATGTATTTGGAACCTTGTGATCGAAGAAGTGTTGAATTGTCTCCTTTAAGGGGGTACTTCTGTATCTTAACGTTTGAGCTATACTATTTGACTGTGTTTGGTTTGAGATATCCTTAAGAACTTGAATTTCCTTAACTTGGTTAATTGTTTATTATAAACTATGTGTTGTAGGTTTAATGGATGTCAAACAATGTAAGTGAATTAATCATTTAGACAGTTGCAAGATGGATTAAGGAAGTCGATACAGATCGATTCCATAAGTCTCAATGATCATTTTTTTGTGTTGTTTAATATTATCTCAAACTTGTTTTATATTTCGAATAATCGATTATGGGTCATTAAGTATGACTATTAATTAGCATTTAATGAGACAGAGATTACCTTTGATTTTGGGTTTGCAATAAACTAGGTGTGATTGTTTTCACTGCATATTTAATTGATACTGTATAGGATTTTGATTTGGTCTTGTCAACCATACTATGTGATTTTAGTTGGAGACTGTAAGACTCGATTTAGAGTCAAAACCCATTTTGGGTCATAACATTTTAAGCTATAAGCTTCTCCTCTTATGGTGGATGACGAATCATTTTATGATTAAAGCTAAGTCCATATGGATATTACAAGTCTTGATTGGTTTTGTGATTGAAACTAAGTCCATATAGATGTTACGAGTCTTGACTGGTTTTGTGATTAAGTCCAGATCCATGTAGGATCATGTATTATTCTAGTTCACCCTAAATCTTGACTTGTTACTCATATCAAACTATACTCCATTTCCCTTAGGGATTATGGTGATTCTTGACATTTGAACTGCACCTATCGATGTCATTAGACTATGTGCCATTAATGGATTTCAATATGATATAAACCTTATTCAATGAGGATGAGTTAGGAGATAATATTAATATTCTAGTAGAGTCTTTGACTCACTATGGAATAATGGATTATTTTCGTTTCAAATTTGTATGAGACAATACATAGGATAATGAATGTCTAGTTGGGCTTAGTGGATTAATGTCAATCATGTTTATCTTGACTTCTCTCTGTATATGATAGTAATTATATTCATCCTCTTAGGGATTATGAGATTCTTGTAGTTTTTAGAGGTCTAGATATGTTTGATAACATCACTATGTTGTTGATTCACGTTTTCTATTTCAATAAAGCTTGATATGTTCAAATGAATTCTCTATTCATAATAACTTACATAGTCGGTGTAAGTATTGACTATGTAGCTTACTGCAAGTATTTTATCTTTGATGGATTGTTGATTATCATGATGTTATGATCTTCTCTCTCTCTCTCCTAAGGTTTAACACTTGAATATCTTACTATTTTATTAAGTATTCTTGACATTATTATTTAGTCCTAAACTAAACATAGGGTGATGTTGTGAATTCTATTGATTGTTATGTTGAGAAATGTTTGTGAATTCTCTTGACTATGATAATGAACTTGGAATGGCTTGATGGTTTATTATTGATAGAATAAGTTGTCTAAACTAGATGGATGATACATAAGTTTCAGTCATATAATTATGGGGTTATAAGACTGTAACTTATGGATATTGGGGTAGATTTCTTCGCAGTAATCAAGATTTGGAAGATGTCCAAAACTTATTGCACATCAATAGAGTAGGCCAAGAAGAGACCTTACAAAAAGAGGGAAAAAGTAATTCCCAAAGGATGGAAGATTTGGAAAATGAAATGATGCAATTTAAAGAAGAAGTGCAACATTCAGCCAATCAAAAAGGCAAAAGGAAGATGGATGAGGATACTGACCTTGGCAATAAGCAAGTTAAGGACATCTACAAAAAGCTAAACTCCTTGGACAATTTTCTAGGGAGAGAAAAGGATTTCCATGATCACAACATGGCAATTTTTAATGCAATTAGTGATTTCCTTGAACAACATGTTCATAGCGTTTATGTGATTAGTGAGATCCTAGACACTCTTTGGGAAAGGACAAAGAAAGTAGTCAAACCATAGCAAAGTTGGATGCTAAGGACCCCACACACATGACAATGGTGGCTCTTTTCACCTCGCTATAAACTATTAAGTCCAGAATTAACAGAGCTGCCAAGAAGTAAAGGTGGTCTTTGTTGCAGATGCTACTTTTCATCGTACTTTTTGCTATTTTTTTGTTGTTTTTTGGCTGCTTTGTTACAACGCATGCTCTATTTTACTTTTCTTTAGTAACTCTCTTTCGCCATTATTGTTGGCTTTAATGCCTATTCT
Organism: Taxus wallichiana var. yunnanensis; assembly: GCA_018340775.1. Taxonomy (NCBI): domain Eukaryota; kingdom Viridiplantae; phylum Streptophyta; class Pinopsida; order Cupressales; family Taxaceae; genus Taxus; species Taxus wallichiana. The sequence continues at coordinate 589,626,694 of CM031240.1, forward strand.
AGATGTTGATCCTTTTTTGTGGAACCTCTTCATGTTTTATCTGGATTTTAGGCCCTCTATGTAAATAGGGTATAGTCCCTTCAAAACTATTTACCAATAATAAAAAAACTTATGGATATTAACCTTCTTTAGTTGACTCTGACTTTTATTGATTACCATTGTTGACTGTGATACTTAGTTAAGTATGATTATTAAATTATTGAGTAAATGATTTTAGGCATGCAAGTATGGGATTGCATGACTGAAATCATGTTACTCTTGTACTTCTATTTTGTGAATAATATTGATTCAAATGTTCATGTTGTACCTTAAGTGACTGAAATTATTAGTGACAGAATAATTGTGATAAAGTGTATGACTAAAATTGACTTCTTTTATGGTTTCATTTATCTTGATTGTTCTTAGCATTCTTAAGAAAGAATTGTTTACTTTCTTAGAACCTTAATATGATTTCATTAAAAGTAGAGTTCTTTTTATGAAATTATTAAGTAGAGCATTTTTGAAGAGTTAGTACTTATCATGCTCAGTTCATGTGAACTGACTCATGCTAACAATTTTCCGATGGATTTTGTGAAAGATAAAAGAAGAAATACTTTTAAGAAGTTTCATTTATATATTTGATGAAGTTAAATGATTTGATTAAATGATTATTGTATAAGTTTATTGAAGTAGTTATTCTTGAAAACATGGAAGGCCTAGAGCCTTATTGTTGTAATCATTTGAAAACTTGTTGATATTTAAAGACTGAATTTATGTTGCTGTTATTTTAGTAGAAGGAAATAGAAATGGATCCTTGACTATATTGATCTTTGTAAATGGCTGAATGTTGTGAATTTGAAATTCAGTGTGATTATTTCACTTATAATATTACTTCTTAAGTGTTTATAAGTTAAATATGGAAGGTCTTAATGAATACTATGTAACTTGTATGCCGATTAAGTGAAGGACTATACATAAAGTCCGTTAGTCAAATGAGCTTAAAGATAAACTGATCTTATAAGAATGATATAGTAAACCTTATCTTGGAATTGTTGAATTGTAATTTTAAGATCATATGGAATTGATATTATGTCCCTTACAAGGGCTATACTGTAATGAATCATTATGAACTTATGAATAAGATTATATGTCCTTAAATGGAAAGAAAGGAAGCACACTTATAAGGTTGAATAAGTCTTTAAGTGATGAAACTTAATTACATACTTACAAACTAAGTGCTTATTATAGATGAAAATGAATGACCTAATAAAAGCATGTACAATTGAATACTTTTAATTAAGCTTAAAATAAAGAAAAATTGTGTGCTTATGATGAAATGTTGACTAACATTAATAGTATATGAAACTTGATAAAGGTATGATACATACCTACACTTATAACAATGTGTAAATGCACCATCTCTATTAATATGAAATATAGAGACATGGTATTAATGTTGCCCTGTAGAGACATAACTAAATTAGTGGCATGATACATAACTGCATTAATAAGAAACATAGGCTTAATTGATTAAGATTAAGACATAATTAAATTTGTAATTTTGAACTTAAATAAAAGATCGTTTCAATCTCCACTTAAGGATATTATTGGCATGAGATTTAATAAGGTAATTAATCAATATTGAGAATTAAATATCCTTGGATCAAATTGAGATAGGACCTTAGGTATGACTCATTCAAGGTGGAAGTGTCGTGAGACCTAGGCTAACCTGTCATGATTTAATTAATACTTTGAAACAATAAGATACAATGTTCCAATTTAGGACCCATGACGGGTCAACTCACTACATTTTCTACACAGTCGTATCCATATAATGACGGTAGTCACTATTTGGATACCGCTTCTAACATCTCACTAAGTTGCCTCATCAAGAGCCTGAATTGTGGCAAGGTATTGCATTAAGTACTAGCCTTGTTAGAGTTAGAAAGCCATGTTGAACCTCATGGATAAATACCACGATGCCAACATGTGATGGATATAAGAAGAGAAGTGGTTTGGTAATGATGGAAATAATTATGTATGCACTTACTTTCCCGCATGCATCATAGGAGTACATCCTCTTGCATGTTAATCTAGATTTGTACCTTGTATAAGACTTGTAGTTGTTTACAACATCATTGATTACTAATCCATATAATGAGTAAGTGATTAAGGTGAGATGAAAAGTTCCCAATGGTGAGTGTGCCATCACAGAACCAAGCATGGCATACATGACTCTGAAACTTTGCATAAAGTAGTGTAAGCTACTGATTACACTATCATGATTTCACTAAGATCTAAGATGAGAGATTCCTAGTGGGATTCCTTGGCGGAACCTAGGTAGACACTTAGATATCTTCACTTAGTTATCATATCCTGAAAAAGGGAAGACCAAATGATACATTTTATGTATTGTCTCGTAAAGAGTGTTGAGGGGGATTGAGTAGGATTTGTATACTCTCATGCAATTGTACATGGTTTATGAAAATTATTGGAAATGGATTTCTTTAAGGTTTATGTTGTATACATAAAGTAAGATTTTTTTTAAAACAATTTTCCCTAGATGTGAAGTGACAAAACATGGTTATTACAAAATGGAATACATTTACTTCACCAAATAAGTGAAGTAAAAGTAAATTGAATCAACACATTAAAAACACCAAGGTAAGAAAATCCATTTGAGTTCATCACAAAAGGAATGAGGGGGTCAACTAAGTCGTCATGGTGTTATGCGGTGAAATGATCAACTTCTACTCCCCTTAGGTAATGTGTTTGTGAAGAAAAGAACATGGAAATCGATGATTTGGGAAGGAAGCAAGCCACCAATGAGTTGTAAATCAATGCGGTGATTTGGGAAGATAAGTATTTTTCTCGGGATGTGAGCTAAGGTAACTAAAGTAGAAAAAAATGCCGCAATGAATGGGTAGAGAGTGCAAGTATTGAGAAATGATTTTAATGTTAAAGTCTTCACATAGGAGGCAACCTGATAAATAAGTAAAGAAATGTGTATTAATTGCAATGAAAATGGCATTAATATACCCTCAATTCACCTTAGAATTAGAAGAAACGCAAAGATAAGTAAAGCGGGAAAGTGAAACTACTTTACTTCTCTTAAATTAAGAGAAGTAAAGTAATCTAGGATCACCGCATTAAAAAAATCAAAATGGAGTTATGCAGTGAAAGTAAATTGCTTTACTTCACAAAAAAGGTGAAGTAAAGAAAATGGAGAATAATGATGCAAAGGGGCAGTAATGCATGGTCATATTAGCGCAATGAACTGGGAAGTTGTGCGGAATGGCCTCTAGATTTCCCACTTGTCTCGAAACTTCAAAACACCATAACATTCTCCTTGAGCTTTGTTTCATGCAAATTTGGACTTTTCAAAAAGGTATCGAGTCCTCTACATGCATGAATCTTCAGATCAAAAATTTGGTGAAGGGAAGGTGGTAAAAATGGAATTTATTCTCTTATACTCTATGGTACTGTCATAATTAGCTACCACCATTAATGGGGCATGGGAGCCAATTTCTTATCCCATAAGCTATAGTACAATAGTGATGGGCTATGTAGGTGTCCCATGATGTTTTAAATTGAATTTTACATTTGGTAGGTGGAGAATGCATGCATCCAAGTATTTTCATCTTCTCTCTCCTCTCTTTGAAAATTGCTATAAATTGTAAAGGGGATGCATTATAAAGGTTATTGGTCATTTTATCCCCATGCTCTCCTCTTTTGGGGATTCAATAATTCCTCCAAATCATTGTAATGGCTTCATGCCTCTTTCTACTATAACAATGCACTATATAAATTTTTACGGAGAAAATAAACTATGTTTATGTTGATCTTCCCAATGTCTCATGGTTTATTGTTTGCATCTTACCTCTCATTGTGCTTACAGGATTTACGTATACCCTTTGTTCATTATATAGTTTTGGTGTGTTGTATTTATTAGGAATGGTGATTACATGTGTTATGGTTGGTGGCATAGTTTTTCCTCTCCATCGTGCATTGGTGTAGTTTTAGTCTGTGTTGTATCTTGTCCAACCTCCCCCAAATTAACCCCTTCTCCATTTTACAGAAAATGAAAGTGATTAAAATACCCCTTTTCTAGTGTATCACCAATCTCAGTGTAGGTTTAGTTTCATTTCATGAAACCTTTCTTACCCTGTCTCATTGGAAGTAGTAGTTTAGCCTTAGTTTATTTATTTCCCTACGGTAGGATTAGTTTTAGTTCTAGGATTAGGAAGATGGATCCAACCTTCTCCAGAGAGTTATTTCAATCCTACAAGTCCCACATCTTGAGGGATAACTCCATGTTACTAAATTACACTGATGGCCCATGCACACACATGTGAGTTATCAGGGGTGTTGTAATTTTGTGATAACAATTTGTTGATGTAAATCTTTAGTTGATGATGTGTGAGAGTCCCCTCTCTTTAGTGTCTCAAAAATGTTTTCACTAGGAGATACGTCCCTTTTATTTTTACTATTTTCATTTTTTTGATTTTGGGTTTCTCTAATAGCTCCTCACCGAGGTCTTCACTATGGGAGATGTGTTTTTATTTGTTGCTTTAAATTTCACTTTTTTTTGTCAACTAGAGTACTCTAGTTCCTCACGAAAGTAGGTAGTTACAACAAGGTCGATATCAAATCCCTTTTGTGATCAAAAAGGAGGATGGGATATCAATTATTGAGAAAATATTTAATGGCCTCATCATTTTGAAATAGGTACATGGAGACATGATTTAGTTTATCCTCACTAATCAATGTTAAATAGACAAGTTGGAATTCAATGGTATTGATGGAGATATTTTCAAAAAAATAAAATAACTGGTAAGGTTATCAAAGATGCTATGTATGGAACATATCTCATCGTTGGAGATAGCGTCCTCAGCACTAGTCAAGACATAAAAAAATATCAATGAATTTTCAAACATATGGAACCTAAGACCATGTATCGATAAGTATTTTATGTGTAAGAGATCAGATCAAGACATCCTTGTTAATTTTTCGCAAGTCATTTTCCTTTACACTACATATTTTTCATGATTTTGTGTGCTTTAATATACTCAAATGATTCATATCAAGAAACATATTCATAATCATAAATACAAGATATGAAAGAAATCTGAATGTGTTCCTTATCTAGATATCCAAATATTTTCCATATAGACTTACCAAGATTATAGATAAGATAAGTTTGAATATTGGAGCATTGGGTTCGCCATATTTGCATGGGGATAACGATAAGTTTCCAAGGTGAAGGGAAGACTCGAAGTTTGAGGATTGGGAGGAGTAGGGAGAGGAGGAACTCGCTCAACAACATCATCATCTCGATGAGTCGAATCAATCAATGGGCAAAAGAACCTCAGTGGAAGTCAAAGTCAAGGATGACTCATCAAACTTCACACTCCTCTCAATATAGATCTCATGGGTAGTAGGGTTCAACAATCTATATCCCTTCAAGCCATTAAGATACTTGAAAAAGATACAAGGTTTAGATTGTGGATCTAAAGCCTTGCGTTTCTTCTTGGGAATCTGAGCCATAGCCTTGGATCTGAAGACTCAAAATTGTTCAACATCAGGCTTGTGTCTAAACCAGGCTTCAAAGGGTGTCATCTCTCTTACTACCTTGTGTGGAACATAATTCTAAATGTAACAAGAACAATTCACTGCTTCAGCCCAATATTGTGGAGGAAGGGACTTCGAGTGAACCATACAAGTAGCCATCTCTTTTAGAGTTCAATTCTTTCTTTCTGCAACTCCATTTTGGGAAGGGCTATAGGCAACTGTACAATGTAAATAAATCCCCTCAAAAGTGTAGAAATCCTCAAACCTATTGCTCACATACTCACCTCCATTATCAGTTCAAAGAACCTTAATAGACCCTTCCACTTGTTTCTCAACAAGAGCCTTAAAGTTTTGAAAATTCTCAAAGACTTCAGACTTAATCTTAAGAAAATATACCCAAGTATAACATGAAAATTCATTAATGAAGGTTAGTATATATAGAGCTCTAGTGAAAGAAGGAGATGGAAAGGGGCCAAAAACATCACTATGAACAAGATCCAAGGGACGAGTAGCTCTCTAGGATTTTCCCTTATCTAAGTTTTTTCGGTGGTGCTTTCCGAGGGAGCAGCTTCTCACAAGACCTTTAGAAAACTTAACTCAAGGTAACTTGTTGACCATTTCATTTTGTCTCATTTGTTAAAGGTAATGATAATTAAGATGCCAAAAAAAATCATGACATAGCTTGCTAACCTCATTTGCATGAGTGAGCAAGGAATTAGGCATCAAATCAGAAGAGAAGTGGGAAAAGGTATACAACCATGAACGGTGATCCACCTTTCCCTTAGCCATAGTGTAATCAAAGTTAAGCTCATGAATAATCACTGAGTTAGGACAAAATTCCACTCACATTACTTCACCAAGGTGGGTGATTTGGTAAACTGATAGGAGATTGGTAGAGAGATTGGGAACACTCAACACTTGGTTAAATGTTCCACCTTCTATCTCTACCGATCCACTACCAGAAACTGACACATGAGTGTCATCACCCAACGTGATTTGGGACATGAAACATGGTTCAATGCTAGAGAATTCAACATCTAAAGAAGCCATGTGGTGTGAGGCACTAGAATCAATAATTCAAGTTGATGATGGAGTTGATCTAGCTATGAGGGCCTTACCTTTCTTCTTTTCATTTATATACTCCTTTGCATTAGAAGACTCTCCCTTCTAAGAATTTTTTTAATGGATTCAGGAACACTTATTTTATTTTTCTTAAGTAAATGAGTTAAGTGGTCAATTTGTTTCTGAAAAAATGATACTCATCGTGGCCAAATTTTTTACAATAGGAGCATTTAAACTTTTCCTTCTTCGTTTAGGCTCGGGTTGAAGTGTTAGTGTTGGGATTAGCTGGGGGTTGGTTGGTCTTGGTTTCTTTAATAGGTTGGTCATTTGTTTCTTTCTTATTTTCATTTTTCTTGCCCTTATTCACCACAAGGGAATGTGACTTGGATTTTATAGTCCCCATTTGAATGAGTTTTTCCTATTCTTGAATGAGTTGGGATGAAAAACTGTCAAAGGAGGGCATATTCAAAGTACTACCCAAGGTGGATTTTGTGGCGTGGAAAGTTGAAATGAAGATAGAGTATTTAGGACCTAACTTAGAAAGAATCGACAAGATCAATTAAGAGTCTTTCTTTTCCACTTTACATTCCTTTAAAAGCATTCTAGTGTGGACAAAATTTGAGAAGAAGGCATGTATGTTTTCAAAGTCACTAGGATTTAACCCTAGTAGTTCATTCTCCAACTCATGCAATCTCATGTCATCTTTCTTCCCAAACATATCGTCGAGTGTTTTACACGCTTTATCAAGTTTTGAGGAAATTTCGATGTGGAAGAGCAAGTCAGGATGAGACAGACATATAAAGAAGACCTAAGGCTTCATCACAACAGTTGAACTACTTAGATTTTTCGGGTTCATCATTAGGTTCGGTCTCTAACCCCATGGTGACACGGTATAACCCTTTACTTTGCAAAACCAATATAATTTTATATTTCCATTCAAAGAAGTTAAAAGGTGTGAGCACGAGTACTTTAGAGATATCCATAATGAAGAGATAGAACCAAAGGATGCAGAAGAAAGGAGAGAGAAAAGAAAGAACCACCCTAGAACAATATCACACCCCCGAGTTTGGCACTTTATAGTTCAGTGTGTTGATTACAATCAGATGTGACTGTGTGCCGAGAACCAATCTATCACTCACCTTGCAATCAGCATAATAACGCACAATAGTGGAGACAACAATCAAGGTTCATTGGGCATAACAGATCGACACCACAAGCAAGCAAAAGAACGAGAGAAAACAAGAAGGGGAAGAGAGGGCTTTGTGAGAAATATCATCTCACATTGCATGAAATAATCCCTTTCTTTGTAAGACAAAGGGCGGATGTGCTCACAAGTCCACAAGAAATAAAAGGATAAAACAAGGCTCGAAATGAGCTAAATTAAGCAATACAAAGACACCCCCCAGAATGTGGCACTTTATAAAATAGTGTATTTACAAAAATGATAATCCCATCAACTAGAGTGTGAAAAAATATGCAACTTTTACTAAATAAGTGCTCAAAACCAAGCAACGAGTCAAAAGTTATAGCAAAACCAATTCCCACAATTGATGGAAAAATACTAATAAGCCTACAAACAGATTAAAAAAGTGCCCTAAACGCATGCAAAGGGTGTCATATGTATGCTCGTTGGAAATGGCATCGAATTTTAGATAGGGTTTGTTTTAATTGTGAGGGGGGATTAGCCTCCTGCCAACCCTGGACCTCACCCTTCGTCTTCGACACTCGAAGGAAGGTTGAATAAAACAAGCAAAAGAAAAACTAAAAAGAATTACAAATGCCAATTAAATGTTGTACACCTTAAAATATTTAAAAGGTGATTATTTACCAATAGTTAACCCTAACAGATGGATAAGGGCTGAGCTAGTGTTGATGAGCTGCTTGAGAATAGAAGCCCACGTGGAGATGTGTTCACGGAGGGGAGCCCTTGGAATGTGGCTGATCTTAGAGAGGGGTCGAACGCTGAGTGGTCAAAGTGCGAATTGTAACCATCACAAGATGTAGGTCGAGCCATGTTTAGACTATAACCGTCACACAGATGCGGTCGGGTCCAGTGCCAAGTTTTAGTCAAGCGACCATTTTAGATAGGAACTATCACAAGATGTAGATCAAGCCATGAGCCAAGATTACCACACAATGCACAGATATTAGAGAAAAATATCCATCAAAATAAGAACCCGAGCTTCAAAAATAGTGCAGGTTCAATGTGCATGAGGGACTTAAGAAAAAATGAGTTTGAACAATCCAAAACAACCATGTTTAGACTGCAAACATGCCCGAGTCCAAGAAAAAGAGGAGAGCCGGCAGGAATGAATCTGGTCCATGGTAGAGAGAACCCACCACGTCCACACCAAAACATGCAGAAAGAAGGAGCTAGCGCACGAGAAAAAAAAACACAGGGCAGAACTTTCAACAAAGAAGAACCTGAGATTCCAAGAAACAGTACGGGTTTGACCTAGGAAATAAGGCACGAGTTGACTGTAGTTGATGCAACATGAAAGAATTACCAACTAGTTGTCTAGGAAGCAAATGAGGTATTAATACTTAATGCATGCAAAAAAAAACAATGCACAAGCAAGCCAAAAATGAGCCTCCAAGTAAAAAATCAATGCACAAGCATGAGCATTCAACATGAGCCAAAGCATGAACAACACCACGATATGCAAATGGTGAAAAACACCATGGGAAGAGTAAGCTTGCACACATCCACAAAACCGCAATAAATGCACAAAGTCCAAGAGAAAATTGTTAAGCAGATTAGGACGATTCCAAAGTAATAATAAAAAAACTTGCACAAGGAAATGAGAAGAAACCAGAAGTAATAAGCAACTGATAAATGAAGAGTGCACATTTTACCGAAACCAACTCTGATACCATGAAAGAGGGAAAACCGAGAACCGATTTAAAAAAATGCACCACAACAAAGTTACACTCGATGGTAACGCCAAGTCCAACACAATAAGCAATATTCAAATCAATGGAAAGAAAATGTAAGTAAGAAAATAGGTCTACTCATGCTCATAGATTGAAAAAGGAAGTATAAATAGGGGTGATGTGTAACCCCCATGCCTAAATAAGGAAAGGATATCAATGACGCCACTGATGCATATGACGTGACTGATGCATATGACACCACTAAAGGAGGAGTTACAATTCCAAATAAGGAATGTAACTCCTATGACACATTGACGCAAATGACAATGATAGATTCTATGACAGAATCTAACACTTTTCATTTGAATTCCTAAGACTTATGACTCTCGCAAGGTGAGATGACTCACTAGGTAATGTGGATGATGACTAGGCATGTCATACACACTAATGAGATTATATGTAGAAGTAATATCTTGGATGACGTGAATCCATGGGAGGACTTGGAGGATATTATAGGATGTTTCCACATTAACAACATAGAAAAAGTGTCCATATTTTTAGGTAAAAATTTGATCTATAAATAGAAAATACATGCGGATTTCCTTTCACTATGTCATAACCATGAATGGTAATGATGTTAGTGCCTAGACTTTCCTAAGTATAACCTAGACATCATAATAATTTCATGGAGTAGATATTCAATGCGAGATCCATTATCTATAAACACTCGTTTGATTTCATGATGTGTGATGAATGCTTCTACATATGAGGAATTATTATTAGTAATTTTGGGATTCAAGAGATCATGAGGAACAAATGAAAAAATTAAATTATTAGATGATAAATTTACGATTAAAGCCTAAAATTTCTAGGACTTATTATCCTTAGGAACACATGCCTCATGGAGTACACGAGTAAGGATAATTTGAAGTGTGGGATATATCTTACGTAACTCTATGAGGGATATTTTTGCATTGGTATTCTTTAGTTTTTATTATATCATGCAAATCGAGGAAGATTCTCGCATTTGAGGATTTTGTAGTCGTAGTGGACTTAGAATTAGATGCTTTTGTGGTGTAGTGGACATAAAAGGTTATTTAGTAGTGGGTACCTAAACCTATTTTTGTCTTTTTGTTACACCACAAGTAAGAGTGTTAAATTTGATAATGGATACAATATCTCGACATATGATCCAAAAATAAAATGATGAAATCAAACTCAAATTTTTTTGATGACTTACCGTTGTCTTTTGAATCATTTTTTGTTCCATGCTTAGGAGTGGGTCCTGAAGACCATTAAAATATCATTTTCTATATATTTATTAGATTTCCCTTCTATTTCGATGTCCCCACTATTAATTAAGTCTTGTATATAATGACATAGTCCGACACAACAATTTGTAGGATGGTCATGTATACGATGGGAGTCATAGTATGAATTCTCTTTATACCATGTAGGTTTAGATTTTCATTGTTTGAAATGATGTGTAAATGGTGTTGGTATCCAAATTAATTCTCCTTTGCAAGATGAGCATCATCACGTGATTTAACAAGAAGCCTAGAGACGATAAATTATCATGTACGTCGTTTCATAGCCGAGGAGGTGATTCATTGGCTCTTTATCAATTAGATGTTGGAGAAATGGATAGCACCTTCAAAAGGATTTGATCTATCCTCACTAATTTAGGTTATGACTTTCAACCAGGGTGAGAGGACCCATTTTGTAACATCTGTTGGTGAAGGAAAATGAATATATCCTTATTTGCACAAATTTGAAAGGAAACCTTGAGAAAATATGATCAATGCACCACAATTTAAATCTCGCCAGTTATCACTTCTAAAGAATGGTGATATTTTATAAACAAGGTTAAGGTTACTAAAGACATTATGGAATCTTTATTGCTTCTACATATTTTGGTAGTAGAATTTATTCATTTGTGGACATACAGGGAAAACAGGGGTAGTTCAGGTAGGATTCATTATTTTTGAATAATTTTTGGTGGGAGATTAAGTAGGATAAACTAGATTTTTCCATATCTTTGCGAGCCATCACAAAAATTGGAAAAATAAATGATAGAATGCTTTAGAATAGATAAAATATTCCTTCAACCAGAAGGTGTGCATCAATGGAGGCCCAGATTTACACGGTTTCACACAATCTTTGAGAATTCAACACAAAGGATCGAGCTAAAGACTCAATTAAACATTAAAGACCCCTGGTTCCTCATGCCTAAGATAAACTCAAAGGCTTATAGATAATATTTATCAACAAAATGACAGTAAAGTGATTTTAAATTGTTTATCTCATTACAGGATGAAGGCTCTTCTCGTAATGAAATTGCAAATGCCACTAAACTATCATAGGGATGAGATCCTGTGTGATTCAAAGGGATTTTAACACAAGATTGTAACAGAAACATCAAAACAATTTGAAAACATTCTGAAAAAAAAGTAGACACAATTTTTCCCAAGATTAACACAGAATATTTTGAAGTTGATTAGATTCATCAACAAGGGAAGGTTTGTTGAACAATCTCAGAGCTTGTCAATGGATGTGCACTTGCAACAAACTTGACATGATCAAATCTAAAACATAAGAGATTAACAGGTTTCTCATATGGTCTCTCAGTAAGATGGGATTTCTCAAATTTTCTCGTAAGAATTCAACCCCCGACCATTTTCATGACTAACTCATGCCCTTTATAACACTCATTTACATTAAATCTTCCCCCCCAAACAAAGAATATTCGAGGAACATTTTTTTGTTACATATTTGATCATGATTTCCATAAAGTGATGTTTAACAGATTTACAAAAAAAAGTTACCAGTGTTCAAAAGGTGAATCATTTCACATATTTCAATCATTGTTTTAACTAGGGCATCCATTCATCTTCTTTGGAAACATATTTTTCATCCTTTGCACCTATAGCTTCCTTCTCCTCATTCTTTCCTCTGCAATTTTCTCTACTGGACTGGCAATTCATTTTCTACATGTGCCCGAGTAACTCTGTTTCAAAATATCAACTCTTGCACTTCCTTAGATTCAAAAATTTGAGCTCTACAACACTTCAATTACACTTTACTGATAGAAATGACAATAAATCATTCATATTCACCATGAAAAACAATGCGTATTTGCATCCCCTAAAGTTGTGGAACATTAATGGCAGAAAAACCAAATGCATCACACCATAACTATTGATTCTACCCTTTCACAACTTTAAATTAGATCCGTCCACATGGAAGATTAGAGCCGAAATGGGCCTGGGGTGCCTTTTGCATTTTATGAATTTTGGAGAAAATGCGCAATTTTCAAATTTTTCCCCGCCCCTCCGCCTTTGAAATATGGGCTTGACCAAGTGGCTTAATTTGGGCCTTTGATGGAGTCACAACTCATTTATGTAATTTTACCCTTTTTAACAAAAAGGAAAAATTTCCAATTTTCCTTTAGTAACCCGCTTCCCCGCCTTTGAATTTTCAATGCAGACTTCATTTGTTTCCTGGCAGGGCCACGCTTCACTTTTATACTTTATCCTATTTTCATAATAAAGCAAAAATTTCAAAATGCCCCGATGACCCTCTCTGCTTCTAACTTTTGATGTGGGCCCCAGCGGAGTTGTGGGTTATTTCATAAATTTTCTCCCTCGTAAAAAGAGGACAAAAACTTCAAAGTGTTCTGCTGACACGTCTTCCCACTTGTAACATGAAAAACTACCACGTGTCCTTTTTGGGGTCAAAGTAAGAATTTTTCCCTACTGCTTCATATTTTTTGAATAGCCAATCAGAGACTATCGAGGCCATGGGGCCAATTTTTTATTTTTACAAATGTGAAAAAAGTGGAAAATTTCACCAAAAAGACCCGTCGGGCCGTAACCAATTAAAAATTAACATGTATACACCTTCGGGGCAAAAAAGATAAATTCGCTACATCTTTATAAATTTGACAAGCCAATAAAAACTCAATGGGACACGGGGCCAAATTGATATTTTTGCAAACATAGCAAAAAGTTACAAGTTATAAAATAGACCCGACGTACCTCATCCAATCAAAAGAGACCACGTAGCTGAAGATGCTGAGATATAATTTGACAGGGAAAACATGCCCATCAAACCATAAAATGCAGGGAAATCACCATTTGTGCCCAGAATTGAATTTTTCTTTAAGGAAAAAGAATTTGGAAATGATATAAGGCCCAAATGTGATCCATGACCATGGAGAAGGATCTTCAACAACATACAAATGAATAAAACCTTTCATGCATCCATTCAGGGAAATAGAAAATATGACAGAGCCCGCAGATTGAAGAATTTCAAGAGCAAATGGGGTGAGATTAAATTGAGCACCAACATCAGCTCTCGACTCGGGATGGGCACTCCCTGTGAGTTCCACAAGAACAATAGACCATGTGCCAAAAATTCATTGGGAAATGGAGTCAATAATAAGCTTGTAGATTAGAAAAATGAAATCCCCAAGACGAACTGAGAAACCAATAAAAATTGGTCACCAGGGACCAGGACAAACCAAAATAGAAAACATGAAAGAAGAATGAAATGAAAAGACAATACATTGTACAATGGTGTGCACCCTGTTTCAGAGAAAATAATCAAGGAAAATTTTCAAGTGCCTTCGATTCTGGATATGACCATGCTAAGCAATTTTGATACATCTTTAACAACTAGTCATATGATTGTTTCTCTTTTCCATCCAAGTTGCTATCTAACCACATTTTTTTAGGCTTATCCTTTGTGCCTATGTCAAGTTATTCAACACATCTCAAGGCTTCATCAAACATCGAGTCCTGGAAAATCAATCTACTCGGGATCTATCTACATTGATCAATTTCATACTCCTTAAAAATAACATAGCTCACAGAGTTATCAACATCAATGTCTGTGTGCAATACTTCATAAGAATCATTGTTGGGGTCCTCAATGAGATATAACATTTTATTTTCACCAGGTAACTTCACAAGGCTTCCCTCAATTGGTATGGTGGCATAAGACATGTCCATTTGCACACTTCCACCCACACTAGCAACCCACTTTCTGGATAATAAAGTTCTCCACTTAGCAAGACAATCCACAATTACTACATTCAAAGTTAAGTACTTTCCTGGATACGCTTCCAATTGCACTACTAAACCCTTGACACATCTAACTACTAGCACCTCTCTTGAATCCATGGTAGTACATTTCCCATAAGTTGTTGTTACTTTGAGATTCAACTCATTCATGACCTCAAGAGGAATTACATTACATGAGGCTCCTGAATCAAACATGTAGTTATGTAACAGCTCTATCCTTAATAATCAAAGTAGTAAAAAATGGATCCACATTCATTGAGACTCAACCAGAGAATTTCCCAAATAAACCTCAAGTGCTTCACCCAATTGCTCCAAAGGTGCTTGCGGTTTTTCTAATTCTGCAATGGAAGGAGGAACCTTTACATTGTTTACATTTTTACCACCAGGTGATCTTTTCTTCCTTAAGCCCCAAATACTCAAACACCCTCTTCTTATGCTCAGGGATTCTAAGCGATTCAACAATAATAAGAGTAATCTTGATCTGACTCAAGATTTTGGCTATGTCACAAGGAATATATTTGGGTAAGGAAGTGTTAAGAGGAAGGTTTACAAATTCATCTGATGGCATGGGATCTTTCACAGACTGAGCATGGGGATGAACACAAGTTTTATTTGGGGTGACAAAGCCTTTGCCAAATTCATATTTATTAGGGGTTTCCTTAAGGATACTAGTAAGCACTGGAATTTTTTGTTTGGCTAGAGGCCTTTCCCCTTTGACAACCTTACTCCTGGTATTGTATTCCTTTTCTTGGGTAATTATTGCATTCATTAACAACTATCTTTGTCCTCTTCTGAAGGAATTCCTCCATCATAATTTTTAATCATTAATGCCCTTAAGTACTCAAAATCATTATTAGGTAACTCAAAAGGTTTTACCATATCAATCTCAATAGCATTAATGGGAGAAAGAGGCAATACCTAGTGAATACAATCCCGAAATATTTAACAGCTTCCGCACTCATCATCTCGGTTGAGGTTGCTCCCTATTGTGATCTTGTAGAGAAATCCATCATGCATGCATCATCATCTATCTCATCATCATCAACTTCTTCCTCAACTTCTTTATCTTCATTGCATGGGGAATGGGCAAGGAAACATCTATCATACCACTCAATATCATGGACCTCTTCCACAGTAGCAACTCTAGAAGCTAAAGGATCAGGCACCAATCTATTTTCCCGTGGTTAGGGTTGTCTATTTCCTGATCCCACGAGCCCTTTACCCCTGTCATCTGATCCATGATCACCTCTGGGATGATTTACAAATCTTTCTTGGCATTGTGGCATGTGATGACCTTGGGAACCTTGTCCAATCTCCTTCTCTACTCGCCGCTTTATAGGATATTTCCTTAACAGCTCCAGTCAAATTTTTTACAACCTCCTCTAGATCCACACATTTACTTGATTGAGGCTTCTCTAGATTGATCAGCTTGATACCTTCCCTCGTAAGAGGCTTACCAACTACTTTGATATTGTTTTCAATTTGCAAAGCCATGGTGAAGGCCTAGCCTCAAATTTCCTGGGTTTTTGTCCCTTAAATAATAGGCATCCTTTTTGTCAAATGCATCAGAATACTTTATCAGACAAGATTCATCACATGGCCTCAAGATTACAAGTAGCCTATTCAGGGTCTTATTGAACCGAGTATTGAAGTCATGAATGATTCATTAGGATTCTTCTTAATATTTTCAAATTTAGACAAAAGAAACCTAGGATCTGTCTTATCCCCATATTGCAATCTAAAAGAATTTTTCATTTATGTCCATGAGTCTATTGAGTTGTCTGGTAAATATTTATACCAATCACGTGCATCCTCCTCAAGAGTATGAATAAATATTTTTATATACACATCCTTAAATTCAATATCAAAGTCTTCCATCATATTGACAAATAGTTTTAAATGTTGATCGCCAGTGATAACATTATTCCCTTGAAATTTAGGCAATTTATTTCTAACATCTTGTGGCACTACATTTGGATATCCATCCATACCTCTAAAATCTATAGGTCCAAAAGTGTTGACAAAAAATGGAGGTCTAGGTGGAGGTTGGGCCATATTGCCTTGAGGGGGTGAATTTACAGGAGATACAAAATGATGAGGAGTGAGGAGTCTGTGGGGCATAGGAATGTAATTCTTAGAATGAATGTTCTCTAAAAAAAATTTCTTAGAAGATCCTATCAACTTTGGAAAACAAAGGGATAGAATGACACATAAACTTCTCAAATGAAAATGAATGACCCTCTCCAGATGGATAATTTTGATCTACAAAAAGACTACCTGATTCAGAAGCACTTGAGGAAGTATGGCAATCTTCAATGAAAGGCTGATCAGTTTCCACAATTGATAACTCTTTTCTTGATTTCTAATCTCCAATAACTTTCCAGATTCTTCTTCCTTTAGAATTTGTCTTTCCCAATTCTAGAAACAACCTTCTAGCAGGGTCTTTAATGAAGAAAGATCTTCTTCCTTCTAGCTTTGCAAATATTAGTGATAAATTTCAATTGACAGAGGTTAAGACACTGAATTTATCAAAAAATAATTCAACACGAATTCGCTTACCACTAAGGATTTTCACCTTAGTTGTGAAAATGCACTAAAATTGATTTGTCAAATGTCTGTCAACACTAAATTCATGTAAATCTTCATAGATCTGACCTTCCTTTACCTCGTATTTAACATTGATGATGTAGACTTAGTGAAAAAACCAATAGAAATTGGAAATATTACACGTAAAACTTGTAACTTGCAAAAATCTTACAGATCTCAACAAGGATAACGTTTAAAAAGGTATTTTCACTTAGATCATGTAAGAAACATTACTAGGGCCAAATATAAGAATGCCTTTAAAGGTCTCTCGACAATGGTGCCAATCTGGTGTTGGTATCCAAATTGATTCTCCTTTGCAAGATGAGCATCATCATAGATTTAACAAGAAGCCTAGAGACAAATAAATCATCATGTATGTCATTTTGTAGCTGGGGAGGTAATTCAACTAGCTCTTTGTCACTTAGATGTTGGAGAAATGGATAACACCTTCAAAAGGATTTGATCTATCCTCACTACTTTAGGTTGTGCCTTTCAACCAAGGTGAGAGGACCCATTTTGTAACCTTTGTTAGTGAAGGAGAATGAAGATATCCTTCTTTGCACAAATTTGAAAGGAAACCTTAAGAAAATATGATCAATGCACCACGTGGACATACAAGGAAAATAGGGGTAGTTTAGGAAGGATTAATTATTTTTGAAAAAAAATTGGTGGGATATTAAGCAGGATAAACTTGATTTTTCCAGATCTTTGAGAACCTTCAAAAAATTGGAAAACTAAATGATAGAATACTTCATAATAGCTAAAATATTCCTTCGACTAGAAGGTGTGCATCAATGGAGGCCCAAATTTGCATGATTTCACACAATATTTGAGAATTCAACATGAAGGCTTGAGCTAAAGAATCAATTAAACATTAAAGACCCTTGGTTCCTCATGCCTAAGATACACTCAAAGGCTTACAGATAATCTTTATCAACAAAATGATAGTAAAGTGATTTTAAATTGTTTATCTCATTACAGGATGAAGGCTCTTCTCGTAATGAAATTACAAATGCCACTAAACTATCACATGGACGAGATCATGTGTGATTTGGAGGGATTTTAACACAAGATTGCAACAAGAAACATCAAAACCATTTGAAAACATTCTAAAATAAAAGCAAACACAATTTTTCCCAAGATTAACACAAATTAATTTGAATTTGATTAGATTCATTAGTAGGGGAAGGTTTCTTGAACAATCTCAGATCTTGTTAATGGATGTACACTTGCAACCAACTTGACATGATCAAATCTAAAACATAAGAGATTAATAGGTTTCTCAGATGGTCTCTCAGAATATGGGATTTCTCAAATTTTCTCGTAAGAATTCAACCCCCGACCATTTGCATGACTAACTCATGCCCTTTATAGCACTCATTTACATTAAAGATTTCCCCCAAATAAAGAATATTCGAGGAACCTTTGTTTGTTACATATTTGATCATGATTTCTAGAAAGTGATGTTTAACATTTACAACAAAAAGTTGCTAGGTGTTCAAAAGGTGAATCATTTCAGATATTTCCATCATTGTTTTAACTGGGGCATCCAGTCATCTCCTTTGGCAACACATTTTTCATCCTTTATGCCTATAAATTCCTTCTCCTCATTCTTTCCTCTGCAATTTTCTCTGCTAGATCTAGAAATTCATTTTCTGTAGGTGCCCGAGTAACTCTGTTTCAAAATATCAACTCTTGCACTTCCTTAGATTCACAAATTCGAGCTCCACAACACTTCAATTACACTTTGCTGATAGAAATGACAAGAAATCATTCAAATTCACCATGAAAAATGATGCGTATTTACATCCCCTGAAGTCGTGGAATGTTAATGGTGGTAAAACCAGATGCATCGCACATAACCGTTGATTCTTCCCTTTCACAACTTTAAATTAGAGCCATCCACATGGAAGATTAGAGCTGAAATGGGCACTGGGGTGCCTTTTGCATTTTATGAATTTTGGATAAAATGTGCAATTTTCACATTTTTTCCCACCCTCCAACTTTTAAATATGGGCTTGGGGTAAGTGCACTGGTTGGTGGAAAATTCCATCGACATAAAAAACTGAAATAAAGGAACCACGATCGTGGTTTACATACCATAATTACGGTTTTTAAACCGCGATCGCAATTCACGAATTCCGTGTTCAAGAACTAACGAACCTAAAACTGCGATCTTGGAACTCTGAGACAAAAATTAGTAGTCCCATGACTCCTTATTTTCCTCATTTTTCATTTCAAACCACAATTTTTCCTAAACTTTTTCAATTGCGCTTTGAATACCACCTCAAAATTACTCATCAGACTTCTGGATAGCGATAGATTCAACCATGCCGCCAAGACGAGGAGGTAAGTCCCCGATTGTAATCTTTTTTTGCATTTTAGGTTTTTTTTTACATTTTCATGGGTTTTTTGAAATGTTTGTTTATGTATACAATTTTCTTGTTTTATCAGTTGGTCGACAAGCTCGAAATCATGCAAACCATCAAAACATTCCTCAAAACCCACCGAACATTCCTCAAAACCCTCCGAACATTCCTCAAAACCCTCCTCCAAACATAGATCTGCCTCCTGTGGCTCCTTCATCCCCACTGAGCTAGCAGGAACGCAAGATAATATCATTGGAAGAATTCGAGGAAATAAATTTTTCATTGAGAATCTAATTCAAACTATAAGACAAAATCATGCTCCAAATCCATCCCACATGACTTTAGCCAATACATTACAAACATTGATTGGTGAAGTCGAGTCTGCAACCAACCAAATACATAGATGGAACACCTTTAGAATTGATTGTAGGTGGTGGTATGTGGATAAACTATCCCATGCGACCGTCAAAGACAAAAAAATTGGAAAATACCTCATTTGTGCATTATTTACCGACCCTAAAACCAATACCCCCTGCAGTTACTTGTAAATGGTTCCCAATCCATTGGTGCCATGATGACAGAATCAAAAACAATTTTTAGGACCGATGGTGGATGGTTTTTGATTATCCACCATGTAACAACAATGAGGTTCCTCTTTATTTTTTGAAGAAATTATATTGTGAGTTCGTTCTTAATGAGGTCCCGGATTATTTTGACTTTTCTAACTTTTTTGGTCGAGAAGGTGGCTCTGCACAGAGCAAACCTGGTGAACATGTAGGTCAGCCTAGGATCCTCCATGCCCCAAAACCCCCAGTGCCTTCAGTTATCCCTCCTACAGTGAAGGAGGTTGTGGATATTGATACATTACATGCATTAAGGTAGCTCATTGACACTCTCACCCAAAGATAGTGACCGATTACATCTAGTGATGTTGGTGGAGGTGCCAGTTCTAGTGCACCACACCACTGTGGATCATGTGGTGGTGTATGCACTGCAGGCGAGACATCATTTGTTGGTTCAAAGGATTTATTTTCTATAGATGAGATGTTGGGGAATGTTTTTGGAACTGGTGCCGCTGATATTGGTCTTTCACAGGTAAATTTCAAATAAATTTAAATAATATATATATATATATATATATATATATATTAATTCACATGTTTGAGATTTAATATATATATATATATAGATATATAATATATATATATATATATATATATATATATATATATGATTGTACATCATGTACATACATGTAAAAACTAATTTTTTATTTTATTTTAAATAGCAAGAGCCGGTGAAGGAAACATCCGGCGTCGACATGCTAGCTACCATGGTGGGCATGTTTCAAACGTAAGTTTCAAGTTGTACAAACTTACATTTTTAATTTCATTTGATTGCACTAGATTATTATTATAATGTTTCACGTGTATGTTGTACATGTATTAATATTTTTCTCTTTTATACACAAGAGCCTAGCGGGTCATCATCTGCTCAGGGAACTGAGGCTACTGGCACGCCTCACATGAGTTTTACGTAGGTTAGTAAATCTCTTTACACTTTGTTTCTAATTACTGGAAGTTCACGTGGATTACATGCTTTGGACCTCTGTTATGTGGTGCACAGTCATGTAGATTTTAATATTGATTTGTACATGTTTTTTGTATAGCTTATGACTGCTAGAGAGACTCCTCCATATATGCAGATTGTGGAGGTTGTTGTAGATACTACCATAGCATCTGTAGATCCACTAACTGAGGTACAATTTTTAAATTTTTTAAAATTTTGGAGGTTCATTATTTCTTATTACTTAAATCTACAATATCAAATTTTGTATGTATATGTGAAATATTTAATTTGAAAATTAATTATTTGTATGTAGCTTACCCCTCGTGAGTCTATTGTTGTCCCTGCGACACGTCAACAACAAATTGATAGGGATCATGACATTGTGGTAATATTTCACATGTATTTTAACTAAATTGTACAAGTTTCTAAATTTTGAATGTATTTTAAAATTTTGGGTGTTAAAAACTTGTTGTTTATGAATGTGCAGGTTAGGTTGCAAGCATGCTTAGAGACACCTAGGACCACACGGATGAAATCCATAGTGGCATCTCCCTCCACTACATATCTAGGTCATGGGCGTGCTACTTCTAGCAGGGTGAAGAGAGGGAAGATGTTTCATGAGTAGATTTATAGTCCACCTGGATGTACATATGTGGTCATGAGTAGATTCATAGTCCATTGTATATATATAGCCTTTTGCGACTGCATGTGGTCCCATATGTACATTATGACACACTTAGTTTGAGATGTACACATACATTATGAACTTATACATATATATTTTCAGAGACGTGCGTCTGGAGCACACTTTGTTTGATTCTTATATATATCCATGTGTGTTGGTTTTCATAACGATAAATCTGAACTATATATGTTTGATTTGATTTCATTGCATGTATGATATCCTTCTATTTATATCATTATAGAATAAATGGTTGGACATTGAAGAAAGATAATAAGAGTACTGTAAACTGAACAATTGATAAATAAAGAACATGATTCTAGAATAAATTGTGTTTTTGAGTACACATTAGTAACCAGATCAGAGGGAAGGAGCAAGGGCCACTCCTCTCCGATGTGAATGGAAGTTTTATTTATTTCTTGTTCAGCTATTCTAATGTTTTTTACTTCTAGTATTAATGTGCTTGAATTATCTAGACAATATTTTCATTCATGTATGTTTATGTTTTCATGATCATAGAATTAGAAGTATTGTCCCCAGTTCTTACTATCTTAAATAAATTCAGAATAGATCCTTTAATCATGGAAGTTGTGTTATTTCCAGTTTGATTAAGTTTACATTCTTAATATGTTCCAAATCGTCTCTTCATTGCAAATAGGCTTGGACACAACATTGATATTGACAAAGTATTAAATTATTAAAGCGTGAGTATGATCCAAAAAATAGATCTAGAAGTACCAAATTATATGTATTTACTTTTTGAAACTTGGAAAATATACCCTCAACATGTTCATCATTATGGAAAATGGCGAAGTCAGGTTGACGATGATTCTTATTATATTTTGTGTATTGACTATGTGGCGGTTACACAATTACCGCGATGGTTGCGGAACCACTTCTCTTCACAGAGTAGCAGTTGTGGGACTGCTATCTATAGGCACCAACAGTTACGTAATTGCCACGGTGATTATGCAAACACCTCCTGTAGAAAGTAGTGATTTTTTCCTTGACGATGCCAAAATGGGAATCTAAATAGTTGAAAATGTTTGGACTTCCCAAACCAGTTCGTTTCTCATCTCCTTTCATCCTTGGATATAACAACTATAAATGCAAGCACATTTAATCATCTAAGTAAGTCATTTGGAGTGAATTCAAGTGTGAGAAAAGGGGGAAAGTTTTCAAATTGTTCTGGTTTTGTTCATAGACAACTAAGTTCTTTCTCGTTGAGGGTTATAAACAAGTGATGCAAGTAGAGAGATCTTAAATCCTTGTTAAAGGACATCTTTTGGTAGTGATCTTGTATTGTATTGTATTGGAGATTTATATAGTGAAGTGAATAAATTTCTTACCTAGCTAGAGTTTTTCCCACATTGGGTTTCTCTAGGATAAAATTCTTGTCTCCTTGTCTTGCATATCTAAATTTCAGTATTGTATGAATGATTATTTCATAACATACTGGATAATAATAACTTTGGTAATTGTTCATTTATCATCACTAAGATAAGATCCATTTATTGTTTAAAAGATGTAGTTTATGGATAAGAGATTTTAAGATCAAGTGTTTTTGTGTGGTTTAACTTGTGTTGACATTTTTAGTTAGATACCCCTCACCCAGAAGGGTAGTGAAAGTGATGAAGGTATCCTCATTCCTTTTGAAGAAGATATTTCCACCAAGAAGTGGAAGCAAGGAATACGAAACATGGCTCGTAGTGAGATGCACATGAGACTGAAGAAGAACATTTCTACAAGATGGAGGCAGATGTGGCAAGTCTATCCAAATATGTGGGAAATATTTCCTTGTCTATGGGAAATATTTAGTCCATCATGGGAAGAACAACCCCATACCAAACTTACTCCTCCTCCATTCAAAGAGAAGGTGAAGATATAAATTTAGCCTTATGATGGGGACATGAATGCCGATAAGTTAGACCATTGGCTAACTCAAATTGAGGTATATTTCAATTTGCATCAAATCAATGAGAGTCAATAAATTTCATTTTCAAGGTTAAAATTAACCATTCATGCTTTAACCTGGTTTGAAAGCTATGTTCATTCCTTGGTTGTTAAGAATCTTCCACCTATTTCTAAGTGGGATGAATTTAAGAGGCCAATCAAAAATAAATTCTATCGTATTTGTTATGATGAAGAGAGGTCCATGTATTGAAAATATCTCAGGCAAAAACAAGGCCAAGATGTGCAAGAGTACACCGACGAGTTTTGGAAGAAAGCTGTCTAAATGGGAAAATATCTCCAAGTACATTGGTGGAATCCATAACCACTTGAGGAAACCCATTCTCTTGGCCAAGTCGGTGAATGTAGATGAGACTTGTTCTCAAGCCCACTATCTAGAGAACGCCAGGTGAATGCTAGAGGAGGTGGTGTTTTGGTGCACAAAGGGTCGTTGCTTCCGGCTACTTCGTTGCGTAGTCCCTTAAGAGCCCTAAGACCAAAATATCGTTCAACTTCAACGGGTGACTACTCAGACTCTGTGGCACCTAGAGAGGCCTCGTCTAATCTAAAACCTCAGCATAGGGACCCTCTACAATAGTCTCTCTCAGTTTTTTCCTTCTCATTTCGGTGCTCTCGCTGTCCTATTGTTTGCAAACGCGTGAAATAGTGCAGTTGGAGCTAGTGTAAGGTTATCAAACACTATATTTTACAAACGGTGGGTCGTGGCACCGAACTGATTGTGCTTGACACATCTAGGTGGCTAGGTGAACACTAGAGGAGGTGGTGTTTTGGTGTGCAAAAGGGTCGTTGCTTCCGGGCTACTTCGTTCGGGAGTAGTCCCTTAAGAGCCCTGAGACCAAAATATCGTTTAACTTCGACGGGTGACTACTCGGACTCTAAGGCACCTAGAGATGGCTCGTCTAATCCAAAACATTAGCGTAGGAACCATATACAATAAGCTCTCTCAGTTTTTTCCTTCTCATTTTGGTGCTCTTGCTGTCCTATTGTTTGCAAACGCGCGAAATAGTGCAGTTGGAGCCAATGTAAGGTTGTCAAATGCTATATTTTGCAAACGGTGGGTCGTGTGGCACCAAACTGACTATGCTGACATGTTCAGGTGGCCAGGTGAATGCTAGAGGAGGTGGTTTTTTGGTGCACGAAAGGGTCATTGCTTCCGGGATACTTTGTTCGGGCGTAGTCCCTTAAGAGCCCTGAGACCAAAATACTGTTCAACTTCGACGGGTGACTACTCGGACTTTGTGGCACCTAGAGATAACTCGTTTGATCCAACACCTCAACATAATGACCCTATACAATAGCCTCTCTCTCTTTTTTCCTTCTCATTTCGGTGCTCTCATTGTCCTATTGTTTGCAAACGCGTGAAATAGTGCAATTGGAGCCAGTGTAAGGTTGTCAAATGCTATATTTTACAAATGGTGGGTCATGACACCAAACCAACTACGCTCGACACATTTGGGTGGCTAGGTGAATGCTATAGGAGGTGGTTTTTTGGTGTGCGAAAGGGTCATTGCTTCCGGGCTACTTCGTTCGGGCATAGTCCCTTAAGAGCCCTGAGACCAAAATATCGTTCAACTTCGACGGTGACTACTCGGAATCCGTGGCACCTAGAGATGGCTCATCTAATCCAAAACCTTGGTGTAGGGACCCTCTACAATAGCCTCTCTCAATTTTTCCCTTCTCATTTCGGTGATCTCACTGTCCTATTGTTTGCAAACACGCGAAATAGTGCAATTGAGCCAGTGTAAGGTTGTCAAACGCTATATTTTGCAAACGGTGGGTCGTGATCCTTTGAACCAAATATGCCGGAAAATATTTTTGGCTAGGTGAACGCTAGAGAGGAGGTGGTGTTTGTGCGTGCAGAAAGGGTCGCTTGCTTCCGGTTACTTCATTCGGGCGTAGTCCCTTAAGAGCCCCGAGACCAAAATACCGCTCAACTTCGACCTTGACTACTTGTTATCAAAAATCGACAAGGGAAATTTTACCAATAACCATACCGAAATTTTGTTCCGATCCCTCGTTAGGGATCCCTTGCGTTCGAACGTTGCAAATTCTATGTAACATGCGTTTCAACTTAGTCTTTTGGTCTTTTTTAAACCTTTATGTAACATCAACTTTTGGTGCGCCCCCTTTAAACCCTTTGGCGCATACTTTTCAGTGTCAACACGCCTTTTCGTGCGCCAAAGTATGTTGAGTCTTCCCTGCGTGCGCCAAGGCGCATGCGCCTTCGTGTTAACACAACGTTTGTTGCGCCCCTTTTTGGTGCGCCAAAGGGCGCACATAATCTTTTGTCAACACACTTTTTGGTGTGCCAAAGGGCGCACATAATCCCATGTCGACATAGCTTTTGGTGCGCCAAAGGCGCGCTTAATTTCATGCTGGCAAATGCTTTCATGCGCCAAAGGGCTAAATGCTTTTCCATGTCGACAGCTGCTTTCATGCGCCCTTTACAAAGTGGGTGGCGCATTTATGACTAGCTCACCTATATATATAAAATTTACGCGCCCAAATGTCATTATCACTAGTCGCAGAGCACGTGATTTCTTTTATCAGAGCCTGTCAGCCCCTGCCTCGTCGTTTTCAACGCTTTGTGGACCCGTTACACGTCTCTTACTATTTATCCAGGTAAGAGGTTCTTCTCCCTCTTGTGCATTTTACGTTTTTGGTTCTTGTTGTGCTTGGTGGCCTGGTTTTGGTTTGAAATATTGAAATATTGATCTGGTTCCCTTTCCCCCCCCCTTCCTTTTTGCTGTCTGTCTTTCCATTTTCCTCCTCTTTCCAGAACTGCTGGTAGAGGGAGTTGTCTAAAAGCATGGTCTGAAACCCTTTGGATTGAACCATTATATCTCCCAAAACAATCTTGGAAATGAAAGGAAGAAAGAAGGGTTGAACCATGTAAAAACTATTTTTTCCTTTTGGCGCATCTGACCACCTTGCAACATGAACAAAACCCACGCCAATGGCGCACCCATTTTGACTGCTGCATCATTAACTTCTGCGCCCTTAGGGCGCGCCTCCTTCACATGCTACAAGCGCTAAACTTGCGCCCCAATGGCGCGCCAACCTTCCTTGCTGCATCACATTTCCATGCACCAATGGCGCACCCAGCATCTATGCAACACCGGCTTTATCTGCGCCAAGTGTGAAGTTATAAAGGCGCAGGCGCTTTCCTCATCACAGCAACATCATGTTGTGTAAACCCTTCGTGCGCACGCCATATTCCCTTTGGCGCACGAAAAGTTCCTGTTACACAAAATTTCCATGCGCCAAAGGGCGCACCAAATCCTAATGCAACATGAAAAATCTATGCGCCAAAGGGCGCATCCTATCACTATGTAACACGAAGTTTTCATGCGCCCTTTACAAAATGCAATCTGCAGTATGCATGCGCCATGCGCCTTTGGCGCCAGTTTAACCTTTGCAACACACCTTTCCTGTGCGCCTTACCTATTTAGCCCTGTAAGCTGCAATTTTCATGCGCCCTGCGCCCTGAGCCTAATAATAACTAACTCTTTCTTCTGTTGGCACTTCAATGGGAAATCAAATGACTGATACAACCTTTCTACGTTGGGTTTCACTTCTTCTTCATGCAGATCAGCAACTGAGTTCGAAAGAACATATGTCTACATCCAGCAAGAGACCCATCAAATCCAAAGGAAAGGCTAAACTTACAGAGGAAGAAATGAAATATAAATATCAGAGGGTCAGAATGCCCGAGTCCCAGGCCGAGTGCAGCATGGACGTCAGAGATTCAGAATTGGGACATATTGATATGGAGGAATTCTGGGCCAGAACTCAGAAAGTTACAAGGAGTCCATGGATGGACAAATTGATCGGCAGTGCCCTGCACTTCACCGGAGGAATCCCGTCAGTGCCATCAACAATGAATTTATGATGGTGGTTTCCCAGTGTTACAACAAGGACACAAGGTGTGTCGAAAACAGCAAAGGTGAGGTAGTCATTAACCTCACTGCCCGTCATTTTGAGATAATACTCGGCATCCCTCACCACCGGCACTTTGTGGCCGTCAGCCAAGCGGAGTGCATTAAGGCCTGGGATGACAATGAGGATCAATGTATGCAACTAATGAACGAAGTCTATCTGAAGAACAAGAAGGTAATAACCCGGTGGCCCCAAATCATCCACCGCAGTGACTTCTCAGAAGAGCTCAGCGACACCATTACATTCCTGAGCAGGGTCTTCGGGCTTTCTGATGCCCATTATTTCCATAAATGGATGCTGCGGTACTTAGAGACCATGAACAAGAATATGCCTGATCAACACTTTTGCTGGGGAGAAATTATAAGCAGCACAATCTCTCGAACAGCTACAACAATTCAGCACAACGGGGACATTTCATATGAACTCCTACGTGGTCTACGCTGCAGCATCAGAGAGGGACTATCCAGGCCTGACGCGGAGTGGAGTTTGGCCTCAGGTCAAAATATACGAGTATTATCCAGAATTGAGGCTGGAGAATAGCATCTCCCAATTCACCAAAATCAACGATGCATTCTTCTACCACATCATCTGCCTGTTAAGGCCGAATATGACTTATGGTCGCACGACCAAAAGCATAGTGGCAGCCACCGAGAAATGGGGAGCCTTGTTCACCCAGTTTCCTACATTCACCTATCTAAGGGCTGCCAACTTTTTGGGAGAGCCAACCAGGCTACCGAGGTATGCTGGACCTAAGCTGATTCTGCTGGAACTGTCAAGGCAGCTAATCACATACCACGAGAAATGCCTTAAAAGAAAGAAGGGTGGAACTCCTTTCCCCCTCACAGTAGGCCGATATACATGCTCTACCCACCATAAGGCGAAGGAAATGTTCGCAGAGCTGGAGTTACTCAATTTGAAACATGACTTCCCAGCCAGGCCTACCTTCGACCCAAGGAGCTGTCTACCAAGGGCGAAACTTGATCCAATCCATGTTCCTCAGATCGAGGATATTTACATTGACGTCCTCCATGAGGTGGAGCTCAGAAGGAAGGATCATTCTCGCCTAGCATTGGCAGAAATCATCCAATATGGGGTAGCCATTGTCCCCAAAGGCTTCCAAACTACGGAAGATGAAGTAGACAAGGTATATACTGACACAGATGGGGACGATTGGCCCTTTCCGGCCATTGATAGAACTAAGGCTCCTCAGACAATTGAGGAGAGGGTCAAGGAGACTCTGCGGAGGACAGAACATTGGTGCCGGATGAACGGCCTAATCTACCTCGGGGTTGATTTCACAACATCCCCATTGGGCAACGCACCTCCACGATCCAAAAAGCAGCCTAAAGGCAAAGGCAAAGGCGTAGAAGGTGAATCCAGCACCATTCAGGAAGAAGCCCCTGAGAGTCCTCCTTCCGCAGCACCAGAATAGGTAATAACTCTGGATTCACCAGAGAAAGAAGTAGAAGAGGATATTCCCATTGGCCCATCCACTCAGGATGTCGGCATTGTTACAACAACTGAGGTCCCTTCCGTCCCTTCTTCTTCTCTTCCTTCCCCTCCTCGAGCGACTCAAGCGACCATCCCTTTGGTCGTGTCCTCTTCCCCTTCTTCTACTGTTTCCCCCGCCTCTTCATCTATCTTTTCTTCCCTCGCTGATCTGTCCTCCTCCATTTCTTCCCTTATCTCCGAGCTCCCTTCCCTTCCTATGTCTTCCGCAGCTACAATTTCCCTTCCTTCCATGGGCACTTCTTCGGCTATTCTCTCAATGCCACCGCCACGTGTCTCCACGTTTTTCCCCTTCTTCTGCAGCTGCCCCCTCCTCTGTTTCCGGTCCTTCTACCATGGGTCCAACTTGGATCTCTCAGTAGCTAAGTCAGCAAAAGAGGAAAGTTCCCATCGCTCCGATGGACTTTTCCGTGATCCCATCTAAGGGGGCAAAGAAGCAGAAGCCTGTCACGCGCTTCTCTCAAAGTGCCAGCAGAGAGAGAGTTATGGAAATCGCATACCCCAATCCCCTCAAAGAGAAAAAGGATCTGTCTCCTACAGATTTTACTGTGACCCAAGTCACAATGGGGACATCTTCCGAAAGTCTTCAGGGGGAGGCTCTTTCTGCAGTTGACGCCCTCTGCAAAAAGCTTCAGGAAATCAAGGAAGAGAAAAGGCAACTGAAGGAGCAAACAAATATCTGCTCCAAGCCTTACAGAAGATGGGTAATGCACCCCCTACAACTACCACCGAGACTTCTGAGCTTCTCAGCCAGGAGAAAATTAATGAGTATGCCAAAATCGGGCGAGCAGGTATGGCCGCTTTCCGCTGAGGAGCCAAATCCTCAAAGACAGTGAAAAGTGATCGCCGAGTTCTCCGACTTGTACCTGAACATCAGTAAGGAAATAAAGAGCTCCAAGCGTTAGCAGGGCCCATATCAGAAGAGTTGGAACATGCCAGATTGCAACACGAGACCTTCCAACAAATGTTCGACTGTTCAGTCGAAGATCTGGTCAAGTTCGGCGTCTTCGGCCATCCAAGGGCCCTCAACAAAATCATGTCCACTCTGGACTACCAGGTGGATCAGCTAGAATTTATTCTAGAAAAGATTGACAAAGTCAAGGAAGAAGCCCTGGATGCGATGCACCAAATGGAACGAATTGTTCTTAATATGTCGCCAGGGTTACTTACTCCTTCCTTCACTTTAAGGAAAGCTGATGAAACCACCCGGATCTTCAAGGAGATCGCTTCTCAAGGAACGGGCCGCAGGTCACATTTGACACAGATCTATCAACAACCTCGCTGCTCAGGGACTTCATCGGGTTCCTCATTGAGGTGGAAAAGGACTATTCCAAACTCCCAGAGAAGCTCATAGATGAGCGGGAGACTTGTGAGGCGATAAGTGATAGGCACAAGGATCCTTCCCAGGATCAACTAGGGCCAATAATCAACAAGTTCATGGAATACCGCTCTCAGTTCCATATCTCGTCACCTGAGGAGCAACAAAAGCAGTCCACCCCCTTTCGGCCGCAAGATGATGATGACGAATAGTTGCTTGCTGCTTCTTCTTCTTCTTCTTCTTCTTCTTCTTCTTCTCTTTCTCTTCTCCGTCTTTCTTTTTGGAAATATCTGGAGTATGTTGATACAAATGATGACATCATCCATGTTGCATCATGGGATGATGTCATCCATCAAGTAGCAAAAAGTCAACATGACTTTTAGATATTTTGTAAATATCTTTGTAAATAGTTGTTGGCTCCTTTTTGCTTTCTTTTCTCTTCTTCTTCTATAAATACCCCAATACTTGTAGTATTGTGGGATGGATGGATATCTTTCAGATGAAAAATAGAAGTGAAGAAAAAAGACTTTGAGCTTTCTTAATGAAGAAAACAATAATACAAATATTGAGACTTTGTGCTGAATAGCTATGTTATGCATCAGACCTTTCTTATGTTAGATCTGTATGTGTTTATTCTGTTAGATTCATATCTACTTTTTTGTCATTTATTCATCATCAGTATTGCTTTGTTTGTTTATGCAAGTAGGTTTGGCTCTGTTTACTACCAATCCCAAAACATAAACCTTCTGACCTTTCTGCTTTGGAATTCATTTCTTTTCTTCCTTCGGACCTGCTCTTTCTTCATTCCCTCTTCCTTTCCTTTCTTTTCGCAGTCGGAAACACCCCTACTGGGATGAGATCCCAAACCCCCGAAGGCAGAATCTGTGAGACTTGCATAGATTCCTGCTGGTAGAATAGCAATAAACCGCCACTTTCTTTGACTCAAAGAGGGGCTATGCCCGCACACCGCTTGGCTCGCCTATCCATAGATCTCGTCCACGCGATGATTTTCGACCAACAGCTTTTGAGACTCTACTGGGAACGAACAGATCTATCAGATCTTTGATAGTGATAGAATAGAAAATCGAAAAAATCAGAAGAATCACTATCTGTTTGTAAATCTGAACTTTTTGTTAAAAATCCAAAAAATTGCAAAAGTGCTCCGAATTGAAAATTTTCTTCTGAGATCCATAGATCTGGCCTAGTTGGAGACCTTTAGTTCACTGAGTTTTTATAAAAATCAGTATTTTGCCGTAGATCTGAGTTTTTGACTGTTTGCTAAAAGTTTGAAACCCTTTGAAAAAAGTCAAAATTAGATCCGAAAATCAGCTTACTAATCTTCTCTACCATCTTATCCTCATTGTTATTTGTCATTAACCGCAATCGGTTTTCTGAAGAGGATAGTTTTTAAATATTTAGAAAAGTGCATGCTGCTGGTTTTTATCAGAAAAACCAGAAAATCAGCAAGTACAGCCAAAAAGAAAGTTTGAATCTGCGCCATAACGTTGCAGATCTGGAAGGTACACTGGCGGGTGAACCTTTTACGCGCAGCAGGAGAGCCCGTGGAGAAGCTGATCCTACTTTCGATCTGCTTCAAAGGCATAATTTCAGCATAACACCGGCACGCTTTTCAGCGCTAAGCTCGGCTGACCGGTCATCCAGGAGTGTCTCGCCTTCTCGAAGGAAGAATCTTTCGCAAGGGGCATCCACATCCCTTTGTAGTGCCTTGTTACTCAGTGGAACCATGCTTCCAGCTCGTGTTCTCTTTCCGGCTTTTCAAATGGCAGTACCATGGGGAAACGCGATGGGTCCTTTGGCTTTACCACATCCAGTTCACGCACTCCCTCACGGAAACCGAAAGAATTTTCCCAAATTCGATGGGAGTGGAAATCAGAGCACGATTCCCACATATCTACATTCATCATGTCATGCAGTATCCTGGATGTAACTCACGAGGATGTGTCGGTTCGCCTTTTTCTGGAAACTCTACAAGGACCTGCGGCTGAATGGTTTCAGCATTTACCAGCCGGATCTATTACCAGTTGGGCCACCTTGCGGGATGCTTTCGAAGATAGATACAAGCCTTCAGAGGATGCATTTGCATTATTATCATGGATCACTCACCTGAAGAAAGAGGCAAATGAGACCATGCACGATTTTATCACCCGGTTCAATGCACTAATCAACCGTGTCCCTGTTGCCATGCTTCCAACACCGGAGAATCAAAAGTGTTTCTTCGTAAACGCTATGAGCTCAAAAGTTAGTTTCTTGCTCCTTCAGGAACGAGTTGCCACCTTGATTCTCGCCCAAGCCGCTGCTATTCGCATAGAAGATAATTTGATAATATCTGGCGAATTGAAAAAGGAATCAGCCAAGCCTAAATCTTTGGGCCCTTCGCCCACTACTTCGTCTGATCCAGCCTTTCAAAAGATGGCAAATGACTTGCTTGCATTAAAGAAGCAGTTGGCCCAGGCCTCTCCCAGTTCCTCATACCGGGATATTCCGCGGAGGAATTTCGTTCCTAACAATGTTTCACAAAGGCCAGCTTACCCAACCGCCCGCGGGTTGGCACTTGAGGCTCCTCCGGTCAACGCTCGGCAAAATCGAAGAAGAAGAGCAGATATGAAGAACCTTCATCCTCGTGGCGAAGATGATCAAGATGTCGGTGAACCGACTAGCGACTCTACTATCGGGTATATGGAATTTGATGAGGAGGAATCTGATGAAGAAGAGGGTACCTAGGGATATGCAAGCGGACAGTCATACGCTGTTTTTACTCGCTCGCAAGGAAAAGAAGTGGAAGTTGCTGCCCATGTCCAGCAGGAGAAGGCCGTGTCAAACGCGCCTCCGATCATTGCTAAAAGAGGTAATCCTCTTCCTACTCAACTCCCTGGCAAATCTTTTACAAGGAAACCTTTTCCCCTATCTCTCCTCCAAATCAATCCTCTCACGTTCCTACCAAGGCCAGTAATCCTATTCCATCATCGCGAGGTGAGGGACTCATTCCTTCACCAACGCAACCCTTGGCCGCATTTGATATCATAGATCATGCAAAAAAGACCAAGATCCAAATGTCTGAAGCCGAGTATCTTCAAAAATCTCAACAACTTGTAAGATTGACCAAGTATATTCAAAGTCAAGTCATTGTATCTAATCAGGTTTCCCCAAAAGGAATCCTTTCCACTCCCCCTGAATCTCACATAAATGTTGCTTCAACATCTGCATCAGGCAAGATAGAGCCTTTCTATCTTTCCCTCCTAATCAATGGACACAAGCTGAGTAACTGCATCATTGATTCCGGGGCTTCTGATAATGTCATGCCGGCAAAGGTCGCCCATGCTCTGGGCCTCACTCTTACCAAGCCTTTCGGCAGATGTTATTCCTTGGAAACCAAGCAGGTTCCGTTGGTTGGCCAAATTAAAGACGCGCAATTCACGTTTGCGGCATTCCCAGATAAAAGAGTAAAGATGACAGTCCTCGTTGCTGACATTCCGGCAGCCTATGGAATTTTGCTGGGAAGAAGTTTTTGCAGCGAAGTTGGTGGGGAAATTCATATGGACTGGTCTAAAGCTAGAATTCCCGTCAAAGGCGTAATGCAGACTTTGGAGCCGGAATCACAAAAAAGTACTTGGTTACTAGCTCTGAAGACCCCAAAGCTCAAATCCTTTTTGAATCATCAGGGATGGGGAACTATTTCTTGTCTACCGAGATGGACAAAACGGGTGTCCTCATTCAGGAAAAAGATCTTAATGAGATCTGGACCTTGCAGTTTGATGGCAGTTGCGCAACTAGTGGATGTGGCGCTGGGGCAGTGCTGATATCTCCCGAAGAGGAGGTAATTCCTCTCTCTTTCAAATTGCAGTTTTTCAACACAAACAATACTGCTGAGTATGAATCTCTGTTACTCGGTATGCAAGCCGCAAAAGAAAGAGGAATTAAAAATCTAAAAGTGCAAGGTGATGCAGAGTTGGTTGTAAACCAAGTCAAGAGGATATATCAAGTAAAAAATGAAAGGCTCAGGCATTACCGTAATGCGGTGTGGGACAACATCGAAGAGTTCGATGCTTTTTCAATTGAATCCATTCCAAGAGCTCAAAATGACATGGCCGATTCATTGGCTGTTTCAGCATCCCTCATGCTTCCTCACCCAGGTTTGAGAACAAACAAATACACCATTGAGGTGGTTTTCCGCCCGAGCGTGCCAGACAATTCTCAGCATTGGCAGGTGTTCAACGACGATAATCAACTCATTGCCTTTCTAGAGAAGGCGGAAAATTTTAAAGAATTGCACTTTGAAGGATCTACTTCCACTTGCCGTGAATCACTCACCAATCAAGGTGATGAATCCGAAGGGAATGATGGCATATGTCAGCTCAAAGGGAACAAAATCCCAAAGGGCCTGGTTTCTCTGGAACGATTGTTTGACAGGCATGACCGTTTTGTGAAAAAGAAGAGGCGAGATGACCCTGACTCATCCCCAGAAACCGAACCGGTCAATATAGGTTCGATGGAGCACCCGCAATTTGTGAACATTGGCAAATGTTGCACACCTGAGGAGAAACGGAAATTTGTCAAGTTGCTAAAAAAATATATGGACGTGTTGGCATGGTCCTATGCCGATCTAAAATCTTTCAAGCCAAAGGACGTTCAGCATGACATCCCGTTGAAAGAAGATGTCAAAGCTTTTCGCCAGAAGCAGAGGCACTATAATCCTAAGATTTCGGGGACTATCCAGCCGAAATTCAGAAGATGCTGGATGCGAGAATCATCTTTCCTATCCATCACAGTACTTGGGTAGCAAATATTGTGCCAGTGCACAAGAAAAATGGTGAGATACGCATATGCGTAGACTTTCGCAATTTGAATCAGGCTTCCTTGAAAGACAACTACCCACTTCCGATAATGGATCAAGTTCTGCAAGCAGTAACTGGATCAGAGATGCTGTCCATGCTTGATGGTTTTTCAGGCTATAATCAGATTGAAGTTTCAGCCGAAGATCAGTTTAAAACAGCATTCACTACTCCCTGGGGTACATTTGCCTACAGCAGGATGCCTTTTGGCCTAACTAATGCTGGCGCCACTTTTCAGCGGGCCATGGATTTCGCATTCAAAGGTATGATGGGGAAAGTCATTGTGGTTTATTTAGATGACTTAACCGTGTTCTCTAAACAACGAAATGATCATTGTGATCATTTGGAGCAAGTGTTGGCCAAAGCCGAGAACATGGGATTTCCTAAACCCAAAAAAAGTCTATTTTTGGAGTCACTAAGGGAAGTCATAGGGCATGTGGTTAGCAAAGAAGGAACAAAGATAGATACCGAAAGAGTTAAGGCTATTCAAAGCCTTACTCTGCCTACAAGCAAGACTAGTGTTCATTCTTTCTTTGGAAAGGTGAACTTTCTCAGGCATTTTGTTCCTGACTTTGCTGAGAAGACCCATCACATATTGAACATGATGAAGGGGTCACCAACTTTCAGATGGAGCGAAGAGGGGAAAAGGTCATTTGAAGAAATAAAAGCTTCCATTGCTCATGCACCAGTCTTGGTATGTCCCGATTTCTCCAAGGACTTCATCATGTACAGTTACGCATCTGAGCATACTGTGTCCGCAATCTTGATGCAAAAGAACTCGGAGGATGTTGAATCTCCGATCGTGTTCATGAGTTCTCCCCTCAAGCCTCACGAACTAAAAATGACTCAACTGGAAAAGCATGCCTTTGCCATTGTCAAAGCAGTGAAGAATTTCAGGTATTACATTCTAAACTCGCATACGGTGGTGCTGGTCCCTGACACGGCGGTGAAATCAATTCTAACTCAGCAGGAGTTAGGAAGCTTGCGAGGAAATTGGATCGCAAAGGTCCAGGAGTATGACCTGGATATTAAACCAACCAAGCTGGTAAGGGGCAAGGGCCTGTGTCAGCTAATGGCTGAAAACAAAGATTCAGAAAACCCTGATGAAAGGGGTGACTACACCGATGAAGCACAGAACCGGCTGGAAGAACCCGATTCTCTGCCTCTGGTTCTATTTGTTGCAACTAGTGATGAATGGTACTCCGACATCGCTTTCTTCCTCACCTACGGTGAATGCCCAATGCACCTAACTGCAAAGGAGAAGCGCACTATAAAGCTCAGAGCAGCTAAATATGTCATCTGGGATGACGGTTTATATAAACGTGGGATAGATGGCATCTTTTTGCGATGTGTTGACAAACCTCAGCAGGTAAAAATACTGGAAAGTTTTCACAATTCAGCCTGTGGGGGGCATTTCTCTTCCTCCGTGACAGCACACAAGATCATTCGAGCCAGGTACTATTGGCCGATGCTCTTCCAAGATACAGCCACCTGGGTGGCAAAGTGTGAACCCTGCCAGCAATTCGTCGGCAAGCCCAAGTTGGCTGCCTTTCCCCTAAGGCCGGTCATTATCAATGAACCATTCAGACAATGGGGAATTGATTTTATTGGTGCACTCAATCCTCAATCGAGTGCCGACATAGCTATGTCCTTACAGCAATGGATTACTTCACCAAGTGGGTGGAAGCCATACCTGTCAAGCATGCCACTTCTGAGGTGGTTTGTAATTTCATTAAAGAAAATATCATTGTCAGGTTTGGCGTTCCAAACAAAATCATTGCTGATAATGCTTCTAACTTCTCCTCACGGGAAGTTATTAGTTTTTGCTATGAATATGGGATAACTTTGGCTCACGCCTCAGATTATTACCCTCAGGGAAATGGTCAGCGGAATCCAGTAACAAGAACTTGGTGACCATCATACGGAAGTTAGTAGATGAGAATCAGCGAATGTGGCACAAGTCTTTGTACGACGCTTTGTGGGCCGATCGTATTACTCCCAAGAGATCTCTTAGCATGTCACCTTTTCAAGTGTTATATGGCACTGATGCCAAACTCCCCATTTCTGTGGAACTTCCTGCTCTGCGCTTGGCACGAGCTATCGAAGATGAAACTTTCCAAAATTCTCTTGAAAAGAGGATCATGTATCTAGCAGAACTTGAAGAAAAGAGAGTAAGGGTGGTCGACAGATCACCGAACATCGAATCAAGTTAAGAGCTGTTTGATAAAAAGGCCAAGCAGAGGGATTTTCAAGTGGGAGATCTCGTCCTTTTGTGGGACAAGCGGAGAGAGCCAAAGGGCATGCACGGAAAGTTTGATTCCCTGTGGAGAGGGCCCTTCAAGATCAAGCAGCTCAACGGAGAGAATAGCTTCTATCTCTCGTATCTGGATGGAACCGAGCTCCCGCTTCCTTATAGCGGGCAACATTTGAAGATCTTCAGGAAGTAGAGCTTGCTCTCTTCTTTGTACAGTTTGCTTTAGTTGTGTGTTTGCTTTCGTCGTGTGTTTGCTTTCGGTTTGTTGTGTGTTTCCTTTGTTCTCCCTCCGGTCGCCCTTGTTTTTGACTCTGTTACCCAATGGATAGGCACATGAGATCTGGGATTCTCTACCCCCGAATTTGCTCAGGGATAGTCCCCAGAAAGAGCCAGCTGTTATCCCGTAAAATTGACAAGGGCAATTTTACCGATAACCATACCGAAAATTTTGTTCCGATCCCTCGTTAGGGATCCCTTGCATTCAAACGTTGCAAAATCCCTTCCCGGGAAAATCTGGTTTCCGAACTTAGTCTTTTTGGTCTTTTTTGGCTGGGCGCATGGAATTACTATGTAACATCAACTTTTGGTGCGCCCCCTTTAAACCCTTTGGCGCATACTTTTCAGTGTCAACACGCCTTTTCGTGCGCCAAAGTATGTTGAGTCTTCCTCACAGTGCGCCAAGGCGCATGCGCCTTCGTGTTAACACAAAGTTTTTGCGCTTTTTTGGTGCGCCAAAGGGCGCACATAATCTTTTGTCAACACACTTTTTGGTGCGCCAAAGGGCGCACATAATCCCATGTCGACATAGCTTTTGGTGCGCCAAAGGCGCGCTTAATTTCATGCTGGAAAATGCTTTCATGCGCCAAAGGGCGCATGCTTTTCCATGTCGACAACTGCTTTCATGCGCCCTTTACAAAGTGGGTGGCACATTTATGACTAGCTCACCTATATATATAAAATTTGCGCGCCCAAAATGTCATTATCACTAGTCGCAGAGCACGTGATTTCTTTTATCGAGCCTCAGCCCCGCCTCGTCCTGCTTTTCAACGCTTTGTGGACCCGCTACATGTCTCTTACTATTTATCCGTAAGAGGTTCTTCTCCCTCTCTGTGCATTTTACGTTTTTGGTTCTTGTTGTGCTTGGTGGCCTGGTTTTGGTTTGAAATATTGAAATATTGATCTGGTTCCCTTTCCCCCTCCTTCCTTTTTGTTGTCTGTCTTTCCATTTTCCTCCTCTTTCCAGAACTGCTGGTAGAGGGAGTTGTCTAAAAGAATGGTCTGAAACCCTTTGGATTGAACCATTATATCTCCCAAAACAATCTTGGAACTGAAAGGAAGAAAGAAGGGTTGAACCATGTAAAACCTATTTTTTCCTTTTTCCGCATCCCTTCGGGCACCACCTTGCAACATGAACAAAACCCGCGCCAATGGCGCACCCATTTTGACTGCTTGCATCATTAACTTCTGCACCCTTAGGGCGCGCCTCCTTCACATGCTGCAAGCGCTAAACTCACGCCCCAATGCGCGCCAACCTTCCTTGCTGCATCACATTTCCATGCACCAATGGCGCACCCAGCATCTATGCAACACCGGCTTTATCTGCGCCAAGTGTGAAGTTATAAAGGCGCAGGTGCTTTCCTCATCACAGCAACATCATGTTGTGTAAACCCTTCGTGCGCCGCGCCATATTCCCTTTGGCGCATGAAAAGTTCCTGTTACACAAAATTTCCATGCGCCAAAGGGCGCACCAAATCCCAATGCAACATGAAAAATCTATGCGCCAAAGGGCGCATCCTATCACTATGTAACACGAAGTTTTCATGCGCCCTTTACAAAATGCAATCTGCAGTATGCATGCGCCATGCGCCTTTGGTGCCAGTTTAACCTTTGCAACACGCCTTTCCTAGTGCACCTTACCTATTTAGCCCTGTAAGCTACAATTTTCATGCGCCCTGTGCCCTGAGCCTAATAATAACTAACTCTTTCTTCTGTTGGCACTTCAATGGGAAATCAAATGACTGATACAACCTTTCTACGTTGGGTTTCACTTCTTCTTCATGCAGATCAGCAAGAATCGAGTTCGAAAGAACATATGTCTACATCCAGCAAGAGACCCATCAAATCCAAAGGAAAGGCTAAACTTACAGAGGAAGAAATGAAATATAAATATCAGAGGGTCAGAATGCCCGAGTCCCAGGCCGAGTGCAGCATGGACGTCAGAGATTCAGAATTAGGACATATTGATATGGAGGAATTCTGGGCCAGAACTCAGAAAGTTACAAGGAGTCCATGGATGGACAAATTGATCAGCAAGGCTCGCACTTCACCGGAGGAATCCCGCCGCCAACAACAATGAATTTATGATGGTGGTTGCCCAATGTTACAACAAGGACACAAGGTGTGTCGAAAACAGCAAAGGCGAGGTAGTCATTAACCTCACTACCCATCATTTTGAGATAATACTCAGCATCCCTCACCACCGGCACTTTGTGGCCGTCAGCCAAGCGGAGTGCATTAAGGCCTGGGATGACAATGAGGATCAATGTATGCAACTAATGAATGAAGTCTATCTGAAGAACAAGAAGGTAATAACCCGGTGGCCCCAAATCATCCACCGCAGCGACTTCTCAGAAGAGCTCAGTGACACCATTACATTCCTGAGCAGGGTCTTCGGGCTTTCTGATGCCCATTATTTCCATAAATGGATGTTGCGGTACTTAGAGACCATGAACAAGAATATGCCTGATCAGCGCTTTTGCTGGGGAGAAATTATAAGCAGCACAATCTCCGAACAACTACAACAATTCAGCACAACGGGGACATTTCATATGAACTCCTACGTGGTCTACGCTGCAGCATCAGAGAGGGACTATCCAGGCCTGACGCGGAGTGGAGTTTGGCCTCAGGTCAAAATATACGAGTATTATCCAGACCGAGGCCGAGAATAGCATCTCCCAATTCACCAAAATCAACGATGCATTCTTCTACCACATCATCTGCCTGTTGAGGCCGAATATGACTTATGGTCGCATGACCAAAAGCATAGTGGTAGCCACTGAGAAATGGGGAGCCCTGTTCACCCAGTTTCCTACATTCACCTATCTAAGGGCTGCCAACTTTTTGGGAGAGCCAACCAGCTACCGAGGTATGCTGACCTAAGCTGATTCTGCTGAACTGTCAAGGCAGCTAATCACATACCACGAGAAATGCCTTAAAAGAAAGAAGGGTGGAACTCCGTTCCCCCTCACAGTAGGCCGATATACATGCTCTACCCACCATAAGGCGAAGGAAATGTTCACAGAGCTGGAGTTACTCAATTTGAAACATGACTTCCCAGCCAGCCTACCTTCGACCCAAGGAGCTACCTCTACCAAGGGCGAAACTTGATCCAATCCATGTTCCTCGATCGAGGATATTTATATTGACGTCCTCCATGAGGTGGAGCTCAGAAGGAAGGATCATTCTCGCCTAGCATTGGGTAAAATCATCCAATATGGGGTAGCCATTGTCCCCAAAGGCTTCCAAACTATGGAAGATGAAGTAGACAAGGTATATAATGACACAGATGGGGACATTGGCCCTTTCCGCCATTGATAGAACTAAGGCTCCTCAGACAATTGAGGAGAGGGTCAAGGAGACTTTGCGGAGGACAGTAACATCGGTGCCGATGAACGGCCTAATCTACCTCGGGGTTGATTTCACAACATCCCCATTGGGCAACGCACCTCCACGATCCAAAAAGCAGCCTAAAGGCAAAGGCAAAGGCGTAGAAGGTGAATCCAACGACCATTCAGGAAGAAGCCCCTGAGAGTCCTCCTTCCGCAGCACCAGAACAGGTAATAACTCTGGATTCACCAGAGAAAGAAGTAGAAGAGATATTCCCATTGGCCCATCCACTCAGGATGTCGGCATTGTTACAACAACTGAGGTCCCTTCCGTCCCTTCTTCTTCTCTTCCTTCCCCTCCTCGAGCGACTCAAGTGACCATCCCTTTGGTCGTGTCCTCTTCCCCTTCTTCTACTATTTCCCCCGCCTCTTCATCTATCTTTTCTTCCCTCGCTGATCTGTCCTCCTCCATTTCTTCCCTCATCTCCGAGCTCCCTTCCCTTCC
Source organism: Taxus wallichiana var. yunnanensis (assembly GCA_018340775.1). Taxonomy (NCBI): domain Eukaryota; kingdom Viridiplantae; phylum Streptophyta; class Pinopsida; order Cupressales; family Taxaceae; genus Taxus; species Taxus wallichiana. The sequence continues at coordinate 589,668,421 of CM031240.1, forward strand.
TATGTCTTCCACAGCTGCAGTTTCCCTTCCTTCCGTGGGCACTTCTTCGGCTATTCTCTCAATGCCGCCGCCACGTGTCTCCACGTTTTTCCCCTCTTCTACCGCAGCCTGCCCTCCTCTCGCTTCCGGTCCTTCTACCGTGGGTCCAGCTTGGATCTCTCAGCAGCTAAGTCAGCAAAAGAGGAAAGTTCCCATCGCTCCGATGGACTTTTCCGTGATCCCATCTAAGGGGGCAAAGAAGCGTAAAGCCCACACGCGCTTCTCTCAAAGTGCCAGCAGAGAGAGAGTTATGGAAATCGCATACCCCAATCCCCTCAAAGAGAAAAAGGATCTGTCTCCGACAGATTTTACTGTGACCCAAGTCACAATGGGGACATCTTCCGAAAGTCTTCAGGGGGAGGCTCTTTCTGCAGTTGACGCCCTCTGCAAAAAGCTTCAGGAAATCAAGGAAGAGAAAAGGCAACTGAAGGAGCAAAACAAATATCTGCTCCAAGCCTTACAGAAGATGGGTAATGCGCCTCCTACAACTGCCGCCGAGACTTCTGAGCTTCTCAGCCAGGAGAAAATTAATGAGTATGCCAAAATCGGTGAGTAGGGTATGGCCGTTTCCGCTTGGAGGAGCCAAATCCTCAAAGACAGTGAAAAAGTGATCACCGAGTTCTCCGACTTGTACCTCGAACATCGCAAGGTGAATAAAGAGCTCCAAGCATTAGCAGGGTCCATATCGTAAGAGTTGAACATGCCGATCGCAACACGAGACCTTCCAACAAATGTTCGACTGTTCAGTCGAAGATCTGGTCAAGTTCGGTGTCTTCGGCCATCCAAGGGCCCTCAACAAAATCATGTCCACTCTGGACTACCGGGTGGATCAGCTAGAATTTATTCTAGAAAAGATTGACAAAGTCAAGGAAGAAGCCCTGGATGCGATGCACCAAATGGAACGAATTGTTCTTAATATGTCGCCAGGGTTACTTACTCCTTCCTTCACTTTAAGGAAAGCTGATGAAACCACCCGGATCTTCAAGGAGATCGCTTCTCAAGGAACGGGGCCAGAGGTCACATTTGACACAGAATCTATCAACAACCTGCTGGCCTGTAGGGACTTCATCGGGTTCCTCATTGAGGCGGAAAAGGACTATTCCAAACTCCCAGAGAAGCTCATAGATGAGCGGGAGACTTGTGAGGTGATAAGTGATAGGCACAAGGATCCTTCCCAGGATCAACTAGGGCCAATAATCAACAAGTTCATGGAATACCGCTCTCAGTTCCATATCTCATCACCTGAGGAGCAACAAAAGCAGTCCACCCCCTTTCGGCCGCAAGATGATGATGACGAATAATAGCTGCTTTTTCTTCTTCTTCTTCTTCTTCTTCTTTCTCTTCTTCTTCTCTTCTTTATTTTTGGAAATATCTCGGAGTATGTTGATACAAATGATGATGTCATCCATGTTGCATCATGGGATGATGTCATCCATCAAGTCAGTAAAAAGTCAACATGACTTTTAGATATTTTGTAAATATCTTTGTAAATAGTTGTTGGCTCCTTTTTGCTTTCTTTTCTTCTTCTTCTATAAATACCCCAATACTTGTAGTATTGTGGGATGGATGGATATCTTTCGATGAAAAAGAAGTGAAGAAAAAAAAGACTTTGAGCTTTCTTAATAATGTAAGAAAATAGTAATACAAATATTGAGACTTTGTGTCAATAGCTCATGTTATGCATCGACCTTTCTTATGTTAGATCTCGTATGTGTTTATTCTCATTAGATTCATATCTACTTTTTCATCATTTATTCATCATCATTATTGCTTTGTTTGTTTATGTAAGTAGGTTTGACTCTGTTTACTACCAATCCCAAAACATAAACCTTCCTTTCTACTTTGGAATTCATTTCTTTCTTCCTTCTGACCTTTTCTTCTTTTCTGCTTTGAATTCATTTCTTCTTCCTTCTGACTCGCTTCTTTCTTCATTCCCTCTTCCTTTCCTTTCTTTTCGCAATGGAAACACCCCTACCGGGATGAGATCCCAAACCCCGAAGGTAGAATCATGAGACTTGCATAGATTCCTGCTGGTAGAATAAAAAACCGGGCCTTTCTTTGACTCAAAGAGGGGCTATGCCCTACACACAGATTGGCCGTCAAATCCATCCACGCGACAGATTTTCGGACCAACACTACTCAGACTTTGTGGCACCTAGAGATATCTTATCTAATCCGACACCTCAGTGTAGGGAACCTATACAATAGCCTCTCTCGGTTTTTTCCTTCTCATTTCGTGCTCTCGCTGTCCTATTGTTTGCAAATGCGTGAAATAGTGCAGTTGGAGCCAGTGTAAGGTTATCAAACACTATATTTTGCAAATGGTGGGTCATGGCACCGAATCGACCGCACCAGCACATCTAGGTGGTTAGGTGAATGCTAGAGGGGTGGTGTTTCAGTGTGCAAAAGGGTCGTTGCTTCGAGGTACTTCGTTCGCGTAGTCCCTTAAGAGCCTTGAGACCAAAATATCACTCAACTTTGACGGGTGACTACTCAGACTCTATGGCACCTAGAGACAACTCGTCTGATCCAAAACCTTAGCATAGAGACCCTCTACAATATCCTCTCTCGGTTTTTTCCTTCTCATTTTGGTGCTCTCGTTGTCCTATTGTTTACAAACACGCGAAATAGTGCAGTTGGAGCTAGTGTAAGGTTGTCAAATGTTATATTTTACAAACAGCGGGTCGTGGCACCAAACCAACTATGCTTTGGAACATCTAGGTGGCTAGTTTAATGCTAGAGGAGGTGGTTTTTGCACAAAGGTTCGTTGCTTTCGGGCTACTTCGTTCGGGCGTAGTCCCTTAAGAGCCCTAAGACAAAAATATCGTTCAACTTCGATGGGTGACTACTCGAACTTCGTGGCACCTAGAGATAGCTCATCTGATCCAACACCTCGGTGTAGGGACCCTATACAATAACCTCTCTCAGTTTTTTCCTTCTCATTTCAAAGGTTCTTGTTGTCCTATTATTTGCAAATGCACAAAATAGTGCAGTTGGAGCCAGTATAAGGTTGTCAAACACTATATTTTGCAAACGGTGGGTCATGGCACTGAACCGACTACACGATCACATTTGGTTGGCCAGGTGAACACTAGAGGAGGTGGTGTTTTTGTTCACGAAAGTGTCGTTTGCTTCCGAGGTACTTCGTTCGGCGTAGTCCCTTAAGAGCCCTGAGACCAAAATATCACTCAACTTCGACGGGTGACTAATCGGACTCTGTGGCACCTAGAGATAGCTTGTCGATCCAAAACCTTGGCATAGGGACCCTCTACGGTATGCTCTCTCGCTTTTTTCTTCTCATTTCGGTGCTCTTGCTGTACTATTATTTACAAACATGCGAAATAGTGCAGTTGGAGCCAGTGTAAGGTTGTCAAATGCTATATTTTACAAACGGTGGGTCATGGCACCAAACCGACTACACCAGCACATCCAGGTGGCCAGTGAATGCTAGAGGAGGTGGTGTTTTGGTGCGTGAAAGGGTCGTTGCTTCCGGCTACTTCGTTCGGCATAGTCCCTTAAGAGCCCTGAGACCAAAATATCGTTCAACTTTGACGGTGACTACTCGGACTCCGTGGAACCTAGAGAGGCCTCGTCTAATCCAACACCTCGGTGTAGGGACCCTCTATAATAGCCTCTCTCAGTTTTTTCCTTCTCATTTCGGTGCTCTTGCTGTCCTATTGTTTGCAAACACATGAAATAGTGTAATTGGAGCTAGTGTAAGGTTGTCAAACGCTATATTTTGCACAGTGGTCGTGGCACCAAACCGATTATGCCGGCATGTTTGGGTGGCTAGGTGAATGCTAGAGGAGGTAGTTTTTGGTGCATGAAAGGGTCGTTGCTTCCAGGCTACTTCGTTCGGGTGTAGTCCCTTAAGAGCCCTGAGACCAAAATATCGTTCAACTTCGATGGGTGACTACTCGGACTCCATGGAACCTAGAGACGCCTCGTCTAATCTAACACCTCGGTGTAGGGACCCTCTACAATAGTCTCTCTTAATTTTTCCTTCTCATTTCGGTGCTCTCGCTGTCCTATTGTTTGCAAACGCATGAAATAGTGTAGTTTGAGCCAGTGTAAGGTTGTCAAACGCTATATTTTGCAAACGGTGGGTCATGGCACCAAACCGACTGTACTGGCACGCCGTCTGGGTGGCTAGGTGAATGCTAGAGGAGGTGGTGTTTTGGTGCGTGAAAGGGTCGTTGCTTCCGGGATACTTCATTTGGGCGTAGTCCCTTAAGAGCCTTGAGACCAAAATATCGTTCAACTTCGACGAGTGACTACTTGAACTCCGTGGCACCTAGAGATGCCTCGTCGATCCAGACTCCTCGGCGTAGGGGGACCCTCTACAATAGCCTCTCTTAGTTTTTTCCTTCTCATTTTGGTGCACACGTGTAGGTATGGTCTTGTAAACACTTGGGGAGGAGTTGTTTTCAAAATTTACAACATTTTCAAAATTTACAACTTTTTCAAAATTTACAACATTTTCAAAATTTACAACTTTTTCAAAATTTACAATTTTTTCAAAATTTACAACATTTTCAAAATTTACAACTTTTTCAAAATTTACAACTTTTTCAAAATTTACAACTTTTTCAAAATTTACAACTTTTTTAAAATTTACAACTTTTTCAAAATTTACAACTTTTTCAAACAATGAAAGCTTCTCTTAGCTTCGAGAATTTAAAATTCTCTCTACTATCGCTGCCAACCACGTGAAGGTGGAAGCTTTTCTGGCACCACTAACCTAAACATAAAAATTTTAGTCAAAGAAATTTAAGTTTCAAATCAAAACCATATATTATCTATATATGTACAAAATACACAAATTTAAAATAAAATATATTCAAACTTAAATCTAGATCTTTAAACTAAAAATTTATATATATATTGAAAAGAAATTATATATACTGAGCATAAGCATTGTAAATTCATTCCAATGAACCATCAGGATCGGATCTACTCTTAATAGCAGACAAGATTGCTTCATGATCTGAATTTCGAACCTTCTAAATAATCTTGTTATTAGGCCTTCCTCGATATCTATATAGCTAAATATGTGTTGCTAGAACTATATGTGAATATAAGAGTATTTTCCTGTGTGTCTCAAAGTCTTCAAACACCTAAACAGAGGAGTTTTTTAAGGGATACCGTCGAAGCCAAGTTCCAGTAACTACCACTGACCCTGTAGGATACTTAATATCTTCGCCATCTATAATAGGAGAAGTCAACTTCTTTCTTTCCTCGATGCAACAACATAAGAAATAGTTTGTTCCTTCTTCATTGTCTTTTGTTGCAATTACTGCAAACACATGTCCTAAAAAAAATAACCAAGGTTGAACAACTCAAATTTAAATTACATATTAAAATTTCAATGGACATAACTCAATACAAAAATTAAATAAATAACCATAAATACCTTGTCACACCAAAATCAAAATTTCATCAAAGTCCTTAGATGTTGTAACTTCATCTGCAGAAACAAGTCATAATGCTTGTGGAGGTTGATAACTAGGAAGCGGAGTTAGAGGCCTACAAATCCATCCTTCCACCCATTCTTGTGAATCACACTTAGCAGTGACAAATTTGATACAAGATGCACAAAAACATGTCAACTTTCTTGTCCATACGGCCCACGAAGTAACATCTGAGCTACAAAATGAGTGCATATCACTGGACCCAGTGAGTTTCATACAATTCTCGTAGTTAGCAATATGTTGTTCATATATCAACCAAAATATCTACGAACTGTGGAATTTTCTTGATAACCTCGGGCCATGTTGTCAGTACACCATTCCACTATGCTCTTTGCATCTTTTAATTTAGCACCATCTTTGTACTTCAACTCTTCTCTTGCAAGAGATCTTTTCACACATGCCCCTACACCATCATGCTCTTCTTTTCCATGTCCAACCTTAGTGAAACTCCAAATATGTTACACACCCATATTTACGTGCATTCTTCTCATCCAATAAAACATTCATGTATTCTTAAATTGAGACATGCAATTATCTCGACCATATATAATGTTGTTTGAAGTGGATGTCCCTATCGACAATTTTCATAAAATAACCGAAACACCCTTGCACAAATTCAATAGAATGATTATGATCATCACCGATATAAAAGTGGTACTCTCTTAAAAAAATTGATTATTCTCTCAGATCTTGTCAGAGAATGTAGAAATGCTATATGCACAAAAATAGAAACTTGTACTAAGTTGTAATATTACAATTGAACTTCCATTTGTGGTCAGTGCAATGTGTAATTCTCTACAAAATTGACCACTGAAACAATAGTACCAATAGGAAATGTGTCTTTTCATAGCTTGAATTGTTCATCCAACCATCGAGCTCTATGTGTATTCCTCGCATACTCATAAACAATTTTATCCTTAAATTTTCTCATAAATTGGAAAATGGGCATTTGTTTTGTAACTAGCTCACACCGTTTCGACTCTTTTCCATCTTTCAAATGGTATGCAACTGATTTATATTTATCAAACTCAACTAAATTATGTCCTATTGTACCTTCAATTTTCTCATGGATGCAACTTTCCAATTTAGGTAATCCGCCGCATGTACTATAACTTCCATCTAAACTATCCTGACTATAAAAAATTTTCCAACTTCTTTTTCACAAAATATAGTAGGAATGAAATCCATAGAAGATATTGGTGGAACTTGAACACCACATTCCGATAACATAGTTTCAGAATGAAAATTAGAATGAATACGTAAAAATTTAGCATAATGCATCGCAAATTCAACATGTTACCTACAACAACAAGTGGTGCGAGCATGGTTGATTTTCACATAGAATGGTTTCAACATTTCAAAAAAACGTTGACTAATTTTAATTTCCAAATTCTCTTGTTCAAACTTACAAAAAAATTGAGTTTGAGTCATATCTAAGAAATGTTTTAAATGTGGTTCACGATTAGTAGAACCAACTCTCCGTTTTAGAACATCTCTTTTATTAGGTGAAACTCTAGTGTTATCATGCCAAAATTTAATAACAACTTCTCTTATAGCATCGAATTATTTTTATCCTTATGTGGTGCTTTAGCAAAAAAAGCCCAAAAATCGACATTATTGAGTGATTGAAGGATATTATGTATTTCAATTGCTTTCATTAGATTTTTTCGATTAACTTGCAACATTCGACTTGTTTACATAATCAAACGTTATTTTTTTATTGATTCACTTACAACACTAGTAGAAAGTACATGACGCACAATATTACTATCCCTAGTGCGTCTCTTGACACCAACAATGTGATATGCATCATAAAGGTTTTCATAAATTGTAGAGGTTTAACCACATTTATTAGATGTTGTCAATCCTAAGGTTTTTAATGTAGGTCTCATTTTAATCAATTTCATCAAACTAACCAACAACTGACATCTTTGGGAATCATTTAAAATTTCAAAATGATTATCCCAAATTTCAGTGGCTTTTCTTCTGATTTGTTGTTCAGAAAGTTTGTCAGACATTGGTTTCAAAATGTTTTCATCAATTTCAATAAAAATTAGGTTTCTTACATAAAATCCTAGGAGGTTTTTTTGTCAAATTTTACTTGTCTACAGTTTTAACATGAATTTCCTTATTCACATTTTCATTGTCTCCTTCAATTTCAACATTTGCTACATCATGAGTATTTAATTCTTCTTCAACATTGACAAGAAAAATTTATTCATCACGAGTATTTAATTCAACTTCAACATTGATGAGAGAAAAATTACCTAGTTCTTCATTGCTTACAATGGTTGGGATTGAAGATGAACCTCTTCTAGATTCACGAAGTTTCCGCATTCGCTCAACATTTTGAATTTTTCTAGCCTTTAATTCGTTTGGTGTTTTTTTACTTAATGACTTCCTTTTTTGACTTCATTTTTTGTCTCCCATGTTTTTTTGCTTCCAGTGATAAGAAAAACATGCAGAAAAAGATAGCATTACATAGTAATTAAATGCGTGTAAAGTCGAGAGTAAAAATCACTTGGTAATTCAGACATTGGGATGTGTGTAAATATAATTTATGAACCGCGAGTGCACTTTATAAACCATGATCACGGTTTATAAAGCATGCTCATGGTTTATGTTAAAAAACCATGATTGCGCTTTATAAACCGCGATCACGGATCTATTTGTAGAACCTAAGCCTCGAAAATCCTTGTTTTTCCCAACCAAAGCTATGGAAGGTCATTATGAAGTGTAAAAGGTCAAAAAAACCTCAAATATTCTCTTCCAAAGACTTGAACCATGCTAAAAAACTGAAAACATTTCACAAAAATTGTGCCATCGCGTAGGGGAGACTCTTAGCTTCGTAGAAATATTATTTTTAAAGTGAATAGAATAAGATAAATATCATTTTATAATTTTTTACTAACAATAGACCTTTAAGACATTTTTTCTCGTGAATGTTCATGTCTACGTTTAAGACTGTAAATTTTGTTTCACTTATCAAAATATGATAAAACTTATACCATCCCAAGTGTGGACAAATTCTATACACATTAAAAAAATATTTGATTTCGATATTTTTTGATATAGTTATGGCGGGCAAATGGAAAGTGCTTCGTTTTCTAAATATTTTCAGACCACTTTCATGGAAAAAATCATAAAAAAAAATATTGTTAAAAAAATACAAAATAAAATCCATCCCAAGATAGAAAACTACATCTAATGTTTCACCAAAGAAAAAAAAATAACAAGATTTGGTCATCCAAAATGCGGGCAAACGGACTACAATCTTATAAGTTTTTTCAAAAAAAAACTAAGTCATATAATTTTAAGTGTTTAATATAGCTAAACTTGTCCATTTTTAAAAAAATTAGTATTTTAGAAACTAGATTTTGAATGTTACGATTCATATTTATATATTTTTTCTAATTTAGAGTGCGTGTATAGCTAATAATCCCTACAAGTTGAGATTTCACTTGTTTTTGGCAATATGATGTCGAAGGATGACCCTATATTTGTCCATCAACTTCCCCGCACTTACCCCTTAACACGTGGCTTAATCTAGGCCTTTGATGGAGTCGCAACTCATTTATGTAATTTTATTCTTTTTAAGAAAAAGGAAAAGTTTCTAATTTTCCTCGGTGACCTCGCTTCCCCACCTTTGACTTTTCAATGCAAACTTCATTTTTTTCTTGGCGGAATTGCGCTTCACTTTTATACTTTATCCCTTTTTCATAATAAAAAAATAGTTTCAAAATTCCCTGGTGACCTGCCTCTCCACTTCTAACTTTTGATGTGGGCCTGAGTGGAGTTACGGGTTATTTCATAACTTTTCTCCCGTGAAAGAGGAAAAAAACTTCAAAGTGCTCTACCAACTTGCCTTTACTGCATAACATGAAAACCTACCACGTGTCCTTTTTCAAGGTCAAAGTAAGACTTTTTCCCTACCACTTCATATTTATTGAATATCCAATCAGAGACTATCGAGTCGGGGGACAATTTGGTATTTTTTAAAAATGTGACAAAAGTGGAAAATTTCACCAAAAAGACCCACCGAGCTGCAACCAATTAAAAATGAACACGTATACACCTTCGGGGAAAAAAGAGAAATTCACTCCGCCTTTATAAATTTGACCGCCAATTAGAACTCAATGGGGCCACGGGGCCAAATTGATCTTTTTGAAAACATAGAAAAAAGTTACAAGTTATAAAATAGACTCAACGTGCCTCATTCATCAAAAGAGACCACATAGCTAAAGATGCTTTGAGATATAATTTGATGGGGAAAACATGCCCGTCAAACCGTAAAATGTAGGGAAATCACCATTTGTGCCCAGAATTGAATTTTTCTTTAAGGACAAATAATTTGGAAATGATACAAGGCCCAAATGTGATCCACGACCATGGAGAAGGATCTTCAACAACATACAAATGAAGAAAAACTTTCACGCATCCTTTCGGGAAATAGAAAATACGACAAAGCCCGCAAATTGAAGAATTTTGAGAGAAAATGGGGCGAGATTAAATTGAGCACCAACAAATGGGTTATCACCATTTTAGCACTCACCAATTTATGGATGAAAATTAAAAGGATTTCTCCAAGAGACATAAATTGTCATTTTTTTACCTCAAATGGAATAGTTTCTTTACTATATAAGATTATAGGTTATGTACATTATTCGGTTTTACCATATTTTTGATGAAATGGATTTTATACATTTTGGAGATGATGAGAATAAGTAATTCTATTTTTAATAACATTCTGATTCCGATTGAAAAATTTAGTTTTATCATCACTTTGATTATGGTTGTTGTTGTTGTTATGATTATTAGGTTTATATTTGGAAGGTGTATTTATTAGGACCTTAACGATAAGAGTCATCTCGATTTGTTTCCCTTTATCTCTTACTTCTTTGAAGTTAGTCAAACAATGCATTTGCATTTGAAAAGATAGTTTTGAATTCAGATTTGAAATGAAGATGCTAACTAATTATTTTTCAAGTATAGAGCAAGGGAATTGATCTGTTATTCCTCACCACCATTGAAGAAGTGATGAAAAAATTCATTATTCCTTTGTTTTGTGCTAGCAAGGTCTATTACAGTAATTTTAGAATCTAGATTGAATGAGAAATGTTTGCCAAAATTCTCGAAAGTTCCAAAATTTCGTGATCGATCCCTTTGGAAGGTGTAAGAACCAATCAAAATGTTTTATGGAAGAGGTGTAATAGAAATATCTAGTTGTATGCCACTTCTTCCCATGCCATGAAAAATTATTTTATTTTTTTCTCTTGGATCATGTTTTCCCTTATATTTATCAAATTTTGGCATTTCAAAGGATTTAGGGAAAGGTAATCTTAACAAGTCTATATTGAATGGGTAAGGATGTAGTTAATTAAAATTTAATTGGTTTGTATTCTTTTGAAGTCCCATTAAGGTTTATTTCATTCTCTTCCACTATTGTGTGAATGGCGATTTGGATTAAGGAATATCTATGGTTATATCATTTTCATGTGCTGATTTGTATTCTTCCTCTTGTTAGGATTTTCATTGTTTGTGAATTGGCATTATAACTCATTTATTTTGGACAACATCTCTTCTTTTGATGAATCATACATAATAGTTGATTTTGAATTTTGTTTACTAGACTCATGTTTATCTATTAAATCTTTAAAGTGTTCATAACTGAAGTATAAGGTTATATTTTCCCCCACTTTGAAGAGCAAAAACATATATTAGTTTTTGTTTTGCATTATGATGTGAACAATAACTTCTTTCTCACCTGCTAATAGTTCGGGTTGTTCTCCAATGTCTTCATTTTCAAGAAAGTGATGAAAAATTGTCGTATCTATCAAATTCGTCATTGGCACTAGTACTCTTACTACATATAAACACCATTTTTAATAGGTAAAAACCTATGTGAATAACGTTTTGAAATTTTGTAGAATTTGTGACAAAGTTTGAGCTAAAAAGATGGATAAGAGTGATTATTTTAGCTTTTTTTGATAGGTTCAAAATGCAGGTTTGAGATTGAATTTTTTATTAAATTGGATTGAGTTTTATTTAATACGTGAATAAAGTCAATATTCATTATATAAAGTTTATATGTTGGCTTGATTTGTTTAATATGTGAATAAGTTGAATATCCAACATGTAATATTTTTGATTTGATTCTCGATTTGATTGTGTAAAATTTTCGTAAACTTGAATAAAGTGAATATTCAATATATAGGGCTCTTGATTGGATTTGATTTGATGTGGTTTAATACGTGAATAAAGTTAGTATTTCATGTATAAAGGATTTAATTCATTTAAATGTTATTAAATAATGGATAAAGTGAATATCTAATGAAGAAGCCTTAAATCATGAAGTGATTGGATTTTAATTAAGTCTAGGATTCTTAGTAAAACTAAAGACTACGACTAAAAAAAAATATTTGGATTTGAGTTGATAAGTTTATGGAATGAGATGGTATCAGTTGGCCCTATTTTTCTAGGCTTCCTAAGGGTCAAGGAGAATTGTCACTCACTAAAGTTCCTAAATGAGTACTCATGCTAGAAAAATGATTTCCGAGCTATAGATTATACCCCTAAATCAAATAAGAATGGGGCCATCACCATAGGCTACTTATGGTTTCCTCATGGGTATTACTAGTCAAGTGGGTTGGGGTGCTACCTATTTCATTGGACAGTTTCCTCAAGGTGTCAATTAATTTAGGGTTTGTTTGATATTCCTCATAATTAGTTTGAGTGTTACGCCTAAGCATTTCCCAAAGTTAAGTGAATGGGTGTTAACCCTTATCTAAACATGTAATGAAAATATGTTTTTAGATTATTTTAAAAATTTTAATAATTTGAAATGGTATTTAGCCAAGGTAAAACACTTGTAAATTATCGGTATTTTATTTCTTGATATTATAGAATGAAGTTTTCCAAGCTCACAATATTACTACACACAAACGATTAGTATTTTTATTACAAAGAAAACATGATGTAAAACAATGAATTAAAATTCACAACTTATGATTCTTAAGGTCACCTAAGAGGGCACACGATATTTTTAGGTCTATAATATTAAGTGGGAAAATGTTTATTTATGAGACCCTCTAAAGAATGTATGTTTTTGGCATATAGATTATGTTTAAAATATAAACATGATGGACCAAAATGGGTTGGATTTTAAGAGTGGATCTTGACCACTCACCTTGTATATAACAAGGTGATCTCACTAGAGTCTAGTTACATAGGTTATAACATGTATGTGATCTATATGTGTGAGCATATTACATATACATGATGTGAATGAGGTGATACTCATAAGAAAATGTATGGGTAAGTTTGTAGTCCCCTTTTAAAGGTGTAATGAATTTAGAAATAGTTGAAGTTTTGAGTGAAAGTCTATTTTGAATAAAGATAAGTTATTTTCCATGGATTTTTAGCCTTCCATTATTTTCCCACTTATATCTTATGTCTGTATATACATTTAATTTCTATTCATGTTGTTTACATTTTGTAATCTGCATTATAAACATCTAAATAAATGTTCTTAATTACTGCACTTTATAAACTATAATATTCAAAAAATTATATTATGGATTTATAATTTATAGCTTTATTCATCCCTTAAAATTCCTAACATGGTATTAAATTTTGTGTTTATGCATTTGCGGGATGGATTTGGATGTTTTTAATTTACAAGTGTGTATAAAAGCCCGAAGTGTTTCAAAACTATGAAACCCTAGCTTGCTTTGTGGCATGCTTCAAGTTTATAAGGTTCAAAACACTGATTCCCACAAAAATAATGTGAATTTGGATAATATTTTGAGTTAAACCAATTTATTTTATCAGATATTTCTTGTGCATGTGTTTTTAGCCTCCATTGTCATTTATGTACATAGATCTATATTTTTCACCATTTATGACCTTTTCTAAGTTTATCAATCCTTCATGGAAATATTTATGTCCTTCAAGGATTTTATAGTATTATGTAACTTATTTAAATAATGTGTGCCTTTAATATCCATTTTATATTTGTTAGGTGACTTATTTGAATATTTTGTTCCTTTTAGTCATCTGTAGTCTTAAACGACTTCTCCAAGTATTATGCAAAAAATTTAACTTATGCACCTATTTGTAAGTCTTATGTGACATGCTTATCCTTTTTACGTGGACGCATGTGTTCCACATAATATTTATTTTACGTAGACCCATGTGTTTTAAGGATTTTTGTGTCATGTAGACCCCTGTGTTCATGCGGATTTGTTGATATGTGGACTTGTCTTTGTTCGTAGATTTCTACCCTGGTTCTTCAACTATTTTCCTAAGTATTCCATGGAACTCTAAGATTCTAATAATCTGTTAAACATTATTTATTTGTTTAGCAACTTCAAAATTTGGATATTTTATAATTTTTTCTCTATTGCATCGTGGCCTCCTATGGCTAGTTTTTCATGTTTTGTGGGCTTCCTCCTTAGTTATAGTACCTTGTTTGAGTGTTTTCATACAAAAATAAAATATTTTATTTAAGTTTGAATCTATTATTTTATGCTCTTTATACCATGGATTTTCTGAACCTCTGAAATATCCACCTATTACTTTGTTTTCAATTTTTTCTAAGTTTTTCTTAAAATGGCTAGTTCTTCTAGTTTTTCCATGGATAAATCACAACTTCAATCTAATTAAAATATCTAGAGTATTAGGATTAAGGATACCCTTATGGCTATAAATCTATGGTATTGAGTCGGTGGTGTTGAGAAGAAATCCATTAGGATACAAGATACTCCGTAGAACCTCAATGTTTTCTCTCATAAATCATCTTGGATACAAGCTACTCTTGAGAATGTTAGTGTTTTCTCTCATAAATCCCAAGAGGTTATGTACATCTTATCGTAGAAAACTAAAGATGAGTTCTTGTTGCATATTGGACATATGGAATCTCCAACTAATGCATGTGATCATTTACTAACTATGCATGAGGCTATCCACCTCTCTAAGATAATCAAGTTAATCATCGAATTGTTTATACTTCTTATGAAAGCTGATGAAAAGTTTGTTAATTATCTAGATAAAATTAAGGATATTAAATCTAAACTATATGGATATAATTTTTAATTGTTTCGTGATAAGTTTATTTACTTCATTATTCAAAAGAAAATTCATGAAAATTTTAGAAAATTCATCTCTATTCTAGATTCTAAATATAAAAATGAAGGTGATTTACCTGATTTAGACACATTGTTTTCTCTCCTTATTCAAGAAGAGAGCGTCATGAATAAATGTTACTCAAAAGATAATTCCTATTAGGAATTGTTCTCTCAAATTCAATGGTCTTCTAAAAATCAATAGATCAATAATTCAAATTATCAATCAAACTTTAGATCCAAATTTAAACACAATAAAAATAAATAGAAGTTTAAAGTAAAGTTTGATGGAACTTGTAACAATTGTGGTAAATTTGGTCATAAAGCGACAAATTTTCATGCCCATAATAATGATAAGAAAAGAAAAACAAAAATAAAAGGAATAAGACAAATACAAATCAAAGTCATACTAATAACCAAGCCAATAATGATGAGAATTCTATTTCTCTTTATACTACACTTTCAGCCTCTATTGACATTGAATGGATCCTAGATAGTGGTGCATCTAGACACATGACATATATGCATGATATCCTTCATAATATTATTGAGTTTCATGAAATTTTTATCTAAGAGATAACTCGTCATCAAATCTAAAAGTTATGGAAATATTAAGTTTGCAAATGGAATAATTAGGAATGTGTTATTTGTTCCTAACTTAAAGAACCTTTTATCTTTTTCATAATTAACTAAAGATGATTGTAAATTTGTGTTATTACAAGATAAATAGTATGTTAAAAATAAGATTGGTAAAGTAATTACTGATGGCTTACAAAAGAGTGGACTACACTTATGTGATGGATTTATAATTGAATCTTCTCTTTCCACTTCTTATAATGTTGTTCAATTAATGCATCAAAGGATTGGGCATGTTAACTTTAAATTTTTTAGGAGATGTCTCGCCTTAACCTTGTTATAGGTCTTCCTAAGATAAAATTAGACCATGAATCTTGTGGAAGATTCTTGCATGGTAAACAACATGTATAACCATTTCATAGATATCATGAGTCAAATTCCACTTTCTTACTTGAGTTAATTCATAATGATGTTAGAGGTCCTTTGGAAGTACATTATTTTGGTGGTTATTTATATTCTATAAATTTTATTAATGATTTCTCAACAATGGATTGGTCTTATTACATTAAGAATAATTCTAATGGCTTATAAGTTTAAAGAGTTCAAAGCCCTTTTTGAGAAAATGTCTAATCTAAAATATTAAAAGAATCATAAATGATAATGGAGGTGAGTATGTTAATAAGAAGTTTTGATGAGTTTTGTGTATCGTGTGGAATTAAATGGGAGACAACAGCTCCCTATTCTCCTTAGAAAAATGGCACAGCTAAAAGAAAGAATAGAACAATCATAGAAATGGATAGAACCATGCTTCATGATTATAATGTACTTAAATTTCTATGATTTGAAGCTCTAAACACTATTATTCATATTATAAATAGAATTAATAGTAAAGTGTTACATCAAACCACACCTCATGAAGTTTGGACTAAGAAAAAACATGATATCTCTTATTTAAAGATATTTGGCAGTCCTACTTCTCTTCTTATTCCTAAAGTTAAAAGACAAAATATTTATCCTACCTCTTACTCTTGAATTTTTGTTGGGTATGGAAGTCAAACAAAATGATTAAGATTATATGATCCATTTAAGCATGTGATTTTAGAAAATAGGAATGTGCACGTTCATGAGAAACCTTTTTGTAAATCTTCCGCTCTTCCCTCTTTTGATCTCCCCTAAGTTTGATACTACTTTTTTGAATGATAATTATTTATTAGTCAATATGGAAACTGATTTGTAAGATTTTAACCATCCATCTTATGACATGATGGATGTAGACATTGAGGGGGAGTCTTCTCAATCCTTGTCTCAATCTAGGATTCCTAAATGGGCCAAAAATTAGTTTCAAATTCTCAAACTAATGCTTTGAGAAATATGACATGTAGTCAACATTATTATCATGCCTTGTCAACTATTTATGGGTTAAACATCAATATTTTAAAGAATCTAGAATATATGAAAGATGGGTTACAAGTATAGAAGTTGAATACAATGTTCTAATCAAATATAAAACTTGGGAATTAGTCCCTCTTCCTCCCAAAAGAAGCATTGTAGGATCTAGTGGTTATATAAAACCAAATATACCTATACTTGTAAGATTGATAAATTTAAGGCAAGATTAGTTACTAGAGGGCTTACTCGAAAAATTGATTTGGATTATGTTGGAACATTTTCTCCTATTGCCAAAATGAGCAACTTTATATTTCTTCTAGCCTTAGCTAATCAACATGGTTGGGATTTTCACCGAATGGATGTTAAAAATGTGTTTTTTTATTAAGGGTAAATAGTTTTGAAGGGACTATACCCTATATACAGAAAGGCTCAAAAGCCGGATATCAAAATAGGTAAAACAACCCAAAAGAGCAAAACAAACAACACCAAAGTGCTCAATAGCCGAGATAAGACAACATAGTAATAAAATAGGATGAAGACGTACAATGATCTGAAAAGTAGCAGAAGAGACAAAAAAATAACAAGAGATTGGTCATCTCAGCCAAAAAATAGCACCAAAACCAATAGTCGGCAATGAACTTCACGGCCCGATGAAATGAGCGAGAGTCTTTGCTTCACTTGATAGCCCGTCAATCTTATATTTGATCGTTTGAAGTGAGAAAAAGAATGCAATGGCGGTGACCTAAGAAGGGTCTTACAGATCTTCCCGAGCAATTGCAATATCTCTTTTCTCTTTGGAGCCCCAAATGTCCTCAGTAATCCTGCTAAGACTGCAGATACTACGAATGTGTTGTTCGATGAAATTGTAAATACTTTTAAGGGCAGAGAGGATATAGTCATTATGTTATTTTTCATTTCCAAGTCTACCATCCAGAGATTGAAGCTTCTTGAAAATCTCAGTAGTGACATCCTCTTCATCATTTTGCGCTTCCTTTTCCCCTTAGCTTTTTCCATATCTCTAATAACACTCTTAAGCTCTTGAATTTCCTTTTCCATATTTCCCACTCTGATCAAAAATTCCTCATCCTTAGGATCCTCCACTAGATGGATAATGTGCAGGAGATTCTCGGAAAGCTCCAGTCTTTGTGACTTCTAAGAACCCTCTGCGGCGAGGACCTTAGTTTTCATCTCCTTCCTTTTCTTGCTAGATGAAGCAATGTCAATCTTCCTTTCGAGCAGGGGAGGAATGGAGGTAGTGGGGGCAGGGGGAGGAATGAAGGTAGAGGGAGGAGTAGAATCCAAGTGGGGATAGGCTAAGCAGTGGTGGTGAATAAGTAGTATTAACCCTTGATGCGGGGAACTACCTAGTATGATTTTACACTTCCAAAACAAATTTCTCCAAATGAGTTTATCAAGTAATGAGGGAAGTTGATAATGATGTTTCTACGAAAGTGATTGAGAAAGATCAAATGTTTTAGAGGAATAGTGACAAATCTCCCCTCAAGAGTTACATACCTTACTACCATTCTAGCAATCTCAGCAAAAGGCTTGGGAACCGAAGCCAGCTTGATGCCGGCCGTCACAAATTCAAGATCTTCCCCTTCATCTAGGAATTTCTTTGTCTCTACCTCTCTGACCACCCTCTTGTTAAAGAATTTGGAGCCATCAAGACTGATTTTGGTGACTTGAGTAATAAACTCCTCCGTAATCTCAACCTCAATGTTGTTATATTTTACCATGCGATTCCTCCATCCCTGAGCAAATTTAATAGAGATATCCTGATCAAAACCTTGGATTTTTTCAATAAAGTTTACAAGACCCCCTATTTGAAGATAGTTATAAAGAACCATATCATCTTTCCAAGTTGGATTATGGGTGGGCTCTATCTTGCAAGGCATTCCCCCATTTTTCCAGTGGCTCTGCCCGCAACGGTAAAAATTTTAGAACTATGCGACCCAGCCTCAACTCTATTTTTGAATCTCTCCCAATCATGTAGAAAGATATAATTATTAGACCTTACTTTGTAATTAGTGACCCACTCCTTAGCATCCACCCTATGACTAGTAATGATGTCGCTCTAGGTCACACAAATCTTAGGAGATGTCATCATTCTGTACTTAAAAAGCCACTCCTTTGCATCGGCATTACTGACCATTAGTTATTACTTACCAAGTCATGTAGATCATTGATGATGTATTCATTAACTTGAGTGGGAATAATGTCACCCCTTAGCCAAGTTTGAAAAGTGTTATTAACCCCAAAGTTTACCAAACTATCCATGACCCTATTGCCTTCCCGGTAGGTATGTTTGATTTCAAAATTTTCAAAACTCTTGCAAATATCAGTAGCTTCAGCACTAAAATCTCTAATTGAGCAACTTGGAGGGTTGTTTTTGGTTCAAGAGATTGATGATGTTCAGCAAATCACCCTCAATTATAATATTTGGAATATTACAATCCCTAGCTAGCCTTATTCCCTACAGAGAAGCAAGAGCTTCAGAGTAATGGTTAGTTTTCCTTCCCATCTTTCTAGAAAAAGCAGCAACAAAACAACCTCTGTGATCTCTAATGACTCCCCCACCTCCAGAATCTCTAGGATTGCCTTTTGAGGCCCCGTAAAAATTCAATTTATGCCAAGCATTGGGAGGCTTAATCCATCAGACAGTGGATCTATCAATACCATTATTATTCTTATTCAAGACAGTGCTAATATTCCAAACAGCCAAAATGTTCTCTTCTTCCTCAGGGAAAATTCTATTTTTAGGAGGTTTAAATCTTGCAATGTTGTCCTACACAATAAATGATAATTTCTTTGTAGACTTTGTTACATAAATTTCTAGTATTCTTGAAAATGACATCATTACGAGCCTTCCAAACTTGCCACATGGTGTGAGGTAAAACTAGTTGCCATAATCTCCTCACCATAGAATGTTTGTGAGGAGAGTTCTATTATTCCTAGGCCTGAAGACAAGTAAGGGAAAGATCCATTCTGATTAAAGTTTTTAAATATAAGATGCCAAATTTTGGAAGTATACTTACAATGAAGAAATAAATGTTTAATGTCTTCTGCTTCTTCCCGACACATGCAGCATCTATTCGGCATGATAAATCCTTTCCTAATGAGATTGTCATTGGTTATTATATTGCCTTTAATGATGAGCCACTAGAAAAAGTTCACTCTAGGGGTTAGCTCTGGCATCCAAAGCTTATGTCACTCAGTATCACTTTCAATAGAGGTAAAGAAATAATTGTAGCCCAATTTAACCGAGTACTCTCCATCAAAATAATCTTTCCAAATGAGCTCATCCTTATGACTTTGTGGATTGATATGAATTAGGGAGAGTTGATTCTGCATAGATGAAACATCAGACTGCACATTCTCCTCCTCAACTTTGAACTATTTCCATTTTCTTTTGGTTTCATCCACCTCAATATAGCCCTATATTTTGTGCCCATAATTTCTAATTTATTTTTCTTTAATGTGGCCATAAGAGGAAATCCAGTTAATATCTAACCATTTATCACCCGAAATTAATGTCTTGACCATCCCCAAGCTTCCAACTACATCCCTAAGAAAGAATCTGTCTGCTGTGTAGAAAATTGTTCCAGAAAATAGAACCATTCGAAAGAAACGGATCAGAAATAAAGGAAATATTGCTTTGGTTGGAAAGGTATTTGATTTTAACCAACTCTGTCCAAGGCTTGTGTTCTTTTATAAGTCTCCAACCTAACTTTGCAATAAGAGTAGCATTCATATGTTTGATGTCTTTGATTCCTAACCCCCAAGCCTCTTAGGTTTACAAACCTGCTCCCAAGCCACTAAATGGTACCTAAACCTGTCCTTAGTACCATGCCATAAAAAGTGCTTTTGTATTTTTTCAATACTATTCGTCACTACTGCTAGAATGCTGAACATTGACATGATATAAATAGGCAAGTTTTGAAGAGTGCTTTTTATCAATAAACACTTGCCTGCACTTGAAACTAAAGTTTGTTTCCAACCAGCCAGTTTTTTTTGAAATCTCTTAATAAGATCATTCCAAACCTCATTAGAAATCTTGCTAGTACTCAAAGGGAGCCCTAAATAAGTAGCAGGTAATGAATTAATAGTGCATCCAAGAATATGAGCAATCTTTCTTTTCCTTTCAATGGGAGTGTTGAAGAAATAGATAGAGCTTTTGTCAAAATTTACTTTTTGCCTCGAGGATTCCTCATAAAATCTAAGGATAGTTTTATAGCCTTTGCCTAAATTATTGAGGCCATCAGAAGTAGCAGTGTCATCAAAACTACTTTGGTGTGAGGATACCTGATTACCAGAAGTAGGTTGAAAGCCCTTTATCATGCCTATATTAATAGCTTTTGAAATAGATCTACTTAAACTATCAGCCATTATAATGAATAATAAAGGGGAGATTGGGTCCCCTTGCCGAATTCCTCTATTGCTGGAAAAAAAACCAACCGGTTCCCCATTAACAACCATTGAAAATCTAGATGAAGAAATGCAAGAATGGATAATTTTCTTGAATTTATTTTGAAAACCAAACTTGGCTAAGACTTCATCCATGAATTTCTAGGAGACTCTGTCAAAAGCCTTATGCATGTCAAGCTTTATGGCCATTCCTGATTTTTTACTTTTATCCATGGAATGAATTGTTTCATGTACCATAATAACTCCATCCTGAATAATTCTTCCCTAGGTGAATTCACTCTACTGTTGAGAAATAATCTCCATAAGAATAGGTTGCATCCTGGTGGTTAGAATCTTTGTGAAGATCTGATATATTACATTAACTAAACTGATTGGCCTAAAATATTTGAAATCCTTTGCATCCATCTTCTTAGGAGAAAGCACAATATGTGTATTATTTAACTCTTTTATGAGATTTCCAATTCTATAAAACTCATTAACAACTTTCAGAGATACTTGGAACAGATTTCCCAAAGATCTTTGGAAGATGTTTTCCAAAAAACCATCTCGACCTGGAGCCTTATCCCCTTCTAAAGTGAAAATAACTTTTTTCAATTCCTCAATGGTGACTGTTTTGGAAAGACTCTTAAACCTCTTAGTAGGTAATAAATTATTAGGAATGGAGTCTAAGAGAAAGGAGGCCACTTGCTCATTGTAGGAATTATTCCCAGTGAGCAGATTCTTGTAAAAATTGAGGGCTTCTTCTTTGATGTCTTCAAAATCCGTAGTAATGCTCCCATTACCCTTAGAGACTTCAGTAATTCTATTACAAGCCCTATGCTTGAGGGCTGTCATATGGAAAAATTTTGTATTCCTGTCTCCTGCTTTTAACCAGAGAGCTCTAGACTTCATTCTCCAAAAGGATTCCTCTCGGTTGTTTATATTATGCAGATCTGAGAGAAGCTTTTTTCCTGTTGATGATCCTCTAGGGTCATACCTTTCAAAGAAACTTTAAGCTCAAACTCTTCCAGTTCTTGCTTAAGCTCTTTCTTTTTTTCAAAAATATTCCCAAAAACCTCTCTATTCTAGTTTCTAACCTTTTGCTTCACATTTTTCAGCTTCTGAAGAAGACTGAATTGGGATGTCCCTATTCCTTCCCAAGACCACCACTCTTTAATTTTGTCTAGAATATCCTCATGCTCAAGCCACATTTTTTCAAATTTAAAATTGCAGTGGAAAGGTTTTGACCAATTGAAGAAATTAAGGGCAATAGGATTGTGATCTGAACCTATTCTGGGAGAGAAGAGAGATGAAAATTTTGATCTAAGATCCAATTAGCAAAAATGAGAGCTCTATCCAATCTAACCTGAATCAAGTTCTCCCCAATTCTTCTGTTAGACCAGGTAAATTTATTACCATGAATTTCTATGTCCATAAGATTAAGAGTTGATATGAAGCCAAAAAATTCTTCCATGCTAATAGAAAAATCAGAGTTCCCTCAAAATTTTCCCCCCGGATTTAAAGGAGTGTTAAAGTCTCCCATTATCAACTAGTTCATATCCTCAATATTATTCTCAAACAAGACTAACTCCTTCCATAAATTTCTTCTACCATACTTGATATTAGGGGCATAAATATTGGAAAGAATCCAACTAGAATTATTCTCAAGGATAATAAAGATTATAGCTAAATGATTCTAGGAGGAAGAAAGCACATTACCATGAACAATTTTGTTATCCCAGAAAATTGCTAAGCCTCCAGAAGCACCTTGAGAATCAACAGTAGCAAAGGCAACATTCTCCCAAAAATATCTTTTGCAATCTTCAACAGCTTTACTTTTCATTTTAGTTTCCTGAATAAGAAGGATGCTGGGCCTATTTGATATTTTAATTTCCTTAAGCATTCTTTGCTTAGGCCCCCCATTGAGCCCTTTGACATTCCAAGAAATAACCTTCATTAAAAAAGTTTTGGAGATGAAGTTTCCGGATGGTTCAAAATCCTTTGCGTACCATCTGCAATTTCTTTCTCAGTCTCTTTTTCTCTTACTTCTCTCTTGGATAGTCTACCTTTTCTATAGGTGACTCCAATATTTGCAGCTCTTCTAGAAGTAGCTCTTGTGATTCTTGAGGTGGAAGCTTCCCAGCTTCCTATCTACTTCTTTTTATCACTATAGAGTGATTCCAGAATTTCTTCAAGACTTTTTGTCTTCGTTTCTTACTTCTCACTGTGATGAATCCATCTTTATCATATTCTGATAGAATTTTCTTGATAGTAGGAGTAATTTCCCCTTCCTCTTTTCCTTTATCAACATCAAGTTGTTTAGCTATTTTAGGAGTGAGCTCCTCCATATCGGCAAACTCTTTATCTTGGTTTAAATCTCTTGCTATGGATTCCGAACCCTTTGGATTTTCCTTGTCTCATTTTGTGCAGCTCCAGAGAACTATTCTTAGTTATCGGTTCTTGATGAGTAAAAGGAGTAATTTTTTCCATATCTTCCTCCATAGAATTGATAAGGTGAATGAAGACTTTTTCATTTTCTTCATCCACTTCCAGGTTTAGCTTTACCGATTAGGTGTCTTAATGTTCATCACTTTGGATCCACTTCCATTTCCATCTTACTTTCTTCACCCTTTGTCGATTCAGGATCTTTTTCCTTTTGGGATTCATCGTGCTTTTCCGATTGGTGAATTTTAGGTCTCCACAACTTCCTATAAACTGGTGGCCTCTTTTTCTTAAAGATTTTTTTCCAGTCCTTTAACTTGAGATTCGTCTGCATGCGGCGATCTCCTACATTCAGTTCTGATCTGTTAAAGAGTCTTTATCATCCTTATCCATATACTTCTTCTCTTGTGCCTCAGAATGATCTAAGGGTATTTCCAACTTTTGCTTTATTTTCTCAGAGCATTTGCTGGCAAAATGCCTAATTTATGACATTTGTTACACCTTAGTTGGAAAGCCCCTAATGTTTTTTTAAATGGTGACTTGAAAAAATAAATTTATATGCGTCAACCTAAAGGTTTTAAAGAACTTGGCAAAGAATTATATGTGTGTAAACTTATGAAAATACTTGTATGGTCTTAAGAAAGTTTCTAGAGCTTACTATGCTAAGATAAATAGTTTATTTCATGAGCTTACTTTCTCTATGTGTTTTAGTGATAATGATTTATTTTTCAATTATGAAAAAATCATGGTATCATTATTATCTTATATGTTTCTGATCTCTTGATTACGAAGTAATAAGAATCTTATTCTTAGAATAAAAGAGAAGTTAAGACAACATTTTGAAATGACTAATTTAGGACTGATTAAATAATTTTCTAGGCATGATTATTTGTCAAAATCATAAATCTCTTATTACATCTTGTTGGAAAGAAAATTTGTCTCGTGGAAAAATTTGTGGATTTTAGGCCAACGCTATGGGAATCTAAGTTCCTCTACATTTGAATGGTGCAGATCCCATTGTTTAACATGTAAAATCAAAGTGGATTTATGGTGGTTTTTCAACCAGAGATCCATAGGAACACTCCACTATCCCTATGGCAATAAAAGTAACTCCTTACTATGGTAGAAATCGATTTGAGAAAGGGGAGGGAGAGAGAATGAAGGAGGGGAAAATCAATGTTGTGGGTAGAGTGTCAGATTCCCACACACATCAACTAGAAGTTTCATTACATGCATTCATTAACAGAAGAAAGACAAATTTGTAATTTCTGAGCACAAGACAAAATAAAACACGCTAGTCACAAAGCACCAATCAATTTTTCCATCAAGGGGACATAAAATTCCTTCCCTTTTTATTGATTTCAAAGTTGAAACTTGTACAACGAGTGGGAATAGAAGAAATAATGCAGAGGAGGAGAATAGAAGAAAACTAAAAATCATTTTTATCCTCTATTCGCACAAACGTGCTTCCAATTTCCAAATACGATTTCCAGCAATCACTCTCAAAGGACAATAAATAGCATGCAAGGGGTGGTTACAACTTCCCCAAATGGCCAAGAAGTAGTTATAATCGAAATCCAATCATTTCACACCATTTCGGATTCCTCTTTTGCAAAAAAATGGCCATGGTGGGGAAAAACCAAAAACCATTACAAATGTTTCTAGTTTGAATATGGACCATTAGATCACCTTCGTATTTTTCAATTTGAACCATCCACATGGCAAGATAACATTGGAGCGGAGTCGGGGAGACTTTTTACGTTTTCTTTTTTTTGCATGCCAGGGACATTTTCTCAATTTTCTCCCACAAAACTCCATTAAAATTTAAAATTTAAGTGTCCATCATGTGGATAATTTCACCAGATTTCCATTGATACCAAAAACATGAAAATCTAAGCTCTAGATCGAAAGGTATGGCCTCTTGAAGATTTAGGGAAAAACTGGCAAAATTAGGGCAAAATTCGGGTCTGCGGGCCAAAAATTGACCTTTTTCCCTCTTTTTCAAACTAGGAAATTTTTCCCAAAAATCTCCACACCCCCACCAACCTGATGACACATGGTGCTTTCTAGTTCATCTGCGGGCTTCAGAATAACATTTACCCCCTTTCACAGAAATGGGAAATTTTTCCCAAAAATCCTCGTGAGCCCGTCGGTCCGAGGACATGTGGAATCATTTCATGGCTGCGGGCCTTAAGAAATTTCTTTTCCTTTCCCTTTATTGGATCCATGACCCAATTTTAGACTTTAACCTTTTCGCCCCAAAAGCTAAGTGCCAAAAATTTCCCCCTGGCCCTACGAGTGCACTTCATTCCTTCTTCGGGCCCGCGGGCCAAAATTTGACTTTGTGCCTTTTAACTCTAAAAGGGATGAGTTCCAACTTTCTCTCTATGCCTCTGCCAATTTTCTTGGAAAATTTTCCAACTTGCCTCCATGGCTCCACCAATTTTCTCGACAAATTTTCCATCTTGCCTCTGTGGCTCCACCAATTTTCTTGGCAAATTTTCCAACTTGCCTCCGCGGGCCCACCCAGGGAAAATTTCCCCTCCAAACTCTGCCAAGCCATAACTTAAATACAATGAGTTAGGAGGACTTCCTTACCTTTATGGAAAGGGGAAAGAATTATCTATCTAATGAAGCAATACCCAGAAAATTTTGAGTGCCTAAAATATGTAAAAATTTGGTGAGGCACAAAGGAAGCTAATTAACCCAAAATAAGAGGGAGCTTATTTTGGTTAGCAAGTATGATCAAAACATGGAAAATTTGAGATAGGAGAAATTTTTCTTTCTTGAAAACTTACAATTTTCCCCTTTACACATTTGTAAGACAACAACTAGCTCTAGCTTGGGGACATGGCGTGGAATGAGCAAGGTGAAGACATGACATGAGGATCCAGAATCACAGGTTTCAAAACATATAACATTGACCAGTGCCTTATCCATTGGGCCTTGCAGAGTCATTGTACAATTCTGAGGAAAGAAAGAAGGAAGGAAACACACCAACCAAAACCACACCAAGACAGAAAGGAAAAACCGAAACACACAACAGAAAAGGGAAACAAAAAAACTATGGTACAAGGTGAGGGACAACTCACTTTCACTGAAGCACTTTCCATTTTTCAAAAGTTACCCGTGAGTAGGAAACACTAAGTGATGTTGTTCTGTGAAGCCATTGACTGGTTCAAGAAAATACCCTCCCCTCCTCAGTTGCTTATGGAAGCCAGGTGTTCCCATGATTTCCATTTTAGTTTGCAATACTGAGTCCATGTGAGTTTCTTGATGTTCATGTCTTTTCTTGAAACTTCCACTACCTTTATGCTCTTTAGAATTAGTTTCATCATACCAGTTGCCTTCCATGTTTATCCATATAGTTTATTCTCCATCAAGCATCTCATTTCTGCCCCAAAGCTGATTTTGGTTCCAATTTATTGGATATTCTGAGTTACTTTCTTTTCCAGGTCTATGCTCATTGGAATCTTCTCCATGAAAAACATTTGATTCATCCTTTATCTCTACTCCACTGTGGGGCATTTGAGTATTGATGAGAGGATTAGAGGAAAACTCATTCTTGTCTTGTATGTCCATGGCATGAGTGAAGAGATCAAGAATCAGTTCGGGGTCTTCCTCAACTTGTATTGCTTCCAATATTTCTTACACAGAGTTATGCTTCATCATTTCCTGTAGCTCATATTTGTATCCCTTTGAAGAATACAGCTCAAGAAAACTATCTAGAGGGATTACCTCATCATCTAAGTCACTACACTCCAAAAATTCTTCATCAAAAAGAGATTCATCTTCAAAGGCCTCGAAAATCCTTGCTTCAATTTCTTCATCATGGACGAGTCTTCATCCACAAATGGGAAAGAAAATATATCCATTTCGTTATTACATCCATCAATCATCAATTCCATAATGGCATCATATTTTTCATATCTTTATCTCAATGTGGCCAACCTTCACATTGGTTAAGGCTTCCAAATCAGCTTCATGCTTGTCCTGAATATTTTTGGCTTGTATCAGGAGCTCGAGACTGAGCTCGGGATCTTCAATTTCTTCTACAGCTTCAAGCATTTCTTGTATAGATATTTCTTTCAATCCTTTCACGGGCTCATCACAAGCTGATTTTGTATCTCCATAGATGGCCTAACTGAGATCATCTTCATCCCCAAATGGAAATGGGAATAACTCCTCATCCTATAAAAGCATGCAAGATGATTTATCTTCTTGAAATTTATTGAGAACCATCTCCTCTTCTTTTTGGTCTGCATCATCTGGTGATTCGGGGCTGCCTTCCTGTAACTCGAATCTCCTCAGTGCTTCTTCAAAATTCAAATCCCTCTGGGAAGGCATGTCTGGCCCTATCAAGATTGGAATATCTTCTTCCTCCTCGGTTGTCACCTAGTGATTCATCTGCCTGGTATTTTGGTACAAAATGTTAGCTCCTAGGCTTTCAGATTTTTACACAGTATATTTCATTTTCCTAACTGGAAGCAACCTCTTCATTTCACCTTTTATAGGGATAGTAGTAGATGACCAATCCATTTTAATTTCTCCACCTAGGTCTCTACAAAAACTTCTACTCAGAAGCATGCCAAAAGATGTTGGGATGTCTGCCACTAAAATAGTTAGAAGCACTTTCTTATCAGGGAAGTCAACCGAGCTACTTGTGCATCCTTTATTCTTCCAATCAACGACACTTGTTTAGATTCCATGGAATAACAAGATCCATTTAATCTAGTCAAATTTATGCCAAGGGAATTTGTAACTTTGAGTGGCATTACATTATCAGAAGCTCCGAATCAATAATATAGTTGTTCAACTCAAAGCCATTTATGAGGAGAGACAAATAGAAAGGCTCAACCCTAGATGTTTTGGAAGCACTAAGAGCTAACATGTTTTGAGATGGAGGTGTGGATGGTGTTGGGAGAATTCCTTTAGAAATGGGACTTGAGGATATAGAGCTACTACCCTGGATTGCATTAATGAATCTGTCAAATTGGGTAGGGTGTGTTTGCAAGTACTCTATCTCTGAGAGTTGGACTTTGGTTTTACTTGCATGTTCCACAAAATCAAATGGGACAATGTTGGGTGAAGTAGTTAGTTTAGCAGAAAGTGAAGGTGTAACTTCTAGATGAACTTTGGATATTTTGGCAGAGACTCCAATGGAAGGGGAAGTGCTCTTAACAGTTGAAGAACTAGAAGAAGGAAATGATGACTTACTTGGTATAACAACAGAGTCCTTGCTAATAACAAAGTCTAGTTTTTCTTTAGCAGAATCCATGGAGGGTGGCAATGGTGAACCTTTATTGATGATCCTCTTCTGTGTGACCTCTGAAGTGGAAACTTCTTTGGCCTTCTTCTCCTTTGCAGCCACTGAAGATGGAGTGTTTTTCTTGGATTGTGCTCGGGTGAAAACAACACATGAGAAACTTGGTGATTCCTCATCTTCTTCTTCATCATCATCAATGAATTCAAATAGGCCATTGTGCATGTCAACCTCCTCAACTTCTAGGTAGCTTTCATAGTTTTCTTCATCATCTCCTTTAGGTTCATCAACTTCAGCTTCCTCTCTGGTATCAAAGGCAGCGTTGACTGGTGGTGCTTCAAGAGCAAGTTAGTGAGGAGGTGGTGCAATCCTTTGCCTATCATTAAAGTTTTTTCTTCTTGGAGCATTCCTCATAGAGATTTGTGACAGTTGCTTCTTCAAGGCAGCTAGATCATTTGCCATTTTTTGAAACATGGGGTCTGTTGTGACTGAACTGGAACTCTGACCCTTTTTCTTTCCATTTGGGCCCTTCACCTTTCCAGAAAGGATTAGATCATCATCGGTCTCAATCGCAGATTCTTGAGCTTCCCTCAATGTTCTTGGTTGATATATTCTTGAGGAAGAAACCAACTTTTGATGGAAAGGCACTGATGAAGAACCTCTTCAAGTTATTTTCGGGGGAACTACATCTTCTGGGATTCTTCTTGTCAATCTATCAAACCTTGCAACAAAATCTCTCATGGACTTAGAGACTTCTTTCTTCATCTGAACGAGTTGAACCAACAGATCTTGGAAATCTTTAGTGCTCTTGAACCTATGTTCAAATGCACTTCTTATGTCATCCCAACCCGTGATAGATCTTGGAGGAAGCATGTAAAACCATTCAGTAGCTTTCTCTTGGAGTGACTCCACAAAAATTCTAACCAACACATCTTCATCTTCAACACCTAACACACCACAAGCAGTGATGAAGGCTGCTACATGTTCTTCAGGGAGTTGGGAGCCATCTCCTTTGAATTTGGGAAAATTATTTCTCGAACCTCTTGGAAGATCATGGAGTATTCATGGGAGAGCAAGTGGACCAGTATTTCTTCCCCATGGTACATTGGGTCTACATGCTTCATGTTCATTATCAGCCATTATGTTTCTATTTTTGGCTTCTTCAGCAGCTAGGGCTGCTTCTCTTTCCTCTGCCTCTCTTTGGAGTCTTTCAATCTCCTCCAATTGAGCTCTGATCACTTCCTCTCTTTCAAATTGAGCTCTTACCTCTCCTTCTCTCTCTCAACTCTTCAAAAGTAGGATCAACCACTCCTTCTTGTCTCTACATCTGGGTATACCTTCTATCAGCCAACTTGAAGGCTTATTGTCTTCTCTGAGGTGCTGGAATCTATTTTTTCTCTTCCAACTCAAAAGTAGGTTCTTCTTCTCAGTCCAAAATCTTTGTAGCAACAGAGTAATGTTTTACACTCTGCCTACTATGCCAAATAGCCTCCTTTAGGTCTGAAATGATATCTTCTTTGATATGAAAGAATGAAGAAGGTCTCTAGGAGGATTTGCAAGAATAGTCATACTCGTATTCATGTGGATCACAAGGAACTTTAGACTTCAAAAACTTAAAAATACTTTAAAACCTTGTGGTCATTTTAGGGTGCAGATGCTACAAACTCTACCCCACGGTGGGTGCCAAAACTGTTGGTGAGAAAATTTTTCTTGTGGACAAATTTATGGATTTCAGGCCAATGCTATGGGAATCTAAGTCCCTCTACATTTGAATGGTGCAGCTCCCATTATTTAGCATGTAAAACCAAAGTGGATTTATGGTGGGTTTTCAACCAAAATCCACAAGAACACTCCATTGTCCCTATGGCAATAATAGCAACTCTTTGCTATAGTAGAAATCGATCTGAGAAAGGGGAGGGAGTGAGAATGAAGGAGGGGAAAATCAATGTTGTGGGTAGAGTGTCAGATGCCCACACACATCAACTGGAAGTTTCATTACATGCATTCATTAACAGAAGAAAGACAAATTTGTAATTTCTGAGCACAAGACAATAAAACACGCTGGTCACAAAGCACCAATCGATTTTTCCATCGAGGGGACATAAAATTCCTTCCTTTTTTATTGATCTCAAAGTT
The DNA here is from genome assembly GCA_018340775.1 of Taxus wallichiana var. yunnanensis. NCBI lineage: Eukaryota > Viridiplantae > Streptophyta > Pinopsida > Cupressales > Taxaceae > Taxus > Taxus wallichiana. The sequence continues at coordinate 589,699,266 of CM031240.1, forward strand.
GAAACTTGTACAACAAGTGGGAATAGAAGAAATAATGCAGAGGAGGAGAATAAAATAAAACTAACAATCATTTTTGTCCTCTATTCATAAAAACATGCTTCCAGTTTCCAAATTCGATTGCCAGCCCATACAATCACTCTCAGAGGACAAGAAATAGCATGCAAGGGGTGGTTACAACTTCCCCAAATGGCCAAGAAGTAGTTACAATCGAAATCCAATCATTTCACACCATTTCGATTCCTCTTTTGCAGAAAAACGACCATGGTGGGGAAAAACCAGAAACCATTACAAACATTGCTAGTTTGAATATGGACCATTAGATCACCTTCTGTGCTTTTCACTTTGAGCCATCCACGTGGTAGGAGAACATTGGAGCAGAGTTGAGGGAAACTTTTTGCATTTTCTTTTTTCATGCCAGAGACGTTTTCTCAATTTTCTCCCATAAAACTCCATCAAAATTTAAAATTGAAGTGTCCATCATGTGGATAATTTCACCAGCTTTCCATTGATACCAAAATGTGAAAATATGAGCTCTAGATCAAAAGATATGGCCTCTTGAAGATTTAGGGCAAAACTGGCAAAATTAGGGCAAAATTCGGGTCTATGGGCCAAAATTTGACCTTTTTCCCTCTTTTTTCAAATTGGGAAAATTTTCCCCAAAATCTCCATGCCCCCACCAACTCGATGACACGTGGCACTTTTATGAAGATGGGAAAATTTTCCCGAAAATCCTCGCGAGCCCGCCGTTCCGAGGACACGTGGCATCATTTCATTGTTGCGAGCCTCAAGAAATTTCTTTTCCTTTCCCTTTGTCAGATCCATGGGCTGATTTTTGACTTTAACCTTTTCACCCCAAAAGATAAGTGCCAAAAGTTTCCCCCTGGCCCTGTGAGAGCACTTCATTCCTTCTTTGGGTCCGCGTGCCAAAATTTGACTTTGTGCCTTTTAACTCTAAAAGGGCTATGTTCCAACTTTCTCTCCGTGCCTCTGCCAATTTTCTCAGAAAATTTTCCAACTTGCCTCCACGGCTCCACCAATTTTCTTGGAAAATTTTCCAAGTTTCCTTTGCAGCTCTGCCAATTTTCTTGGCAAATTTTCCAACTTGCCTCCATGGGCCCGCCTAGGGAAAATTTCCCCTCCAAACTCCATCGAGCCATAACTTACAAAATACAAGGAGTTAGGAGGACTTCCTTACCTTTCTGGAAAGGGGAAAGAATTCTCTATATGATGAAGTAATACCTAGAAAATTTTGAGTTCCTAAAATGTGTAAAAATTTGACTGAGGTACAAAAGGAAGCTAGTTAACCCAAAATAAGAGGGTGCTTATTTTGGTTAGCAAGTATGATCAAAACATGGAAAATTTGAGATAAGAGAAAGTTGTCTTGCTTGAAAAATTGTAATTTTCCGCTTTACACATTTGTAAGACAACACATCTCAATCACAATATGCTACTAATATTGTTAAAATATTTAATATGATTGATTTTAAGCATATATATTCCTATAGAACCTAGTGTTAAATTAGATCCAAGGCCTTCTTGTGATAAATTTAATCCTACTTTATACTGACAACTAGTTCGTAGCTTGATTTATTTAACCATCACAAGGCCTAATATTTCCTTTTCAATTGGAATTGTTTCTATATTCATGCGAGAATCCTTATTAAGACAATTAGAAAATGGAAAAATATATTTTAAGGTATATAAAATATACAATAAATTATATCTCATCTTATTCTTCTTGTGATAATGTAAGTCTATTTGGCTATTATGATTTTGACCATGGTGGTGATGTTTTGGATAGAAGATCTACTTTTGGATATGTTTTCTAGTTGGGTGTAGGTGTGATCACTTGGAAAAACAAGAAGCAACCAACAATATTTGTCTCTTCTACCCAAGCAGAGTATATAAGTGATATGGAAGTAGTAAAATAAGTCATGTGGCTTAAAATAATGTTGGAATAACTTCATATGGGTGTAAAAGGAAGCACTTAATGCACACCATAAAAATACATACATATTTCTATCCCGACGCTACCCAATTAGAATTAATTAAATTAACCACAACATCCCCCTTTGGAATTAATTAAATTAATTCTATTTCCTAAGTCACATTCCCACCTCTTAGAATTAAATAATTTAATTCTATTATGTCTTTGGAATTAATTAAATTAATTCCTACACCCTTCTAGCTAATATAATTAAACATTTAATTAAATAAATGGTTAATTATTCCCTCACAATTAAATACTAATTAATTTATTTATTTATTTAATTAAATCATTTTATCCACTCATACTCCACTTCACTCTACTTCCAAAAGCCTACAATGGTGGGGGCAAAAATAATTCCTATGCAACCACTTCTCAGATGAATTCAAAGATAATGATTGCCCCAAAGATGCAACTACATAGATATGGTCATCTTACTATTTTAGGTAATTATAATTATTACCTTGGAGCCAATTGAACCCAAGACCCAATTTTCATGGCCTCACCCTCAGCTATAAAATTTGGTCATTTCCTTTATCAATCGATCCCTAGAGCTTTGAGAAAATTACATCCAACTGCTGCTAATTTGACATTTTCTTCCTTGTGAAAAACTGCTTGAAGCATTTGAAACTACATTTTGATATTAATATATAAGAGCATCCATAATCCAAATATTTAACAAGACCAATAATTCCAAGTGCTTCTATAATCTTATCTTGAGGTTTGTAAGAGGTCTATAGTGAATGTTATATGTGTTTATTTATTTTTATCTTATGTGTCATTGATATTACTTGTATTACATTATGACACACCCGATGGGACACACCCATGTTATTTCATTCATTTTAGTTCATATTTTTGTTTTTGTTTCTTGGTTCTATTTAACATTGCTTATTGAATTTTAAGGTTCTTAGGTGGAGCACGAAAGCAAAAAATAGAAATAAAAACTTGATTTTTTTTTTGTATTTTAACATCTTTTCATTTTCCATAACTACACACACTAGCGTGCACAATATTTATGTTAGCATACATGTGTGTGCATTAGCATTCATTTACACGCATTTTCCCCACTTTGTATATGCATTACTCAGAACAAATAATAGTTTTTTTCTCACACCAAAGACACACACTTGAACACTAGCACACTCAATAAAAATCATTTTTTACACTAGCATGTTCAATTTGCACGTGATAGCATTTCAATGTGTGCACTAGCGTAACCAATATTATGGAAGCTATAATGTTTTATCCCAAACTCGAAATGAATCTGTTTTGTTTTGATGGAAAGGTCTTGAAATGAACTATGCAGTGGACCAATGAGTTTTTGATTTGAACCTATAGAAAATTTATGATTTAGTTTCTCCTAACACTTGTCTTTTTTTTGCATGTTAGATTCATCTTTTTTCTCTAAACTGCTCAATCTTGTGTGTAGGTTTCCATATTTTTTATAAAGTCAAATTGATAAAAAAAAAAAGTTCCCAAATTTGTAGTATTCTATAAATTTTTGTTTATTTTTTTAAACATAGAAACCTCACGTGTATTATCTTTCCTCACACTTTTATAAGTGATCTTGGAAATCAAAACATGAGCCTCATTTTTCAAGTATTTGTTTAAGGAATTAACCTTTTTCTTTTATTAATCAAAGTGATTTTCACATGTATGCTCTTTCCTCGCACTTTCTAAGTGATCTTAAAAATCATAAAAGTGGGTTTACTTATTTAATCTTTTCCTCTACCTACCTTAGGAAAATATTCTAATATTCATTTTTAGGACCAAATCTAAATGAGGTTATTATAAAACAAGTTAAAATTACCAAATGTAGGTTTCCTCATTCATGTGCTAAAACAAACTACTAAAACTTTGTGTGCACATAATTTTTTTAATCAAGATAAAATGAACCATTCACACTGTATTTGTAGGTGTTGTTGAAAAGGACATTTCCTAATTGCTATAACTATGGGAAGTGCTTTGAATTAATCTATAAAACACATTTGATGAGTACTACTAGAACCACAAAGTAGTCAAAACATTGAGGTAATTGGATAACAAAATGGGTACCCCCATCCCAAATTATTAATACACCTTGTGATATTAGATTCATAGATATCCTTAATGGTGACCCCAGTGCAATTAATTTGAACAAGATCTTTGATCATTGTTTCAAAGGGGATAAAGTAAAGCTGGAACCTAGAAATAACACCACGCTTGCTCGAGTATACTACTGACACCTAGTTGAGAGAGCTACCCGAGGAAGCCACAACCTATCCAATCTAATCTAAGGTAGAGATAAAAAAATATGTAAATATATTTTTTTTTTTCACATTCTCTTCTCTCTCTTTTCATTTTATTGCATTGTGTTTTGCATTCATATCTTACATTCTCACTTTTGCTTCTTTTCTACTTTCCCAAATACTCATTATTTGGGTTCATTCTCACATCTTTAATATTTCCCAAATACTCCTTATTTGGGTTCACTTTCATATCTCTTTCATGTTTCCAAATACTCCTTATTAGGATCCACTTTTGTCTCATTTTCACCAGTTTACAAATGAGTCTAAGTCTTTAGTTGAGGACATCCATATCTGCAATTAAGAACTATTATCCTTGTCATCTAAGTCTTGACATCATGATAAAAACTTTATCACAATCAAGTACCATTATGATCACCTTGATCCTTCATCTTTATAAGTCTTGAGTTTAAATTTTACATTGTTGAACTTTAAGCATTCTTTCATCTTACGTCATCACATTTCACATTCACTTTGTTGAATTGCTGACATCTTCAATATATGTTTTCTAATATATTTTAAAGCATTCAATTTTATCTAATTTGAGATCTTTAACCAATCACTTTCCCTTCATATATCACATTCAATTTTATGATATTTGATATTTTCGTCATCATCTTTTCACTTCTATATTTCGACACTCACATTGTCGTTATTTGAGTGCTCCTCATTGTCTTTTTACGTCTCCTCTCTCTTAACACCAATTTTGTTAAGAGTTGAGAATCCTTTTCATATTTATAATTCCCCTCCCTCTTAACACCAATTTTTTTTTTAGAGTTGAACATTTTTCATCATGATTTCAATCCTCTTCTTGTAACACTCATTTTCTTGCAAGTTGAGCTAGCAAAACTCTTTCACCTCTTCCCTCCTTACATTCACTTTGTAAAGGATCAAGATATATTTAAACCTTTTTAATATTTATTAGAATTTATTTTTGATAAGAGTAATCTAAATAAAATTTCAATCCCCTTGTCTACCTTAGCAAAAATCATTTTTTTAGTGTTGTGAAGTCACCCACTTTCATTTCTTTCAACAATCACCTTGTTAAGAGTTAACATTTTTCACCTTTTTCATCTCTCTTAACACTCCTTTTGGTAAGAGCTGATCATATCATTTTCCTAAGAATCTTATATTTTAAACATCCATTTTATAATTTGAGAAACTAACCTTGTCAAAGTCTCGTCTCTTTTTACATTCAATTTGTCAAAGGTTTGAGCATATAATTTAACTTGAACAATACTCGTCCCATCTTCAAATTTATTTTTCTAGGAGTTCCATAATCAGAATTTTTGTTTCAAATATTATTCTCTTCATCCACCTTAAAATTCACGTTTTTAAGGTCCCAATCTAATAATATTCTTAAGTTCCTTTTCCATCTTAACATTCACGTTGTTAAGAGTCGATTATATCCAATCTTTTCCACTCATCTTTTCTTACATTCACTTTATAAGGAATCGAGTAACATTTTGTCGTCACTAAGTATCTTCCACCTTAAAATCATCTTTGTTAAGAATGAGAAACTTTTTTTTCAAAATATTCCATATTTACATTCATGTTGTAAAGGGTTGAGTAGCTTATCATCATTTCAAACTTTGTCCATCTTAACATTCACAAAGTGTTAAGGATCAAACACATCTAAAAATAATTTCAATCTCCCTTCTCTTCTTAGTATTCACATTTCTAAGGGTCACATCGTTCAATATTTTCATCCCCTATTCCAGTATAACATTCACTTTGGTATAGGTTGAGTACATTTCTAACCTTTTCACATCTTTCATATTAGAATTTACTTTGCTAAGGGTCGGGCTTTCAAACCTTTTCACCTCTTCCATCTTAGTATTAAATTTTCTAAGGGGCTCTTCATCGCATATTTATTCATTTTCCATCTCTTTGAAACATTGTGAATTTCCACAATTGATCATTTTCCCATGATGGTAAAGTGATGGACACCATTTTGGGTATGTAGAAACAATGCTAACAATTCAAATATGATGAATTGTGTCCTTACCCTTTTGGCATGGACATCTTACACACACCCTTTCCAAAATATTTTGAGATGCCCAAATTTGAAAAATACAAGGGAAAAAACAATCCTAGACAACATATCAAATAATTTTCCATAGCATGCCACGAAGTGGCATATAATGATATCTTTCATTTGTGCCTTTTTCTAGAAATCTAGGGGAAAAAGATTTGGAATGGTTATAACATATTCCAAAGGGATCTATCACCACCTTCAAATACCTCTTAGAGAAGTTTGTAAAAATATTCTATTTCAATCTCAGTCATAACAATAGTAACAATCACAACACTAGTACTCATTAGGATAACTTTTGGTACGTCAACCACAATCTCAATGTTTTCAATGATGGTGTCATAGAAACTTGAAATATTCACAATATACCTCAACAATCAATAAAAAATAACGATATATTTCACTTGTGCCTTTTTCTTAGAAGTCTAGGGGGAAAATATTTGGAATGGTTCTTACATATTCCAAAGGGATCTATCACCACCTTCACAGACCTCTCAAAGAATTCTAAAAAAAAATTATATTTCAATCTCAGTCATAACAATAGTAACAATCACAACACTAGTACTAATTATGATAAATCTTTTTATTTCAAACACAATCTCAATGTTTTCAATGATGGTGTCACAAAAAATTGAAATTTGCACAATATACCTAAACAATCAATCAAAAATCCAATCATACAACCTAGCAAATACACTACTTCGTGAAAAGTTAAATGAAAATTTTCACCCCTTATAAAAAGTATCTATAGTGTTTCTCAACAACTAATAGAGGCTAGGATGATAAAATATCCACCTACTAGACCTTGTGTTGAAGGAGAACCTACTCCATATTGGTAAAAACATCATACATATTATGATTTTCATATATTGATGGTCACTCAATAGATAAATGTGTGTGTTTTAAGAATTATGTCCAAGACTTAATTGATGAAAAAGAGATCTTTATAGATATCAATGAAAAAGCTATCACAACTAAATACATGTTAACTACTACAACTTATCAAGAAGAGTTGAGTGTTGTCCTCACTTTTATACATACTGACATTCAACAAGATCATGATGAAATTCAAGTATCTCTCAATCACAACCAATCTATCTCTTCTACAAATTTTCTTCCTTTAGTCCCAAAAACACTAAACTTGTTTTGGAGAACAACATTCCAACATCCAACGAGATCTCGACCTTACTTCAATAATCCCTTTCAACCCTTGATATACTTGTAGACACTATAGAAGAGGATCCATCATCAAACATCATCAAGATTGATTCTATTCTTTCATTACCGATCCTATGCCTAATATCTCTAGTCTTGTTGTAGCAACACAACCACAACAAGTTTAGACACTTGCAAAAAATATAGCCTTCGTGTCTACAATCCCTCAAATTCGTACTCTTATAGGAATCTCATCACCGATGAATCTTACGCCTCAAGATATCCACATTCGTACACTCCAAGAGGTACATATACCTAAGAATATATTTATACCACATTTTCAAGCTATAAAAATATATCATCAAAACCATCAATCCATTGCCTAAAAGGAGAATGATTGAATATTGTATCTCTATATCCTATAAGGAGCCTCATGTATACATCTAGAGATCAATCCTTCTTTTCTTTCACTCTTTAAATCATAGGTGAATATGAATCTCAATATATTCCCTGCTTTACAACATAACATTATTTTCAATTTCTTTCTAGCATGGAGTGTGAGGTTACTACACTTTGAACGGAGGAAAATTTGAATTTTGGCCACCACAACATTTTTCCATAGTAGTGTGAGAGCCACTTCTTGGTTGTAGAACCACTTGAAATCATGGGTGTGACAAAGATTATCAATGTACATTTTCTTGAGGGACCCATGGAAAAAATGATCACAAAATCGATGGGTTACCCAAAGAAGATTCTATGGTCTCTTCATTTAAAAGTGTGGGTCATGGTAATGGGGAAAAAATAATGCAAATAATCCCAGACATGTGGTTAGGAATATTAAAAAAGGCTCAAGACAACATGTGGACCCCAATACATTGGGATCCCCCTAACCACCCCCTATGTTTTCTCATGTTCTAAGGATGAGAAAGGTATACACCACATCAATATCCCAAAAATATACCTAAAAATATCTATTCAGAAGAATCAAATGGTGTTTATGGGTAATTTTTTGGGTCCTAGAACTAACATAGATGTTGTTAGAAAATGGGATTTAAGGAAATGGTGTCCTCTCGGAGATATAACTGTTTCTTCAATTTCAAATGAGTTTTTTCTTTTTATTATTCACTACTCAAGAAGATAAAGATCCATTTTTTTGGGGCCTCTGTGATTAGGAAATAGGGAGTTTTTCAATAAACGGTGGTACCCAATTTTTTATCCCCAAAAAGAAAACATTAATATTGTTCCCCTCTGGTGTTGGATACCTGGCCTCCTCTATAATTCTGGGATGATGAGATACTATTAAATATTGCAAGATTGATCATATCTCCCATCGGGCCGGACAAATCAACTAGGAATAGATAACGACTAGCTTATGCCGATTTTGTGTCTACATGCAAATACTAATCAAGAGCCCTCGAGACCACATCATTATTCAAACAAAGTTTGGACCTTGGATGCAAACTATGATAAATGAATATTTCCAAATGAGGTGTGCCAAATGTCATAAACTTGGACATTTCACTAGAAAATTTCCTAGTAAAAAATCCCTCAATGAAAATAATAAGCACATTAAGCTGAATGGAAATATGAAACCTAGGAAAGGTCAACCAAAATAAATGGCTTTCAAAATGACCACTAAGAATAAACCAAATAGAATATCCCTTTGAGTCCCCAAGAATCCTATCAAAAAAGTGGATCTAAAGGAAGACTCCAAGGTGGAAGGGGAAAAATTGGTTTTCCTTACCCTTGAGCACGAGAAGGATTCACAAACTATCAAGTTCGTTCTATAACCTTATGAATACGGGCACACTAAAGATAATGGTTTATCTACTATTTAAGAGGAAATACCATCTCCAAAGTTCCTTCCGTAAATGGAGTCTCATGCTCATATCGACAACCCTTCTAAGGATCTTGAACAACCCCTACCTGAAGAGACATCATTCATTCCAAAAGGTATCCCTAGTAAATAAATGGAGCAATCTGGATAGATCCTGGTAAAATATACACATAATTTGTATTGCGGCCAAATCTTAAGTCTTGAAGGCACTTATAGGGGAGATAACAAGGATACACCTTTCAAAGAATACTCCAACTACCTTGTTGATTCACACCCCTACATGTTGATATTTGAAGGAATAATGAAGTCCCACAGTCCTGTTAAGGAGGATGGATAGATTACACCAATATGTAATCCAATATTGAAAGATAACACAAACTCTCCTGAGTTTATGAGGTGGTTTCACTCTCGTAGTGAGACCACAGCAAGTGGTCTCCACCATAAGCACTCCCACCATTTAGTACATTCTCATCGTCATAGCCACGGTAGGAGTCCTAGACATAACTATGTACCATCCTGGGGATCCCATAGGGGTTAATAGGCCATGGGCCTTTTATTGCTTGGTTGTGATTTTTTCGAGCATTATATGATTTTTTTATATTTCGGCTTATTGCAACCATTTTGATCACACCTAGCATGTGATGACATTGTATAAAAAAATTATTTATTATGATATATATATAGACTCTTTTTTTTTGGTTCAAGTAATTCATTGTATATGATTTGAATTTGTATTGGATAACTTCACATGTGTACTCTAGATGTTTAGAACTTCCATTTTTATATTCTTTTCAGAATGTATGCAAGTGGATATGAATGCTAACAAAATGATCTCTTTTTATTTTTTCCTATGTTTTGTAATGTTGATATATGATAATGCAATCACATTGTAATGTTGAACTTTAGTTTCTCTAAGAAACTTTTGGTACTTCGTATTGTTTTGGAAAAATGTGGTGAAAGAGTGATATGATAAGTGAATGAACTTGCCCCACTCCTAACTCCATGCAACCAGTAAGATGTGAGGGCTCAACACTAAGAGCTAGAAGGGGCATAAATTATATAAATTTGTTGAATGGTAATGATGAGAGAAAGACAAGGATTTGGCAAAACCAAATTGAGACACTAAAACCTCATTCTACTCAAGTTTTCTTCATAGTTTAAATTTTGAAATGCTTTTTAGTTTATCTATAATTAGATCCATATATGGCCACTTTGTTGACAAAATATGGTTTTGAGGTTTTAAAATCTTTTTGGAATTTGAATATCTAACTCACTTTGTTCTAGTTTATGATTTCACAACATTTCAATGAACCATTTCTAACTTTAAAATTTGTAAAAGAGACCCCCTACACCTTTCCCCATGCTACTAGTATGAATTATGAGCTCATCACCATGGACAATTCATAGGTGAGTAAGGGAAATTCTCTCCTTTCCTAACCCTACATCACTAGTAAGAGACACAGGATCAACACCGAAGGTTGGTAGGGAAAAGAAATATGTAAAATAACAATTTTCTATGGATTTGCATTTGACTTATTTATCTAGGAAAAATGTCTAGAATGTTCTTATTTCCAAAGAGATGTATATGTGATAGATGCAACACCATGAAGCTTCTAGAATAGACTATAGGAAAAGACAATTAATATAGAAGAAACTATGAGTAGAACCAAGTATGCATGCCTTGGTATGGTTACCATCAAAACTTTGTCTTATCTTTCTTGAATTGATGAAATGATTTAGAAACAATTGATGATACCATGAGGATTTGAAGAGATATGATTTGAATGTTTTGCTAATGTTTTTAGGATTTTTAGGAATTGCTATAAGAATAAGTCCCTTGATCACAAATTTACGAAATGAACGGGCAAATGAACATGCAATGTGGATGTAATAATATACATATGAAAATGCAGATGAAACTACATGTCATGATGTATAAGGTGAAGAAAGTTGATGAATATTGAATTATTCACCCCAAAAGTACACAACGGAGAACCACTATCCTCAAAAAAATTGTTCTCTTGAAAAGGCCTACCATTTTGGGTTTAAACTTACAACCATTTCCCAAAAATGTATATGTCCAATCATTAGAATCATTTGTCTGAAAGAGGCATTCGTGCATCTCTTTGTCAGGTTCTTGAGTCATGGTGTGTGGGTAAGCATGACTGTGTTACTCAAACTTGTTTCCTATGTAAAGCATTATGTTTACTTATGATACTTGTTGAATGATAAGGCCTTGCCCCATGGATATGGAAAGATTAGTTTTAGATGCACATGGGTTGAAACTAGGGTTTAGAATAGAACAACCCTCAGAGATGGTTTTGATTGGCATCATTTAAATATCAAATTTCCCTTCTTTGTTTGTTAATTATACCATGTTTACATGTAAACCTAGGTCATCGGAGGGTAGAGATGCTAAACCGAGAAGAATACCCATCCCCTATGGTTCAAATAGGAGGAATATCATATCGTCACTCTCTAAGATTTTCATAATTTCTGTTGTGGTTTTAGTGGAAATTGTTTCCATAAATATTGATTTACCGTTATCTATGTTTTCCACCTCAAATGTTTTTGGGTCAACGAATTCAGCGTTCAAAGCACACTCGGGGTGATTGGGACTCACTTTTTTGATGGAGGTGGTTTTTAATTAATTCACGGAAGTTCATACTCCATATGGACTCCTTTCTTCTTCTTGAGGTCTAAGTGTATATCAAAGGGCTTAGGATCCCCTTAAGCAATGAATACCTTCCCTGAATGGAGGAATATAATCTCTGGAATAGGGTAGAGGGGATAACCTTCATTTGATGAATCCAGGGTCTCCCAAGGATCAAGTTATAAATTATTTCCCTATTGATAATGTAAAACTATGTCAAGATGGTTTTTGGACCAAGCGTGACTGGAAGAAATATGGTTCCAATTGAGGTCACTTTAAGATTGTCGTACCCGTAACGTGTTTCTTGTAGAGGAACAATTTGTCTCTCCATATCCCAACTTATGCAAGAAAGAGAAGGGAACCACATTTACAACAGCCCTGTCATCAATCATGGCTCTCTTAATGCAATTTTAATAAACCCAGACCTATAGAAATAAGGCGGATCACCTCTTTGTGCAATTTCAATGTCGGATGGCATCTTGTCTATATAAAAAAATTAATTATCCCTATCATTCTATGTAGGAGGATGTATGTCAAATTAAATATGATTTATTTGAGTTTTAAGAGATGTCATAACATGGATTAGATGACCAAGACCTAGTGCATTTAGCAATACAGAACGGTGTGCAGGTGAATTCTTCAACAAATCTAGAAATGAAATGTGAGAAAAGGTCTTGTTCAAATACGATATTAAATCATAGGCTCCTATTGGTTTATATATTTTAGGAAAATCATCCTATGGGAAGGAAAGAGTGGGTAAGTGTTGCAAAACATACTCCTTCGTCCAAGTTATTTCATTAATTTCTTGCTTGACCTATAACTTGACTAATCCCAAAAAAATTGTATTATCATTTGCACCAAGGTTAGGAGAAACCCAAGAGTTTTCAAAAGTTAAGGCTTCATGATCATTGTTCCCTATAGGGATGCCTTTGTTTATATTTTGAGGATTCACTTGGGAATAACTAGGATGTTTAGGGTTCATATTTTGAGGTGTGATATGTTCGGTATGACTAGGTTGCTGGTTTATTTTTGGATTTGCTAGGAACATGTCTACAAAGAGTTACCTTTGGTTTTCAGGAAGTATTTACAATTTTTTTAAAATCATGACAAGTCCTATCATCATGAATTTTATCCTTATGGAAACCACAGTATATGTTAGGATCATAATCTCTTGGCCTTTGATAAGTGTCTTGTTGTTGTTGATTATAACCTTGGTTATAATTTTGAAATTGATTGTTTTAACAATGGTTTGTTACCACTTGGCCGGAATTTTGGTACTGGTTTGGGCCTTGGGTTTGATTTTTATTTTTGGAAAATGATTTACATTCTCTTTATTGATAGAAGACACAATGTTAGGGCCTCTTTTATTTCTCGAGTTGTTATTTTTATTGTTGTTGGTGTCATTATTGTTCATAAAAACTAGTTTTTTTAGCTTGATCTGTAGCTCCATTCATGGTAACACCTTAATTGCAATTCACATCCTTAAGTCCTTGGTTGTTGGCACCATCATTGTGATAATTTGAATTTTTCTAATTTTGGGATACCAATTTCCCATTGGAACCATAGATCTTACGTCCATTATCCATAGCTACTTGGTCAATTTGAATCACACCTTCTAGAAATTCCTCATAACTACAGAAAGGAAAAAATTTCACCTCTTCCTTAGTATCTCAATTGAGTGAGTGAAGGAAAATATTGAAAAGTTCCATCTTGTCCATATTTGGTGCACTTGTAGAGGAATAGAGAACTTGGCACCATCTCTGAATGAAATGGGTAGAAGATTCATTTTTCTCCTATCTAATATGCAAGAACTCCCTAATCACTTTATCATGAATAAATTGTTCATGTCAAATGCTTTGATGAACTCATTAACAATATGTTTAAAGGAATGTATAGAAGCTTTCAAAATACCATAATAAAAATCCAATGCAATTTATTCGAGAGTCTTTGGGAATATCTTAGCCACTACAACATCCCAAGGAAGAAATTCCCTGATAGTAGTAGCGTAGGCCTTGATATGAGCATTTAGGTCCCCTTCTCCCTTAAATTTATGAAGATCCAACAATGGGAATGGAAGCATGACACCACGTATGGTGAAGTCAAGAATCTCCTTTAATTACTCAATGTATGTACCCATGTGTAAGATTCCACCATTGAAAATCCTTGATGAGGAGGTGGAGGAGGAGGAGTTGGATAAGTTGCATTATAAGCATTGATGGGAGCGTATGGGGTCCCTTGATATGGCATGTAGGGACCGGGAACATTATATAGGTCCATCTAGGGAGTTTTGAATACATGTGCATGTATGGTGGGATAGTACAAGGATATGGACTAGCGGGCATAAAACTAGGGAATGTCACATTACCTGTTGTGGCAGAATTTGAGAATGCACTTACGAAAAGCTGTTTTGTAGGATAATATTGAGAAGGATGATGACCCATCCCTAATGTGTCTAATCCTATGAGAAGATCACCTAGATTTGAATGAACTGGATAACCTTGTTGTACATGATATTGTGTTGGTTTCTCATTGGAAGGGATGTATCCTTTGCTATCAACTGGATACCCCATGTTCTACCCTATTGCATGTGTTGGTTGTGAAGTTTGGGAACTTTCTATTTCTCTAATCCTCCCTACTAAATTAGAAATAAGATCGTTGGGAGAGGATTGAGTCCCTTGTTGGGGTTCCTATGGCATAGGGTTTGATTGAGCAGGATCATGATACCCTATCATGAATTTTTTAGTGTTATAATTCTTGTCTTCCTCATAAGTAAGAATATTAGGATAGGAATTTGAAATATCAGAGGCTGTAGCCTTCATTCTATCCAAAGACTCATCTATCTGATGAAGAGGATTTTCTATTCATGTAAATATATCATCTTCTGTTGATTGCATGGAAATGTGAGGTCTTGACAAGAATCTATGGTAAGAACCTATTCCATTTGTGATAACAATGTGGTTTGCATTAGGTTGACCATATTGCATGTTTAATCGGTTGATCAACCTCCTCCATCCTTACATAATTGATGGGGTTTGAAGTGTAACTAGAGGAGGTTTGGACATTTTTGTGTAATTATCACCCCATCTCAAAAGAGAAGGGGAATGTTGTGGTTGAACGTTGGTGTAATATCTATTAGAGCCAAATGGCCCACAAAAATCTCTTCCAAACATATTTTAGAAAGTATAAAATACCTACCAAAATAGGGGAAGAAATGGAAAAGTGATGTAATAAAATTAAAGAAAAGGAAATAAGAAGGAATTAATCCTTCACACCAGGTTCACCAATTTTTACAGATGAAAATTGACATGCAACCTTCAACCGCACTCGACCCCCAAGGTCGTGTTGGAGTAGACGATGTTGAATGTGTGGATAGATAACTATAGGAGGATCAGTGACTAAGATCTGGTAGTGTGATCTCCTAGTATATGAATTGGAAAATGGCTACGAGTAGTGTAAATTCCCTATGGTTTTTTCGCCTAACTTGGATCTAAGTCTTGATCTAGTTTCAAGTGTCCAAATTAACTAAGATGAAACTAACAATCTATGTTACTGCTAAAAGGAAAATAATCTAAAAAATCAAAAAAACTGAAATATTATAATCACAAACAAAAATTTCTTCCATTCTAAATAATTAAAATATTTCTACACTAAAACTAAACAAGTGAGATAACCCGGTGTGGTTATTCACATGTGTTGAGTGTATTGAAACTAAAATAACTTAAAACAAGAACTTTTTCCAAATGATCTATGATATGTAGACAACCTCTTACAAATATTCTCTCCTTCAAATCCATAGGGATGGGAAGAAAAGGACCTTTGCCGGGGGTTGCTATGAAATATTCAAACTTTCTTGAAATTAACTAATCACTTGCAAATGAAATTAAATTGATTTCTACTCTATTTGATATGATGTAATAATGATAAATTATAGGAATGAAGGAAATCAAACAAAAAATCCAACCTGGAATTCACAAAACAGAGGTAAATCCAACTATGTAGTAATTTGTCCCCTCAGTTTATCCTTTCTTTCTCTGTGTGTCCATATGAGTCCAAGGAATTGGGAATGAAAATGCAGCAACAAGAGAAAATGCTTGACCAATGGTAGATTGAAGGAAATTTGGTTGCAATGCAGGTGGAAGAGAGATAACACAAGTGAACAGAGTTTTGATAGGTAATTTCCAATAAGATTGTGGCAGCAATACTATGCAAGATACACAAAATTATCATGTCCTTTGCTTGAATACAAGCATGGAATATATAGGAATTGGATGGGATGTGCCTTCATGAAAAGAAAGCCTTGGAGTTCCAAATCATTGGGTGAAGAGGCAGTTCAAACTAATTAAATCTATTTAAAAATAGAAGAGGGAGGGAATACCATGCAACAAGGTAGTTGGGATTTGGAATCATCTAAAATGGGAAAGAAACACATTTTAAAACAAAAGTTAAGTGAAGCATTACATGTGAATTTGACACATGGAAGGTTCTGGAAAAAGCATGCAGGATCGCCACCCTATGGAGGCCGGTGGTCATGGGATCATCACCCTACGAGAGGGTGGTGGTCACGGGACCACCGCTCTTCCCGGGCAGCGAAGTTTTAGAACCGCCACCCAAGCGGTGTGGCGGTCCAGTATTAAAGACCAAAACATGCATAGAATGAAGCAGAATCTAGAAGAAAGCATGGAAAAGTGAAGTAAGGATGTCTAGGCTACAAATATACATTGTGAATGGGTTTAGAAACTTGAACACCTTCTGAAAGGATATGAATCATCATTGGGGAATTGTAACTATTTTCCAACAATGTAGCACATGCAATTTTGGGTGTGTACAAGACCCATATGTAGCAAGTTAGAGAATTTGTATATGATTACATAGAATGGTAGAATGGAAACCACCATTGGGAACCTATACATAAAAAGGGGTTGTACATGGTATAACCCATGTTATGTAGAGAAATAAACTTGCAACAAACAACAAGAAATAATACGTTTATATTAGTATAAATAATATAAATATGTGTTATTCATGTCATATTCAAGAATAATAATATCATAGAAACATCAAAGTATAAATCAAGCATGTCATTAACTAGAGTAGTAAAAGTGTAACAACAAACATCATAATAAAAATCAAGCATGTCATAACCCAACATAGAAATGGTATATAAATAGCATAGTAAACGCGTCAAAATTTCATAGAATATATCGGTAATAGTGTAAAAACATTAGGGTAAATATAAAGCATGTCGTAAGCTAGAGTAGTAATAGTACAATAGTGGAGATAATAGTGTAGAAATAATTAAACAATAATATATAAAAACATGGTAAAATGCAAGAAGAGATCCAAAAACATGGGAAACCCATAATGCCACAAAAAAATCAAAAGGGGAGGCATGATGTTCCATATAAATATAAATAAGAGCATACATGAAATATAATCATAGAGCCACAAATATGGGACACCATGATATCACAATATAATCAAGGAACTTAAGTTGTATGATATCAGAAAAATGAATGAGGCTCTAATTGCAAAAATGGGATGGAGAATGCTCTCAGAGAACCAACCCGGATTGAACTAATTAAAGCCAAATACCTTAATCAACAAGCAACTATATCTTTTCTTCAAGAAGAGAACCTTCCCTATGGCTCCATATTTTGGAATAATTTAGTTCAGACCAGGAATTTCATCAGGCATGGAAGCAAATGGAAAGTGGGGAATGGCAGAGATATAAATTTTTGGGAAGATAAATGGACTAGCTGCAGCCTCATTGACAGATTTGGAGCACTCAAAGACAACCTTGAGTGTAAGTATGGTACTAGAATCATGGATTACATTGACAGGGATGGCAACAATAAGAAATGGAAAAAACTCTCTATGGATAGGGATGATCTGAACCACATGATGTCTTCATTACAAGAGCATTTGAATCTTATCCCCTTAATTCAAATGGATGTCAAGGATGAATTGGTCTAGAATAACTCTATTGATGGGGATTATTCTGTTAAAGTTGGATATAATTCTTTCTTTGAAACTATGTAGTGCGAGTTCAACTGGAGCAGGATTTGGATGGCTGAGCTCACACCAAAAATCAACTTTTTCTTTTGGCTGGTACTTAGGGGCAGAATTCTTACCACTGATAACCTGATTAGAAAAGGTTTCATTATTCCAAATAGATGCCATCTCTGTAAAAAAGATTCTGAGGATATCAGACACCTTCTAGTGCACTGTGAATATGCCACTAAAATCTGGAATATTGCCTTTTCTAATTTCAAAGTTCTCTGGGCTGTGCCGAAGGACTTTATCCAGTTTTGGACCCAATGGAATCCCCCTTTTAAGCATTGTATTGTGAGAAGACTCTGGAAATTGGTTATGCCCCATATCATTTGGAGAATATGGAAGGACAGAAATGACATCATTTTCAGAAACATTAAGCAACATCACAAGATCAGCTTTATGAAGATCACTAATGTTGTCAAAGAGAACATTGCCAGATTCAAACCCCCCAAGAACAAGAACTATCCTAAAAATGAAGAGCATATCTTGTCCAACTAGAAAATTGGAGTTGACAATATTCAGAATAGCACACACCCTAATATTGACAGGTCTCTGATACATTGGCATCCTCCTGATCTTAACTGGCACAAATTGAACTTTGATGGGGCTTCTAAGGGTAATCCCGGGATTGCTGTAGGGGGAGGAGTGATTCGTGACCATAGAGGCAATCTGATTACTACCTATGCTGGTAAAATGGGGGTCCAAACTAACCATTATGTTGAAGCCTTGGCTACTCTATGGGGGCTTAGAATAGCCCAGACTCAGAACATACGAATATTATCCTGGAAGGAGACTCACTTAATATTATTAATCATCTTAATCAATCCTCGCCCCCTAGCTGGAATATCAAGGATTTCATCATGGAATCCATAAGCATCTGCCAAACCTTCAAAAATATTCGTATTAGGCACACTTACAGGGAAGGTAACAAGGTTGCTGATGAATTGGCCAATTATGGCATAAATAATAATTTAACTATTTGGAATGATGCTATTTACATCCCTGAGAAGGTACAAATCAGCATTCAAGCATAAATTTATGGGCACTCAAGTGTGGAGTAAGGATAATGATGACTTGGAGTGGGCTTTAGTGAAGCTCAAAGATCACACATGTGGGAACTACTCTCATCACTCCCAAAATGTGTGCGGGATTCTAAATAATTGGGACAGATAGAAGTGCAACGACATTCCATACAGAAATTTGAACAAGGGTTTAGAAGGAAAGAAGGGAAAACACTACAGAGAGGTAAAAATGGGAGGAGCCCCGTGTCAGATTGAACCTTGCAGTGATCTGGATTGGAAGGAAAATGTAGAGCTCTGGAATCTCCTTAAGCAGGGTGGGATTACAAATTTCATCGATCGCATTCAAGGTCATGACCAGAGCATTTCAATTCAATTCGCCATGGATTGGAAGGACCACAGAGTTGAGTATGGTAGACATAAAATTATAGTGAATGAAGAGCTTATTGCTGAAGCTACTTGGTTTGGAGATGGAAGGCCTCCATTTCTTCAGCAAGAGAGTCGAAAAAAGGTGGAAGAGAAGAAATTTGTTGCTGAGGACGAGGTGTTGATGTTTGTTACAGTGGGGCTGCGGGTTAGTTCAATTCCACCACCCTTTGATGAGATAACCCACATGATGGTCCGTTACATATCTTTGGAAGGGAGGTATGTCACTGTCCCCACTAAGCATTTGGTTTTTCTAAACCACTTCCGTAGACAAATCACGGTTTGTTTCCCTCACTATCTCCTGAACTCTCTTGAACGCTCCATCTGGGAGTTCTAGAAGCATACATGGGCTACCCCTTTGCATCAAGGGCTTATTCTCTTGTTGCACAAGCTTTGCATTTCCAAATACCCTAGCCTCCCTTCCTCCCCCAGCATGACTCCTCTCCCTCCCTCCACCGACACCACCCCCACTCACATCCCTTCCACCACAACCCCCACTCTCATCACTACCACCACCCCCACCCACATCCCTTCCACCATGACCCCCACTCTCATCACTACCACCACCCCCAAGCCTAATACCAGAAAATAGAAGAAGCTCAAGCTGGAAACCCCAATTTCAAGTAGAATCCTTCGCAGTAGCAAGGATATGGAAGTTGCACAAAACCTGCTACACATAAGCAGTGTTGGCCATGAAGAGGCCTCACAAAATGAAGCAAATAGCACTATACAAAGACTGAATGACCTTGAAAAGGAGATGATGAAGCTGAAGGAGGAAGTGACGCAACTTACCAAGCAAAAAGGGAAAAGGAAGATTGATGAGGGTACTGAGATAGATAACCAGCAAGTGGAGGACATCTATAAAAAGTTGAATTCCTTGGACAATCGAGTGGGAAGAGCCAAGGATCGCCATGAGCATAGTATGGAAATTTTTAATGCTATCAGTGATTTTCTGGAACAACATGTTCGCAGCATCACTGTGTTGAGTGGGATTCCAGAGACTTTGTGGGGAACGGCCAAGGAGAGCAGCCAAACCTTGGCTAAGCTTGATACTAAGGACCCCACCCATATGACTACGGTGGCCCTCTTCACTTCTCTACAAACCATAAAATCTAAAATCACCAGAGCAGCTAAGAAGTAAGGTTGTTTTTCACTGTAGGCACCGATCTTTTCCATCATTTTTGCTATTTTTTTGTTGTTTTCTAGCTGCATGGTTGCAGTGCTTGTTCTGTTTTTCTCCTGATGTAACTTTTTGGTTACGGTTGATTTCAAACACCTATTCTGGATGCTGATCCTTTTTTTGTTGATACTTTGATTGCTATATCTGGATTTTTGGCCTTCTTTGTAAACAGGGTATAGTCCCTTCAAAACTATTTGCCATCAATAAAAAAATTGTATGATATGAACAATCATAAAACTATAATCTAACAAGATAATAATCATCTAAACCGGGATTCAAAAAATAGTAAACAATCAAGAAATTAATTTTTATAAAGAGTTAGTGATGATATTATATTTGAAGTAGGTATAGAAAATAATAATAGTAAAAATATAGATATAGAGATTAGTTAGCATTGCACAAGACAAATGTGTTAGTATCGTTATCAAAAATTAATTGCTAAGAATTTTGTAAATTATAAGTCATGATAAGAAAGGTATAAAGTAATGGTAATGAAGAAAAAGCACTTGTATAGTGAAGGGGATTCCCAAAGAGTAGTGTAAAGAACTAATCTATAACATATCATTGTGTATCAACCTATGTATGTCCTACATCAATGTCAATGTACCTTGTTATTATATGTGTGTAATGAGTAAATATGTTGTCCATCAAATCATCATGTATAAAGTAATGATCTAGCCAATTAAACCAAAAAAATGTTTTGATTTTGTACTTTTTCACATATTTGTATGTTTTTATACTATGTGATTATTTGAATTTGTTTGAATTATTTTGAAAACTATATATATATATATATATATGAAATGGAAATATCATAATAGAAAACTCATAAGAGCCTCGTGAGGAGGAACTATTTGGTCAAAGAGTGAAGGGGGCATATGCCCCAAAAGGTTTTGAAGAGATGAAGGATGCTCATGTATGATTTTTGTAGAATCCTCGACATGTGGCATAGAAGAGATAAAGTAGGAATACCCATAATGAGTAGTATGTGTATAGGATTACCAATTCAAAGGTAAAGTATAAGGTTCCCTATAAGGAGTAATATGCACTCTAGATGATTGAACATGAGGTAAAGGAGAAGGTGTCATGTGATGAATAATATGTGTTCTAGATGACCAAATAAAAGGCAAAAGAGAAGGTGTCTTGTAAGAAGTAGTATGTGTCATTCCAAGAGCAATGTGTGAAGTAAAAGACCTATGAATTATTGAACTAAAAGGGATAATATGTCTAACATGGGAAATGTGAGGCTTATATGTATATGCACTAGTACTAGGAGTAGTACCCACATTTTCTGGGACATGTTTCCACAATATAGGATCCTCAAATACAATACCATTAATTTTTTATAGTTTATTATTATGAATACAATTAGCACCTTGATGTAATGAAGAAGGCATATTTGTGAAGGTATGGATCCAAGGAAAACCTAGACTAAATTAACATAAGATAATAGAATATGTGACCAATAATGTGTAATCGATGGTACCGGAGATGGATATGAGAGGAAGGAAACCATGTCTTGTGTGTGTATTAGGATCGAGAATGATGTGTATATAAAAGAGTATGAAATCAAATAAAATTACACATATTATGGGGAGTAGTAATGTCAATCAAAAAATTAAGTACAAGGTATTTATCAAAAATAAAAAAATATAGTGTATAAAAAACTATGTAACATATCAGTATTATGGAAAGTAATAGTTGGTGAGGGAGGTGTGGTAATAAAAATAATGATCATAAAATAATTTTTTTATCATAATTATGTGGAGGTAGTAAACCGTGATAAATATTTTGGGCCTCTGAGGTGTCTTTAGTAATATCATGTTTTGGAGGTGGATCAATAAATATTTTTAGCTTTGCATTATCATTAGTAGGCTTAGGTTGAGGTGGAGAATTGTATTCAATAGCACCAACATCAAAGATATCATTTATAATGTGAAAATTCTTATACAAATATTAGTGGAGTGATTAACACATAAAGGGTAAACACAATGGTCATTAGCATCAAATATCTTACTATGATGCATGTTTGTATCAACCTCAATCACAATGGGCATTAACACAAAATATCTTACTTAAGAGATAACAAGTTTGACTCAAGTAAATGTTTGAAAAATTTATATGGTTTACATCGTAAATGAGTGAAATACCATTGACATGTTTATAATTTTAGTTTTTTAGGATGAAACATAGCATTGAAAATGGCTTTCACTTTGGATTTTTCATCAGTATTTTTTAATTAAATGTAGTCTTGTTTTGAAAAATGTTATTAGATGTGCTAAAAGGATTGACATCATACTTGATTTTTACATGTTGATAAAATTGGCTTCACATTATTTTATAATATGACATATATGATCAAATTAATTGAACTCATCAAAATAACTAATTTTTGTAAGGGGAAAATAAAACTCTATGTTAAAAGTGTCACATATTGTATTCATACATTTATTGTTTTGGAGACATGTAGATAATAAGGTGGTTGCTATCACATTGAAACAACATTATTTTTTATTTGATTTTATTATCATTATGACATGTTTTGGGAGTAAAACATTTATTATCAGTTGATTTGATTTATGAATAGATGATATCAAGGATCTTCATTCTAATGTTAATTACTATATATATATATCATTTGAGTTGTTATTTTTATTATGTGAAATGGATAATTCACTCAATATTATTTTTAATTTTGTGTATATGGTTTTTAGCATGAGAAATGGTATAATTTAGGAGATTTTGAACGATGTAGTAATGGGTATAGATAGAGATATTTTTATGTGTGTTTTAGTGTATGAAAAATGATGTAAACCATAAATTTTAATTACTTATTTTTTCTTTGTGGTTAGTGCATTTATTAGCATCCTTGTAGAAGTAAATCAATTTATTTAGTCAAATTTTAACGATGATGGTGATTTCAAACTCTCACTATAATGAGAAGAGAAATGGTTCTTTTTAGTATTTATTATGAGTCATGTTATCCTTTTGTGACAATGCCATGATAATTGTCTTATTTACATCATTATTGGGTTTTTGTGATTGCATTTTGATGCAATTTATTGTAAAATGATAAATTGACTAAAATTTCATCACCGAGGAAGAAAATAAGTTAATGTTTCATGAAATAAAAAAGTATTTTGTTTTTGGGGATACTTAGCTTGATAGTCCTAATTGGACTTGTTCATCTATGTTTTATTTTTCCTTACCATCTCTTTATTTATATATCACATTATTTATTCAAGTTAACTTCATTATTTCTTCTCTAACTTAGATAATCAATGGAGTAACCCTATGCTTTGTACACCTACCAACCTAGTCATGGCATATGGTGACATGGATTATTGCCATAACTTCTTACCATAAAATGAGATAATTTTGTATATATACACATTTCCTACAAGTTTCATCATGAAATAAGGAATAATGCCCCTTTGAAAATTTAATTTTGATAACTTCCCTCATTTACAACTTTAACTCACTAATACCAAGATTTAATTTTCACACTCTCACTATCTCGGTAATCTTGTACAACGTCTAATTGAGCTTAGACACCTAAAATATTTACCAAATATTTTGTGAATTCATATCTCATACAAGTATGATTATCTTTATATGTTTTAAAATAACTTTGTTCATACTATGTGAGACTAAAATACACAATGTAAATTACATTCAAGCTAATAGATGAGGTAGGAAATAACTGACCATTAAGAAATTAAACTGTAGCCAAGATTTATATTTAACTCAATATCAACTCAAACCTAAAATTGTTGAGCTAACATTTTAACTCACTTCCAAATAACATTAAGCTAATTATTTTAAAATTTAACACATCATTGAATATATTACACACATTCCTCACATATATTCTTGTTAGAGTGATTCTTAAGGGAAGTAAATTGCAGAGTTATAATTGAGAAAATGTGCAAGGCATGAATCAAGTGGTGGTAATTTAAAACTACACATTTCATTAGAATGCATTTATTTAAACTTGTGAACATGTATTCTAATATTTAAATATCATAAAATATAGAACCTTGAATGGAGTTTCTTAGTGAAGAAAAATACTTGTATTGGAGTTTAACTCTAGTTAAGACTAAATATAGTAAAATAAAGTCAAATTTTAGAAGAGTTGGGAGGGTTTATATTTTGTAAAAATAGTATAGCCAAATTTAGGGAGGAAGAAATAATAACCATTAGAGAGAAAAAAATTATAATAAGTATAACACTAGATATCAAAAAGAAGAAGAAAATAAATAGTATTTTGGATGGGGAGAAGGAAGTCTTAAAAAATAAGAAAAATGAGAAAAAATATGTAAGGGAGAATGAAAGGAGATGTGAATTTTTAAGAGGAGGGTAGTGCTTTCACGAGTTGGAGATCAAAATCTAAAAATAAGACACAAAATTGTGTTGTATCCTCATACTTTCTCGAGGTTGCGTTTGATAAAAAACAGTGTTATAATTAGATCCCAAGTACCCCTCTCAATATGTAAATAGTTGTATCTTTATTTTATATGATATGTATGTAAGTGTGATTAAATAATTAACGTTATCGGGCCTATAAACTAAGGGTCTAAGTTTTGATCCTCTTGACCACATTTTATCTTAAAACCATTTTAATGCCTAAAAATAGTGTTTAAATTTAAATCTTGTGTATAACTCTATGTAAAATCATAACTTGTATTGTTGGCTAAGTCACGTGCCTTGGTTATAGGGCTGCATGTTCCACCCTCACAAAATTCATTGGAATCAAAACCCAACACCAAAACTTAATAAATAAAACAAATGTGTTTCGTAGTATAATATAATATCACTTAAATGGTTTGGGATACTTGACTAGAAGTATGGGGTCACAAGTTTAACACCACACATTTCCTTTGGCCTTAAATTTTTTTATTAAAATACATAAATTTTGAATCCTTAACAACCATTCTTAAGAATGTAAATAAAAATAAATTTGTAAATTATGGTGTTGAAAATTATTCTTTTTAACTTGATTAATGGTTCTTTTAGTAAAAAGGTAAAACCACATATAGGGATATAATATTTTTATAAGTTATTTTTATTTTTATGACTATATGAGATTTTTTAGGGAGATTAATTTAAACATATAGTCATTTTGGTATAAATGAGATCAAAGTATGTAATGACTTTAACTACTAATAGAATGTGACTCAAACTTTAGATAAAAAGGTTAGAAAACATTTGTGGTATGACCTTGGTAAAAAATTGTGAATATTTATAAATGCTTCCTCCCTCAAATTATTAAATTGTGAAACTAATTACATTATTTTATAATTATGTTTATGATATCATAAAAGTGAAACTTATGGAGATATTGTAAATGAAGAACAAGGACGAAAGCCTAGTTATTATATTGATATTCAGAAAATCAATTATAAAAGGAATGAATGTAATATTTATAGATATTGGACAATCATGTACAAAAATAAATAAGTTACACAGTGTAACCAGTGAAATAATACAAAAATATATATTGTTGTAACTATGTAGCAATACATACGTGATTACAATAATTTGAATTAAATAGTTTTAACCATATAATGAATATTACATTACAAGTTATAACAAATTACCAAAAACTAAAATACCTTAGTAAAAATAAAATAACTAAGGTAAAAGTAACTATAATGAAAAATTACTATGATTACCCTAACATCCCCCCTTAATTTTGCATTTCCTCAAGTGATGCTGACATGAATTCTCTGAACAACTCAAACTTATCACATGTAAGTGACTTTGCTAAGATATCTACTCTTTGTTCAGCTGTTGGGAATAACTGAAACCATATGTTGTGTTTTAAGACATGCTTGTGTATGAAATGAACCTATAATTTGATGTGCTTTGTTCTCTCATTAATAATTGGATTGCAAACAAGTTTGAGAACACCTTCATTTTCAACATATAAGGTGGTCAGTTTTTCCTGTGGTATTCCAAGTCCTTCAAGTATGCAATGTAGCCATATTTCTTTTTGCATACAACTTCACCTACAATAGGATATTCAAATTTTGTAGAAGAGAAAGAAATAAAGTGTTGTTGCTTACTTCCCTATGATATTGGTCCGATCCCAAAAAGAATACAAATCTCGGAGTAGATCTCCTATCATTAATGTTGCATGTATGATCCAAATCTGAATATCCATCCAAGAAGAAGTTGTAATTATTCTTGTACTCTAGACCAAGATCTAATGTACCCTTGAGATATCTTAAGATCTGCCTTGCTACCTTCCAATGAAAAACTATGGGTTCCTGCATGAACCTAGATAGATAGCTCACCGCAAAGATGATATTTGGTCTAGTAAAAGTGAGGTAAATGAGAATCCCAATCAATTGTCGATATAGATATACATTTACCATAGGAGATTGATCTAAATGAGATAGTTGCGCCTCATGTCCATAGGTGTAGCAATAGGTGTGAAATCCATCATCCTGAATTTCTCAAGTATTGTCTTGGTATACTTCAACTGAGAAAAAATATGTGATTCTCTTTCTTCCATACTTCCAATCCAAGAAAATAGTGCATTAGCCCAAGATCTGTCATGACAAACAATCGGTTAAGATCTTTCTTTGTTTTATTTATCATCTTCACCGAACTGTTAATGATTACTAGAGCGTTGACATAGAAAAAAACAATCACAATATCCCCCCCTTTATTTTTGAGGTATTTATTGGGATTGTATGTATTTATGAAAAATACATGTTATAAAAGATGCTCATCAATTTTGATGTACCAAGCCCGGGGTGCCTATTTAAGGCCATACAAAGATTTCCTGAGTCTACATACCTTTGTTTCTTGACCAGGTACAACATATCCCTCAGGTTGAGTCATGTATACTTCTTCTTGTAGATATTCATTCAAAAAGGAACTTTTCACATCCATCTAATGGAATTTCTAACCAAATTGTGCAGCTAGAGAAAATATCATCATGATCATTTTGATCTTAGTTGTGGTAGTAAATGTCTCCTTATAGTCAATGCCTTCTTTTATGCATACCCCTTTACTATAAGTCTTGATTTGTACTTGTATATAGTCCCATATTATTTTTACTTTGTTTTGAATATCCATCTACAACCAATGGTTTTCTTCCTTGGTGGAAGATCGACAAGCTGCCAAGTGTTATTTTTCATCAATGACTGATATTCAAGTACCTACGACATCTTTCCAATATTTTGACCGTAGGGATTCCTAGACTATGACGGCTCCTCAAATTCAATAAATCTACTCATCAAAGAAAATTTTACTTCTTCTCATACTTTACTACAAGTCCTTGGTGCGAAAGTGGAGTATGTATTCAAGTGGAGCATCCAATTTTTCATCTCATATCATGATAGTATACCACTTTGGCATATGTTATACTATTATCGTGGGTCATGGCTCTATCTCGATCATCACCATCATCCCCATCATCAACGTCATCTTCTGTGGGAAAATTTTCTTCTATTTTTATAATAGATGGAATATCTACATCAGGTGAGTCTAGAGGATGAGTCTCTTCTATCTTCTTCTCAAAGAAATTAACATCTCTGCTGGTGTAGACTTTCATGTTCTTCAGATCCATCAATCTATACCCAAGAGTATCTTCACTGTAACCAATGAAGATGAGTTTTTGTGACTTCATATCTAGCTTATTTCTATTCTAGTTAGGTATGTGCATGCTTTCTTTACACCTGAATACTTTGAGGTGTGCAACAGATGGTTTCTTCTTTGACCATTCTTCTTATGGTGTTACTCCATCAAGAGCAACTCTGGGCACTCTAATCAACAAATAAACAACTATCTTTTCTGTTTCTACCCAAAATGTCCTCGCTAGTCTAGAATCATTGATCATGTAACACACCATTTCCATGATAGTATGATTTATTCTCTCACTAAAACCATTTTGTTGTAGTGTGTGTGGAGGAGGAATTTTTTGATGAATCCTATGAGCTTATAGGTAGGCTTTGAACTCATTACTGGTGAATTCCTTCCCTTGATCTCAGTGGAGAGATATGATGTGACGAACTATCTCATTCTCTATAGCCACTTTGAACTTTTTAAAGGTCTCAAAAGCATCACTTTTCTTACAAAGACAATATATCCATATTTTCTTGAATAATCATCAACATAAATCATGAAGTACTGAAATCTAGAATGACTCAGTTGAATCGGACCGTAAAGATTGGTATGAACCAGATCAAGCTTATTATGAGATCAATAAGTACTTTTCTCGAATGAAGCTATGTGTTGTTTACCTAATAGGCAAGTGAGGAAACTTATCTATATCCTTTTAGAGAGATGGAATTCCTTTTACCTTGTTATACTTGGTGAAGTGTTTCAAGATAATTGAATGTAATATTCCCACTTTACGACTTTAGAAACAAGGGAAATTTTTTTATAATGTTCTCTATTCTAAATAATCAATATTTAGAACACACATTCCAATTTCTTAATAATGTTCGATGTTCTAATAATCATAATATAGAGCACACATTGCATGTCATTCAATCTCATAATAGATAACCATATGCAGTGTAATGAATCGATGAATTGTCGATCTCTCATTCCATAACTCGGTGTCCTACCAATCTCTCATGTTGACTTAATGTATTGTATACTAAGTATACTTGGTTCTCTTAACCTTTTTGGGTATTTAAGTTTTTGTTTAAGAATCCTATCTAAATATTTGGTACCAATATTCATTCGAAATCATACATCTTAAACTAAGTAACATAGGAAAAATCAACCAACAACTTATAATACTTTGGCCAAATATTTTCACATGCTATGCATGTTCATATTCCTAGACAACATACTCATCGACGGAATACATCCTTCACCCCACTCCATATATTATATAGAATGGTCTTCACTGACTCCTGTCAATCCTCTTGTCCAAGGTTTAACCATAACCCAGGTTAGCAACACAGATTGGTATAGAGAACCACTCGCCTTGACTAAGGGTACATAGACATACTTAATCGACCTAGGTCGATTTCATGTGTCTAGTTACCTTAATTCATTGTGAGTCCCTCCCTATATAAAGCATGCTCCTAAACTGACCTAGAGTGAAACCAAGTCAAGTATGAGTTTATGTAAACCTAGATGATCCAATTCGGAAGGGTGTTGTGACATGTCAGCTGCAACACTGTGTCCTCATGAAGACCCTAGTCTTCATGATGACACCTTATTATAGTTGGCATGTACCAACATCCTATGGATTCACCTCATCTAGAGGTACATATCTAGCTAAGAAGTTAAATGCTTTCTTATCTTCTTAATTTAAGATTTAATTTCAGCAACCCTGCTTTGAATCTCTAACTTCTTTGATCATTATGGTTGCTTAGCCCTAAATGATTCTCAATTGCCACGTAGATAAATCTGCATCCAAACCTCCTTCCCAAAGGTTTGTATTTCATTCTTTAGTATCTTGTTATAGGATTCAAACTTACAAACAAAATCAATGTATCAACAACAAGATTGTTTTACTTAGTTTGACCAAGTTACGCACGTTTGTATTCAGATTCAAATTTCTTAATAACGGACTTCATTAAAATGAAGTCTAATTATTGATTATGTAACTATTCTTTTCCCATTACCTTAATCTATTTTTTTAATTTAAAGAGAAGAAGTATATCTTCCTCCTTCCGAATATCATTTTGGTGTGAATCCCAAAAGACCTTAATGGAGTGTTTATCTCTATGGATAATTGTCTTATCCTTAACTTATGTTAATTAGGGATCATTGCAATTATTGCATTGTACAAGGTACATAATGAGTTTGTACTTTTATAATCATCATTTCATGTATATAATGACTTAGTTAAACAACCAGTTATGAATGCCAACTTGTATAGTTGCATTTTATGAAGGGATAAAATATTAAATCCCTTTTTCTCTATTTCGTTTTAAGTCTAATGAAGAAATTCAAAATAGATATGATCATAAGATAATGAGGATAAGTTTACAAATTCACTTTACAGAATGCCTCAAAATAATGACACATCTAGTACCAATGTCACTCAATCCCTTTTTCATTTACATTACAATAAGAATCATAATTCCGCATAAATATCCATCCTTTATATAAACATAAGAAGCATCATAAAATAAATTGTCTTCTTTTATCACTTACATAATCCATCTGCAAAAATTGCTAGCACGAATGGTCACATCAAATTAAGCATGATAAGCACTAAACATTAAAATGATTTCCTTTCAACTAACTGTCTCATAAAAAGAACTCTTCTTTTATGAAACAGTAAAGCAATTCAGATAGATACCTCAAAAGGAATAAGGATCATAAAAATAAGATCACGATGAACAATCCACATTACATTAAATAAGGATCATGATCAAACTAACACTCTTCAATCAATAATATCATAAGAAAAATTACAACAGATAAGTGTAGACACCTATAATTACGCTCAAGCAATTTAAATACTTAAATTGCGTTAATTATCCCCTTTCTCAAAAATCAATGACGTATCGTCAAAAGCACTTATTTTCCCTCATATCATCATTAATTAATTACACTAAGCTAATTAATTAAGTTTCCTATCCAACAAATACCCTAATTAATGACCTTCCGTTAATAAATCACCCCTTCTACCTAGACTAATTAATTATTATTAATTAATTAGCTTTCCCTTCCATTTAACCAATAAATAAATATTTAATTGATTTAATCCCCTTTTAATAGCCTAAATCATACTAATATTCCTCTAATTATCTTCTATAAGCTTACATCTACCTATTAGTTAATCACCTTTGATTAATTAAAACACCCCCCAACTCCCATGACTTGCTAAACATGTATTAAACTCTTCTAAAGTAAGGTTACCTTTAATAAAGCAACCTTATCCATTCCTAATCATGTTTTACCTTTATCCCACATTCATGAGAATGTGTTGAATCTTTTATCCTTTGGGATATATAAAGAGCCCCCACCTACCTTTTACTTACACCTAAACTCCTAAGAGAGAAAATGCAAAGCATATAGCAAAGAGACTAAGAGCTTGCACCTTGCCCTTTTGAGAGTTCATCATCTTGAAGAGTTGAGTCTCTTTCTTAAAGTGCTTGGGTCATATGGGAGGTGTCAAAAGGGTCTTG
The DNA here is from genome assembly GCA_018340775.1 of Taxus wallichiana var. yunnanensis. NCBI lineage: Eukaryota > Viridiplantae > Streptophyta > Pinopsida > Cupressales > Taxaceae > Taxus > Taxus wallichiana. Next base: position 589,731,014 of record CM031240.1, read on the forward strand.
AGCCCAACTTTGATTAGCCCCCATTCCTAGGTTCTTGGAACATTAAGGACAACTATTTTTATAGCCATGCAGCTTACTTAGGTCCATTCATTTATTTTTTGTTAGAGAATAGAGGAGTTTAGATATTTAGCATTGTTAGTTTCAAATTTTGTATTTATGAATGCTGGCATCTAACCATTGTTTAATTCTTATCATTATGGTGTTTATGCTTTGTTTTAGCTAAATTGTAGAACTATTTTAGGTGGTAGTTCTTACTTCATTTGATTTAGTATTAAGTAAAGTATACATGCACACAATAAGTAATATAACATCTAAATTACTTATCTGTTTCATACTATAGTTATCTATGGTTCATTCTTGTTTCATGCTACTTAATCAAAGAAGGTTGTTAAATCTAACAATCACATACTAGAATTATTTTTAGAGAAAAAGGAATCACAATACGATTACTATCATAATTCTTCATATTATATCAAAGATCAAATTCATTCAATCAAAAAGGGTGGGATTTAGGATGAACCAACAACATCCTAATGAATTCCCTTCTTCCCATTACTAAACCAATTCCAATTCAATTTTAATTTAACAGTTCAAGAGGAGTAAGAAGTGTAGGTTTTCCCTTAATTACCCACTCAGCTTCAACAGGGTTAATGCAGATAAGAGAAAAGTAAACCGATGATAAGTGAAACAACTTAAGTCATTCATTAAAGTTCAATGAAACCACATTACATTCAACAAATCTGAGAAGAGAAAGAACATAATGTAAATCCTTTCAAATTTCGAAGAAAAACAACGATGAATACCTAGCTTTGAAATAGAGAGAAGGTCACAATCACCTATCCCATAAAAGAATAACATGGTTGATATCCCAAGAAAACCAAAATGTTCCTTACCTAACAACATCCAAATTAAACAACCATTGCCACATAAACAACATAGTTGAAATTGAATTGATATAAGATGAACAACTCGAAACTAGCAAGGCAGAGCCCAAAGAGATGAATTCTCATCCAATAGTGAGAAAACCACTGCAAAGACAAATCTAATACAATTTTTCAAGCAACAAGCTCAATAACTGGTTCCTTACTTTCATTTTAGTGAATATAGCACTTTCCCAAACATTCCCTTAATTCCCATATAGAGAAAGACCTATAATGTATTCTTATGCGCTAAAGGGAGACAAATAAAAATTATAGCCAAGCCAACCACGTACCCACTTTACAATAATCAAGGAAACAACTAATGGGTAAGAAGGAAGGAACTCCAACCCAAATTCAAAAAAATGAAGGAAATAAAAGTGACTTAACCCCAAGTTGGTTCTCAAAATCAAACTAAAAAGGAGAAGAGTAAAATCGAACATTCCAACTCATTTCCTTCAGATAACCAAAACTAAACTAATCTCAAGTTCCACTAAGATAATCCATTTTTACAACAACATCTACAGATGTAAATCAAAAGGTTATCCACAAACCATTTCATACATGTAGGTGAGAGAAACAACAATATCCTCACACAGTCCCAGGAAAATAAGTTAAAGCATATTTTACCATTTCAAACAAGGAAGAACAAAACCGAACAAAATCCTTTCTTAACAACCCCACAAAGTTCATAGGCTCAAACGTATTAAACTCAAAAGGAGTAAACGTATCACTATTTTTTTCAAACAAGTTTAAATTCACAAGACTTTGAATCCAAATAACTATTCCAGCTTACCTCAACAGAAGCAACAAGATTCAAAGTGACTCGAGTTTCAAAGAAGATAATACACTTCATACTTCCCTCAAACAAAAGAAAAACAACCCATATAAAATCTTTATCACACAATGTTTTCCCTTAATCCATTATGCACAGGAAATCAAAAGTTCACAAAACCTTGGCTACATTCTAGTTTCAGACAAAGATATAGCACGATCAACTCAAACATTTACCAAGAAAATACCCATATCAAATCTTTTCCAAACAACAATCCAAGCAGGAGAATACCGCCAAAAATACACCATAAAAATTTCAACAAAACCATTGTTTCTAAGAGCAGAGTTGTTCTTATGAAGACATTTAGTAAAAATAAGAACTATTTAATAAGAAGATCCTATCATGCTTGATAGTGTTTTCTTTTGATTTGCAGAAGATCTCCAACCGAGCCTCCCAAAAACCTCTTCTTTCAAAAACAATGTCAACAATCAAATCTCCCAGCTTTCTTTATATTTCCACAGGTTTAGAAATAGCTCAAAGATACCCAAGATCACAAGGATCAAATAATAAAATTGTTGGTTTGAAGAACCAGAATCCCTCATGCAGAGCAAAAACCAAAAGGATCAAATGACCAAACAACTTCCCTCAAATTCCGCTTCACCTCTTTCCTAGGTGGTTTCTTCACCATAATCGATGTCATTGAATGCATTGAATGCCCATTCCCTCCTCTTTCCTTATGCCACCGCCCTTTCAAATTTGGTGAGGTTAAATTCAAAATTTATCATGCATTTTAAATTTAGCAATGATGCCAGCTAGGCATCCCACTATCCTTCCATGCCTCTGCCAAACTTGGTGAATTTAAGATGTAAGGACTGAAATCAATCCACATTAATACCTTAGAAACCATCGCCACCAACTTCCCACTTGCCACGTAACCCTTAGGTCCCCTTTAGGCTTAGTAATAGTTTAGGTCACATTAACATTAGTTAGGTTTCCACCTTAGTTCTTAGGTCATTAGAATTTACTTTAGGTTATTTCAAAAATCCCAAAACCACTAATCATATCACCTTAGGTTAGGTCATAACCTTTAGATTAGAATCCATATAGGGTAGGACACTTCAACATAGGTTAAGGCATAAACCGTAGTAGTTTAGTAATAGGTCCTAGGTAAGTATTGTTACCTTAGGTTAAAATCCAACTAGGATAAAACATTTCAATTAAGGTCAGATCCGAATAGCACCAACCATTCCAACCAAGGCTAAGGTATTTTCCTTAATAGCCCAATAACAGATCCTTAACCTCTCCATGCTGCTCGACATTATAAAACATTTATAAAGGAGGTCCAAACTTACCGTTTGCAACATGATGCCAAGCAAGGATACCTGAAGCCATGTCCTTAAAATTTATAACCAAAACACAGCTCAGTTCCTTTGTACCCTTCATTCAGAATTTCAGTTAACAAGATGAAAATAGAGAAGAACCGAAGCATACCTTAGATCAATGGAATTGATTCAAGGTTTGTTGTTATCATATGGTAAGTATGAAAACAACAATACAGATTTGTAACTTACAATTCACTGAAATGTGAATGGCTTCATTTCCAAGTAAACATAATTACAACAAACATGAATTATAAACAGTAATAACTTATCCATGGTAAACATGATTTTCAACATCAAAATAATACACCTTCCTAAGACAAATCACATGTCAACGTTTGCAATGTAAAAAGTGGAATTCATCATAGTAAAAGTCATAATGAGTTTTTACTTTTATAGGCATAAGGATAAAATATTAACTCCCTTTTTCTCTATTTCATTTTAAGTCTAACTAAAGAAATTAAAAACATATATGATCATAAGATAATGAATATATGTTTACAAATTCACTTTATAGAATGCCTCAAAAGAATGAAACATATAGTACCAATGTCACTAAATCCCTTTTTCATTTACATTACAATAAGAATCATAATTCCTCATAAATATCCATCCTTTATATAAACATAAGAAGCATCATAAAAGAACTTTTCTTCTTTTATCACTTACATAATCCATCTGCAAAAATTGCTAGACGGGTCACTTCACAAATTAAGCGTGATAAGCACTAAACATTAAAATGATTTCCTTTCAACTAACAGTCTCATAAAAATAACTCTACTTTTATGAAACATCAAAGCAATTTAGATAGATACCTCAAAGGAATAATGATCATAAAAAGAATATCACGATGAACAATCCACATTACATTAAATAAGGATCATGATCAAACCAACACTCTTCAATCAATAATATCATAAAAAAATTACAACAGATAAGTAATATAACATCCAAATTACTTATCTATTTCATACTAAAGTTATCTATGGTTCATTCTTGTTTCATGCTACTTGATCAAAGAAGGTTATTAACTCTAACAGTCACATATTAGAATTATTTTTAAAGAAGCAAGGAATCACAATACTCATTACTATCATAATTCTTCATATAATATCAAAGACCAAATTCATTCAATAAAAAAGGATGGGATTTAGGATGAACCAATAACATCCTAAAACAAGAATTCCCTTCTTCCCATTACTAAACCAATTCCAATTCAATTTCAATTAACAGGTTCAAGAGGTGTAAGAAGTGTAGGTTTTCCCTTAATTACCCACTCAACTTCAACAGGTTAATGTAGATAAGAGAAAAGTAAACCAATGATAAGTGAAACAACTTAAGTCATCCATTAAAGTTCAACGAAACCACATTGCGTCAAAAATATGAGAAGAGAAAGAATAGAATGTAAATCCTTTCACATTTCGAAGAAAAACAATGATGAATACCTAGCTCAGAAATAGAGAGAAGGTCCCAATAATCCATCCTATAAAAGAATAACACAATCGATATCCCAAGAAAACTGAAATTTTTCCTTACCTAACAACATCCAAATTCAACAACCATTGCCACACAAAAAACATAGTCGAAATTGAATCGATATAAGATAAACAACTGAAACTAGCAAGGCAGAGCCCAAGAGAGGGATTCTCGTCCAATAATGAGAACAACCACTGCAGTACAAAACTAATACAAATTTTCAAGAAACAAGCTCAATAACTAGTTCCTTACTTTCATTTCAGTGAAGATAGCATCTGCCCAGATGTTCCCTTAATTCCCATATAGAGAAAGACCTACAATGTATTCTTATGCGCCCAAGGGAGACGAATACAAATTACAACCAAGCCAACCACGTACCCACTTTACAGTAATCAAGGAAACAACCAATGGGTAAGAAGGAAGGAACTCCAACCCAGATTTGAACAAATGAAGGCAATAAAAGTGACTTAACCCCAAGTCAGTTCTCAAAATTGAACTAAAAAGGAGAAGAGTAAAATTGAACATTCCAACTCATTTCCTTCAGATAACCAAAACTAAACTAATCTCAAGTTCCACTAAGATAATCCATTTTTACAAAAACATTTACAGATGTAAATCAAAAGGTTATCCACAAACCATTTCGGATATACAGGTGAGAGAAACAACAATATTCTCACATAGTCCTAGGAAAAGAAGTTAAAGCATATTTTACCATATTTTGAACGAGGAAGAACAAAATTGAATGAAATCCTTTCTTAACAACCCAAAAAGTTCACAGGCTCAAACATATTAAAATCATAAGGATTAAACATATCACCGTTATTTTCAAAAAAATTAAATTCACAAGGCTTCAATCCAAATAACTATTCCAGCTTACCTCAATAGAAGCAACAAGATTCAAAGTGACTCGAGTTTCAGAGAAGACAATACACTTCATACTTCCCTCAAACAAAAGAAAAACAACCCATATAAAATATTTATCACAAAATTTTTTCCCTTAATCCATTATGCACAGGAAATAAGAAGTTCACAAAACCTTGACTACATTCCAGCTTTTAGACAAAGATATAGCACAATCAAATAAAACATTTACTAGGAAAATACCCATATTGAATCTTTTGCAAACAACCAAAACACAACTCGCTTCTGGTAAATGTTTGATATTGAATTTTTAGCGTATTCTCCTACTTGGATTGTTTTTCCATAACATAACTCAGTTCCTTTGTACCTTTCATTTAGAATGTCAATTAAAAATATGACAATAGAGAAGAATCAAGCCTACCTTGATCAATGGAATTGATTCAAGGTCTACTGTTATCATATGGTAAGTATGAAAACAACATTACAGATTGGTAACTTTCAATTCACTTTGAGTAGAATGGCTTCATTTCCAAGTAAAAAAATTACAACAATCACGAATTATGAATAGTAATAACTTATCCATTGCAAACACGATTTTCAACATAAAAAAATACACCTTCCCAAGACAAATCACATGTCAATGTTTACAATGTCAAAATTGGAAGTCATCATAAGAATAAATGACCACGACCAAGATGTTACATTGAAACTAATGTGACCAAGTTTCCGATGCCATAACTATGTAGAGGTAGAATTCTTAGCCACAAGTTTCGATCATCTATGTGGAAAACAATTAAGCTAGAACATACATCCCACATTAGAGGATTTTGTAAAAAAATTAATTTGTCTCGAATTAAACACATTTTCTTTCTGGAATGAGTATCAAAGTCAATCTTCAGATTGTGATCTAGAAGCTGACTAACTGATAGTATATTTTTTGTCAACCCAGGGACATATAGAACATCTGAGAGTCTACAATTTTGTGAACCAAGGGGTAGAGAAATGTTCCCAACACCCTGTATAGTGTATGAAGAATCATCACCTAATGAAACATGGTTTTTCAAAGGCATTTCCCTCATTGTGGTAAACTAGTCTCTATGGCCAGTCATGTGTTAAGTGGCTCAAATCAACATACCATACATCACTAAACGATGTGGAAGGTTCAATTGATCAAGTAGTGTAACGAAGTCTTAATTATCCAAATGTTCTTCTTGCTCACCTATATTTACTTGCTGATGGGATTTTATTCACTAGTTCCCCTTCTTCGTGCTTGATTGTATGCTAAATTTACCTTATGAGATTATTGATTTTGAGGTTCAATATGACTTGATGAACCTTTCTTATAGGCATTGAACTAACAATATTTTATATCATTTCTGTCTTGTAGATAGGGCATTTATTCTTATTTTGTTTTTCCCCTTGCTGATGTTGTGTTTGGGAATTTTGAGAGGAATGAGATTTTCCTTTTCCTTTTTCTTTCCATTTCTAATGAGAAGAAAGTGCTTGTTCCTCTTTGTCATCTTTGTTTTACTAAGATTCTTCTTGTTGCGAGATTGACTAGCTTTTCAAAGCTAACTGTTTGATTTGACAAGTTAAGTGTCGTTAGAAAAATTTGGTATGAAGGAGGGAGTGATCTTAGAAAAATGAGAGCAAGAGATTCATCAGCTGACCTCCTCTCCCGGGGCTAGAAGATAAGTCCTCAATTCTATAACTCTTCTAAAAAAAATTCAATTTTCTCATTTTTTTTGAATTTCAAAGTGTGTGTAATCGACTTTACAAATTTAATATTGTATTCTTGTTCTTAGCCTTGTACATTGTGCTTAATTTATCTCATGCTTATTTGGCTATTTTGGCATCATGAATATGGGGTCACATGTCATTGGACACCGTAAATAAGATTATCGCTTGGATTTATGATTGGATCTATCAAACTGTCATTGTTGGGTTGTATCAGTTACTGATCTGGTTACAGAACCATCCACAACATTCCAAATCTCTTCAAAATCAAGTTGTGTTTTGATTTTTGTCTTCCATGCTGCATAGTTATCTTCTCTTAGAAGTTGAGAATATGGAAGAAATAATTTGGGGGCATTGGTGCCCATTTAGCAGAATAAACTGATAAAGAGTAAGGCTCTTATCATTCTAGGTATACGGTCTCCCAATCTATATACTGTCAATCTGATATACCGAACCTTTATATATATGCACCCTTCAGATTTACCCATCGGCACATGGAAGAATATTGCCCTTTAGATATACTTGGCGATGTGAAAGATGCATAAATGTACATGAAATAATTTGGTACGTGGTACCCGCATAATCTTGAAAGGGTTCTATGTGATTATTGACACCGGATCAAATAAATATTCTCATACACATGCATAACTTCACTATATACTCGATAATTTCATTTTCTGGATTTATTTCATGAAATAATTCACAGACGGATGGGAGGGATCAAAGTGTGTGAATTGTGTCCTTATTACTTCCCATCAATTTCAAGGGTCGATGCCATGAAAAATTTGTTGCATCTATATTAGGAACTAAGTACAATAGTAGTCATGATGGATTTACCCGTGAGCACTTCCCGCAGGCACTATTTATACTTTAACACTGCGAATGAGATCCAAAGATATCGTGAATGTTATAGAACCAAAATTTTCACTAATTTTGTTTACAATGCTTTACCATTTTTTAACAGTTATAAATTTTGTAGTTGAATATTGAAACCTGTAAATTAGTATAATGCACTTTGAAAAATAAATCTGAAATATTACAATCACATCCAAAATTCTAAAAAAATTGAATGGAAGAAAAATTTTGTTTTGTTTTTTGAGACCCTAGTGGCCTTCGGAGAATCACATGTCACCGAGAAAAAAAACATTAAAAAAAATGGCTCAAAAAATAGTTTAAGATACCCCTTCTTTGGAAAAAGGTGCTCAGAATGTAAAAAAAGGCTATGTGGGTGAAAAAAATTTGCCCCAACACTAGGGTTTTCTCTTTAGATTTGGAAGTGGGTTTGGGTGTGGCTAGGGGAATTAGTGATAGTTTTTTACTTGCTAAATGTTGGTAGTTTTGCTATTTTTCCTACTAAAATCAATATATATAAAACAAATGTTTGTAGGTGGGGAGGGCGGTGGGTCGAACCTACATCCTCCACTCACACAGTGTTTTACCACTCCCCACTAGCTAATGGAGCACTCTAAGCGCATATGCTAAAAATTGAAGTAAAACCTATTTGAAGAATATAAGAAATATGCCAACCTTTAGGAAGGTCGACTTGGTAGGAGGAGGAATTCAACATGGTCGGCAGTTTAGGGCTTGCATAGAAAACAGATTTGCTCCTCTTTTGCCTTCTTTACGGCTTATTATTTTTGTATTCACTTTTGTTACCTACCTTACTTTGTTATTCCTCTGTTGTTTTCTTTGTTTTGTGGGATTGATGAATGACTCGATGGTGGTCATGCTCTCTCTCGAGGGTAGAGGAGCAATTTTACACATGGATTTTGGATCACAATAAAATGCATAACTCACCTTCAAATGTAAAACTCAAATTCTTTGAATAGCTTAGCCTTGGTCACCTCTCGGGGGTCTAGTCACCTTGCTCGGTCATTTGGAAACAAATGCAACTCAATCTCCTTGGTTTATGTTATAGGTTTGTTGATGCCTCGGCCACATCGTTGGTGTAGGCATGTGCTCGCTTGGGGAACATTCATTTGAACAGAGATGACACACAGTAGCTCAAATGTGGTCTTGGTCAAAATACATGGGGCTCACTCAACCATTGAATGTAGGAGGATACATCTTGGTTTTAATTTGAAAAGGCATGATTCGGTGGAGGAATTGTATTTCAATGGTGCCCAATGCAACGAGCTAGCTCGATGTCTTGGCTCGGTCGGAGAGAGCTCTACAACCATCTTGGTCCTAGTCAAATGCACACAACTCACTTTTTTCTCGGTAACCTCTAAAAGGGCACAGATTCCTCCAAATTGTATCGAAATGCTAAATGTAGTAGTAACTAAATAGAACTCCAATTTTAGAGGTAAAACCCCTAATGGGGAAAAAAATGAATCTTTATTTATAATTTTTGATTTATTTTGATGGAGGGATGTAGGTGGCTTCTCTTTCTCACTAAAACACTAGTTCCCTCTTAAAATTTCCTCACTTCTCCACATGCCCGATTAACCTTCTCTCGGTACCAAATGTAAATGAAGAACAAGGATGGAAGCCATATTATTATATTGATATTTAGGAAAATCAATTACGAAGGAATGATTGCAATACTTATAGATATTAGATACCATGTACAAACAAATATATAAGTTGCACAGTGTGCAACCATGAAATAATACAAACAAATATATTGTTGTAACTATGTAAAAATACATACACGATTACAATAATCTGAATAAAATGATTTCAACCATATAATTAATATTATATTACAAGTTATACCAAATTACCAAAAACTAAACTACTTTAGTAAAAATAAAATAACTAAGGTAAAAGTAATTATAATGCAAAATTACTATGATTACCCTAACAAATATCAACTATGGGGGAAAACTATTGTTGAAACCTATACTAAATACAAAGGATTTAGCACTTTCATTCCACTAACTATGGTGAAACCTCCCTAGGAATTAATCACTAACACTTAGGAATGGATTTAAGTGTAAATGAGAATAGGGTGTTAAGGTTATTTTTTAATATTTAACAAATGAAAATTTATGGTTGTGACCATAGGGACAAGAGTTTACCATTTCAACATTATACAAAATGGATTCAAATATTGTATGGTTTATGAATGAAATTATGTTTTAAATGATTACTTGACATTATTTAGAGGAATTATCAAACTTGGAACATGTAGAAATTAAACTATGTAGCTGAAACCTATTATCGAGCATTTATAACTCCTATGATTGTATAGAAAAGCCATGTTTAGGATCCTATAATGGAAACATTCTTGGATGGAATAGGCCATTCAAAAAGGTTTCTATTTTTGGGTTTCATCCATGGGTTGCTTTTTATTGTTTTGGAATAAACATTAATATTAGGTTACTTGTAATGATAATGCTAGTGGGTGGTATCGGACATTTGTGAAGGTTATTATTACTTGAGTCATCTTTCTAGTTTGCATATGTTTATATGTTTTTAGGAGATAGATATGTCTTGTTTGTAAATTTCATATGGGATTAGGATTTTTGAGATATGTGTATATGGAATAGGAGTGATCTATATGGATATATTATTTTACTTAATACAATTTTTAGATATGGAAAGTGATATGGAGTAGGGGATGACTACATATAGTACAAAATTATTACCTCATGATTAGTAAAGTAGGATTATTTCATACCTTGGAGCATTGTTAAAATTCATTATGAGTGTGTACCTAGTGTTTTCCTAAGTCTTTTGGCCAAAATAATATTCATTACTTCTATTAATTTTAGGATGTTATCTTCGTACCATTTTTATAGGTCTATAATTTTTATGACTACATTATATTTGGTTCTCACTCCTACCTTATTAATTGCTCACATCTTCCTTATTTTAAATGATAGAGGCACTCTCATTTTTGGGAGGTGTGTAGTGACTTGTTATGGTTATGGTTAGAGATAAATTGCTTTGATGACAACATTTTTCTTATAATATGGTTTGACATTAGAATGGATATTTGGTGTAAGAAAAAAGTGTTTTTGTGAATTAATTTTAATATATTAATATTTATGATATTCATTGGATTGTATATTGAGACAAATGAATTATAGCCATTATATATTGGCATTTTTCTAAAATAAAATACCTATCAAGTTATAAATTAGCATAACATTATTTATGAAATAGAAACCTCATGTATTTGAATCACATGTATTATTGAATTGTTATAAAACTATTTATCATTGTATACCTTATTATGGCATTGTAATTCATGAAGTAATTTATAAATAGATTTAGATGTATTATTTATAATGTAATAAATGAATCATTGTATGGAAATATAATTGAAATGTTCTTGTTAAATTCTTAGTATAATGGATGGAAATAGATTGCATATGTTAATGGATTAAGTATGACCTCCTTAGCCTAATTTTGATAAATGTTTATATGAAAAACCATGTAAGTAATAATAATTTATGCTATACAAATTGTTAATTCATTTATGAGTTTTAATGGATGAAAATTCATAAAAATTAAAAATAAAGACACAACTTAATCTATTATGTTGGATAAAATTATCATTGCTTATATTACTTTCATATCGATTCTTGCATTTTTCTTTTTGATAATCATAGTACTAGGAAATCAAGATGTTTCAATGTATTTACTTGATTGTGTAAGGGTGATTTGAAATTATTGGTCAAAAATAATTACAAGTGTGTTTTAACAATCACCCAATGGGGAGTTGATACACCCTTATATCATATCCTAGCTTCAATGATTGGGATTTTTTTGTTTTCTATGTTTCTAAAACTATAATTTTTTCATTCCAAGATAAACATGGAAAGAAAAATAACTCCATCCAAAATTAGAAATGACAATTTTGATGATCATCAAGAAAAAATAGATCAGATTCTATCCCTTCTAATAGATACACATGTTGTTTGAATTCACTAAAGCAGAGAGTTCTAGCTAAGGAACAATATGAGGAAGTTCGGAAGGTTACTATGGTAATGATCATGATGATGATAATTATAAATAATAGAATAAACAAGATCAAAATAATTTTCATGATCATGCAACTAAATAGGTGTAAAATATGGAAAGATTTGAAATGAAATTTATAAAGAATCTAAATAAAATAACTGCAAAAATTTTTGTAGTAGTACTTGGTTATTGAATCATATAATGGTTTATTGTAATGGAAAAAAATTTATATTAAGATTATTTTTAAATAGATAAATCCTATATGGGAAGTTTATCAATGTTTTTGATAACTATATGTATGGTGGAATAAAAAGAAGGGAGAAAAGAATATAATTGTATAAAATACTACCTTGGATAATTTTTGTGATTTTATTAGCAAGAGGTATCTACAAAATTTGTATTTTTATGGGAAAATGAGAAAATTTTAGAATCTATGTTAGTAAAACATGACCATGACATAATATTGGGAGAAGTTCACAAGACTTCTCAAATATGTACCACAATACCAATTAGATGAGAGGTTCCATATCAACAAGATTATCATGGGAATAAAATCCCATAATGGATTTGATTTGTATGATCAGTAGACAAATATTTTGAAAAAATATGAAGAAAAAACATAAGTTTTGGGTCATATTTTCAGCTAGAAAAGAATTCAAGGGAAATTAAGTGAAACAAATATGTAGTCTTCCACGCCATTTAAGAAAAAAATTAATAATTAAAGAAAAATTGTGGAAACAAAGACAAGAGTACTTAGAATTATATCAAGAATAGGAAATATTATAAAATAAATAATGAATTGAAGAAACACCTAAATATGAATGGTGGTAATGGAGAGATTAAAAATGCGTTGAGAAATTTCCTTGAAAAACAAGACCCATAGCTAGATGTTTCAAATGTGGAGGTGACCATTTTGCTAACAATTGTACCCAATATAAATTTGGGAGAAATGTTAGAGTGTTATCCTTACATCCATCAAATCATGAATATTAGAAGTAGAGAAATGTGGTGGTTGAAAACATCTAGGAATACATTCAATTGAATCCACTAGAGGTGGAAAGTAAAATTTTTATTGCTTCTATATCTATTTTAATTTATACACAAGAAACTAAATGATTTGTAGCACCAAAGATATTGAGTAAAATTTCTATGAAAAAGGTCATATTGATAAATCATAATCAGTATATTATGGTAATAAAATGGAGAAAAAGGTATAGAAATGTATTTATACAATTGAGTTAGAGTTACCATGACCTACTACAGATTTCAAATCATAACTTAGGTGACGAGCATCGTTGGTACTCACACTTTAATTATTTAATGTTTTTTCAAGACAGGAGGTGTCCATGGCTATTTGCAATAAAGGGAACATTTAAAATTGTTCTCAGTACTTATTTAATAATGAAGTTGACAAAATGCTATACTAAGTGCCATAAACAAATGAAGTTAGTTGGTAACAAAAGATTACTGAATGTAGAATTAAAGGTATTGAAAATAATGCAAAGCTGATAATTAAAATTAATGCAAAATCATAGAAAGGAAATAAATAGTAAATTATCCCTTCTCATTGGAGAGGAGTGGCCCTTGCTCCTTCCCTTTGACCCGGTTTAATGTTGCAAGTAACACAAGTAGAGTTTTCCCCTGAATCCACACTTTATTGATTGAAAGAAATTCATTTTAAAATGATCAAATCGAAATAAATTTTTAATCCTACAAAACTTAATATTTTATATTTAGATAAGACCTAGTCTCCTCGAAAGAGGTCTACTTATCTTAAATAAATGACTACTTAAATTGAAGATACCTCTAACAACACTAACTATTTAAGAAATTACAATCATGGAAGGATTAATTTAAGTTGTGTTTAGATTGAATTCATTTTGTTAACTACAGATAATGCCCATAATTAACTTTGTTGAGAGAATCAATCAACGTGAGAATATATTGTAGATCCTAAAGATATAAGTCCATGAGTTTTTGTCTACATCACATCTTCAAGAAACTAGAGTTAAGTTGGGATTGCATGGACCTCATAATCTGCATGAAGGTTGAGGTAGTAGTACACGTTTCATGATCATATCATTGTGTTAACTGATGTGCCAACTACATCAAATCATTATTCATCCATCAAAATCATTTGTATCTTTCTATGAGTCCCTCATTTCAATTGAGTCTGAATTAGTGATCTGTATTTAGTTGTGTGCTCCATGGTGAGTCATGTAATAATGCGAGATGAGTCCTTTGCTATAAGGTGAATCGTATGATAGTGCATAACTGAGTTCTACGCTATTCTGTAGTTAACTTATGTGATGAATCAATATATGCTTTTCTAAATACATTTTTAATACTAATAAAGGTTCAATCAATCCATATTTGAAGAAGCAATAATAAGATGAAAATAATAAGAATATGCATAATATTTCCTTCCAAAACATAGTAAAGTATTAATTATAAAATGCCAATATTATACATAGTGTAAAATGATATCATGGTAATACATGATTTCACATAGGATAAAACATGACAAAATAGGGGTTCATCACTCCCCCACACTTAAGATCTAGCAGGTCCTCCTGCTACCTATTCAATCTCTCAACGATCCTTGAAAAATTGTATTCATTGGAAAAGGTATGCCAAGTCTCATCTAAATCAGTGTTACAAAAGCCAAAGAGCTTAATGACTGCATTCCTCAATATTGTATAACTATCTTCAGGTTGATCATCAGTAGAATTCCATCGTGGAACAAGGGATATTACTAACGGAGGCCTATACCTCATTCCAACCCATTTTTCCTACATGTTTAGAATAATATTACAGAGATATTTTTACCTCTTTAATGACCAACAGAGGTTAGTGGGTGAAATCACCTCCTTCTTCTTATAGTGCTCTGCGTAGTTCATATCTCAACTAGAAAGCAAGGAAATTAACATTAAACATTGGGAGTACCTTCTCCCTAAAATCCTTTACACAAGTCCTTAGAATTTCCTTATACCTATCCACCAACTGTAAACAATATACCTGAGATTGAAATCTTGTGAAAAACCGGATGGGGGTAGGGAGATCATGCCTCATTAAGAGGCCTATGTTAGCTTCTTCTCGAACATATGTTCCTCTCTACTCCCTCCATTTGGACTGATGCCTCAAAGTAGAGATGAATTCCCTAAGATGTACCTCTCCACATATAAATTAATTATAATCTCAATCCGTTCAGGGAGAAGGAACTTATGAATATATAATTCACAGAGCAAATTATTAAAGACATCATTTATTGTTGTGTATGCTCCAAAAAACTACTTATCATCATCAAATTCTATATTATGCATAAAAACTCTATAGATATTCCAATTTAAGAATTTTTCCTATAATAACAATGTATAGAAATTAGATGGAGGCTTGCATGCATGAGAGGACATACATTAAGCAAATTAGCTTTAAGCAACTTGTTCTCTTCCTTTAGAACCTTATTTTCATCATCAACTATGTTGAGCCTATAACACTCCTACATCCACTTATCCATTCCTCTCAAGAAAATAATTTGATGAAACACAAAGTCTATCTAAATTATTTGTTTTGTGGTGGCCACATGATCTATTTCATTTCTATTCTCTTTAAAATTGAAAGTGTTGTGTTTAGCTCCTCTGTATTGGTTTGAAGGGAATGAATCTATTGTTCTTTTCCTCCAGATCATGCTAAAGTTGAAGAGTGGCATCTTCTTGTTGTTTTATGGTTTGAAGGAGTCATTTAATTTTCCCGTCTTTAATAGGCTCCATTTGAGAGAGAATGAACTCTTTAACTTAAAGTAGGAGTTTTAGGTGTGTAATTCTCTCTTTGTCTGTTAGACTTCATATTAGATTTGTGAAAAGGACAAGACTTGTGCAAAAATTATATCGAGATCTGGAGGGGAACTTCATTCTCCCTTTATCATGGGTGCCTTTCCTTTTTCCACAATGGGAGATTTAGAAGTTGTGGTTGGGGTTTGATCAAATTATTTTTTAGAAATTTGGACAGATGATGATACAAAATGAGGGGGAGACATAGGTGGTGTCTAGAGTAGGGTTTGCATAATAGCAGTTGCCTCCTGTTCTTCTTGGGAAGGAACAATTTATGTTTGGGGATCATTGAGGGTCTGAGTAGTCCTAGATGTCCTAGGGAATTTCTTAGGTCATTATGAAGTGGAAGGTCCTAGTTCTAGAACCAATTCAGGCTCTAGGGCATACTTTTTCTAGAATTTCATCCACTTCTTGAGGCCATGTATTTTCTTAACAAAATGATGCTTGCAAATTAGATGTATTAGGCCTTGGAATTTCAAGTAAGAGGTGCCCCAATGGAATTCTTCAGTGGAAGAGGAGACAAAATTAAAAAAAAATTGGTAAATTTGCTTTGTTTTGGGATTTAACTTGGCCATGGTGAAGGTGGATAAGAATTCTCAAAACAGGCCCAAAATGATCTCATACTGACCTTCATAGGTGAAATATTTGATTATCCACTTAGCTACTTCGGCCCAAGGCTCAAGGAGAGTACTTATTTTTATGCCTTTATCCTTTCCCTTATTATCCACAACCAGTTCTAATTTTCCTTTTTCCCCACATAAAATATTTTAACATTTTCATAATAGAGTGTCCTATAATTAACTGATTGACCCTCTTCTGGTATCCTTGAAATATGGCTAATTATAGTGGGACTGAACATAATTTTCTTACCTCTTACAATAACATATCCTTGCACCATGTTCTTTGTGAAATCCTATGTCATTTTTGGGTTAAAATCCTCGTATGCAAGCATAAAATCAATACATCCCATCTTTTCAAATATTTTCACTGACCTTGCATCAGCTAATAGTTTAGTTGAATTTTTTGGTTCATGCCTAAGTATAAACCTCATGATGGGTGCATTACATGAGCAAGAAATTACATATAGTTGGAAAATAACAAAGAAAAATATTGGAGATGAAATTTTGAAGAGATGGAAATAAGCTCAAGAATGGAGTTGGTAGCGAGACAGAGTCTAATGGCGAGTGAAAATTGGGAAAAGAAAGGGGAGACAAAATATTTATATCTAAAACAACACAAATTCAGAAAGTTTTAACAAATCCCAAGGTGATAACGATTAAAGGATGGAGTAATTGGATATGTGTGATGGATTAATATGGGGATGGATGGAATATTTTTTGGGATATGTGATGCATGGGAAGATAATGGGAATGAGGGAGGTTAAAATTTCACACGAGTATAATAATGTGCATTCCATGAATTAAAATTTACAACATTTAAGAAGGGAATAATCATGTATAACTTATTAATTTCACTTGTCACATCACTGAACATAATTTAAATGTTGTTTTTATCCTCCCTCCATGTATTATTCTTGATTTATTGTCCGCATTATTCAGAGGATGATGGCCACCATTTCTAGTTTTCAGACATCTCCTCTTTATTCTTACTAATAAATAGTTTGTCTCTAAGTTGAATTGGAAAAAGATAATTTTTCCAAACAATTAAGAGTTGAATCTCCTTGAATCATATCCTATAATTCTTATTTAGATGTTGGTTTATGGTATAGCCTCAATCTATATCCATTAAAGGACATCACTTTGTTCTCACCATCAATTGGAATTAGCTAAAATATTCCATTTTTGAATACTTCTTCAATTTGGTATGGGTTCATCCATCTTATTTGTAATTTTCCTTTCAAATCCTTGCATTTTGAATCAAATAGTAGGGTCCAATCTCCTTTTTTAAACTTCATTTTCTTAATATATTTGTCATACCATATTTTAATTTGATGCCAAATGAACTCTATATGATGATGTTGTGCATATAGTTTCATTTCATCCAATTCATTTAGTTGAAGAATCCTTGCTTGTTGTGCTTCGATAAGTCAATTCCTACTTCAATAATTGTTCTCAAGGTTTGAATTTAAAACTCTATAGGAAGAATGGGATTCTTCCCATAAACCAAATCATAAGGAGTGAATCATGTGGTTATTTTCCAAGTGGTATTGTAGGCCCATACTGCTTCAGGTAACTTTTGAACCCAATTTTTCCTTGAGATATCCACTATTTTTGTTAGGATGTTCTCCAATTCCTTATTAGTAACTTCTACTTGACCATTAAATTATGGATGGTATGGTGATGAATTATTATGCTTTAGATGCTATTTCTATACAAAGGAACTAATTACACCTGACATAAAATATGCCCCTTGGTTTGAAACAATGGATCTTGGTGCCCCAAATCTTTGAAAGATATGTTCATATAAAAATATACAACTTTCTCATCCCTTGCATATTGGAGAGCTTGCACCTCAACCCATTTGGTGACATAATTTGTACAAACCAAAATGTACTCCTTACCTTAAGAATTTGGGTCAATTGGTCCAATGAAATTCAATCCCCACTTCTCAAATGGTTCTAAAACAACTTGAGGTTGGAGTGGCATCTTAGATGTAAATGTTGGATTTCCCATCTTTTGACATTGATCACACTGCCACACATATTTTTTGACATATTTTTACAAGGAAGGCCAATAATAACCAACTCCCAAGACTTTGTGAATGGTCCTTTTAACTAAATAGTTTCCTCCTGATGGATCATCATGACATGCCCTAAGTATGTCAAATATCTCATCTTCAGCTACACACCTACATAAAACATGGTCAAGTCCAAATTTAAAAATAATTCCATTTAACCATGTATACATCAAACTTTATTTAATTAATTGCATTCTTTACTTATATGTGAAAATTTTTGGGAACTTCCTTTAGCCAAGTAGTTAACCATATTTCTAATCTAAGGAGAGATAGTAGAAATTACAAACATATGTTCATCTAGAAAATCATCATTGATCAACTCTTCCTTTCTTAAAATGGTCAACCTTAAAAGAAAATCAGCTATCACATTTAATTTCCCTGGTTTGTCAATAATTTTAATTTTAAATTCTTGCAATAATAGTAGGCACCTTACAATCATGCCATGTGCTGAAGGTTTATTCATTAGATACTTAATAGTAGATTAGTATAACAAAACTTGTTAATTACATAAAAAATGTAAGAAATTCCTTCTCTGTGGTGGTGTAGTTCCTTTCAAGGGGAGAGGTTTTTATTGATATAGTATATAACATGCATTGTTTTTCCTTCTTCTTCTTGACCAAGTACAATTCCTACTGCTTCATTGGAATCATTTGTTTGTATATGGAAGGGAAGCTTCCAATTTTGGCCTCTTAATACTAGGGTATCTATCAATTTGTCTTTTACACTATCAAAGGATATTTACAATGCATTTGTCACTTCAAATTCAAATTCTTTAGTTAGGAGAGAAAACAATGGAGAAGCTATCTTACTAAAATCTGAAATAAACCTTCTATAGTAGCCAACATGTCCGAGGAAACTTCTTAGATATGTTTGATTTGTAGGAGATGGTAGTTTTACAATGATGTTGACCTTTTCAGTATCTACCTTGATTCCTTCAGCTGAAATATGATGGCCTAAGACTATCCCCTAATCCATCATAAATAAGCATTTTTCATGGTTTAAGGATAACTAATGTTTTTCACTCCTATAAAGGAATTTTTTCTAAATTGTTAATTTCATCTTGGAATGTTTCCCCATAAATAGTGAATTCATCCATGTAAATACTAACACAATCATGAGTGAGATCAGTTGATATTACTAACATGGCTCTCTAAAAGTGGATGGAGTATATCATAAACTAAAAGGTAATACCCTATAAGCAATTTTTCCCCATGGGCAGGTAAAAGTGGTTATGTATTAATCCTCAGGTGCTACTTGTTATTTTATTGTACCCGTTGAAACCATCAAGGAATAAAAATTACCTTTTCCCAGATAAATTATCTAAGACTTGATCATTTAAAGGTAATGGAAAATAATTTGGATGAGTTTCCTTATTTAACTCCCTATAATCACCACAAACCATTGGTTTCCCATTATTTTTAGGAGCTATAACTAATGGGGAAACCCAATGGCTATATGAGATTGGATAAATGAATCCTACTCTAAGAATTTTTTCAATTTCAGTTTTTACAATGTCTCTTAATGCAAGGTTTATCCTTCTTTGTGGTTGTCTAACTGGTTTGGAATCAGTTTTGTAGATGTGGTGTGTAAAAATAATGGGGTGAATACCCTTCACATTAATATATTAGTAAGAAAAATCTTGAGGATGAGAGCATAAGAGTTCGAATAGGGTGTTCTACTCCTCATTATTCATCCAACTATTGACTGACAATGTTTTCCCTTGGAAAGCAGTGGTTGTTTGGTATCTGGATGGATATAATTTACAACAAGATACTCAATCAATAATGTATTCAATGGGAACTTGTGGGGAAGTAGTATGTGAATAAAAATGATAGTTTGAAAGGTAGACTTGGTTAATTCTATATCTCGTGAAAAGGGTAGATGACAAAGCTACCTGTTTTTCTCCATCATATCATCTCTAATTTCTAGAAGAGGTGGTACAGGGAATAGTAATCAATATAGAAAAGATTTATGCTCGGCATGGGAATTATACCATTTCAATGCAAGAATCATGGTCACCATCCCGACTATGGTATAAATTTTCTTGAATTATGACCATGACCAGAGATGAAATGGTGTCCTTTGATTCATTTATATTATCCTTCTTCCATTGTTTATTTTCTATAGAAAAAGTTTTGTAAGTGGGTAGATGGATAAATTTTTAGATTCATGTTAATTTGTAATCACCATATTTCTATTTCTACAATCAATGATGGTGGTAATAGTGGTTAATCAAGGGCATCCTAGGATTAAAGGGTATCTAATTTTCCTATTCTTTGTTTTTATAACCATAAAGTCTACCACATAGTCCCATGACTCAATGGTGATGGTAACATCTTCTATAATCCCTTTTGGCTTGTTTACAGATTGGTCTTCCATTTTTAGAACTATTGAGGTTGATTATTTTTCCGAAGAGACAATGCTTTGATAAGATATTAGTGCTCATCTTATTGATATCATATCCTAAATCAATTAGAAAATTTAGGATCTAAACATATCCTATGAAAACTATAACAACAATACTTCCAAGATATCCATATTCATGAGGGGTCATATTCCCTTCTAGTATGCTAAAAATTCTTCCATCAACATGGATGGTTTTATGTTGATTCTTTCTTCTTCATGGAGTCTTAAAACAGAGCTCTTTGATGGTTTTGTTTAATTCTGGAATTTCCTTAAGAGCTTGTAATAAAGGAATCCCAATACTTAATTTCCTCAGTCCTTGAATCAATTATGACTCTTGTTGTTCATGAATTACAATGTTATGTTTCTCTAAGAGTCTGGATGGAAAAGGAATATCTATGTTTGGTTGGGGTATTTATTTAACACGAGGATTGGATTTTGTTTCTTCAGTTTTCTTTATATTTAGGGTTTCTTCTATAAAATGAGATGAAGGTTTTTAGGTAACCTTTCTTGAACCTATCAGGATGTTTCTACAATCCACAAAGTCCACTGTGGCATTTTTATATAATTCCACATTATATGTTGGCTTACCATGCCTCACATTTTGGGGTTCACCATAGTTTGAGCTGGAATCTATGGCTAGGAAGTTTGTGATGAGTACATTATTTGACTTATTTATATCATTTATATGATTGATAATTTGTCATTTAAACATCATTTACTAGTGCATGGGGATGCTCTATATGGTTATATCTTAGTGATTTTAATGCATTTTTATTTCTCTTGTTCATGTAACTTGTTAAACATATAAATTCCTAATAATTACCATTTTGAGTGAAATGTGGTAAAGTGTGTAGGATAATAATGAAAATTTACTACCATTTTTGGAGTGTGGTCAAGGAGCTCGAGTCTAGAGTCGGTATGCGATCGTGGAGGAATTTTTCCATTAACGTCCTATAAACAAGGGTCTTGTTTCTAGTTGTTTTGTAGGGTTTTATGAACCCTAATCAAGTGTTGTTAGTGGAATAACTTAGTGCCTACCATTTTTGCATGATATGTAACCAATTGTGTCTATATAAAGACATCTCTTTGAGGAACAATTTAGTAGTTGGATAATCTGCAATATAATTTGTAGCAGCTTAGTATTTACTTTCCGATGCACTGAATATGTCATAAAACTTATTTGAATCAATATAAGTGGATATCGTTCTGAGTATCTCATGTTGTTAAGATTACCTCTGTCCCAAGGAAGAGCAAGGGCCCACTTGACCAAGGTGACTAGAGGTTGTTTACGTTTACACATGAATGTGGTTTTGTAAAAAGTAATAATTTACTCATTTCCTCTACTGTAATTTCCATTCAGTGTGTTTTATGCAATTTCCATTTTAGTGTGTTTATTTCCTTTATCACAATTTCCATTCAAAGTGTGTGTTTCCTTTTATGTAAATTCTATTTAATGTGTGTTTTTACTTTTATTGCAATTTCAATTCTGAGTATGTAATTTTAGTTCCACTATTTTAATTTTGTGTGTGCATTTTTATTTTAGTCAAGATTATCACTTTCAAAACTTACTCCAATCACATTAATTTAATTTCCATAGCTTAGCATTAAGTTTCTATAGATTAGTAGAAAACAAAGGAAGATCTAGAAGAAAACCCCCTAAAGAAAGACCCAATAACATAACTAGGTTGTATAGGGCTTCATTGTATACAACCTAGGACACAACCCTGGTTTTATAATGACACTAGTAGAAGAATATATTAGTTAAATGATTGGAGAATACAACAACCCATCATTTTTTTCATCGTTGTCTAGGGACACCATAATCATAACATGCCATTTTATCTATCTTACATGTTATGGGTGTTAATGAAGCTCATCTATGTAATCAGTAGGAGTCCTAAGCCTTGTTTACATGACCAATATTGATGCATAGGCCATGAGACATTCAAGGGATATTTATACCACGCAATATCCAAAGAATATCTCCAAACATAATATAAAAAGGAACATTGAAAGTGACACTAAATCTAATATAGTTCCTAGAAGCCCTTCTAAAAATTCTACATCATCCTATTTAGAACAAAAACAACATTAAAAAATGGGAGACAATGAGAATAATGAGAACTGACCCTTGGGTAGAACCTTTACCAATCCCATTGTCTTAGATGAAGATGAGGATGCACCTATAAGAAAATATCTCACCATCCATCATCCCTATCTTCTCGAGGAATGTATGGAATACCCATATCGATTATTGTTTGAATTAAAATTTCTTTACCGGACATATGACTACATAACGAAAAATCAAAACTCAAAATATTTCCTTCTACTTTGAAGGACTTTGTTATAAGGTGGTTTATGGGATTGTCCCCTAACTCAATTCATTCTTAGGAGAACATGGAGAATTTTTTTTTGATAAATATCAAGACTACTATAGGGAATGGATAGGAAAGAAGATTTTTTTAGATAAAGCAAAAAGAATATGAAAATCTAGAAGATTATCTCGAACAACTTTCTCTTAATCCATCAAAGGATTGGTTATGAGTTACATGTAGAAATCACTAAGATAGTTTTCCTTAAAGGACTTGATGAGGAAAACAAGGATTCCCTCCATCTTATGGGAGGAGGTGATGTGCACACACTTAGTATGGAGAATATCACCGAGCTATGCTGAAGTTATTCTAGAAAATGAGGAGATATAAGGAAAATAAAAACATCCAAGATTTCCATAGGTATGTCAAAACTTACGGAGGAAGTGGATAACATGAAAAAGACATATTGTCATAATTTCCATCAACTATAGATGGGATGAAATCCAAAAATAGCGTCACAAAAGAACCTCTGGACATATATTGCCCTAAATTTACGAAGATAAATCCCTTGAGAGAGTGTCCTTATGATCTCATAGACATGTGTTTGATCTATGATGTCGCTAATAACAATACTAAACATTGCAATTTATTATCTCAGTTGAAAGAAGGATTAAATTTCATCTCTCAAGCAGATTCAAAGGTAAAATTTGTTCAAAGGCCAAATAATCGGTTATGTATGCTCGTTGACCTTATTAGAATCCTGGAGGATGCCATGGCCCAGGTCAGGCTCCTTAGCCTACTTGGGGAAAACCTAAGTGGACACCAAAAAAATTGATGTCTTACCCACATCCACCACCATGGATGACTCCCTACAATTAGTAGGGTTGGCCACCACCAGCTAATGCAAATCCATGGCAAAACCAATAATGGGTACCTCAACAGAATTCTAATCAAATCCAACAATGGGTACCTCAACTTAATTCTAATCAATAGAGGAGGTTCTAACAACCACAACATGATTTAATGAACCCACAAAAAAACTATCAACAACATGGGAAAATAGCACAAACACAACTTCCAAACCAACCTGTAGTGAACCCTAAACATAAGCGGAGACAACCTCAATTAATGACATAGGATATAGTGATAGAATGCATCTCAATACTATCAATAATTTGTGACTAAGGTATGGCAGAACCTTGAATAATCCTCCTATTGTTAGCACATAAATACCTATAGAAAATGAGAAAGAATAGAAACACCGTGAAAAATGAAGAAACCGAACATGTTCCACAAATGCATGTCACTAGGAATGGTTAAGGAAAAGATAATCATGTGCATGTAAATCCTTTTCCGAATGATTACATGAAAATTGAATTATCAAGAAATAATGCTAGTTCATGAGTTGAAAAAGATGAACATTGAGGTTCCACTTCTGAAAGTAATACAGAACATTCCTAAATTAAACCAAAACATTAGAAATGAGTGGATAAAGACACCAAGAAGGAAGAAGAAATACCCAAAAATGGTCAAAGTAGAAGGGAATCTAGCTAATCTTGTTGCTAGAAATATTATTTCACAAAAATATGGGGATCTTGGGAGTCCATTCATTACTATTTTTGTAAATGGTCAGTCAATATCTAACGTTTTGGTGGATCTTGGTGCTTTCATCAATGTTATAACAACAAATATGTTCAATATGTTGTCTTTAACAGGATTTTAGCCAAGTAATACCATTATTCAATTAGAAAATCAAGCTATTGTCTTACTAGATGGAGTTATTGAGGATGTAATGGTCATGGTTTAATCCTGGGAGTATCTCATTGATTTTATGGTCTTACAGCCTAAAGCTTGAAAGTTGGGATATCCAGTCATCTTGGAAAGACCCTTGTTGGCTAATGTTGCTACATATATTGACTGTAGGTTGGGAAAAATGACCATTTCAAATGGGAAAAAATCATAGAATATTTCATTATATCCACCTACCCACCATATGTGTATGATTGTGAACATGTATGGGTAGATTATTTAGATACTAATCATCCGATTTCTTCTTATCACAAAAATTGTTGAGTCATATGCAATGTTTGATGAAGAGGACACTTGGCTATGAAAATTGGAAATTGGGCTACAAAAATTAGAACTAAGGCTTGAACCATATGTTACAACACATCAAATAATAGTACCTTAGTAAGTGACATTTCCAATGAAAATTGTAAAGAAACCTATGCTTATAATGCATAATGTGCATCCGAACTATATTGTCCTTTAACCAAGATTATGTCTCTTGAAAATATGACTATTTTGTGCATGCTTCAGCCTCATGTTTATCCCTTGAATTATTTAATTTCTAATGCACATCTTGTTATTTTGAAATATACCAAGCAAGTGACTATTGACATAGGAAAAGAGCTGACCATTGGTAGTAACTTAGAGGCCTGCCAGGAGACTAGGGTTTTAGAAATCTTGAGGAAACATTCCTAAGCTTTTTCTTAAGATTATACTAATATGAAGGGGATTCATCCAAGCATTTGCACTCACCATATCTATGCTAAGAGATTTTAAACCCATAAGATAACCACAACAAAGAATTAATCTAGCACTCAAAGACATAGTAAAAAATGAGATAGAAAAATTGTTGAAGGTAGGATTCATCTATCCTATATTTTATAGTCAGTGGGTATCACCACTAGTTATAGTTCCTAATAAAAATGGTAAATGGAAAATCTATGTAGAATATAGGAAACTTAATAAATCCACCAAGAAAGACTACTTTCCCCTGCCCTTTATTGATCAGGTTCTGGAAAATCTTACAGGTAAGAAATATATCTCCTTCTTGGATGGGTTTAATGGGTATAACCAAATTAGTATTGCACCTACTAATCAGGATAAAATCACCTTCACTTGTCCCTGGGGTACATTTGCATATAGATTCTTACCATTTGAGATTTGTAATACACCTACTAATTTCTAGACAGTAGTTTTGGCCATTTTTGTAGATCTTACAAATGATTGTGTTGAAGTTTATATGGACGAATTCACTATCCACGAATCCAATTTTGATGAATCTCTCGAACAATCTTGAAAAAGTGTTAACTAGATGTGAGCAACACCAACTCTTGTAAAGTCTTTAAAAATGTCTATTTATGGTTGATCATGGAATTTTCTTAGGTCATCATATTTCTGCCAAAGGAATACATGTCGACCCTAGAAAGATTGAGGTAATAACTAAGTTTCCTACGCCAATGAATCAAACTGACATTAAGAGTTTCCTTGGACATGCATGGTATTATAGGTGGTTCATCAAATACTTTAGTAAAAATTTTACACCTATGTTTTCTTTGCTAAAAAAAAATATTGTATTTTTGAATGGTCTCTCAATGTCAAGAGGCTTTTGAGATTATCAAAGAGAAGCTAACAACCGCTCTAGTATTAAGAGGACGCGATTGGGGAAATCCTTTCCATATTCACACTGATGTAACTAATACAGCCATAAGAGCTATTCTTGAACAAAAAGATGTAGAAGATTAGATGTATGCCATGTATTTTATGAAAAAGAATCTGACCCCTACAAAGAGAAAGTACACCATTATGGAAAAGGAAGTTTTAGTTTTTGTTTACTCCCTGAATAAATTCAGACATTACATTACTTTAGGTACAAAATATTTTTATACTAACCACTTGGCCATAAGATATTTGATGAATAAACAAGTAGTCGGGGCCGATTATTAGATGGTTACTCTTGTTACAGGAATTTAATTGGACCATTATTGATAAGCTGGGAAAAGCTAATGTTGTTGATTATTTTATTTTAATATTGAATCTCTCAGGTGATGAAGAAGCATTCCAGATAATTTTTTGGATGAAAATTTATTTGTAGTATCAACTCAACCTTCATGGTTTTCTCGATCTTGCAAATTATCTAACTACGGGAATTTTCCTACCTATTTCACTAATAAAGAGGGATGAAGATTAGTTAAAAATAGTGCAACATATAAGTGGTGTAATGGAGTTTTATTCAAATGTTTTCTTGAGATGGTTCTTCGCAGGTGTGTTTGGGAAGATGAAGTGTATGACATACTAAGAGCTTGTCATGATGAGCCTAGAGGAATACATTACTTAGTGAATAGCACAATCCACAAAGTCCTTAGAGATAGATATTATTGGCCTTCTCTTCACAGCTTATGTCAATAAGTATGTGTGGTAGTGTGATTCATGTCAAAGAATGGGGAAGCTGCACTATCCATGAAAATGCCTCTCAACCCTCAGCTGGTCTTAGGACCATTTGAGAAATGGGGAATTGATTTCATTGGACCTTTTGATCCCCCATATTTTGAGAAATAATACATGTTGGTGTGCACTGACCACGTCATGAAATGGGCCAAAGTTAAACCATCGACATCTCATCAATGAGGATGTTATTGTTGAATTTTTTTACAATCATATAATGCTAATATTTGGATCCCTAGAACAATTGTATCTAATCAAGGCCCTTAATTTGTTTATAACATGATTGAATATTTTCTGGAAATCTAGCAAATCAAGCACTAGAAATCCTCACCATATCACCCACAATCTAATGGGCAAGTGGAATTCACAAACATAGAACTTGAGAACATTTTGACCAAAGTGGTCAATGCGGATAGAAAAAACTGGGTACCAAAACTCCTAGAAGCGGTATGGGCCTATAAAACAACCCGGAAGACTACTACTAGATTCTCACCTTATGAATTGGTATATGGGAAAAATCTATTGTTACCCATGGAATTTGAGTTGCGAACATGGAGAACAACATTGGAAACCAAAATCGAATTTGATGAAGCACAATGTGAGAGAGTGATGCAACTGAATGAATTAGATGAAATGAGGATGGAAGCACAACAACAAACAAAAATTCTCCAACATCAGAGGAAAACATGGCATGATGCTCATATCAAATACAATAAGTTTAACGAGGGAGAATGGGTATTAATTTTTGATTCTAAATATCAACATTCAAAGGTAAGTTATGAACACAAAGTGGTTGGGACCATACCAGATTAAAAAGTGTTTGATAATGGCTCTATGTGATTATTGCCAATTGATGGAGAAAAATTAACTCTTATTATGAGTGGACACAGACTAAGGATGTATTAATGTCCTTTAGATATGGAAACCTTCAACAAAGATATGTTGTTATACAAAGAAATGGATTCAATGGAGGAACTTAGCTCTTCCTATCGGGAGTGATTGTTCTTTGAATTTGAATAAAGGTAGATGATCATAATTTTTATCTTCTTCCATTAGTTAAATGTTTTTTTTTCAATAAGGCATAAATATTCATTGTTTGAATGAGCACTAATCACATTTTATCTAAGAGTGCAAGATGTGGAAATCCACGGATATTGGGAAGCTGAGATGGCAAGGGTAAGTGCATTTTACTTCACTATGGATATTTCCTTTTGAATAAATTCCCCATTGCATGTACCTAGCATGATTAAATCAACACACAATGTTCAATGCATTTATTTGGAATATCATTCCAAATATTAAGATATAGAGTGGGGTGTAATGAGTCATAATTACTAAGGAAACCACATGTGTCAAGTTTCTACGAAGAGGACACACTGATTTATAGTAAAGAAAAGTGGAAATAGTGTTCAAAATGATGGGATATGTGTCGTACCATGCATTAAAACTTCCCATGTATACCCGCTCATGTAAAATTTTCATGCCACCGAAATTTGCACTGCATACAAACAACTAAAATATTGCCTTGTATTTAAAATTGTGACTCACTAATCACTTCCTGTCGTTACTCTATGCATTTGAACACAACCTTATTTTTGTCTTTTCCACTATTTGAATTCTTCTACACTATGGGGCAAAATAAAAAATATGAACTAGACTCTCTCACTCACCGCTCCGTAATGTTACAATTTCCTAGGTATTTTATGATGTTAATTAGCTAGAATTCATTAAGAAATTTGAAGTTTTTGATGAAAATTTAGTGGATGAGTTCCTGGTAAATTTTGAAGCAACCTTCTCATGCGTTGGGGAAAGTGAGTAGAAATCAGTAGTTATGTTATTTCTCGAATCTGTTTGGTTTATAGCATTTTGGTCCCAAGGTTATGACAAATGCTCCTATTAAGGACCCGATTCCCTATTTCATGAGGATGGTGAATCTTTTCCGGAGGTGATCCTCACCTCCAAAGTGGTGTTCGAAGGGGATTAAGAGGGAAAGTCTTCCCGAAATTTGGAAATAAGTTGCTAAATGGGTCAACAGATACTTCATCTGTGATGGACATCTATCTTTGCTTGGCAGGATTTGCTAAAAAAATCTAATTCATATAAATAATGACCGTATAAACCCTACACTCGGGGTATATTTACTCGACTATTTAGTCGATGTAGTCATCAAAGTAGGAAAAAAATATAAGAATGGAGGTGGTAAGGAGGTGCTAAAACACCCAAGGCTTATTCAATTACTCTTCTCTCATCAAGTTTTCTACAAACCGAAGAGGAGGATCAAACAAATAAGTGTGAGGGAAGGTTCCAAACCACCTCCATATAAATAACGATCGCATAAACCCTACACTTAGGGTATATTTACCTAAATATTTAGCTGATTTAGTCATCAAAGTAGGAAAAAAATATAAGAAAGGGATTTGCTAAAAATTCTAATTCATATAAATAACAACGCATAAACCCTACACTCGGGGTATATTTACTTGACTATTTAGTCGATGTAGTCATCAAAGTAGGAAAACAATATAAGAATGGAGGTGGTAAGGAAGAGCTACAACACCCAAGGCTTATTCAATTGCTCTTCTCTCATTTGGAAAAAATTAAAGGAAGATTTTGAGGCTAGCAAAAATGAGAAAAAGAGGTTACAATCTCTTTTGGACTTTACTTGTCCTTTGTCTGTAAGCTTCCTCGGCATGTAGGAGACCTTCTTCTACCTATAGTATGTTTTTTCAAGAATTTTTTTAGTTTTGGTAGTTACTTGAGATTGTGTAGTCAAGAACCGTATGAAGCTCTTGATAGTTACACCTTTATATAAATTTATCAAGATAGTCCCCCTAACATACAAAATAACCTATATGAATTCTACCTCCACAACATGCTAGTCACCAATGTTCCTAACTTATTTATTAACCTATTTGTGGGATATTTTCAATTAAATTCCTTCCAGTCACTACTTAGGAATCAAATTTTTGGGGAGGTAAAATGGAAATTTTCAATCAAACATCTCACACCATCGGGTTCTACATTAGGCCTACCCATCACAATGATGTGGCCATGAGAAATAATTTCAGATCTCTTTACTATCAGGATGGTATTGGAGAAAATACTTTGAAAATCCTACTAACATGTGTACAAGAATTAAAAGCCTATAGTTAGTAGTATTTTGGAGCAGGAAAATAGGCTTGTGACAGAAGGTGGGATACTTTGAGTTTACTATTGAAAAGGAGAGAGGTTATCTCCCCTCAAAATTTGAGTTGGAGTATAAGACGAGGTGATGCACTCATCACAATAATTCGGTAATTGTCAGAAAATAATGACAAGTAATACAATGATGAATGGGTAGGAATGGAGGTGAGGCCACCTCTTCTCTTGAGTATAACTACAATTTGGAAAAATAAGGATGCCCAAATCACATGATATTTTCATAGCTTGGATAGAAGTGATTTCAAACACTCAAGGATGTAAGGGAACCGTAGAAAATAATATGCTTTGATCAATTTGAGGAGTATGACATGGATTACTAGCTTAACCAAAGGGAAGGATAAAGATAAGTTTCATTGGGACATGAAATAGGTAGAGTGTAGGGGAGATGATGAGTACATTATTTGACTTATTTATATCATTTATATGATTTATAATTTTTCATTTAAACATGATTTACTAGTGCATGTGGATGCTCTATATGGTTATATCTTAATGAGTTTAATGCATTTTCCTTTCTCTTGTTCATGTAACTTGTTAACCATATAACTTCCTAATAATTGGATTTGTGAGTGAAATGTGGTAACGTGTGTAGGATAATAATGAACATTTATTGCTAGTTTTGGAGTGCGAAATCAAGGAGCTCGAGTCCGGATTCGGTATGTAGTTGTGGAGGACTTTTTCCACTAACAACCTATAAACATGGGTCTTGTTTCTAGCAGCTTCTTTAGGTTTTTATGAACCTTAATCAAATGTTGTTAGTGGAAGAACTTAGATTCTACCATTTTGGCATGATATGTAACCTACTGTGTCTATATAAAAACATCTCCTTGTGGAACAATTTAAAAGTTGGATGATATTGATAATCTGCAATATAGTTTGTAGTTGTTAGTATTTACTTTCTAGATGCACTGAATATGCCATATAACTTATTTGAATCAATATAAGTGGATATCATTCTGAGTATATCATGTTGTTAATATTACCTCTATCCCAAGGAAGAGCAAGGGCCCACTCAACCAAGGTGACTGGAGGATCTTTATGTTTACGCATGAATGTGGTTTTCTGATAAGTCATAATTTTCTCATTTCCTCTACTATAATTTCCATTCAATGTGTTTTATGTAATTTCCATTTCATTGTTTTTATTTCCTTTATCACAATTTCCATTGAAAGTTTGTTTTTCCTTTTAATTAAATTCTATTTAATGTGTGTTTTTAATTTTATTGCAATTTCAATTCTAAGTATGTAATTTCAATTCTGTTATTTTAATTCTTTGTGCGCATTTTCATTTTAGTTAAGATTATCTCTTTCAGAACTTATTTCCATCACAATAATTTAATTTATGTATCTTAGCATTAAGTTTTCATAGATTATTAGAAAACGAAGGAATATCTAGCAAAAAACCCTCAAAGTAAGACCCAACAACATAACTGGTTGTATAGGGCTTCATTGCATACAACATATGACACAACCCTAGTTTTATAATGACACTAGTAGAAGAATATATTAGTTAAATGATTGGAGAATACAATGACCCATAAATTTTTCAAATGGGGTAGAATTTGTAATCCCATTCAACAAAGTTTGTATTCCTTGGGTTCTTCTTTGGTTATAATATTGCTTCCCTACTCCTTGAGGTACATTCCACTATTGTTGGAATTGAGGATTAAACTATTGAAATGGTGGAATGTTTGGGTTTGGAGTCCAAGATTGTTGATAATAACTTGGTGGTACATTCCGTTGAGGACTACATGCTTATCAGACTTGTTGAGCCCAAGGTTGTGGGTATGGCCATGATGCATTCCATTGGTTTGGGACCCATTGGGTTTTTGGTGCATAGGACTGATTTTGATTTGATTGAAAATTTCATCCTTGCCTTTCAAACATATAGTTTAACTTAGATTCATTTTGTGTGTTTTGTTTTAGATGGGTCTTAAGAAAGGGAAGCAATCCACATTGATCTATGGGATGATTTAGATCACAAAAAATATGGATGTATGTCTTTTCAAAGGGGAATTCCTTAAGCCCATGCTTATTCCTACATCTTGGACAATAGATGGAAAAAGGATCTGTGTTCCTAGATTTCTCCCTATCCATAATTATATTAAGTTGAACTAAGAGGTCTGTTATCAAATTTGTAATCTCTTCTCTTAGTTTGGATATATCGTCATTGGCCATTTTTCCTTTTTTATATGAAGGTTGGGGCAAGTTCGAGAGTAATTCCTACAGAGGTCAATGATGTCTATAAATTCTAATTTGTTCATGTCTCCTTTTCCCATAAGATTGAAGTATTCCTATGTGTCTTCATCCAATCCCTTGAGGAATAAATTTTTAGTAGATTAATATCCAAACTAGTACCACACCTCCTGTGAAGGAAGAGGAACTGATTGAGATAGTATTCCACACTCTCATCCTCCTTTTTTTGAATTCTAAAGAGCTCTTCCTTCCTATCCCTGACTCTGCAGTAGTCTTGGTATTTATCCAATAAAATTGTTTCCATCTCCTGACAAACTATGGATGGAGTTAGGGGTTAAGCCCATGAACCATATCATAGCTATATCCTTTAAGGTAGAGTGAAATAACTTGATATTCTCGGTATATGAGGTATAATAATAGGTTTGGCACAAGACTTTGAACTTAATTAGGAATTGATCAGGATCTTTTGAGACTAATCCCCTTAAGGTTGGTAAAATTGAAGGGGATATATATTATTCATGATGGCTTGATTATTGGGATTCAATTGTATGGGATAGGTGAACATCATTCCAAGTGGAGGATTACCATTATCTGCACCATTTTGGTTATGTACTTCATCAACCATCCTTTATTAGTAAAAAATTTGTTTCACGGTTGGTTTTGAGGGGGGTTTTGCTAATTAATTCAAATAAATCTACCTATGCAGTCTCTAGGTCTAAAAATAAA
Organism: Taxus wallichiana var. yunnanensis; assembly: GCA_018340775.1. Classification (NCBI taxonomy): domain Eukaryota; kingdom Viridiplantae; phylum Streptophyta; class Pinopsida; order Cupressales; family Taxaceae; genus Taxus; species Taxus wallichiana. The sequence continues at coordinate 589,764,670 of CM031240.1, forward strand.
ATCCTATCATACCGAGGATACTTCCCTAACTACCACTACTTAATTGAATATTTTTGTTACACACACTCCAAAGCACAAAATATTCTTGTTGTCACTACAGGGTCTTCTTACATCAAAACAAAGACTCATGAAAATAAAATTTCTAAATGCAAACTTACCAAGCAATCAGGAAGAAATTGTAGTCAACACCTTAATATTTGATAACACCTTGAGACTCCCGAAAATGGTGCCAAAAAGTGATAAGAATCGTTGGTACTCACACTTTAGTTATTTTATGTTTGTCACTCCAGGGTGGTGTCCATAGCTATTTTCAACAAAGGGAACAATGGAAATTGTTCTTAGTACTTATTTAATAATAAATTTTCCAAAATGCTATATTAAGTGCCATAAACAAATTAATTTGGTTGGTAACAAGATATTACTATATATAGACTTAAAGGTACTCGAAAAATAATGCAATGTTAATAATTCAAATTAATGTAACATCACAGAAAGGAAATGAATAGTAAATTATCCCTTCTTGATGGGGAGGAGTGGCCCTTGCTCCTTCCCTTTGATACGGTTCAGCGTTGTAAGTCATACAAGTATATTTATCCCCGAACCCACACTTTATTGATTGAAATAAATTCCTTTTATAGTGATCAATCGAACTAAATTTTTAATCTTACAACATTTTCTCTTTTATATTTAGAGTAGACCTAGTCTCCTTGAAAGAGGACTATTTGTTTGAAATAAATTACAACTACTTAACTATAATATACCTACAACAACACTAACTATTTAAGAAATTACAACTGTTGAAGTATTTTTAATGAAATTACTTATATAAATTTGATTATCAACAAGAAATAGAACACCAAAGGAAAAAAATTGTAGATAAATGATCTCAATATGCAAGTATAATAGCTTATCCACTTTGAGGGGGAAATTTCCAAACCATACAATAAGAATCAAATTCTCAATATGATGGTTAAGTACTCCTCACTACCACCTATATATACCAATACTATGTTATGTCCAACACCAAGGCCAACCTTCTAAACATATGAAATAATAAATAAATAACATATGACTAGAGGAGAGATTATGTAAGCCACAAGTAGGCACTACATATCCAATATAAGCTATAAGACTAAGGGCGTAACATGCCCCTCCCCTTTAAAGAAAAATTATTTCCAATGTTGGGAAGCCCTAGATGTTACTATAAAAAAGCTTCATCCTCCAATGATGCATCCTCAATTTTCATATTCTTCCACTTGATGAGGTACTAGGTAATGACTATAGTCATCAATATTTTGGTGCACATATGAAAAATACCTTTAGGTTCCAATATGATCCTTTCATCCTCATCTTGTTTAGGAAGAACTCGACTAGGTGTAAATGTGCTTCCCAATAACTTTCTTCAAATAGGAAACATGGACGATCGGGTGTATTTTACTTCCGGTGGAAGCTCTAGCTTATATGCCACACTACCAATTTTCTTGAACACTCAGTAAGGATGATATTATTTAAGAGTAATATTAATATCCTTCTTCTCGTTGTTTTAATGATAACGCTTATATGGATACAACCATACAAAAAAATTCCCTCTTGAAGTATCGCTCACAACAATGTTGATCATCTTGTTGCTTCATGTGATTTGGTGCCGTTGCCAAATTCTCTATAAGACTAGAGATTACCTCATGTTGGTAAAGAATGTGATCTTATATTTCTCTCACCTTCAGTTTGAAATTTAAGCTAGAGATGAGTGATGGAGGATGGTACCCATAAAGTGCCGAAATGGAGACATTTTGGAGAAGGTATGAGTTAGTGGAAATTCACAAAGACCCCCAAATGAGTTATAGATCTACTTTTCTAAGGAAAACTCATCTGGTGTGGGGCCTTGCAAGGTGAGAAAACTCTCCAGATTGAAGCTAGTTCTTACTCCTCTGTTTAGGTGTATGCATGTAATTTTATAGAGGTTCTGGTTCAAAATTCCTACTCTAAAACTACCAAGGAGATAGGGTTGAGAGAAACATGGAAATGGAAACAAAACTAAGAAAAATAGAGAGGTGATACACCAAAGGAGTGCTGAACTCCTTGCTTTGCAAAAATAGACACAAATCATGAAGATTGCAGAAAAAAAACATGCACAAATTACCAGAATGCAATGAAGGATCAGAAGACAATAATAACTACATGAGAGGATTGAAAATTGATCACAAAACATACATTATCATGCCCAGATTTGATACAATACATTGCAATAGAAAAGAGGAAAAAAACATGTTACAATCTCCATGGGAGGTTTGAAACTCCTTCAAATCCACCTGCTAAGGGGAAAAGAAGAGCTTGCAGAAGCAAGAACATCCAACCTTTTACAAATGAGCCAAATCTGGCTTTTAATGGCGAAGCAGAATGAAGGGAAAGCAAAAATGTGGGCAAATTGATTTGGGACTTCAACCACCAACAAAATTCATCTAATGGGCCTACAAAATGATGGGTTTCCATAAAAAATCCCATACTTCAAAGTACATTTCTTTATAGAGAAAAACAGAGGCCCATACTTCATTAATTTTGGTGGTTGGAGTCATTTTCTGTGTTTTTGCATGCCAGAGATGTTTTTCCATTTTTATCCTATAAATCTTCACCAAAATCCAAAATTGAACCCTCCATCATGTAGATAATTTCAACATCTTTCCATTGATATAAAGAACATGAAAAACTGAGCTCTGGATCAAAAGATATGGCCCTCTGAAGATTTAGGGCAAAACTGGGGCAAAAATCGGGTCGGCGGGATGAAACTTTAAAATTTTCCCATTTTTTGAATTTGGGAAAATTTCCTAAAAATTCCCCGTATCCCACCACTCCACTACCATGTGGAACTTCCCCATTCACTGATGGAAATGTGCTTTTCTCCTTTGATTTTTTCATTGGGAAAATTTCTTAAATTTTCCCCACGCTCCGCTCTCCGGTGACACGTGTCACCTCCTGGTTTGCTCGGTGGGGGCGCGCTTCAAATTTTTCCTTTGTGCCTTTTTTAGATTTTGGAAAAAATTTCCAAACAACTCTGCACCTCTACCCTTCCACCATGACACGTGTCAGCTCCTCATCACTTGGCGGGCCTTCGGGCCAAAATTTGACTTGGGCATTTTAACCCCCAAAGGGCTAAATGCCAAGTTTTCCTCCGCGGGCCCGCGCCAACCCATTTCTTTCCTTCATCGGGCCTATGGGAAAAATTTTCCTTTGTAACCTTTTACCAAAGTTCCAAAACTTAAAATTTTCCCCAACATCCACCGCTCCGCCCCGCAAGTGGCACCTTCTCATTGGCCGCGGGCATGTCTAGGGAAATTTTCCCCAAAAAACTCCATCGAGCCATAACTTGAGATTTACAAGGAGTTAGGAGGAAAATTTTACCTTTCTGGAAAGGTGAGAAAATTATCTATCTGATGAATCCATTTCCAAAAATTTTGAGTCCTTGAAGCATGCCAAAAATTCATTTAAGTGCTAGCAAAGGAAAAGGAGGAGGAGTTAGCCAAAAATAAGCAGGGGCTTATTTTGGATAACACTTTTGGCAACTCAGAGGGGTCATCTACTTGCTAGATGAAGTGATCAACTACCTTGAAGAATCCATTGGGCATGGAGTCATGAGTAGTAGCCTACAAACTAATCTAAACTTTGAAAGCTTCCCTTTGAGCCACTTGAAGCCCACTGAACTTGGGGTTGTTTCCACCAAAATGCCACTGCAATGGACTGTGCAAGAGAAACACAACACACCAAAAACTATGTACAAAATTGGAAATCATACATACCCCAAGTGGGATATGCAGAGTGTGCACAAGCACTTCTTCTACTGAAAGCAAACCTACCTACTCTACTCTAACTGGAAGCAAAGGTGAGCTAAACAAACCCTACAACTGGTTGTGTAAAATAGCTTCCTTTCTTCAAAATGGGCAGCCATGCAATTGATTTGGAGCTGATCATGGCTGTTAGGATGAGTGGAAAATCAACAAGAAGCTGGTCTTCTACCCAAATCAGCAAGGTGTCAACTGAAAGCAAATCCAATACCTCTTTTAGTTGCTCTACATTTGGATTGAAGAGGCATTGTAGTTGATCCTTGACACTTTGTAGCTCATCCTCATGCTCAGAAGAAAGCATGACTGGTTGTGGCTTCTCCTTTGGCTCCAATGAAGCCAAATACCTAATTGGGAAAGGTCTGATCCATTTGATATGCCCATAGCTCTGATTTTCAACTCCAAAAATGGAGTCTTCTTGTAGACCTTCTTGAATGGATGGTGTGGAAGCAATGGTAGAACTTTTCTGCCCTTTCTCTTCCTCCAATGAAGAACATGGAAGATTTAAATATTCCAATCTTGATTCCAAAGAGCTGCTATAAGATGCAGCAAGCTACGCAAATGAAAGTTCTCCTCCATGGCAAAGAGGTTCTTGTGTTTGGGAGATGGATGATGAAGGAGAAGATGGTGTGATTTCAACCAGCTCTTCTTCATCAAAACATTCCTCCAAATCGATAAAGTAAACCGACTCATTGTTGTCCTGCTGCAAATGTTCAACCTCTCCCATGGTGTTCTCTTAGTCTCAGAACTTGATCACCATGGTTTCTTTCATCCTCCAACATTGAGTTTGAGAGATCAAACTCTTCTTCAGCACTAGAACTCTAGAGAGATGAAGTAGGAAGAAGAAGTGAAGGTTCTTTTATAGCCTACTTTGTGCTCAAAGCCTTTGGATCTGCACTTTTCTCCCCATAGCTGGAATGTGCTCCTCTTCTTTTGGATTTGGAGTAGCTTCTCCTTCCTCTGCTATTTGAAGACAATCTTGCTCTTGATTGAACTCTTCCTCTAGCATGAAGTTTGTCAAATCAAACTCTTTAATCTGTTACTCTAGAGGAAAAGTTGGGACTACAAGATCTTCTTCAGAGCTTCTTTCCATGCCTGATTGTGCAACTTGAATTGGACCAACATTTCCTTCAAGTAGAGTGCCAACATGGACACTACATTCTGAGAAAATTGATTGCTGATCTGCTTCTTCTTTTTGCTCTTCTTCTACTACAACAAAATCAGTCCTAACCACCACTTGTTCTTTAACCTTTGCCTCCTCTGTAGGATTCACTAGCAAAAGGAATTTTCTCAATCCCATATCTAAGAGCCAAACTTACTAAGCTCTTAATCATTCCTTCTTTGCTTAGTTCTTCCTCTTGCTGTCCTTCATGACTGATTTTTACAATTTCTTCTTCCCAACATGGATATGGGAATGCAAGAGGAGGGGTGGGTTGTGACTCAACCATTTTTTCATTTGTTTGTGGTGGTGGAAGAGATGAAACTTCTTGTTTCCTTGGAGTGGAAGACATTTATTTTTTCATTTGTGGAGGGGATTTGGATTTGGTAGGGAAAAGATATAAGAATTAAGATGAGGTGGATGACTAGGAGATGGAGAAATGGGATCAACACTTGGGCAGCATGGGCTGGATTTGGAATTTGGAATTCAAAATGAGATGGTGCTGCTTGAGGAATGGAAAGAGAAAAACTAGATGATGATGTAGAACTTACCCATTGACAAGGTTGCTCAACACTAAGTTTATACGTCTCTATCTCCAGTGTCCATTGTGAAAGTTGGGGCAACATCTCAATCATGAAGTCCAGCTTCTCCTGAGGGCTATAATGTCTTGGAAAATGGCCTCCCATGGACAGGGTGCTCTAAAACCAATCTGAAATTCCTTCATTTTTGCTTTAGCCCTTGATTGCACCATGCCAACCTCCATTTTTTGGATTTTCTCCAACAAATCTACACTTTCTTCTTGACTTCCCTCATCATATGCGTATCCTTGTGCTTGATGTGCTTCATAGCCAAACTGATTTTGGCATTGCTCATATGGATATGCATACTGATTTTGAATTTGATCAAAATGTTGATCTGGAGGATTTGAAAAACATGTTGGAGGTGGAATATATTGCTGCTATTGTAAATGTGAATTCCATGATGGAAATGAAGTCATGATTACACAACTTCATGGAATGAAAGAAGATGGAAGAGATGGAAAGAAGAATGGATGAAAATGAATGAAAATGAATGGAAAGAGGGTCTGCAACTCAGAGAATGAGTTATTTACTAGATGGAGTCACCAGATGTGCTTTTGAATATGCCTCCAAAGGTTGAATCCTTAACAGGAACACACCAACCTATCAAAAATAAAGTGGAAGACCTCTAAGGTCCCATCGGGTGTGCCAAAACTATTAGTGAAAATTCACAGCACCCCCAAATGAGTTATAGATCTACTTTTCTAAGGAAAACTCATTTGGTGTGAATGCACAACATTGAGTTTTCTCCAAGGTGTGGGGCCTTGTAAGGTGAGAAAACTCTCTAGATTGAAGTTGGTTCTTACTCCTCTGTTTAGGTGTATGCATGTAATTTTATAGAGGTTCTGGTTCAAAATTCCTACTCTAAAACTACCAAGGAGATAGGGTTGAGAGAAACATGGAAATGGAAACAAAACTAAGCAAAAACAGAGAGGTGATACACCAAAGGAGTGCTAAACTCCTTGCTTTGCAAAAATAGACACAAATCATGAAGATTACAGAAAAAAAACATGCACAAATTACCAGAATGCAATGAAGGATCATAAGACAATAATAACTGCATGAGAGGATTGAAAATTGATCACAAACCATACATTATCATGCCCATATTTGATATAATACATTGCAATAGAAAAGAGGCAAAAAATGTGTTACAATCTCCATGGGAGGTCTAAAAATCCTTCAAATCCACCTGCTAAGGGGAAAATAAGAGCTTGCAAAAGCAAGAACATCCAACCTTTTACAAATGAGCCAAATCTAGCTTTTAATGGCGAAGCAGAATGAAGGGAAAGCAAAAACATGGGAAAATTGATTTGGGACTTCAACCACCAATAAAATTCATCTAATGGGCTTGAAAAATGATGGGTTTCCATAAAAAATCCCATACTTTGAATTAAATTTCTTTACAGAGAAAAACAGAGGCCCATACTTCATTAATTTTGGTGGTTGGAGTCATTTTTTGTGTTTTTGCATGCTAGAGATGTTTTTCTATTTTTCTCCCATAAATATTCACCAAAATCCAAAATTGAACCCTCCATCATGTATAGAATTTCAAAATATTTCCATTGATATAAAGAACATGAAAACCGAGCTCTAGATCAAAAGATATGGCCCTCTAAAGATTTAGGGCAAAAATGGGGCAAAATCGGGTCAGGGCCGAAAATTTTAAAATTTTCCCATTTTTTGAATTTGGGAAAATTTCCCAAAATTCCTTGCACCTCATAGCTCCACTACCATGTGGCACTTCCCCATTCACTGATGGAAATGTGGGCCCAAATTGTGCTTTTCTCCTTTGATTTTTCATTGGGAAAATTTCCCAAATTTTCCCAACGCTGCTGCTCTCCCGGTGACACGTGTCACCTCCTGGTTCGCTCAACGGGCGCACTTCAAATTTTTCCTTTGTGCCTTTTTTAGATTTTGGAAAAAAATTCCAAACAGCTCCACACCTCCACCCTTCTGCCATGACACATGTCAGCTCCTCATCGCTTGGGGCCTTCATGCAAAATTTGACTTGGGCATTTTAACCCCCAAAGGGCTAAATGCCAAGTTTTCCTCCGCGGCCTGCGCCAACCCATTTCTTTCCTTCGTCAGGCCTGTGGCCAAAATTTTCCTTTGTACCCTTTGACCAAAGCACCAAAAACTTAAACTTTTCCCCGACATCCGCCACTCCACCCTGCCATGTGGCACCTTCTCATTGGTCATGGGCCTGTCTAGGGAAATTTTCCCCAAAACTCCGTTGAGCCATAACTTGAGATTTACAAGGAGTTAGGAGGAAAATTTTACCTTTCTGGAAAGGTGAGAAAATTATCTATCTAATGAAGCCATTTCTAGAAAATTTTGAGTCCCTAAAGCATGCCAAAAATTCATTTAAGTGCCAAAGCAAAGGAAAAGGAGGAGGAGTTAGCCAAAAATAAGCATGGGCTTATTTTGGATAACAAGATATGAAATGGATTTTTATTATTATACCACCATTATGCAAGTTGAAACTATTACACCCAATGTTCCAGTTTATCTAAAGTAAAACATCGAATATATCCCTCTAAACATTTATTTACGACCTAAATTTTCCCATCTAATTGAGGATGATAAAATGAACTATGGGCTAATTGGGTACCCAAACAGAGAACAAATCAATCCAAATTTTTTTAGAAATATTAGATCACGATCACTTAATATAATTTTGGGTGTGCCATAGATATTTTGAAATGTGTTAATAAATGAGATGGAAAATGTACTAGCTATGAAAGGATGAGCCATGAAACAAAAATGTGCATACTTGGTAAGTCTATCCACCACGACCATGATGACACTTTTCCCTTTTGATTTAGGAAATCCTGTGATGAAATCCATCAATACCTCTTCCCATCTCTCACTAGGAATAGAAAAAGGTTGGAGGAGACTTGGTGTTTGAATTGTCTTTCCCTTATTACGTTGACACACTAAACATTATGCCACAAATGTTTGAACATCTCCTTTCAAACCCTCCCAAAATAAATCCTACTTAACTCTATTATAATTTTTCAAGAACCCAGAATGGCCACCTAGTGGAGAAGAATGGAGATCTTAAAGAAAATGATGTTTAAGTGTAGATTCTTACACAAATATAACCTATCTTTGTACCATAATGTATCCCCTTCCATATAAATTGTTTTGATATGGTTGGATCTGTCTAGATATTTTGAATGAGAGTATGGGTTGTTGCATCTTTCTATCATTCTTCCCTTGCTTGATCTACCCAATATGACTTTAGTAAAGATATGGCATATAACAATGCTTCTCTCAACTCACCCTCCTAGATAGAGCATCATCGAATATATTTTCCTTCTCTTTCTTATAAATAATCTCAAATTCATACCCCAACATCTTATTGACCCATTTTTATTTCTCTTTTGAATATATTCATTGCTCCAAGAAGTATTTCAAAATATCATGATTATTTTTTACCTTGAATTTTCTACCCATCAAGTATGGTCTCCATTATTTTACTACATTTAATATTGCCATCATTTCCTTATCATGGGTGGTATTTAACAAATTATTTCCTTTTAGTTTCCAAATCTCAAATTTTATGGGATGTCTTTCTTGTATGAGTACTTCTTCGATCCCATTTCCTGAAGCATTACATTAAAATATGAAGGTATTGGAGAAATTCAGAGTTGCCAATACTAGAGTGGTGCACATTTCCACTTTCAATTTTTCAAATGCCCTAGAATCTTCTTGATTCCAATGAAAGGATTCTTTCTTCAATAATATTGTAAGTGGTGTTTCTATAATGCCATAGTTTTTATAAATATGTGATAATACCCTATGAGACTTAAGAGACATCATAAATGATTGAGGGTTCTTGGGACTTCCCATTCCACTATGGCCTGGATCTTGTGAGGGTCCACCTTAACACCTTCATGAGAGATAAAATGGCCAAAGTGTTCCACTTCCCTGTACCCCAAAATAACACTTTAAAGGCTTGGCATATAGTTAATGTTTCTATAGGGTTTCCAATCTTATATTGACATGATGTAAATTTTCCTCCCAAAATTTGTTGTAGATGAGGATATCATCAAAAATACTAAGATAATCTTCCTTAGGAATGGTTTAAATATTGAATTCATAAAAATCTGAAATGTGAATGGTGCATTAATAAGACAAAAATGCATCACTAGGAATTCATAATGCCCTTGATGAGTTCTAAAGGATGTCTTATGAATATATTATTTCTTTACTCTAATTTCATGATACCGAGAATGTAGATCTAGTTTTGTAAAATAAATTACACCATGAAACTGATCTAATAAATCATTAATAAGAGGATTTTAAACTTATCTTTGATAGTTTACTTGTTGATTTCTTTATATTCTAGACACATGTTCCATCTTCCATCCTTGTGGTGCACCATCACCACTGAAGCAAAATAAGCATTATGATTGTGACGAATAATACCCATTTATAACATTTCCTCCACCATATTCTTGATCTCACTCTTTTGCACATATGGGTATCTATAAGGTCTCATGTTAGGGGGTTGGATTCCTATAATTAACTTAATGGTATGATCATGATATCTTTCATGAGGCAATACTTAAGGATCCTTGAAGATAATTGCATGTTGATCATTAACGTTCTAAATATCGGGATGCATTACTATATTTGTTGGTTTAACTTCCATAGAGAGCAATCGTGCTACAAAACCTTCAACCCCCTTTTTAAGAATATTCTATATTTGTTGAGAACTAACCACATGAACTTTTTTTCCTACAGGTCTTCGAAGTTCAAAATTTTTACCTTCGGAATGAAAGCGAATGAAAAATTCTCATAAATTATGCTCTATGGTGCCCAAAGTTGTTATCCACTAAAACCTAAGACAATATCAGCTCTGCCATGGGAATAGAAAAAATCATAGATTCGAATGTGTAATTACCCATCATAAGTTTGATTTTATGGAATTTACCTAAACATTGGAATCATTACCATATACGATTATTACTTGAAATTTTCATGCTCAGGTAGATGAAATAATTTATCCTTGCTTTCAGCTAATGATTGATGAAGATATGTGTGCTCCTTGAATCAATGAATAATATCACCTTCTGCTATTTAAGATAACCCATGACTTGAAGGGTTTATGGAGTACTAATACCTAATATAGCATGGAATGAGATAGTAGGTTGGGGACCTTGAAATACTTCCTCTAACTTTTCCACTTCCTCGACCAATGTTTCATCATCACTGGTCCCTTCAATTTAGAAACATTTATTCTCAAAGACAATTATGATTTGGTCCATATTTTTTGTCACAGTTAAAAGATAACCCTTTTTCTCTTTTTTTTTCAATTTTTTGAGGTGTCATATGAACTAGCCGAGGGTAAGATGGAGCTAAGGTGCTATGATATTTTATGTTAGTGAAGGACTTCTTTCTGCTTGAAAGAAATTTTTCCTCTGCCCTATGCGTCATGATAATAGAATTAGAAACCTTGAGTGGATTAAACATGCACACCTCATGCTCAATGTGGTCCTTAAGACCCCCAATAAATAGGTCATTCAAATACTCTTCTGTAATATCCTCCACATGTAAGGAAAGATTTTGGAATTGATGGACATACTCCTTTACTGAACCTATTTTCCATAACTTTGCTAATTGGTTGAAGTAATTCTCTAACACACTAGAACTATAGTGTAATTGAATATCTTCAATGAAAACTATCCATGTGACACTTAGACCATTCTTATTCCTTTGAGCACATAACCAATGATACTAGATAAATTGGTCAAGTTTTAGATATAAGGATGCCATGGTCACCTTTTGTCCCGATGGGATCTAATGGAGATAAAAGAAATTATCCATTTGGGTAATCCAATTGAGAGGATCCTTTCCATCAAATTTATACATTTTCACTTTTGAAATAATTCCCTGCCATTGGTGAGGAGATCCACCTGAATGTGTAAAGGATCCTCCTTGATTGGAGTGATTTGGACATGTGTGAGTATTGCTAGAGGAACCCATATGACTAGAATTGGGATTTATGTTTGAAAGAGAAAGAAAAAAATATTTCTTCATTGATTGAAAATTTGTGTGAGGTTCACCCCTAAGGCTACCTTTCGATGAAGAAGCTCATTATTGAGGTCATCCTTACCATATTATTTACCCTTTCTTGAAGTTGGATTTATACCTCGATAATCCCAAACTATAAAATTATAAATCCATATATTCCTTATTTTGTGTCATTCCTTGAGTTTCTTGCGTTTCCTTGGCCTCGCATTGATCTACCAGCTATGATGTAGGTTTTGGGACTCGAGGTAGATGAAATAGGGAAAAACTTTAGGATTTGGGATTTTGTAAATTGACTAGCGAATAGAGGAAATCATAAAAAGAAAACCCAAGCTCATTTTTGGAAAACTTTCCAAAAATATAAGAAACTTAAAACAATTCTAAAAAATCACCCTAGGTAGCCAAATTATGAAAAAACATAAAACCACTATAAATTTTGTAAAACAAGTCAAAAATGCTTGAAATTTGTAGAGGAGCTTACTTGAATGAATTTTCCACACCAAAAAAACAATTGCAAAAAATTTGCTACCAATTTTGAGATATAGCTGAACCTTCACAATTAGGGTTTGATGCAACGTTGGCTAAGATCAGGATCTGATACCACTTGTAATGAAATTACTTGTATAAATATTACTATAAATAGTAATAGATTACCAAAGAACACAAGATTGTAGATAAATAATCTTAATATGCAAGTATAATAGCTTAGCCACTTCAAGTGGGAAACCTTCAAACCATACAATAAGACTCAAATTATAAATATGATTATTAAATACTTGCTACCACCTTTATATACCAATCCTATGTTATGGCCAACACCAAGGCTAAGCTACTAAAAATATGAAATCATAAATAAATAACATATGAAAATAAGAGAGATAATGTAAGCCACAAGTCGAACTACATATCCAATATAAGTTATAGGACTAAGGGCGTAATAGGATTAATGTATGTTGTGTTTGGATTAAATTCATCTTGTTAACTACATATGAGGCCCGAAATTGACTCATCTGTTGAGATGGTCAATCAGCTCTAGAAGATATTATAGATCCTGAAGATATAATTCCATGAGTTTTTATCTACATCATGAATTCAAGTAACTGGAGTTAAGTTGGGATTGTATGGACCTCATAATCTACATAATTCTTGAGGTGGTTTTACACGTTTCATGCTCATATCATTGTGTTAACTAATGTGTCAGCTACATCAACTCATTATTCAACCATATGAGCCATTTATCTCTTTTGCATGAGTTCCTCATTTCAAGTGAGTTTGAATTAGTGATCTAGATGATTCCCGAGCTAATGTAAATGTGATTCTCGACACTATAAGGTGATTCCTACGCTAGTCTGCAATTAACTCTTGTGATGACTCAAGATATACTTTTCCAAATACATTTTTAATACTCAAAAATGTTCATTCAAGCCATAATTTATGAAGCAATAACAATATGAAAATTACAATAATATGAACATTATTACCTTCTAAAATATAGTAAATTATTAATTATAAAACATAAATATTATACACAAGTGCAAAATGATATCATAATAACATAGGATTTCACGTAGGATAAAACATGGAAAAATAGTGGTTTATCATTAGGGTCATGTAATGTGATATTGGTAATTAAATGGATATGGAAGTATCATGTGAAATTGGATTACTTAGCTAATATGGTGACATGCCAAGAAAATCATTGATAATAAATTATTTTTCAAGAAGTAAAGCAAACCACTAAATTAATTTATATTTCATGTATGTAGTTGAAAGATATATAAAAAGGGATTCATCATGTTTTTAGTACAAATTTATATATTCATGAAAAAATAATACACACTTGAGCATTTTTGTTGTCATTGTTAAATGTATAGATTGCAAAATTGAATATTTTTTCCATGAAAATTAAGTCCCCGCTTGAAACTTTCCTCTCACAAATCACTACGAACCCTTCTTCTAGCCAACCTATCCCCGGTTTCAATCTCATTATGTCTTAGAGGAATGTGATAACAAGATTTTCAATTGTGTTTCATATGCAAGGAATAAATCTAGGATGATTTCATGACAATACTAAGCTCCGAGGTAGAACAATTCTCTCTAAAGCACTAAGTTGGCTAATTTTAGCTATATTACAACATAAGGACATCCTTTGGAAGATGAAAAGGAAGAATTAAACCATTTTAAATTTTTTTAATAGAGAAATGATCTTGTCTAAGTTAGTTTTGGGAGAAATATTTATATAATCAATCTTGAAAACAAAACCAGAAAAACAGGTCATTTTGGTGTTGCGAGTGATGAAGCTTTGTCATGAAAAAAACATTTCAATGATCAAGGGTTTACAAAAAAAATTCAAGTCATGGAAAAATTCTCAATGTTTCAATCATTATTTCCCTTTTCTGAGCCTCAAAATCTAGGAGCTAGTAAAATTTTACAAGTTTATGGGAAATTTGGGTAGAATCATCTTTTGGAATAACATGTGAAATTGTTCCTCCATTCCACCTATTCTCCACATATATGCCTCATCCACATGGAGAATATAAGTAACTTGGGGAAATGTTCCTACATTCCTCATATTCCTTGGATCACAACAAATAATGAAAAGGTAAAAAGGGAAAAAAATAGTTATGTCAGCTCCATATAGATCTCATGGAACTATTCCACCATTCCATAGGTTCGCCATATACACTGATAAAAAATGCAGAGTTAGTTAGTCAGGTATTTATATGAACTTGTGGAAAAGTTTTTCATTCCTTTCATTTCCCAAAATCATACCTTTTCTAATTCCTAATAACTTAGTAATTAAATCGGTAATGTTGGATCCCCATGGAGCTTCTTGAACTATTCCATTTTTCTCACTATTCCTTGCATGCCCGCAACACCACCAAAAAAAGAAGGAAAATGGATAATTCAGATAAGTCGATCTATGAGAAATAGAGGTAACTATTCTTGCATTCCCTCAGTTCTCTAAATCTCTACCTAAAATAATAAATGGTAAGTGAAGAAGTTAAGTCAACCTATCATGGAAAAGAGAGAACTATTCCTTCATTCCCTTTTTGGTCTAATTTACACGCCCCATTCACAAAGCAAAGAGATGGATAATTTGGTGGTTGAAGGAACAAGAGGAACTATTCCTAAGTTCCTCTAGTTCTCTTCTAACATTCCTAGATCGACTAATGTGTACATTTTATTAGAATTTTCCCAATTCTCACCAATAAAATGGTAATTTCAATCTTTCTAATTTGAGTATTCATGATATGATGCCAAAACAATGTATTTGTGCCAAAATTGATGTATTAACTCATGTTCTTAATTTGAAATGTTACAAGTGATAAATAGGTGCAAGGTCATGTGAAGGGAAGATGAAGAGTAATATTGTAAATCTATAAATTGTAATGGCCTCTCCATTCCAAAGGGAAATTGTTAATTGTTATAAGTTGTTTAATTTCACTACTACATCAAGCAAGAAAAGCTACATTTCCTCTATCTCCTTGTCTATGTTTGTTTATCTTTTTACTCTCCAACTTCGCAAGTATTTTGATCTTATACAACCAAGAAGGAACTTTATGTTCTTGATTAATGAATTGTTAGAACTTTGTGTCTCTGGTTTATTAGTATTACTATTGATTGCATGGTTGAATTATTCTAATTGAATGTGGACCTATTGTGTCTAATGTATGTGAATTCTCGTATGTCTACTCACAACATTAACCCTCTCTCCCTAATTCTCCTACTATTTACCTCATTTCACAATAAATTCCTCCTTTTTACATTGTACAAGAAATTTATCATAGGTTTAATGGAGTATTCATGTGTGATCTCCAACCTAATGGCCACCCCACATTTTTAGTTACTTTACTTTCAATAATCGAGCCTCTACATACCCAAAAAAGATAAGATTAGACCTACGATGATCGGTCAAAACCAATAATCTACACTACATCAAATTATTTCTCCAATTGTTTTGTTGTGAATCTACCGAGGAAGATCTTCCCTTTGTACACCCTTAAAAGATATCTGAAAATTAAAAAATATATATTTTTGAAACCCATAAAATTAAAAAAATAAAATACCAAAAATGACATCTAAATGTGCTTAAGCCCCATTGAATGCCAATGAAAAATATACATTTTTTTGGTCACATTCGTATCTTAAATCCAAAAAACTAGTGGAAATAATACATACGAGGGATAATCGAGAAAATGGCTTAATTGAATTGGCATTCGAAGAGAAAAATTATCTAATTTTAGGAATCTCATTGTTTAAACAACAAAGAAAGTTGGTCAAGAGTACTTTCCTTAATTTGATCATAACTTTGATCTAATATGGGGTTTTTGTAGGATATAATTTTTTACAAAGTTATATGTGAACCCTACAATCGTTCAATGACATACATACAACCAAAGGAAAAAACCTTGCAACACAATAAAATTAAGATTCCCACCATTTTTTGTAGTCATGAGAACCTAACAGAGGTATCTAGCACCCTTAACCCAGCTCTAGGTTCCTAGTCCAAAATTTTCCAGTAGTTACAACATTTTATGTGCTCATTTTCAAAAATTTACTCCTATTCATTAGTTCTCCATTCCATAACCCTTCAGGGTTAATTTGTGAAATTAGGTAAGTCTTATGTTCCCTCTCTTTGCACTTAGGGTTTTAATTTACTTTAGCTTATTTCTTGCATCAAATGTGTTCTTTATTGATTATTTAATATATGTGACTCTGCAATATCTTATGGTTTTACAAAAATGAATTCTTTGTTAAATCACACTCTACTTGCAAAAGATCACAAATAAGAAAAGAACCCCAAAACCTATGAGGGACTTCATTGTTAAGTTCAATAATCTGCTCTACAAAATTACAGAGGGTACAAGGCCTAAAGAATATTACTAGATGAGATTCTTCACCAATTCTCAATTACCGAAGGTACGATTCATGTTGATAAGAAGTCAAATTTCTACTCTAGATGAGGCTTAAGATCTTATTGTATAAATAGAATATTTTGTGATGTCTATAAATATTAAGTGAGGAAAAAACATGGATAAGGATCAAATCTCAAGTTCTTGAGTTACTAAATATTTGGTGTAAAAACTTGCTAATGATGTACTTGCTCTCAAGAAGTAGCTTTCTCAAAGTAATATGTATAAGGACATTCCGGGAAGAAATTCACAAAAAATATTGTTGCACCTCATAGGATTTCATTTAAGGTTCCACCTATGAACGTTACTTGCAGGACCTAGTCAAATGATGAAAATGAAGAAGAGAATACATTATAAAATGAAAGACAAGAAGGTGAGTTGTTGATTGAAGAAATTTGATCCAGAGAGGTTATTTTCTTAGAATATGCATATTCTTTTAAAGATTAATATGAGAATTTTGTAGCATATATGAACAACATTTCTTGTGTTATTTTCATAGAATAAAAATATCTTTAAAAGGAAAAATCATCCAAGCATGAAGATAAGGAGAAGGAAGAACCTCAATCGGGCAACTCTACTACCATAAAATAGTAAAAAATTATATATTCTCCACTTCCTCCATCCTTGGAGTCAGATAGAAATAAGTATGAAGCCACATCTCATCACAAGGAATCTTCTAAACAAGGTAAGTCAATTTCTTTCACCTCTTCTAAGAATGATCCTTCTTTTTCTGCACATCAAAAATGTAATGAAAAATCTACAATTGCATCCTCTAAACCAAATCAAAGTGTACCTAGTATCTCCTATACTCATGGGATCTCCTCCTCTAGCTTTGATATCATTGAAATGGATCTAAACAAATCAAAATTATATATCTCTAAGTTTGAATACTTGAAAACTCACGCCGAACATTTTTATACACTAGTAAAATTTATCAAAAGTAGAATTTCTAAATCTAGTGTACCATCCATTTCCAAAGGCTTACTCCCCACACCTAAGCCAAGTCAAATAAAAAATATTCTATCTTCTACCACATCATCTACAGGAAAAATTAAACCTTTCGATATTTCCTTGTTGATCAATGGGTACCAAATTAAAATTTTCATTATTCATTATAATACATCTAACAATGTCATGCCTACTAAGGTTGCTCAATCTTCTTATTTGAGTATTTATTGGGAATTAGATCATTTTTACTCAATCGATACAAAGGAAGTTCCACTTTTTGGAAGAATAAAAGATGCCTAATTTATTTCTTTGGCCTATCAAGAAAAGTGAGTAAAATCAATAATTCTAATGGCATAAATGTTACCTACCTACGAGATGATCCTTAGTATAATATTTTATCAGGAGATGGGAGGAGAAATATATATGTAATGGTTTTCTTCCTTGATACCATTCAATAATAAAATGAAGAAGATATTCCAAGAAGCTAAGATGAAATACACGGTTTAGAAGTTAGATGATCCAAGAGCATAGGTTCTCTTCCAAAGAAAGGAATTTGGGAAAGTTATATTTGAAGATAGAGGTAATGGAAAATACTTCATGAGTTCTGAATGGGATGAAGAGATACCCATTCTTGAGGAAAGGCCAAAAAATATTGTTGATGAAATTTTTAGCATGGAATTTGATGGAATGTGTTTAACAACTAGCTTAGGTGCAGGTATTGGATTACCTTCTTTGAAAGGATATTTGTTCCATTTGGATTACATGTTTTAGTTCTCCAAAAATAAAAATACTATTGAATATGAAGCCTTGTTACTCAAGTTGAGAGTTGAAGAAGAAACAGGGATCAAGAAGCTCATAGCTCAAGGAGATGTTGGGTTGATTGTGAAACATGTAAGGGATGTATTTCAAGTGAAGAAACATCACCTTTGTAACTACAGGAATAGAGTTCTAAATTATCTATAAGATTTTTATGTTTTGATATCATTATAGTTCCTCAAGATCAAAACACCAGTGATAACTTATTCGTAGTATCTTCCTTTTGATGATTCCATATCTTGATTTTTATGACCAAAATTTTTTTATGAGACGATTTTCAATCAAAGTGCATCGAAAAACTCATAGAGATGGAAAGTGTTTAATGACAATAACCACATTCTATTCTTGCAACATACTAGATATATTTAGGTCTATGTACTTTTAAGGAAGTGACTCACTCTCATGGGAGATTACTATAAATGATGGTGAAAATACCACAATTGATCAATTAGATGAAGATGGATTAATTTAATTAAAAGGTAACATAATATTTAAGGTGCTAGTGTTAGTAGAGGAATTTTTTTACAAGAATGACATGTTTATCCATGGTAAATCTAAGGATCAACCTAAATATTCATCTGAATATGAGAAAATAAAAATAGGTATAAGTGAATAGCCAAGGATGGTTAACATAGGAAAAATTTGTTCACTTGAGGAATAAAGAAACTTCTCAACCTTGTTGAATAAGTATTCATATGTACTAGCATGTTTATATGATGATCTTAATTCCTTTCGACCACACTCAATACATTAATCCATCACTCTAAAACTATATGCTAAGGCATTTAAAATAATAAAAGAAAATAGAATCTAAATATTTACATGACCATCAAAGAAGAATTAAGGAAACTAATCAGTACCTATATCATTCTCCCTATCCATCACTCAACAAGGATAGTAAATATTGTACCTCTCAAGAAGAAAAATGATGAAATTCACATCTATGTATATTTTTAAAATCTAATTCAAGATTTCATGAAGGATAACTACCCCTTTCCAAATCATGGATCATATCTTATAAGAATTGAATGGTTTAGAAATGATGTGTATTCTTCAAATATTATATGGATAAAAAAAAATTGAGGTAGCCAAGGAAGATTAGTTTAAGAATGCTTTCACCACTCCTTGGGACACATTTTCATATAATTTTATGCCCTTAAATTAATCAATGTAGTTTCCACCTTTCGAGGGATATGGATTTACATTTCAATGATCCGAGGGGAAAATTCATAGTGGTTATATAGATGATCTCACGGTATCATAGAAGAAGAGAAGAGAACACTTGTAACAGCTGGAGTAGATTTTGATTTTCTACATGAGGCATCACATCTCTCTTAACCCAAATAAGTCAATCTTGAGAGTTACTTGAAGAAAAAATCATTGGTAATATTTTAAGAAAGGAAGGTACAAATATTGATCTTAAAAGAGTGTAATCCATACAAATATTATCTATGCCTACAAGCAAGCCATGTGTGAACTCCTTATTTGGTAAGGTAAACTTCTTAAGAATATTTTTCCTTGACTTTACTGAGCTTACAAAAGAAATCATCCATATGATGAAACCAAAGGAATATTTCAAGTGGAGTAAATAATGGAAGGAGTATTTAGATTCAATCAAAGGTAATATCACAAAATCACCCACTTTTGTCTACCCATATTTCAAAAATATTTTGTTGTGTATTGCTATGCTTCTAAGCACACTATTTCCACTATCCTAATTGAAGAAATTGATGATAAATTTTAGTTACCCATTGCATTAATGATTTATCCTTTGAAGGCATATGGTATTAAATATTCACAACATGATAAGAATGCTTATGTTGTGGTTAGAGCTTTGAATAATTTCAAGTTTTACCTCTTGAATTATCATACTATTGTCATGGTCCCTATCCTAGATGTTAAATCCATTATGATGTAAAAAGACTTAGGTGGAAAGAGAGGAAATTGGGTGTCAAAAGTACAAAATTATGAACTTGACATTACACCTTCCAAATTAGTATGAGACAATGGATTATATGAAATCCTTTCTAAAAAAGAATGGAAATATTTTTCCAACTTTTATGTGTTTGATTGAGGAGATTCCTCTTGTGCTCTTCATAAGCACCACCAATCCTTGGTACTTAGACATAACATATTTTTTGACCTATGGTGACTTATCTCTAAGTCTACATTACAAGAAAAGGTGTAATATTCATCTTAAAGAAGTGAATTATGTCATTTGGGAGAACATACTATGTAATAAAGGACTGAATGGTACTTTCCTAAGGTGTATTTAAGAAAAACAATAGAAGAATATCTTCAAGGCATATCATGATCAAGTATGCATAGGACACTTCTATGCAATGGTAGAAATCCAAAAAAAATGAGAGTTGGATATTATTATCATACCCTCTTCCAATACACATACAAATATGTGGGGAAATGTGATCCATGCCAACAATTTGTAGGAAGACCAAGGATCGCTTTCTTTTTCTCTCATGCCCATGATCATTGAGGAACCTTTCCAATAATGGGATTTGGATTTAGTTAGTGTATTGAACCTACACTCCAGATGTCGGTCATATGTATGTAATTACAACTACTAATTACTTCAAAAATTGGGCGGAAGCTATTCCAACGAAGCATGCCAAATCTGAGATAGTATACAAATTATTCAAAGACAATATCATTATTATATTTTTGGTACCAAACAAGATAGTAGTTGATAACACTACTTGTTTCTCTTATTTTAAGTTGATGGATTTTATTAGAACCATAATATTTCACTATCACAGCTTCATCGCTACTATCCACAAGGAAATGGCCAAGAGGAGTCTAGTAACAAAATATTAGTACTATTTTTCAAACAATAATGGATTTTAATCAAAGATATTGGAAAAAGAAACTATATGATGTATTGTGGGCGATTTGATAATTCCCAAGAGGGATATCAAGTAATTATTCTTTCAAACTATAATTTCCCATTCTTCTTGTATACTTCCCTCTCAAAATCTATTGCCATGGTCAAGAAAGGTACCTTCACCTTACCATTGCACCAAGGCCTCATCAAATCCCTTATCAGTTGGGAACTCCCCTTTTGGGAAAAAATGAAAAAATTGGGGCTTCAACTTGAATGTTTAGAGCCCAAGGAGGGAAGTTTTAGTGGGGATCTGATTGGAAAACCTATGGCAAAAAGAACCAGATCCAACCTGATTCAAGGTGGAGTCAAGAAACGAAGCAGGGTGGATGAGGCACTAGAGACAGTTGAAGAAGTGGAGGTTATCTTAGAATCAGGCGAGAACCAAGAAGGAAACCCAACCCATTCTATTTCTAGTAAGGATAAAGATGTTGCTGAAGGGAAAATAGTGATGAGATGGAGAGTGAGAAAGCTTCGGAAACTTATGAAGGAAAGCATTCAAATAACTCGAGAAGACCATTGAAATCTTACATGCTCTTAAAATTTCCCAAAATAAATTTTTTACCGCTAGGACTCTCACACAAATCACATGCTTTCATGTGGGAATTTGAGAATTGTAGGCTAGATACTGATATTAATAGACATAAGATCAATATGGTGTCCATGGACCTAAGGGAACTAACTGAAAAAGTGGAAAAGTTATCTTCTATTGTTCTTAGTGAATAACTCAAAAATGCTAATGAAAGAAGCCTGGAGATGGAAAAGGAAATGTTGAAGATGAAAGAAATCATTCTTTAGATTTGTGATGTCCATCTCCTCAATGTTAAAATCACCATCCACCACCTCAAACTCTTAGTAGAGATGATTCATTCTATGGAACTTGCAAAGGAAAAATAAAAATAAGGAAAAGGTCCTAAAGTGGAGATTCTTGAGCCTAACTACAAGTATTGGAAATCTACTATCGAATCCCTTGTCAAAGAATGGAATGGTTGTATGAATACAATGGGGGAGCTGATAAAATAATGATGAAGAAACATGGGATAATGGTTTTCTACTATTAGTTCATAGTTTTTTTGTTGTTAGTTCTTATGTCTTTCTACTGTTAGTTATTTTACTTCTTATCTGTTGTTTGGAAACATTTACTTTGTGGTGGTTTCTCTTAGTTTGGTTTCGTGATGCTTTTGGTTTTTGGTTGGGCTTCAATGGTAAATCCCTTGGCCTCTTTGTAATGATCTAGTAATAATTTGTATGGGGTAGGGTCCCCTCAACCATTTTTTACCTCCAATAAAAAAATATCCTTTCAAACTTCTATATGGACTTGAAGCTCAAATCCTAATTTCTCTAAATTTACCTTCCTTACAACTGGAAATGGTAGTAGAAAATGGAAAATATTCGAGTTCTCTTAACAAGAGGATTTTCTACTTGGATAAATTATATGAAGATAAACAAGTAGGATTTGATGTACTAAGAAGTCACTAATCAAAGGTGAACAAGATATTTGATCAAAAGACACAAGATAAAAGTGTTTATATTGGAGACCTTGTCTTCCTCTCTGGGACAACAGAGAGATCCCAAAGGAATCCATGGAAATTTTTACTTTCTTTAGCTTTACCCCTTCAAGATCAAGCATTTATATGGAGAAAACACATAATTTATTTCTTACCTTGATGGGAACCCATTAGAGTTTCCTTGCAAAGTGGGAAACAACTAAAAATATACAAGTAGTAAGGTTGGTTATTGTACACCTAAAAATCAACATGTGATTTTAGATGCACTCGACTTCGAGGTCATGCTAAGATGATCGAAGTGTGTGAGATTGAATGAATGATTGATAGACATCTAAAGTAAGTTTTTGGGATTTGAAATGGTAGCATGAAACCCTAATAGTTGAGTTTTTTTAATTAATAAATAGTGGATATGACTGGGTAACATGAATTCCATAAGGTTTTATTGTTTTTTTAATTTGGTTTCTAAACTATGTTGAAACTTGGTTTTAAATAAATAAAGGAAGTAAATTTAGTTTAAACAAAAGGAAATTTTTTTTAGTCTTTTAATTATCTAGATTCATTCATGATTAATTAAATGAAATGAAATAATCATCTATTCTATTTGCATGAGAAATAAATGAATTGAAAGAAACTAATTAAAAACTAATATCTCTTGTGTGTTTTCCAAAATAAAATAAAATAACTAAATAAACTATTCTATGACACGTGAAATGAATTGAAATAAAATATTTCTACTTCTAATGAAATAAAATAAAATAGGAATAGCCAGATGTAGCTATTCCTCTGTTTTGGATTGTATAACAAAGATATTCTAAGGAATGTATTTGAAAATCATTAATCTAGATACAATGAGTTTCTTTTGACAAGGTTCTACCTCAAGTTTTCTAGAAAGGGAAAAAGTACTCACAATAAATTTCCTCTTTTCCATATAAACTTTCCTCGGAAAAAAATTCTAGATTGACTAACAGAAATAAAGATAAAAATTTCTTCACTTCTTCCTCCAACTAAATTCCTAAGAAGATCCACAGAGATAAGATGATAAGGATATATCAATGGAATATATATAATTATTTTGAAAATAAATACTATAAGGAAAATAAATGTATTGAAGAAGTGATGGAATCTTCCGCTTCTACAAATATAATAGAAGATTCCTTGTATTACAATAAATATGATTAAACAAAGCTTCAAAATAATTCAAATACACCTCCAACCTAGTTACTATTGGACTGTGATAGCTTCCCAGATGTGGTGTTGTAATTTTTGGCTCCTCAACTCGTTTCCTCTTCCAAAAGAGATGTCGAGATGATCTTGGGTAGTGAAAGTGTTGGCTAGTAACAAGGAAAAATAAGAAATTGACAATGAATGACTTGGTGTAAGAGATGAATGAAAGCATGTGGCGTAAAAGAATAAATAAAAGATTTAGTTATCTATGTGGTTCCTATAAAAAATTGAGCAGCATAACTTTACATCCAAATTCTAAAAATTCCAACCCATCATATGGGTAAAAACTTGGCTTTTATAAAAACATGGGGAAGAAGAAGTCAATTTACATGTGTCTTTTAATAAGTGAAAAATCATCAAAAGGAGAGGCAACAACATTATAAACATAGTAAACAAGGAAGAGAATTCTAATACAAATCCAATGAGCCTAAAAATAGATGAAATAGTTGAGAAACAAATGATAAAATCACTCCTAAAATCCAAACACAAGTTCAAACACACGTGTTTTAATTTCACGCTAAATGGTGAAAGGACCACCACTTTTGACAAAGTGGTGGTTACGTAACTTTCATGGTGGTTGGGCAAAATTTGTTGATAAAGAAGTTGAAAAGGGACAGAATGTAGCCTACACATTAATAATGACCTTATTAAATTGAAAAGAGGATGAAATGAATCATAAATCATAGAAAGGAGAGAAGGAAGGATTTGGATCTCATTTTTATCTTGGAAGAGGTTTTCCTCATCAATGGAGACATTTCTTGTTGTTTTTGTTCTCTTTGTGTGATTTTAGTGTGTATACATATTACCCCTAAGAGTGTTTTACTCATGAATGTGCTAAAACATGATTTATAAGAATGATGCTCCTAAATGGGAGGGTTAAAATTTTTACCTCATCCAACAACACGTTGATTTGATTTTAGCCGATATTTTTACCGCCTACAAAAGGAAAACATGAATCAAGTGTAGTATAAAGAAATTTTGATAAAATTTTCAAAATAAAATATAAAATTATGTACTATTCGTGTGAGGTGAAAAGTCTACTTTCCTCATGCATGAAATACCCGCATACATCACTCAAAAAAATGTTATAAAATACAAATATGTGCTCTATATATTTCATTTTCACTTTTTTATGAAATCATTGGTGTTTTTCATGATTGTTGAATTTAAAGCTCTAGATTTCTGATGATCATTTCATTCGTGAGTATAGTCAAATTATAGGGTATTTAGAAGTGATGGAAATGGACCCAATGGAAGTGGATGAGGTGCAGAAATAGGTTATAAATGAGACATTTGGTATTTTTATGTTAGGATATGGATTTTAATTTTTTAATTCCCTTAAGGGGGTTTTTAGGAAAACTATAGCCAAAATAATTGCAAGGGGTCTCAAAGATACGGATAGGCAGAGTGCCTTTATTTCTTAGTAT
The DNA here is from genome assembly GCA_018340775.1 of Taxus wallichiana var. yunnanensis. Lineage (NCBI taxonomy): Eukaryota > Viridiplantae > Streptophyta > Pinopsida > Cupressales > Taxaceae > Taxus > Taxus wallichiana. The sequence goes on from CM031240.1 coordinate 589,790,017, forward strand.
CATTTTTTTGCATGTATTTCAATTTTTTTAATTTTTGGCTCATGGTTGAGTGTTTTGACCACACTTTTCCTCCAATCAAATCTCATTATAATCAATATTAACAAACAAATGTGTATGTGTGTGTGCGTGATTATTTTTGGTCGACATCCCTTTGCAAATTTGTTTGCTTATGCTTTACTTCATTTGTGAACTCTTGTATGGTTAGGAATGTTCAATGTTTTATATTTTTAAATGAATTTTTGGATGATAATGTAATATGGTAAAAAAAAAATTACATTAGGCTACACACATGGTTACAAATCACACTTAAGAAGCTTTACTTTCAAAAAATTCTTAGATATTCCATTCTATTGGAAAATGTGTTGAAGAAAATATGATGACAAGATAATATCACTTTGTTGTTGAGCCCACACAACTATTAATATGAGAGGGATCATCACCGAGAGCCAAGAAGTATGTGAGATGTATGATTAAAAATGTGTGAATAAGAATGGTTATCAATAGACAATAATTTTGATAAATACTATTCGGGAACTTAAAACTCAACCCCAATCAAGATTAACTAACCAAGTTCAGAATTATTTTTTCTTATAAAAATTGACTCAAATTAGATATGTGGATGGCCTACTGATTGGAAAGATATGGCCAAGGAATGATTATTTCTCCTAACATGAATATATAAAACATTTTCTTGGGAATTTTAAATATTCAAGAACTTTGTTTTATTTCGTTAAGGCTCTTTTCCTTATATTTAACATGAACCCCTACATATTTCTCATGCTACTAGTAAGAAGTATGGGCTCATCACCAAGGAAAAATTTAGGTGAGTAAAGGAATCTTCCTCTTTTCATATCCTCATGCTACCAGAAAAAGCATGGACTCACCACCAACGATTGGGAGGGACAAAATATGTAGTTATTTGTGATAATAATATATCTATTTTTTTACCCTATTCATGTATTTTGCTTGTTGGGAAGGAACATTTTCCACTCAATCTCATCCCCATGCAACTAGTAAGATACAATGGCTCATCATCGAAGAATGATTTGGGTGAAAAAAATTTTGGATGAAATTATTAGAATATTTTTGTTATGGAGAGAAATTTTTAGGGAAATATTTTCCATCAGGAAGATTCTAGAGAAGTGTTATAGGAGAAAAACATCCAAACTAGAAGAAATCGTAAAAGGGACGAATCATGCAAGTCCTTGTAACATTAATGTCTAAATTTATCTCATGATTGGTAATGATGATGATTATTATATAGTTTAAGAATGTGGAGAAATTGTAGAAATGTCACGATTTATATATTTTCCAATGTTTTAAAGTTAAAAAAGAATTTGAAAAGTGATTTTCCATAATAAAATTTAACTAATGACAATGAAAATGACATAGATGACAATAATGAAAAAGTACAGTATGGAGATGCAATGACTATACAAAAATTTCCTTGGTGACACGATTCGATGGATTCACTGAACTCCTCATCTTCCAAGGTGCACAAAAGATAGGTAGGATTCTTGAAATATTCATTCACATGAAAAGGGCCTAGTAATTTAGGTTTAAACATATTAACCCTACCCATTATCTTATCTATATGAATATCTAATCTCAACATAAGATCACCTGCTTGCATGGTGCGGTCAAATTTTTTTTGTTAAGACACACCGTTTGCATGAACATGATGGTTTTTTTCAAATTTTATCCCTTAATACGGAGGTGTGGTCACATTAGACGTATTTTGTGTTAAGGGTTCATGTCTTGTTGACATGGTAAATTTTTTTTTAACATTTACATCTAGACCAAGGTTGGGAATGAGAGAATCCATAGAGAAGGATTTTGTGGAGATCATTTCACACTTAACATCCTATTCTTCCTCTACGATATTTATACCATACATATGTCTATGAGATCATCGGTAGGAATAAAGGTTAGACAGAGAAAATTCCCAAATCCTTGTCGTTTAAAGGGGAGAATGATTGGCAAATCACTCTCTAAGAGTTTTACAATTTCTTTTGTGGTTTATTTTGGATACAAATTCTATAGATGAAATATTATTTGTTTTTATTTTGACCACTTTTATCATTTTTGACTTATCGACCTCAGATTTCAAAACCCACTTAGTAATCACAATTGATTCCTTTAGATGACATGATTTTTTAATGTATTCGTAGGGGAATTCATATTCAAAATGAAATCTAGGTTTCTTCTTGAGTTTCTCCAAATGTATATCGAAGGGTTTATGATCCCATTGAGTAAAAAAATACCTTCCCCAAATGGAGGATTCTAATCTATTAGAGTAAAGTGGAAGGAGTGGCTTTCATCCTATGAATCCATAGTCTTCCCAAGAGCATGTTGTAATTCATTTCCTTATCTATGATGTAGAATTTAGTTAAAATGGTTTTTCATCCGAGGGAAACAAGGAGGACTACGATTTCAATTGAGGTAGATTTAATACTATCATATCCTCACAATGTGTTTCTAGTAGAGGAGAAATTAGTCTCCCCATATCCAAAATTATGCAAGAAAGAAAAGGGGACTACATTCACAACATCCCTATCATCAATCATGGCTCTCTTGATGTAATTGTTATAGACCCACACTTGCAAGTATAATGTAGGATCTCCTCTTTGGGATATTTTGGCGTAGGTGGGATCTTTCTTATATCAAACACAAACTCGATATATCTATCATTTTGTCTTAGAGGATGTATATCAAATTCAATATGATTTATTTGAGCCTCAAGTGGAGGTGTAACATGGATTAGATGACCAAGCCTTAATGTATCTATCAAAGCAGAATAATGTGATGGGTGATTATTCAACAAATATAGAAATTAAATGTGAGAAAATGTTTTTGTACCATAGAGTGTCATCCTACAAAAGAGAGTGAGTGGGAAGAGGTTTTGAACTATATTCCCTTTTTTAGGTCATTGCACTAATTTCTGTCTTAATTTATAACTTGACTAGTCCCAAAATATTTGTCTTGTTTCTTGGGTCCAAGTTAGGGAAAATTTGAGAATTTTCAGAAGTTGGGGATTTATGGTCATTATTCGCAATAGGAATACCCTTGTTTAATTTTTGATAACCTACTTTCTCATATTCATAAAATTTAGGAACGGGTCCCAATAGAATCTTAGGTGTGTGTTCTAAGGTGAAATGGGTCATATATAATCAGGTTGTGAAGATCCTTTATAATTTACTAGAAACATATCCATAAATAGATGTTGTTGATTTTATGAAAGTATTTGGATGAACTTATTATTGTCTCCACAAGAGCAAGCATTATGACCAATAACATGGTGAAAACCACAATACATATTGGGATTATAATCCCTCGATTTTGATTTAGGTTTCGTTATTGGTTATAACCTTGGTTGTTGTTTTGAATCAGATTGTTGTAACTATAATTTTTTTCCCCTTGGCTAGAATTTTGAGATTGGTTTTGGCCTTGGGACTTATCCTTTCGAGAGGGAGGAGGATGGTTAAAATCAACCACGTTGATAAAGGGGATATAATTAGGATATATTTGGTCCCCTATGCTTTGTTGTTATCAATTGAAGTTAGTGTTAACAATATTTGTAATATTAGGATTATTTACTTGGTGGGTAACACCATGGTTACAATTTAGGACCTCAGGCCCTTGGTTTTGGTTCTACTATTTTGATAGATTGCATTGTTTTTCGGGAAAAAAATATTCCATTGAGACCGTAAGTCTTTCATCTTCTTTCAATAATCGCTTAATCAATTTGAAGTGTGCCTTCCAACACTTCCTCATTACTATGGAAGGAAAATTTTGCAATTCCTCCATGGTTTCTCACTTGAGTGAGTGGAGGAAGAAGTCACAAAGTTCCACTTGGTCCATGTTAGGTGTACATGCGGAGGAGTAAAGAACTTTATGCCATATCTGAATGAAATGAGTACTAGGTTTTTTTAATTCTTTTTTAATGTGTAAGAACTCTCTGATTCACATTCAAAACAAACTTTTCATATGAAAGGATTTGATGAATTTAAAAACAAGATATTTGAAAGAATACACAAAATCATCAAGGATTCGATTGTACCAATCCAAAACGATTCCTAGAGGTTCTTTGGAAATATTTTAGCCACTACAGACATCCCAAGGAAGAAATTCCTTAACCGTAGTGTTGTAGGCATTGATACAAGTGTTAGGACCACCCTCTCCTTAAATTTAGGTATATTGGGAAACATGAATCAAATAATAACTTCCTATATGGTGAAACCAAAGTTTTTCTTCAAGTATTTAGTGTTAGTTCCCATCACATAAGATTCCAACATGGAAGCTCCCCAGATGAGGGGGAGGAGGAGGAGGAGAAGTTGAATATTTTTTTGTGTAAGTATTGAAAAGGGTGTACGATTCCCTTGAAATGGTGTAAAAAGACAGGAACTGATACATATATTATTATGAGTACTTTGAGTACATACACATGTAAGGAGGAATAACATTAGGGAATTCATTCATATATTTCTAGTTATAAAACCCCACACTATTGAAAGTGGTGTATGGGAAAGAATTTCCAACCAATCCTTGTGTGGGGTAGGCATGAGATGAGTGAGGAGCCATACCTAGTGTATCAAATATCATGATAATATTACTTGGGTTTGATTGAACTAGATAACCTTGTTTCATAGGGTGTTGTATTTGTTACTTGTTGGTAGGAGTATATCCTTTATTATCTATGAAATAACCTACGTTACGCCCTATTACAAAAGTTTGTTTGAGTTTGGGATCTCTCTTACTCTCTAATACTCCCTAAAAATGTAGAAATAACATCAATTGGTGTGGATTGAGCCCCTTTTTAGTTGCATATTGTGTGATGTTTGATTGAGGGGACATGTGATACCCTATTATAAATTGTTCGACATTAGTATTCTTATTTTTTTTAAAAGTAGGTGTTTTTAGTCTTGTTTCCGCTACAATTTTTTCAAACATCTAAAAGTTACAATTATTCATAATTTCCAAATAATTTTCTATTATGTGAAGTGTATCAGTGATTTGCGTAAAAATTTCATCCTTCATTGATTGCATGACGATATGCGGTTTTGATGAGACCTAGTACGGGGACCAATTTCACCCGTAAAAGTCATATTATTTATATTGAATTGACCGTATTGATTTTTTATTGGCTAGTTTACCTCATCTATTCTCACATGATTGGTATAATTTGATAATATCTAAGGTTATTGAACTCTATTTGTGGAGTTGTGAGCCCATCCAGAAAGAAAGGGTATAATTATGGTTGAACATGGGTATCGTATCTATCAAAACGCAATGGCCCATTAAACTCTATTCTAGATATATTTGTGGAGGTTTAAAATACCAAAAAATAGAGGAATATGGGGAAAGGTGGAATAATGGAAATAAAAATAAAAGGAAACAAGAAGGAACTAGTCCTTCATGTTGGGTTCACCAAAATTTGTATACCGAAAATCAACATGTGATTTCGATGCACTTTACTTCCTAAGGTCATGCTTTGAGATAACCAAATTTTGTGCTATTGGATGAATAATTGATAGAAAACTAAAGGAAGTTCAACGGATATGAACTAGTAACATGAAATCCTAATAGTTGAGTTGGTCAAAGGGATAAACAATGGCTATGATTGGGTAGCGTGATTTTCCTATGGTTTAATTTCTTCTTTTAATTTAGTTTGTAAACTATGTTGAAACTTGGTTTTAACTAAATAAAAGAAGTAAATTTTGTTTTAAAAAAATCAAATTTTTAAATATTTTAATTAACTAGATTCATTCCCAATTAATTAAATAAAATGAAAGAACCATATATTCTATTTTTCTAAGAAAGAAATGAATTGAAAGAAACTGACTAAATATCTAATATCTTTTTGTATTTTCCAAAATAAAATAAATTAAATAAATAAACTATTCTACAATGAATTGTAATAAAATACTACTACTTCTAATGAAATAAAATAAAATAGGGAGTTGTCAAATATAGTTATTCCTCCATTCTTTAGATTGTATAATAGAAGTTATTCTAAGGAACATATTTGAAAATAATTAATATAGATACAATGAGTTTCTTCTAACAAGGTTCTACCTCATGTTTTTCAAAATGGAAAAGCTTCTCAAAAGTAATTTCCTCTTTGGCATATAAACGTTCCCCTAAAAACAATTATGGATTGAATATTAGAAATAAAGATAACAATTTATTCACTTCTTCCTCCAACTAAATTCCTGAGAAGATCCACAGGCTAATATGGGAAGAAGTTATCAAGGGAATATATAATAAATATTTTGAAAATAAGTACTATAAATATAATAAATGTATTTGAGAAGTGATGGAATATTCCACTTTTACAAATATAACGAAAAATTCCTTCTACTACAGTCAATGTGATTAAACAAAGATTTAAAATAAATCAAAAACACCTCTAACCTAGTAAAATTTAAACTTTGATAGCTTCCAAAACATGTTTTAGTTATTTTTTCTCCTTAAATTTGTTTCCTCTTCCAAAAGTGATGTCGACATGATCCTTGGTAGTGCAAGTGTTGGCTAGTAATAGGGAAGAACAAGAAATTGAAAATGGTTGGATTAGTGTAAAAGATGACTGAAAGCATGTGGTGGGAAAGAAAAAAAAAATCTAATTTTTCTATGTGGTTCCTCTCAAAAATTCAGCATCATAACTTTACATCCAAATGTCTAAAAAAATTTAATCCATGATACAAGTGTGAAACTTAGCTTTTATAAAAACTAGGAAGAAGTCAATTTACATGTGCCTATCAAGAAGTGAAAAATCATCAAAAGGAAAGGCGGTCAATATTCTAAACATAGTAAACAAGTCAAATAATTATAATAATAATCCAATGAGCCTAAAAATAGATGAGACAATTGAGAAACGAGTGATAAAATCACTCCCAAAATCCAAACATGTGTTTTAATTTCACATTGGATGGTGATAAGACTTCCATTATTGATAGAGTGGCGGTTATGCAACCATGATTATTTAATTCATTTTATGAGTGCATTGATGTTATTTTTGATAAAATTTTAGTGATACCATGTTTGTGAATATGTATTTAATATCATGGGACTATCAATTGAGGATTACGGAAAGTGACATACCAAAAACAAATTTTCATACAAGGCATGGGCAATATGAGTTTACAAAGTGCTCCCTTTTGGACTTAGTAATTCCTTATAAAATTTCATGAAATCGATGAAAAAAATTCAAAGACTATGGTGATGGCTTCATGTTAGTTTTATTGGATAATATATTGATATATTTACATATACAACAATAACATGTTTATCACTTATAGTTAACATTGTAGAAATTGCAACAACATAATATCTTTGGAAAATTTTCAAAGTGTTCCTTATTTATGAGAAGAGTTCACTATCGAGGCCATATCATTTAAACATATATAATTTTAGTAGATCTATAAAAGTTACATGTTATTATGGAATGGGTTAAAGCTAGGAATGTGTATGAGGTTCATAGTTACATGGGATTAGCAAGATACTACAAGAAGTTTTTAGAAGGATTTTATAGGATTGAAATCATATCACTTCTTTGCAGAATAAGGGGAAGAAATTTGTTTATACATAAATTGTAATCAAGGTTACCAAAATATTAAGGAGAATTGAACATTTTCATTCTATTGCAAGTTACAAAACCTAATAGTTAGTTCACCATTACTATAAATGCATCCGGTTAAGTTTTTGGGGTATTTTTGATGGAGAATAATTAGGTACTATATTATGAGTCATATAATATTAGACAAGGGGATTTGAATTCCACTCCATATGACTTTGAGTTAGAAGATATAGTACATTCCTTTATGTTTTGGATTTATTTCCTTCTAGGAACACAATTTTTACTCAAAATTGATCACTCGGGTTACAATATATTTTTACCCATCCTAATTTAAGTGATTGAAAAGGAAATAGATGAGATTTAAAGAGCATGTATGATTTGGATATAGGATATATGAAGGTAAAAAGAACAATATTGGAGATTATCTTAGCTAAATATGACATATAGTGGTCATGCCTCGAGTTAGGAGCATGTTTCAATAATTTTTTTGAGTAAGCTATTTTCAGATAATTTTATGGGAAGTTAAAATCTATATTGGAGACTGATATCCCATATAGATATGAGTGTTACCAATTTGATAGAGATGGACTTCCTAAACTCCATGAAAAAGTGTATGTATATAAGATTTATGGATTGAGGAACCTAGTGTTAGAGGATGCATATATTTCTCCTTATTTATGTCACCTAGGTGTGACAAACATGTTAGTTGACCTCAAAAAGTTGTATTTGTTATTAGGTATCAAAACGATGTCACAAGTTTTGTTTCTAGGTGTTTTGAGTATCAATGAGTTAAATTTTAATAGGTTCATATAGTAGGGTTGTCATACCATCTTGAAAATATTGTATGAAAGTGGTATGTTATTAGTACAAAAGTTTTATTGGTGGTTGAAGAAAAATTCACCAAAGTACCCCAATTTATTTTAGGGAGTTTGAAGGATGACTCACTAGTTTAGTGAAGTGGTCTCTTTATAAGATATTTCATTTACATGGAGTTCCCAAGAAGATATTTCTTATAGAGATACTTGGATGACCTCAAGATTTTAGAAAAATTTGCATAGAAATTTGAGAAGGAAGCTACATTTTATTATTATTTATCACTTGAAAATAGATATTCAAACAAAGAACGTGAACCAATTATTTGAAGACATGCTTAAAATGTAGTGTGTCGATCAAAAGTATAATTCATAGGATTTATTTCCTTTAGTTAATTTTTATTATTAAATTTTATATTATTCAACATTGGGCTTGACTCTATTTTAGGAATTTTAAGGGAGGAGATGTCACACACATATCATTTGGGATTGGGAAGAGGATAGATTGGTTATATGTCCCAGAATTTTGAAGGACATAGAAGAACTAGTAAAACTAATTATGAAATACTTATTTAAGGATGAAAATAGTTAAAATATCTACCCATATACAAAATGATATTCCTATAGAGTTTGTAGTAATGGATAAACTATTTTTAGGGTAAAACGAAAGAAGATATCTATCAATTTTATAAATTCTTCCAAAATATAACCTCGTTGTGTTAGACCATTTGATGTTCTTAAAGTGGTCAATATAAAATCATATAGACTTGTATTACCTTTGGATCTATCTTGGTTGAATAATGTTTTTTATGTGTATTTATTGAAACATTATAACTCTAATATATCTCATGTTATTTGTTAGAAATCTCAACAGGTGGAGGATATAGGAGTGCTTCTTATTGATCCCCTACATAAGCCTTAGGTTCATAAACTTAACTTGAAAATTAGGGAAGTATCTCATTGTAAGGTCCATTAGAAACAATATTGAATGGAAATTTATACCAAGGAAGCATTTGATGGAGTCCATAGAGCATACCTTATTTTATTTTAGTAGTTTTTAATTTTCTTATTAGTAATAGTTAGTGGGATGATGATTTCTCTTAGTGGGCAAGGATTTCACATCCCATATTCATACATTTATTGTTTTGGATACATTTAGATGATTAGGAGGTTGATGCCACATTGATATAACTTTATTTATATTTTTATTTAATTTTATTATCATTATGACATGTTTTGGGAGTAAAATATTAGTTATAAGTTGATTTGATTTAGTAGTAGATGATATTAAAGATATTTACTCTAATTTTTATTACTCTATATATGTTTCTCATATTTATTTAGAGTTAAATTTAATTATTTGAAATGGATAATGAACTAATTATTTTTATATTCTTGTTTTTATATAGTTTGTATCACAAGAAAGAGTATCCTTTTGGAGAGGAGAAAATATGCAACAATGGGTATGGATAAAGAGATTTTTATATGTGTTTTACTACATGGTAAATGGTGTAAACCATAAGTTATATATATATATATATATATATATATATATATATATATATATATATATATATATATATATATATATATATATATATATGTATGTATGTATGTATGTATGTATGTATGTATGTATGTATGTATGTATGTATGTATGTATGTATATGTATATGTATATATGTATGTATGTATTTATTTATTTTCATTTTTAGTTAGTGGATTTACTAGCAACACCTTGTACAAACAAACATGTTCATTTAATCATGATATGATGATGATGGAGATTTCACGCTCTCACTACGGTGACAAGTGCAATTTTAATTTCTCATCCTTGTTGTGTGACACATTGTTGTTTTGATAATGGCATACTCATCACATTGTTTATGTTTTATTCATATTATGTATTTTATATGTAGTTACTTGTAAAATGATAAATTGAATAGAATTGCATTAATGAGGAAGAAAGTAATTTATGGTGGCTTGCATCAATAAGGTTTTTTTGGGGGTGGGGTGTACTTATCTTAACCTTCCTAATTGATTTTTGGGCGTGTCGGTGTGTATGTGTTTGTGTGTTTTATTTTCACATAATATCTGTATGCATGTTAAACTAATCTAAGCTAACAAAAAGAACCTAACACCAAGTAGATTCATAACTTAGTTAATCAAACAAAAATGTCACAATAAATCATAAAGAAAAGCTTAAATAATTGCAAAAATAGTGAATCTATCATAAAATATAAACCTCATTTTATTTTTGATGTGATTTTATATTGTAGGTAGTTCCTTTATGAACCAAACGTAATGAAGCACAATCAAGGAATTTCTCCAAGGAAGAGGAAGAGATCTCACCAATATGGATTGATTGTAATTTTTGGTTCTTCTATTACTACTCTTCGCCAAGTAGAAAGGGGGTTAGAACAATGCTTTCCAATAACATGAAAATTATCTTATCAATTGAAAATGTCTTATAAGAACATGGTGTAAATTAAAACATGGTGTACTAGGTTATTTATATAATTTTCCATTCTTGGAAAATTTTGCATCCTAGTGAATGTGGGATAAAGGTAAAGTAAAATTAGAAAGGGATAAGTATTATTAGAGAAGATTTGTTAGTGATTAGTAACTCATGGGAGTTAGGGGTATTTTAATTAATCAACTAGGATTAATTAATAGGCCAAATTAAGTTGGTAGAATTAATTTGGAGGGAATATAGTAGAATTTGAAGGATTTGAGAGGGGATTTAACTAATAAGAAGGTTTATTGGTTAAATATGAGATTGAAAGAATTAATTAATTAATAAGGTTAGTTAATTAATTAAAATATGATTATAACTTATGAAGTATCGTTAATTGGCATCTAAGATGAGGGGAAGACTAGTTAATTAAAAAATTATCCTTAATTGGTTGAGATAAAGGGTAATGTTAGATAATTAGAAAAATGATGGGAAAGAGGATAATTACTACAATTTTAGTATTAAAATTGCATAGTCAGATTTAGGTGTCTAATTTTTCCCCTCTTTGATGTGGTGTAGCGCAAGTGACACCATTTGAAAGATAATAGACAATTTTATTTTGAAAGGATAGAAGAAAGATTAGTATGATGGATGATGATGCCCCATTGAGTGTTAATGGGGTGATAGAAGAGGGATATTGATGCTTGAAACTAAGAAGATAAAAATTATCATGTTAGAAGAAAAACCAATCGCAAAAAAAGATATAATTTTCTTAACGAGATCCTTGTGAAGAAAAACTCATAAAGCAATGAAGGGATTTAAAATTGGATTGGTTAGCCATTGTTAAATTTGATTGATTGAGTGGATATCATTCCTCAAGTGAGGGAATAAATGGAGGGAGGGAGAAGAAGTATAAAATTATATGTAGAAAATTAGGTAAAACGAAAGATAAGATAGATGATAGAAGGGAATATCATGACATAGTATACACACCATATTGGTTTGAAAATACCTTTTTTATTTCATATGAGAATACAAAATAATAGTAAAATGAAATGAAGAGCCATAATATGTAATTTTTTCCATTGCTAAAGGACTGAATCAAAGAAAAAAACATAGGAAATGCGATGCGATAAAGTAAACAATCGGAATGTAAAAAAGCATGAACAAACATACTCAAACAAACAACATTCAATAAAGTTGTATCAATGTTTTTGTTATCCAAATTCAGTTCCTAAATGTTCAAGTTATACGACAAGGGTTAATATGATACCCCAAGAAAGGATACATACAAGGGAGTAAATGGAGGACATAGAAGTCCCATGGAAAGACATGTATACTATGAAAATTCTTTAAGAAATGATATATGCCCGAAGACAAAAAAATAGCAAGAAAACTAGCTTTTTTGGTGAAGGAAGATCACAAGATGATCCACATGTCATGTGTTAGAATGAGTGAGCACTGAAGTAGGATGTTTTATATTATAGTTTCGATCTTTAGTGTTTTTTATTTTTTTCTTGTTTTTAGATTTTGCAATTTGAAATGCTTAGGATTTTAGAAGGTTTTACTAATGTTTTTGGTGTTTTGAGTTTTTAGCAATGTTTTTGAATTTTGGAGGTGTTACTAATGTTTTTGGATTTTGAAGGTTTTACTAATGTTTTTATATTTTGGAGGTTTTACCAATGTTTTTGGATTTTCTTAGATTTCTCTAAATTTTTAGGGTTTTTGAAAATTTTCTGAAGCTATGTAAAAGAAAACAAAGACACAAAGATTCCCCAATGAGAGGTGAGAATATACAAGGGTTAATCTCACACATATATACAATAGGAAGATAATCCAAATCAAGGCCAAGATGGATAGGTTCAACATGATGATGAACTCAAACTAATGAAGTGCTAGGAAGGAGAGAGCATGCCCCAGTGCAAGCTAGATAAGAAACATATAATAGAAAGGAAAAATAATATTTTTATTGAATTAAGGGACAAAGTTTCCCTCAAACATGGTAAAAAGGAAATCTTATGCATATGGATTTTCTAAATGAAGCATAAGAACAATGAATTATATAGAAGGATATGGAAAATGTAGCTAGAATAATCATGATGAAAAGGTGATGAGCCAAAGGAAAAAATTGTGAGATAAGATAAGGACTAAAGAAAGATTATAAACAAGGTTCAAACAACACCTGATAATATACTAGTCCTTTTTAGTCATAGAGATCAAGTGTGTGTAGGTGTAAATTAATTACTTGTCAAAGGGAAGATTTAATAGTCAATAAGCGAAGAGACACTATAAAATGTTTAGGAATGATTTATTTTGAAAGGTGATTGGTGAATGGATGGTAGAAGGATATTTTTACATTACTCCGTTGTTAGCTGACATCTATAGCCCCGATAGAGATACTAGAAATACCCCAAAAGAGAGTTATATATTTTTCTTCTTTTACTTTTTGTTTTTTTATAAATTATTTTTCTTTTAGAAAAGTATTTCATCTTTATTGATTATTTGTCAAGGGGTTAAGAACCAATGATGACTTGATGGAAGGATTTGGAAGTTATTTTGATGATGACATTGGCTAGTGTCAAAAAATACACCCAAAATTCTTCAGAACAATTTTATTAAATGTATGATGGTGATGATAGGATCTCTAAGAGGTCAGTTGTTATTTAGTTTACCATGGTAATGGAATACCCAGTTAGGCGATGCAATACAGAGATCAATGACCTAAAGACACACTAGCTAATGTATAGGAATGATTTATTTTGAAAGGTCGATGGTGAATAGAGGGTAGAAGTAAAGTTGTACATTTCTCTATTATCATCTGGCATCCATATCCATGATGGATATGTATTTTATTTTAGTTACAACATTTTTCTCTGCCATCAAGATGTCCATATCCCTAGTAGAGATAGTGGAAATTCCCTAAGACATGAGTTATATTTTGTTTTTCTTTTGATTTTTGATTTTTTGAATGATTTTTTCTTTCTAAAAAGTATTTCAACTCTCTTGATTGTTTCATAAGTGGTTAAGAACCACTTGATGTCTTGATGGAAGGATGTGGAAGTGATTTTGATAATGACATTGGATAGTGTCAACAAATACACCCAAAAGTATTTGTAATTTTTAAAAATGTATGTTGGTGATATAATCTCTAAGAGTTCATTCATTATTTAATTTACTACAAGTAATGAAATACCAAGGTTAGATGGATGCAATAGAGATCAATTAACTATAACGATTTTGAATAGACTAACTAAAATATTTAATCAAAGGGTTAAAAATTATGGGATATTTACAGAGGAAGGGAAGGAAAGAAAAGAACATTCATCTGTATGCAAAAATGATTGCAATGTTTGATGGTTGTGCCTTTTATATTTTAGTAATGTTTTTATGTGTTTTATTTTTATAGTTTTGATTTTTTAGGGTTTTGATAGTTTTGTGAATGGAAAAACATGAGGAGAAAGGAAATTTTCGAGTTTCAAGGAGAGGATGGAAATGGATGAGATAGGGGGAAAATATGCATGATAAGGTAGGAAGAATATGATAGGATGAATGAGAAGGTTAAGAGAAACAATGTCACTCCGTGTGATAGGATCTAACAACAATGTTTGTGATATCTTTGATGACAGACACTAATATTTTTTTCTTATCAAGAGTGATATTATCTCCAATCTCGAGATCATTATGAGACCATAATCAATAATTACTGTGAATTATCTTTTGATATATATTTTTATGTGGGAGCTTGAGTTCCCAAATACATAGATTTTCAAACTATGTGCAAAAGTTGGCGATGGCATTGGTGTGAATTTTGTAATCACATTTGTGAATTGGATTTTGTTATTTTGGAGTTTTGAGAGATTTTGACATCTTAGAATTTTTGACCTTAGTTTGATGAAGAAATTGTTTGTGCCTCTTACAAGCTAACATGCATGATTTGGTTTGTCTCGATAAATGGGAGAATAAAGTTGATGTTTGGGATTGATGATGAGAGTATTAGGGATGATGGTGGGACTGCCACAGATGTTGATAGAGGAATGATATGAAGGACCAAGTGGATAAGGATCAAGGATTGAATGGAATGGGCTAGGAGGTGGCAAAAGAATAGAATATTATGGGCTACCCAGAGGTATCCCATAGATACAAGATGATGGGATACTGGATATGTCTCATAGATAGAATATTATGAGATACTAGGATGTGGCCCAAGTATTGAAGATGAAGGGATACTAATATGTGGACCAAGTATTTATGTTAATGGGCTACCAAAAGGTGACCCATAGAAAGAAGATAATAGGCTACGAGGAGATGGCCCAAGTATAGAATATGAAGAGATACCTAGAGGTGACCTAAGGAGAGATTGTGATTGATGAATTATGAAATATGATAAATATTTGGGTGATAAGAATGTGGGATCGGACTCTTGGATAGGCCCCATCATTTCACCATGCGACAGAAATGAGAAGATGGAAGAATAAGGAGGATCAATTTTAATGATTTGAGGCTCTTCCTCTATTTACTTGACAATAGGAATCAAATTATTCCCCACATATGTGGATGCATTGAGTTTGAAAGAGAATCATTTCTTGTGATCCTCTAGAGGAATTTCATCATGTAGCCCCATGAATGATTTAATTGCTTCTTCATTCCAAAATAAAACAATCTGTATGGTTTGTTGTTGGTTGATGATAGAAGTTTGATTTGAAGGAAGGGTTCCAACAAGTGTTGAAGATTGAAAATATGTTTGATGATAAAGATTAGTGGATTAGGAGGTTATAGAATAAGATGACTCAAGAGATGAAGTAGATTCATATTTGGCTATCTCGCGAGTGGAATTAGATTTGATTTTGTGATAGTTTTTATTGGATTTTATAAAATATTTCATAGTGCATATAGAAGAAGGGCATATTTTGGATTTTGACCCAGGGGTCAACTTGGATGGTTGATTAGATGATTTTTACCGAAAAATATCTTTAATGGAGGAGTACATCAACAAGGTGATTGATTAAGAGGATCCTTTTAAAAAGAGAGGATTGTGACTCAAGATTTGAATTGGATGTTTAATTAGAGGATTTTGTATCGACATGGATCTTTAATAGAGGAAGAACTTGGAGAGGTGACTGATTAAGGGGGTCCTATGGAAAAAGAGAGGACTGTGACTCAGGAGTCAAATTGGATTCTTGATTAGAGGAATTTTTACCAACATAGATATTTAACACGGGATGACGTCGGTGAGGTGACTGATTAAGGGTGTCATATAGAAAATATAGGACCTTAACTTAGGATTCATATTGTATTTTTGATTTGAGGATTTTATATTGTCATAAATATTTAATAGAGGAATATATCTCGTGAGGTGATTAATTAAGGGAATCCTATGGAAAAAGAGATGACCATGACTTGGGAGTTCAATTGGATGTTTGATTGGAGGATCTTATACCGACATGGATCTTCAATGGAAGAAGATGTCAGTGAGGTTATTGATTAAGGGGGTATTTTGGAAAAAGAAAGGACCGTGACTTAGGATTAAAATTAGATAGTTGATTATATGAGTTTGTATCAACACAAATATCCAATAGAGGAATACGTTGGTGAGGTGAATTACTAAGGGGCCCTATAGAAAAGAGAGGACCCTGACTCAAAGAGTTGAATTATATGTTTTATTTAAGGATTTTGTATGAATATGGATCTTAAATGGAGGAAGACGTAGGTAACATGACTGATTATTCTATAGAAGAAATCTGATTAGATGAGGCTTAAGAATCTGAGGAGAACCAAAAGAATATAATTTATTAGGAGCTGAAGGTAGGAAAGTTGAAAATATAATAAGTTCCCTATTGTTGACAGCATGAGGATCCATACAAGATCTAATCCTAATTGGCATCATTTTATGTGAATACTCGGACCTAGATTGTTTGGTTGAACTCCTTTATGGTAAACATAGTTCCATGTCATTTTGAACAACATAACGATGACCAACTAGAAATTTTAAAAATATAGGGATTCTGGTGTGATTTTTGAAAGGGAGCCTAAGGAAAACAAACATCATAACGATGTAATTTTGACAATCAAGAAAGGTTTGGAAAATAAGTTACAAGTGTGAATGTCAAAACTTCTAATGAAAAATTTGGTAGGGTAACGGTTGTGAAGGAATATTTTCCTAGGTGTGAATGTCACAAAAGTTATTTAAGGAAAATAAAAAAATGTGAATATCATAACAACGTAGTTTAAAAACATAAATCAATTTTGAGAAAACAATATTTCAGTATCAAACTGATTGGATATGATTTTGGCAATGCAAGAACACAATTTCAACACTCAAATCAAGTTTTAAGAAACAAAAGGTTTAAGTGTATAAAAATGGTTGATACCATTTTGGAAGCACTTCAAATAGTTTGCTTTGATAAAAGGGGAGAAATTTTTTTTGAAGGGGGATTTGTTTTGTAACCAAAAATACACGGTGAAACTTTAGTAGAGTTTCACCTTCTCTAAAACAAGGTGAAAAACAAGACAAATTTTTGGTTAGTAAGGATCTTGATACTAATGATAATGGATCTAAAAAAGTTAGCCCTAATGCCAAATATATTCCTAGGGATTTTTTTCTCAAAACTCACAAATATTTTTATAAGAGAGTTACACATTTTTAGATTAAATTATAAACAAAGGACCACTACCCCACAAAAAATTAATGAAAGAGGCCTCAAACAAACAATTTTTGATATTCCTCAATGGTTTTAATAGTCTAGTAGGTGCTTAGGGCATATCTCATTTCATCACCCAGATTCCCTTGATGTGATAAATACTTTGGGGTTCTTGTAGTACTCATCATAATGAGTTTTATGGCTTAGACCAAATTACTTCCCACAGCTTAAAATCAGATGGGTTTTACCCCTTATCCGAACCTAAAAATATAGTTTGAGTTGTTTTTTTATTTGATTTAAAAGTAGGATTTTCTTAAATTCCTTTCTTTAAATGAGGAAACATACACACAATATATTAGTAATTTTATTTTAATTTGGTATTTGATGAGTTTAAATGGTCCTACAATCAAACAATTAGTAGTTTTCCATATATGAGCACAATGTTAGAAAAAGTTTAAGGATCTTAACAATTTATATTTCTCAAGGTCTCTCAAAATCGTAAGAGAAGAGCATGTGTGGTGTTTGATAAAATTAAACCAACCAAGAAATATTAAACCAAAATTTCAAGTGTTAGCCCCATTTTCAAATTAAAAATGAAATGTTAAAAAATCATCCAAAATCATTGTCATTTCTTATTCTCAAGATTGCTCGAAAGAGAAACAAAAGAACATACATAGTTTTGATCAAATTATAGAAAAAAATTATTTTCAACTAATCCTTTAAATGTTAGCAATATTTTTATAATTTTTTCTTTAGCAAGTGAATATGAAAACCTACAGACAAAATTTAGTATTTTGGAGTAAAAATGAATCTAATGCACGAATAAAACAAAAAAATTAGGAGAAAGGAAACCCTAGATTTTATGTAAGCTGAAATCCCAAATTTAAATGTTCAGTTCATATTTCAAATTGATACCTTTCCATCTCAAAAATGGATTTGTTTTAAGTTCGAGATCAAAATTTATGGCCCCTTAAAGATAGGCTATGCTCGGACGGACATATGAATGCTTGAGAAAACAATTGAATGCTTGGGAAAAGAGATGAATGCTTAGGAAAATAGAAGAATTCAGGGAAAAAAATTAACTCTTGGGAAAAAGAGATGAATTCTTGGGAAAACATATGAACACTCGGAAAATTATATGAATGCTCTAGAAAATAGATAAATGCTTAGGAAAAAATATGAGAACGCTTGGGAAAATATATGAATGCTTGGGAAAATAGATGAACGCTTAGGAAAGGAACCTGTACCTTCACAAAAATGTAAAAAATGAGGAAAAAAACCAAAAAGATGATATTTTTCTAATCAAGACTCAAATTTGACTGCATTTCTCCTCCTGAATACCTACACATAAGAATCAACAACTCCAAACATCATCATACATTCTCAAAAACAAAATAATTCTAGCAAATTTAAATAACTTCACACGTAAAATAATGAAAATGAAGCCTAAACTAAGAAAATAGAAATAGTATGCATGAGACATAGGGCTCCCACTAGGTGTGTCACATGTATGCATGTTAAACTAATCTAAGTTAATGAAAATAACCTAACACCAAGTAGATTCATAACTTAGTTAATCAAACAAAAAAATCATGATAAAGCATAAAGGAAAGCTTAAATAATTGCATAAAACATTGAATCTAACATAAAATGCAAACCTCCTTTGATTGTTGGATGTGCTTTTAGATTGTAGGTACTTCCTTTATGAACCGAATGCAACTATGCATGATCAAGGAATTTCTCCAAGGAAGAGGAAGAGATCTCACCAATATGGCTTGATTGCCATTTTTGTTCTTCTCTTACTACTCTTTGCCAAGTAGAAAGGGGTTTGAAAAAATCTTTCCAATAACATGAAAATGATCTTATCAAGTGAAAATGTGTTACAAGGACATGATGTAAATTGAAACATGGTGTACTATGCTCTTTATATAGCTTTCTAGTTTTGGAGAAGCTTACATCCTAGTGAATGTGGGATAAAGGTAAAGTAGAATTAGAAAGGGATAATTATGATTGGAAGAGATTAATTATTGATTAAAAACTCATGAGAGTTGGGGTTGATTTAATTAATCAACTAGGATTAATTAATAAGCCAAATAAAGCTTGTAGAAGTCATTTGGAGGGAAAATAGTAGAATTTGAAGGATTTAAGAGGGGGATTTAAGTAATAAGAAGATTTATTAGTTAAATACGAACTTCAAAACGATTAATTAATTAATAATGGTTAATTAATTAATTAAAAGAGAATTACAACTAATGAACTATCATTAATTAGCATCGAAGATGACAACGAGGCTAGTTAATTAAAAAAGTATCATTCATTATACAATATAAAAGAGGAATGTTAGCTAATTAGCAAAAAATAACTAATTATAATGAATTGATGGGAAAGAGGATAATTAGTGCAATTTAAGTATTAAAAGTGCATAGTCATATTTATATGTCTACATTATCTCCTTATTTTTTTTCACCTTATTTCCTCACTATAAGGTGAAATCTTTTTTCTCTAAATAGGATTAGCCATCAAGGAACCCTATGCTCTATGCACCTATTGGCCTAGACATTGCATAGGTTGGTGTGGCATATTGCCACAATTTCCTACCATAATTTTATATTATTTTGTATATATGCACATTTCTTATCATTCACATCATGCATGTGGGACTGATGTCCATCGTTACACCATTTTTATAATAATCAATATTTTGTTATGTAATATAAAATAATAAATAAGGAATGTATGTTCGGAGAATAGGATCTATTTTGATAAATTAACTTCTAATATTACTTTTACAAAATTAGAATAACATGTTTATTCTTTTTATAATTGAATACAAGCTTAAGATACATAATATAGAAAGAGAGAGACTTGGATTTACAAAGTTATACAATAAGAATTTTGGTAGAAATACTCAAGAAAATTTAAGTGCATAACATGGAAAATCTACACTACTAAAATTGTGATGTGGAAATATCCTAGTACAAAATCATACAATATGGTTAGGATGTGTAATCTAGCCCTACCCATTCTATATGGTCTTGGATGCCATCAAAACAATGCTATGTAAATTTGGGTACTTTGGTGGAAAAAAATATAGTTCACTATAAAACCCCAAATGTAACACAATCATAATATTTTTAATAAATATAATTGTTGGTTTCTCAAATGTGCACCCACCTCTCAGATCTTAGAAGGGCCGAGACGTTTGAGACCACAATGGAGCCTTCCCTAGGCTATGGGACCTTACGTGCTTGGGATAGATCTCTAGAGAAGGTTGGTTCCTCTATCTATTTCTATTGTTACTGATACTCCTAGTGCTGTAAGGGGAAACTAAGATAACAATGTGTTGTCATGAAAATGTACAACAGGGAAATTGGAAGTTTCCAAGCACGACAACTATACCCCTACAGTGAAATTTTCATGTTTTATCATTCCTAGGCACCCCAAGTCAAATCCATTAGTCTGGTCACCCCCTATTTGATGTAAATTTTGTCACCTAGGTGATTTAGGAAATTTTATTCATTCCACCTAGGTGATTTTAGGGACTTCGCTGGCTATCGCTGGCCTTCCCAAGACTGGATTCAACCCCTTGGAGTGGAACAGAAGGGAAAAATTCCACATGGAGGTGAATGGAAGACATTATAAAATCATGGAAATTATCTTGGAAGTTTTGGGAAGTTTTGAAAGACTTGGATAAGTCTAAGTAAAAACAGGGTTCACAAGCCTAGGCGGTACACAGGCCTAAAACAGTTGTTGGGCTTCAAAAGAAGATTTTGGGAGCTCTGAATGGAGTTAGGAGTAAAAACAATATATCCAAAAAGATGATTCCAATACCTACATAATGGTGAAATAATATTTTTCACAACACTTTGGCGCATCAGGTTTGCAGGCAGTGTTTCTCAGGAACATGTGGAGTACAAAATCAAAAATCTGATTTTTCATGGATAAAATGGAATAGTAAAGACATGATACCCCACCATGGTATTCATAATGCAATTTACAGTCAGGGATCATATAATTTTTTCCAAAAATTCCATCGGGAGCTCAAGTTATCACTATTACAAGTTCAGGACTTAGCCAAATTTTTGGGAGGACATGTGTCAGCACCAGGAGCCTGGTAGGATTTTGTGTCCCTTACATCCCCAAGGTAAGGGAAACCAAGGTTGGAAAAGTGCACCTGACCCCTTGAATCCATCTCAGCCCTCATATGATCTCTTGACCCTCATGTGACCTCTAGACTAGATAGTTCATCCCTCGGGTGCATTTTTGGAGCATCCATTCCCTACCGTCGGATCGAGTGCCACGTGTCACCTCCAAGACCATCGTCAAAACTGATGTCCCTTATGAACCTAATGTGGGGACATCAGACATGGAAAATTGCACCCATCCCCATATGGAGTCATTTAGACACCGTACGCGTACCCAAAATTGTAAGGGCATCACGATGCCAAAACGATGTTACAATGCCCCAATGATGATACAGGTCTCCTCGCAAGGTGTTCAGAATCTGGAAAATCTCTCCAATTGTGTTTTAACATCCTGAATGCCCCACTTAGCCTCCGTGTGCTTTATTTTTCTCTTTTCCCCTCTTTTCCTTTGCATTTTTGTCTTGATGGATTTAAACCGCCGCCTCGCTTAGGCAAAGGTGGTCTCGTGATCGCTTTGCCTAGCAGGCGGCAATGGTCTTGTAACCACCCCCTACTTAGGGTAGTGGTCCTTCATGTGTTTTCTAGCACATTTCTTTGAACACAACTCACATAAATTTTCAACTTTTACCAACTTTCTCACCCGCTTTGGCTAGTATTTATGTTTTATGTCCCTTGGAATAGTGTTTCTCCATTATTTAATGGTAAAAGAGTCCTAGTTGGAGTTACCTTTGGGTGAATGGGAATTCTATAAATAGCTGGTTTGATTACAAGCAAATGGCCCCTCAAAACCACCCCTCATCCTCTCATTTCAATAGTTTAGTCTTTCAATTCTTGCTTAGGAATTCAATAGTTTTCATTTGTTGCATGCATAGTTAGTCTTATTTTGTTGTTTAGAAGCCACATGATCTTCTTGTTCTAGTGTTATTATTGTTTCATACAATCAATTGAGGTAGGATAGTTTCATTTTTAGTCTAAAGCCATTAGAGTTGCAGGTTTTGTTCGTCAAGAAGGATAGTTTCAGGTTCTGGATGTTTTGTGTTGTATGACTCGCAATAAATCCCGCTAGGAATTGCATAAGCCAAGCTCTATTCTCTTGCGCTATCCCTCTCCTACTCGCATTGTATTCAGTCTACATCCAAAGCTACCATTGTTCCAATACCTACTTCTATTGATGCTAGCATTACACACTTTTCTGGATTCACATGAGCACGAAGGAACGAGGAGACCACACTAAGGGGACAAAGCCACACACAATTAGATTCACCACTATTCTATAAAATCTAGGTTTAAGCTTTCAAAGTTCTAGTTAAAACATACCAAATAGAGTAGTGAATTACTTCATTTCGGTTACGTTCATTTTTTATATTGTTGGGAAGTCATGGGGATCGATAATTTCTAAGAAACTATGATTCGTTCCTCACTTCTAGAGGTAGGATTGAAAATCTTTCAATTAAATTAGATCAGTTATTTAGTTATTTAGAATAGATTCACAATTGCACAGATAAGTAGCTATAGTTGGCTACCTTGTTTGTTTTTAATTATGTTATTAGGTTAGTTGTCATTTTCTAGATATATTAAATAGTTGTTATCTTAATTTCATTAAATATTCTGTCAAAAATAAAAAAATAAAGAATTTATATATGCTTTGTGGATATACTTTGCATAATTAGTTTACTTTTCTTTAGTTAGATTTATATTGTTTCTCTTGTATGACAATCACGGGACCTAGGGAGCCCAAAGAATATGTATTTGAGCCAATCGTGTCTCAACCAAATACTGTTGTAGCAATAACTGACATAGACCAAAATCTCATAATTCAGGTCTTACGAGTAACATCGGACCTACAAGAAATCAGCACACAAATGAGAAGATTAAGCATAGAAGATGACAAGGTGCATACATTTTGGTCAAACCAAATAAATTATAGATTGCCTTAATAGATATCCGCATGACTATAGAAGGGATTAAAAGAGAGAAAACATTCAGTTGTGACCCTTTGGTCCCACATTCAGACCAGGAGACATCCTCATTGACATAGACACTAGCTTAAGAATTCAAGTTTCCAAAACACCTGTAAGGTACTCTGAGAAGATTACACAACTTTTAGTTCTAAACATAGAGGCCGAAAAGGCATACGACTACTGGATATTAGGGATTAGGGATTGATTCTACACATGACCATAGGAGGTCCACAACAACCACGAACTTACGGTTGTGATCCATAGGTCCCACAACCCAACGGGCCCATAGGTTAATCAGACGTTGATGCTGGTTTACGCACATTAGTATTTAGGTCCTCTCCACTTCCACCAAACATTATTGCACAACTATCCTCACTAGACGTAGCAGCTAATCAAGCTAAGGATTTTGGACTAGACCATCACCCATAGAATCCACTATATATCCATCATCCATTTTTTTATGACCCTATCGGGGATATCTACGAAGCACCCACAGGTCATTTTCCATGTATTCCACAACCTATAGATTGGATCATGCCAGAGCTCGATATTGATTAGAGCCTTTGAGTAGTCATCCTCACCAAATGATCTATCATGCCAGTTCAAGTTAGGAGGGCCTTTTTTTCTTTAGATTCATAGATTCCATTAGTATGTGTCGAAGACATAAGATTTCCTAACTAGTTTATCTGCACCCCACGTATATCCCATCCCCATCGGCTGTCTCAACATGACCTCGGGAGGTCAGGTGCAAGGAAGAGTTACTTGTAGATTCCCATGCTCACATGTCACTTTTCCATCATACAAAATTGGTGAACCCGACGTGAAACAAACAACTGCTTCATCTTCTCTACCTCTTTAGCCTCCACATCAGCTTCACCAACAAAATTGGTGAACTGACGTTAAACAAACAACTGCTTCATCTTCTCTACCTCTTTAGCCTCCACATTAGCTTCACCAACAAAATTGGTGAACCTGATGTGAAACAAACAACCGCTTCATCTTCTCTACCTCTTTAGCCTCCATATCAACTTCACCAACAAAATTGGTGAACCCGACATGAAATTCCTACTTTCTGGTTCGGAGTCATATTTCTACTTGTTCTTCCAATTAGTATACTTTTCGTCTTTTCCACCTCGTTAGCCTTCACATCAGCTTCACCCCCAAGATTAGTGAACCTGATATTGACGGAACAATTTCTTCACTTTCACACTCTTCTTTTAGTTTTATCCATCTTCGCTTCTTCCCATTATTCTGCGGGTATTCATATACCCTCCGAATATGTTGAGATTTGATGCATATGGTAGACCTCTCCTAGGTCTTGAAGCATACTACGATCAACTGAATAGAAAACCATCACCCTCACTCTCAGCATGGGGTGATAACTATTCAACTAACCAGTTTTCAACACAAACTCTGCCTCAAAGGACTAGATATAGTTTTTCTTTCCAAATAGAGGAGTTAGATCAGATCACTCAAATGCAACAACCAGAGCCTTCAGGCTTGAACAACATGACGCTCACTAGAGAATCTGGTTCATCTCCTTAGGTGTTGCTTAGACCGCAAATCAATAGAAAATCATATCCATATTTGTTTTTAGATGATGAATACTTAGCACGTTATGCTAGGAGTGAAAAACACTCTCAAAGTATGTACCCACCTATAGGAGGTTTACAAACACAACCTGAGGTCTCTTTTCAAGAAAACACCTCCATTCCTCCACCTGTGGGAAATTCCCACGATGGAACTTGGCAGGGTAATGATCAGTTCATAGTAGGGTACCATATGCCTATACAACCTCAAGGTATACAACAAACACCACTAAGGCAAAATACTGTATCTTCACCAAATGAGGTCATCTCAGCCTTAGTCGAGAAGGTTAGAG
Source organism: Taxus wallichiana var. yunnanensis (assembly GCA_018340775.1). NCBI lineage: Eukaryota > Viridiplantae > Streptophyta > Pinopsida > Cupressales > Taxaceae > Taxus > Taxus wallichiana. The sequence goes on from CM031240.1 coordinate 589,815,486, forward strand.
GGTTAGAACTTTCTCAGGAAAGTCAAAATTCACAATTCATGCAAGCAGGAACTTCCAATCCTCCACATCATCCCAGCCAAGTAGACCTCCTCACAGGAATAGGAAAATTAGGCATGCCCCCTCAATATTTACAGAAAACACCAACTAGAACAACGTTTTCAAATGCCACTCCAATTGAGATTACGATACCTCCCAACCTAACACAAAATAACCCATTCCTAAGCAATGCTCCTCTCGTATTTGAACATGTATTCCAAATCACCACAAGGAGATATGTTCTCTTCTCCCGGGATGTTTTATCAACCACAGGGATTTCCTTATGTCCCTGCAAATGCATACGCTACACCATATCAAAAAAAACCATCCCACCTCCACCCCTCAAAGAAGCACCATCAATGGTCGAAACCTATGTGATAGGGACTTTTTCAAAATATTTGAAAGATCCCTTAGACTTCACTATACGAAGTTTCATGCTTCCAAGACCTCTTCCCGATCTACCCAAATATAAAGGGAGGGAGACCTGAATGCACATATTAAGGCCTATGCCACAACCATTTGAGAATTGATCCTTGGGATGGATTTGTTGCTAAAATATTCCCCAAAAATTTAGAGGGAATTTCCCTTGATTGGTATTACAGAATACCTGAAAGCCTCCATCCATTCATTTAAACAACTCATTTCAGAGTTCATCAAGGCATTCGACATGAAAAAATTGTTGAGAATAGGAATCGGGAATTCTTACATATTAAAAAGAATACAATGAATCATTGGTCATTTCATCCAAAGATGGCATACAAGCCTTTATTCTTCAGCAAGCACTCCAAACATGGATCAAATGGAACTATGTGATTTATTCCTTCATTCTCTCAGTAGAGAGGTAAAGGAAGAAGTCCAGAAGTTCCCACTAAGAACTTATGATGAGGTGCTCGAGAGCACTCTCTGAATAGATCAAGCTGCAATAGATAGCGGTCAAGACATATGGAAAAAATGGGAGGTTAATCATCCCCAACCAAAATACTATGACTTATCCTACTACCACAAACACTAATCAAGGACCTAAAATCCTTAAGAAAACGTGGAGCGACAACAGATGGAGTAATTGACCAAACTAAAAAGGAAAATATTGTAAATGCTCCACCACTAGTTAACAATCAATGAAACAAAAATTTTACCCCAACAATCAACGCGGTGGATTTTAATCATCCACAACAACAACAACAACAACAACAAAAGATCCAGACACAGGGTCCAAGTCAAAACTCAACTGGATATCAAAACTAAAGGCAACAAACACAAAACTTTAATCCTAATAGTCAACGGTTTAATCAAAGTTTTAGACCACAACACGTGCCAAACCAACAAACTAGGAGTTATAATCCCAACTCGTATTGTGGTTTCCACAAAATTCAAGGCCATGACACTAGGACTTTCCATAATTACAATAAGTTCATGCAACGTCTGCCAGAGGAACAAAGACAACTTTTCATAGATATGTTCTTAGCAGATCCTGCATCACCTATGCCAAACACTTTCATGGGAGCAGTCTCCCCTCAAAATGCACCCCTCAAGATCTTCAATGATCTGCTCCCAAATCACAATAACAACAAATTAAATCCAAATGGGATGAACAAGGGTGTAATGACAGGAAACAATGATCATGAAGCCTCGACTTCACTAAATCCACCTGTCGCACCGCAATTAGGAAATCAGCCATGAACCAAGATAGTCGGTTTAGTGGAGTTAGACACTGAGCTACATGTGGAAGCCATAACAAGGACACAAGAGTATTCCTCTCAGCCAAATCCAAGTTACCCACTAGAGCCAGATAACATTCAACAAACATTAGTAAAACCCGTAGGTGCCTATGATTTAATTAATGACCTAACAAAGACCTTCTCTCACATCTCCTTTTTGGACTTGTTGAAGAACTCTCCTGCCCATAGGGCTGCTCTTTTAGAAGCATTAGGTTTAGGTCATTTAATTAACATCACTCCACCTCCCGAAACACAGGTAAACCATATAGACTTTGATATCCACCCTCCGGGCAGCCGGATAGGGATGTTGAATTTATATTTGACGTAAACAAAATGCCAACAGATGCTAAAATTACATGTAGAGGTGATCCGACCTTGCATTTACAAGTATGGGTTTACAAAAATTACGTTAAACACACAATGGTTGATAATGGGGCAGCAGTTAACATAGTCCCCTTCTCTTTCCTTCAAAAGCTAGGGTATGGAGAAATAAATTATTCCACGACTCAGAAGACACTAAGAGGCTATGATAGCCTTAAAGCCACTTCAATTGGAACTATAATACTATTAGTCACCTTGGGACCCAAAACAATCCTCACTGAGTTTTATATTATAGATCGGGAAACCAACTATAATATGATCCTCGGCCAACCATGGATACACCGTATGAAGGCAATCCCTTCTATGTTATTTCAGGAAATAAGATTCTTGCACTTAGGAAAGATATTCATAGCAAAAGGTGATCCGAAACCATTTGATATACACCTAGTAGACCTGAAGAAAAGGCCAGGTGTTCACTCTGAGTTTGAACTCCCAACAAACCAACTTAACAAACCAACCAACTCAAAACCAGAAGAAAAGTTGATACCTACAACAGAACTAGAAATTACGAACCTAGTCAAGAGCATCCCAGCCCTCAAGGATGAAGCTAACATTGTAGAAACAATATCATTAGGAACTACTACAAAAATTGTTGAGTTGCTAGAGCAAGATTTACCAATTTTCCTACCATTTGATTCCATAGGTATGGGATGTACCCTAGGAGTTGGTTCTCTTCCAGCAGAGGAACTCTACATGGTAGAAGTAACCAAAGTAGAAGAAATAGATGTAACAAATGTCCCAACATCCATCTTCCCAAATAAACATTGGACTCTCCACTTTGATGGAGCTAGATGTCGTTATGGGGTTGGGGCAGGTGTGATCTTTACTTCTCCCGAGGGAAAGATCCTACCGTTTTCCTTTAAATTAAATTTTGAATGTACAAAAATGGTGCTAAGTACGAATCCCTCCTCCTTAGTCCCATCATAGCTAAAAGAATCAGTGTTAATGACATAAGAGTGTTAGGAGACTCACAATTAGTAGCAAACCAAATCTCTGAGGTGTATGAGACTAGAGTTGAACACTTACAGCTCTATAAAATAGAAATATTAGATTTGAGCAAAGGATTTAACTTCATATCCATTGAGGTAATCCCATGAGAACAAAACCTTCTCGCAGATTTGATAGCAACCTTAGCTTCATGTTTCACTCCAAACAGTGAGTTGGAAGACACTCGTTTCATGGTATCCCTTCATACTGAACCATTAGTAAAGAAAATGTCAACAAACCCTCTTCTAACACACATAGCTGAGAATAAATCTACTATCTTAGGTCACGTTGACAGTGATAGAGCCACTCTTGATTACCTAAATTCCTATGCAGAGTTACATCTCACCCATCACATGGTAGATTTTTCCTTAATCCCACATTCGTCTTCTTACTTTGGAAATCCCATGGTAGAGCTTCCCCCACAAAAGGAACTCGACATATACGCGGTAGAGAATGGAGAAGATCTGGAACTACCTCTAGCCCCACCTAAGTTTGAAGAAGGTAACACTTCTTTAATCAAAGAAACGATTGATATTAACATCAGAATAGAGGAAGAACCAAAGATCTTGAAACTAGGATCTTCGTTAACTCCAGAAGAGATAGAAATACACACTCGAATCCTCAAAGAACATCAAAAGGCTTTTGCATTTAATTATAAATAAATGACGGGAATTACACCACACATCGTGGTACATAACCTCATCACCAACTCAAATGTAAAGCCAATTAAACAAAAATCGAGACCAATGAAACCCAAGGTAGCTCTCATGGTGAAGGAAGAAGTAATGAAACTTCTCCAAGTAGGGTTCATAAAACCGATTGATTACTCTCATTGGGTATCTAATATCGTCCTTGTTCTAAAAAATAATGGGAATATATGCATCAGTATAGACTTCGAGACATTAATAAGGCGTGCCCCAAGGATGACTTCCCATTACCATCCATTGACGTCATCATTGACACAGCAACTAGATTTGAGATTTTGTCTCTCATGGATGGGTTCTCAGGATATAATCAAATTAGAATATCTGAACAAGACCAAGCCAAAACCATGTTCAAAACTCCTTGGGAACTTATTGCTACACTATTATGCCATTCGGTCTCAAGAACACTAACACTACATACCAGTGGGTAATGACATACATATTTCATGATCTTATTCATAAAATCATGGAATCCTATGTAGATGACTTGTTGGCCAAGGCCATGAAGCACTGTGATCACCCGAAGTGCTCCGCATCATTCTTTCATGTTTGATCGAATATGGAGTCACACTAAACCTAGAAAAATGCATTTTTGTGTGACAGGAGGGAAACTCCTAGGTTACATTATATCATCATGAGGGATCGATGTAGACCCAACCAAAATCCGGGCTATTCTTGAGATGATCCCACCATCAGACGACTCTGGCATTAGATCGTTTCTTGGAAAGCTCGGTGCAATTCGAGATTCATTCTCGGACTTAAGTTTTGTTGTTCATCCGATCAACAATTTGTTGAAAAAGGATTATTGCATTATTTGGACAAATAAATGACATGAGGCCTTTGAAGCAGTTAAACACTTCTTACTGTCTCCTCCCACATTAATGCCACCTAGACCAGATCATCCTTTGATCTTATATTCACGAGCTATGGATGTCTTGCTAGCCTACATGTTGGCTCAAGAAGATGACGATAAATGAGAATGTGTGGTCTATTTTATTAGCCGAACATTTCTCGATTATGAAACACGTTATCTACAAGCGGAGATGAGAATGCTTTGCCATAGTATTTGTAACTAAATGCTTAAGACATTACATACTAAATCAAGAAACAAGGGTTATGGTAAAAACAAACCATTTACGAACTTTCCTCATGCAAGGGTCCTTGTCTAAAAAGGATGGACACTTTATAACCTTAATGGGTGAATTTGAATTAACTTTTGTAAACCAGAAGTCCATTAAGGGACAAATCATTACAGATTGATTAGGTGACAACCCGTTAGACAGAGGCAATCTAGTAGATCTAGATTTTCCCGATGAATGCATATATTACATCTAAACCGACCCTCCCATCTCTAAATGTCCTTGGTATACCGATACTATCAATTTTATCATGGACCATACGTATTCGAAGGTGCTACACCACAACAAATAAGGAAGTTACACATTATCGTAGCTAAATATGTTATTATAGAACAAGTGCTCTATCATAAGGCTTTCAATCAAATGCTTCTAAGGTGTGTTGACAAAGAAGAATCCAAGAAGATTCTCTACGAATCCCATAATGGAATATGTGGAGACCATTTTTGTGGTCATGCCACTACCCATAAAATACATTGGATGGGCTATTTCTGGCCCACTCTAGAATATAACACACTAGAGTTTGTACACAGATGCCATAAATGCCAAGAATTTTCCCACAAGATTCACATACCGGCACAAGCTCTATAACAAATCGCGACTCCATGGCCCTTTTCTACATGGGGTCTAGATTTAATAGGAAAATTCTCTCCCTCATCAGTGGATGGCCATAACTTCATAATCATGGCCACCGAATATTTTACCAAATGGGTAGAGGCTATGCCTCTTACCACTGTACCAGGTGCCATGATCGCCAAGTTCATTTTGAACCAGATCATTTATAGGTACGGTGTCCCACAAGTCATTATCTCAGATAATGGCACATCCTTTAAGAATGATGAGGTTTGTGAGCTATGTAGCAAGTTCAAAATAAACCATCACACAACCTCTCTTTACTATCCTCAAGCCAATGGGCAGGCTGAAGCAACAAACAAGACGTTGAAAGCTATTCTCCTCAAAACGGTAAAAGAAAACAAACGAGATTGGAATTTAAAGTTATATCCAGCCTTGTGGGCCCACCGAACCTCAATAAGAACACCAATAGGAGAAACTCCTTTCTCATTGGTATTTAGAGCAGAAGTAGTTCTCCCACTTGAGGTTGAAATACCTAGTCTCCGCATCTCACTACAAGGGATTCTAGATGAGGAAGCTTATAGAGAGGCACACCTCTCCCAACTAGAAATCCTAGATGAGGCCAAGTTAAATGCTAAACAGTGGCACAGAGTCTATGCTGACCGGATGTGTTGACAATATAACAAAAAGGTCTATGAGTGAGAAATATATGAAGGAGGTCTAGCTCTAAGACTAGAAAACCATATCAATAAGAAAATCGGCAAAGGAAGAAAGTTCCAGCCCAAGTGGTTGGGCCCATATCGAGTCATGAAGGACTACAAAAATGGTGCATATCTCTTGTGCACACTAGAAGGTGAGGAATTTGGTGAAACTATCAATTCCTTGCACCTTAAATGGTTTTACGCATGAAGCATTGGCACTATTTGTATAATTATATCTACATTAGATATTCATATAGATAGGTTCATTTTGTTCACTTGTTTCATAAAACTTGGTGATCAAGGGACTTACTCTTAAGCAATTCATTACAAACTTCTAATGGTATTGGCAGAAGCATTCAAATCATACTTCTTCATTTTCATAACATCATCAACTGTTTAATCATTTCACCGATTAAAGCTAGATATGAAAAAGTCTTAACGGTAGCCATACCAAGGCTTGCATGCTTGTTCTCACTTTTGTTTCTTCCTAGGATAGGTGTCTTGCCTATGGTCTATTCTAGAAGCTTCATGGTGTCACATCTATCCCATATATAGATCTCTTTGGAAATAAGAACATACTGACATTTTTCTCAAATAAATAAGTCGAATATAGATCAAACAGAAAATTTTACTTTTACACATTTCCTTGCCCTACCAACCTTCGGTGATGAGCTTGCATCCCAAGTGCTTTAAAGCAACTTTTTCCACCTTCATTCCCTACCATCGAGATCTACGCCACGTGTCATCCTCTCGAACACCATTGAATTTTATGTCCCTCATGTTCTTGAGGTCAAGGACATCAAGTAATGAAAAATTAACCCAAGCTTCTCCTTCCATGATTTTAAAAAATTCAAAAAATCTAACTGCCGCTCAGTACTTCCAGCTGCTTCCACTCCCGTGCACAGACAATCTTCATCATTCCTCTGCAACATTCTACCATCATTATTCCATTGAAAATTCTAATACCTTCTCAACCCAAGAACTGAAACACATTTCCCACAGCTATGTACTGGTCTCAAAAGGGTTTTTCATTGAAACGAGAAGGAGAAATGAAGAACAAGAGGAAGAAAATAGTGAAAATCTCCATAGCCTAAAAACAAAGATCTGAAGAAATATTACAAGCCGGTGCATGAAAAAACAAAATGTTTGTTGCTGTTCATTCCTTTTCCCAAGACCATAAAAATACACCTTTAAACTCCCCCTCGTGTGATAGAGCATCCACAATGAAGAAATCTCCTTTTCAGCTCAACAAAGAAAGAAGTGGGATTTCTCATCAAACCGGTTGTTGGATCAAAGTAAGATTGCACGTGAAGCACTAGAAGAAAAAACCCACATCAAAAATACAATTTTATTCAAAAATGGAGGAGAAAACTAGACCTATAATTTTTAGGTCCATTAATGGTTGTCGTACTCAGAAGCACTGCTAAGTCTGAAAATTAAAACTTTAAAATCTCCTGGATTATTAAGCGGACGGGCCCGAAATTTCGTGAGGGATTATATTAGGAAAGAATAAATATAAAAAAAACTTCATTCCATGTCACTCTAACTCCCAGAGGTCAAATTTATAAAAATAGTAGGTCTACTACATAGGAACTACTATTTCAGGAAATTCATCAACAAAAGAACCTGCAAAGGAGATGAAGACATTGGAGGTGTGCTACAACCGAGAATTCATCGAATGGAAATTTTTGCGATTACTAAAAATAGTAAGTGGGCCCTTGAGCACCCGTTAAAAATATAAATTTTATCCAAAGGAGTAAGGAACGCAGGAGAAAGGGGAATCAAGGTCATAACACTCAACAAAGGATCGAGGGAGTTGTTTTTTTTACACTTACTAAAAGTAGTAAGTTACAATCAAAGAGAAGTTTTGGCACAATGGGATGTACATGGATAATCGTTTAGGTGGAAATCATTGTTTGGGAGCATCCTAGTCATTTTTCACAAGACATTAAGGATCCACCTTAGTTCATTCAACTTAGCAAGTGTTCATGAGCTAATTTGGAGGAGTTTCATAGTGTGCAAGGAGTTAGAAGATTCAGATTTTCACTGCATTTGGAGCTTTCCATCAACGAGGATCAACGGACTTCATCGGGTGACATCTCCTCCTCTTCTCTCTCTCTTTCTCTCTCCTCTTCCCCCAACTTTCTCTCACTTTAAAATGTTCTAATTATTTGTTGGGGTTTGAAATTTTTGATATGCCTTTAAGTCACCCAAAAGTGACTTTAGAAACATAATGTAAATTAATTCACCTTGATTTTATAAAAGGAACTTAATTATTTTGGTAGGAATATGAATAGTCTAAAGTTGGAAATAAGGCATATGGAGGGTCATGAGGAAGACGATAAGTCACCTCTCCTTCTATAAATTGTAACACCATTCCCATTTCAAAGGTTTTGTTATTGATCTTGTAAACTCAAGAGTATATTACACCTTGAGAGAACAAAGGAGATGGCCATTTTCTTCTATTCCCCCTATCAATTTCTTCCATTTCTCCACTATGTGTAACTTTTGTCTAAGCAATCAATACAAGAAGAAGGAGTTTCTAGATTTCTTTGACTAAGGGGTTTCATGATACTTTGTGTTCATCAAATTCTATTTGGTCTTGTTGCTATTTGTAGGGTTGTTTCTTCTCATGAATGCATGTGTTGAAGTTTCTAACTAGTGTGTGAAGGAATCTGATTTTCTACCTACAACATTAGTTCTCTTACCTCTTTTCTCACTCCCCTTTCCCACTCTACAAACAAAGACTTCCCTAGCAAGAGATTGCTAGATTTTCCACAGGGTCAGTGGAGTGCCCCTATTGGATCCCTGGTTGAAAGACAACCACAGAAATCCATCTTTTCATGAGCATGCACATACGACAGCTACATCGGTTAAGTAGAGGGACTCAGATTCCCAGAGTGTTGGCAAGAAATCCACAAGTTTTTCCACCCAAAATTTTTCTCAAAGAATTTTTGGCACCCACCATGGGGTAGGATCGAACCCACGACCACAAGGTCTCAAAATACAAAAAAAAAAATATTGAAAAAATTAAAAAGGATTTCATGAAAATGTATTTCGAAAGATAAACTGCTGATATATGTACATGAATTTTTACATTCCACAAAGGCCCTTTTGTGTTCGACTTTGCAAAAGTTTTCAAAAGCTAGCCGGAGGAAGACACACCAGTTGATCAAGTCGAGAGGTGTTGATGATTTCTATTTCGAGGCTTCACAAAATCAACAAGAATGAATTAGAGATAATCGATACTTATTTTCTCAAGCTTCCTCTCCATCCGAATCTTCACAAAGTTCACCAAGTAATCCTATCCAAACTCCTTCAAATTCTCCCATTTTTCAACCACCATTGAACATTGAGTTCACGGAAGAAGAATAATTTGAAGAAGAATTTGTAGAAGTAAGGACTGAAGCATAAGAAAAATAATAATGGAAGACGAAGAAGAAATACCTCAACCCATTGTTCCATGGGGAAGGAATACGGGCCCACTTTCTCTTGAACCACCTCTTCACGATCTACCAATGGGTTCCTGCAAGAACTTTCCAAAGTTCAAAGGTGAAAAAACACAACATCCTAAAGAACACATTGCTGCTTTCATGACATCATGTGGAATTCTTGGTGTCTAGCATGAAGATGTTCTTTGTAAGATTGTTCGTGGAGTCCCTCCAAGAAAAAGTTGTAGAATGGTTCTACCTCCTACCTTCCCGATCCATCACTGGTTGGGATGACATCAAGGCTACCTTCGAGGAAATATTTAAATCAATTGAAGATTGTCAAGACCTCTTGGTGCAATTGGCTCAAATGAGGAAAGGAGAAAGTGAAACGATGAGATACTTCATGGCTCATTTTGAATGGTTGCTTCATAGGATATCGGAAGAAGATTTGCCCTCTCAAAACAATATCAAAAGATTCTTCATAAATTCTCAATCACCAGAGGTAGGCTTTCTCCTATGAAGAGTTCAACCAAGGAACATTGTAGAAGCACAAAGGAGGGCCATTGAATTGGATGACGATCTCATCCTCTCTAGAAAGATCAAGAATCCATCAAAGGGAAAGGCCCAACGTCTTGAAGATGAGAGAACCAATCCATCATTGCAAAATTTGGTGAATGAGATAGCATCTTTGAAGAGGGAAATATTTGAACATGTTTCTTCCCAAAGAAGCAATAGAAATCAGATTGTGGGAGCACCCCAAAGGCTTGCCTTGGAGGCCCCACCCATGAACATAAATTGCAGATTTCAAGAAGATGAAGAAGAGCTTGAAAAAGAAAGTGAAGGTGGCAGTTTCCTATAAAGTAATGAGTTTGAAAATGATGCAAAAATAATATTTTGTGAGTATTATGGAGGTTATGAAGAATATGCACTTGAGTTTCTCATGTGCGGTATTCACTTTTCTCGCCCTAAGGAAAGAGCATCTCCCTCCACTGCTGCAAAAGAAAAGAAGGTTGATGATCCTCCTATGGTGACTCTAAAAATAAAATAATCAGTCAAGGATCCCCACTTCCATCTTCCATGAAGTCTGCATTATTGGATCTTGATCCCGTAGCAAGTAAGAAGACTCCCGAAATCCCAAGTAAGTCTTCCAATGTCTCTTCCATTTCTAAACCCAAATCTACTCCTACAAAATATAATTCCTTGAAAGCTCCTAGTGTGCCATTAAAAATACCGTCTATTCATCAAACATAAAATCCTACTCCTAAGCCTATCCAGACTCCAAAATCAGTTCCTTCACCCCCTTGTCCACATCTGCTCCCTTTGACTTCATAGAATATGCAAACAAGGCCAAAGTGTAGATTATGAAACTGAATATTTGCGAGACTCATCCTGAACAATTTGAGAGGTTCATTCGATATATCAAGAGTGGTAGTCTAACACCCAATGTGGTAAATTATAGTTCTAAAGGCATGCTACCAAACTCACCTACACCTCCCTCACATAACATGCTTTCTCTGAGTGCATCGAAGACTAATAAATTTGAACCTTTCTACGTCTCCCTTCTTGTTGGAGAATATGTATTGAACAATTTCATAATAGATTCTGGTGCCTCAGACAATGTGATGCCTTTGAAGGTCGTCAAGGGTCTTAAACTTACAATGACTCGACCTAGTGGCTCTTATTACTCTTTGGAGTCAAAAAAGGTCCCACTTATAGGGAAGGTCAAAGATGCACAAGTGAATCTCGCTAAATTTCCAGACAAGAAAATTTCAATGATGATTTTGGTAGCCGATATCCCACCTCATTCGGAATGTTCTTGAGTAGAAGTTTTTCCGAGACTTAGGAGGGAAAATTCGATGAATTGGTCATCCGCAACCATACCAATGAAGGCATACATGGAGAAATTTCTTCCCGAGAATAAAATGAGGTGCACGGTATGAAATTCCAAAATCCCGAAGCTAACATCTTGTATCAAGGTAGTAGGAAGATGAATCAATTTGTGGCAACCGAGGAGGAAGAAGATATCCCCATCTTGATAGGACTAGACATGCCTTCCCGAAGATATTTGGATTATGAAGAAGCATTGAGGAGATTCAAGTTACAAGAGGAAATCCCGAATCACTAGATGATGCAAACCATGAAGAAGAGGAGATGGATCTTGATGATTTTCAAAAAGAAAAATCAATTTATGTTTTTATTTGTGATAAAGACATTTTTGCATTCCCATTTGAAGATGAGGACTCCCTTGATCATGTCACCAAGGAAGAGATCAAGACATTATATAATGAGCCCTCGAATAATGAGAAAGAAATGTCTATACAAGAACTGCTTAGAGCCATAGAAGAAACTGAAGATCTTGAGCTCAGCCTCGAGCTCCTGATGCAAGCCACAAATTTGCAAGACAAGCATGAAGCTGATGTGAAGGTTGGCCATATTGAGATAAGGCAATATGAAATATATGATGTCACTCTTGAGATAATGATTGATGGATGCAATACCGAAATGGAGATATTTTATTTCCCATTTGAAGATGAAGACTCTTTCCATGATGAATAAATTGAAGAAAGGAGTTTCAAGACCTCTAAAGATGAAGCTCTTTTTGATGAAGGATCGGTAGAGTGTAGTGATTCTCGAGATGATGAGGTAATCCCTCCAGATAGTTGCCTTGAGCTGCAAAATAAATATTCTTCAAAGGCATATCAAGATGAGCTGCAGGAAATGATGAAGCATAACTCTGTGTAAGAAATATTGGATGTAGTAGAAGTTACGGAAGACCCCGAGTTGATTCTTGATCTCTTCACTCATGCCATGAACATACGGGACAAGTATGATTTTTCCTCCAATCCTTCCTTCAATACTCAAATGCCTCACCGTGGAGTAGAGATAAAGGATGAATCAAATGTTTCTCATGGAGAAGATGTCAATGAGCATAGGCCTAGGAAAGAAAAGAATCAAGAATGTTCAAGTATTTTGAACAAAAATCAGCCCAGGGCAGCGATGAGATGCTCAATGGAAAATCAACTATATGGATAAACATGGAAGGCAACTGGCACTATGAGACTGACTTCAAAGAACACAAAGGAAATGGAATTTCTAAGCAAGGACTAGAGCATCAAGAAGCTCACATGGAATCACTCCTACAAAGTAAAAGGACAATCATGGAAGCACCTGGATTCCATAAACAATTAAGGAAAGGAGGCTACTTTCTAGAACCCGTCAACGGCTTCACAGAACATCATCATTTGGTGTTGCCTCTTCAGGGGTAACTTTTGAGAAATGAAAAGTACTTCAATGAAAGCAGGTTGTCCCCACCTTGTACCATAGGTGATTGATAGGTGTGTTTCCCTTTCTATTGCATGTGTTTCCCTTCCTATTGTGTGTCGTGTGTTTCCTTTCCTTCGTTTTGTGTGTGTGTGTTTCCTTCTAATCTTCCTTTCTAGAAGTTGTACATGACTCTACAGGGCCCAATGGATAAGGCATTGGTCAACAAACGATATGGTCTAAAATTGAGATTCTACATTCCCATGTCATGTCTTCACTATGCTCAGTCCATGTCATGTCCCCATGCTAGAGCCAGTTGTTTTCATGAAAATGTGCAACAGGGAAATTGGAAGTTTCCAAACACAAAAACTATACCCCTATGATGAAATTTTCATGTTTTATCATTCCTAGGAACCCCAAGTCAAATCCATCAATATGATCACCCCCTATTTGATGTCAATTTTTTCCCCTAGGTGATTTAGGAAATTCTATTCATTCCACCTAGGTGATTTTAGGGAGTTCTAAAAAGATGCTATCTTCTGGCAATATTGGGAAGGGCTATCACTGACCTTCCTAGGACTGGATTCAACCCCTTAAAGTGGAATAGAAGGGACAAATTCCACATGGAGGTAAATGGAAGACCTTATAACATCTTGGAAATGATATTGGAAGGTTTGGGGAAGTTTTGCAAAACTTGGAGTAGTCTGAGTAAAAAACAGGGTTCATAAGCCTAGGTGGTACACAGGCCTAAAACAGCTACTGCTTCAGAAGAATATTATAGGAGCTCTAAATGGAGTTAGGAGAAAAAAATCTACAGAAATATGATTCCAAGACCTACATGATAGTGAAATAATATTTTTCACAACACTTTGGCGCATCAGGTTTGCAGGCAGTTTTTCTCAGAACATGTGGAGTACAAAATCAAAAATATGATTTTTCAGAGATCAAATGGAATAATAAATACAAGGTACCCCAAAAATTGGATTCATAATTCTTTTTTATAGTCAGTATCATATAAAATTTTTCCAAAAATTCCATCGAGCTTAAGTTATCACTGCTAAGTTTAGGACTTAGCCAATTTTTTGGGAGGACACGTGTCGACACCGAGAGCTCAGGCGGGATTTTGTGTCCCTTACGTCACCCAAGGTTAGGGAAACCAAGGTTGGAAAAGTTATTCCAAACCCCTTTAATCCCTCTCAACCCTCATATGATCTCTTGGACCCTCATGTGACCTCTAGACTAGATAGTTCACCCCATGTGCATTTTTTGAGCATCCATTCCTTGCCGTCAGATCGTGTGCCACGTGTCACCTCTAGGACCACCGTGGAAACTGATGTCCCTTATGCACCTAAGGTGGGGGAATTGATACATTGAAAAGTGTGCCCATCCCCTATAGAGAGTCATTTGGACACCCATGTGACCAATTTCCAGCCCCAAGTGCTTTAAACTAACTTTTTCCACCTCCATTCCCTACCGTTAGATCACTGCCACATGTCGTCCTATTGACCACCATGGAATTTGATGTCCCTCACATCATTTAGGTTAGGGAAATCATGTAATGAAAAATTTTCCCAAGCTTCTCCTTCTATGATTTCAAAAATTCAAAAAATCTAACTGTCGCTCAGTGCTTCCAGCTGCTTCTACTCCGGTGCACAGACAATCTTCATCCTTCCTTTGCAACATTCTACCATCATTACACCATTGAAAATGGTAAAACTGAAAAAAATCCCCATAGCCATGTCTAGGTCTCAGAACGATTTTTCATCGAAACGAGAAGTAGAAATGAAGAACAAAAGGAAGAAAATAATGAAAATCTCCATAGCCTAAAAATGAATATCTGAAGAAATATTGCAAGCCGGTGCATGAAAAAACAAAACATTTGTTGTTGTTCATTCCTTTTCCCAAGACCATAAAAATATACCTTCAAACTCCCCCCTTGTGTGATAGAGCATCCACAACACGGAAATCTCCTTTCCACTCAACGAAGAAAGAAGTGGGATTTCCCGTCAAACCGGTTGCTGGATTAAAGTAAGATTACACGTGAAGCACCAGAAGAAAAAACCCACATCAAAAATAAAATTTTCTTCACAAATGGAGGATAAAACTAAACCTGCAATTTTGAGGTTCATTAATGGCTACCATACCCAGAAGCACTGTCATGTCTAAAAATTAAAACTTTAAAATCTCATGGATTATTAAGCGGATGGGCCCGAAATTTCAGAGGGATAATATTGGGAAAAAACCCATATCAAAAATATTTGTTCCATGTCAATCCGAATCCCAGAGATCAAATTTCTAAAAATAGTAAGTCTACTACATAGGAACTGCTATTTTGGGAAAGTCATCAACAAAAGAACTTGTGAAGGAGATGAAGACATTGGAGGTGCACTACAGCTGAGAATTCACTAGAACGGAAATTTTTGGCACTTACTAAAAATAGTAAGTGGGCCCTCGAGCACCTGCTAAAAATAGAAATTTGATCCAAAGGAGTGAGGAATGCGGGGGAAAGGGGAATCAAGGTCACAACACTCAACAAAGGATCGAGGGAGTTTTTTTTTTACACTTACTAAAAATAGTAAGTTACACTCAAAGAGAAGTTTTGGCACAATGGGATGTACAAGGATAATCATTCAGGGGGACATCATTGTTCGGGAGCATCCTAGTCATTTTTCATAGGGCATTCAAGATCCACCTTAGTTTCAACCTAGCAAGTGTTCATGAGATAATTTGGAGGAGTTTCACAGTGTGCAAAGAGTTTGAAGATTTAGAGATTCACTGCATTTGGAGATTTCCATCAATGAGGATCAACATACTTCATCGGGCAACATCTCCTCTTCTTCTTCTCTCTCTCTCTTCTCTCTCCTCTTCCCCCAACTTTCTCTCACTTTCAAATGTTATAATTCTTCATTGGGGTTTGCACTTTTTGATATTCCTGTAATTCACCCAAAAGTGACTTTAGAAACATAAGGTAAATTAAGTCAACTTGATTTTTATAAAAGGGACTTAATTATTTTGGTAGGAACATGAATAGTCTAAAGTTGGAAATAAGGCATATGGAGGGTCATGAGGAAGGAGATAAGTCACCTCTCCTTCATATAAATTATAACGCAATTCCCATTTCAAAGGGTTGGTGATTGATCTTGTAAACTCAAGAGTATATTGCACCTTGAGAGAACAAAGGAGATAGCCATTTTCTTCTATTCCCCCTTCTCAATTTCTTCCATTTCTCCACTATGTACAAATTTTGTCTAAGCAATCAATACAAGAAGGAGTTTCTAGATTTCTTTAACTAAGGGGTTTCATGATACTTTGTGTTCATCAAATTCTATTTGTTCTTGTTGCTATTTGCAGGGTTGTTTCTTCTCATGAATGCATGTGTTGAAGTTTCTAACTAGTGCATGAAGGAATCTGATTTTCTACCTACAGAATTAGTTCTCTTACCTCTTTTCTTACTCCCCTTTCCCACTATACAAACAAAGACTTCCCTAGCAAGGGATTAATAGCTTTGCCACAGGGTCAATGAAGTGCCCCTGTTGGATCCCCGATTGAAAGGCCACCACAAAAATCCACCTTTTCATGTGCATGCACATATGGAAGCTACACTAGTTAAGTAGAGGGACTTAGATTCCCAGAGCATTGGTAAGAAATCCACAAGTTAATCCACCCAAGAAATTTTCTCGCCAACACAATTCCAAGGGACCAGGGATAAAAGGATAACATGAAAGGAAACCTACACTAGAATGTGATAGCACCAGAAAAGAGGGATGAACACTATCTGTTCTAAGTGGGAATGAAAGGAAATACATGAAAGGAGGCTAGGCACGAGTAGCATAGCTAAACATGTATTTACCAGATCATTCTCATGGAACACAACTAAATAAGGAATTGCAAGGGACATGAAATGGCACAACCAGCACACAATGCAAAAGAAAATGTAAGAAGAAGGAATGAAAACACATGAGAACAAAGAATAGTCATAAAACGATGCTTATATTACTTCTAGAAATGCATAGAGCTATTACAATGGTGAAGGAGGCCAATATCCACATGCAAGAGCCAGATCTAGAGGTCTGCAACTCAAAATACAAAAAATATGAAGTCCTTAGAAGAATGCATAAGGATCCAGAGTTTCCAATATTAATAATGAGCCCAAATCTTATATTTATAGATTAACATGTAGAAGGAGAAGAGAAGGAGGGAAAACTTAAATTTTAAATAAAACCACTAACAAGAAGCATTCAATTCCTGTAAATCCACATAAGAATCTATCGAATGCACTTCCCTAGGTCTATTTGGCATGTTGAAGAGGGAAGAAGGGAGAATCAAATTAAATCGGGTGGTTAGAGAAATCAAATATGATCATCAAAATTCTCGGAGAGGCATTTTCCCATTTATCACCTACCATATCTGAAAGAATTTTAATTTGAATGTATAGCACTATAGCTAATGTTAGCAGCTCTCTAACAAGTCCAGACATGCACTAATTGGTGATCTATAGAAAAAATATATGGATGTCGAAAAATGTCGAGTCATCTACGCACACAAGGAACATGGCACGCACGAATTGGTTAAAATGATGGTAAAATGTGCAAATATTTATCATTTTTGCCATGTGTCAATCATTGATTTTTTCAATGATTCGGTGCCCTATTGGTGCACTTTGGCTGGTTACGTGTGGCACACTCAAGCATATTATGATATGGCTTGACATGGAAGGGCACAAAGGAGGGTATGAGGGAAGGGCACGTGGAATAATACAAAGGAAGGCACGGAATAATGCATGTGTGATGTGCATGAGGAAATGAGGTAAAATGGTGAGTAGAGAATGCATAGCAAGGAACAACTATTACAAATTAATGAGTGTGGCGTGTGAGAGGACCAAGGACTTAGCTGATTGAAGAAAGATTGAGATGCATGCACATGGTGGAAACTTATTAGGAAGAAAGTGAATGCATAGAAGGTAGAATGGAAGGAGAGAAAGGAAGGCACACAAGTGAGCATGATGAAAAAAGAGTGGGGGAAAAGGAATTGTGCAACCAAGGAAATTTTCCAAGTGAACTTGAGTGCACGCAAAATTAAATAAGGAGCTCAAAGCCGAATATGTATGTACGCAGTTACCCAAATCACTAGGAGAGTTATTTGGATAATAGTTTTGGCAACTTTCTAGGCCATCTGCCTACTAGATGAAGGATATCAATAGCCTGGAGAATCCATTGGGCATGGAATCTGTTATGTAATCATGAATCTTCTCTTGTAGTCACTTGAACAATCATTTATCGACTCTATTCTTAATCTTGCAATTATTGAAAGAAGATCTACATTCTGAAAGTAACAAAAGAGTACGCGCAAGAAGCACATGAGAAGAAAGAAATATGCACAAACAAACAATGTATGCGTAACACACTTGGAGGAATTGAAACTACCCTAACATATACAAAATGATGTAAAAAACTTTATGGAAGGGTTTGAGATAGATCCCATTTACTGGGATCTGTAGCTCGCTTCCATCAATATGGATTAACTCAAAAAATTTATCCTTTTTGCATAAACCAATGATGTAAGGGTTGCTCCAAAGTGCATCAAACTTTGAATGGCACCTTGGTTTATCTTTGTTCACATCCTATTTTAATACTAAGTGCCCAACCCTGAAAGCTTGAGGCCTAGCCTTTCTTTCAAACCACTTCTTTATTGCTTGTTGATGTTGTTCTAGCTTGATCATGGAAAAGTTCATTAATTCTTCAAGATTAACCAGCTCTTCCATTTTGATTTCTCTCGATATGCACCTTTGAATTCTAGTTATTGGGCAAGCACTAATGAGTTCAAATCTAATTTCAAAGTAAGGGTAGCCTCCTTACCATAGACAATATTGTAAGGAAAATTCCTATTACCTTCTTGAATGTGATTTTATCTTCCCAGAGTGCACGCAAGACCTTTATATGCCATTGTCTTTGGCGGATGTTCATTGTGTACTTCATAATTATGATCGGGTTATTTTTTGTTAACTATACCAAAATATTTCCTTGAGGGTAATAGTTGGAATAATTCTTCAGGTAGATGTTCATATTTAGTGCCCAATCAGTGATTTTGGTCCCAAGGAAGGATTTTGCATTATCATAGATAATGGTTTGAGGAACACCAAACCTTGTGACTATGCCTTCAAGAAATTCAAGGATGATTGAATCGGTTGATTCCTTGAGTGTGACAGCTTCTATCCATCTGGTGAAGTAATCTATAGCTGTCAACAACCACTAGTGTCTAGCACTTGATGGTGGATTAATCATGATTATGAAATCAAGACCCCATTACACAAAAGGTTGATCTACCTAAATTGGTTGGAGGGGAAGCACTACAAATTTTTTCTTTCCTATAAAGAAAGCACACTCTCTGCATTTTATGACCCACCTATGTGCATCTGTAAATAGAGTTGGCCAAAATATACATGCCATTATGATTTTCATTGTGGTAGTTTTGGCAGAGAAGTTTCCACTAGAGAATCCATCATGAAATTTTGCTAACACGTTTTTAGTCCATGCACCGCTAATGCATCTTAAAAACATAATGTTAAGATTATTCTTGAAGAGAAGTCCATCAATCAACACATAAGGGAAAAATTGTAACCTCAGATGTCTTCTATTTTATTTGTTCAAACCAAGAAAGTATACACCCTCAGAAAGGAATGTGATGATGTCCTTCATCCATTCACCCATGTCAAGATCCGTATTCTATTTAATTTCTCACGTGTGCGGGAGATCCTCATCTAGAAACAGTGAAATCTCATATTCAATCTGTGCATCCTCACTAATCTTCCTACAGAGTGTGCTACCTCTTACCAGTTTTGTGGCCTTGATAGTGACATCATACTCCATGATTTTGGTCACCCATTGTGCTCTTTTCTCACTCATTTTTTCTCCCATGATGAAGTATATGAAATAAGATTGGGATACTAACACTTTAATATGATTTTTGGTGAGCATAATTTTGAATTTCTTCCATTTACGCATCATGGCGAAGACCTTTTTCTCTATGTGAATGTACTTTATTTCATAATCCTTCGTGTTTGGCTAAATAAATCCACCAGATTGTTCCATTCCTTGTTCATTTTCTTGTGTTAGGACAACAACAACACTCACATCACTGCCATAAGCATAAAGGATGAATTTTTGGAATAGTCTCAAGGTTAATCAATGTTGGTGCATAAGTAATTTCTTGTTTGATTTTATTGAAGCTTTTTATTCATTTTGTTGTCCATCGAAGGTCGTGTCCTTCTTAAGCATTAAGGTGATGGGCCAAACCGGTCCTGCAAGTTAGGGATAAAAATCCTAACAAAATTGATCTTTCCAAGGAAGGACTGTAAGGTATTGTTATGCTACTGGCAGGAAAAGAGATAGGATGGTTGAAACATGCTCAGGATCAATTGCGATGCCATCCTTTGAAACCACATGGCCTAAGATATTTCCCTGCACCACCACAAAATTGCACTTCTTGGGGTTAAGATACACCCCATAATTTCTGCATCTTTCAAATACTTTCTCCATGTGCACCATTTGATCAATGTTATGCTTTGAGAAGACTATTATATCATCAAGGTAAACTAGGATGAATTCATTGATGTAACCTTTGAAGGCAATATCCATGGTGTGTTGAAATGTGGCGCCCGCATTTGAAAGACCAAAGGGAGTCTTATGATATGCATATGTTCCCCACTTGGTCGTAAACATTGTTTTGAATTGATCATCTTCCTTTACTAGGATCTAATTAAAACCTGAATACACATCTAACATGGAGAATCTCTACGCGCTAGACACAATCTATAGAATCTTCTCGATAAAAGGTAAAGGATAATGATCCTTTAGAGACACTTTGTTTAAATCTCTAAAATAAATATAGAGACTAATTTCTTCATTCTTCTTGTGCACTAGAATTAGATTTGCAACCCAGGTAGAGTATTTGATGGGAAAAATAGTTTTTTCCTCAATGAGTTTGGATAATTCCTTTCTCATGAGGGGATATATCTTTGGATTAACTGGTCACTTCTTTTATCTAATGGGATTGATACGAGATATCAAGATTAATGGAGTGTTGAGAAACACTTGGATCAAAACCTTGGAGGTATTTATACTCCTATGAGAAGATATCACTTTATTTTTGACAGAGAGAGATGAAGGCATGCTTCTCTTCATGTTTGAAAGCTTTACTGAGAAGCAACTCCTTTCCACATGTAATGGTGACTAGGGATTAGTCTTCTTGTGTGGTTTGCATTTACCTTTCTTCATCCTTGAACTCATCATCAAGGCTAAAATTTTCTCTAAGGTGACCAACCATTTAGGAAACTTGTTTGTCTTCAACTGTATCACTTAGTCACCATAGCTATCATGTAAGTCAACTTACATGTTTGATGAGAAATCAACTTCAATTTGGATAAACTAGATGATTTGTGCATCACTGTAAAAAAATTACTAGCTGGTATTGTTGTCTGGAATGGATGGTCTAATCACCATCTTATTGTGTTGAGTGTTTCCTTTGACAAAGTCCTCAGTAGGAGATAATTGTGAACCAAGTGCGTCCATTTGGTCAGCTTCCTTGTTAATTTTACATGACACCACCTCAGATTTAGAGCATCAAATCTCTCAAGGAGGTCCCAAACTCTATGCTTATAATCTTTGAGAAGCTTGTTATTTTTTTGGAATTTTTGGTGACCTGGTGGATAACCAATTTTGTATCCCCAAAGATCTGCATCATCTTAATTTTCTTCTTCTCAGCAATGAGAAAGCCATGTAAAAACGCTTCATACTCTACCATATTGTTAGAGCATGTAAACTGCAGCCTAATCATGAAGAATAATTTCTCATCCTTAGGGGAAATGAGAACCACTCCTGCTCTCATGCCATTATTTCTTTTGGATCCATCAAAGTATAACTTCCATAGACCTAGTTTAACCTTGTCTTTCTCCGGAGCACACGTGGCAACATAATTCTTCAAGAATGTAGTAAATATCAAGCCCATTTTTGTAAGATTCTAATTCTTCAACATATGGATCAAATTTATGGTGCCTCTCTACCCATTCATCAAGTACCAGTCGTCGACAATAGGGAGGAAGAGACTGATCTTCAAGAAATAAAGATTTTTCTTCTTTGATCAAACAATTGGCTTGGAGAGGGGATGGGACATGAATCTACATGATAGGAAAATATAGGCTCAACTTGTATGGTAAATTGGGTGTCATTCCTTGTCTTGAGTAACATATGAGACATATCGGAAGAAAAATAACCACCCACTTTAGTAGTAAATTCTCTTGACAAAAATAGAGAAAACAAAGGAGGTAAGTCAATGATTGACACATCTTGAGTTATTTTTAGGATTATACATATATGAAGGGTTAACTCCAGATCCTTGATGAATCCTAAGGTTGTGAAAGTTAAGCCATCAAGTTGTAGGACTCCTTTAGACAAAGGGCTATATTTCAGACCTAAGACATCAACAATTTTCTTAGGCATAACAAAAGTACTAGCACCTAAGTTAATCATGTAATTATGCACTAGGTGTTTTCCTATGATCAAGGACATGTAAAAGGGTGGGGTTTTAATAGATTTACTTACTTGATTCTCTTATACTTCTTAAAATATATTGATAGAAGCGTGTGGCTTCTATACAACTGGATCAACGTGTAAGAGTTATGCTAAAGCTTCATGTAACATGTCTCTTTGAGAAGGAATGGTCAGGGCATCCGACATTGTGATGTTTGTTCTCTTCATCTGGTCCATAATGCTAAATGGAAGGCCCCCTATCTTATGTATTTGGGGAACAAAAACCTTCTTGATTATTCAAGTGTGGAAGCTTGGACTTTAGCTAGAGCAGAGGCTTGACCTACCAAAGGAGGGGTGCATGTTGCTTCAGAAGGATCTTTACACAGGATCTCTTGTGTAGGGACTTGGGAACTTTTACTACTAGATGCCTTGGCTGCATCTTTCTGCTTCTGAGGATCTTATTGTGTCACTGGGATCGTGACCTGTGTGCCTAATTCTAACATTCTCTTCTTGTATCTTGTGTTGTCTACAACTTGGGTGCATGGTATGTTTGTATCTTTTGCAGCTTGGTTGATTACATAAAAGTCCTTAGTGCCAAAGAACATCAAATTTTTCTCTAGAGGAGCTTCTGGTCTTTCTTGGTTATCTGCTTCAAGGGAACTTGTTGAAGGCTCACAGACTAAAGCATTCTAGATCATGAAAGCTTGGGTGCACATAGCATTGGCACAATGATATTGAATATGAGGCATGTTGCAAGGGAAGCACCATTCGACTCTTATGCCAAATTTTTCTGAACTGGAATAAGTGCCCAAATCACACTGGGTGGGTCTTTGGAAGAGAAGGTGTGGGAGGAAAAACTTGCAAGGGTAGATGTGCATTGGGATGCCATCTATCATTCTACTAGTTGGGTGCATATCTTTTATTTCCATACTGATTCCACCAAGGTTGATTGCTTTGGCCATGCACCTAATTAGAATTACCTCTATAGGCTTGCACATGTTGTTTCTCTAATGATACGACCTTGTTTAACGAGTTTCTAATTAGGTCCTTTAACTCTTAATATTCCTTCATTTGTGCTATAAAGTAGGATGTTGAGGCCATTGGTTGCGTGCTTGTCTCGAAACAGGGAATAGGGGCATCAAAAGGTTGCGAAGATTGTGATATTTATGGTAACAAGGGCATAAGAATTCTAGGAGCTATCTTTCCTTCCTAAATAAGACTATTTTTTGCCCTTACGAAAATAATATAAGTAATCGGTAAAGTCCTACCTCCCATGGATTGAATCATAACTGAGATATCACTATTGAGTGCCTTCGAGATAACACAGAAATCGATGGGATGTAGGTCTTACCAAAAGAGGGATTCTGTACAAGTATTATGAAATTTTATGTTGAAATCAGTCACCTATTTGTTGGGCACCCTCCTTATTATCAATTTGTCCACCGAGATAGGTGATCTAACTTATCTTCAAATTAGTTACAAAGATTTGTTCCCTACTCATCCTAGGTGGTAATAGATTCAAGTATTAGGCCTTGGTATAATTAGAGCACTTTACTTTTAAAGGAGGCTGCAAATATCTTGACTGTTACATCATCATGTGTGTGTGATTAGATAGAGTGAACACATATTTGTTATATCTTGGATATGTTCATGAGTAGTAACTTGATCCTCACCAGTAAAGTATGGAATACTTTTGAGCATGCCATTTGGCATGTCATTTTGCATAATCAGCACTAAGGGACTTCCTCGTATGAAGTTAGCAAAGTTTCTCAGGGGAGGAGGTGGCTGATGTGCCATTGTAAGGCACACAATTTTTCTATTCTCGGGAGTTGAATGGACGTGGCGCACTGGAGATGGAGATGTACACGTAGGATTTCTAGAATGAACTCTTCTCGTGGATAACTAGAAGTACTCAAAAGAATATTCCACTACTATGCTATTTCTTTTATGCACTCTTCTCATGAAAGGCACTCAGGATTGCTAAAATAGAGATCTAGAAATATTGGGAATCACCAGATGTGTTGAAATGAGGCTCCAAAGGTTGAAATACTAAGTCCACGCACCATAACTTAGAGATATGAAATTTGAGCTTTTAATGCTGGTCCCACCGGGCATGCAAGAAACTGTTGGTTTATCAAACATGCACTTGCATCTTAGATCTTAGAAGGGAAACATTTTTTGAAACCACAATGGAACTGTCCCCAATATGTGGGACCTTGCATGCTTGGGAAAGATCTCCAGAGAATGCCGGTTCCTCTATCTATTTCTACTATTACTACTACTCCTAGTGCTGGAAGGGGAAACTAAGCTAACAATGCCAAGGAACCATGGATAAAAGGATAACATGAAAGGAAACCTACGGTAGAAGGTGATAACACAAAAAAAAGAGGGATGAACACTATCTCTGTTCTAAGAAGGAATGAAAGGAAATGCATGAAAGGAGGCTAGGAACGAGTAACACAGGTAAACATGTATTTACCAAATCGTTCTCATGGAACACAACTAAATAAGGAACTGAAAGGGATGTGAAATTTCACAACCAACACACAACGTAAAATAAAATGAAAGAATAAGGAATTCAAACACGTTAGGATAGAAAATAGTCACAAAATTATACTTTTATTACTTCCAAAAATACACGTATCTATTATAATGGCGAAGGAGGTTGATATCCACATGCAAGAGCCAGATCTAGAGGTCCATAACTCAAAATATTGAAAATATTAAATCTTTAGCTGAATGCGTAAGGATCCGTGAGTGTCCAACATTAATAATGATACCAAATCTTACATTTATATATGAATATGTAGAAGGAGAAGAGGAGGGAAAACTCAAATTTGAAATACAACCACCAACAAGAATCATTCAATGACTACAATTCCACCTAAGAATCTATCGAATGTATTTCCCTAGGTATTTTTGGCATGTTGAAGAGGGAAGAAGGGTGAATCAGATTAAATCAGGTGGTTGGAGCAATCAGATCTTCTCATCAATGCTCAAAGATACATTTTCCCATTTCTCACCTACCAGATCTACCAAGAATTTGAATTTGAATGTCTAGCACTATAGCTGATGTTGGAATCTCTCTCACAAGTCTAGGTGTGTGCCAATCAGAGATCTATAGAAAAATATATGGCTGTCAAAATATTTCGAGCTTCCTGCACATGCAAGGCATGTGGCGTGTGTGAATTGGCTGAAATGGTGGTCAAATGTGAAAATATTTATCATTTCTACCATGTGTCAGTCATTGATTTGTTGCAAGGATTTAGTAACCTATTTTCACACTTTTTCTAGTTACATGTGGTACACTCAAGAATCTTAGAATATGACCGACACAAAAGAGAACAAAGGAGGGTGCATGGAAGAAAATAGAGGAAGGCACGAGAGGAATGTGCAAGCGACACCCGTGGGGAAATGTGGCAAACCGGTGAGCGAGAGAATGCACGGTTAAGGCACAACTATTACAAAGTAATGGGAATGGCACATGAGAGGGCTAGGGACTTAGCTGATTAAAGCAAGTTTGAGACGCACGTGTAGGATTAAGAAGTTACTTAGGAAGAAAGTGAATGTGTAGCAGGTGGAATGGAAGGAGAGAAAGGAAGGTGTGCAAATGCGCATGAGAAAAAAAGGAGGGGGTCAGAGGAAATCAGTAACCAAGGAAATGTGTCAAGTGATATTGAGTGCACGCAACCTTCAATAAGGATCTCAGAGCCAGAATATGTATGCAAGTTACCAAAATCACTAAGAGAGTTATTTGGATAACAATCATCACTCCAAAACCTCAATCATGGGTGAAAGACCCTCAAGAAAGTAAATTTTTAGGTCTTGGTACACCCTATGCACGATATACACCACACTACTCTAAAGAGGTCTAAAATCACATGTAATTCTCCATCTATCATGTATTATCTATACAAATAAAGAAATTTGGAAACTTAAACCCCATTGATCATGTTTGATTTTATTTTACTCGTGCTAATACTTGGAGATATTAAATTAGTGTGATTGTATGTGACAAAAAATAGACTCCTTGAATTGGTTGATTTCTTAATAACTTTAGTCATGTCTACCATAGTGGATGTACATCAGATTTAGGAATATTTAGGGAACTTGAATGCCTTTTGCAAGTGATAAAAGTGATTATATCAATTGAATTCCATATAATTTACTGTGTGACTTTAACTTGCTTATATAGTGTTTCAAAGGTGGAATGTAATGAAAACAAAAGGACCCAAAAATGATATTACATCAAAAGAAGAGTTAGAAAATGAGTTAGGTCAAGACCGTAAGATTTGGTTAGGACCATAATATACATCTTGACCTAACCAAATGGTTTTGGACATGGATGTATAAAATGAAATATAAGAGTTTCATCCGAGTACATAGAGTTTTATCATAAACATTATATAGTAATATTAATTTTTATGACACATGGGTGTATGAAAATGAGAAATTTATGCAAGAGAAGCAAAGATAAACTAAGTGGATATATGCTATGGGTGTTTTTCTTAGCCAATAAGAAAAATTATAATAAGTAGTATCAAAAGGGTGAATCATAAAATTTAAGTGTCTCTATTTTTACCCTTTAAGTATGAAGTGAATTAAAATTACAATCTTAAAAGAAAATATACTTGAGTGTATAAAAACACTTTGTCTTTATTAAAAAAATTGTTGTCCAAATTTTTTTAGCGTTGGCATGCTCCAAATTGAAACCCATAACATAGAATCTAGTCAATGTCCATAGTAGAAAATTAAATTGTGACTCAATAGTAATAATAGAATTTGAGCTTGTATAAAGTGAAAGAAAGATATGTAAAACATGGAAAGAGTGCACTGTTTGATTTTTGGAGGTAATATCTTATTGTCTCCTTGATTACAATTCGATATTTGAAGACTCAAATTTTTACAACTAAAATTTGCTGAAGGATTAGGGGTAGTCATTACCTAATTTTACCAAAGAATAAACTATAATATTTAGTGCATGCAACCCAACACTAAATGGAAGAAAACAAAGGTACCAATGTACACTGTGAAGGAAGAATACTGTATCAATGTTTTTAGTAACTTTGATATCTTCTCCTTTAATATCATGAGAGGAAAAACTACCTAGAAAGAACTTAGTCACTCTGATACATTCCATAACCCAATATACTACATATATGTAGATGGATCTAGGCCTAATTTTTAGAGTATATAGACACAAGGTATAAAGAGAATGAATTTTCCCATGCTCTTCTTGTGTGTTTTACTACTTGAGTAAGGGTATGTAATATTTTCAAATATTAATTGAGAAGGAGATCCATGGCCCTAAAACACCTTTATTTTACAACTGGAATTTAGTACTAAAGAGGAGTGAAATATTGCATGACCCCAATAATCTAATATGAACTGTGTCATTTGAGTCTAATATTATGTCACAAACCTATATGTATGCTTAAAAACCTAAATCTATAGATAAATCTAGTTTTTGTCCTTGAGGGAAGAAATGTATGGTGTGTTAGAACCATATGTATTGTCTTGACCATTTTTATGGTTTTCACCTTGTGTATTTTCTATAAAAATTCATATTTGGAGTTGCTTTTAGTAATTTTTCCCTTTGGAAATTTGAGTCGAGATCTTTTGATTCATCATACAATCATATAATATACCTTGATGAATTCCCCCTCTTTTTAGGTTTTTTTAAAAACCATTTGAGCATGTGTCTTGAAATAAGTGGCATGTTCTCATGTGTTGTATGTATAAAAATCTATAAGATATTATAAAATTTTGGAGGTATAAAACTTTAGAGAACCTATAATATAAAAATGGGTTATGTATGGTGATAACCATGGCATTAAAATAATAAAAAAACCACAACAACAAGAGAAATATAAGTAATGATAAAAACTACCATAATAACGAAAATTAAGACGTAAGAGAGCTAGATTAGAGCCAAAGAATTAATCGAGTGAATAAACACACATAAGAGCATGTAAAATAGAGTCATATCAAGGAATAAATATACAAATATGGGACACCCATAAAGTCACAAGACAATCAAGTAACTTAGGACAAAAACAATATAACACAATGTCAAATAAGAAGGTGCAGATCCATAAACATGCAACACCCACAATGTCACAAGACAATTAAGGCACTTGGGTCCATTATAATGAAGAATACCTCTAGTAACAAAAATATCTACAAAATTTGTCTAATAAGTAATAATTCCAAATAGTGATAAGACAAATAAGTGATACAAGATCATATGAAGAAAAATGTGTAACATTGTATAAGACACAAGTTTTAGTACTATTAGTTCAAAAATAACATATACATAATATATTTAATTAAGTGTAATGAGGAAGTAGAAAGAAAATATAATGAAATAAAAATACATGTATAGTGTAGAGCGATTCCCCAAAGAGAAGACTGCAAGGAACCATGGTATCTCTTATTATCATGTAATGATCCATGTGTCCTACATCAAGGTCAATATACCTCATGAACACATGTGTGTAAAGAGTATACAATATATTCCATCATTCAAACCAAAGTGAGTAATAACATGTGTAATGTAAAGTGCCGAAATGCAAGCTATGTGTATAGGAACTCATTCAATATATTTGCAATCTTTGATTTCTTTTGAATTATTTAATATAATTATATACAAATATATGTGTAGCACGAGATATATCTAATGAGGGCCTCATGAGGAGGAAGAAATGATCCAAGAGAAATAAGAGGCACAATCTTTAATTTTTCTAATAAACAATGGTAAAATGAAATTATTTTCATAGTAACATCATGTGATGTAGAAACCTTGGGAGTAAAGAGAGGCGATTATATCCATGAGAGAAAGTATGGGATGGAATAGATCTATGTCGGGGGATAAACAAATGAGAACCAAAAGAGATGAGATGTGCATTCGAAGACATGTGAGGAATCCTAGAAGGGTGAGAGCCACTATATTTATGTGTACAAGGATATTTATGATAAGACTTGGGAGGGAAATATCCACTAGAGATAACATGTGTGTTAGAAGGAATATCAAGACTTAGGAGGGATAGCACCACCGTAAATAACATAGAAGCTAGAAGACCTAGAAGGGAAATATACACTAGAATCTATGCCAAATAGGATACCTAGGGAGGAAAGATACATTATAGATAATCACATGTGTAAATTGTGATGCTGCTAAAACAACCCACTTGAGACCCAAGAAACAACCTAGGATTAGTTAGGAAAATTATGGAATAATTTTTTTGTTAAAAAGAGTCTACAACTAGGTTGCAAGAAAATAGTTGTCACTAACAGGTTCTGGAACAAGTTTAATCTACTATAACATAATTTTATTTTATTAATAATTATTATAGGTCACAAGGTCCAAAATTTAGGGTTAGAAGGTTCAATAAGGTTCAGAGGGTAATTCCTCACCATACCCACTCATGTGAAAGCTTAAAGCTTCAACTTGATTTTTCTCACACTTAACGCATTCAAAATTTACCCCCTTTCACACCTTTTCAATGATATAAATAAGTCCTCCTAACTCCTCATAAAACTAAAGTTATGGGATGGCAGGCCTTGGGGTGAAAATTTTCCCCAAGAGCGGGCTGCAGCCCAGGATTAAAAGTTTCCCAAAAAGGGCGGGTGGGTGGACCGTGGGGATACCTTTGAAAAATTTTCTTGCCTGGGGTAAAAACCAATTTTCACCCGCACTCCCATGGGTCCAAAGAGGACATGTGGTGCCCTCCAAGACAAAGTGGGGAAAAATGAGGAAAGGCAAGGTAGCGAGTATCTTAAGAAAATTAACCAAAGGGGTAAGTTGCACATGCGGGCCCGCGCGTCCGTGAAAATGATTTTTCCAAAGCAAAGAGGGAATGCGGGGCCACAGAGAAATTAAGGAAATTTTTCTAGCATAGAAATTAAAATGTAAAGTTCCAAAATCCTCTCACGCCTCCGCCGAGCCACGTGGTCGCATCCTATTGGCTGAAGGTTGGCGGGGATGCGAGGAAATTTATAAAATTTTCCCAAAAATATTTTCACAAAAATAATTAATTTTCAAGGGTTCCGCCCCTTTGTTGTGCCATGTGGTAGCCTCTGATTGGCTATGGGGTGGTGGAGAATTTTTTTAAAATTTTCCCAAAAAAAATTTATAAGTTTTTTTTAAGGTAAAATTTCGGGCCGCGGGCCCGCCAAGGAAGGAAAACTTCAGAGGGCCATAACTTTTGATAGAAAGCTCAATTTTGGAAAATGAGGACTTTCTAGAAATCTCTCAACGTCCTCTTTGAACAAGGATCATTAATTTTAGATTTTTATAAAGTTTAAGGGGTAAATTTTAAGAAAACATCCTGCAGGATTTTTAAAAGCAAACTGGTAAATTTTAACTTATAAATTTTGTTCAATTTGATATTCTCCTTCACTCAACATGCCAAACATACATGGAGAATTATTCTAAGAAGGATTTAGGATGCATTTGGAGGGTAATTTTTCTTGATTGATTTCCAATTCAAATTTTCCAACATTTGACAGAAAAAAAGACTGCAAAATTTTCCTTTGTTCAATTTGAAAGGTTTCTTAAATATTTCTTAAGAGTTTTTAGTTTTTTTGGGGTCATTTTGGTCATACTAAGTTCAACTTAATATTTCATTTGTCTTTTATAGCTTACAGGGTCGTTTTGATTAATATTTGATAAAATTTTACAAGTATACAGTGGAATAAAAGATGGAGTTTATACAATTCAAAACAAAGATTAGTCTATTCCTTTTTCTATAGTATAACAACATTGAATTCATTCCATGCTCATTTAAAGTAGTTATCTTTCTTTCAATTAAAATATAGAAACAAAAATGTAGATTCTATTCTTTTCCAATCATGCATTTCAACAAAATTTTAAATATAACAATGCCATTCTGAACAAGGTAAGACAACTTCCATAAATTCAATGAATCTTTTACAATTCTTTTCATATATATTTTCAAAATACAACATACATAATACATGTCTTTCTTTTCTAATAACAGAACTGAATACAGAGCACAACTCTTTTACATTTCAAATTTCAACTTCTTTTTTTTATTCCTTCCCAAAATTCATCATACAAATTACATTTCCTTCACATTCTTTCAAAGAAAAAATAGATTCTATCTCTTTTTCATTTCACTTTACAAATTTCATAATCCATACATCCTCTTTCCATTTCAAACATTTACAAAAGAATTCACATAAATAATTCTTAAAACTATCTTCTTTTCTCAGCTCCAGAACAACAACATGCAAAGTTCCCTTTTCTTCCAATATGATCACAAAAAAAAGTGGGGAAAGGAAACACTCTCCACCTAACCAAGACATCCAATGAAGCGGAGAAGCCATCCTTCTTCATTGGCCCCCAATCCCCAACCACAATGTAATAAGAAATTTATTTCAACTCATGGAAAAAACAAGCTTCCACATCACAAATCAATCTTTCAACATGCACAGTTCAAATTAAAATATAGTCAAAAACAAAATAGTAGTTTTACAACCACATGAAACATCACACAAAACTTAGGCTTCACCATGAAAGCAAAAGGAGCAAGAACTATGGGGGAAGCTCTTATGCCTCCCAATGGGAATTGGGCATCCACTTGTAGCAAACGGCCAATATAAAACATCTCCCATATATCTTTGTGCCCCCACAATCCCTCCTTATGCCACCACAAATTTCCTTATCCCCCACAAAGTAATAAATGCAAGCTATTTCTTTTCCATGGTGGATCCCAATCCCAAAATCCCTCCACAATAAATCTGATGCCACTAGCATTCCCTTATGCCCCCCTTCAATGATTCCCCATAGCCTTCTCCTACACCATTCCTAGGCAGTCTACCCAACCAACCAACAAACACACAAAATATTCACCATTCACACAAACATAAAAAGAAATAAAAGCATATATGAAGAGCTAAGCTCCTACCTCTCCATGGTAGATTTTGTTCCAATACAAAAAGCTTTCAATGCCAAAATACAGTCCCAAAAACAAAGAATGCCCAAGTATGAAATGCTCTCCAATATCCTCCAAAATCAATAAGAGCTCCAAACAGCCAAGGAAAATTCTCCCCAAGGAAGCATTCCAAAATTTCAACAACCCCAAAACAAGGCAAGGACTTCCAATTTTAAATAAGAGAGAAAGGAAGAGGACGAGGCGGATCCATATAGGATGCCACTTCACACATCCTCGGTTCCAACACAAAAGTCAAAGTCATTCTCCAATGCACAATAAATAGGTGTGTGAATAATATGACAAATAAACTTACACACTCCAAAAATCCCACACCCCAAAGGAATGAATTAAATAAAATGTAAGAAGAGTGCAATTAAAATTTGCAACATGACTTATAAAATGCATTAAAAAGGTCTAAAATCAACCCTTCAACCATAAGTATGGTTGGTAAATAAAATTAAGAGGTATGGGACAAGTTTTACTTGTCCCACAAGCCTCCAAAAATAGCCTCCAAGGACAAATTCGAATTTCCAAGGAGGTGGAGTGTTTCATACTCCAAAATATGACTTACACAACCCTTACACATACTTACACATCACTTACAGACTTACTTACACACACCTTAAAACATTTAACACAAGGGTCAACAACTTTAATAATTACTTTCTTATATCCTAATTTAATTAATTAACTTTTAACCATATGTTTTCTCACCTTAATCTACCACAATTTAATTAAATAAAAGAAAGGGACACATCACTAATAAAATACATATAATAAAAAAGGAACCATATGAACAAATACACAAAACCAATGGTCACATTTAAAGGTGATCCTCCCCATGGGAATCCCTAACAACAATCAAACACAAACACAACAAAATAAGTTGCCATGGTGACCCTGTTCAATTCATCTAGCATTCCAATGTGGTTGGTCTCCAATCCCTAATGTTTGTTGAGATATTTTAACTTACAAAACACAAATACCTCCTTTGTCCTCATTGCCATATTAGAAAATCCAACCAAGACATCCAATGAAGAGGAGAAGCCATCCTTCTTCATTGGCCCCCAAGCCCCAACCACAATGCAATAAGAAATGTATTTCAACTCATGGCAACAACAGGCTTCCACATCACAAAGCAATATTTCAACATGCACATTTCAAATTAAAACATAGTCCAAAACAAAACAACAGTTTTGCAACCACATGAAACATCACACAAAACTCAGGCTTCACCATGCAAGCCAAAGGAGCAAGAACTATGGGGAAGCTTCTTATGCCTCCCAATGGGAATTGGGCATCCACCTATAACAAACCACCAATATAAAACATCTCCCATATATCCTTATGCCCCCCACAATCCCTCCTTATGCCCCCAAAAATTTCCTTATGCCCCCCATAAAGTAAGAAATGCAAGCTATTTCTTTTCCATGGTGGATCCCAATCCCAAACTCCCTCCACAATAAATCTGATGCCATTGGCATTCCCTTATACCCCCTCATTGATTCCTCATAGCCTTCTCCTACACCATTCCTAGGCAGTCTACCCAACCAGCCAACAAACACACAAAACATTCACCATTCACACAAACATAAAAAGAAAAAAAAAAAAGCATATATGAAGAGCTAAGCTCCTACCTCTCCATGGTAGATTTTGTTCCAATACAACAAGCTTTCAATGCCAAAATACAGTCCCAAAAACAGCAATGCCCAAGTATGAAATGCTCTCCAATCTCCTCCAAAATCAACAAGAGCTCCAAACAACCAAGGAAAATTCATCCCAAGGAAGCATTCTAAAAGTTCAACAACCCCAAAACAAGGCAAGGAGTTCCAATTTTAAAGAAGAGAGAAAGGAAGAGGATGAGGTGGATCCATGTAGGATGCCACTTCACACATCCTCAATTCCAACACAAAAGTCAAATTCATTCTCCAATGCACAATAAAGAGGTGGGTGAATAATATGACAAATAAACTTACACACTCCAAAAATCCCACACCCCAAAGGACTGAATTAAATAAAATGTAAGAAGAGTGTAATTAAAATTTGCAACATGACTTATAAAATGCATTAAAAGGTCTAAAATCAACCCTCTAACCATAGGTATGGTTGGTAAATTAAATTAAGAGGTATGGGACAAGTTTTACTTGTCCCACAAGCCTCCAAAAACAGCCTCCAAGGACAAATTCGAATTTCCAAGGAGGTGGAGTGTTTCATACTCCAAAATCTGACTTACACAACCCTTACACATACTTACACATCACTTACAACCTTACTTACACACACCTTACAACATTTAACACAAGGGTCAACAACTTTAATAATTACTTTCTTATGTCCCAATTTAATTAATTAACTTTTAACCATATGTTTTCTCACATTAATCTACCACAATTTAATTAAATAAAAGAAAGGGACACATCACTAATAAAATACATACAATAAAAAAAGGAACCACATGAACAAATACACAAAACCCATGGTCACATTTAAAGGTGATCCCCCATGGGAATCCCTAATAACAATAAAACACAAACACAACAAAACAAGTTACCATGGTGACCCTGTTGAATTCATCTAGCATTCCAATGTGGTTGGTCTCCAATCCCCCGATGTTTGTTGTGATATTTTAAACTATAAAACACAAATACCTCCTTCGGATTTGTGGCCATATCAGAATATCCAACCAAGATATCCAATTAAGAGGAGAAGCCATCCTTCTTGGTTGGCCCACGAACCCCAACCACAATGTAATAAGAAATGTATTTCAACTCATGGAAACAACATGCTTCCACATCACAAAGCAATCTTTCAACATACACAGTTCAAATTAAAACATAGTCCAAAACAAAACAACAGTTTTGCAACCACATGAAACATCACACAAAACTCAGGCTTCACCATGCAAGCCAAAGGAGCAAAAACTATGGGGGAAGCTGCTTATGCCTCCCAATGGGAATTGGGTATCCACTTGTAAAAACCGCCAATATAAAACATCTCTCATATCCTTATGCTCCCCACAATCCCTCCTTATGCCCCCCACAAATTAAGAAATGCAAGTTATTTCTTTTCCATGGTGGATCTCAATCCCAAACTCCCTCCACATGAATTATGATGCCACTGGCATTCCCTTATACCCCCCCTCAATGATTCCCCATAGCCTTCTCCTACACCATTCCTAGGCAATCTACCCAACCAACCAACAAACACACAAAACATTCACCATTCACACAAACATAAAAAGAAATAAAAGCATATATGAAGAGCTAAGCTCCTACTTCTCCATGGTAGATTTTGTTCCAATACAAAGCAATATTTCAATGAGAAAATAAAGTCCCAAAAATAGTAATGCCCAAGTATGAAATGCTCTCCAATCTCCTCCAAAATCAAAAAGAGCTCCAAACAACCAAGGAAAATTCACCCCAAGGAAGCATTCCAAAAGTTCAACAACCCCAAAACAAGGCAAGGACTTCCAATTTTAAAGAGCAGAGAAAGGAAGAGGATGGGGTGGATCCATGTAGGATTCCACTTCACACATCCTCAATTCCAAAACAAAATTCAAATTCATTCTCCAATGCACAATAAAGAGGTGGGTGAATAATATGACAAATAAAATTACACACTCCAAAAAGCCCACACCCCTAAGGACTGAATTAAATAAAATATAAGAAGAGTGCAATTAAAACTTGCAACATGACTTATAAAATGCATTAAAAAGGTCTAAAATCAACCCTCCAACCATAGGTATGGTTGGTAAATTAAATTTAGAGGTATGGGACAAGTTTTACTTGTCCCACAAGCCTCCAAAATCAGCCTCCAAGGACAAATTCGAATTTCCAAGGAGGTGGAGTGTTTAATACTCCAAAATCTACTTACACAACCCTTACACATACTTACACATCACTTACAACCTTACTTACAAACACCTTATAACATTTAACACAAAGGTCAACAACTTTAATAATTACTTTCTTATGTCCCAATTTAATTAATTAACTTTTAACCATATGTTTTCTCATATTAATCTACCACAATTTAATTAAATAAAAGAAAGGGACACATCACTAATAAAATACATACAATAAAACAAGGAACCACATGAAAAAATACACAAAACCCATGGTCACATTTAAAGGTGATCCCCCATGGGAATCCCTAACAACAATCAAACATAAACACAACAAAACAAGTTACCATGGTGACCCTATCTAGTATTCCAATGTGGTTGGTCTCCAATCCCCTAATGTTTGTTGTGATATTTTAACCTGCAAAACACAAATACCTCCTTCAGCCTCATGGCCATATCAAAACATCCAACATGATATAAATATAATCACAAAATCATCTATACATATGAATCACAACAACATCAAGGAAATCAACAATATCACTTACAATTTATATCAACAACTATATCATCATCATATAATGTCCATTTTCTAGGTCTACTCACAATATCCAAAATCACATGTCTGAAAAACATTCATAATATATCCATGTCAAATAGTATATCATCATCCACATATGAAGTGGTCTCTAATAATCATCATGCATCATAACCAAATCAAGATCACCAATAATCCACGGTCCAACATCTAACATCATACTAAATCAAAAACATAATAATTTCCATAATGAAATCAACAGATCAAGATCAATATCAAAGGTGTCAAAGGAAGTGTGCACTACATCCCCCTCCCCTTAGACTTGACTTCCTCTTAGAAGTCACTGGAAAAAATGTGGAAACTGAACTCGTAATAAGGTAGCATCCTCCCATGTAGCTACAATCTCATCATATCTGTGCCACTACACCCAAACCTAATTAACCTCTCTGCTTCAAAGGCCTAGGGTACTACAATCTAGGATGTGAACAAGATACACCATCACCTACCCCTAATCCTACACATGCAATGATGTCCAATCTAGCACATGAGAAGGATCTGCAATATATCTCCTAAGAACTAAAACATGAAACACATCATGTATGTGAGACAAGCTAGGTGGAAATGCTAGATGGTAGGCCAAAGGGCCGATATGCTCCAAGATCTCAAAAGGACCCATGAATATAGGAGCTAACTTAGAGCCTTTTTCGTAACGGATAGGGCTCTTATGTGGCCTAACATGAAGGAACACCTTCATGCCCACATCAAAACTACGGTCGATCCTATGCTGATCTACATACTTCTTTTTCTTGTCATGTGCCTCCCGTAATCTCTGCCTGATCAACACCCCCTGCTACTCCATGTCCCGTAGAAAAAATGGTCCAAGAGAAACCCTATCCTCTAGCATGTCCTAGCTACGATGTGTCCTACACTCTCTACCATAAAAATCCCGAAAAGGAGACATTCCAATGGAACTCTAAAAACTATTATTATAGGAAAACTCCACTAAGTACAGTGCTCCCATCTAGATTGTTGATCCATCACATACATCCTGAGCATGTCCTCTAAAATCTGATTCACCCACTTAGCACTGCTATCTGTCTCGGGTGATATGCTATGCTGAAGTTGATTTTTGTCCCGAGGGCATGTTGCATGGTAGTTCAAAATTGGAAGTGTACAAAGGATCGCAAATCACTAAAGATCTTCCGTGGAATCCCATGCAACCTGAAAATCTCATCCAAATATACCCATGCCACTTCTCTAGATGTATAAGTGGTCTTCACTAGAGAAACGTGAGCCACTTTTGTCAATTTATCAACCGTGACCAGAATGGCATCATGGTCATATCTCAACATCGGTAGCCCAACAATGAAGTCCATGGATATAGTGTCCCATTTCCACTTCGGTATAGCATGAGGAAAAAGAAGGCCAGTTGGATGCTTATGCTTGGCCTTAACTCTATGGAACTCTAAACATCGTGACATGAACTTAGCCACGTCTCTATGAAGTCCTCTTCAATGATACAACTATCTCAAGGTGGCGTGCATCTTCTTCACCCCGGATGGGCTAAATAGGGTGCATGATGTGCCTCTACCAAGATGTCCTGGCTTAAGCCTCCATCTCTGGGAACATAAATCCAGCATCTCGTCCCTAAGAAAACCTACGCCTCTAAGGGAAAACCATCAAAATTCCCCTCAAGGGGTCTCTAAGACTTGATCTCTACTCGAACTACAATGTAAAAGCTATCAAGAGGAAGCTACTGAAGAATCCTACTCCATAAATCATGCTCACTGAGGTGGCCATAGCCACATGTCTTCATCTATTGAGAGCATCTGCTACCACATTATCCTTTCCCTTCACATGCTCTATCTCCATATCATACTCACAAAGAAACTCCATCTAATGCCACTGACGAGCGTTGAGATTGGGCTACGTGAAGAGGTGATGAAGACTCAAGTGATTTGTCCTAAGTGTGAATATCTTACCAAGAAGAAAGAGCCTCCATCAAACTAAGGTGTGCAAAACTACCACAAGCTTAAGATCATGATTTAGATAATTAATCTTGTAATCCTTGAGTTTGTGAGACTCAAAAGCTACTACTCTTCCCTCCTACATCAACACACCTCCAAGCCTTGCTAAGGAATCATACACACAAATGAAAAACTCACTCTGAGGATCTGACACTGCAAGAATAGGTGCTATAGTGAGACACTCCTTCAGTGTCTTGAAGGTTTGCTCACATTTGTCCAACCAAACAAACTTCTTCCCTTTCCTCTGAAGGGAAGTGATGGGGTGTGCAATCCGAGAGAAGTCCTAAACAAATCTCCAGTAATAACCTACTAATCCCATGAAGTTGCATACCTCAGTCATAGTAGTGGGTGTTGGCTAATCCATAATGGCTCTAATCTTGGAAGGATTGACTGCGATACCTTCCTAGAAATGATATGGCCCAAATACTGCACCTCTATCTGAAAGAATGCACACTTCTCCAAGTTCCCGTAAAGCTACTGCTCACAAAGACACTAAAGAACCTGGTGAAGGTGCCCCTTATGCTCCTCACACATACGTGAGTAAATCAAAATGTCATCAAGGAAGATGAGCATGAATCGATCTAAGAAGGTCCTAAATACCCCATTCATCAAACTCATAAACATTGTGGGGGCATTAGTCAAACCAAAAGGCACCACTGTGAACTCATAATGGCCATATCTCGTATAGAAGGAAGTCTTATGAATGTCCGCCTCCAAAATCCTCAGTTGATGGTAACCTGACTTAAGATCAATCTTAGAGAAAACCATGGCTCCCTTCATCTGATCAAACAAATCATCAATGTGTGGAAGGGGATAACGATTCTTGATTGTTACCTTATTTAGTAGCATAATCAATCAATACACAACCACAAGGATCCATCCTTCTTTTTCACAAAGATCACCGGTGCACCCCAAGAGGATACACTAGGATGGATAAGACCTTTCTCCAAAATTCCCTCAAGCTGCAACTTGAGCTCACAGAGCTCTAGGGTGGTCATCTGATAAGGTGCTCATGAGATAGGCTTTGTTCCCGGAACTAGATCTATATGAAAATTAATCTCACGTGGGGGTGGTAACCCTAGTAGCTCCCCTAGAAAGACATCTACAAACTCTCTCAAAATGGGGTGATCATCTAGTGATGGTCCACTAGCCCTATCCTCCGATCACTAACTATAACAAACATACATATGACAACCCCACACACACACACCTCTTAAGTTGTATAGTGGAGATGGTTCAAATAGAAACGGGCCTCCTGACCCTTGAAATCATTGACTCCACTCCCAGATCATCTACACAAGATATAGTCTTGTGGTAATAATCCATCCTAGCCCTATGTGTAGATAACCAATCCATACCCAAAATGACTCCATATGAGCCCAAAGGAAGGATACGGAGATCTGAGGTAGTGGTGAAAGGTCCCAAATCCACTGCACACTCCTTTACTAAGGAGTCTACAGAGATCATGGCTCCAAAATCCATCTCAACATCCTAACTATGACCCTACCTAACTACCACTAAACTACATTGCTCTACTAAAGATGGTGCAATGAAAGAATCAAAAGAACCAAAATCAAACAATATAAAGGTAGGAATACCCCCAATGCTACCTATAGTCTCAATGAATGTACTCTAATGCTCAGCCTAGTAGTTCTCAACCACTACATAAATCATGTGGATACGTCCCATGTCACCAACATTGGCTCTGAGATCTGTGTCTTACCCTTATTGTTAGGTTTCGTGGGCGCCTCTCAAAAATGTCCGGTAACACCACAACCAAAACAACCACATGATCCTCCCGGTGAGTAGCACCTCTAGTAGGTGGCCCGGAAGTTTGTGGCATGGATCTTGACGATCCGGGCCGTGGTCCAGTGAGGCCTCTACCGGCAAGCTCCCACCGACTAAGCTCTAGGTCCACCCCATGTCCTGATGGGACCCTTAAGAGGAGGCTCCATGCTCCAACCTCTCTGTGCATCAACTCTCTGTGGAGGTCTAAAAGGAGAGTGGAACTACTATTTTTGCTGTTGCTATTGTGGTCTAAAGGATAACTATGATGAACCATGTCCACCATGAGAAAGAGGTATTGACCCTTTGATATGTTGTCCTACATCTAGTGTATGTAGTTCTAGACTCGATATCTAGCCTGTTGGGTCTTCCCCCAAGTCTCCTCTACTATATAGGCCTTCTTGATGGCCTCAGCTAATGTCTGTGGACAATGGATCCAAACTACACCTCCAATGTCTAGATTCAGGCTCCAGATGAACCTGTGAATCTGTACCTTCTCATCCTACATGTACTCAACATACTAGAGTAGATCCAGAAATCTACTCTCATACTCTGCTACTAAAAGAGATGCCTATCAAAGGTCATGAAACTCATCTATCACTTTGTTGTATGAACCTCTATGACAAATATCTTCTCTGGAAACACTCCTCAAAGAGATCCCAGGTCACTATCTTAGAATCAACATGGAGCTTCTTTTCCTCTATCCTCCACCATACTCCTGCTCCATCCCTCAATAGATGGATTGCAACACGAGCTTTTGTGTTGCTAGAAAAAGGACAGAGTTTGAAGTAACCACTCAAGTTCACTAGCCAGGCCTCTACCTGAAATCCACCTGTGTCACCTGAGTAATGTGATGGTCGAAGCTTCAAGATCTCCCTGATGTGATCTATAGTTGTGGTCTGACCCTCTAGGTCTCTTTGCATGCTCATCCCTAAGCCTAGGGCTCCGAGACCTCTCTTTATGCTCTGAAACTTGGTCACCTTGTCCCCTCTATGGTGACTTTTCCCTGGCTGATTCTACATGGGATTTCTCTCCTCCATGATCCTCACTATGTGGAGGAGATGCCTAAGCATCAATAAATGGCTCCCTATCATGTCTGGTTGTATGCCCTCCTATAGATCCTCCACGTAGAGTGGCATTAACATCCTAAAGAGTATGTAAAATATGGGGTAGGATGGCTGCTACACCATGATCTAGTGGTGGTAAGTTTGGGTCTATGTGAAAAGTCCCCTCATCTCGTCTGCACCTCCTACACAAACCAAGGTGAGAGTTAGTTCATTTTTCTAAGTTTTATTCAATTTCCATGTTTACTAAAATATGTAATTTCTAAACTAAGTTGTTTTCTAGATTTAAAAATGTGTTAGGTTTAAGTTTCATGTCTCAAGTTTTCTAGTGTGCCCAATGGTCCAAGCTTTTGAACCACTTCTCGATACAAATGTAGAACCCAAGTGGTGAATAAGGCATAGGCCAAAACTATTTCATAGTACATTTAGTAAATTTAGATGAGTCATAGAATGATATAAACCTTAAGATGGATAAAACCAATTGAAATAGTATGAGTAGAAGGATTTGAAGTGATATTTGTGACTATAATTTATTAATATTGATTTTGATTCATGTTTAAACCCCATTTTGATTGATGATATATGACATAACATTTCATGACTAGTGATAATTGTAATAATATCAACAAACATATTGAAAATGTGACCCTCGCCAAAGTGCACAAGGGCATATATAGTGTAAGGAAACATATTCTTGGAAATGAAAAAATGGAGATCAAAATATGCCTCCAACTATTAGAAAATGGGTTATATATTGGTGCATGTAGATACATATTGATTATTTAGGTGATGAGTTGGATACCTAATAGAAAGAGTATGTCATGAGAAAAACATATCAATATTGCAAATATAAAGTTAAGAGCATACATGTTTGCTTTGATGAATTTATAAAATATTTACAAAAAGGTGCTACCATAAGAAATCATCGAGAGAATATGTAGGGAAATTCATGGGGGTGGTATATTTGGCCATTTGTGATACTTTATGCTTGGAAACTAGACGTTGAGAAATATATAATGCTTCTAGTGAAATATTTTCATCTTCTTCATCAATAGGCTTGACACTTTTCAAATTCTTGGAAAATATATTTTATAGTCATTGCAATAGTAACTAGGATTAAAGTCATCGTTATCATCACAATTGAGTAGTAGTTATAAATTAGTGTTATCCATGATATTAGTCTACATGTTACCTACGCTAGGTTTAGGAAGTATGGTGGTGCAATAATTTTTATAATCAAACTTATGATTTATCTTATATATTCCCAATCCTATAGAGATACACATATCATCATCATCGCAATTCTATTTTTATAAGTCCATATTTGCATAATAGGTGTCACCTTACTAATAACTAGCAAATGAGTAGGATCATTTGCATTGACATTACAACTGATATCATTATTTAAATGAGGATATATCACACATTTTTTGGAAAATTAGAGAGATCTTCAAAATCCTCAATTGGTGTATCAATTCATTCATCATCATTAGTATCAATATCATATTAACCTACCTTGATGGGATTAAAATATAACGTGAACAACAATTCATTTGAATCATATCTATTAGAGTCATCATCTGAATTAGAACTTGTCTCACTCTATTACGTAGAGGTTAAATACATTTATACAATTCATTAATATAGTTCCCCTAATTGTACTTGTGTATAATCAAAGTGCTTTAAGGAAATAGGTAATTATTCATGTTTGATTAGTATTAGTTTCATTTTTGTATGCACACTAGTAGGATGTAATTTTGGCATTGATAATAGCTATTATGAAGCATGGGTATTGCATTCTTATCCTCTCTATGAGTAGATTAATATTGTTGTATATCCGAAGGTGATATCATGTAGTATCACATTATGCTTGACCAATATAGTTATGATTTTTGGTAACCATTGATATTTTTAGGACTTGAGATGATTACATACTAGAAATATTAAATTGAAGGAAATAAATTCATTATTCTTGAGTTTTTGGATTCGTAGTGTAAATCATAATAACCATTTTCATTATGTTTGTTAATTCCGTGAGAATTGTAATATGGTTGATATTTGATTTTTCCAATCTGATAATAGGGATAGTAATGAGTAGATAACAAAGTGAATAAGTAAGTATCTAGTAGATCATATAACATAACATGTTTTCAAGAATTCTTGTCAAATAAAAAGGATGTTTTCTATATTGGTTTCCTTAGGATGTGAGATTAACCTTGTGGGACATACACGTGGGTGCCTCTATGTAATAAATTCACTTCACTTATATAGGAAAATGTATCATGCATAGTGTGTGCATCATACTACTTATTAGTTAGATTAAAAGTAGAATGATCATGATCTATAGAGACATTATGGACATGCACATTGGAAGAATCATTTATATGTGTTATCTCACACTTGATAAATGTGATATCGTGTTCATAGCTTGAAATTTTGTGGAAAATCAAGGTGTAAATCTTGAATAGAATCTAGTATAGCCTGATGAGATGTGTTATCATTGCTAATATAAGTATTTAAAATATGTCTCAAAATTAAATCTGCATGAGAATGTGTTGTATTATCAAGGATCATTGTTTTTGTAATAGTTCTATGAGAATAACTTTGCATGCATGTGCAATAGAGTTGAAGTAAATCAGATAATGAAACTTGGGGATTTGTAACTACTGTCACTTTGAAATGCACCCTTTGGATAATTATGTGATCACTCTCCTT
Source organism: Taxus wallichiana var. yunnanensis (assembly GCA_018340775.1). Classification (NCBI taxonomy): domain Eukaryota; kingdom Viridiplantae; phylum Streptophyta; class Pinopsida; order Cupressales; family Taxaceae; genus Taxus; species Taxus wallichiana. The sequence continues at coordinate 589,859,870 of CM031240.1, forward strand.
TCGATTGAAGAAAAGGAAAAACTCTTAGGTTTTGGATGATATGTATGTTAGAGTGAGTTTCCAAAGAGGGATGGTTCCCCTAGTGCAACACCTAAACTATTTTCTATTTCTAAGACTAGTTTATTCTACCAAAACTAAAAAGGAAAAGGGAGAAGAAAAGAAAAGGAAAAAAATAAGAAACTGGTGATATAACAATTTTTTTGAGGATCTCATACTTATCGAATCACACAAATGAACCACATAAGTTATGCATGCCATACACTAACTATAAGTGACTATATATAAAAAAGAGTTTCATTCAATGATTCAAAATTGAGTTGTGATAAGATAAAGAAGGGGAAAAAATGAATCTACAAATAAAATTCTACATTTAAACACAATCTATAACCTACAAATTGATAAAAATATATTAAGGCATGAAGATTAAATTGTTTAAATCAAGGATAACATGTATCACAAAGATAAACTCAATTTAAAACAAAATATGCACTAAACACAAACTATAGAAAGGTAACAAAAATAGCTCCTTTATTTCTCCAAGAGGTAGATTAAGAACAAATAATAAATCATGACCATTTCTTTCTCATTTAGAATATTGAATTACTCCAAAACATGAATTAAGATGCCAAAACATTTTTCACAAAACATTCTTGAGATGTATAGAAAATTTGAGAGAGGAAAGAAGGAAAATCCTAGACATGCAACTCTGACTTGTAAAAGTAGGAAAAAACATGTGTGGATTTTCTACTTTCTCAAAAAGTAAAAATTTTGGAGTAAAGGGCATAAATTTTGATGTATTTTTTCTTTTTCTATAAAAAGAGTCTCCATACTTTACTTTTATCCAATTCTCGCACAAAAAATAAAATCTGTACTCCCAAAATAGAAAAATAGATTTTCCTCTATTTTTGCACGCTTTCTTCTATTATTAAATCTAATGGATGATGAAACAAACTTCCTTGTCATTATTTCATCTAGTTTTAACTTTGCATACTTCCCCTAAGATTACTTCCAAAGTCTCGGTTTAGCTCTGGAAGGCAGATGTATCTACAAGCCTAAGTCGGACTACAGTCTGGAGATTGAATGTTTCATGCAAGGTAAGGGTATGCCTATCTCTCTTCACAATGGGTATGCTCGGGAAATCTGCCCCACCCTTATGATGAAATTTCTCAATTGTTTATGTCATACATCACCTTAGAAGGTAGGTATAAAGTGATTTATGGTTACCATTTTCCCATGTTGAATCATGTGCTGTAATGCTAAGGCCTACAATTTCCCTTTCTTCCTATATACCTCCCTTGCAAAATCCATTAGAATGGTAAAGAAATGGACCTTCCCCCTTCCTTTACACCAGGGCCTCATCAAATCCTTTCTCAGGCTGGGTACTCCCCTTTTGGGGAAAAATGAAAAATTTGGGGCCTCCGTTGCTAAAGGCTCGGTGCCCAAGGAGGAAAATCTTAGTGAAGACCTGTTTGGAAAACCTGTGGCTAAGCGAACCAGATCCAATATGAGTCATGGTGTCATCAACAAACATAGCAGGGTTGAGGAGGATCCTAAACCAGTTGAGGAAGTGGAGATTTTAGATTCGGGTGAAAACCAAGATGGGAACCTGGACTTGTTGGTTTCCAGTATGGACAAGGCTGATGCTTGATGGGGATAACAATGATGAGGGGGAGAGTGAGAAAGCTCTAGAATATGCAGATGATAAGCATTCCAAGAATTTGGAGGATGCCATTGAGAGCTTGCATGCTCTTAAAACTACCCAATCTAAATTGTTTACTGCTCAGGACTCTGCTGTCAAGTCTCATTCTTTCATGTGGGAATTTGAGCATTGTAGGCTTGATACCGATATTAATAGACACAGATTAGTATGGTCTCCATGGACCTGAAGGATCTGACTGATAAAGTGGAAAATTTATCTTCTTTGGTCCTTAGTGAACAACTCAAGAATGCCAATGAGAGAAGCCTGGAGATGGCCAAGGATATTGGTTTCTTCATTAGTTAGTTATAAGTTGTTTTGCTATTAATTTCTTGGGTCTGCTAATTGTTTGTTATTTCTCTGTTTATTTCTTGTTTGGATACTTTCCTTTATGTTTATATCTCCTTGTTATTGGTCTTGTGTTGCTTTGGGTTTGTGGTAGGGCTTCAATGGTATATCCCTTGGCCTTTTTGTAAGAACTAGTAACATTTTGTATGGGGTAGGATCCCCTCAACCCTTTTTTACCTCTAATAAAAAAATTGTGCTAAACATAGACTCTCATGTTTAAAAACAGAAAAAAAAAATTCATGGTTAGAATGGTTTTACCCATTTTTAGATACTCAAGTAATGAAATTTCACCTATTTGTAACCTTCCCATGCTTTTATATAATCTAAATTTTCCTTTTGGATGGATTTAAGAGGTTAAAAATGAAATTTGGGTAGCGTAAACAAAAATTTGTTGCATGGCTTTTAGCACAATTTTTTTGTGGACTTTTCCTTTATTGCCTAGATTTTACCTTTATTGTGTGGGTTTTTCTAGGAATTTCCCTTTATTGCAAGGCTTTTCTAGGATTTTTCTTTTATTGTGCATATGTTTCTATGGATTTTTCCATTATTACACGATTTTTTCGGAACTTTTTCTTTCTTGTGTGGATTTTTCATGGAATTTTCCTTTGTTGTGTGGATTTTTTGAGGTATTTTCCTTTGTTGCATGGATTTTTCTAGGTACATTTTATTTGTTTCACACTGTTTTTAGGATTTTTCCTTTGTTGCGCGGCTTTTTTCGTAGATTTATCCATTGTTGGGCAAAATTTTATGGGGTATTTTCCTTTAATGTGTATCTTTTTCCTCTTAGATTAACATTCTGTGTGTATAATTTTCCATGCATGATGGCCTATGCTCTTTGCTAACATACTTTTTTTTGTTGGTTTTGACAACTTTGCAAAAATTTCTTCACACTTGAAGTCCCTAGTACACTTTGAAATTTTTGGTTTATAATTTGTTAGATCTACCATCAAAATTTGTCTAATTATGAAACTTGAATAAGTTACACAAATAAGCATGGGGGCTTATTTGGATAACAATTTGGTGACTTTCAGGGACATATGTCTGTTAGATGTAAAAAATTAGTAGCCTTGAAGCATCCATTAAGCATGGATTCATGTACTAACTTCTGAAACTTCTTGAACTATATGAGTACTAAAAATACCTTTTAGAAACAAAACAATGTGTCCGAATCACTTATTAGACAAAAAAACACCAAAAAAAACACAAGGCACACAAGAAAGGAAACTACCAAAAGATTTCATGAAACACTCAGAGGAAAGTAAACACAACAACCTACTACGTATAAGGGAAAAACATGACCTCAATAACAAAGTTTTAGATACATCCCTTTAACCGGGATGGGAACCTCATCACTATTCAGATTAGAGAGTTGAATTGAATTTTATTTCTTGTAAATTTTAATCAAATATGGTCCACTCTAAAAGGAATCAAAATTTTGTTTCTTCTTCATTTTTTCTCTCTTCATCCCACTTAAGAAAAATGTTACCCTATATGAATGTTCTTGTAGCTTATTTTATCAAAATACCTCTTTACTTGCACTTGATTAAGTTCCATTAATTCCATTGCCTTGTTTCGATTTATTCAAACTCCATTAACTCTACAAATCAAATTTCAATAGAATTTGTTAGGAATAAAACTTAGCTTAATTCATCATTAGTTGATATTTGAATTAATGTAATAAGTTAAAGTATTTAATTTAAATACTTTAAACTTATGTCAATATGTATTAGTTATCTTTAGTTGTTAGTTAACTAAGTGATAGTGTTCTTATCCCAATATTTGTTGGATCATGTTCTATCTTGCATATTTTGTTCCCTGGATGATTTCCATGAGGGGCAATAGGGGCAATATGCTATTTTTGCATATTTTCTCAGATCAGGTGATTATTTTCCATATATTTTGGATGAGATAGAAGTTTTCCAATATTTATAAATATTGCAAATCTCTCATTTATTTTGTAATGCTTGATTTTGATATTAATAAAATACACAAGTACCATCTTGTTTATATGCAAAGATTCTATGTCAAATATTGTTTTCAAGTATTCATTATCAAGATTTTGTATCAAAACAACATTCTAATCCACAAAGGAGTGTAGGAAGTTTTAGGGAAGTTTAGGGAGATCTGGAGAAATTACAATGCTAGGAGGAGCCATAGATGCCCCCAGCCATTTAAAAGCCCCTACATGAATCCACACTCTGGTTCATAGATTAATTTTCATTTTAATAACATCCGAGTGCAATCACAGGCCCTTGTAGACTTGGATGCAACTTTGTTGCAAAAGGTGACATTGTTTCATTCTCTAGGTATTTTTATAAAAAAATTACCTGTACCTATAATTTTTTTAAATTGGAAGCATTTTTAAAAATATATATACAATATTTTTGTATTGTGGGGACCCAATATTTTCAAGCTCCCCATGTAACTTCTAATTCCTCTTCTCTCGTACTCTATATTTTCATATATATAGCAAGATAATTCTATGTGCCTACCAAAAATTATCTATCCAAAGTGACATCCTCAAGTCTTCAATCAACCCATAGATTACATTCACAGTTCAAGAGAATTCAAGTGAAGAAGAATACGTGCGCAAAGAAAAATAAAAAAAATCCAATGCAGAGAAGCAATAAATTCAACACTCGCTGGAAAATATCCAAAGATCCAAAACTATGGCCTAGTAATAAACCTACGTAAAGTGAAAGCAAGGAGGAAATCATTAATTAAAAAGGTAGCCAAGGAATATAATAACGCTTAGGAAAAGTGGTTGAACTATAGTTGTGCCCTAAAATGCACTACGCATGCATGTAATTCCTTATCGCCCCGATTTTTAAAAATGTGCTTAAAAAAAATCCATTTTTGGATTTCGTGAAGAGAGTTAGAATAATTTTTTTTTCCAATTTTGGAAAGGGGCTTGAAAAGATGTTGAAATTGTAACTTAAAAGAGCCATAACTTTCAACTGGTACCTCAGATTGAGGTGTCGTTTGTTTTGAAAGTGTGTGTTTTTGTGAGCTCTATGTCTTGGTCCAAATTTTAATAAGCTTTGTTTTGTAAAAATTGAACAAATTAGATATTTTTATATTTCAAAAGAGGCCAAAGAGTCCAAATATTTATTTTTTTCAAATCAGCCAAGAGAGCCATTTTATTTTTGCAAATCGGCCATAGAGCCAAATTTGTAATAGGGCCAATAATGCCAAAAATTCATCATACATGGCCGAAAAAGAGCCCAAAATAAATAAAATAATATTTTTTTGGGGGTGTGCATGCTTTAAGGGGGAAAAGTGTTCAAATTTTTCTTCTACTATTTATCACTTTTCACAATGGCTACAATTACAACACCAAAATTCTTTTTGCCAGATTCTCAACTTTTGCGTTCTAATAATTACTTACCAAGATGGAAAAAAATTCATGCACAACTTGATTTTAAAAATATATGGTCCGTTGTTTCTGGTACATTAACAAGATCTACAATAGATGTTACACAATAAGCTACATTTGATCACGAAAATAAAAAAGGAAAGTTAATAATCTTGTTTAGTATTTTAGATAAGGTACAACCTCATATTCATGAGACCACAATAGTAAAAGAATCTTGGGAAAAGTAGAAAACAATATATGAGTGGAAAAATAAGAACACAATACTTTATCTCCAGAGTCAACTAATAAAATTGAAAATGCAACCAACTGAGAAAGTTGAAATGTTTTTTTAGAAGAGTAGCAACTTTGTGTGCATCACTTCAATATTTGGAAGAATAAGTAACTGAAAAATCACTCATGCCTATAGTACTGAGATCTCTTCCTCCTTATAGGATTTTTGTGACCATGTTAAACATAACAGGTCAAACAACAATTGTTGAAGAGTTAGTGAATATGCTACAATAAGAGGAATCTATTCACTCAACTACTTAAACTAAAGAGTAGGCACTTGCTTCTAATCAAAAAGGGAAAAAATAGGCTAATTCTACTAAACAACCTCAGAAGCAAGGTAATACTCAACAAGGCCAAAAGGACCAAAAAAAATGTTTTATTTGTGTTCAAAAATTACATGAGTTAAATAATTTTTGGTACAACACATTCCAACAAGGATTGTCAAGTGGTAAAAAGATTGATTACCAACAACAAAATTAGGCCAACATCAAATAAAACATGAACAAAATTATCAAAATTAGAAGAAGAAACCAACTCAACAAGGAAATGTAGCCAAACAAGAAGATAATTTTAATGAGTATGACTTCATATATTCTACATATTCAAATAATGTATCTATTTCTATAAATAAAATTTGGTATGTCGACTGGTGTAACCCAACACATGACAAGAAAGAAAGATTGGCTCTTCATAATGAGAAAAACACCCACCAAAAATCATGTCTCTTTGGGTGATGATACATCATACAAAGTGTCAAGGCATTGGTTCCATTTCACTACAACTTGGGCATCATAATTGTAAAATTAAAGATGTTCTTTATGTCCCCGGTTTTTAAAAAATATGTTATTTGTGAGTAAATTATTAGATCACAATCTCAAAATTGACTTTGGTTGTAAAGGCGGTAAAAATATGTGCCTAATTCAAGATAAGCCACAAAGCTCCAAAATTGTTACAAAATATTCAAATGTGGGAATAATGTTTTCGTTGGATTTTTTTAATGAAATGATCAAGCACTTGTAGCCAAGGATACATCATCAGCTCAACTATGACATCGAAGACTTGGACATGTGAGTTTTGGCTATCTTGACACACTTCATCAATACAACATGGTTAGGGGTTTACCACCTCTAAAAAATGGTACAGATAAATGTCAACATTATTTTGTAGGAAAACAAAATAGAGTACCATTCAAACATAGTACATTTTGAGCTAAGGCAAAACTTGACTTGGTGCATACCAATCTATGTGGACCAATGAGACCTAGCCACTCTAGGTTTCAATATTACATGCTCTTTGTTGATGATTTTTCAAGAAAATGTGGATATAATGCATTTCTAAAAATACAAAGCTTTTGAAACTTTCAACAAGTTTAAATTCCTTGTTGAAACAAAGTCCGGTAGGAAAATAAAAAAACTCCTCTCAGATTGATGGGAAGAATACACCGTAAAATGAGGTCAACAATTTTTGGAAACACATGACATTTATCATCAAATGGCTCCTCCTCACACACCAAAACAAAATGGTGTTTTTGAAACTTGAAATCATACGATCATAGATATGGTGCAAAGTGTATGATTGATGATGAATTTTTATCAAAAACATTTTGGGTCAAGCAACTAAAATGAAAATCTATTTACTAAATAGATTTCCCAATCAAGCTCTTGATGGAGTAACACCTCAGAAGCATGGTCAGGGCATAATCCATCTATTTCACACCTTTGATTTTTGTATGTAAAAATGTATGCACATTCCTAATAAACAAAGAAATAATCTTGATATGAAATCGTAAAAACTTATCTTCATGGGTTATAGTGATGAAGAACTTGGCTACAAACTTATGGATCCAAGAACACGAGAGGGTATACACTAGTCCGGGATGTTGAGTTCTTTAAGAATAAAGGATAAGGTGCTCCTTCCATATACTGATATAATGAAAAAGTCATCCCTACATTGAAAACAAAGGATGGTAATCACTTTGATAATGACAGTGATGATGGGGAAGATGGTGAAATTCAACCTCCCACAGGAACCACACAAATTATGCCTAAATGGTATACAAGTATGATTAGAGATGCAAAATTAGATAGTGTCCCCGACACATCTACCACTGGAATGAGGACTCACAGTATGGCTCAAAATGAGGAAAATTTTTCCTTAATGGGTAAATTTGCTAAAAGTATTGAGTCGTCCTTAGTTTCGTAAGCCCTACAATCTAAACCTTGGAAAGATGCTATGGATACAGAATATAAATCACTTATGAAAAATAATACATGGCAACTTACAGATCTTCCACCAGGAAAAAAGATGATTGGATGTAGATGAATCTTCAAAATAAGTACAAAGAAGACAGAAAAATTGATAAACATAAGGCTAAACTAGTTGTGAAGTGATATTCTAAAAAAGAAGGCATTGATTATGAGGAGACCTTTTATCCCACAACTAAGATAAAAACTTTCAGTTAATATTTTCTCTAGCTACACAATTTGGTTGGAAAATACACCAAATGGATGTGAAAAGTACCTTTCTCAATGGTGATTTATAGGAAGAAGTGTACATGACTCCCCAGAGATTTTGTCATACTAAGTAAAGAGGAAAAAGGTATGCAAATTCATAAAATCACTATATGGTCTACGAAGTCTCCTAGGGCATGGTACATAAAAATCAATGAGCATCTCATTCAACATGGATTCAATAGGATTCCATACAATCCTAATCTCTATCTCAAAAATTAAGGAGGGAGATAGTGATTGCTTTATTATATGTCGATGATCTAGTCATCACCGGAGGATCAATGAGGATGATTTAGTCAACAAAGAAAAATCTACCACAATCATTCGACATGAATGATCTCGGCTTCGCATTATTTTCTTGGACTTGAAGTTTGGAAAAGAGAAAATCATATATTTGTATCACAATTGAAATATGCCAAGACAACACTCGAGAAATTCAATATGATGGATGGTAAGACATTTTCCACACCTATGGAGACAAGAATTTAACTATTTTGAACAAATCCATCACCACAAGTAAATGCAACTCTCTATCGATATTTGATCGAGAGTCTCATCTACTTGACTTACACTACACTAGATATCAACTATGCATTTATATATTCTTCACAGGTACTCATGTAAGAACCAAGGGTTTCTCACCTGAAAGTAGCAAAGTGGATATTGAGGTACATCAAAGTAACTATGGAATATGGCCTAGAATACAAGAAGAGTAATAACTTCTTCTTGAAAGGATATTTAGATTCGTATAATGCAAGAAATATAGATGATAGGAAATCCACTTCAGGATTTGCATTCTTTTTGGATTTGGAATGATATCCTGGGGAGTAAGAAGAAGACTTGTGTTTCAATATCCTCTATAGAATAAAAATATCATGTAGCAGGTGAATCTGTCTGTGAAGCGATATGGTTCCGACATATACTTGAAGGATTGGGAATACCATAGAAAGATCCAACTATCCTACATGTTGATAACGAAGGAGTATTAAAACTTATTCAAAATATAGTTTTTCATGAGTGCACCAAACACATTGAGGTGTAAGAACATTTCATTCATGAACATGTTCATAACAACAACATCCAACTCCAATATTTCCCAACAAATATGTAACGTGCAGATGTATTCACAAAGGCACGTGCTCGAGGTAAATTTGAGGGTTTTAGATAATTTCTCTCATGTTCACTTGATATCATGCTAAATTAAGGGGGGAATGTTAGGAATAGAACTTAGCTTAATTCATCATTAGTTGATATTTTAATAAATGTAATAAGTTAAAGTATTTAATTTAATAACTTTAAACTTATGTCAATAGGTATTAGTTATCCTTATTTCTTAGTTAACTAAGTGATAGTGTTCTCATCCCAATGTTTGTGGGATCATGTTCTATCTTGCATATTTTGTTCTCAGATGATTTCCATGAGGGGAAATAGGGGAAGTTAGGGGCAATATGCTATTTCTACATATTTTCTCATATTAGGTGATTTGTTTCCATATATTGTGGATGAGATAGAATTTTTCCAATATCTATAAATATTGTAGCTCTCTCATTTTTTTGTAATGCTTGATTTTGATATTAATAAAATACACAAGAACTATCTTGTTTCTATGTAAATCTTCTATGTCAAATATTGTTTTCAAGTATTCATTGTCAAGAGAATCTTCTTCCATCATCTCCATTTATTTAACGAGGTCTAGAGTTAGTAACACATTAGAAATAGATAACCTTGTTTCTTTACCATAAACAAGTATGGAAGGAGAATTCCAAATTGATATTTTAGGATTAATCCTATAATACCATAAGGATGATTTGAGTTTTATATGCCATGATCTCTGATTTTCCACCATAGTTATTTTGATGATTCTAATAATATTCTTGTTAGTTGATTCAGCCAATCTATTCCCTCGAGAGTAATGCTTAGAATCTATTAAGAGATGAATTCCAATCTTGACTTCCCATGTGCAAATTTTGGTTCCAAGGAAAGCTAATGCATTTTTTGATATGATTATTGTGGGAACACCAAACCTTGTGACAAGACTTTCATAAATCTACAAAATTGATGTCTCATTTGCTTCATTCAAATCCACTATTTCCGTCCATCTTATGAAGTAATATGTAGCTGTGAGAATCCATTTATGACCTGTATTTGAATGTGTATTAATTGTGCCAATAAAATCTAATCCCCATTGCATGAAAGGTTGATTTAATTGAATGGGTTGAAGAGGAAGAGCTGCTAACTTTTGTTTGTCTATAAAATGGCACACTTTGCACACTTCCTTACCCATGTATGAGCATCTCTAAATAACTATGGATATTAATAAAAACTCTCATAACCTTGAAGGATTTATCTCTTGGTCCAAAATGGACACCAAAATACCTCCATGTAATTATTCCAAAACACATTGAATTATTGCATCTTAAAATAAATCCATTCACATCTTTTCTAAACAACATGTTATCAAAAATATCTTAAGGAATGGAATATAATCTTAAACACCATCTTTTTATTTGTCTAAGCCATTTGGGAATTTTCCAATATGAAGAAAAAATTCATATCTTGGGTCCAAATTTTAGGGAATGAAAGAATATGTATTCTTGACCATCTTGAAGAATAATAACCTAGTTTTTATCATCATACAAGTCTAAATCTAATTTCTCACACAATCCTCTTCCTCTAACCAATTTAGTGACTTTAAATCAACATAAAATTCCATCACTTTTATGATCCAACATGCTATTTTCTCATTCAAATCATTTCTTAAAATAAATTCTTTAATGCTTGGATAAGAAACCATTAAATGAATCTTGTTATTAGAAAGGATATGTATGAATTTATTGAGAATTATACTCGACTAAAAGAATTTTTTTCTCAAAAAATATCACTTCACCTCATAACATTATAACCCTTGACTGAAAAAATTAATTAACTGCTCTAAGTTTTCATCATTTTGTTCTACTAACATGGCTAGGATTATATTAATTACTCAAAAGCATACAAAATGAAATATTTTCTAAAATATGCATTAATGAGCATTGATCATGTGATATGGCTTGCTTGATTACTTAAAATGCATTGTTTCCTCTATTTTCTAGTTGAAATCCATGTTCTTCTTGAGAATTTAGGTTAGTGGCTTTCCAAGATTTCCAAAATTTGGAATGAATCTTCTCATAAAACTAATTCTCGCCTAGAAAATTTGTAATGCCTTTGTTGTCCAAATTTCTCATTCGTTATGAAGTTAATGCACTAGCTACTAAATAAATTAAAGAAGACAAAAATGAAAGAGGGTTTATGTTACCTCGGATGTGTGATGCTTGATATAGGCACTACATGATGAATTGTTCTGCTGCAAAACCTACAAATAAGACTAAACAAGATTTGATTAGATAGACATGGGCAGGGGTTGGCCAAAAAAGTGGACCCAAGAAGTGTTAACTTCCTTAGTGGATGTCACCCCATTTATTAGATAAAAGGATGTAAAAGAAAAAGCATGCAGAAACAAAGCTATCACTAAATCTGAAAAATGGAAGAAATTGGTCTAAAGATATTTAGATGATAATAACTACAAACTATATGTTACCTAGGCTAGGATGATGATGACCCAGACTATGTATAGGTAGGTCGATGATGACCTAGGAGGATAAACCTAGAGTCAGATGAAATATGCAGACTGCAGACTTGTGAGTGATCTAAAGCTAATGAGGACTAGTAGCTGCTATAAAGAGGGTGTGCAAGAGTGAACCAGAAGTAGAGAAGTAGGATAAATGATAGAAAGGAGGATTTGGATGGATTTTTGGATAGACAGGACCCTAGTCGATGGTGACTAGGAGGATTGGTGATGAATGTATTAGAAAAATGCAAAGCCAAGGATGAAAGGATGAAAATGGAAACCTACAAGAAAAATGATTTGTGGGAGAAGGTTGTTGATTGTTTCCGGTTACTCTATACCCGTAAGATGTTAGAAGTGAAGCATATATGATAATATGATTAAGATAATGTGATAACGATAAGAAGATCTCATGAATGATGATCATGAGCGATGCAAACAAGATGAAGGGATGTCCAAGAGGTTTTGGATGTCTCAGAACTAATTAGGTATGAGAAGGGTTGCATGCATATGATTTTTTTTGGCTTGATTAATTGATCTTCAATTCCTAATGCCCATAATGGAAAGAAAACACTCATTTTATAAGGGTCAATGATGATCAAGGTCACCACCTTGACTATATGGGAAAATTTCCCCAATGGGCATGATTTTTTATTTAAGGTGGGATTTGTCTTCTTTTAAGGCTTGGGTGAGTGCTTTAAAGCATGTGAGCAGGATTAGGTTACTTAGGGATAAATCCAAGGTAGTTAGAAGATAGGATTGGGTAGAAAAATCATAGGGATTTATGGGTAGGATAAAAGCATCCTAATTAGAAGGTTGATTAGGGCCATGAGGATCTAAATGATTAATTAATTAATAAGAAAGGATTAATGTGGATGGGATAATTGGGCATGTGAAATATTTAAATGATTAATTAATTAATATTGCTTAATTAATTAATAAGTATTAGGAGGGAATTTAATTAAACAAGGGGGATGATTGAATAAATGATTAAATATGTGTACATAGATGAATGAAGGCGTAGATACTAAATTTAGGTGTCTACATTTCACCCCTTTTGTTGAGTGGTTTGTAGTAGTAAACCTTGAGAAAAAAAAAAGGGTTGGATGAGGATAAAGGATTGATGGTAAGCTCCCCCTCAAATGGGGGATTGATGATGTCAAAGGAATTCAATGACACATTTGAAAAAAGTTCTTGATGAATGGTGGGTGAGTGATGAAAAGATGGGTAAAATTATTACCAAGTCTAGATTCCCATGGGAAAAAAGTATCGCAATAATAATGATGAAAACTATGGAAGTGAATCCAATATCACATTAGAAGAAGATAATTATGGTCTCAATGGAGATGGACAACAAAATTCTACAGACTAGTGAGTGGGTGAAGATCACTGTAGTATGGATGCATGCCAAGATGAACCATGGGTCATAAGAAATTAATTAAAGTATGTGAAACTATATGTGAAATCCTTTGTACATGAGGAATCGAGTGAATAGGTATGTGTCCACAAGGGACGAGGACACATGATATGGTTCCCAATGGGACACAAAGAATCTTCCACTAGTACATGGACCACTGAATATGAAGGACTTACCGCTTGATCCAAGGGGAAAGTATGGCTGCAAAGGTAAAAAAGGAAAAAGAAAAATATGCCCCAAGTGGGGAAAACGTGTGGCTAAAAAGGAAAAAAAAAAAAGGTATGCCCCAAGAGGGGATAAACATGGCCACAAATGTGGAATTTGATGTAAATTGATGGTGCCTCAAGGACAGGCACAAATATGGACACAAAAGTGGACTTGATATACTGAATGTAATACCCAAATTGGAATATGAGTATGGAATCAAGGAGGACTTCATGCACAAATTGGATAGGATTATAAAATAAAATCCCAATAGAGGAGTGATTATGGCCACGAGTGTGGACTTATGGAATAAATATGATTAACATGCCCAAAGGAAAAAAGATGGTCATGAATGTGGACTTGAGGAGTATGTATGCCCAAAGGAAGATTGATTATGGCCACGGGCATGGACTTAAATAATATATATGTCTAGAGGAATAAATAGTTTAAAATGTTGTATGAAAATTCCCAAGGGAAAAAAATGACCATAAATATGGATTAAAGGTTAACAAGAGATGATGCCCTAAAAAGGGATGCTAAGGCAAGTCAACAAAGACCGAGTCAAATCAACGGTGACACAAGGGGGTTGATGGTGACCAGGTGTCAGTGGGCTATATAAGTCCAATGGTCAGCCAAAAATCTCATTTTCACGTCCTGGAGTTGATGAGAGATCAAAGCGAGAAAAGAGATATTGAGGAAATGGATATTGTTGGAGTTTTGCGAGGAAACACCAGAGGGTGTGGAGGATGGTGAGTAATAAAACTCACACTAGTTTTTGATTTAATTTCATGTTTTATTTTTATTTTTACATTTTTTGTAAAATTGGATGACGCCAAGGGCATTTGGTGGCGACCTAGCCATTAGGGGGGCCAACCGACTCTTAGACGCATCAATTTGACCTGGGTTGGCATCGACTAAGGTTAGATTAGATAGATTAGGGTTTATATTGAAATTTGGGTGAAAATTTAGATGGATTTTTATTCAGAGGCCTAATGTATGTATGTTTTGTTTTTTATTATAGGCCAAAGATACCTTGTATTTGAGAGATCAGGTGTCATCTTTGTATGAGCACATTAGAGGGGATGTGAAATATGTTGAGTGAGACCATCTATCTATAGTTTTATTAGTTGGATTTAGACACTATCAAAGGATCCCATAGGATGTGGGGTTTATGATTTCTTTGGTTGAGAGGAGGGACTGATAGATGTGTACATTATGGTTTAGAACTGGGGAGATAACCATCACCCTGGAGGATGTGTATCAGATTCTCAGGTTGCCGATACAGGGGGATCAGATAGTTCCCATTACTTGTGATGAAAGATTGAAAGTTTTAATGTGGCTATTTGGAGTTGATGTTCCCTTTATCATATTTTCTTCAGGGGCATTTTCCTATGAGAAGATATATGAGGCTAGGATAACATGCAACCGATTGATTTGCATGGTTATGATGGTAGTATCCTGGTATGATTTGTTGGACTCGGGAGGAACTTGGTTTCCATGGGCATTGACTGGTGTAGTGGCTGATATTATTGATCACTAGATTGTCTTTTCATTTGGGACCACACTATTTTCTCAGTTTATAATGAGCTATCTGGATATAGGGAAGGTATGAGGTCAAGGTTGGATGTAGGATTCTTGGTAAATTATTGGGCCTACGAGTATATTGTTGTGATTAGGCCACTAGGGCTTCCATGGGTCACAGATGACCATATTCAGTTGGAGGTTAGATTTCTAAGATGGAAGGCTGATTAAGCATTCAGAGATAGGGGCGAGAGAGGGGGTGGATTTATATGTAGATTGAATTACGAGCTACATATTGACCATGTTAGTTGGTGGCCATATATCGAGATTTCCCCACTTGGCTTAGTGTTGATGTGAAACTAGTGGGGATGAGGATGATGAGATCGGTGTAGGGGAGATGGCCAAAGATGATAGAGGTTATTCATTTTGATAGGGTGAGACAATAATTTGAAGTCATTCAGTCACTTCTCATGATCTATTTTGTATAGGAGGGAGGAGATGAATAGAGAACTATTAAGTCCAACTATGGTAGACCCAATGAAGGAGGAGGATCCACTGTGGGATGATGATGAGTAGGAGAAGGATACTTTGATTGGCACACAACAACATGGGAAGCTCGGGTTGTTGAGGAGGGATGAGAGGAGGAGATAGAGGAAATGGAGGTCAAGATTGAGGTGGCTACAAGAGGTGGTGGAGATAGAGTAGGAGAGGCTATAGAGGTAGCACACTTGCATGACAAGTTAGATCAGATGAGAGTAGAGAGGGATACATCCTTGCAGCAGAGGGATGTGGTCACTCAGGAGAGAGACAAAAATTTTCAAGAGAGGGACTACTATTGTTGGTAAAAGGAGGCCTATAAGGCCTATTTTGGAGATTTGGCTACTATCATAGAAAAATATTATGCCAACCGTGTTCATGAAGCACCACATCAATCAAGATAGATGGCACCCCCTGGCATGATTTTTATGGAAATACATAGAGCACTAGATGCAGAGGCTATATATTGCAATGGGATTTTATTCAGAAGTTTCAAAACCCCCGCACTATTGGGAGCATCTTCAGAGGATGATGATCGAGGATATGGTCCATCTAGGAGTACAGATAGTGTGGCATAGCCACAATTAGTAGATGGAGTAGAGGGAGGCCATAAGGGTGGTAAAGATGTGGAGGGATCAGGTATTGTGCCTGCCCCAGGAGATGAGGACTTGAGATCCTTAGATATTCATTTTATATAATTTGATAGTATTTCTTCTTTGAGGGAGCCCTCTAGAGGGCCATCATGTATTGATAAATATTTTCATATACGATATATGGTTTTGTCATGGATTTTTCAAGTTTTCATTATGTGATGTGATGAATTTTAATTTGATGTGATGATTTTATATTATATGTCATGATGATGGCTTCTATATTAGATGTGATAATGATGATTGCTCTTGGGATGCATGTTTGTTTTTCATGTGATGATGATGAAATAAATATATGGTTATTTTAAATTGGTATGTGTATGAATAGAATGATGATATAGATGTGTGATGTGAGGATTTGGACTATATGTTTTTATTTTAAATTTCATCATGATTACTAAAATGTATATGAGTAAAATGTGATGAAAACAAATTAAGAATGAATGTGATGAATGATGGATTTTTTGTAAGATAGATAGGTAGCATATAGGTGATTGAGATGAAGAAAGATGTGCTGAAAGACAAATGCGATAGGATTTAGGAAAAATATGCCTCAAATAGTGGTGACCTAAAGGTGTGAACAAAACTATGTTATAGCAAGGAACGTATGAGGAAACTATGCCTCCAAACTCATTAGAGGTAAACAAAAAGGGGATCGGGTAATACAAGTAACATGCAACTAAAGCAGATGTTAGTAAATAACAAATGATAGTTAGTCATTTCATAGATCATAAGGAGGTTATAGATGAGATGATCTCATAAACCTAAAGTTTATATGACAAAAGGGGTTTGAGATGAAACTTGTATAGAGGAAAGAGGGTTCTCGCCAAAATTAGTGTTCCCTAAACTATACCCTAACTCGGAAGGGTAAAGAGAAGGCTTATCAATGTGGGAAGCTTTCTTAGCATGTTGGTAAGATGCAAGGCTGATAAATGCAATAATCCTTAAAATTTAATTTGGAATAGCCATCCTTCGAGGGTATGGTCTATTTTTTATAATATATAGATGGCAAGAGTAAATGTTAACCATCCCTTGAGGGATCGGTATATTTATGTGATTTTGATTTCATGATTTTGATTTCTCTTTTCTTCTTCTTCTTTTTTCATGAACAATTGTCCTTTGAGGGATCATTTTGTTTTTGATAACTTTGATTTTTATTTGAGCATCCATGATTTTTTATTTTTCATGGGGAGAGTTGAGACTAGCTAATTAGATCACTTAAGAGGAAATAAAGAGTGTACAAGAGACATTCCTAGACCCTTTGCATGGTTCCAATAGGTGAATAAGAGGGATATGGATGTGATGATCATAGAGTTCCCACCAAAGGGGAGAACATATCCATAAGGAAAATGCTATGGGAAGAGTTATGGTGTCCATATTTAAGGTCACATCTAAGAAGTGATGGAAGACCACATAGTTCCAAATCATCACGATGAGGAATGGAAAGGGATAAGATGGAGGAATGATCTAATAATGGGACTAAGGGCACATTGTGAAATATGCTAAAAATATAATTGTTTTAATTATAATGCATTAAGTGGTTCCACTTCCAGTTTACCTTATGGTCTGATCTAGTTAGGTGAACATTTTCTATGTGGTCTCCTTTCTAGAGTATTGATGTTCTAATAAAGTTAAGAAATTAGCGTCGTGCTTTAAAATATGGGATGAGATAAACAAGAGAAAATAATAGAATGTGCTACCCCTCAAGGAAGTGAAAGGTATGCATCTAAGATGAGTGAATGGTCCCCCTAGAGAGAGACAAATGTGATTACATGATGGATCGAAATGACAATCAAGATGCGTCAAGACCAGATGAGATAAGTTAAATACATATCATAAAATATGTGCCACAACGATGATTTCTTAAATGAAAGTGATGGTGCTTCCAAAGGGAGGCACATATATGTCCACAAAAGTTTTTATATGAGGAAAGGATGAAATTCCTGATTGGATAAACTAAGGTGGATGAGATAAGACAATGTCAAATGTGAATAAGGACTAATATGTGAACAGAAAAGTCCTAGAAAGAATTCCCCATAGAGTGGGAGGATGAATCAATGGAGACAAGAAGAAGGACACTAAAATATCAATAACGGTAGGGGGAAGACATTACCCTAGTGAAAGGGATGTGGATAATATAGTGGATTTAAAAGGATATGGATGTGAGGAATATGGTGTATCAATGTGGATAATATTGATAAATAAGGAAAGACCCTCATTAGGAGGAGTGATGAGAGATAGTGTGGATGACCGAGATGACTCAGGAGGATGAACAGATGGAGAGGATGCAAAAGAATTTGGGTGAGCTATGGATAAAGTAGTAGAAAAAGAAGGAAATTCATTCAATAGGTATTTCTATTTGATAAGATCATGAACGATAGCCTAAAAGACCCTATAATGCTTCGTGTCATGACCTGAAGTGCGATGGAATGCACATATGTGATGAGAATTAAACCATGATGGCTTCAGTTGGCTCAGATCAAAGGGTCTGATGGGAGGAAGTGTAATGGCAGAAGTATGTAGTAAATGTTGAAGGACCTCATCATATGATTTAATGTATACACCAGGATGGGTCTTACGAGATGATCTAAATGTCAAGGATAAAGATGGATTACATCGAGGTCTCGGTGATCTAGAAGATGAAGTAGTTGTGGATGATTTAGGCTTGGATGACTTGGTAGATGAATGTGCTCTAAAGGAAGGTGTTGGTCCTAGAATATAATCGTATGTTTTAGATCACGATGAAGGAGGAGGGCCTAATATGGATGAATGTGGCCCCAATATGGAGGATGGGGATTTGGTCTTGATCGGGGGAATATCTACCTTCTTATGGGGACTCTTAAGGAACCATTTTGGGAGGACGCCAAGGTCTCTAGATTTTGATTTTGTAGGATTACCCTTATCATGGATGATAATAATATCTACTTGGGGATCTGGTGATTACATGATGGCTAATGGAAGAAGTATCTTCTGTATGAAAGATTCTATGGAGGGAAAATATTAGATAGATGTGAGAACATTTGGTTGTGTGGATGAGACAAGATGGTCACCTATAACCACTACAAGTTGAAGTTCCCTTCAATATTGTTCAAATGACAAAGAGGCAAGTGTGGAGGGAGAGGGAGATAATGTAGATACAAAGGTGACAATGGTCGATGTGGTAGGTGTAGGTAGAAGTACAAAAATAGGGACTGGTACTAAATCTATGGAAGGTAGGATAAGTGAGGGTGAAATAGATGTGTACCAAGGAATAGGGTCTACTGGACTAGATGTGTATGGAGGTGCAAAATCATCTTAAGTAGATAAGGTAGATGTAGGTGTGGGATCTCGCAATAGGTGTGGGTGTGGAAATGATGAGAGGCATCTAGATGATTTGGTTAATGATATCTATGTGAGATGGGGAAGATGGTGGATGATCTAGGATAGAGGTTGAAAAGGTATGAGTGTCAAAAGGGACATGATAAAATTTGGGAGGTGTGACAGCAAGGCAATAGATGTGTATGGGGAGGATGACATAAGTGGGGTGGTCATATTTGATGAGATAAAAGGTAGGGATGTTGAGGTAGATATAATATCGATGATGATGCAGGCATATGAAAAGAAATGTTTGATAAGGATTTTAATTCAAAAAAAAGTGCATATGAGGAGATAGGCATGACCAAGGCTGATGTAGATATAGTGAGAGTAGGACTGGTTATGTTTGTAAGAGAATAATTAGAAGTAATTGAGGTAGGTAAGGTGACTTGTAGATGTGATAGATGTAGGAATAATGTTAGAAGGGGCCAAGGGTGCAATACTTAGGATGGAAGTAGATGAGGAAATGGGTGAAAATGATGTGGAAAGAGGTGTCTGATGTATGGTATTGATTGAGAATGATTAAATAGGTGTGATGTAGAAGGTGAAGATGAAATGGATGGTGGAGTATTAGGAAATGGTTTTCTAAATATGTCATGTGATGAGGATTGGATTTATTAGGGGGATGCAGGAGCATGGTGATAAGTGGGATCATAATGAGATGATGAATATGGGGAAAGAATGGGGAGATCTAATATGATAGGCTCATCAGAGGTATCCCTTGGTGAGATATGAGAAGAGATGTCATAAGATGGATTAGGATCTGCCAATTGATACCTACAGAGAAGGAAGTCATGGATGGGGTTTTTGTGAGGAATATCCATAAGTGAAGTGAGTATGATGATGTCGGGTGAAACAAGAATTAAAGGAGGTAATGAAGTCAAAGAAGATGGGTAGAAGCAGAATGGTGCATGGGGATGAGGCTAAAGATGATGAAGGTGATCGATATAAGGTGATGGATTATAAGGTGATACAAAAAGGGGGATGATGCATAAGGAAATGAGGGTGAATCATGGTCTACGGATCAATATGGGTGAGAGATGGGAGGTCTATGGAAAATATAGTCATAGATAGGGCTAAAGGAAGGGTTAAATGAATTCGTATAAGCAACTAATGGTCTAAATGGGGTCATAGAGGACTGTTGAGAACTGCTTGAGGAAAATTTTGGTTCCATTTTTAAATAGGAAAGAAAGTAAATAATTCCTTTTTATGTTTTGATTAAGAAAGTGTGAAGAGGATGGATGTGAAAGGACCTAGGAGATGGAAAACTATGTTTGGTCTCAGGTAAGTTGTTGCTAGGAAATGTCTGAAATGGTCTCCTATTGGGTGATCAAATCCCAATCAGTGAACCAAGTGAAAGGAATGTTTTGATATGTTAATTGATTTTTTAATTTTAGGCTATGTGTGATCATATGTGTGGTATAAAAATTGAACACCCTATTTAAAATATATGAGCAAGTAGGATGCAAAAGGAAAGATTTTTTTAAGCCCAAAATGAAATGTGATGTTTGATGAGTACACAGACAAGAAGGGAAGGTACGATGCAAAAGGAGAAAATAAGGAAAAGAAGAATACTTGGATAGTGCTTTTCCTATTTGTCTACACTCTTGAGTGATGAACAATCCAAGCCATGAACCAAAAAAGCAATAAAGCAAGGCCTCACGCTGTGGTGTTAGTAGGAAAAAGAAAAATATATAAAATAAAGAAACCACCTAAATGGTGGTCCCACTAGGCATGCCAAGAATGTTTTCAAAATTTATCATTCATTATGAAATTAATGCACTAGCTACTAAAGAAACTAGCAACTTAGAAATGAAATAGGGTTTATGTTACCTTGGATGTGTGATGTTTGGTACGTGCACTAAATGATGATTTTTTTTGTTTCCAAACCTGTAAATAATACTAAAACAAGATTTGATTAGATAGATAGGGGTGGGGGCTTCCCAACAAAGTGGACCCAAGAAGCATTAACTTCCTTGGTGGATGTCAGCCCCATTTGTTAGATAAAAGGATGTAAAAGAAAAAGCATGTAAAAACAGAGCTATCACTAAATCTGAAAAATGGTAGAAATTGGTCTAAAGCTATTTAGATGACAATAACTACAAAGTATGTGTTACCCGGTCTAGGTCGACGGTGACCTATACTATGTATAGGTGGTTTGAAGATGATCTGTGAGGAGGATAGAACTAGAGTCAGAGATGAAATATGTAGACCTACAAGGCCTAAGAGTGATATGAAGATGATGAGGACCGGTAGGTACTGTAAAAAGGTTCTCGTATGAATGAACCTAAAGTAGAAAAGTGGGATAAATGAGAGAAAAAATATTTGGATGGGTTTTAGGATAGACAAGACCCTCGGCGATGGAAACCAGGAGGATTAGCAAGTGACTATATTAAAAATGTAAAGCCAAGGATGTAAGGATGAAAATGGAAACCTGCAAGCAAAAGGAGCTATAGGAGAAGTTTTTGAGTGTTTCCAAATCTTGTATGTACATGTAAGATGTTAGAAGTAAAGCATATATGATAATATGATTAAGATAATGTGATAACAATAATAAGATCTCACAAACGATGATCGTGAGTAATGTAAGCAAGCTAAAGGGATGTCTAAGAGGTCTGTGGGTGTCTCAAAACTACTCAGTTATGAGGAGGGTTTCATGCATATGATTACCAGCTTGATTGATTGATCTTCAATTTCCTAATGCCCATATTGAAAAGAGAACACTTGTTTTATAAGGGTCGGCGGTGATTGGGTAGGGTCATGTCGCTTACTACTAGGAAAGTTTCCCCAATGGGCATGATTTTTGATTTAAGGTGGGAATTTTCTTCTTTTAAGGCTTGGGCAAGTGCTTTAAAGCATGTGAGTGGGATTAGGTTACTTGGGGATAAATCCAAGGTAGTTAGAAGATAGGATTGGGTAGAAAAAGCATATGAATTTATGGGTAGGATAAAAGCATCCTAATTAGAAGGTTGATTAGGGCCATGAGGATCTAAATGATTAATTTATTAAAATGAATTAATTAATTAATAAGTATTAATGTGGATGGGATAATTGGGCATGTGAAATATTTAATTATTAATTAATTAATATTGATTAATTAATTAATAAGAATTGGAAGGGAATTTAATTAACCAAGTAGGATGATGAATAAATGATTAAATATGCACACATGGGAAAATGAAGGTGTAGATAAATAATTTAGGTTTCTACATCCTTCTTGTGATTTGGTAAAGGCAATGACAAGATTGCACTTACTCATTTTGGATCAATTGTAAGACATTCCTTGGAAACAATATGACCAAGAAACTTACCCTCATGGAACGAAAACACACACTTCTTTGGATTTAATGAGACACCATATTATCTACATATCTCAAAAAAAAGTTTGATATGTATGATATAATCTACAACATACTTTGAGAAAATAGTTATATCATCCAAATAAATGAGAACAAAATTATTGATTAACCCTTGAAACACCAAGTCAAATGGAAGTTAAAATTTGGTTCCTACATTTGACAATCCAAATGACATTTTTATATATGCATATGTGCCCCATTTTGTAGTAAAAAATATTTCCAATTGATCTAATTACTATACCAAAATCTGATTATAACAAGAGTATCCATCAAGTAATGAGAAATGCTCTAAACCACTTACCCTTTGCAAAATTTTCTCCATTGATGGTAGTGGGTAATGATATTTTAAAGAAGCTTTGTTTAAATCTCTGAAATCCATGCATAACTGTATCTCTCCATTATTTTTCCTCATGGGAACAAAATTTTCCACCCATGATGAGTGCTTGATGGGGAAAATAATGTTATCTTTGATCAACTTATCTAATTCTTACTTCATCAATGGTTCAATTTTAGGATTGATAGGTATATGTTTTGTTAAACTTGTTTTGTCTTTTAATCCAATTCTATTGTATACCAAGCTAAATTTAGATTGAATAACCTTTAATTCACCATATCTTTATTTGAAAACATCATAAAATTCTTGAGAAAGTTCATTAAAAGTAACATTTTCATCATTATTACATACCTTGCCAAATTTGAGTGATTTTTCATCATCATGCCAATTTTTTCATAATCACCTTGGTTGATCATCATATTGGAATTCTCACTTTTGACCTAATCATTTGTGTTAAAAATGGATTCAATATTAACAAAAACTTGAGGTATATTGTTATATTTTAGCTAAATAATCTGATCATCATATTGTTGTTGCAATCTTTCCTAATTTTTGATTGAAAACTCATCTTCTTCTTGCAAGAAATTAAATTTTTTTGTATGATTCAAATAATTTCCAATTGATATTGTTATCTAGGATAGAAGGTCTTACCACTATCTTGATATATTTATAATTTTTATATTTCTTGATCTGATCCGTAATATTAACCTGAGCACCAATTGCATCCACGTTATCTACATGTTTGTTCTTCACTCTAGGAATATATTGAACATTGAAAGAATCAAAATCTTCAATTAAATCCCATACCCTATTCTTGTAGGATCTCATCAAGTTGTTCTTAGTTTTATTTTTCCTCTAGTTTTGTTAACCACCAACTCACTATCATTAAATACTTATAATTTATTCACTCCTTTTCTCATTACCCACTAAATACCGTACACAAGAGTTTCATATTTAGCTGTGTTGTTAGTGCAAGTAAACTAAAATTTCATAGCTAAGAAATATTTTTCATTTGTTAAGAAAATTAGAATTATCCCACCACCTACTCCATTCTTACCCTTGATCCATCAAAATATAATTTCCATAAACCTTCATCTTGTTGATATGTTTTGACAAGGTTAGGAATAATAACATTTTCCTCATGTAAATAATATGTTTCAAGACCTAATTCTTCAATATAGCTATGTGGATTAGTAGCATGAGTTTGAGTATCCCACTCATCAAGAAATAAATTAGGAATTCCCTCAAGAAGTGTGGTTGGCTCTTGGTCAACTAGTTGGTCTTCTTCATCTATGATCATACAATTTGAGTTAATGACACTAGGAACATAAGGTTCTATGTGATTTGCTTGAGATGGGTTAAGACCTTATGGTAAATTTTGTGTCTTCCCTTGTTCTAAATAATATATGAGATCAATATGATGATAATTAGCCTCAAATTTTGGTCGTGAAATCTCTAGAAATACACAAAGAAAAGATAGGAGAAAGATCAACGATAAAAACATCTTGAGGAATTGCGAAGATAGGGTATGCACACAAGGTTAAGATCAATCCTATAATGAATCTAAGGGTATTTATAAGTGTTATATCAAGTTGAAAAACTCCCTTAGAAAGAGGGTCATAATACAAACCAAGTTTGGAAACAATTTTCTTGGGCATAACTATAATAGAAGCTCTTAAATCAATCATATAATTATGAACTAGGTTTTGACCTATGATAAATGAAACATAGAAGGGAGGTGGAATAACACTCTTATTTTCTTGTGCTTCTTTTAGATCATGTGTATTGGTGATCACAACCTTATATTATTCTTTTTATGGTTGGCGAGAGATACGAGATTAAACAAAGCTTCTTGCAAGAGATATTTTTGTCTAGGAAGAGACAAGGAATCCCATATTGACATATTAAATTTGGTTTGCTTCATATGCTCAAGGATATTAAATGATGGAGTACTAACCTTATGTTATAATTTTCTAAAAATAATACCTTCTTATACTGGTGGCATTGAGATTGGGGTATATTTCTAAATTTTTGATTTTATAAAATGATTTCTTTGATTGTTTTGTTGAGCTAAAACTAGAATAGCAGTTTGTAATATTAGAGAAGGCTGAGAATTATGCTTACCAATAGGTTGTTCCACTTCTAATTTTTATTTCTTTGACCTTGTGTTCACTACCATAGAAGTAGAACTCTGATTTTTCTGATTATCAAGATTATTTATTCCACAAAAATCATCTTTTTCTAATTTAGTAATGTAGCATCACTTTGCACTTAGTATATTAAAGCCTCGTGATGTGGTGGGGTCTTATCTAATGAACTTTAGGACATAAAAATTGTTTGTGCCATAAGTGATTTAATATCAATTGTATTAAATATAATTACGAGTAACTAATGATAATATACATAAAATATACAAGTGCTAAGTACTGAAGCAATCTAAGATCTAAGAAAATAAGAGAGACAGATGAATTAGCAAGATGTGAAATCTGGAGGTAGTCAAGACTGTGTATTTTCTAAATCTTCCTGAGAATGATGTAATAGTAGATGGATGAGAGTTATAAAAATTTGTACTATGTGGGATAAGATCACCCATAGGGGGAAAGGAGTGTCCAGGAGCTAGTGTCCCTTTAGGGTGCTAGTTTATATATAAATACTTAGGATCTTCTATTTTTCTAGGTCTGAGGGTCTTTGCTCCAATATCTACTTTGTCCCTCTAAATTAATTTTTGGGGTTTCGATCACACTTGTAACCTGCAAAATAAACCCTAGTTATCTATACATGCTCACAAACACATTAGATCTAAATAAAATAGGCAATATGTGAAGTCATACTAACCCCTACGACAACCTGATGAGTGAATTTAGTACTAAGTGTTGCACTAAATTTCATAATCCATGTAATTTTTTGTGTTTGTGTGTGTAATAGCATCCTTAGGTTTCCCTTGCACCAATGACATCAACACAATGGGATATATCTAGCTCTGATGCAAATGTATGGTATGGAATTCAACACTTTCCTTTCCTATACAATGTACACAACCCAAAATATGGTCCCTTTGATGATAGTAGTATATAGATTTGATAGTCCCTTTGAATTTCAAGCCAACATATTAGTGTGTTTTTATGTATATATATGAATATATTGTATAAATTTTTATACTAGTGAAAAAAAGGCCGACTATGAACATGGGATAAGGATAAGAAAAGTGAAAAAAGCTGACCAAAAATGTAAAATGTGTTAAAAGAGTAAACATGACAAAAGAATCTAGAATGGACACAAGCTCATGGGTGTTAGTGTCCAAGGTAGGCACTATTGTCCTATGATAAATAATGACAGATGGGAAATTATAGACATACAGGATCCCTATGCCCCGATCAAAAATGGATACAGAAATCACATATGTGGAAGAGAGTTACAATAAAAATCAATCAAAGACATAGATGGACAAGAGATAGTTTTAGTAGTGAATACTCTTCTTACTTAAGTTCATGCATATAACAACATACATAAGGCATAGTAAAATAGTAATCTCTTTGTGTTTTTATGTCTATATTTCCCCCTTATTCTATTTGAATGAAATTCAAGTAGTGTAAAGGAAGTATGGAATATACATGCATACATTTTATCCAGATGACATTATAAGGAAAGCAGTTCTTGAAATCCCCAGATTACCACACTTGTGGAAGCTAACTCTGTGAGCTTTTGGGTGACTATCTAAATGCATAAGATAGAGCCCATACTTGTAAATGGTGGATAGTCAAAGTTTAATTCAACCCTATCCGAGACCACATCAACTTGAGAGTCATGAAAAAGTGGAAAATTTGAATTAGGCATATGTCAAGTTCGGGTGGACCTCCGGTATTTGACACTCGATAACAGCATCTTCGTCAGTGATAAAAAAATATACTACATAGTAGGTCCTCAGGCCACCCTATGGTTTTCCACCATTTTTCTCCATCATTCCGCTCAACAAGCTACGTATCAAGATATTTTGGGAAAGTTCAAGTTATGCATTGTCAAGCTATATATCGAGCTATTTCATTACATTGGTGGAGTTGCTACCAAGTTCACATTGGCAAGATGAGCCATACCATAACTCAATGATTTGGCCTTATTACATCGATAGACAAAATATACCACGTGGCCTAAGCCACAACACATCCGATACATCCCGGGATATATTAATTCCTCCTACATTGTAATCCCCACAAATGTGGGATAATCCACATGGATGTGGATAAGGTCAATGAGCTCAAGGATAAGACCGAGGGAATGGGATGACATGGTGTTAATGTGGAAGGTGGAGTGTTATCGATGTGGAGGTTAGGATTTTGGCGTAGCGAACAACATGGAAGGAGACACATGGTGGTCATGGTAACAAAATGGAGAAAAATGATGGGGCACATACAAAGGATTGAGATTGGAGCCCATGACCTCGTCATAGGAGTTGGAGCAACCTAACCAACTTGGCTAGTGAGTTGGTTTTGGGTATCGATGGATGATAAGGTTTATAACTTAAATTGTGGGTACTTAGAACTTATAAAGCCACTCACCCCTCTATTGAACAACACGCTCTCTTAATAAAATGCCAAGGCATAAAATAAAGGGGGATTATGGAGAATATAAGGCCTTAGTAGTTTGTTAAGGTCATATTTTGGAGGATTTAAATATGTAATCCCTATACTTATATATGCATTATTTTAAAGATGAATTTCTATCTAAGAAGTAGTACTCCAAGCCCAAGCTGAGGAGGACAAGTGACGAATTTTGAAGGTGTGATTATGGCAAAGTTATGGAGATATAAGTCCTATTATATTATAAGCATTATGGAGAGAGAAAAATACTTATATTGTAATAATATAAGCATGATGCCTATATCATAATAGTATGGACATGATGGTGATTCTGGCCTATATCATAATAATTTGGGCACGCATAAGACCTATATCATACCAATATAGGCATAAGGGATATATAATACCTATATCATACTAATATAGGCATATTCAACATGGTTCATGAGTTATTATTTTTAACTTGTTGAGAGACTTCTCAAGATAGTTCCCAAAGATTTCATGGATATGAGGGATGTGACAAATCACAAAGAAGTGGAGTGGAGCATAGAGTGGTTTGAAGTTTGTAACGGTCAAAGGTAGTCAGAAGTATGTTGACATGGTATTTATAATTTTGAAGTATTTTGTTACATCACTGATATATACCATTGAATTGGTTTACAACCAGTTGAGAGTCACTAAAGATATTAATTGATTTGACATCTAGGGAAATGGTGGTTTGGAGACCTAGTAAAATGGATTCATATTCATTGATATTATTAGTACAATAAAAATCTAGTTTGAAAGATAATGGCATAGGTTCACCATCAAGAGGAATGAGGATAACACCTATACCACCCCCACGCTGACATTTGGAACCGTCGAAGTATAAGGTCATTTGGTAAATGGTATCATCCAAAGAGAGGGTAACAATAAATACATCCGTGAAATTGAAGTTAGAGGATTTATTTCGAGAGAGGGGTGCATCTCAAGTTGGTCAGCAATGGTTTTTCCCTTGATATATTTTTTATGGATGAATTCGAGGTCCAAGTCCTGCAAGAACCATGAGCCAATGTGTAACACGTTGATGTTGGTAGGGTTTGGTGTATATGTAATGTAAGGGGTCGATTGGTCATGAAAAAGGTTTTGTGATTGAGTAGGTAATAATGAAGTTTAGTGGCGGCGAAACTAAGGCTAAGTAGAATTTTTCAAAGTGTGGGTGTACCTATTTTCGTAGTCCAAAAGGGTACAACTTATGTAATAAACCACTTTCTCTCGTGTTACTCTTCACAATGAGTAAGCATGGTACCTAAGGAATATAGGTAAAAGGGGTGGTCATCCTTAGGAGGAATGAGCACCGGTGGTCAGAATTTTTTTTTAAGGCATCAAAGGCTTTGTGGCATTCATCATCCCATCCGAAGGAGATGTCCTTTTTGAGGAGGTGGTGAAATGGTTATCAATGGTTGGAAAGTGTAAAATAAAATGATGAATAGATTACAACTCGCCTCGCTGCAAACTATAGGGTTGGATAATATTAGTAGGTGGAGGCATTTTGATAATAGCCTTTACTTTAGTAGGATCAACTTCTATGCCACACAAAAAAACAATGAAATCAAGGAGCTTTCCTGAAAGAACAATAAATACATGCTTCTTGGGATGAAGGAGAACACAATACTTGATGAGATGATCAAAGATGACCTTCAAAATTGTGAGATGTTAGGCCCAATGTTTGGATTCGGCAAGGTCATCTACATAATCTTCCAATATATGATGCATTATGTCATGGAATATATAAGTCATAGCCCACTGATATGTATCACCAATGTTTTTAAGGCCAAAAGGCATGACTTGATAGAAGAAGGTCCCCCAATGAGTGATGAAGGTAGTTTTGTGTTGATCTTCTAGGGTGAGTAATATTTTTTTATAACCTGAGAAACCATCCATGAATGATAACATCTCACAACCAAGTGGTGAGATCAACTAGCTAGTCAATACCTAGTAGAGGAAATTCATCTTTGGGGAAAGCTAAGTTGAGGTCAAGGAAATCTATGCAAATGTGGATTCCCCTAGTCATTTTTATGATAGGAATGATGTTAGAAATCCATTGGGTATAGTCAATGGGTAGGATGTAAGAAACCAAGAGAAGGCACTGAAGTTATTATTTGATAAGAAGGGCAATGTGAGGATGCATTTTCCGTAGCTTTTGTTTTATGGGTTTGGCTTCAAGAATGGTTACGATATTGTGGACCATAATTTTTGGGTCAATACCAAGCATATTGCATAGGACCAAGAAAAAGTGTTGCTATGATCCCAGAGGAAAGAAGTAAAATATTCTTGTTCAGTAGCATCTAAATATTAGCCTATCTTTAGAATGTGTGGGTCATCCTGAGTGTGAATGTTGATTTCGATAGTTGAGTCATTCAACATGGTTTACATCTTAGAAGGAAACAACTAGTGAATATAATAATCTTTCACACCAAGGTAGGTGAGGATAGACTCATCGTCCTAACATTAAACAAAATTAATAGAAGGTGTATCATCATTGATCATGTTAGGATATATGAAGGGAAGAGAAGAGGGAGCCTCACCATCACGTTGATAAGTCAAAGGTCACAAGGAAATGGTGTTTATGATTTTTTTAAGGAGGAATGGATTCTGATCCATCGACTCCGTGGGTGAAGGTGGTGAAGTTGGTAAATGGGGTGAAGAATGTTTGTTATCCTCAATGAGCTCAACACGGGCCTTCTTGGAAGATAGTTTGGTAATGCCAATACCACTATGGTATTTTTGTTTACGGGTGGTACATGGGATGATATTATGATGATCTTGTTCATAAAAACAAAATCCAAAGCCTTTCCATGTGTAGTGGTGAAGGAAAGTGTGGGTGAAGCGGCGGTTTGTGAGAGAGACTGGAGGTCAAATGAAAATGGTTGTGTTTGGGATGGTGGTTTGGGTGAATAGATAAAAGTATCAAGTCCCCCATACATTAAGTTGGTGCAAAGGTGGGGAGGACCATAAGGGAATACCTATCCTATGCGATAATCATAATGAGGATGTTGGTGTAGGTTACCATACTCTTGTGGAGTAAGTAATGTGTTTATATTGTAGAGGTGGTACTCCCCCAGAGTGAGGCATTGAAAACACCCTCTAAGGGATTAGTATTAGATATGTGGGTAGCGGGAATAGATGAATTACTAGGTAATTGGGCAGGAGGGGTATCAGTTGGTTGGGAAGTAGATGGGTCAGCTGCAGAGGCTGCGGTAGTAGTAGGAATAGAAGAGTTAGGCATGGGAGAGGTGGCAGAAGCATTGGTGGATTGGGATGTGGGTGAAGGAGACATGGTGGTAGTGGTAGATTCCTTAACCGGTAGAAGGACATCATTTGGTCGGTATAACATGTTACAAGTTTTGAAGTGTGACAGATCAAATGGGATGGTATAGTTATTTCTTTGTTCAAATTTCATATAGCGGTGTAAAGTTGAAGGAACACAACTTGTGACATGAATCCAAGGTCATGCAAGCAATAATTTTATACTGGAACTCCCCCTCTAAGACGTAGAACAATTTCAAGATAGTGTAAGGTCCCACACAAACATGAAGAATAATGGTTCTGAGGGTGGAAGTGATGGTGTCATCAAGGAGCACAACATAACTAGGTTATTATGCATTCAATTTGAAGGTATGCACATTTGATTGTAAACGTGGGAGGATATTATGTTGATGTTAGCACCACAATCGATCATCATAACATGCCATATGTGTATATTATCGATATAGACAGAGATGAAAAGGGTAGGGTTATGGTCATCCGATTGGAGAGGTATAATCTCCTCATCGAAAAAACCGAGGTGGCTACTTGATGAGTGGACATGGGGTAGAATAAGGAGATGATTTGATAAGAGAGGCAATATTGTGAGGTGTGATAATGGAGGATACTAGTGTGGGGTCATTAGGTAAAACCTTGATGTATTATAAAACCTCCATGAGGGCTTGTCAATGAGATTTAGAGGTTTTGATGAGATCATACAAATACTTTTTTAGAGGAGATTGGTGTAATTATTTAATCAATATACAATGGGTGACCCCATTAGAAATAGGGTATGTGGGTCTTCGAATGGTGATTTTGGGTGTGGGTGTAGATGGTATACAAGGTATGTGATTAGTTGATGGGATAGTTGATTCTTCTTTTCCTTTGTGCTTTTGGGTGTGAGTTGCAACTTGGATCATGTTAATTTGAGGGAAAGAGGTCTATGGAGAAGGGATGTCATGAGTAGTGTAATGGCATGAGGGACAAAAAGATAATGCGGAGTAAGAATCTTGTGAAATGAGAAGGGAACACTTGCATTTAGGAGGTGGTTTGGAAAAATATTTGATACTGACCATGTTGATCTCAAATTTTAGAGGTGGATAAAAGGGTTGTGGAGGTGGTGATGTGGGTCTCTGAATAGGTAGTGGGTGGGGAAGTATTGTGATAGGTGAAGATGGAATAAGGTCCTCATCAAGAAGATCATTATCATCAAATTTTTCTTTAGGTGGACATAATTGGAGGAGAATGGTTTTGAGAGCCTTATAACCCTCTACATCATGTCTTGAAATGTGATGATAGGAAAAAATTAGTTTCATCAAACCCTTTTGGTTTGGGTTTGAGGGGTGGTAAGGTCTAAGTGGTGGTAATGTGATGACCAAGGTTTCTAAGAGGTTGGCCAAAATGTTAGCGTAGGACCCTGCCAATGGATCACAATGGGAAATGAGTGTGGGTTTGCGTAAAGGTGTGGGTGATTGTGGTGGAAGGGGTGTTATAAGTGGTGAAATAGGTTTGACCACTGGTTTGGTAGGTGAGATTGTCTTAATTTTTTATGGTATCTTCTTGGGTAAAGGTGTGGTTAAAGAAATATCGATAGAAGGTGTTGTTGGTTTAACTACCCTATTTGAGGGTAGTGGGTTCTTGTCTTTGGATTATACCTTCTTGGATAAAGGTGAGGTTGGAGTACATGATGTAAAATACAAATTAGATGGTGGAAGAGGATGAGTTACCCATGGGGAAAATGGAGGTGTGGTGGAAGTGGTTGGTGGAGGTTGGGTGGAATGTATGGGTTGAAGTCACATAGGCAATGTTGGGGTTATGGTAGCTAGTGGAGGTATAGGTGGTAAGAAATGTATGGGTGAGGGAGAGGATTTTTTTGTGTAGGTAAATTGGGTGTAACAAAGGATCATGATGAAGTAGGTTGCTTAGCTTTTTATTTTCCTTAGGTAGGGGTTGTTTGGCCAAGGTTGATGGGTGAGGTCCTAGGATGGACGAAGGGTGAAGGTGACAAAGGTGTGGTAGGTGAGACTGGTGTATATGGCCTAGAAGGTTGGGTCTTCCTTTTAGGTGGAGGAATAATTTTTGTGTGGGTTTGGGAAGATGTGGATAAATCCAATTTGATGGGTGGATGGGTAAGGCTTGACGTTAGCATGACACCCAAGGTAGTGATGGGTCTAGATATGGATGAAGATGTAGGTGTGGGTAGGTTCTTAGGCATAGGAATGGTTTTAGTCATGGGTAAAGGTTCAGATGTAGGTAAAGGTGATGAAGAAGAATTCATTTTGATAGGCATGGTCAAGGTCAATCTAGTTGTTAGAAATACCTTTGGATAGATCATGGAGGTATCTGTAGGAAACATTTGCATTTGAGTCAAAAAGGGGAGCCGAAGATGTCCCTAAAGCATGGAATTATCAACATAATCCAAGTGATTAGCCAGTCATGAAAATGAAATTTCTATAAGAGGAGATGTAATTGGTTTAGTGGTAATCCTTGTAAAATATGTCTATGAGACAGGAATTGGTTAGTCTCGGACTTTGTGAGTAAAAGAGCCAAGACAAGATCAATAGGATCCCGAAATTCTAATGGGGAATTTTCCCCAATAAGTAGTGGCATGTCTAAAGGATCTCCCATGGGTAGGAGATATGGTAGGTGGGGTGAGTTAGATTCCTCTTTCGGTGGAGGAGAAAGTGATGATGATTCTCCTGTGAGTAGGAGAGTTAATACCATTGATTGTTTGATAGGTTGCGAGGTAGATGGTGAAACGACATCGAAAAAATTGTGGAATCCTCTATGGGTGAAGGGGAGATGAAGAAGACTCCTCTGTGGGTGAAGGATTGGATGAGGTATGCTCCTCCACGGGTAGAGGAGATCATGCCATAATTTCCTTGATAGACAGAATAGGTGGAAATTGAGGAATGACTGGTATGATATCAAAAACAACGTGGACTTCACGGACATTGTTGTCATTGGTTGAAGGTTCACCATTTTGATTAGATGATGGTGTATGGTTAGGGAATGAATTCTTAAAGATATGTAAGTTTTGATTCACCGGTGCATTTGGGTTGTCCAAGATGAGATCTCCATTCTCTAACATTTCCTAAAAATGTTCTTCAAATTTATGCAATTAGCATCATTATGGCGTTTGACATGATGATACTTATAATAGTCATATTACTTATACCATGTGGGCATAGGGCGAGTGGGATTGAAACTAGTATGAGGTTTCATGGGGGGTAGTGTAATGGCTCCTGACCTTAAGAAGCTTTTCCAAGACTGAAGAATAGGGCTCTCCAATCGGAGTGTACTTTCATTATTCCAGTTGGAACTGAAAATTATGAATGGGAGAAAGATTGGAGGAAGGTTTGGCTTGATTAGATGGATGGGACAAACCATCTTTGAGAACTACCGTGTTGGTAGATCCTTTTGATTTTGGATAATTGTTTTAGGGCTTTGAAGATGAAGAGGTGTCATTTGATTTGAATGTGGCATTTTTTTGAAATTGGATTTTCTTTTCTTCAATGGCACAAATCTCCAACTTTCGTGCCATGGTAAATGATTCGTCAAAGGTACGGAAGGTTTGTACCTATATATTTGGTGAGATGTGTCTAGAACAAGCTCTAGTGAACAACTCTATAAGCTCAACTTAAGGTAACTGGAATGTTAATTGGTTGATAAGAATTCGGTGAGAGAGAAACTAAATCTGCGATAGATTCATCATCATACTGTCATGTCAAGTATAGGTTAGTCATGGTGATTTTTATGACATTGATTGAGAAGTGGTCCAAGAATGCTTGAGCCACTTGGTTAAAGGAGTAGATGGAATGTCTTAGTAAACCACTATACTAATCTAAAGAATCTCATGGGAAATTAGATAGAACCCATGTTTTAATGACCACAAGTGTTTTTATAGGTCTTCATTCTCACAAAAGAAATGAACTTGGGCATTTCCCAATGTACGGTATGGGTGAATGGGACTAGATTTATGAATAGGCTCATCACAAATTTCATCATAAGTTAAGTAGTTGCGAGAGTGAGAAACTGATGTTTCTAATGTTTGCATCTTTTCCATCATCATTCTATTGAGTTCATTGATGGGTTGTGAGGAATGGGAGCCTCTTGCAGTAAAGGGAGGTTGATGATGGGTGTATAATGTGGATGGAATCCTAGTATATGGGGGTACCAAATATGAAAAATACAAAGGGGGAATAGATGTGGGAGAAGGATATCCTGAATAAGTGATAGAGGATACTAGGGGTTGTTGGTGATGCACGTAAACATGTGGGGTAGTCGTGAATCGAATCTTGTAGTAATTGGGGTAGATATTGTGGGATGGAAAGGACAAGGTTTTGGAATGGGGTGTAGGTTCACTGCGACACCATGGGTGGTTTTGATGCAACTAGTATATACGAGGTAAAGGGTGAAGATGGGGCCATGCTTAAGGTATTTGGTGAAGGTATGGTTGACACCACAAAGCGATAGATGCCATTGGTGCAACATTATAGAAGATGGGAGATGGGAGGTACAGTTGAGATACCATAAGGGATAAGGTAGAGGAAGGAAATGCTAAGCTAGTGGTACCTAATGCGAAGTGGGGACCGTGCCAGGAATGATAGACACGGGCATCTCATATATCAAGTGTCTTGAGGAGTCTCAAGTGGAGGAATGGGTAAGGTAGTACTGCAGGACAACATGATTCTGGTTAAGGAGTCTTACGAACTCCTCATTTTTAGTACTAATGGTGGTGGGATGAGTTGGATCCATAGGTGACCAGATAGAAGGTGGTGATGGGCTAGGGGAAGAGGTTAAAGGCTGACATGAAAAATAAGGGTGTTGGTTTAGATGCGAGTCAACACTATGTGAATTAGCATATACCGGTTGATTATATTCGTAAATGACACACACAATATCAAAAATGGAGAAGGATGAATTTTGGGAGGTAAATCTGATTGGTGTTTTAATTAAAAATCAAACACAACAACCAACGATGCTCAGATTGACCAATGACAGTTAAAGGGGAACTAATGATGGTTATGATAACCGATACCTAGTTACTATGGGGAATCAACAGTTTTACAAATGAGGCAAAAAATGATGAAAATAAAATAATGGAAATTGTACTGGGTTGTGATATGAAAGTTTTGGGGATATGATGATGTTTTGAGAACTTCAAATAGAACAAAAGATTTGATGAATGCTATCTTTGGGTAAAATGACCAAAAAGAGATGAAACTGACACCGGTTAGGTAAACTAATGATGGTCAAATATAAACCAATGACAGTCATTGGACCGACACCGATTATTGTGAAATTAGAAGAAATGAAGAAAAATAGATTTTTGTGAATTAAGTCAAATGGAATATCAACCCATAAAATCTGAGTATGATAAAAATGGGTCCTGACACACTCGAAATAGTCAAAATACATGAGCTATGATGGTGGAGTGTGAAAGGAAGAAGAAAATGAAACACGCAACCTCACAACTCAAAACGTAACTCAAGAACAAATCTAAGAAAAACACACAACCCTATAAGTGAATTTTATGTTGTTTTAGCTTATGTTATTTAAGACTGACTTGTGAATTCAGAACAAAGTTTTTTGGTTGGGAAGGCATCCTATGAAGAGGTAAATTCTAAAGGGTGGTTTCAAGTTATGTTTTGGTAGGGGCAGTCCTTTCTCTGAGTTAATGACTGGACAAAGAAACCAACTGGGCGCCCACTGATCAATCCTCTAATTATGTGATTGTTGACAACTTCTTCCAGGTAAGGTGTTGTTTAAGAAGATGTGTGAATTTTTATTTTTGCAGTTTGGCAAAGAGAGAGAGAGAGAGAGAAGAGAAAGTGCTTCTATGATTCAATTATGTCAACCATCATCTAGGCATGAATTCCAACATATAGGTTTCCCTCAGTTTTTAATGTGAGCTAAAATGCAGCATACAAGGATGAAATGTAATAGATTTTATAACCCAAAATGACAATTAAATTTGATGTATCAAATGATGAATAGGTTAAGAACATGCACTTTCACTAATTTGCAAATGCAAGAAGAAATAAATGATTCATTTTAAAAACCAAATCATAAATGTCATTTAGAAAATTAGAAGAAAAGAATGTTACTAGGGAGAGGATTAAATGTGTATTTTTCAAAAAGAAACAAAAATAAAATTTCCTTATATGAAGAAAATGTAATGAACCCAAGAGAGGGTCCCACTGGGCATGCCAAAAATTTTGACCAATAAGTTGTGTACATAAGAGAAAAATAGATAAGGTAAAGGTGAGGAGGAATACATGTGAAATGAAGGTGGAAGGTAGAGTGTGCATTCTGATTTCCCGATCCAATGTTGATTGCGAGAACTTCATTTTTGCTAGGAGGAATTACTCTGTGAATGTAAAAATAGACCACAAGAAGAATATTAAACAATATATGTCAGTGGACTACCTAGTGTATGCTAGATATGGGAAGTGTGATACTTCCTAGATGGCTATCAATCCACTTTGTTTATCAAATAAATGAACAGAAATGCAAGAAATAGAGGTCCTATTGCTAACAAGTTGATTTTGATATCTCAAGTTATTAATAATATATTAGATTAAGTCAAATAATGTAATATAAAATTAGATCTAACTTAGGTTGGGTTATGTTTTAGGTTGGGAAGGTACCCAAGGTGATTAGAATATGTCAAATCAAGTTTTGGGTGGTTTTGGGTTATTTGGGTGAAGGTTATTAGGTCACTGTTATAGGCAGGATTACTAGTTACAAAGATTGATGTCGGTGTTGGTTTGAACGATGTTGGTCAAGGGTGACCGGTATCGATCATTGTAGAAAATCATAGAAGGTCATAAATAGGTGTTCAAGCCTTTTATAACTTCATAGGAACCAAAGAGAGTGTGTCTAGGATTAATAGGTGTAGGAAAAGTGGTCGAGAGGGTTTGAATAGAGTTTGGTAAGGATTTTGTAAGGTTTTGGGATGGGTTTTGGTTGAATAATATGGCTTTGGTTATTTTCACTATGACTGATGATGGTATGGGGTGACCGATATCGATCACTGTGAAAGAGACTAAATGTGGCACTGGAGGTTTTGGTGTTCTTTGCGGTTATACAGAGTACCTTAGAGGCATTGAATGTAGTTGCAGGGAATGAGTGAAGTCTCAGAGGTTGAATGGAAAGGGTTATAGTGAGGTGACAAGGAAAACTAGTAGATTTTTTTGGCAAAGGAAGGTGTGGGATAGTTGGGAGATGAGTAACCACGAGAAAGAATGAATGGAAATACAAGTACTGAAAAACGAGAGTAAAAGAGAATTTTACTTGATATCCCGTGTGCTTGCAGGTTTTGAATGGATGATGGTGAAGTGTTGAGGATTTTTGGTAGAGCCCAAAATATTCTATGAATGGAAGTTCTTCCAGGAATGCTCCTGTGAATGCCAACACTTTCATATGAGACTCCAATGCTTGTTTGGGCCTCTACCGGGTATAAGTCTATCTTCTGATACATCAAAGAACCCCTGGTTTGAGCTTTCTTGTTGATCTTTCTCCGAACTCAAATTTTCCAACCTTTGGAATAAGGTTACCAAAATTAATATATGGTAACCAACAATGGTTTAGGTTAACCAACATCGATTCAATGGGAAATCCTAGGTTTTCCAAAATAGTGGATCTTGGCTATCATTTTGGTTCAGGTATAAAATGGTGTTTTCCACTTAAGTAAGAGGGCATGCTATTAGAGAAAGAATAGGCATATGATTTTATGGTTATAATAAGTCTCAGTTAGTTATGGTAAGTAGAAATTGAGCCTTAGTTAAAAGAAACATGCTAAGAATAGGTCCACGATGAGGTGTCTAGGTGATGTGGTTAGGTGAGGTTATCAAGTGAGGATATTTATTAAATTAATTAAAGTAATTAATTCAATTAATCATGTACACTATGGGATATGAATATTTAAGGTATGGTTAATTTAATTAATGGGGCTATAAGGGTGGTATGACCTAATTTTGGTGTCTACACACATGGCGTAAGAGGAGATATAAATTTTTTTAATGAGTAACTTAGAAAATAGTCATGATGTCATAAGATATGTTGGATTTTTTGTTAGAGGAGATAGAGGGGGTAGGGAGTGATTAATTCCCAACTCAATTTTTTGATAATAAGAGGATTTGGACATCTTGTCATTAGAGGAAGAGTATTGGAGAGAGAGGTCATTTTTTCACTCCTTCCATGACACTTCCCCAAAAAGTCCTACCACTCTAGATGGATAGAGACCAAATTTGTTCCATATTTAGTTCGATTAGTCCCAATTGTAGCTTATTTGTTCCTGATTGAAGAACCCACATAGGAGTAGTATAGGAAAGGTAATGACATCTCATTTCCCTACTCCTTAATAATTGGTATTTTGATTTGAATATTTCTAGATGGATTCTAAGTTAGGTCATTTAGAAGTGATGGTAATGTAATGCGGCGCCCAAGTTAGGTCATCTAGGAGTGATAGTAACTATGATTATTACATTGATTGAATTGTTTGAGTGATAGGAGTTGATTGAATGTGATGTATTTAAAATATTACTCATGGAGAGGTTTTTCTTTTCCCTAGATTAGGTCATTTAGGATATATAGATTTCAAATAGCGGTAAGTATTGACTGATCATATAGAATAATTGTAATCGTGATTAAACAAGATCGAGAAAATTGTGATAGTAATGTATTGGGAATGCCTATTGATTTAGTTGTATCCCGAGATGGACTATAGGATGATCCCGATTGTATGGTCCCTTTTTGGTGACGGGGTAAAGGGTCGAGAAATAAGCACTGACTGAAATTAGGGTTGTAAAAAGTTGGAAAACTAAATGAGAGATAGTATAGAGAGTTAGTATTATAAAATAGTATATGTATGTATTGATTAGTACATATGTGAGGTTCAAATATATAATGGTGAAAATAACATAATATGGTGCTAGAGGAGGCCATGATCCGTATGGCAAAAATAGGAAGAAAAACAGAGTAATGAGGCTCAATATATGAATGAAACTATATGTTGTAGATTATTTGTGTGAATGATGGTAAGTAGTAACTATAGTATATGGTAAATTAGAATTACTATATATATTAATATTGAAAAAGTGAATAGTAATTTCATTTGTACCGAGAGTGTTTAAGATTTAAGCCCCAAGCTAGAAGAATGACACATGTTATAGTGGATAGTGTGATGAAATTCAAGAGAATGACATCGACCGTGGCTTTCATGAGATGACCAAGGAGTTGGTATGTTGATTTTTTTCGAAAAAAAATTCAAAAATGCTTATTTTTATCAGTTTTTGTAAAATTTGAATTTTTGTATTATTTGGCGTTTATGACCAGTTTGGAAGGAGATAGGGTGTCTATGTCCTTTCGTACACTAGCCCCTAGTTCCGAGTGCTAGTCAACTATATCTAGGTGTTCGTGTCTAGCTCCTAGGTGCTAGTGTCAATGGGTAGGATTTTAGCACTATAGTGTGGAATGAATGTATTTTGATTAATGTGGGGTTTTTATGATTGAATTTGAAGTATTTATGACATGCTAACATTATGATTTTTTTACTTTGTTGTGTAATGCATAGAGATATAAACTCAGGGGAGTTTCAAGTGGGTCGTCACTTGAGCACGTTACTAGATTTGGGGTTATTAGATGATGAGTGGGATATATTGGACCGTGTTGGTTTGCATGAACATTACTAGATTGAGGGAGATACCCTATAATTTTCCTTTATTGACTGTGCATTATGTGAGATATGGTGTGTAGATAATTATACATTCTAGTTTCCGAAAAGTGAGATGACGGTGACATTAGAAGATGCATATAGATACTATAGTTTCCTATTATCAAAGAGAGAGAGTACAAATCATGGCTATATTTGATGCCCATAGTCAGATGAGGGAAACACGATGGTATTTTACAAGGTATTGAGTACAAGAAAAGACGCATATAAGATTGCATGTGATTGTGAGATTTAGAGTTCCTCGATTATGAAAGTTTATCAGTTGTATTAGCTTCATCGGGGCTATGGATGGAAATGGAGATGGTATTTTGTACCATATGCATGATATTTTTCATGCTATTGAGGATCATGATACTATATATGCATGGGTACTATATGGTATATCCCACTTATACAGGGACTGGTATAGGTTTAAAAAGGAGGATCATGGTGGTTGCATAGGAATGACTACTTCATTACATGTACGAGCATATGAAAATATTGTTATATTGAGACCACATAGTGGGACACGAGCGAACCGTGCCCAACTAGAGATATTTACATCAAGGTGGGTAGGTATTCATAGTAGGAGGATGAGAAAGATCAAGTATAGGTCAATGATAGATCATATGGGCCTTAGGGCCTTTATATGGAGACCATGTAGAGACTATGGAGGATAGGTGGAGGATAGTGTTGAGTTGTGGTGTATACAAAGGATCATGTGGTTAGAGGAACACTTCACATGGGTATAAAAGTTGTTTCAGGTGAGCGCGAGTACCCGTAAATTTCAGCATGACCCAATATGTACCACAAAATCCATATATATGGTGTCGATCTACTAGGGTTGTGAGGTGACTAGTGTCAAGGTCGCCCCACAGAGCACAACTAGTGTATCATTTACCGTGATGAGTCAAATCTAGCCATAGGGCCTATATATGTTGATGATGTGGGTGTACACAGGTATACAATTAGTTGAGGGCATCACAAAGAATGGGTGTTGTTATTTCTAGCAGTTGTAAATGTGGCTAGTAGGGCTGGAAGTTGGAGGAGTGGAGGGCCAGGTGCACTGTTAGGAAATAAGGGATAAAATATCCAGAAAAATCCCACATAGAATCACAATAGTAGAAACTAATATGCATAAAAATATCACATATCTGAAATAAAAGTGCAAAAATTAAAAGAACACAACAAAGACATAGTATTTAATGTGGTTCACTTGATTTGGGCTATGTCCAATAAGAATCACTTACTCAAATTTTACTATAGACCACCTCTTTCTCTCAATACAATACCTAGATCTTTTTGGAGTTGTGCTTAACAAACTCTCCTCAATTTAAAGTTGAACTCTCACACATACAATGTTATTTCTCCTTACATTAATAGGAAATTACTTAAGAAATTTTTACAACACCATGGGTACCAAAACATTGGGCCAAAACTACCCCATAAACCTATGGGTTAAACACCCATATGAGAAGTGAACATTTCCCGAGGTATCAAGCACATTTTTCATGGCCCAAATAACCATGGATAGTGTATAGTACTTTTAGTGTATAGTCTTCAACACTTCCACACATGAAAACAGGCTCCACAACATAACAATACCTTCCCTCGAGGTAGATGATATAGTGGCAACACGATAAGAGCATGATTATTGTTCATTTTTTATTTGTTATTTTTGGATTGATTGATATAGTTGATGGATACGAAGATGCATAAGAACTAAGATTTGTTGTGTGGATGCAAGAATAACTTATCGAAATTGATTGTAGATATCTCCATACACACGCCGACACGAAATGTGTCCCCAGATGTGCTTGTGGGAGGATCGATGCTAGAGTAGGTGGAAATAATTGTAGGTGAGCATGCCCATTTATTTAAGCTATTGGCTATAGTGGAAACTACATGCACAATTTTTTTAGCGAGCGTAATGAGACATGTGTAGAGGTAGAGTGAGTGAGTGAGGTTATAGGAGGTGAATTCCTAGTGTAGGATATATTTATGGATAGATCTATAGGGCTGATATGTAGAGTAGAACGTAGTGGTTTCCATGTTATGGAAGCAACTTGAGTGATATAGAGGTTGAGATCAACAACATAGAGTTAGTAGTGAAGCTTCAAGTTTAAGAGCTCCTGTGATCAGTAGATAATGATAGCGAGGATAATAGATTATGTATTATATATGATTTCTTGATGCATGGGGCTTTCCCCATCGATTGTATATTGAACTATGATTTTGATGATATATATATATATATATATATATATATATATATATATGTATGTATGTATGTATGTATGTATGTATGTATGTATGTATATGTATATGTATCAGTACTTGTGATGGATGTGTATTTGTGCAAAGATGTGATGGTTGTGAATTTTCATTTGTTAATGAGTTCTTAGTTTGTTGGATTCTATATGTATTGTTGGAATGTGTGAGTTAATATATATTGTTGCTTGTTGATATTTGCAATGATGTAGAAAGAAGATCCAAGTAATGGATCAATAGGAATCAGATGTGAATGATAGTGAATATTATAGCATATGGAAGATAGATATGTATAGATAAGGTGAAATTTGGTGGATTAATGGAAATGGTAACATTATTTAGATAAGTTAAAAGAATGAATGAATAATGCATTGATAATCATATAATGAGAAGATGTAAAATAATGGTCATAATCACGTGTGATTAAGATGAAGTGGGGAAGAAGAGAGATTTCCCGAGTGTGAGAGTGAGGTTATTTTTGTAAAAATTCCCTCAATAGTCAGTTATAAACCTTAAGAACATGAGTGCATCTACAAGAGGTCAAGTGGCGTATGATTCATAATAGGAGCATATCAAATACTACAAGCATGTGTATAGGTTCTCAATTAGATATAAGAGGAAATGGTGCCAATAATGGGAGGTGTGACAATGGAAAGTTAAGAAGTAGGATGCTTAGGAATCCAATGAGATGCAATAGCAATGTGTGGAGGGTGAGATGATGTGGCTATAGGTGGGTCAATTGGAGGACATGGATGTATGAACCTTACAAGGTGGATGGAAGATAACTTTAGGTGGAGGTAAATGAGACAAGTTAATGGTGTCGAGGCATGATTTTTTTAATAAGAGAGAGAGAGAGGATAACAAGAGAGGGAGTGGAAAATAACGACAACTTTATCTTCTAATTGTTGTATTCAATCATGGAGAGCATAACAATCATTTTCATGGTGGTCATTAATGCGTGAAAATTAAAAAAGGATGGTCACGATGGTGGTGTAACCAATGAGGGGGTGATGTTATTTGTAATATAAATGGATTAACTACTTATCATGTAAGGTATGTAAGAAATCATGTCATTTAGCAGCATGTGGAAATTTCAATGGCTCACAGTGGGTTGTGGAGAAAACTTAAGTGAATTCCAATGCAATGGTGGGGAAGGGATACTCTTGAGTGGAGGAGAGGGTGACCATGGAGGAGGGTCAATAGATGCAAGAGGAGATGCTTAGTAGTAAAATGGAGGAATAGAATAAGTAGAAGGAGGTGTTATAACATGCTCCTAAATTAAGTCTGTTTCTAAATCAATAACCTTATAGCATAAAAGAGTAAATGAATCACATGTATCCTAAAAAATATTTTCTTTTAATGGATTAATTTAGCCACAAAAAAATATAAATTGCATTTCTAGATCCCTAGGATGAAACAATAACTAATGCATACAAGAATTAAATCATAAAATATAATCTAAGATTGGTTCTCTTTTCCTTAATGAAAACAAGGCAATCATTCATATATAACTTTAGGACCATTGTTAGAAATAAAACGTCTAAGAAAAGCATCCTCCATATCATAATAAGTACTAATAGATACATTAAGTAAAGCAAGAAATTATTAGAGAGCATGATCAAATAGGCTATTATGGAAGGCTTTGAGTAAAAATTGATCATTGGAATAAGAATCCATGGCTAATTGGTAAT
The DNA here is from genome assembly GCA_018340775.1 of Taxus wallichiana var. yunnanensis. NCBI lineage: Eukaryota > Viridiplantae > Streptophyta > Pinopsida > Cupressales > Taxaceae > Taxus > Taxus wallichiana. Next base: position 589,904,589 of record CM031240.1, read on the forward strand.
GCTTTAGATGCAAATAGGGATTTCCTATACCATCGAAACATGAGAAAGTAGGCATGATGAAACCATTGGGTAAAGTAGAATTTTGAATATTATTAAGAATAGGATTTCCATGAAGGGAATTATTGTCAATGAAGTTATAATAGAATCTACTCATGAGGGTATGGTTATGAACTTGGTTTTGTAAAGTACCAGCAACATGCATGAGAGAGAGAGGATATCTTGTGAAGGGATGACCAAAGAAGTGAGCGGCACATTGAGGGGTTGAATATTTCCATTATGAGTGTTCATGGGATCTACAGGAGGAGGGTGCATGTTGAAGGATGGGATGGAGGTGTGAGATGAGGAGATGGATGTGAAAGCTCTATGGATGTACTAGGTGTAGGATCATGAGACATAGTGAGAGGTATATTAGGAGTAGGATTGGTGTCAACATGGCCATCATTAGAAATAACTTTAGAAGTAGAAGAAAGAGGAGGTGTAGATTCACATTCAACAATTTTAATGGAAGAAACATCATCATTAACATGTGTATTATCATTATCAAAATCTAAGTCACTATCAGTCATATTTTCGCAAGAAAGTATTTCATCAAGATTATCATCAACATATAAAGAAGTAGTAGGAGTGATAACATTAGATCTATCATGGCAATAATTGGAAACATTTTCAGAAGTAAGAATGGTAGGAGAAATAGATTCAAATTCAACTTGACCAATGGTAGTAAACAAGTTATCCACATTTAACTTTTAGAATTAGGAGTAGAGTCATTAGCATCCATGTTATCACAAGAAAGAACATCATCATGTAAAGAATCTTTATTATTGCTATCATGTGACATAGTAAGAGAAGAGGAGGATGGATAATCATTCATGGCTATGGGAAATCAAGGAAAACATGTGATAAAGTTTTGGTCGATGGAAACTATGTGACTATGAGACATTTAGAAACTACCCGAAAGAGAATTTTGAAGTTAAAGACTTGTTGGAGGATTTTTGGATCATATCGAGGATTTTAGTTGTGGTTACAAAATTCTGATTATGCAAGTGGCATTATAAAATACTATTTACATGTCCATATAGCTCATATCACTTTGGAGATGGGTACTTATTTTTTAGCCATGAGCGTTTGGGATCCAAGGGTAAGGGGTTCAAATAATACTAGGGTTCACCAAATGATTTAATATAAATTTTATTAAATAAAATTTAAGAGTAACTACCAATGATATATAGAAAATATACAAGTTCTAAGTACTTAACCAATGTAATATCTAAGAAAATAAGAGGCATAGATGAATTAGTTGATTCCTGTGCAATCTGGAGGTAGTTGGGACTATGTATCGATTGAATCTTCCTAGGAATGATGCAAAAATCATTTTCCGAGAGTTCTAAAAAAAAATTGTGGGGAAAAGAGTGCCCATAGGGGCACATGAGAACCCTTCCACTAGTGTCCATTCTAGGTGCTAGTGTCTTTGTAAATCCTCAAGATATACTCTTGTTTCTAGGTTTGAGGGTCTTTTCTCTAATATCTTCTTTGTCACTCCAACTTCGTTGTTAGAGTTTCGATAAAAAATTTAAAATACAAAAACAAACCCTAACTATCTACACAAGCTCACAAACACATTAGATCTGAATAAAATATGTAATATGTGAAGTCAGACTGACCTCGTGGTCACCCAATGAGTGAACTTAGTATCGAGCACTACACTACATTTCAAAATCCATGTATTTTTGTTTGTTTGTGTGTGTAACTAGTTTTGATGAAAATATTTTGTATGGAATTCAACACTTCCCCTTCTTATGTAGTGTATACAACCCAAAATGCAATCCCTTTGATAGTAGTGGTAGTATATAGATGTGATATCCCCTTTGAATTTCTAGCCAACATAATAGTGTGTATGTGTGTGTGTGTGTGTGTGTGTGTGTGTGTGTGTGTGTGTGTGTGTGTGTGTGTGTGTGTGTGTGTGTGTGTGTGTGTGTGTGTGTGTGTGTGTGTGTGTGTGTGTGTGTGTGTGTGTATCTTGTTTGAATTTTGACACTAGTGACACAAAAGGCTGACTATGAACACAAGATAAAGATAAGAAAAATGAAAAGGCCAACCACAAATGTAAAAATATGTAAAAATAATAAACAAGACACAAGCACATGGGTGCAATTGTTGTGAGATAAATAATGACAAATATGAAAAGATAGACAAACAGGGGATCATCATGACTGACCGAGAAATGGATAGAGAAATGATGGATGTGGAAGAGAGTTAGAATAAAAATAATCAAATACATAGATGAAAAAGAGATAGTTTCACCAAAGGTGAATACTATTCTTACTTAAGATTCATGCATATAATGACATAATGATGGCATAGTAAAATAGTAATTTGTGTGTGATTTTTGTCTACAATAAGTACTTGATAATGAATATCATTTAAGTAGGAATTATGATTATAGGATCGATTACATGGATAATGTTGGTGCCCGATTTAACACTCTATATATTTGGCACCATCCTAGAAAAATATCAATTCTTCCATGTCCTAATTCTTCTTTTCCCCAAATTTCCCCCATTCTTAATTATGGTTTCTTTCCTTATTCATAATTTGAAACTAATTTACATGCATCCACTTATAGGGCGAGGAGTTTCAATGTGTTTATACATATCCTCTCATCATATTTTCCCCCTTGGTGACATATTTTTGTTTTGCAGTATAAATTTTAGCATGTTCAATTACTATTTTTAAAATATTAGAGAGAATGGCATAGTTGTGAGCTCTATGGGGATATCTAAAGATTCACAACGATTGTTAAGATTGAATGCAAAGATACCCATTTTGAGAAACTTTAGTATTATTACATAAGGATATACTTTATGTTTCATAGTTGTATAAATTTAGGATGTGAATTTATCTCATTGACCAATCGACAAATATTTCATAGTATTTTCGTGCATATTTTCCTTTTAAACAAGTTCACAACTTATGAAAAGTTACAGAATTCAAATTTATCCCCACCACCCAAGAAGAATAATATTAATGGTTTCTTCACGCCCTACATGTTACTTGAGAAAGTATGTAAATTTATGTGAAGTTGTAAAATGTGAATGCATCCCTTACACCTAATAACATGGAATATTCTAAATTCTTCACGTGTAAATGGGTCGGTCAAGAAAATATAAAACTTGTATAAGGTTGAGAGTTACAAATGATACTTTGGCACCCAATGGGAGATATTTAGGAAATCATACCTTTGATGTAATTTTGCATTACCTTATGCAAGGATGCATATTGTAGTTGCATCCTCGATCCCTAGGACACGTGGCATGATGTTGGGGGTCTAATTAGGAATTGCAACAATTTTACGATGAATTTATTTAAACTATAAAGTTGCATAAGGTGAAGCTTGACCGCATTAAGGAAACTTGGTACACACTTTGGAGGCTCGTGGGAAAATAATTAGTTTCATTGTTTGAAATTTTATAAGTTGTAACCTACAAACTACAATAAAATACTTGACTCCCCTATCTAATCCTTGAATGCCATGTGTCATCTCCTTGGGAGTTAAAAAGGAAAATACAGTTCACAAAATGTAGTAAATCTTGTGGTGGGGCTTGAACTATGTTTCATAGTTTCACTCATAACTTTTAATTCAATGCTCTAAATTCAATGAAACTAGTAACAATGGAATTATCCCTTTAGGGATTTCACGTTGATATATATAAATATAGGATTTGATACTACTATGTTGGAAATAAATCATACGATAAATATAAATATATCCATTATAAAAAATGAAACATTCCATACATGTGAAAATAACTAGGGATTCTATAGGGGCCCCATCTCATGAAACATATACAAAACGGTGTACAAATATTGTTAGGTTAAGTGCCAATATTAATAAATTATCCTGCAAATATTAGGAGACAGAAATAAGCCTATCCTTATAGATTTCAAAAAAATATCTCCTCTACACCAAAAACATATTAAATGTCAGCTCAAAATATTCATGACATCCCCTTATCCATTCATTATTTTATATTGATTCTGGGCCATTCAAAAATATGAATCAATTCCACTTTCTTCTCTAAATAGGCGACCCATTCCAAAAGATTAGACCCTCCTATGAGGTATGCTTTTGTACCATAGAGGAATAAATATTTTGATGTTGGAGCTGGCTTGGGTTCATTAGTAGGATTACTTTGGGTAACCCACTATTTCTTATGGGGAGGAGGAGGCTTTGTAGTAACTTTCTTGGTAGGTGACCTTATGAAAAATTCTTCAAGAATAGAAATTATTTTCTCTAATTCATCCAATCATTGAATAATTGTAATTTTACCACCTAGATCCCTTCTTTCTAGTTTTTAGTGAGGGTTCTCATAATCAAGAAAAGAAGGAGAAAATTAGGCCCTAGACACCACCGCATTCCCATATTCAATGAAAGGATGACTTTTAGACCATAATTTCTTTAACCATTTAGTATATGGATGATCCTGTAGGTGAAGAAAGCAAAAGAGTAAATTTTGAAAGAGGGAAAATGATGGGGTCATTTTTTCAATCATGTGCATGAGGGAAACTTGTAACACATTTTATGATGAACTCTTAAGTCTATGTTACCCTAAATTTGGAACATGGAATATCATCCCGATGAATTCCTCATCAATACCAGAAAGACCAAAGGTAGTTCTCAAAACTTTGGATGATAGCTCAGACAATTGACCCCATCCCCGATGATGCCATTATATGAAAATAAAATTTTCAATAGGTTTCAGATGGGTATTTTCTTATAAGGTCAGTATGAAATCTTGAAATTCATGGGATAAGTAAGGATATTTAAAGATGGATGGTCCCTAAGATGTCTTTTGTGAGCCATTGTGTCACATCTAATTGCAAGTTACATCTAAGACCTTGACATGAGATGGGGAGAAAAAAACTATATTATTTATTTTAAAAGGCTATTCCCTTAGCCTAATTGAAATTTTTATGGGAGAGAAGTCACTTGAGTGAATGACCAGATTATCCATTTTCCAAGACATTATCAAAAAGGTGGAGATCAAATGAATATGATTGAATACACAACCAACATTTTTTATTATACATCAAGAGAAGCCATGTGACCATAACAAACCTTCCCTAAGAGTACATACCTGATGGTGACAAGATAGGAAAAAGGAAAAAATAAGTTTGGTAAATGGAATATTTCAAAGACATCATGATAGCTCCAAAATTGTTCCAACCTAGCATATTAAAATCTAAAATTTTCAATATAGTCGCTTACCTCTCATTTTCTAGCTGAACCAAGGATTGAGTCCTACTTTTGGATAAGTTGAAGATGATTCTTGGAGGAATTTGAGTATATTATTTTGTAAGAATATCTTATATAAGGTAGATCAATTGTTGAGAGGAGGGAATTTGGTAGTCTTTTGGGCACTTTGTTGGGATTTTGGGGTTTTTCATCTTATAGAGTTGGTTCTTGTAAAAAAATTCACTTCATTATGGTTCCATTTGGGATGCATGCTAAGGTGGTTGTAGTTGTATAGGAATTCGTAGGCCTTGAGACCATCTTTATATGTCTCCCTTATCTTTCCTCTATAAATGAGTACATAGAAGCATGGTGCCATGTTTATTTTTGTTACTTCTTACTATTAGTAAATTTAGAGATGAATAATCTTTCTTCTTATTCAAAATCTCTTTTCTATCATGTTAGAAAACCAAATAGAAGCATTCCTTTAGTGATTGTTTGATTTGGTTAGTGAGTGGAATGATGTTTTCTAGTATTACCCAACATCATTTATAATATCATTTATAAATTCCTTTATGTAATCTACTAGGAATCAATATATATTGTTTTAGTATTTCCTTAGCTCGTGACTTATCATGACTAATACATGAAATTCCAATCTCGAGTGGATTTTCTAGTGTTTCAAATATTATTTTTCATTGTTATATATTATTTTGTGTCCATGGAATCTAATAACCTTAGGAGGGTAATCTTGGTTCATTCTCATATTTAAACATGGAAAATGTATAAAAATGGGATGGTTAATGTAGTTACCTCCTTCCTTTAGTCTCCTATTTCCCATTTTTGTCCATCTCTGTCATCTCCTTTCTATGAACATTGTCCCTTTGTCCCATCCCCTCTACATATTTCATCAACGTTGATATGACACATGAGATTTGTAGGTAACTAATAAAACCTCTGTTTATTATAAGTGTATTTACCTTGACTTACAAATATTAACATCTCAAGTATCATTACATACTAAATTATTAATGGATTCTCTAGTTGTGGTGTTTGAGATCATGTTTCATCTATCTTTAATGTAATAAGTGTTTGAATTCTCAATTTTCTATAGTGATTTTTTGACCACTCCTTTGAGAGAGAACTATATTTAGTGGCTATATTTGGTCTCAAATTGACATTCCAAATAAGATTGAGGGTTTTCAAATATCATAATCCCCTCTCTATTTCAGGATGCACCTTGGATCCTCTCACCTTGTTTCAGAAGAGCTAGAAGTAGCAAATGGAAAACCACACCCTGGTTAAGTACCTCCTCGTCACTCCTAAAAGGCTCGGTCATGTGAGTGAAAATAAATCTCATCCCTAGATAAAAAATGAAAAAATTAGTGGGTATATCCTTCCTCCTTATCCCCTTACTCTTTTTCATTCCATTTATGGGGTATTAGTTTGGGAGAAAACAAATAACACAACTCATAATCTTAGATCATACTGTTTTAGACTGGTACAATTTATTTGGATGTGCTAGAAGTATTGGGATTGAATGTTTGGAACTAGAAAATAAATTTTGGCCATGTGAATTTTGTTGGAAAATAGGTCTATGCTACTGATCGGGAGGATAGTAAGGTCTGAAACTCTAATATTGTTTCCTTTTAAGAGAAACTATCCCATCCCCAAAATCTTTTAATATGTAGTTTATCTCTTGTAAATCATTTGGTTGGCTTGAAGATGAAAATTAGGCATTGAAATTAGAGATATTGCATGTATTTGTAAAGAAGTAAGAGGATAAACTTCTAGAAATATGGGCTTAGGAGGCCTTGGAGATATTTTCCCCACTTGTATAAGACTATTTTTATCTCCAATTTCTATGTCATAAGCATTAAGGAGTTTCCTAATTCCCATTGAATGTATCATCACTAAAATATAAAAATTTAAATCCCTTAAATAATACAAAATAATGTACTAATGTGTAATCCTTACCAATTATGGGATTTTATCTCAAGTATTTTGGAATCTATAGTTGAAATCATTTATGAATTATTTCAGTTCTCTCTTGATGGTGGTTAATTGTTCCACTAATGAAAGATGATTTGATTTTTCTTCCATCTCCCATATGATCCCATGAAGTGCTGTAATTTAATTTCACCCCCTATACCACTGAAATGCTTTTCCTTTGAAGAAATTTGCTAATAATTTGGTTTTAACAATATCCTGAGTAACATGATAAATAGAGCATATATTGGCCACATATTTAACGTGTTCTATAGGTGTAACATGATTTTTCCTAGTAAAAATGGGACACTCTTAAGAGCACAAATCGGGTTATCATCATACTTTTGAGTGAGCAATGGTGGGATGTCATCATTGAAGGAAACAAAACCTAATTTCTTGGGAGGGCCATATTCAGATTGAGATTGGGTATGGAAAAATTGAGAAATGAACTTGGTTTTGTGGAGTGAGAGGAGATTTAGGATTTTTTTGAGTTCAAAATTTTTCTTCTCTTAATTAAATTCAAAGGTAAATCAATGAAATAAAATGGAATACATTTTATAGATGATCTAGTTGTAACTTTTGGCATGAAATACATGTTGGTCTACTACAATGATGTGATTTGAACTTATGGAGCTTCCTGATGTTGGATGAAAGTTCCTAAAACACCGATGTTTTCCACGAACAACATCAAGTTTTGAGAAATTCTTCGTTATGGTCCCACCCGGCATGCTAAAAACTATTATCACTTTTAAATGATCCCTTTAGAGAATGGTGTGATCAATTTCATTTTAATTGAGAAAATGCAAACACTCCTAGGTTGTGCGTGAATTGTATGTTGGAGTGAGTCTCCAAAGAGGGCTGGTTCCCCTAGTGTTAGACCTTAAATATTTTCAATTTCTAAGAATACTTTACTCTACCAAAACTAACAAGGAAAGGGAAATGGAAAGAAGATAAATTCTTAAAAATGGTGATACAACAATTTTTTTAGGATCTCAGACTTATTAGAATCAAACATATGAACCACATGAGCTATGCACACCATACACTAACTACAAGTGGTCATATCAAATAAAAAGTGTTTTATGTAAGGGTTCAAAATTGAGTTTTTATAAGATAAATAAAGGACAACAAATGGATCCACAACAAAATCCTACATAAAACTTGTTAAAAAAATCTATGACCTACAAACCGACACAAAATTGTATGAAGCCATGAAGATTAAACTATTTAAATCAAAGATAACATATATCACAAAGATAACCTCAATTTAAATAAACGTATGCACTAAACACAAACAATAAAGGTAAAAAATATGTCATTTATTTCTCCAAGAGGTGTTATAAGAAAAAAAGAATCACACATGGCCCTTACTTTCAAATTCGAATATTGAATTGGTCCAAAACAAGAATGAAGAAGCCAAGATAATTTTTACAATAAATTTTAGAGTTTTATAGAAAATCCAAAAGAGAGGAAAGAAGGAAAACCCGGATATGCGCTTCAATTGTGAAAATATGAAAAAACATGTGTGGTTTGTCTCCTTGTTCCAAAACTAAATATTTTTGGATGAATGGTATGTAGTTTGCTTTATTTAATTCCTTTTACTCTATAAATAGTCTCAGATACTTTAATTTTATCCAAATTTATGCCTGACATAAAATTTTCACTCCCAACATAGAAAAATAGTTTTTCCTATATTTTTGCATGCTTTTTGTAATATTAAACCTTTTGGATGATGAAAAAAATTCTCTTGCATGTTTTTATCTATTTTTAACTCTCTATACTTCATTTTTAACAAATTGTGGTAAAAATAGCATCCCATGTTTAGAAAAAGAAAAAAATGTTTAAATGGTTAGAATGGTTTTCCCCATTTTTAAATGCTCCAATAATGATCTTTCACCTATTTCTAACCTTCTCTTTCTTTTACATACTCTAATTTTTCCTTTTGGATGGATTTGAAAGGTTTAAAATGAAATTTGGGCCATTTCTCGGTTGCACAATTTTTTTAATATTTTTTGTTAACAAGCGACTTTTACTTTGTAGCTTTTCAAAGGATTTTTCTTTGTTGCAAAAAAATTTCAGGATTTTTTTTTAATGGATTTCTTTGGGAACTTTTCCCTTGTTGTGTGTATTTTTCCTTTATTACACAATTTTTCTCGGATTTTTCCTTTGTTGTGCGGATTTTTCTAGTGACTTTTTCTTTATTGCATGGATTATTTCAGGATATTTCCTTTGTTACGTTGATTTTTCCGGGCATTTTTCCTTTATTGCTCGATTTTTCCAAGGACTTTTCCTTTGTTCCACAAATTTTTTCTCGGGGTTTTCTCCTTTGTTGTGTGGATTTTTCAAGGACTTTTTCCTTTGTTGCATGAATTTTTCCTCTTAGCTTCATGGTCTCGTGTGGATAATTTTCCATGCATTGGCCTTTCTCTTTACTAATTAGTGGTGCAAATTAACTTGTAGTAATTAATATGTTGTTTATTAATCTACAGTCATTTAATTATCAGACCTAGGGATGTAAAATTTCAATATTTCTAGTGTTGTATGCACAATTACATATGTTTGAGGAGTGTAAAGGTAAATTTTTGTCACTACAATTAGGAAATAACAATACTAGAAATGAACTAGATTATGACTGAAAGTAAATACTATGGCTATGAAAAACATGTAAAAATAAAATACAAATAAAGGAATAAACTACTGCAATTCTAACCATGTAATGAATTCAGAAAAAAAAAAAGAGATGGTTAGAAAACCACAAATGGTCTCTGCCTTTGGTGTTAATCCCTCCTAAGGTTTGTGTTCAGAACAAATAATAGAACTCAGATTCTTATTTCATCATCATGAAGATTAAAAATGGAATAATGCAACAAACTCTCTATCTATATATCGATCTATCTTACACTATTACTCTAGTATTACCCTATTACAAAATTAATATTTCCTTTTTATATCCTTCGTTACAGTAGAGGCATGAAGATATATATTCATAATAGGAGTTACACGACTTCACTAAAAGATTCTAACCAAGCAATCTGAAATTTACATGCAACAAAACTATTTAGGAGATGTTCTAATAAAATCACATAACTTAACTAACTGATCGATTGAACAACCAGTTATTAAATTATAAATTCAATCAACTAGTTCTTTATTTGAGTTGCAATGCATAATCAGGTGATGGTGTTGAATCTTCTTCTTGTTCACATAACTGCTTCTCTATCAACATGTGCAAGCTCAAGCGAAGTGTCCACATTGTTCAAGCTCCTCGAATCATGAATTTACATATGTGTGTGACCTCATTTGGATACGGATTCTTAGTTTTAGGTGGGTCCCTTTGGTTGCATGTCAATTTCTATGGACGACCTCTACATTGTGAATGATTCTTTTTGCTGCATGTTAGTGGATACACATAAAAAATCTTTGGAAATCAAGGATGATATTTATTCAAATCACTATTTAACATCACATTACATCCAAAATAATAAATGCATACCCATAATCCACAAAATAAAGTAAACTTAGTAATAATTATATTAACTAATATATGTGTCATAAGTTCAAGATATAATGGAAATGTTCAACAATATAATTGGGAAATACAAGTTCAGGGGTACACATGGATTAAAAAAAATACAGGAGATGAGGTATTTAAACAGAAATAAAACAACTCATCACACTCCCAGGACTTAAGTTCTTAAATTTCCTCATTCAAGATTCTTTGGGTTCCTAAGAAAAATTAGAATCTTCTTGAATAATGTTGTATAGGCACCTAAATTAAGTGGGTGTATATGTTCCTTCTAGCTCGTTGAATAAGTACTGTTATTCAAAATAATCCCTTGCTTATTTTGCATAAATTTCTTTCATTCCTTCCTTCCTAGTGCCTCAGTCAAATTTTTCCACTTTTCAGGCACTCAAAATTATCTAGAAATGGCTTCATCAGATAGATAATTTTCTCACCTTTCCGGAAAGGTAAATTTTTCCTTCTAACTCTTATATTTTGCAAGTTATTGCTCGGTGAACTTTTTGAGGGAAATTTTCCTTGGGAAGGTGCACAACCAATAGGAATGTGCCACATGGCAGCAGCGTGAGAATGGCAGGTTGGTGGAGGTAAGTTGGAGAAAATTGCTAAGGAATGGGTGGGGCACAAATAAAAAAAAATTCCCATGGGCCCGAAAAGGAAATAAATGGCTTGAGGCCCGCACGAATGAGGAGATGCCACATGGTGGCGGAGATCGACCGGTGGGAGGTAAGTTGAAAAAGTGGTCAAAAAAGGTGCAAAGGAAAAATTTTGCCCGTGGGCCCACAGAGGAAAGAAAGTTGATTAAGGCTTGTGCCAAATCAAAGCATGCCATGTGTCGATCGGACCGGTGGGAGTCAGAGGTGTGGAATTTTTTTGGATTTTTGCCAAAAGTAATAAATGGCACAAAGGAAAAAATTGGCCCGCAAGCCCGCCAAAGAGGAAATGGAAATTTTGGTAGCACCCCTGCAGACTAATGCAAGTGTGCCACGTGTCCTATTCTTGGTAGAAGTCGGGGCATGGAGAGAATTTGGCATTTTTTCCAAAGTGGTCAATGGCATCAAAGGGAAGATTTGGAGTGCATGCCCATAGCAAATAGGAGGATGACACGTGTCCCGAGTGGCGGGCGAGAAGGAATTTTGGAAATTTTTCCAAAATTCAAAAAAGCGTAAAAAGGCCATTTGAGCCCGTGGATGAATGGGGAAGTGCCACGTGGCAGCGGAGCAGTAGGGTGTGAATCTTTTTGGGGATTTTTTCCAAATTCAAAAAAGGGGAAAAATTTAGGTTTTGGCCCGCCGACCTGATTTTTTCCCCAGTTTTTCCCTAAATCTTCAAAGGGGCATATCTTTTGATCTAGAGCTCGATTTTCTCGATTTTGGTGTCATTGAAATCTATTGAAGTCCTCTACATGATGGAATCTTCAATTTCATTTTTGGTGGAGTTTAGTTAGAGAGAAATGAGAAAAATGCCTTTGGCACGGGGAAAAGAGTAGATTTGACATTAAACCACCATTTTTAATACAAAAGATGGCTTCCATTCTTCTTGAAATGGTCTAAAACCTTGGGGAATGTACTTTTAAGGGTACCCATTCTTTTTTATGAATCTAGTTGGTGGTTAAACCATTCATTTCATTTTTCCCATGTTTCTCCTTCTTGAACTCGGGTTTTCATTGTTAAAAGCCGATTTGGCTCATCTATAAAGGGTTGGACGTTTTTATGTTTTGCGAGGCTCTCTCCTTCACCACAGTAAGTGAATTTGTGGAATATCGACCTTTTTTAGGACTACAACATGTTTTTCCTCCTTTTTATTTTATTGCACCGTATTTTAAAATGGAACCGACAATGCAACCTATGTGAATGCGTTTTCAATCCTTTCTTGTGTTGTTTGCTTCATTCTGATCCTTCATTACATTTTAGCAATTTGTGCATGATGTGTGTTAAATTTTTATAATCTGTGTCAATTTGCAGAAATAGATGTCCATCACTCCTTTGGTGTATCACCTTGTTAGTTTAGTTTAACCTTCTTTTCTCTCTTCTATCCTTGTCTCCTTGGCAAAATTAGAGTAGGATTTTGAGTTAAACCTCTGTAAATTTCATGCATACATCTGATTAGAGGAGTAGAGGAACCAACCTTTAATCTAGAGAGTTTTTTCCCATTTTTACAAGTCCCACACTTGGGGAAAAGATTCCATGTTGTGCAATCACACTGGATGCCCATTATCAAACTAGAAATTTGAGAAAACATCCAGGGGTGCTACTGATTTGCACTAACAGTTTTGGCATGCCCAGTGGGACCTTAGAGGTCTTCATATTCATTACAACAAAGTTGATGTGCATTTGTTGTAAGTTTCTTGCTTAAAAGAGCCCTGATTTGCACATCTGGCTGACTCCAAAGAGATAAAATCAACTAGTTTCAACAGTCTAAGTCTGAAGATTCATGAGAAGGATCTAAACAAGGTCAAGGGCTAGAGAATAGGGATTGTCTCGTATCTACAATTTTCCCCAATAATAAGAGAGAGGGAAGAAGAATTCAAAGGTCTCCATCTCCACCAAACATAACTCTACCAACTCCTCCACCCAAAGCAGACCTTTTACCCAATCAACAAGGGTTCTCAAGCCAATCGAATGGTACAACACAACCCTTATGTCAACTTCAATCGTAGAAGTCCACCTGATCTCAATGCACAAAACCCAGTTCCAGTTGTAGCATTGAAGAACATCCCATAATTTATTGGGGAAAATCATACCACTCCTGGTGATCATGTCAAAGACATTGCTAATGTTTATGTAATCCATGAGACTGTTGAGATGTAAATTGCTATCAAATTATTGGCATCTTCATTCAAATGGAAAGCCTTGTAATGGTTCAGGAGCCTTGGGGAAGGATCTATCAAAAATTGGAACTAGTTGTGCATAGCTCTCCATGAGCAGTTTGGAGAAAAGGGAGATAATTTGTCTCTATTGGAACAAATGACAACTATCAAGAGATCTCCCAATGAGTAGCTAACAAACTTCAATTTTAGATTTCAAAGGACATAGTATAGAATCCTAGTGATAGTAAGGCCAAAAACTGAAGGTGCTTTCTTATACTATCTCAAAGCTTTAAATTTTGATATTTCTATGTTAATCCAATCCATGGGAGGTGCAAATATACCTGCAGCTTACAGCATTTCCATTAGGGATGAGAATTGTTTGATCCAAGCTGGTAAACTAGCTCCTAGTCCTCCCATGCCCTTATATCCAAACTTGGAAAGCCCAAGCATTAGTCAAGCACCTACTTTAGCTCCTATTCCTACTCCTATAAATTAGAGTTCAAATGAAACTTCTACTTCATCCTCTAGTGCCTTAAATGAACTTCAAGAAGTCATGAAACAATTACAAAATTTAGGAAATCAGCTGGTTACACTCAAGAGGCAACAAGCCCAAAGTTTTAAACCTTCTTATCAGTCTCAAACTCAGCCTAATAGGAAACCATATCATCCTAATAGGCCACCCAATATAGCTATAAATTAAAATCAAGTAAGGCCTCATGTCAATAAACCATTTCAGCCCTATAACCCCAATGTTGCATCTACCTCTAAAGCCTTAGTGCCAGTGCAAAATAATATAGCTCAAGAGTATGATTGGTGTTTCCCATGGAATGAACCTCACAACCAGTCTATGTGCTTCAATGGTGCTTTGAACCAAGCTTTGATGGTGAAAAAAATAGCGTAGAAAGTGAGGTGAGTCAAGAAACATTTCAGCAAAATACAACTCCAAATAAGACTACACTTGTGAATTGGAAGGCTGAAGATTTTTGTGGTATGAATCAAACAATTTATCAGAATGTAGTAGCTAACACATAGTCAAAGAAGAGGAATATTGGTGAAGGGAATTCATTAGCTCCAAGTGATCCACAACCTTCCAACACTCCACAAAGTGTTGGCAAGCAAAATGTAGTTCCAAATGTGTAAGGATAGCCCAAGCCACCTTCTAGACCAACTCAAATGCCAGTTGTTGCAGCCCATGTACAAGAAAAGAATGTGTAGGCTAAGGGGTAGCAAAGAGATGTTTCATCCCCATTTAGCATCATTGAACAAATGAAGAAGACAAATGTGAATATATCTATGTGGGAATCACTATCCATCCCAGGCCAAAGGGATCTACTACAAGATGCCATGAAGAATCAGTCAACTTAAAGTTAGCAAGCTCATATGCAAGAGAAGGTACTCACAAATGCTGCTTAGCCTAAGGGGAAGATTAGAGGACAAGGTAAAGTTTTGAAGCCCCCTCCATTCTATGTTTCATTGATCATTGGGGATAAACTAGTACACAATTATATGATTGATTCAGGGCAAGTAGTTATGTGATGCCCAAGCAAATAGCTGATCAGTTGGGCCTCCAATATGAAGTCATATCCAAAGGGGTGGTGCAACTAGATGGGACAGTAGTAACAACAGTGGGGTAATTAAATATTTGAGCCTCACTTTGCATGCATGCCCCAATGTCACTATTTTGCAAGATGTGTCAGTGATAGATTTACCACCACTTTTTGCCCTATGTTTGTCAAGGGATTTCACAGCTAGAATTGGAGGCTATTTATCTACTAATTGGTCACACATGTTGTTTTGAACCAGATATGGAACTAAGGCCACAATCAGGTCTAAACCTATTGCAAAATTTCACATTGAGCCTCATACTCCAAGCCCAATCAATGCCAACTATTTAGCATTTGATCAAGAGGATTATCCAGGCACAGATGAAGCTGACACCAAAGTTGGAGGCATCCTAGATTTGACTCTTGATGAATGGGCAAGCAAGGTACATGATTTTGATCCCTATAAGGAAATAAAGGAATCTAAAATAGGAGTTCGTTACATGCATGACGAAAATCAGCCTATTCCTAGCATCACCAAGACAGACCATAAAGATGATAATGAGGTATGACAGCTATTATTTGATGGATCAAGAAGTATACAACGTGTAGGGGGCTATGCTTGTTTTTCCTCAAAGAATTAAGTATTATTCATCTTCTAGATTTTAGTTTGTATGTTCTAACAACATTTCTGAATATGAAGCTTTGATACAAGGATTACATTACTCAAGAAAGAGAGGTATCAAAAACTTACAAGTCTTTTGTGACAGTGAGCTGATTGTTAATCAAGTTAAAGGACAACATGCTGCTAAAAATGACCTACTCAAGTGTTATAAGAATAGGGTGTGGGACCTCATTGAGTATTTTGAAGGCTTTGACATCAACTCCATCCCTAGGAAAGAAAACCAAGCTGCCGATAGGCTTGCAGCAGTTGGGCAGCCTTTGATGTTGTGGAGAGTATAAGGAAGATAAAGTGCAGCCAAACATTCATGTGATTGTAATTCCATTAGTGCCAGACAATAATGTAAGTTGGAAAGTGTTTGAAAGTGATCAACAAATCATCAATTTCTTGTAAGAAGAAGTTGAGTTCTCACCAAAAATCGGAAAAGTTAGAATAGCAGATAGTGATCAAGTGGTACAGATGAGAACCAACAAACTTCCAAAAGGACTTATCACTTTGGATACCATATTTAATCTAAATGATCAATTTAGGAAAGAGAAATCAAACATCCAAGTCAAGGGAGAAGATTCAGTGCCCATCTCAGTGGGAGAAGGAAAATCACTTCAAATTGGTAAAGTGACAACCAAGCAAGAAAGGTATGAGTTCATGAAACTTTTCCAAGAGTTCCCAGATATATTTTCTTGGAGCTATGAAGACTTGAGGGGTTTCAATCCCAAGCTAGCTCAACACACAATTTAATTAGATCCAAGTGCTAAACCCATCAAGAAAAAACAAATACCGGTCAATCCACACATGGAGCCTCTCGTGAAGAAGGAATTGAATAAGTTAATAGAGGAAAGTATCATATTTCCCATCAAGCATTCAAGTTGGGTTGTAAACCTTGTTCTAGTTAGAAAGAAGAGTGGAGAAATCATATTGTGTGTAGACTTTAGAGATTTGAATAGAGCATCCCTCAAGGATCATTACCCACTTCCTTCTATGGAGAAGATTTTGCAAGTTATTGCTTTGGCTCTGAGAGGTTTTTGTTACTAGATAGTTATTCGGGGTATAATCGATCATGGTAAAGGAGGATGATCAGTTAAAAACAGCCTTCACCACCAAATGGGGAACCTATGCATATAGGAAAATTCCATTTGGACCTGTCTAACGCCAGAGCTACCTTCCAAATGGAAATGGATATGGTGTTCAAGGATTGATCAACAAAATAGTGCTGATATAGCTAGATGATATTACGTATTTTCTACAAGTGCAGTAGATCATCTCTTTCATTTGAGACAAGTTTTCTAAAGATGTAGAAGATTTGGGGTATCCTTATATCCCAAAAATGTATTTTCCTAGCTCATGAGGGAAATCTCCTATGCCACATTATTTCCAAAGAGGGATTACCAATTGATCCAGAGAGTTGAAGCAATAAAAGTACTGCCATTACCAAGTCACAAGAAGGCCCTTCAAAGTTTCTTGGGAAGAATCAATTTTGTTTGAAGGTTTGTTCCAGACTTTGTTAAGCCAATAACCATGATGTTGAAGAAAAGTATGGATTTCAAATGGATAGCTTAAGGTAAGGTAAATTTTGAGGTAATCAAAGAGGCTATCTCACAAGCTCCAACTCTCATTAACCTAGATTTCTCTAAAGACTTTATCCTTTATGCATTTGGTGGTGGTGATATAATTTCTACAATTTTAGTACAACAGAACAAAGAAAATGTAGAGTATCCAATTGCCTTCTTTAGTCAAAGATTGGAGGACTATGAGGTGAGGTATTCCTTCATTGAGAAGCATGTTCTTACATTGATTAGGAGCTTGAAGATATTTAAGCATCTAGTTTCAAACAACAAGGTTCAACTACTGGTTTCTCATGTGGGAGTTAAGGACTTCCTCCTCAACAAAGACCTAAATGAAAAACATGCAGGGTGGATTACTCGTGTCATGGAGTATGACATTGAGATCAAAGTCACCAAGATGGTCCGAGGAAAGGGATTGTGTGAGTAGCTGGTCTTAAGCAAATCAATGGATGCAAGTCATGGGAAGGAGGTTGTTTTGGCTTTGCAAGACAACCAAGAACAAAGAGGTGTCCCGAGAAGATAATGGTGGTATGCTCACTCCTTGCTGGACCCAAGATATAATGGACTTCTTACAAATAAGCCTATGCCCTCTAGAGATGAAAAAACCAAGGGAAGACAATTCAGATTACAGGCTATTCCATATGAACTTTTTGATGGTGTCTTATTTAAAAAAGATATAAATGGAGTGTTCTTTGAGATGCATTGGGACAAATCAAAGTAAGAGAATGTTAGAAGATTTCTATGGTGGATCAAATGGGGTTCATTTTTCTCCAAGAGTGACAGCCCTAAAGATTTCAAGCCTCAAGCTATTATTGGCCCAAGGTGTTTAGTGATTGTTATGCATGGATCAAGAGGTGAAAAAATTGTGCATTCTTCACAGGCAAGGAAAGATTAGCAACCCTTCCATTGCACCCAATTTCAGTTGACCAGCCATTCATGCAATGGGGTTTGGACTTCATTGGATTCATTAACCCAAACTCAAGCCATGAACACAAGTGGATTCTATCAGCAATAGACTACTTCACCAAATGGACTAAGGCGGTGGCACTCAAAGAGGTAAATGAATCTAGCATTCTAGACTTTTTTGAGGGGATAGTAACCAAATTTGGTATACATGCCACTATAATATTAGATAATGCATTGACTTTCATAGGATCAAAGGTAAATCGCATGGGCTGTTAAGAATGGGATCTATCTCGAGCACTTCATCAAATTATTACCCTTAAGGTAATAGCCAAGCTGAGCCTACCAACAAGAACCTATTAAGGATCATCAAGAAGACTCTTGATGAAAATCAGAGGACTTGGCACACTAATCTTAAATCAGCCTTATGGTATGATAGGATAACTCCCAAGAGATCCACCGGTAACTCTCCATTTAGACTTGTTTATGGAAGAGAGACAATCTTGCCTATGTCACTTGAATTACCAACATTGGAACTCATGAAGAAATTGGAATTGTTGGAGTTTGAACCCATGGAGGTTAGATATGCATAATTGATGGAACTCCAAGAAATCAGAGAGCATGCAACCCAAAGAATGGAGAAGCACCAAGCCTTGATCAAGAGATCCTTTGATAGGAAAGCTAAGGCTAGAACCTTCCAAGTTGGATACTTAGTGTTGAAATAGGATGCAGACCGAGTAAATACAAGAATGCATTCAAAGTTCGACACCATTTGGAGTGGCCCCTATATGGTCACAAAATGTAAGAACAAGTAATGCCTTCCAATTATCTACAATAGATGGTGAAGAACTACATATTCCAGCTTAATGGAATCCATCTAAAGCATTCTACTAGAGGAAACTCCTCACCTTGTACATATTAGCTTAGATTTTCATTCCTTCAAGTTCTTGTGCACATTGTTTTATTGTAGCTTAGTTTTACATTCCCTAAGTGCTTTGGCATAAGCTTGTTGTCCCAAGGATGCATTATATAGGCCATGCTCTAGATCAAGTGATATTCTACTCTCACAATCTTCTTTCTAGAAATTTTCTAATGAGTTGAGAGTACCAAGTAGTTAAGTTGATGAATCCATGCCCAATGGATTGCTTCAGGCAGTTGGTCACTTCATCCAGCAGGTAGATGACCCCTCTGAGTCACCAAAATTGTTATTCAAAATAAGCCCCTTGCTTATTTTGAATAACTTTCTTTCATTCCTTCCTTCCTTGTGCCTCAATAGTATTTTTCTACTTTTTAGGCACTCAAAATTATTTGGAAATGGCTTCATCAGATAGAGAATTTTCTCACCTTTCCAGAAAGGTAAAGTTTTCCTTCTAACTCCTTGTATTTTGCAAGTTATGGCTCGGCGGAGTTTTTGAGGGAAATTTTCCCTAGGAAGGTCCGCAACCAATAGGAATGTGCCACGTGGTGGTGGAATGGCGGGTCGGTGGAGGTAAGTTGGAGAAAATCGCTAAGGAATGGGTGGGGTACAAAGAAAAAAATTTCCCTGGGGCCCGCAAAGAGAAAGAAATGGCTTGAGGCCCGCGTGAATGAGGAGATGCCACGTGGTGGTGGAGATCGGACCAGTAGGAGGTAAGTTGGAAAAGTTGTCAAAAAAAAGGCATGAAGGAAAAGTTTTCCTGTGGGCCCGCAGAGGAAAGAAAGTTAATTAAGTCCTATGTGAAATCAAAGCATGCCACATGTCCATCCAACCGGCGGAGTTGGAGGTGCGGAGAAAGTTTTGGCTTTTTGCCAAAAGTAGTAAATTGTGCAAAGGAAAAAATTGGCCCATGAAGCCTTCCAAAGAGGAAATGGAAATTTTGGCAACACCCCATGGACTAATGAAAGTGTGCAATGTGTCCTATTCTCCGTGGAGGTCTAAGGCACGGGGAGAATTTTGAATTTTTTCCAAAGTGGTCAGCGGCATCAAAGGGAAGATTTGGAGTGCATGCATGTAGCGAATAGGAGGATGACATGTGTCTCGAAGCGGCAGGGCGCGAAGGAATTTTGGAAAATTTTCAAAAATTCAAAAAAGCGTAAAAAGTCCATTTGAACCCATAGATGAATGGGGAAGTGCCACATGGTAGTGGAGCGGTGGGGTGCGGAGATTTTTAGGGATTTTTTCCCAAATTCAAAAAAGGGGAAAATTTTTAGGTTTCGCCCGCCAACCCATTTTTGCCCCAGTTTTGCCCTAAATATTTAGAGGGGCATATCTTTCAATCTAGAGCTTAGTTTTTCTCAATTTTGGTGTCATTGGAAAGATATTGAAGTCCTCTACATGATGGAATATTCAATTTTGTTTTTTGGTGGAGTTTAGTGAGAGAAAAATGAGAAAAATGCCTTTGGCATGGGGAAAAGAGTAGAACCAACATTCAACCACCATTTTTAATGCAGTATGGCTTCCATTCTTCTTCAGCATGGTCGAAAATCTTGGGAATGAAATTTTAAGGGTATCCATGCTATTTTGATGAATCAGTCAGTGGTTGAACCGGACATTTCATTTTTCCCGTTTCTCCTTCCCGAACTCAAGTTTTCATTGTTAAAAGCCAGATTTGGCTCATTTATAAAGGGTTGGATGTTTTTATGTTCTGCAGGCTCTCTCCTTCATCCTAGCAAGTGAATTTGTGGAATATCATACCTTTTTTAGGATTGCAACATGTTTTTCCTCCTTTTTATTGTAATGCACCATATTTAAAAATGGAAATGACAATGCAAGCTTTGTGAATGAGTTTTCAATCCTTTCTTGTGTTGTTTGCTTCATTTTGATCCTTCATTACATTTTAGCAATTTGTGCATGATGTGTGTTGTATTTTTATAATCTATGTCAATTTTTAGAAATATATGTCCATCACTCCTTTGGTGTATCACCTTGTTAGTTTAGTTTTACCTTCTTTTCTCTCTTCTATCCTTGTCTCCTTAGCAGAATTAGAGTAGGATTTTGAGTTAAACCTTTGCAAATTTCATGCATACATCTGATCAGAGGAGTAGAGGAACTAGCCTTTAATCTGGAGAGTTTTTTCCCATTTTTACAAGTCCCACACTTGGGGAAAAGATTCCATGTTGTGCAATCACACTGGATGCCCATTATCAAACTAGAAATTTGAGAAAACATCCAAGAGTGATGCTGATTTGCAAGGAGTAGTGGACTCCTTGCATGGTGATCCCAACCTTCCCTTTGTAATAGTTTGGACTGTGCATATTAATGAAGCAATAGATGTAAGTTTGTGGATGTATCTTCCCTTCTGTGTTTATTTTCATTCTCCTTGCCTCTCTAATATTATTGTAGATGTTTTTGTCTATTATGTACTCTTGTAGGGACCTATTATTATTGTGTATGCATGGAAATGTGTTGTGAATGATGTTATTATACTATGGAGAACTTTCATCACCCTCTCTAATCTACATTTTGCTTCCATTTTCACACATTGGAAATTGTTCTCATTCCCTTCTTTTGGTGCATCACCTATATAGTGTAGTTTTCCTTCATTTGCATGTTATTTTTCTCTCCCTGGTCCCTTGAAAATTGTAGGATAGAGATAGTTAGTAGCTTCATCTTAGTAGAGTTAGTTTACACTAGGATTAGGAAGAAGAACCAAATTTCTCTGGAGGTCTATCTCAAGTAACAAGTCCCACAACTTGGAGATAGTACCCATGTTACCCAGTCACACCATGATCTCAAGAATAAAAATTTGTGCAAATCAGAGGGTATTATGAATAGGTGATAAAGAACACTCTTCACCCTTCAGAAATTTTGCTTCTTCTTTATTTTTTTCATAGTTATTCTTGTAGAATTACATACCTTTGGGGTGAAGACCCATGATAACAGACATCATCTCCTATGTGATGGGAAATTATCTATTCTTGTATCACACTGTGTTCTACCAATCTAATTCTTCACAAGTTGCTGAGAAATATGGAAGTCATGTCCTCGAACCTCATTCATGAAGTGGTTAAAGCCCCCTTTCTTCATAATCTCCTAGATTTCAATATCCTCCCTCCATTGTGCATTATTGATTGAATTCACCCTAAAAATATCCCCCCATGGTGTTTTTTATAGCCATAGAATCGTAGAGGGTAAAATGGTGAGTGGTAAAATGTGTAATGATGGAGTAGAAAATGGAAAAATAAAAGTTAATAAGCCACCAAATTCCAACACTTACCCCATGATTACTAACCTTTCTCTGTATTAATGATAGATTAGACGTTAGGAGGTAATGAATTAACATGATCCCAAATTTTGTAATTATTACCAAGAACCCCCACATTTGCTAATGAGTCAGCAAGTTTATTTCCTTCTTGATAGACATGATTGAAAGTACAAATTGAAAAATAGTTGGCCAAATGTATAGCCTCATCAATATAATTTTTTATGGACCAACTGACTTTAGCATAACCTTTAAGACATTTGATAATGTTCATGGAATCTCCCTCAATGACTATGTTCGTAAATTAAGAGATTAGGCAAATATGATACCCCAAAGAGTAGCCAAGGCTTCCATGGAATGATTGGTGTTAATTTTCATAGGCCCAACAATAGTAGCTATAAAATTAATTCCTTATCCCCAAATACGTCCACCACCACCATAACTCCCGGGATTTCCCTTAAACAAACCATAAAATTTTAGTTTAAAATATCTAGGAATTAGGGGGTAAGTAACAAGAGTGATATCAATCCCGATATTTGTAGTAGTGTTGATAACACAAGATACATTCCATTTCTTAAGAATTTTATCCTCCTCTTCATTATAATTATAATTCTTCTTGGGCCTATATCTGGAAATGCCTTGCTTAATTCCTTCTAAGACCAGATTGAATGACCCTACCGATTAAATGTTTTATATTATTGAAAATGATATTGTTTCGATATTTCCAGATAAGCCAGCTATTATGAGAGAAGGACAATAACCATATCCTTTTAACAATCATATATTCAAAGTGTGGATACCATTGTTTCTAAGCTAAGAGAATATTATCTAGTAAGATGTATTTAATAGCCATTAAATTGAGGAAGGCTTTCCAAACCTCGAGTGGAATATGTACATTGAAGGAAGATTTGATTGATAGATTCTCCATAGTTTTTGGAAAGGCTATATCTTCTTCGGATATATTTCCCTCTTTTGATCTAGTTACCTGTAGTTAAGGTTCTATTATGAATACTAAGTCAAAGAAAGATATTTATTTTGAGAGTTAGCTCCTTGAACCAGATTGTATTCCACTCAATGGAAGAAGGCAGATTGAAAGAGATCATATTGTAACCACTTTTGATTGAATAAGAACCATCTATGGAATCTTCCCAAATGAGCTCAGCATAGGTGTATGAAGCATGAAGATGATGAGAACTGAGGATTAGCTACATATTTTTGATATTGTTTAAGATATTGTGATCAATGAAGGGAAATTTCATCCATCTGCATTGCATCTGATATAGTCCTTAACTTTTGTTCCAATCATGCTAGAATAAGGGGTAATCAGATGAGACCGCTCTTCCTTGTCCTTAAGCGGGGACTCATAAATCCATTTATCATCCGAAAATGAGAGATGTCATGACAATCTCTCAAATTCCACTTGCGTCCCTTAATCAGTAATTATCTAGAATTAACTAAAACATTTGATAATTATGAACCTATAGGAATATCCTCTCTATGTAACCAATTTTTACTTCTAGTATTTTCAAATTATTTGTCCCTAACAATCCTAGTCTATGGTAGGTCTTCTTTCATTAATCTCTAGCCCATTTTAGAAACCATAACTTTATTCATCTAGCATGATATTTTTAATACCAATTCCTCTAAAAATATTGGCTTGGAAAACATTTTCTCACACAACCAAGCGTAACCTATAATTCTCTTCAACACTTGCTCCCAAAGAAAAAAATTTAAATTTTCTCAATTCTATCAATGATCTCCCTAAGAAATTTGAAAACAGACATTAAATAAATGGGGTGATTTTGAAAGGTTTTTTTAGTAAAGATACATTTTCCAGCCTGGAAAAGGACAACTCCTTTCCAGGTAGCTAATTTCCTTTGAAATATTTCAATAAAATTGTTCCACACCTCAATTGAAATTTTACCATGAAATAAAAGCATGCCAAGATAAGAAGAGGGCATAGAGTTGATGTTGCAACTAAGGATATCTTAAATATTCTTTTGTCTAGAGATAAGAGTGTGAAGAAAGAAAAGTTAGATCTTGTCAAAATTGATCAATTATACCGAAACATCATCATAATCTATAAGAATAGATTTCAGCTTCTTTACTTCCATCATTGAGGAAATAAGGATAAAAATAGTGTCATCAAAGTGTTAACTAACCACTTTAAGCTCCAAAGAGGACGGTTTAAAACCTTTCAATTCTCCCATGTGAATGCGTTCAGTAACTCTTCTACTTAAAATTTTAGCCATTAGGATAAAAAGAAGAGGGGACATTGGGTATCCTTGCCTTATGCCTTTGTTTCTATTAAAGAATCCTTGGGATTATCCATTGATTAGGACTGAAAAAATAGGAGAGGAAATTAAGTGACATATGATGTTCCTAAAATGGTTGGAGAACCCAAACTTATCAAGAATTTTATCTAGGAAATTACAAGAAACTCTATCGAAGGCTTTGTTCATATCAATCTTGACTAACATGCCTTCCTTTTTTGCTTTCTCCATAGAGTGAAGGGCTTTGTGAATAAGAAAAATACCATCCTCAATTATTCTAACTTTGACAAAACCTCTTTGTTCTTTGAGAGATGAGACTCGAAGGAGAGGCTACGAGTCTAGAGGAGATAGTTTTGGTAAAGAATTTATATAGAACATTAGCCAAGCTGATCTATCTAAAGTCTTTAAAAATTTTGGCACTTTTCTTTTTTGGAATAAGATCAATAAATGTGCTATTTATATCTTTGAGTAATCTGTCTATTCTTTTGAATTCATTATAGCTCTAAAAATGTCATTTTTACATCTTTCCCATTACGTTTGATGAAAAATTTCTAGAAAACCATCAGGCCCTAGATTTGTATCCCCATCCATGGAAAAAATATTCTTTTACGCTTTCTCCACTCAGTAACCTTGTTAGTAATACTCTTGAAGTTACTCTTATACACAATATTATTAGGAATGTCTTCAATTAAATTTCTAATGTTTTCCTCCTCAACTTTGTATGTGTTCTCAATTAAGGAGATTCTTGTAAAACATTACTACCTCTTTCTTTATGGTATCAAAATTTTTGCTAATTTCATCGTCCCTTGTAGTGATTTCGCTGATCCTGTTGTGGTTTCTATGCTAAATGGTTGTCAAATGAAAATAATTTGTGTTGCAATCACCTTCTTTCAGCCATAGGGCCCTATATTTTTGCCTCCATAATGTCTCCTATTTTATTATGGTGTGATATTAAAAATATATATATGTTTTTCTAGATAATAATCATTGACATCCATCCCTTTTTCTGTGATTCTCTTTTCTATAATGTCAACATCTTCTTGAATATTTTATTTTATTTCAAAGATATTGCCAAAAACCCACTTTTTCAAAAAAATTTATTTTATTTTTAACATTTTTAAGCTTTTGAACCACCACAAACATTGTTGATCCAATGACCGGATGTTCCCCCAATATTTAATCATATCAAAATTTATGGATGATCCAACCACATCTTCTAAAATTAGAAAGAATAATGGAAATTTTTATCTTTGTTGGGCCCCTAATTTATTGGCCAAGTATAGAGAGGTGTGTGGGCACGCAAGGCCTATTTGGAGAAGGGCGCGCAAGGAGAAAGTGTGCAGGATAGGGTTCTAGGAGGTTTTATTAGAACAAGTGGCACATGCGCAAGGCAGAGCAAATATTTTGGGACTTAGCCATATTTGGCATAATAGACAAAATACGACAAAAGTATGACCCGACTATGCATGCAGAGTGGATAAGGTGTCATCCTGGCAATAGGGTGGCCTAGAAAGGAATATACCTTGCGATGGAAGATTATAGAAGGCCATCATTGTAAAGAGTGGAGAGCTCAAGCCTGAAGAAGCATGTTACCTTGGAGGACCACCTTGGACACTTGGCAATGGATCTGTAACTCCCACAAAGGCTTGAAGAAATTGAGAAAGGCTATAAATACAAGCACTGTAAAGGAAAAGAGAGAGATTAGAGAGAGAAGATGAGAGGTGAAGATCTGTAGAAATACATGGAAATATTTATGGGTTGGGCTAGGAGATCTGTAGGAAGAATTATGTATCAAGGGATGGGTACATATTTTCTTTTGCATTATAAGGGACATAAGTCTAGTCTTGCTACATGGTTCTAATCTACACTATAATTTTGGTCTGTAATGACCTTGATAGATGTAATGTGATTACTTGGACATGTTCAATTATGAATATATGTGGTTCACGGTTCATACACATCTCTTTTTTATGTTTAGTGTGTTTCATATGAATGAGTATAATCATTATGCATCCTGTTCCCCTCATGGTTTAGATATATCTTTGTATGTGCTTCTTGTCTAGATGAATATATTAGTGTAGCATTTACTCGAAGCTTTCAGTTGAATAGGAAGTCTATTATGTCTTATATTATGCATATATGATACATTATTCCACAACTCATATAAAAGAGGGGCTTGGCACTGTGTGTGCCTCGGTGAGCGCCAGGCGCCGCTGGGTGATAGGCTGATGTGTATGGGATTGTCCTTATTTGTTAATGGGTATAAGAATTGGCTACTTATTAGTTCCATTACTGGGACCTCCTTTTGAAGTTGTTGTAAGAAATGGCATGCATCTTTGTATCTATCCTATTTGATGACAGGGTGTTTAACCTTGGAAAGTGTTGAAACATGGTTCAAGAGCATGGAGGATGGGTTTTCTTAGAGATTCAACACTGGACCTGAGTTTGATGCACGTAGATGGGTAGAAGAGAACCTCTATCATGAGTTGTATGAAACTTTCTTCTGTTACTTCCCAATAGAGTTGTACGAATGGCTTTTAGCATATGCGTCTAGATCAAGATGGTACTAGTAGAGCGCACGTATGGACCCAAGATGATTACCAAAGGCTACAAGATGTAGATTTGACATGGACTCGTGCTATGGATAATTAGTGGAAGGGAGTGATAGCTAGATACACTCTGGAATATGCTATTTCTACGTAATCTTGTCTGAAAGTTGTTGAATTCAAGTTTCGAGGGAAGCCAAAGTATCGTTTCTATGTGTTATTCCTTTGGAAATGAAGATCTTGATCATTACTTTGAGTTTAGAGGAATTTCCAAAGGCCGACTAGACCCTTCGAGCACCGCATGAGGAAGCTAGGGTGGAGGAGGATGGCATATATTGTGACTAAGAAATAATGGGAGGAGAGGTGACTTAAGTATAGTGAAACACGTGAAAGGGAGATTTCTAGATAATGTGAGGTTGCAAGTGTGATGGATCTAGTAAAGAGGACATTTCAGGAAGGAGTTAAGGTTCAAATAGAGGATGTGGAACCTAAGAATTTTGTGCTACCCCATCTTGGAAAATGTGGGAGAGAGACCCCTTTGGCTTTTGATGAGATTTCGTCACATGTAGAAAGAAGACTCGTTGGCATGCATCTGAACCCACCTAGTGACCGGATATTAGTGCTTGGTTTCCCATATCAAGGGAGAAGTATTGTTAACCCAATTTGTATTAGTGGAAGTGACTGATCTATGCCCAAAAGATATATTTTCTCATTTGGGACTTCTATGGCTGCACATACCATTCCATTGTTTGGAGAAATTTTTGGGCAAGGGAAAATACACAAGGTTTGGGCAACGCATCAAGGAGTGGTGTAGGAAACATATCTTGTAGTGGAACAATCTCATAGACCATTGGTACACAGTTCAATGGGATGTTGGGGAAAATAGGAACAACCACTTCAGGCCCATTACTAGCCACAAGAGGGTATGGAGGTGGAACTGGTGGACCGGGAGGCATAGGACCTGGTGGATCCAGTGGATTTGGTGGAGGGACTACCAAGGGAAACACTAGAGGAAACCAAGGATGTAGATCAAGAGGACAGGGGCCTCAGCCACCTCCTTAGGTAATATTTTAAATGTATTTTCACTTGCTAGACTACCAAGGTATAGAGGATGTTGTGGAGCATGTGCACAAGTGTGAGCTGCTATAGCATGTGAAAGGGATCACAACCCCAAAAAGGAAGGCCGGTCAATTTGCAACAACATTACAAGGGAATGCACATAGCTGGTATAGGAAGTATGACCCCCATCATACAGTGATAGATATCACCATGTTTAAAAGTTCCTTCCTAGCAGAAGTCCACATCCCCGAGTTTGAGTAAAAGAACATCAATGATCTAAAGGAGATTCATTAGGGAATGGCAAAGAGTGTGTGGGATTATGATGCACGGTTTAAAACTCTCCTGTCAAAGTTGTCATATGAAATCCACCCCTCACAATATGCTCAATCATTTTTTAGAGGGTTGACAACACAATTTAAAAGGGCACTATCACATTATACTTTTACAGACCCACGGGAGGCATTGGAAGATGCTCTACGCACTGAAGCTTTTAGGAGCGTTAATATTGGTGTGAGCCCTTTTCTAGATGCTTAAATCACTTCTATGGCTAAACAGGTTGGAGAATATGTCTTTAAACTCTACACATGAGACTCATAGTGGTCTTTGGTGTGTGGAATGTGAAGTAGGGGGGCATTCAAAGGATAGTTTCCCCCAGAAAATAGTATGCACCATAGTGGTAGATTGTGAAATTTATCGTGGGGACCATGATGTGAGTAGATGCCCCTTATTTCAATGCGTAATTTGGAAGAATGTGTCTTGTTATTCTAATATTTGCACCTCTATAACCCGTGATACTAAGGATTGTAAGCTTATTGACCAGATCCATGAGGCCATTAATCATGGTGTGCGCCAGACCAGCCTTGCTAGTGGATCCAAGGAAGATGATCACCATTATGAACAATGTTTGGATGGAAGGGCATGTGGGAGAGGTTCTCACGAAGGATTTTATGGTCACGGTGATTGTGGAGGGGGAAGATGTGAGTTCCCATAAGGGACTTGCTATAACTATGGATTTATAGAACATTATAGGTGTGAGTGCCCAGAGCTATTGCAGTGCTCGTGGTGCGGAAAGAAGCACAAGTATGAGGAGTGCCCTGAGTTGTTTGAGCACATGAGCTAGAAACACTTTGGAAAGACAAAGGCACTTTGTGATGGTGACTGTAAGTAAGGCTAGAACAGTGGATGCCACAAGTGACACGTGAATTAGGATTGGAACCTGTTTTGGTGACAACACGAGCAGAAGCAACATGCACCAAGGAAATACCAAGGAAGAGGACCTTGGTTTCAATGGAAGAAGTGGTACATGGGAAATACCTAGACCCCGCTCATCGAAGGAGGTGTATCAAGAAATAATGGATGCCATTCGAGTTTACGGGGTGAAATCCGGTGTCTA
Source organism: Taxus wallichiana var. yunnanensis (assembly GCA_018340775.1). Classification (NCBI taxonomy): domain Eukaryota; kingdom Viridiplantae; phylum Streptophyta; class Pinopsida; order Cupressales; family Taxaceae; genus Taxus; species Taxus wallichiana. Next base: position 589,934,277 of record CM031240.1, read on the forward strand.
AATGAGTAGTCTAAGCAACAAGAGTAAATAAATAATGTTGAGGCTCGTAGAAGGACCCGGATGAGGTCAAGGAAGTATGCAAAAAGTTAAGGCAAGAGAAAATTATTCCCTTACTAGGATAATGGATACGAGAAAAGATTCCACGAGTCGAGTGAAGCACAAAAAGAAGGTGTTTCTTGCAAACCTCCTTCCCCATATCCTTGATTATGAAAAATAAATCACATTAAACGTAATTGTGGATGGTTGGATTCTAAGAAACATATTAATTGACATGAGAGTAGAATTCAATGTTCTTACACTCGGATTCTTGGTATCAAATGAGAAGGCCCGCATTGCATCCATCTTTGAATGTTCGTATATGGTAAACAAAAATAAATAGGTGATTCCCATTGAAGTATTAAAGGATGCATTAACAACCATTCGGGGGGCAATTTTACTAGAGACTTCGAAGTCTTGGTGCTCGCCAAGGAAAACAATATTCCAACCTTGCTTGCGTGTCCATGGTGTTATAAGAACAACGCTGACCCGAGGTTTAACAAAGGATATAATGGTTTCAAAAATAAGGAAGAGTGGGTCATCATCCCTCTAACGGATGGGAAGTCAGAACCTTACACTAAACCTTTGGGAGAAGAGATCCTTGATAGAATTTATGTGCACTCCATCAAATACCCAGAGATAATTCACCCTACAAAAGGAGTTATCTAATTTGAGGATGCCCAGTCTATGAGTGATACCACAAGCATGACATGTGACAATTGGGTGCATGGGACCTATGAGTTAATTGGGTGACATATGAGGGTGTCTCAATAACAAAAGCGACCAAGGCATGCTCACTCGGGTGTCTAGGAGGAAAGAAGTTACCAAGTTACTCTAGAGGGCATATCGTGAAGTTTTCTTACGGTACATGGAAGATCAATGGAAAAATGAGGATGAAAGAAGAGGGATGCTCGATTCTGACCTACTTGAGACCGCAACGCACTAGTGGGTTACACATCGGAGAGCCTCCTAGAGTGGTGTGAGGTGAGAATCATGTTCTCTGTATGAGTTTCTAAACAACACACCCATGGTCATTCAAGACTACCATAGTAAAGAGACCACTTCATTTCATATCCAAGCATGTGAGAAGGCCGGATAAGAGGTGTAGAATCCTTTCTACCATCATTATGGGTACATAAGTTGTATTCCACGCTATAAGGTTATGTACGTGCATGGTATATCTATTCAAAAACATGTCGCCAAACTGGTAATTGGGAAGAATTGACGGCTGATCTCATTCAAGAGTTTGAGTATTAGAGTACAAAGCCATCATTGGATAAGGCATTATAGGTTTTTCAAGTGCCTTACAATATGGGATAGGACTATGGCATAGGATAGAATATAAGAGTTGTTAAGTGAACCTGGCTTGGAGGTGTGCTTTGAGGAAGAAGAATTAGAAGAGACACAACTTGAGTGTGTGTGCATAGAAAAAGAAAAAGGTAAGATGGTGTATGTAATTAATGGGGAGGAATAAAAAAGCTTAGATTTTAACCATTATGTAGGGACACACGAAATGATAGATAGTGTTGATGAATGAGTGTGTGCCTACCATGAACCATTAAATACAAAAAGGTTAACATTGGTACAAAAGAGGAACCTAAAGAGGCCATCATCGGGGATTGTTGGTCGGAGAAGGAGGTCTCTAAGATCATTAATCATTACATGAGTTCCAAGATTTATTCCCTCATGGGTATCATGAACTTAAAGGTGTTCACCATTCTTTGGGGGAAATGAGGATCAAGTTAAAGGAGGGTGCACGCTTGGTTCAGAAGAGACCATACCGAATGAATCCTAACCTGTGCATGAAGGTCAAGGAAGAAATAGATAAGATGATAACATCAGGAAACATTGAAGTTGTTGAAGATTCAGAGTGGGTAAGACCAATGGTCATTAATATCAAGAAAGATGGAAGGATAAGGATCTATGTAGACTATAGGGATTTGAATGTAGTTTGTTTCATCGATCCTTTTCCAACCCCCTTCACTGAAGAAATTTTGGAAGGAGTGGCCGAACATGAATTCTATTCCTTTATAGATGGATTTTCAGGGTACCACCAGGTTCGGATCACAAAGGAGGATCAGGAGAAGACAACTTTCAACACCGAGTAGGGAAGTTTTGCCTATATGGTCATGCCCTTTGGGTTGAAGAATGCGCTTGTTGTGTTCTCGCACATTGTCGTACAAGCATTTCAAGACATTATCCAAAAATTTCTTCAAGTCTATCTGGATGATTGGATAGTGTATGGGCTAGTGAAGGACCACTGTGATAACTTAAGATTAATTTTTGAGAGATGTTAGTAGTTGAAAATATCCCTCAACATTAAGAAATGTGTCTTTTCTACCCCATTTGGAACATTATTGGGGTACATCATATTTGAGGAGGGTTTACTAGTAGATCCTACCAAATTTGTTATCGTTGTGGGGTTAGGGGGCCCTACTAGCCAAAGTGTATTACGAAACCATAACACAAGAGTATTATAGAAAGTTCATCAAGGGATATGCCCAGATAGTCGTGCCCTTAGAAGAGTTGATTAAACACAAGAGTGCTTTCCTTTGGGGAGAGGCGCAATAGAAGGAATTTAATACTTTGAAGAATAATCCTCACACGCATCCATACTACGATTCCCTTCTTGGGATAAGCCCTTCGATGTTCATGTTGATCCCACAGACACAACCATTGGAGTAGTTACGCACAACTAGGTGAAAGGAGTGTTGATCATCCCTTATGTTTTTCCAGCATAAAGTTGACACCAAAAAAAAAAAAAAATTACACAACTACTTGAGTGCAAAGATTTATCCATTATCTATGCGCTACATAAGTTTAGGTAGAATCTGCTGGCAACACCCTTTATATTCTACATGGACCACAGGGCACTAACATACTTAGTCAATAAGCCTGTTCTTCAAGGGCACATATGTTTATGGGTCCTGTTATTTCAAGAATTTGAGTTCACCATGGTTTTGAAGCTAGGAAAGAGTAATTTTGGACCTGATCATCTGTCTAGGATTAACTTAGGGAGGATGCACAAAGTATTGATGAGACTATGCCGGATGTACAATGGTTTAGGTTACGGTGTGTGCCCTTAGATCTAGAGGACATTACGGTATTTCTTAAGACAAGTGTGGCACTAGACGGAATGAAGGTCTTGGAGAGGAAACAATTGACCATACGCGTCATTCCTTACATGCTAATTAGTAAAGATCTATACAAATTGGGTCGTGATGAAATTTCATGCCAATGTGTGCTAGAACATGAGTGCATTAAAATTATGGAAGAAGCACATGGTGGGATTATAGGAGGACACTATGCGGGAAATGCAACCATGTGGAAGATTTTGCTCACAAGGATTTTATGGGAAACCATTTACAAATATTGTTTTGAGTTTTTCAAGGCTGTGACCATTTTTCAACACCTTAGAAAACCTTAAAAGAGGGATGAAATGCCCCTACGACCAATAATAGTCAAGCACAGATCCATTTGAGAAATGGGCTATGAACTTTGTAGGGCCAATCTCACCAATGGCACGAAGGACTGGTTCCTGGTATATCATCACTTTCAATGATTATCTGAAATAGTGGCGAGGTAGCACCAACAAAGGATTGTACAATGGCTATAGATGCCATATTTTTATAGGAAAATATAATCAGTAGGTATGGATGCCCATTAAGTTTGACAAGTGATAGAGGTATGCACTTTCTCAATGAGACAGTCAGGATTTTGTTATCATAATTTATGGTGGCCCATCACAAGACTACCCCCTATCACCCTCAAGAAAATGGAACTACTGAGGTATTTAAAAAATACTTAGTCACACATTGACTAAAAATCTATGATGTTGGTAAACAAGAATGGGATGACAAAGTATCAGTCGTTATTTGGGCATACAGGACAACCTACAAGCGGTTAAATAAGGCCACACCATTTCAATTGGTATTTGGCGTGGAGGTTGTCCTACCAGTTGAATTCATGTTACCTTCACTTGCATATAACATGTGTATGAGGATTAGCAAATGAGTAAGCACCTTTGGAAGAAAGGATTGACAAATTAATGCAGTTGGATGAAAGACGGTCACTCACCAAGTGGAACCAGAAGACTGAAAAATCAAAACAAAAGGCATGGCATGATTGTCACGTTAAGAACAAGAAGTTTGAGGTTGAGTAGATGGTTTTGCTATATGATTCCAAGTTTCTACGCCATTTGGGGAAGCTAAAAGTCCATTGGTTGGGCCCTTATATCATCTCGTACATCCTTGATTCAAGTGCATGTCGATTCAAGCGTTCGATGGGATAAGATTACCAGGACACTTCAATGGGAGTAGGATGAAGCCCTACTATAAATAATTCTTCTTGTTGTTTGTAAATAAGGCAAGATATTGCTAGTTAGAATAAAATTTATTTATTTTTCTTTTCAATTTTCTTTTGTGTTTTCCTTTCTCGTTGTTTACTCCTTTATGTTGCTTTTTTGCATCATGTGCATCGGTAAACACATTAATTTTTGAAAGTTTTGCATCTTTTTTAGTGTGGGGTGGAGTTATGCAAAGTATGGGCCTATAAGATAGGTGTGTGTTGCGAGAAGTTACGGTGAATGGCCCAGCTTAAAGGACTAAAAACATGTAAGGTTAATAGGTGCATAAAGAAGAGATGAACGTAAAATGTTGGTGTCAAGAAAGCCTTGAAGAAACCACATATAGGAAAAAGGAAGAGTGTAGGAACAACATGAGGTAGGAAAGGGAAAAAATAGGGAAAATTACGGAAGAAGTGCCTTCGACGCTATGAATGCACACGTAAGAGTCTTCAGTTGGGTTGGATTTTTGCACGCCAGAAGGTTGTAAAGGGTTTTTGCACAAGATGCATCATGTGGGATAAGGCACTTAAGACTGGATTAGTGGAAAAATATGCATTTAAGGTCAAAGTATGGTGGTAGGTGACAGAGAATTTAATGCTAGGAAAAGAGAAAAAATATAAATAAAAGGTCAAGCATTTCATTATTTACATTGTGATTACGAAGGAAAGATAGATCTTGTGAACTAGGGCATCCAAAGCAAGATCTTTTCAATAAAGGAAGCATTTGAATAGATCTGAAGTGCATAGCTAGGGTAATTTCGTAAACTAGTAGGAAAGTAGTACACAGACGTGGAGAAGTTAAGTAAGCAAGCAACATCTTATGGAAGGGTTTCTTCTAGTTAGGGTTTGGTGACTAGGGCACATAGTTAGAAGGATTTTTTTCATGAAGATTGAGCTTAGGGTTGGATAGATGGGTAAAATAGATAAAGAGGGAAAGGTTCTAAGTGCTAAAACTAGCCAAAAATAGGGCACCTAGAAAACCAACCATCTCACCAAAGAAACAAAAAAAAAGGAAAGAGAAAACAAACAATCGTCGAGAGAAAAAATGAAGAATGGTACACAAAGATGCAGACCCAGACAGAGGTGTTGCTAGGAAAATAATGGGAATTATACCTAAGGAAGATGATGTTGAGAGATTATAACCATCACATAACTACAAAAATAAGGAGATGACCTTGGAATTGGTACACCCAACCAACAATAGAATTCTGGAAGGCATGTCGATTTACAACAACGACATAAAGGTTAAGTTGGAGAAGGTAGGGTTGTTACAAAAATCTACCAATGGCTAATGGTACACGTTCACAAAGACCACTTTTATTTCAAGGGGGAATAGGATACACATAACTCCCTAGTTAATTTCCAAGTTCACATGCCTTATCTATGAAGGGGATAACATTGATGATGACCTAAGTAATAAGGATGCCATCAAGGAAACAATTGCTGCATATGACTATAAGAAAGGATCGCGATACTTTGACATCACAGAGATCCCATACCCCGTGATGAGGATGGCCGCATGCTTGGTAACCAAGATCAATGACCAAGAGATATGGACTCAAGTGAACAAGGCATGGTTGAACGTGTGCTAGAAAATATCTCGAGGGGACTGCTATAATTTTTCGTTTTCATCATGGATGAAATCATTAAAAACACACAAGAAGGTGAGAAGATACTATTTGGTAATGTCCTCCTCATAATTGTATTCTTATAAATTGGATTTTTGGATGGGCCGGAAAGATTTTTTTGGGAGTACCCAGAAGAGGATCCCTCGCCGCAAAGCGGTTCACAAAATATACTTGTGAGACAATGACAACCACTCACAAGGTGCATTTAGAAAAATGGTACAAGTGCATGAGGGATGCGTTAAGGGTGGAATGGATAATTCCAAAGCAATTACCTACAATCGTGCAAGGAGAAGTAAAATTTGTGGTATATCAACACTTTTACATTGGTAGATTTAGATTGACAGACGAAACAATGAGCCCATGGTGTAAGCTTCCCTTATCCTTCACCTGCGCTATACTTCCAAGTGGGGGTGAATAGATTTTAAGAGGAAAAGAAACTAAGGTTCAACCTTAGTGAGGTGGATCAAGACCACAAGGAATTACACAAGAAGCTGGTTTACCCCAAGAAGCATGCCTACGTGGAAAGATATGTCTCCCATGAGATACAGATGATGAAACTAGTGACTTTTCCAATCACTGGAAGGGATGCAACAAGGATATACCTTCACATCCGGCCAAAATTTGAAAAAAATCATACTTGGAAAATGATGTATCCATCCCCGAGGACCCCACAGGTAGAAAGAGTCCCACGCCAAAGAAGAGGGAAAGGGAAGAGGTGCGGAAAGCACCAAGTGTTTAGGCTACATGAGTGGTAAGCACGCCGCAGAAAGCACTAATACCAACACTTATACACGAAGAAAGAAATCTGCGGTGAAAGAAAGGGCTCCAGAGGAAGAATCACTAGAGCATGTGGAACCCATCACCCAGGAGAGGTCACCAGGAGGAGAACAAAGTAGAATCTCCTTCCAAGAAGAAGCGAGAAGGTGACAGAAGAAAATAATTTGGAGGATACAAAAATCTTGGGGTCTATGTAGACTAAAGGGATGATGACAAAGAAGATGAACCAGAGGTGATGACCATCCTATCTATGAGGTTCATGACTTAGAGGGAGGAAGGAGAGGAAGAAGAAAATTAATACATCTTTTCCAAGAGGTAGAATAACAGAAAGAATAAGATACTCAAAAATGGGGGTCGGTGAGGAAGTCACCAAAGAACAAAGGACCCAAGCCTCACTAAGGAACAGATAGACGAGGCCGTGGATAAGGAAGTTGCCAAGATCATTGAAGACCTAGTAGAGAAAGAGATGGAGTGCAACGTGGACCTAGTGATGAAGGTAGTAGAGGAGGGAAGCGTAGAAAAGGAATATGGTAGCATGGGAGGGGATCCCAATTTTTTTGTGAGCTTTCCTAAGGCCAAGCACACATGGAGAAAAACACGCGAGGCATCACGAGTTCGGAGGATGGGTTGTATTGATGACTTGAATAAGGTGTTGTGTGCACACTTTCAAATCACCATACCATCATAGAAAATCTTGGCTATAGCATCATTTGATGAGGAAAGTGTATACCCTCAAACAAGGAAAATGCACTCTTGGTCATTTGAGTCCCACATTGATGAACCAAAATTTGAAGTAATCCAAGGAGTAATAATGAAGGTACCACAGTCAAAAGGTGGTAACCCCTTGGTTAACACTCGGTGAATTTCATAGAACAACTTTTCAACGTCTTTGAATAAAGTTTTGGTGGAAGTAGAGGTCGAATCTCTTCGGGAGGAATGACAAATTGAAGTTTCTAGAAGCGAGATGGAGAAGAAGGAAGAAGATCTGGAGAAAATAACTAAGGAGTTAAAACATGAGGGACTATTCAAAGTGCTCAACTAAGGCATTAATTAAAGGAAGAGAAGGCAAGGGTACATGAAGTCTCTAAGAAGGTGGAGATTATCACAAGCGCCATTATCTTGAAGCATCCATACTTGACACCACCCACGCAAAAATATGAATCAATCCTACAATGCCTAGAAGACTTAACTCGCATTCTCACAATGGAAAGAAGATCACTGGAATTGGAGTCTACAGAGGAGACATTGGTGCACAAAGAGAAATAGGAAAACATGAAGGTTGTGGCTGTTTTGGCCCGATAAGAAATTCCTTGCAAATGTAAAGGTTTCCATGCTAATAGTAGAGGATGCCTATGACAACCGCATGCGAAGGACAGAGATAGAGTGGCTAGAATTTTGGTCACCACCCATGAAACAGAGCTCAAGGAATTCTAGGAGAAACACAAGGGAATAGGATGGAATGTGACAATATTATAGCCGAGGTTGAGAAGAAATCGAGGCTATTGAGACCTTGCGGGGATCAATTAAGAAATGGCTTATAGAATTATATCTCCGGATCACCCATAGGATGGACGCACTCGAGGATATGGGAAAATAATTTGAAGAGGTTGTGGAAACCATGAGTTCTAAGGGAGAAGGGATAAGCTTTGAAGAGGTGAGCACCCTAGTCAATGACCTCTATCGCAAACACAGAGTGAAGTTGATACCTAGAAGAAGTTGGAGGTAGACTTGACGAAAGATTTCCCCCTCCTCTTGAAGAAATAATAATAGTTCCCCATTCTTTCATTCTTCCCAAAAATTCTTCATTCCTTTATTCTTTCTCCAAACTATTCAAGGACGGTCATTATTTATTCTTTGAGGAAGTGTTCCCGCTGATGGAGAATAGGCGTAGGGTGGGGTGATGTTGGGCCCCTAATTTATTGTCCAAGTACAAAGAGGTGCATGAGAACGTAAGGCCTATTTAGAGAAGGGCATGCAAGGAGAAAGTGAGAAGGACATGGTTCTAGGAGGGTTTAGTAGAACAAGTGGTGTGTGTGTAAGGTAGAGAAAAGGTTTTGGGACTTAGCCATATTTTTGTAACATAAAGAATGTGAGAAAACCATCACCCAACTACGCATGTGGAGTGGATAAGGTGGCAACCGGAAACAGGGTGGCCTAGAAAATAATATACCTTGTGATGGAAGATTCTAGAAGGCCATCATTGTAAAGAGTGGAGATCTTGAACTTGAAGAAGCATGCTACCTTGGAGGACCACCTTGATCACTTGGCAATGGATCTGAAACTCCCATGAAGGCTTGAAGAAATTGAGAAAGGCTATCAATACAAGTGTCTGGTAAAGGAAAAGAGGCATATTAGAGAGAGAAGATGAGAGGAAAATCTCTCCAGAAATACATGGAGAGCTTTATAGGTTGGGCTAGGAGATCTATAGGAAGAATTTTGTATCAAGGGATGGGTACATATTTTTATTTTGCATTGTAAGGGACGTAAGTCCAGTCTTGCTACATGGTTCTAATCTGCATTATCATTTTTGTCTATAATGACCTTCATACATGTAATTTGATTACTAGACATGTTCAGTTATGAATATATGTGGTTCATGGTTCATACACATTAATTTTTGTTATGTTCAATGTGTTTCATATGAATGAGTATAATCATTATGCATCTTCTTCCCCTCATTGTTCAAATCTATCTTTTTATGCACTTCTTGCTTGGATGAATATATTAGTGTAGCATTTATTCGAATCTCTTAGTTGAATCGGAAGTCTATTATGTATTATATTATGCATATATGATACATTCTTGCACAACTCATATAAAATAGGGGCTCGATGCTGCGCACATGCTTCGGTGTTCACCCAACACCCACCGGTGATAGGCCATTGCACATGGGATTGTCCTTATTTGTTAAGGGGTAGAAGAATTGACTACAATATTTTTGTTAAAAATGAAGAGCTATGGGATTATGGTCTGATCTAATTTTGGGTAAAGGATAGAGTCTGAAATCATGTGAAAGGGACCAATCAAAAAAATTAAGGATCTATCCAACTTAACTTGAATAAAATCATCCCCATACACCTATTTCTCCATGTATATTTTGCCCCTTCTAATTCGATGTGCATGAGTTTAGTATCACTAAGAAGGCCCATAAGATCATCTATACCACTATTAAAGTCATGTCACCACCTTTCTTTCATGAGGAGTCAAATGGGTGTTAAAATCACCCATTATCAACCACTTATATTCTCGTACATTTTCTTCTAAAATATTTGAGATTAGACTAAAGCTTTTTTCTGGCATTAATGCTATTAGGAGCATAAATATTAGAAATAATCCAGAAATCGTCGGGGTTGATTACTAAGGAAAAGAGAAGAGACAAATGATTCTTTGATTTGAATATGACCATTCTCCTAAAAACATTATCATCCCATAAGGTAGTTACTCCTCTTGAAGCACCATCATAATTGACAGTGATGGAAATAAGATATTTTCTAGAAATAATTTTTAATGTTCTTTATCATACTATACTGGAGCTTAGTTTCTTGAATTACTAACACTTGAGGCTTGGTTGTTTTCCCCGAAATGCTTCAAAATTCTTTTTTTTTACCTCCTTCGTGCCTATGACATTCCAAGATATAAATTTCATTTGTATTTGGATGAAGGCTTCCTTCAAACCTTGGGATCTAAGGTAAGTTTTGTGCCTTCAATAAATTATTTTTCAGTTGTTATGTTTCTTTGCTCCTCGAGAGTAAATATGCATTTATTTTGTTATCTCCCAAATCAAAAGTTATTCTACAAGTTTTTATATGATATGAGGAAGCCTCAAGGTTCTCTTTTTCTTTTCCCTTATCATTAGAAATCTTAGGAGTTGTAAAAATAGGATTACGAGATCTACCTTCTTGAATTTTTTGGTTCACATTTGCATCAACATTCTTATTTTCTTTCTCAAAAGATAAAGGATTGTCTTGTTTCTCGGTGGAATTTTTCTAAAGAGGTAATAATTCATTCCTTTCCCGAAAGGTCTCAGAGATAGCCAACTAATCTTCAAAATATTGAGATACTTATATTCTTCTCTCTCCATCTTGCATTATTTCCCCTTTCTCAAGTCTAGTCTCGGTTTCCTTTTGATTATCTATATCAATGGTAGGGGAAACAGAGGTATTACTATGCTCATTTTTTTACTCAGACTCTCGAAGTATGGATTTCTAAGGAAAATATCTCACCATCTTACTTAAGTTCATTATCTAAATGCTTAGAAGGTATATCATTCATGTTTTCCTAATATCCAAACTCATTAGATTATTTTTGATGAATGATCCGAGTAGGATTCATTTGTTTAGCTATTAAATCATTATTATTTTCAAGAGATCTCACCTCCTCCACCTACTCAAGATCCTTACCAAGAGTGGATACCATTTGCTTAACAGATCAATACTATGTTTTTCCTTTTCTAGTATTCCTTTGAGGGGAGTCTTTGGTTGCTATATGAGTCATTTCCTAACCAAATACTCCTTACCTCCCTTTGATCCTTCACCATGTTTCTTTGAAACAAATTCCATTTCTATTCCTTAGCATAGTTTCAAGTCTCCATAACTTATTTTGTTTTGCAGAACTTATGACCCAACTTAGAGCATTCTTTACATTTCATTCTAAATTCCTCAAAATCCATATTTTTTATTGATCAAAAGAGATGAGTGTAGATTAATGTAGTGGGTAATTTTGAGTCTTATTGATGGTGATACACAATCTGGACACATTGAGTCTAGATCTAGCTTTTGTGGCACCATCAAACCCATTAAGAGTTCTTATTGATTTTACAATACTGGTTAGGACCTCCTCATTCCAGAACTCTAATTGTAACTCAGGAAACCTAGCCCATATATGCATATATTTCATTTTTTCCTTCTCTGTTTCAAACCTAGGAGTCCATTTTTTAGGATACAAGATCATGTTCCTAGAAGCCGGGTTCACCCAAAAACATTTTCCCATTCTTATTTTAATGAAAAATTAACTAGAAAGAACCTTTTAGTCATAAAAAAATCCATATGGCCTTTAGTGGTCAATTTTCTTTTGCCCATCTTCTAATAGTGTCAATGTTATGACAGCACCAAGAAACTTACCAATGAGTGAAAAAACATGTTTTTATGGATTCTTTGATGACTCAATCGTGGATATTAAAGTGCAAGTCTCCATCATTTTCCAGAAGCACATGATATTATCCTTGGGTTTCTCATTTCTTATATTATTTTGTCATGCTAGCAAGACTTATTTTTCAAGGATTTTACCTTTAATCGCATCCGCCCACATGACCCCCTATCTATAACTACCAGGGAAATTTAGATCAAGCTAGGGACATGAGATCTCATAGGGGATATTTATTCCCATCTCGCATTCAATTTTTTTCAAAATTTCTTCCAACATCTCCTTCTCCTTTTCCTTCTCTATTGTAGTCAACATCCTTCTAGTTGGTACAATATTAAATTTTTCTTTCTAATGGATTTTCACACTTGATGAATTTTTCATGTTTTATCTTGATTGAATCAACTCAACTCCTCATTGTATTTTCTTCCATTTAGAGCATTTAGCAGACCCGATTTCACTTTGGAGCTTCTTCATGATCAACTACAACTTCAATGCAGAAATATCAAAACTTGATACGTTAACCACATAGCACCCTAGCACTTCATGTACCTTTTCACATTATTATCCCAATCCTTGGAATAAACTATATCATTTAATACTTTGGAACTAACCATAAGAGATATTAGGACCTCTTGATCATTTTCATAGACTCATAAACCTCAAAACTCAACCTTGCATCCTCAAGACAATATTTTGATTCTTTAAGCAATCTGAGAAAAACTTCTAAACATACCTTGTAATTGTATGAACTCTCTGTAAAAACCTCAAGATTTAAATGTGCATATAACTCACATCATATTTTTATGTTCTTGATCAAGATATTATTTCATACCTTAGGAAAGCTTGCATATTCTTTGACATAATCTATATTACTCGATAGACTCATTATTTTACTTAACATACTTGCTCTTTCTCTATGATAGTACATACTACGTTAAAGATGAACATACACTCTGATGAATCTAAACACATGGTTCAAATTCAACTATCAAAATATATAAACCCAATTAGTCACTCTCATACCTATAACCATGTATTTTTGATGGAATATATATAATCTAGGCTTTTCAAATACCCTGTCATGCTTTAGTGAACCATTTTGAGACAAAACATAACATACAATGACACATTATTATCACAAGACTTGAACTTGAGACATGGAAAATGAACTTAAGAACCAACCTCTTCTTGACACATACAAAACCTTCAAAGGTGTCACAGACCTTAGAAACCTTGAATAACTCATGAGTTATGTTTTCAACATTCAAACCCTCTCCATATATAAGGATTTTGACATTTTCAAGTTACGAAACATACTTGGTCAAGACAAGGACTCTAAAAGACTAGAAATACCTTATTTATCACATACTCAATAAAAAACACTTTATGCAAAATGAGTTACCTTTTAAAGAGGAAAATATAGAAATTATACATACCCTTAAGATCAATTGACAACCTTATAACATCAAGACCTTATTTTTAAAAATTTACCACTTAGACATGAGACTATAATGTATGAATCTACCAGTTAACTTAAGAATGTTCAAGATAGACTACATCAAACCTTAAAAACATGGTGAGATAATTCAAACCATGACTAAACTAAGAGACCATTTCCTTTAGATGAAATTCACAACTTCCCTTCTTAGATACAGAGGCACAAAGATAAACTTATCAAAGTTACAAAATGACTAATAGGACTTGATACAAATTCATACCCCTACCAAGAACTCCTAGACATAGACCCCGGAGATGGATCAAAGCCCATACCTTATGATTCTTGAGGTATCTAAAACACCTAATTTATTCAACTTCTCATGTACTTGATATTGAATGGTAGTGGACACATATGGATTTCCTCAACCTTTGATTAGTCAACCAAGGAAAACATACCTCCTTGATCTAATCTAGACTTGCTGAACTTGTTTTCCATATTCATTGAGTTAGTCCCTTCTTTGACAAAAATTCATTTGATCGAATTCATATTGAACACCTCTGTAGTCACTTTTACCTACTCCCATTTTAACCCCAAGTGCACCAAAGCATATCACCCATTCTAAACCAGGTGCTCACCAAAGGCGCGTGAAGGCAAAGAACCCTCCTTTATGTGAGCCTTATAAGAAGGTTTCACCATTAATGGAGGGATATTTATTTAAAAAAGACATGAATTCATTCTAGCACATGTATAAAGGAACTAGATCTAAGTACAAATGCACCATAGTGTAAAATTAAAAATTACAACACCACAAGGGAATCATATATGAACCATGAGTAATATGAAGAACACTAGGGTTTGGACTCATAAAAAAATGATATTAAGAACGATCCATAATATTCATTGATTCAAAAATGTTTGCATTCACCAAATTACATCAAAAGGGTCATAAAGCAGATTCAATACATCATGAAGTAACATCACCTCTCTACAAGATTACTCTACTAAAAGGGTTCTAACCACATTCTCTTCTATGCACCCAAAATATCCATTTCCTTATATCACACATCTTCTTCCCCTTGCATCATCTGTTATTTCCTTGTATCCTTTTAGGCTCTATTTTAGACCCAAAACACATTCTTAAATAGAGTGGGGTCTCTCCTTTCTCAAGTTGAGCATTACTCAAGAGCCAACCTCATGCCAAATGTCATCATACCCTGCCATACTTGAGTATTATAGACATGTAAGTTTCATATAACCCATAACTAACTCTACTTTATAGCTCCTAAAGACAATGATTATATCTTGGAATATTCCTTCCTTGGGCAATAAATCTCCATGTTCTAACCTTATCCACTATCAGACTTACCCGTATCTTAACGTGTTATCCATGTAACAACATAACCCTAAAATGTGGTTAAGTATCAAAACCCTTTCCTTCTCCCATGCGCACCGATCCTCTACTTCAAGACTTAGTCATTTTTATGGGCTAAAAATTACCCCACAATAAACTTGTTGTTCATCTATGCATATAATATGATCTCTAACAAATAATAAAGAATGTAAGAAAATAATAACATGTATTTGTTTTACGCTAAAAAAAGAATTTTGTTACTATTGTACAAGGATTGGGAAAGTTTTATTCAAGTATACCTCAATCTCATTCCAAGCATCCACCTCCTTCTATGTATATTTATAAAAATCCCCTATTAGCGTGTTGACCTCATCAAATGTAAACTCTTCACCCTTAGCCTTTAGCACATTTTTGATATTCTCCATTTTCTTGTTAATGTCGTTCAACACGTCCATCTTATTTGTAACTTGGGGATATACTTCCTTTACCTTATTTTTAATAGAGGCCCTTAAAATTTCAATTTCCTCAGATTTATTCTCAACCTCCACCAATATTTTGTCACGTTCTTCCCTATTTCCTTTATTCTTGGCCTGAACTCCTTCAAATATACCTCATGTGTAACAACTAGAACACTTTCCACCCTATCTCTATCTTCACAGTTTTCATAGAAAACTTCAGAAATATGAGCTATGGTTTTCACCAAGCAAGAAGCTTAGTGTACCATGTTATGGTTTCCTCAAATTGTAATATTTCTTTCTCTTTATTTTATGCCATAACTTCTTCCGCCGACTCTAGTGAAAGTGATTTCTTATCCATCATGATTAAGTGTGACAAATCCTCTAGGCGGTAGAAGGATTATTTATACTTTTGTGCAGGGGTGGATAAATCCGGCATAATAAAATAATAGCTTCTATGATATTCTCCTCTTTCTTTTAAGATTCATGCACCTTCAACTTCTCATCTCTCAACTTAGTCCTCAATTGCGCGCAGTTATATAATTTTTCCCCTTTATATCCTTGTCCCTTTCTATAATCTCCTTGTTATTTTCCTCTAATTCCTTCTCTAATTGTTTAATCATGTTATTCCTCCTTAATAAACTCACTTCGACCTCCATTGACACTTTGTTTAGTGCATTAGATTCCTTCTCATCGCTAGCTTATGAGAATCCATAATATAATTTACCTTTGTGGAGCTCAGGTGTGTCTATCGGTGCACCTTTGTTGACTTCAAACTCCAGCTCATCAACATGGGATTCAAAATCCCATGACAACATCTTCCTTGTGCATGGGTACACACCATCTAGCATCAAATGAAAACCAATAGAAGAGGTGGTATATAGGCACTGTGCTTTGGAAATGTGTGCATAGGACCCTATGTGGATCAACATCATAAGTCATTATAAGCCCTTGTGATGTTGGCATGCCCTTTGCACCTATGCGCACTCCCTTCGATGCAACCGACTACTAAACTCATCTCCCTAACTATGCTTCCATACTTCTTTTTCACCATTTCTCCTATAGTGCACTCCACCTTGTGCTCTACCAAGTCCTTGATTATATCCGCCACCTCCTTCTCCACAGTTTCCTCTAACTATTCACCAAAAAGGTGAGTGGTCTCTTGAACATTTGTCCCTACTTCTTCTTCACTTCTTTCCCTTTCTCGATCATCCTCTATAGATTCATCCCACTCTTCATAAAATTTATATACATTGTATACAAGTTGGTTCTTCTCTACGACTCTTTCCCCTCTTCCTCCTCTCCATTATCATCACCCTTCATGCTCTCCATTCTCTCAAAATCTAAAATCTGCATTATCCTCTGCTTCTTCTTCACCGAGACTATTGTTCTACTGGGGACTTCTTCCTATGAGTATAAGTTCTCATGCCCATTCCTGAATCTTGTTACCCCGTGGTTTAAACCACATGTGCGCTCAGTGACTTTTGTGCTGGAGATTCCTCCCTATATATCTTCTTTCTTACTAACTTATTCCTTCCGGAAGGGTCTTCAGGGATGGAGACATCATCCTCAACATACACGCCTTTCTCAAACTTAGGCCTTAGGTTTATGTACACCCTTGTTGTTGTTGTTCTTGCAAGTGGTAATGTTACGGGCCTTAGCATATGTATGTCATGAGAGACATACTTCTCCACATACACTCACTTATGAGGATATACAAGTGTCTTGCGCAATGCACGGTGCTCTTGATCTACTTCACTTAGATCAAACCTCAATTTCTTAGCCTCCTTAAACATGTTAACCATGCTCTAAAAATAATTCGTTGTGAAGGAAAAAGGTAATCTACACCATGGGCTCTCGGTTCCATCACCAATGTGAACCTACAAATGTAAAACTACCGGAATACTACAAATTCAGCCTCATTCTTCACCAAGGCTTGCAATTACTCAAAAATCCTCCATTCTACTCAAAATTCATCACACATCTGCTTGTACCACTTACACAAGTGTGCATTATATGCAAGTGTCATACTTTCACAAGTATATGCTTGGAACTTCTTATCTCGGGGAGGGGTTCTCACCAGGGTACTCCCAAATGTTGTTATTTGGCCCATCAAGCACTCCAATCTCTAAAAACACAATGGTAAGAAGAATATTACCATACAAAATTTTATCTCCATCTCGCATGGCATCAAAGATATCCTATTCAATTAAGGTTGAGATGTTGTATATGGTCCCCTTTGAAACTTTTCTACAAAAGTTCAACCATCTTTTGTTCACCTCGTGTCCATCGTTCTTTTCATTAAACTTGGTGAACAGTGCACAACCATCTTCATAATCGGGTTTTTAATCTTGGTAATCTCTAACGATCACTTTCCCTTCTTGTAATAAAATGATTTAGTTGTTTCCTTGACAACCTCATTGTTTCCTAAGTATTCATCCAATGATTCTCCCGTATAGAAAAGTCCAATGTACTAAGAGATCAACTTTGGGGTTATGCGCATTCTACTTCCTAAGAAGTAAAATTAGTCTTTGTGCATACGTGACATAAGCCACTAGTATAATCTCTCAAGTTTTCCAAAAATGACAACTCATAGAGTTGTAAAATCCCATCCTTTTCTAATGTCTTTTCACTGAGTCATCATACACTTTGGTTTTTCATCTTTTGTTTGTTCTCTTGTAGGGTGAAAAATATCCAATGTCATCTCTTTCTCGATTGTATATGTATTATGGTTATAATCACTTATTACCATTTTTGGACATGAGATACCCAATCCATCCCCAATAATACCCCATCTGGGTATTGCATCTCCACATACCATTCTTCTTTAAAACTTGTCAATGCGATTGGTTTTCCTTTCCCTTTCTCTTCCTCTTAGGTGAAACGCTTGATTCTTTCCTTAGTGTCATTATCCTTATCGGGTCCTTGTTAATCCTTCCTTGTATCTTAATTTCTTACTACTCAATCCCTTGGCCTCAATCCTCCTTCATAGATTTCTCAAACGTGTTCCCTAGTTTCTCAAACCCTAACCTGGAAACCCTTTCTTCCACAAGACAAAGTTAAAACCCACAATAATCCTTCCAAACAAGCACTTTTACACATGCCCATGTACTGCTCCCATCTAGTTCTCAAATCCTTCACTTCACGGTAATTTTTACAAATTTCACACAAGGATGACCTAGTTCGTAAGAGCTCTTCCACAAGTAAATCCAAGGTGAAAATAACTTACCCCAACCGCCTATTTATAGCTTTCCTATTTTTACCACATTTTTTCCCATGCCACCTACCACTATACTATCACATATAATTCATATTTTTCCATTGCATTCCTCCCCATGTTTTATCGAGCATGTTTCACTTGCATTCCTATTCACGGGTAACCTCCTCAACCTTCCGGAATGCAAAATTACATCAATCGTAGACTCCCTTACGTGTGCTCCTAGTTTTGAATTACATCTACCTCTACATCTTATAACAAGTAGTTCTTCGTACCACCGCCTACCTCTAGTTGCTTTGCGCATTAATCATTGTAGACGTGGATTTCATAAAACTATTTCTTGACACCATTTTATCTCTAACCATTATCACCTCTGCTACGTGCGTTCTTCGATACAACATGATTTTTTTCTCTCCTAGGCCATTAACAACATTACTCCAACCGCATACCTTCTACTTGTGATCTCTACCCAATACTAAAACTATGTGCAGTCCTCTCAGTGCATAATTTTTTTAGAAAGTATTGACTACCGATGCATAAACACACAACACAACACAAGACAAAAGATAAAGCATAAAGCAATGATGACAGAAACACATATAATAGAAAAATATTTAAGGGAAATCCTAAGATAAATGGGAACATTTCCTTATTAGAAACACGAAGAAGACTTATTTATAGTATAACTTTAGCCTACTCCCATTAAAGAAATTGGGAAACCATGTGCCATCAAAATATTCTAAAGGGAAATTTCTTGAGTCAAGTATATAAGTCACAATATACGATCCCAACTAATACACTTGGAAATTTTGAGGGTGACGTAGAAAATTGGAGTCACACAAAAGAACCATCTATCCAACCTCCATCTTCTTGTTTTTAATGTGACAAGTATATTAGGCCTTCTATCATGTTTTCTCTATTTTTTGGATTCATTGGGATATTTTAGACCTCTCATCTAATTGTATCAGTTTTTCAATGCACTCTTCAATGGTTTTCTCATCATCTAATCCTTTTGTGTGCACAATACAAAAGGATGGTAGCATAAATTCAACTCGGTAAAACAACCTCGCGCCAAACACCAACGGAAAGGGTATGGCTTTGTTCAACCTTTTATAGGTTGTTCTATAAGAAAAAGTAACATTAGAGACTTTATCATCCCAATCCTTCCATCCAACATTACAAATCTTTGTCAATGTGTGGCTCAAAATCTTGTTGAAAGATTTAGTAGTCCCATTGGCTTGTGGGTGATAGAGTGTAGTCTTATGATGGGCTACCGTAAACTCTTCTAATAGTACCCTAACAATATCAATCAAGAAATGAGTACCCCTATCACTTGTTAAAATTAGTGGACACCCACACCTACTTATAATATTATCCCAAAGGAACCTTATTACAGTGAGCTATAATGTAATCCTTCATAGGTGTTGCTTCTGCCCACTTTGTAAGATAGTCTCTACAAGTAATGATGTAGTACAACCATGTCCTATGCACCGGGGCCAAATAGGGCCCACAAAATCAATTACCTAGTTTTCAAAAGGTTGCACACTTACTATAGAAATCAACGTAATTTCATCTCTATACTCAGTTTCCCAAGGTGTTGGCAATGATCACAACCCCTAACATACTCTTGACAATCCTTGTACAATGTCTCCCACAACAAACTAGCGAGCTTAGAATCTTACGCACGTGGCTCAACCTATATAGTGTCCACCAACAATCCCACCATGAACTTTCTCCATAATATCCACATGCTCATGCTCTAGTACACACCAGTGTAAAATCTCATCCCGACCAATTACAGTATAGATCTCCACTTATCAGCATATAAGGCGTGACACAAATGTAATATTGTTTCCTTTTTATACTCTCCATTCCATTAGGCACCACACCTATTCATAAAAATACAACAATATCCTCCAAGTTAGCAAGCACGTGTTGTAATCTAAACAACTTCACATCCAAAATTATGTCTTTAACACGTTGTGCGTCCTCACTGAATTAAGCCTAGAAAGATGGTTAGGTCCTAAATTACACTTTCTTGGTTTGACTAATATTGAAAAGTTAAAATCTTGAAATAACAAGATCCATCGGCATATGCACCCTTGCAAAAAAATCTTATTTACCAAATACTTAAGTGTCATGTGATTTTTTTAAAAGATAAACAAAGTAGCCAACAAGTAGTGCCTAAACTTATACAGTGCATAAATCATAGACAATGCTTCGTGCTCTATTGTTGTGTAATCCCGCTTAGGTGGGGTTAAATTTCTAATTACATAACACAAATGATGATCAACAATCCCTTCTCTAGGTTATGCTAACACTACTCTAATTTCCATACCTGATGTATCCAAATGCACATGGAAGGGCTTTTCCCAAGAGGGAAATCCTAAAATGGGCGCAGTGGTAAGCTTATCCTTCAACATATTAAAATCTATTTGTTGCGCCTCATCCTAGTGAAATCTTCATTTATGCCTCAATAGTTCTTCCAAGGGCATGATGATCTTCGCATAACCCTTGGAAAAATTTTGTAGTAACCCATATGCCCCATAAATCCTCACATTGCACTCTGATTGGCAGGCTCCTCCAAACCCAAAATAACAACAACTTTGGCAAGGTCTACCAATAAGCCTTCCTTGCAAATAATATGACCTAGCAATGTGCCAAAAGGAGTAGAAAAGACACATTTCTTAATGTTTAGAGAGATACTTAACTACCTGCATATTTCAAACATCAATCTTATGCTATCACAATGGTCTTTCACTAATCCATACACTATCAAATCATACAGGTAGACTTGTAGAAACTTATGAATAAAGTCTTGGAATGCTTGTACCATAATGCATGAAAATACAACAAGCACATTATTAATCCCAAATGGCATAACCGTATAAGAAAAACTTCCCCATTCAATGGTGAAATTAGTCTTCTCCTGGTCTTCTTTTGCAATCCTTACCTGGTGATACCCTAAGAATCCATTTGTAAAATATTAGATTTCACACCTGCTACACCTTCCAAGATTTATTCAAGAAAAGACGCTTGAAAAGGATCTATAACACATGTAGTATTCATTTTTTTGTAGTCTACAAAGATCTATATCCTTCCATCTTTCTTGATACTCGATCACCATTGGGCTAACTGATTTAGATTCTTTAATAGCTTCAATGATACCAAATTCCAACATCTTTTCAATTTCCTCTTTCACCTTTACACACAAATTAGGATTCATCTGGTAAGGCCTCTTCCTAATCGGGTGTACACCCTCCTTTAACTTAATCCTCATCTCTCCTAATGAGTGATGATTTCATTTTAACTCATGATGCCTACACTGAAACAAATCCTGGAAGTCCTGCAGAAGTTCAATTATCTTTGAATCCTCCTAGTCCTTCCAAAGAATCTCTAATGATTTCTTCTTTGGGTTTTGATTATGTGCCAATTTTAACCTTCTTTGTCTTCAACGAGTGATGGTGGGCATGTTCCTTCTCATCTGTGATATCCAATATGTCACACGTACCCTTTATATGATAAACATCTAAGTTCTTTATTTCTTCATCTTTAATCAGGTATACCATTTTTCCTTTCTCCTTTTCTAGGAAGGGGTGCTCAAACTGTACTTCATTTGTTTCTTCTCCTTCCTCAAAACATGCCTCCAAATCAGGACCCCCTAGAAAATCTAGGATGAGGTCCTTAGCTTTGGAACTATCTCCCAAATTATGGCACTTGACTACCCACAATGCCTCATTCATTGATGGTTTAGAAGATAGATATGTAAAATTATGAATGATACCTATAGTCGGTTGTTGCCAATTTCCCATATGATGATGTAACTCTAAAAAGACATACCAAGCATGTGAACATCCCTATAAAGTGGAATAGAACTTATGCACCCAAAGGGAAGGGGTAAAGTATTTTTACCTTTCGTCAAGGACTTCTCACATTCGGAATGTGGTACAAGGTTGATTCCTCCCCAGATAGTCGTATATCCTTGAAGTTGCATTGGTCTATAGAAATAGAACAAATAACATAATTCTTGCCTCACACCACTCTATAAGATTATCCTGATGAGTCTTCCACAAATGCACTATTTTCCATCGTAAGGCATAAATAAGAATATTCCTCCATTCTACTTCACAGTCCATCGTAATTCCATATCACGTAAGAAGACATCAGGGTGACCTTCTCCAGTGTAGCTTGGTAATTTTATTACTCCTAGACACCTAACTAAACATGCCTTGACAACACGAGTCATAGTGCTCTTCAATCCTCTCCTAACCAACTCATAAGTCCCATGCACCCAATTATCACATGCAATGTTAGTCGTATAACATAAGGACTAAGCATAATCCCACTGAATGACTCCTCTTGATGGTTGAGAAACCTTTGGGTCTCGATGGTGCGTATATAAATTATATTGATGTCTTCTTCCCAAAAAGGGTTGACATAAGGTGTAAATCTACCATCTGTTAGTGGAATAATAACGCACTACTTCTTGTTCTCAAAGATGATGTATCCCTTGTTGAAGCACAAATCAACATTATTCGCATAACACCAAGGGTGTCCAAGTAAAGATGGGAAATTATCTTCCTCGGTAAGTGCTAAGACTTCAAAGTCCCCAATGAACTTGTCCCCTTGAATGGTTATGGAGGCATCCTTCAAGACTCCAATGGGCATAGCTTTAGTTCTATTTAACATATACATCACATTTAAATATGGCTACAATAGTGGTTGCCCCATCTAGTTTCATGTATCCAGAGTAAGAACATTTATCTCTACACATGTTTCAATTAGTATGTTACTCAAAATCCATCCATCAACTACCGCATTCAACATGATCTCCTTTTCATAATCAAGACTATGAGGGGGAAAATTAGCATGCAAGATCTTCCTCTCGCGCTCACATACAGTGTGTGGTACCTTTTCTCTTAACCATTCTCCTAATAGGGGAATGATATTCTTACATACCTATTTTACATCATCAACACCATCTTGAGGGATGTCAGCATTATTCGCCTACTCCAACTTCTGCAACTACTCTTTAAAGAATTGGATCTCCCCTTGCAAACTCCTAATCATGTCCATACTCTCTTGGTAAACCTCCTTCTAATCAGTCCAATCAAGGTACTTCCCATGCAATACCTCTTCACTTGTAATGAGAGGCCTTTGCTTTGGTATTTCTCTACCACATGTAGTTACTAATACAAGATCCAACTCAGATTAAATGCTACCGAGGCATGAAAATAGGTTCAATGCACTTTACACTAACCATTCTAGTTCGCTCATGCAATTATAAAAGTCAGGGAATTCCTCATACTTATGTTTCTTTCCACACCATGAGAATTGTAGTAAATCCATACACTCGCACTTGTAGTGATCCATAGATCAAAATTGAAACATGTTACTTGGGGAAATTCACTCCTTACTCTACCACAAACACCACGGCCCCTAAATCCTCCACGAAAGGTTCTTCCTCTTCCTCTACCATATTCATTCCCTTCATGATGATGCCCCTCATTCTTATAATTATATGCATCATGAATATGTTCTATCAACTGGTAGTCCTTAGTATCATGAGTGGTAGATGTAAAATTATTACAATAGCAAGACACATTCTTATGGAGCGCGCATTGTAACAATGAGCATCTACTTAGATCATGATCCCCATTAAATATTTCATTGTCTATCGACATGGCGTGCACAAAATTTCAAGGGAAACTATTCTTGTTGTGTCCTTCTACTTCACAATCCATACACCAAAGTCCACTGTGAGTCTTATGTCCTGAATTCGTAGACAAATTTTCAAGTTACTTTTCCATGGAAACAATTTGTGCCTCCAAAAGGGACTTAACCTAGTATCAACGCTCCATGCATCCTCAATGTGTAAAGCATCCTCCAAGGCCTCACACAAATCTGTGAAAGCCTTACATGAGAGCGCTCATATGAAAGGTGTTATCGTGCCTCCAAAACCATTGATCATGTTGAGAGGGATGGATATCATAAGATAACTTTGACAAAAGAGTCTTAAAATGTGCATCATACTCCCGCACACTCTCTATCATACCTTGTTGAATCTTCTTGAGCGTGCTAATTCTCTTTTACTCAAACTAACAAATATTTAATTCTAATAGGAAGGTATCACACAACACAATATAATCCATTTTCGTCTGATGTGGGTCATATTTTCAGTACTAGCTATGTGTGCATCCCTACAACTTAGTTACAAAATGGCTTGCCTTCCTCTCTAGGGTAGTGATCCCCTTAGTGTGTCATATAAATTCACACTTGTGTACATGCTCTGTAACATCCTGAATACCTTTATAATTAGGAAAATGAAGATAAATATCATAAAATACCTACTGATGGGGTTGTGGTTATTGTCCACTAGATACGAACTTTTATTTCCTCCTTTGTTTCCCCACCACCGCATCCACTAGCTTCACTAACCCCTGACCCTCCAAATCCACCAAATCCTTCATATCCTCCTCCTGTAGAAGGTACAAGTCCTAAAGTAGTGCTATTATGTGTTCCTACTTTGTTGTACTAAACAAAGCTCAAACTATCTCTCGAAGTTGAACTACTTTCAAACATGATACCCATGTTCTGTGAGCCCGCACCTTGTCTAAATGACACACTTGACAGATACCACTAAACACAAGAAATGTATGTATGGTCATAAATGGATGTAATGTAAAATTATATCTACTTGATGATATTACTTATCAATCCCAACTATACTAGCAATAATTGTCTTAGAAAATGAAAATCTAAGTGTAAGTGCTTGGTCACCAAGTGGGTTCAAATGAATGCCTATGGTCCATATCCTTACTCCATCTCACAAGCTCTCATCAAAGAAGAGGGCATTATCTATTCATGTTTTCCAAGATGGGGTAGCACAGACTACTTAGGTTCCACATCCTTTGCATGAACCTCAAATCCTTCTTGCAATGCCTTCCTCCAAATATCCATCATTCCTATAATCTCATGCTTTATCACCAATTCCCTCTCTCAAGCTTCATTATAATTAACCCACCTCTCCTCTCTCTCCACTTATATTGTAGGATCCCCCATTTCTCGCCACACTTGCTTTCATGCCCCATGCCTAGTGGGAGTTTAGGTAGCCATAGAAAATGCTTCTAAACTCACAATGATGATTAGGATCTTGATGGCTAGTGGTATAGCAAACAAGAAAAATACTCTCGCCACAATAACTCAAACTTAACAACCTATGGGAAATAATGCATAGAAACCGTGTACTCCAACATGTAGCTAGTCAGCACACCACTCCACCAATGATCAACAACATGAGTCTAATTTATATTGGCATCATGAAGTCACTGATAATCTTCTTGGGTCCAAAGATGAGATTGGTAGTACCAACTCCTCCTTGATGCATAAGCTGACAACCAAATACATCATGAAGTAACATCCTCACTCTACAAGATTACTCTACTAAAAGGGTTCTAACCACGTTCTCTCCTATGCACCTAGAATATCCCTTGCATTGAATCATACATATTCTTCCTCTCGCATCATCTCTCATTTCCTTGCATCCCTTCAAAACCTCTGTTTTAGACCCAAAACACATTATTAAATAGAATGGGATCTCTCCTTTACTACCTCAACATTACTCAAGAGTAAACCACATGCCAAATGACATCTTATTCTGCCATACAAGTATTCTAGGCATGCAAGTGCCACCAACCCATAACTAAATCTAATTTATATCTCCTAAACACAATGATTATATCCTGGAATATTCCTTCCTTGGGATGAAACTATCTATGTTATAACCTTATCCAAGACCACACCTACCCATATCCTCACATGTTTTCCATGTACTAATATAACCCTAAAATGCAGCTAAGTCTCAAAACCCTTTCTTGCTCCCATGCACGACTTGTTATTCCCGCACGCTCTTCCTTATTTTCCTTCTTCCTACACCTTCTTCCATGCATGCCAATCCTTTGCTTCAAGACTTATTCATTTTTATGGGCTTAACAACCTATGATTTTGGATTATCCTTCTCAACTTTCCTTAACTCTTCAACCTTCATACTCTACATGTTAGACGAGAATCAAATCTCTTAACTTTATTTTCTTGATCAACCATCTTCTTAACCTTAGGATCTAACATGATAGTCTTGGAATCATTCATTGGAATGACCTTCCTCTTGAATACTCTTCCATTCCATTTCCCTTTTGATTCTTGAAACTCTGCTACTAAATCCTAGAGATTTATTTTGGTGTCAAAAATGGCAATGTCTCCTTGTTTGTGATACTTGAAACACACAACACCCTTCCAAATTCTAGGCTCATATACACCAAGGTTCTAACCAGAATCCTTAGCCTTATCACCATACTCACAACATGAATAACACTCACCTTTGAAGATACTTTCACCATTCCTAAAAGACCTTATTTTTCAATCTCTAGCTCTGTGACCAAAATCATGACAAATATAACAATAACCATTGAAGTAAGTACCATAAATATTTTCATTGAGTTGTATAACAATGTTAAAACTTCTTAAATTAGTCTTATTTGTCTTCTTTATGTTTGATTGAGTACTTGGTCCAGCTTATTCATCATTCTCATTTTTCTTTCCTTTAAAATCTAGGCCTACCTCATCATTAGCATCTCTTTGTCTCTCCAAGATCTCATCAAGGGCTTCAGAACTCTTTTCTAACCTTTCATACACTTTCAATCCTTTGGATGTACCTTCTAAATCAGATTCAAATGATCTTATCCTTTCTTCATACCTAGAAAAAGCTTCTTATTTGTCCTTTAGGGCCTTTGAAATGATTTCAACTTGAAATTCTATTCATTTAATAGATTGACCATGATATGACTCCATCCAAATGATCTGATCTTCTATAAAATTAATCAAATACTCTCCAACTTCATACTTCTTCCTTAAAGCAGCTTCAACATTTGAAGACTTACCCATTGTTTGTGCTTCAAGAGAATCTCCTTAAAGTTGTCAAACTTTCTTCACAAGGACCACCTATGATACCAATTTTTGGAATCATAATGGACTTGGTGGTGAATTGTTCCTAACAATTTCTTACTTTATTTACAATTTTTTTGAAACATCTATTAACCATCCATTCAATCATATACATTTAATCGTGAGGTTATTAGGTGTGCAATTTGTATATTCAAATGAACATGAAACATGAGAGAGAACACATAGACACAATATGTAAGTGGGAAACCCTCATGGGGAAGAAAACACACTAAAAATAATTTCTTATATTACTCAAAGAAAGGACTCAAGTGAATATTACACATCACAAGATATTTATTTAGTAAAGGACTATCCTAACAGGGAACACCGACCCCTAAAATCTTGTTGATATTACTCACAATAAGAGACTCCTATGAATATGAATCATCATAAAATATTTTTCAGAAGAATGATCACTGAAAATAGGTTGATCCCACAGCTGATTGTGATCCAAGTTTAGCTCACACACACATCAAACCCTCTTCAACTTCTCTCTCCTTCAACTTGCTCTATCTTGATCTTTCATGGAATGATTTGGAATCACAACCTTACACACAAGTTATTCAAACTTATTTATATTTTCACACGTATCCTTAGATATCTCTTGTTTCCTTTAATTAACCTTCACTTCCTCACCTAGGTCACATTTTCCCCTCTCACATCACAACTAGTTAAAAATGAACCAAAACAAACACTTTATATGCTTCTCAACTCAAAAACATAACATAGGTCATTCCAAACAAAATATATAGATAAATAAAACATAAAAACATAACACCACACTCATAAAAATTCATAAAATGGACCCATGTAGGTTGGCCATGCACAAAGACAAACAAACAAGCCAAAATAGTCTCAAAACCCTATCACCTAGCTCATCAAAGACCTCCAAACACATCACCATGACTTTTAAAGATTCCAAAAGCCTCACACATATCAAATGCATCATAATAACATCATCCAAACCCACATATTACATTGTAACAATCATTTTATTCATAATTGTATCAAGTAGGACCATTTCTACTCAAATCACTTGTTTCAGGAAAACATCTTCACCTTTGGAGCTCAAG
Source organism: Taxus wallichiana var. yunnanensis (assembly GCA_018340775.1). Lineage (NCBI taxonomy): Eukaryota > Viridiplantae > Streptophyta > Pinopsida > Cupressales > Taxaceae > Taxus > Taxus wallichiana. The sequence goes on from CM031240.1 coordinate 589,962,738, forward strand.
ATCACCCAAGAACATTTCAACTATTCCATGTAAAAAATTATTAGAAATATACTAACTTGTAGAACAAATCCATTCTTTGTATACTCCATGAAACATCCATCAATGGAAATTGCACCTCCTTTCCTCTTCACCAAACTAAACTTCCCATAAAGTAGTTTTGGAAACTAAACTAGTTTTCACCCTTGCTTGTACATTCAAGACCTCTAAATACCTTAACTAGGAAATATTTCATCCCTCTTCACTCTCCAATAGATATCAAGAATCAGATAATCCAAAACATGAGACTTATACATCAATATTTTACCTAAAGCAATCATGTCCTAAATAAGTCAAACTTTATCTTCAAAAACTTAGATGCTTCAACTATAAAAAAATCATCAAGAGAAAAAAATATCATTGGAAAGGTCTCCAAATATAATTTAAAAAACATCTTACACTTACTTCCAACTCCAAGTTAAAGGAATTTAACCGAGATCAATCTCTACATTTCTCAAAACTATCTTTACAGCCCCAAATACTAGTCTTTAAAGATAGGGAACAATTTTCCCTCTAGGAATTCAACCATGACCTGAAATTATACTGGGAATCTAGTGCAACTCTTAGGATTCAATCATTGGTTATTTATTCAATGCCTTCAATGGATAACTTTGTCACAAACTGAAAATATTCAAAAACAAGCCTGTTTGAGTGGGGCCCACATAATTTCACAATCACTACCATACCTTACTAGAAAGTTTGAGAATTACTATACAACCTAAAATCATCAAATTTACAAAACCAATCAAAACTAGAATAATACAAGAATTTTCACCAAATCATTTTTGAACTAGTGTTTCAAACCACTTTACCTTCTTAACGATTTTTCATAAAAAGCACATGATAAAATGACATCATTATTTTTGAAAAATTATCTTGTATCAATGGAAAAACATCCCCCAAAACCTTTGGGTCCCATAAAAATCACACAGTTCACAATGAGCATTAGAAGGTCAACTTTTAGCACAAAAACACACTCTAGAAAACCTAGTTTTACCAAAAATGATGTAGCTTGTAAAATTGACATGAAACTTGTCATGAAGCATCATGAAACATCTCATAACTATCCAATCTCACCATCTAGCTCAAATATTCCTAGAAATCTCTAACCTCAAAGTGACTTACATGTGCTTTCCTAGCCTATCTTCATTTTCTTGTTTCTCAAGTGCCTAGAAACCTCATCAAACTTCTAAGTACTTAATTAAAACTCATCATACACTTGATATATCATATAACATCACCTTCACCATGATTTTATAGCATTGATCAGCTCCGAGACTCATACCTCAACTCATTTTGCATGTTTTAGGACTAGGAATAGGCCTAAAATGACTGCTACCACCCATGAAAACTCAAGAAAATACCAAAATGACTAATTACATAATCATTAACATGTTTAGCACACCTCAAGGACCATGTATGACCTAAAGACAACATTTTACCAGGTCCGAGAGCTCATAAAATGGCTAAGAAAGCTAGATACATGCCATGACAACATAACAACTCATCAAATCTTATCACTACAAATGAACCTTAATTTTTGACTTTGACTTACACCTCATGGAGATTGATATGACACCGTGAAAACATTTTCCATCAATGGTTTTGGCATCAATGAAAAAATAAGACACAATGGCCAACATTTATTTCAAAAGGAATATAAGTATGTGGATGTCAAAACACATGTCTTAAAGGTAATCTCCATTATAATTTTTTCCCCGATTTATTTGAATTACACATGTGTTTAGTGGTGCTAATGAGGACTTAGATGAGTTAAAGGAGTGGTCTCACAAATTAAATAATGTTAAATCATCGACACATAGACCTTATTCCCTTTATTTTCCTAAACAATAATAATTTAAAAACCCTTCTACCCTTTACCACGAGCTAACATATTGACCTCATTTTGGTCTATTTTTAATACCATTTTATTAACAAATAAGATAGGGTAAATTTTAATAATTAAATCCCCCATGTCTTAGTATTGGGTCAAGTAGAATCAACTCCTCTCTGATTTAATTTTTTTGTGAATCTATTTCATTCCATTTTAATATTTTATTGTGTTTCTAATTAACATACATGAAAAGGATGAAATAATGTAACAAGTGGATATTTCCATTTAATTAACTTCCAACATTAATTGTCCAAATTATAATAATGCTTTTCAAAGTGACTATTAACCTAGAAACTATGAAAAACATAAGGGATAATTTCACTTAGTTGATTCTATGTGGTTTTGGAAGAATTTGGGTGATTTGAGTGCATGAACAAGATGATCTAAGACTAAAAATGATTTGTTATAAAAATTGCACTCAAACTAAACTGGTAAAAACCATACACCTAGGTAAAAATCATTTGTATGGTCTTGAACCTTCTATATGCTCTTAGACCTACTTAGAACCTTGGTTTGTAACTTCTTGAGTGTTTTTCCTTCCTAACATAAGTTTCATGATGTATTTATATTCGTCTCTCACCTTAAAAATGGGCCTGTAAGCTCTACACAATAAAGTTAGGTGGGTTATGAGCATCCCCGTGAACCACCAACGTCACCACTACTATGAAGAGGGATCAAGCCACATGTTGTTCTCCTAACATGTGATATCTACCATAGTGCAATAAAAACTTGATAACCATGCTTTGAGAATGCTTTGATTGAGTTTTACACTATCTCAAATACTTGGGAAGAGTCACTTTAATTACTTGTAGAATTAATATGGAGATGCCTAAACCTAGAAGGAGACTTCATATCTATAGAGGGTACTACCCTAATTTATGTGCATGAGTTATTTCATAGTTTAGGGAGATTAGAGTTCCTTTTGTGCTTGTTTTTACACGAGTTCTTAATGTGCCAAGTTTTTAAAATGAGGTAGGATTGACCTTCTTGTATATTCATCCAAAGGTTGTTATATCATAAAAGGATGACCAAGGGGATGTATTTTATAATAACAATGCGATCTAATTATCCCAAATTATGTTGGTACAAAACCGTACATGGTAGGGTCAGCTTGTAGAATTGTACAAACCGACTGAAAATGGCAGTTTTGAATGAGAGGGAAATAACATGTTTTGACTTTATGAGTCAGAGAATGAATTTTTCTAGGTACATTTTATATAGTTAAACTCTAGAAACTGATGACAGAGATGTGTAAAAAGATATGAAAATAATCAAAGAGCTATCAAGGTGTGCTAAGAAAGAGTGAAGAGAGTGCATTTGTACATACAAGTGTACAATGTCAAGATCAGTAGTCTCAAAGGATAGGTTACCAAATTTGAGGGTCTACATTTTCCCCATTTTAAGTATGAAATGAAGTTACATTCTCAGTAATGAACCATTACACCAAAACCTCGAGGCATTAGTGAAATCCACACATGAGGATCATAACATCCCACCACGCTTCCGTAGAGCCCGACTCGGGTTGGGTTTGCACCCGCACTCCCATACGTACGAGCCCCGCTTCACCAACGTTTAGGCGCCCCATGGGCCCCGGCTACACAACGTAACCAACCGAGTGGGATTCGAACACGGGTGGTCGCTCTGATACCAAATGTAATGAACCGTTACACCAAAACCTCGAGGCATTAGTGAAATCCACACATGAGGATCATAACACATTCTTAAAGGAAAATATGCTTGAGTGTGTATACACACTTTTTATTTTCTTGCAATAACTTTGTTTTGTAGTATCTCGTTGTGTTGATATTAACATGATCTAGAATGAAACTTGTAACATAGAGTGTATTCAATGACCAAGATAGGAAACTAAAATTTAGCTCAGTATGTAATGCAAGTATTGTGAATAAATTTGCAACAAGAAATGCCAAAGATATGTTAAACATGGAAGGAATACACATGTTTGTTTTACGGAGGGAATGTTCTCATTTTCTTGTGCTTTGGAAATTTTGGATTTTTTTAACTTTGATGAATAATTGGGGGTGATCAGTCCCAAATTCATGCTAAGTAGATGTCGATGTGTTAGGTCTAATAAATCGACACATAAACTCCAAAGAGAAGGAAAAAAAAGAGGAGATGAAACACCCCGCCAATGAGGAATACCATGTATCAAAGTCTTTTAACAACTCTAATATCTTCCCCTTAAGTGCAAAGAGGATAGGGAAGTCATTCCTACAAATATTTTTTTTGATTTGATACCTTCCATTGCCCCACAAACCATACCATTATACATGGTTATAATAGTACTTTTACAAAATAGGACACATGGTAGAAAAGAAAATTAAGTGCCCAATACACTTCCAACATACTGCACTTCTAAGTATAACTAATTGCATGTAAAATATGAGTAGAGAAAGGAGATTCATGCCGCTAATTTTCCCAAAACTGGGTGTTATGGAGAAAGAGAGAGTGAAATAATTCATTCTCCCTAAATATGTGTTAAACTAATTAAAAATGTGTATGGAATCATATGAAAATATTGTAACAATCATGAAAAACCTAGTAATGTTGAAATATCTAGAGAAAATGCTCATAGGTAAAACCATATGATATGGTTAGAGCCATCCATCTGATCTTAACCAAGCTATACAACCTTGACCCATTATATATTTTGATAACTTTCTATGCTTGATTCTAATTATGATGCATTTTGGCTGCCCCTATATATGTCTATGCCTAGAAATATGCATGTATTTGTTTGAAATGTAGTGTAAAACCCCATATGTTTACCCCTATTTTGAGGTGTGTGTAATGAAGAATTTGAACACACAAATCAAAAGAAAATATGTACAATCATAGATGGGTATCTAAAAATTTATATATAACCTCTAAAATGATTGATGTTGATCCGAAAATGGGGGTTATAAAAACTAACACAATTTCCCATTCCTTTGATACCTTAATATTTCTTGATTACGTGATTAACGGTTAAAAAAAGTTACAAAACCAATAAAAAGTACAACCAAAAATCACAAAAAAATGAAAATCGGGATGATAATAGAGTTCATCCCAAAATGGATTACATATTTGGGTCCACCAAAAAGAAGAACCAATATGCAAATGATGTGGAAAATATAATTCTTACATCACCTATATGCTCTCTGCCTACAATGTTTGACAACATCCGCTTTGACTATTTGGATCTTGGCTTTGACCTTGGATATTGGCTTTGGCTCATGAATCGTGACACTAGGTACTTGAAATGGCTATGGGCTCAGGCTATATATGCTAATATAACCTCTAGATCCATACTATGGGCTCTTAGTATGACCGACAATATCCTCTCAATCAGTTCTTGGTCTACAACATTAGATGACTTGGATCCGCTACTATATATTGACACTAATTCAGACTATTGTCTCTAACTCAGGCTCTTTGGAACTATAGTTAGCTCTAGAAATCTTGAAATCCTCTTGGCTATGTACTATGGGACCTCGGTATGACCAATATTATATCCATTATACAATGATGACTATATTTCTCTCCAATGATCTCGGGAAGTCGCAAGGATATAACAAATATAATAGTGTAATACATAAAATAAAATGGACTCTTCATCAACGCCTCTTTCATTCCTCTTTGTACTATAGGTGGTGATAGTTTGATGATGTCTCCATCCATCTTGAAAATGACTCACTTGGATAAGACGAGATCTTGGACAACTGCACTCTAATGGCCTCTTCTCAAAAATGTTGTTGCAATCGGATCCATGGCCAAAATTGATAAGAATATCATCACAACAGACTCTTATAACCTCTACAAATATTTCATTACAAATTTATGGGCTCTTCATCTCTTGTAATTACAAAATTCAATCTCTTCAACTTGATTATCATCTCCATAATAATAACAGGCCATTTCTCTCCTTTTTCTAAAAAAAAAGATTCAAAACTCTTTATCTCTGTAAACAGGATCTACAAGTGATAAAATCCTTTGACAAGCTCTTAACCACTGACTCTGAGATTTTGGCTCTTCTATCTCATCAACACCCAACTCCCATATCTTCTCCACAAGCTCCACAAACTATCCAAGATCCTTTTTGAATGGATTGAGAGGCTTGAGTGGTGTTGTAGAAATGTCATGGGAGGCATTTATAGAGGATTGGTTAGGCCTTATTATAAGGATATCTAATTTTCCTTTGTTTAAAGTAAAAATACCATCCATGGATAGGGCTATAAATTCATATTATGCCACCAAATATAGGCTCTAATCCTTATGATTGGGTCATTGGATAAAATTAAGTACCCACATTCGTAGTTCAAAACCACATATGCGTTTAAATAGGACTAACCAGTCATCTCCATGTACGCTTACCGAATTCCCATGGCCCCTCCATGTTCTTGGGGTTTGGGAATATCCTATGTTGATTTGTGAATATCCTTTTAAATAGGATTATGTAATTTAAATTTTTGTAAAATACCACATACATGGGAGGAGGAAACCAAAAATCCTTTAATAGGATTTTCCACTCCTTTCAACTTGGTCTTGGGACTGCTTATCAGTTGACTTGGCCATTAGTTAGTGTTTTTCATAGAATATGTCATATGCACTTGGTAAATGTTCTTAGTTTGGGATTTAGACTCGGTGGTGGATGTTTAGTTCTACCTATTGAGGTGGTAATACAACTCGACATTGGATACCTCATACTACACAACTCCATGATGTTAGCTCGATGCCCCAACTTTTTTCTCATCTTGGTTTTCTAACTCACCAAGCTGGCTATTTCTAAACTCATTTAGTGAGTTGGAAATGATTTCACTATGGTGAAGAGGAATCCAAGTTCACCTCCTAATTAAAAGTTTACCCCACCGACTCTTTGGTCTGCAGAAACATGTTGTGGGTCCCACATTTGATCAACTTGACCATCAAAGATTAGAGGTTCAAACTGAAACCTATTTTTTCCAATCATTCTTTGACACATTTCATCATGCCACTAATCAACATGGCTTGTCACTATTTCACAACTTTCCCATTTTGCTTGTCGACGTAAATCTTGTGCAGCCTTAACTTCGCATACGAAGTCCATTTCATCCCATTCAAAGTGCATTAGAGATATGACTCCAAGCTCTTCCATTAACAAGTAGTTTTAGAAATTGTGTAGAACTTCGACTTGTGGATATGATCTGGATCAATCCTTGCCACTAAATCACTTTTGGTTCTCCAAAATTAGTCATTTTTAGAAAATGAAGGTACATTATCGTCATTTCTAGAAATTTCTCTCTCTCTCTCCTATCTATCACAAAATCTTCCTTTAATCTAATTGGTATTTTAGGAGAAAAATAAATATAAGGAATTTTTCTTTCCTTAATCACCGATCACTTGACAAGTAATATCTCTCAAGTGAGACTATATCTATTGATTTGATGCATATTCTTTTAATAAAGATACATGACACCATTTTTCCAAGGTCTCTATCCTTAATTCATGATCATTAGAGGAAAATTTTCCCAATATGGGTATGTAAGCTCTCGCATCTAGAATTTATGTCTTCTCCCTACACACTCACAACATAAGAAAAAATAGACTCATAATACATTTTATTCCTAAAGAGATGTTATAATAGGTCACCGCTTGTACAATTTTCCCTTATTGGGGATCTTACAATTTTGTGCAATATATATGGATGTAAAAAATAGTTCCTTTACAAATTTTGTTCAAACTTGGGTCTTATAAAAATGTGCATGACATATAAAATAAAAACAACAAAGTGATTAAATCAAATGTAACTTACCCAAGCTGCACTTCCCTTTTTATTCCCGACCACGTAATCTTCTCTTGTAAGATCACTTTAGCTTGTTACAAATATATTGTGACATTATTAATAAATTGTAATATTATTGACAATGAGTTTATAGAACTCATATTAATAATATAGTTAGGTGAGTGTGATATATTAATATTGTTATATTAAAATCATATTTGTATGTACGTGAGTTAATCTCACCATTAGAATAGGGATATGAGATGATAGAGCGATATGTTGGATAGATGAGAGATTATAGTAGTGGTTGAGAGATATAGGGGATTGGTGATTGATGTTGAATCCTTTTATTAAGGATAACATCCTCCTATATAATGTTAACTCCATCTATGTAAATGTATCCGGAATGAATTAATATGAAGATCATTATTCTGTGAATAATAATATTGAGTTTTCCTGTGTAAAACTGATCCAAAATTATTATTTGGTATTAGAGTGAGATGGACTTGTGAGAATTGGTGAGGGGTGGCAATTGTTTTCCATTGCCCTCAATGATGAGAAGAATTTAGATATTTTTTTGGTGCAGTCATATTTGTATAGTTTGTGATCTGTATGTATTTCTCTCTCAACACGGTGACCCTGTTTTTTATTGATTGCATTGCTCTATACTTTGGATCGAAGGTGATATTGAAATTTGCATAGGTGTTTTTTTACCACGTCAATTCCATCAAATCTTTTACACTGCAATCTGAGCATTACTGGCGTGATTGGCATTAGTTTATAGCAGGTGGGACGGTTACAGTTGTTTCTGTCCATACAATTTCAGTCTACATATCGTGCAGATCCAAAGATGTCACCTCAATTTACCCAAGCCTAAATGTACCTGCTACGTTTGAGGTAGTTACTGTGATTAAGCTTTAAGCACTTCTCCAGGTGGTCGATTGGCCATTTTAGCACTTATACAAATCTATCTACCAAGTCTGCGTTGGTATTTGTAATCAGAGTTGTGCAGCGTATATGTTGTCAGATCCAGTGCTAGAAGTTGTTAATGTCATGTGGTGGTAGACTACGAGTTTGCCTATAGTTTTAATTTGCGCATCTTACTTCTTAGCGTGTAGATTCCATCTTGGTTATCATATTGAATGCACATGTATTGTGTGTACTTGCTACAACTTCAACATGTTTCTGCAACAAAAACCTATCTAAAGAATAGCTATCATCACCTGAGTTTTGAAGATTTGCATACATATATAATATTGCATCAGACCATTTAATAGTCTCTCGCAGATCCTCACATGTATATTTTGGTTCAGAACTCTTAACGAGCTGATCAACCTGGTGATGTCATTCTTCATTATGTATTATGTTTTCACTAACAATGTGTTACGAATTCAACCCTTGCATAGTTGCTTTCTACGTTCCAGTGAAGACCACTTCTGCTCTCCACGTGTTTATGCTCCACTCAGCCGGTTTGTGTTGTTTCTAGAAATGGTTTTTTTATTTTGGTTTGTAACAAGTCTTTGTGTCCCATCGTTAATAAAACCATGTATGAGTGTTGTTTTTAAGGTTTATTTGTGATTTTTGTCAAGTCAATTCATACCATGTATTTCTAGTCTATATACTTTTGTCTCATAAATATGTTTAAAGTTTTTCTACATTGTTATAAAAAGTAATCTCCAATTATTATTATTTTTCTAAGAGTCTTGTGCCACCATTACAATATTATCAAGTACATTTAGTCATCGAGTCATTAAGTGTGAAGTGGTTTCAGTTTAAATAGCGCTTCATTGTCAAAATTTTAAGTCCGTCCTCTATAGTTTTTTTAAGTCAATCAATAGTCATATTGTCGTCGTCAAATTTGTGTCTAGTCAAAAATGTTATTGTAAGTATCATTTTGTTAAAATTCATTATTCAAATTGATTATTATTGTCGATGTCAATATTTTGTCGTCAAGTTCTGTTAGTGCCAAATTTTGTGAGTCGTTAAAAGTTGTGAAATAAAAAAAAATTCCTCATAGATGCATTTTCGGTCTTACTGACGTCCAATTTTTGGGAGAATAAGATAAATAATATTTCAATTCTAATGATATTTTTGATGAATACAAAGAAGGAAAATATGTCTGGCTTTGGGGGCTCTACCCTCGACCCCGCCCGTATCACAACAGGAACGCACCTAGGGCACCGCCCCTTGATCCCAGCAGGGGATGTTGTCCCAGGACCCTGCTTTGGAATTTCATAACCAAAGTGAAGATTTGTGGGGAAGATGCATCGACAAAAGGTGGTGCAAATTTGAGCCAAAATCCAATTTGTTGAGTAAGCAACGTGATTCATTGGAGGACGGAGGAAACGGAGGCTAGAGGTCAATCAACGACCTCTCGTCAGTCACCAACAATAGGGACGCATGAAGATGTGGTGGCAGTGTGTGTGTCTGTATGTGTGTTTTCTTTTATTTTAGATTTGTAGTATGATTTCAGAGTTCCTGTTTGAATAAGTGAAATGTTCACATTGAGGGGGAATTGCAACATGGTCTCAATTTTCAATTTTCCTCTATTCAAGTGAGCGATTGTTCTACATATTCCTTGAAGGAAATACATAGTGGATAGACGAAGTCACAAAGGAAAAGCAACAACATGATATTTGGGTTGTTGGTTGTCCTAAAACCCATCATTTGTTTTAGGTTATTGGTTGTCTTGTAAAACCATCCTTTGTTTTAGGTTGTTGGTTTTCCTATAAAACCATCCTTTGTTTCAGGTTGTTGATTGTCTTGTAAAACCATCCTTGTTGACGATGTTGGTTGTCCTACAAAATCATCCAGATCATGAGCACGCATGGGTGACAAGTTGCAGAAGGAAGTGTGATTATTTTCTCTACCTTGTCAACATTAGGGGGTTTATATTGGGAATTAATAATGTGAACAATAGGGAGTGAATGTTACAAATATATTGTGACATTATTAATAAATTGTAATATTATTAATAATGAGTTTATAGAACTCATATTAATAATATAGTTAGGTGAGTGTGAGATATTAATATCATATTTATATGTATGTGAGTTAATCTCACCATTAGAATAGGTATATGAGATGATAGACTGATACGTGGGATAGATGAGAGATTCTAGCGGTGGTTGAGAGATATAAGAGATTGGTGATTGATGTTGACTCCTTAATTAAGGATAGCATCCTCCTATGTAATGTAAACTCCATCTATGTAAATCTATCCGTAATGGATTAATATGAAGATCATTATTCCGTGAATAATAATATTGAGTTTTACTATATAAAACTGATCCAAAATTATTATAGCTCATATGCATACCATCAATAATAATCAACATATCCACTTTGTTGTTAAACTTGGAGAAATTCCATGACATTGCCTCTTGATGGAGTATCTCTTTACCCTTCCTTCCAATCACATAAAAGTGGTAAGAAAAGCGGATGATTACTCCACATTTCAATGACTAGGAAAATCCCCCATAGCCTTCAAGATTTAAAAATATCCATTACACACATACTTCTCATTGGCTTGTATAAAGAAAAAAACGTCTAATGACAACTAAAATATATTACTATAATTCGTTAATCTATTGTTATTTTCAAAATAATAAATTGTTGATCCTATCATCATCCAAGCCATTCCTTTCAATAATTAATGGATCTTAGTCTTCACTAAGCATTTTATTTGAAATTAACCAATGTTAATTATGTGTTATACTCATCTGCATCATGTAGAAGAGACATACTAAATTCCTTAGAAAATATTTTTCCCGACTAGGAAAATACATCCATAGCCTTTGAGAGTACAAAATATTCATTACACACATACTTATCATCATCTTGTATAAAGGAAATTGACTAGTATTGACTCAAAGCTATATTACTAAGATTTTTTATCTTATCACTATTTTCAAAATATGAAACAATTGAGCCTAGTGGAATCCAAGCCATTGTTTTCAATAATTAATAGATCTTACTGGGTCGTTAAACATTTTCTTTGATACAAACCGATGTGAATTATGTGTTATACTCCTACACATCATGTGGAAGAGACATCCTGAATTCCTCAACAAATATTTTTCTCACTAGGAAAATCCCTCTATAGCCTTTGAGAGTATGAAATATCTATTACACACATACTTCTCATCATCTTTTCTAAAGGAAAATGCCTAACGACCGCTAAGATATATTTATATGATTTTTATTCGATATGTAAATTCAAAATAAGAAATTGTTAAGCCTAGTGGAAGCCAAGCCATTCCTTTCAATAATTAATGGAGCTTAACGGTTACTAATAATTTTCATTGATACAAATCAATGTGAATTATGTGTTATACTCATCAACATCATGTAGAAGATATATCCTAAATGCCTCAACAAATATTTTTCCCGACTAGGAAAATACCTCCATATAATTTGAGAGTACGAAATATATGTTACACACATATTTCTCATCATGATGTATAAATGAAAATTCCTAGTGATCGTTAAGCTATATTAATATGATTTTTATTTGATCACTATTTTTAAAATAAAGAATTTTTTAGCCTAGCGGTAGCCAAACCATTCCTTTCAATAAGTAATGGAGCTAACTATTTTATTTGATATGAAACAATGTGAATTATGTGTTATGTGTAATATATATTTTGAGAACTACGTAATGTTTGATCCCTCTCGAGGGTATGTACTTTAACACTTGGATCATCAGTGCAGTCTAACTAATATGATATAAATATAAATAATGAAAAACACTAGCAATCCAGAGTTATACGATAGTTTTTATAATGAATAGATATAATAGTAGTATACTAGTTGCCACTAAGCTAGACCATGATGTGTTATTTGATCACTATTTTGACAATAAAAATTCTTGATCCTAATGGCCGCCAAGCAATTCCTTTCAATATGTAATGAATCTTGGCGATCACTAATAATTTTGCTTAATATGAACCTATATGATTTTTTTATACACAATATTTATTTTGAGAACTACGAAGGTTTTATCCCTCTCTATGGTATGTAGTGCAACAATTTTCTTTTTCGGGATACTCCATTGTACAATACAATGATAAACAATCAAAACCATAATGATTCAAAGTTGTATAGATATTTTTACAATCACTATATCTAATGGTAGAAACATAATCGCCACTAAGCTAGACCATGATTTGCTATTTTATTGCTATTTTGAAAATAAGAAATTGTTGATCCTAGTGGACGTCCAAGCCATTCCTTTCAATAAGTAATGGAGCTTAGCGGTCATTAAGAATTTTCCTTGATATGAACTGATGTGAATTATGTGTTATACACAATATATCTTATGATAACTACATAAGGCTTGATCCCTCTTGAGGGTATGTAGTGCAACACTTGGCTCTGCCAGGGATAGTCCAACCAATATGATATAATTATAAATAATGAAAAACACTAGTGATCCAAAGCTATATAGATAGTTTTTACAATGACTAGATCTAATGGTTGGAGCCTAGTGGCCACTAAGCTAGACCATATTATTTTTACAATGATAGAATGCAATAGATGAAGCCTCACGAGAGCTAATTTGTAAAACTGCATGACTAAACCAGATTTTATCTTATTTATAATGGTTGCATATTATAAAAGGGTGTATAATATAATCTACTATATCCTACAATTTCACCAAAGGATATATAATAAAATTTCCAACTAGTATTTCACCAAAAGGTGTGTAATATATTACCGTATACAACAACAATTTTTTTCCTATATGCAAAATTAAGATATTAATCATAGCATATGCTAAGCTATACAAAGTTTTTTTATAATGATAAGACATTTAATGTAAATTGTTGTATTATTTAAGAGGGTTATATCTAGTTTCAAATAATATTATTTAATGAAACTGAATTGTAAATATTTGAGTTTAGAAAAGTAGAAATATAGTCTAGCGACCACTAGGATGGATAACTATTTTGAGTTAGGTTGTATAATGAAGAAAAAAATATAATGGATTTATGTAGGATAGAAGCTCACCATGTTGTATGTATACACTCTAGAATGTATATATGATTATATATATTCATATATTTTATTGCATAAAGGCCACAAATTTATGCGATTTTATTACATAGCCTAGCGAGCACATGGTTTAATATGCATTTATTATTAATATATTGATATTGATATTTATTATATTTTCTTGTGCATATATGTAAGTTATTATATTTAAATATAATTTACATGTACATAGGAAAGATGTAAAAATATCATTATTTTTCTTCCACATCTTCTAAATTACCAACTTTAGAAATTGAAATTTTAGGAGTACCAACTCAATATTGAAAATTAAGTGTAATAATATAATGAAAGTTAAGTATAATAATTAGCTATGTTTATTTGTAACATATTAATAAACAAAATTTAAAACTACCATATAGGAAGACCTAATCAATTTCTTCCTAAAACAATATACTATTATATACTTTTTTGATGGTTTTGCAAAGCTACAAAAATTGACATCTTTTTGTTTCCCAAAGAATTATTACTCATAACTCTTTTTGTTTTCTCTAATTTGTCCCACTAGCTGTTTTTTCCTACCTTCATAATGAAAAAAATCAATAAATATTTCAACGATATAGAATAGCCGGAAAGGGAGCATATGGGTTTTATTATAGCACAACAAAAGGTGGTTCAAAAAGAAAAATAAAGGAACTAAAAAGGTAACGTAGCATGATTCATTTGGAAAAATAAGGGTTTTATTTCAATGAAAATATCAAGAGGTAGATCTGTAATACAATGATTGACCACGATGATCTATTGGAATGATCTCTCAAATAAATAGGTACACAAACCCCTTCAATTTTGATAAATTCCTATTCTAAAAAATGTATGGAATGAATTTTATATATTGGAAGTATATGGTAGATACTTTTGATAAATACCCATTCTAAAGATGTATGGAATGATTTCAAGTTTAGCTCCTCTATTTTCCTTCCTTTTAAAATTGTCTATGTGATCTTCTCTGCAACCTCCTTTGTGTACCTACTTTACAAAATCATAGAATTTCCATTGCATCATATGTTCTTACAAAAACAGCCACAATTCATACCTTTAGCTCTATGAATATTGTTTTTTGGTTTCTTGGATTATGTTCCTATCGGTCCAAAAAAGTAGCAACCCTAATACATTTTTAAAGGAATTTTTTTATATTTGGTAAAATGAGGGTTTTGGTAGGGTCCCTACCCTATTACAATTATGATCTATAATCCAAATAAATCCATAAATATTTTAAGAGACAAAAAATACCAAACATAAAAATAACTAAAAAGAGAACAAAAACCAACCTAAAACCGGTTAAAAGACTTATCGAATCTAGCACAAAACCAAAGCAAGGAGGAAAACAAAGTGCCAAAATAGTAGAAATCTAAAAGCTATCCATCCACCCAAAAATTCCAAATCTTTACTTGACGAGAGTATTCCAACTTAACCTCTATGACCTATAGATCATACCTATAATCCTTGAAACCATGTTCACCATTTAGGACCGAGCAGTCCTTATGGGTAATCATCTCAAATATGAAATTTACTTCTTTCACTAATTGATCCATTTATCATCTCAAAAGTTTCATTAACATTTCCAATCTGATGGTGGAGGGCCTTAGATCTCATGCCAATTTTTGCGCACAAATCAACCATATGATTTCCTTCTCTAAAAGTGTTGGAGATATCAAAATTTAAGAAGGTCCTTAAGATGGAAGTAAAGTCTTCAATGATTTTATTGATGGTCCAGCTTGAGGGTGACATACTTTGAAGGAAGTTTAATATATTAATAGAATCCCCTTCAACCCAAACATTAGAGATGTTCAAAGTTTTTGCAAGTTGTATACCCCAAAAAGTAGCTAAGGCCTCAACATAATGACTAGTTTGGATCCCCATGTTCACCGCATATGCTTCGATGAGATCACCTTTATCATTCCTAATGAATCACCCATATTTTCCTTGGTTTCCCTTTCCTAAACCATCAAAATTTAGCTTATAGCAACCTTCTTGAGGATGTGTCCAAATAGTCCCGCTCTTGGAAATCTTAGAGTTTTTGCTTAAGTTCTTGGGATAAATGTTATTTCCATTTTCTTAGGAAAATAATTTTCAAATCTTTTAGACTTCCTTTTATGTGTTTGATGGAGTATTTGAAGTTTTTAGTTATCAACAGAATGAAATACTTAAAGACCATTCCCACTTGTAACACTTTCCCTTCAAAATTCTTTTGTTCCTTTCTTTCCATATTTCCCAAAATGTGTGAGGCAGAGTTAAATCCCATAGGATCCTAAGTGAGATATTTTTGTTTGATAATAGCAATTATCCTTTAGATCATTCACTAATTAAATGAAGACCCATTTCAATAAGTTTTGTCAAGAATGAGAACCCATAAAGAGAAAAAAACTTACAATGAATGAAGAGGTGATCAAATGTTTGTTCTGGTTCTTTACAAAGGAAGAATATTTTTTCAAGAATATTTAATATACTTTCATTGTGCATTTCATGGGATATTGAAATCTAAAATTTGAATTTCCCCTCATATAGTAAAAAGGGAGGGAGATTGGAATTTGAAACCATCCTAAATACGAGGGAAATTGAAATTTGAAAAAATATGAGGGATATATAATTTGGTTGGGATATAAGATTTGAAATTACTTTTTTTAGAATTCTTGTTTTACTATACGTGAAACCCATTTGTTTATCGGAAAGAAACAAACTACATTAAATTAATATTAAACTATTTTGTTTTAAAGTGATAAAGTGCACAATTTTTTATAGACTTCTCCAATTAGAATGTGATATGTGTCACTTTTTAAACCTATAGCATTAATATTCAAAAAATAATAAACCAGTTAAATCATGAATAAAATTGTAGCATTATTATTCAAATAATAACCACAAAGCAATTGACACGTGACATGAACTTGATAATATATCCTTGTTTTGGTCAGTAAGAAATTTACTATGATTACATATTCTGACATGATATTTCAAGCTTAACGTCTGCTAAGCTAGATGTTTATTAAATTTATTTGATGAAATGTAACAAACACTTGATATAAGTTCTTGATAGGCTAGTAATTACATTCCAGACAAGACAATTAGTAACAATTTTCCTGAAAATTAAGCTAAGATCCATTATTATGGTTAGATTTTCCAACATGATATTCTAATCCTAGTGGCCGCTAAGCTTAAATTTTATTACATTGTGTTGGTGCAATTTAACAAACATTTGAGATTAGCAACCATTAGGCTAGTTATTACCTTCCATACAAGATAATGATGAAAAGAAATTTAATGCAAACTAGCTATATATTTGATAACATAATTAATAGCCACATGTCTAACTTAATAATAATTAGTTTAATATATGCAAATGAAAAGTAATCCTTTAATGATGTGAACATTTTCCTGAACAATTTGGGATAAGTTTCAATAGTAAAATATAAAAAAATATTCAAATTAAGAGACATTATAGCCTTGTTGTTTATCTATTCAAAAAAATTTCTAATCATTTCCATTTGTATTTGATACCTTGTTAAGGCATTTCCTAACGAATGATAAGCTCTAAATATCTTACATTTATTTTTTAAAGGAATATAATCCTATATAATAAAAAATGTCTAGAATACACATATTTCTTGATTGACGTGTGTAAAAGACAATGCTTAGCTACAACTAAGTTCCATGACTATGATTAGATATTATGACATGATATTCCAAGCATATGGGGCCACTAAGATATATGTTTATTGTGTTACTTTGATGTAACATAAAAAAATGATATTAATGGCTACCACATGCTAGTTAATACATTCCATATAAGAAAATTAGTAACGGTTTTTATAAAAACTGAGCTAAGCTCCATTATTATGGTTATATTTTCCAACACAATATTCTAAGCCTATCAACCATTAAGCTCTAGGTTTATTACATTATTTTGGTGCAACATAACGACCATTTTAGATTAACGACCACTAGGATAGCTATATCCTTACAAGATAATGATTAAAATATGTTTTATGCAAACTAGTTATATATCTAATAGTGTAATTGTTATCCAAAATTCACCCCGAGTAAATTTTAATAACATGCATTGAATTCTCAAGCCCCGAAATTGATTGATTCAGGGAAAAACTCATGTTCCCAGGGTCCCCTCAGTTTTGTTTAACTCTCATGTCCAGGTTGAAAAGAGCAAGTTCTGAGAAAAAGTGAAAAAGTTGCAAAAGCAAGCTTGGGCCAGAAAAAATCATGAAAATGTCTAAGTCCTAGTCCTCGCAACAGTCGGGACATGAGGGACATCTGGCGTGAATCGGCCGAAAGGCCGCCAGGCAGTCTGCAGAGCAAAGGAACATCTGGGACAAGAAGATGCGAAGGACGTGAACCGGCGGGTTCAAATTAAATGGGGAACTTTCGTGATGGGACATCCGGGACAAATGGACGTGGTGGACACAAAAAAGCCAGCAGAACCGTGGACCAACCAAATCATGACATGTGTCACAAGGAGAAAAGTCCAAAATTCAAAGGGCAAGGTTTGAGGGGTCAGCCCGAGCCAATCAAAAGAGGACACGCGTCCTATGGAGCAAGGAATGCGGAGCTCGAGAAGGAGTTAGAGAATTTGGCAACAAGTTCACCCAAAAGCTAAAAGTAAAGGTTTTTCCTACGCCCCTGACGACCAATCAATGCATGCCATATGTCATCCAGGTGGCAAAGCGCGAGAAGAAATTTAAAATTCCGTTTCACCTGTTTTGTGCCCTAAATCTTCAGATCTCCATATCTTTTGATCTAGAGCTCGGATTTGCACGTTATTTATATCAACGGAAAGCTTATGAAATCCTCTACTTGATTCTGGGGTTAATCTTGAATCTTGGAGTATTCTCGAGAGAGAGAAAATTGAGAAATGGCTCTGACGCATGTTCATGGCCAGAAGTGACATTTCAGTGACCAGATTTAATGCAGAATGGGTCGCATTCTCCTGTAATTCGGTCAAAATGATAGGGTATGGGTTTGTAAGGTCCCCCATGCCGTTTTAATGCACTGCAGTCAAGAAGGAATGGGCTCTCATGTTTTTTGTATGCTTCTGTCTCCTAGGCTCGACCCATGCAATGTAAAAGGTAGATTTGGCTCATTTCTAAAAAGAGGGGAACATTTTTTTGGCATAGCAACTTCTTCTTTCACCTCTAGCAAGTGATTGTTTGAAGAATCAGACCTCTTCAAAGACTGTAATAGTTTTTACCTCTCTGAGGTTGTAATGCATGGTTTTGACACTGAAATGATAATGCAAGCTTTGTGAATGGTTTCAGTCCTTTGTTTGTGTTATTTGCTTCATTTCATATCCTAAATTATATCTTATCAACCTATGTATGTTTTATGTTGCAATCTTTGGTCTATGTCTATTTGCATGATAGAAATGTTTCACCACTCCTTTTGGTGCATCACCACCTTTAGTTAGTTTCAATTTTTGCATTTCTATCCCTGTCTCCTTGCAGTTTAGAGTAGGATTAGGATCTGAACCTCTATAGTTGTGCAATCATTAGATCTAAATCAGAGGAGTTTGAGGAACCAGCCTCTAATCTGGAGATTCCTCTCTCAGTTTCACAAGTCCCGCGCTTGGAGAGAGGTTTCCATGTTGTGCAATCACACTGGATGCTAGAGTGATCAACCTAGAAGCCTGATCTGCATCCAGGGGTGCTGTGAGTTCAAAACAACAACTTTAGCATGCCTGTGGGACACTAGAGGTCTCATTTTTATTACAGCAAAGTTGATGTGCATCTGCTGCAATTTTCTTGCTTAAAAGAGTTATTATTTGCATATCTGGCAACTCCAAGGGGAAGAATCAGCTGGTTCCAAGTGCAGGCCTAAAAACTCATGAGAAGAATCACCACAAGGTCAAGAGTTGGAGAAGAAGAAGTGCTTTGTTTGAATACCCGCAATTATCTCCAAGGAGAAGGCAAAGAGGAGGAGGATTCAAGGTCTCCATCTCCACCAAACAGAACTCTCTCAACTCCTCCACCCGGTAGGCCCTTCATTCAGTCAACAAGGGTTTTAAGACCAATCAGAATGGCTCAGAACAATCCCTACGTCAACTTCACAGGCAAGAGCCCACTTTCCCTCAATGCACAACATCTAATCCCTATTGCAGCCTTGAAGAACATTCCCTACCTCACTGGAGAAAATCGGACTACTCCGGTGATCATGTTAAAGATGTTGCTAACCTTTGTGTAATCCATGAAATCAATGAAATGCAAGTGGCTATCAAGTTGCTGGCGTCTTCGTTCAAGGGTAAAGCATTGCAATGGTTTAGAAGCCTTGGAGCTGGTTCTATCACAAACTGGAATCAGCTATGTATTGCACTTCATGAGCAGTTTTAAGAGAAGGGAGACAACTTGTCTCTTTTGGAGCAGTGACAACCATCAAGAGAGCTCCCAATGAGAAGTCGACCGACTTCAACTTTAGATTTCAAAGGACTTGGGAGAGAATTCCAAAGGGCGGTCAAGCCAACAATGAGAAGGTACTTTTATTTACTATCTCAAAACTCTAAATTCTGATATTTCTATGTTGATTCAGTCCATGGGAGGCATAACTATCCCTATGGCTTATAGCATTGCCATTAGGGCTGAAAATTGTTTGATCCAAGCTGGCAAACTTGCCCCTAGACCTCCCATGCCATTGTTTCCAAGTTTAGCTAGTCCAAACACCAATCAAGCACCTAATTTGACTCCTTCTCCCACTCCTAGAAATCAGAGTTCAAATGAAGCTTCCACTTCATCTCCAAGTGCCCCAAATGAGCTTCAAGAGGTCATGAAGTAATTGCAAAACCTAGGCAATGAGCTAGTTACTCTCAAGAGGCAACAAGCCCAAGGTTTCGAGACCTTCTTATCAACCCCAAGCTCAGCCTAACAGGCAGCCATACCAACCATAAGGGCCTCCTAATCCAAATTGTAAATATAAATCAAACAAGGCCTCCCCGCCAATAGACCATTCCAGCCCTATAATCCAAATGTCATATCTCCTCTAAGGCATTAGTGCCAACATAGAACAACATTGCTCAGAATATGATTGGTGCTTTCCATGCAACGAGCCTCATAACCAATCCATGTGTTTCAATGGTGCTCTTAATCAAGCATTGATGGTGACAACTATTGGAGTGGAGGGTGAGGGCGATCGAGAAACAACCAACAACAAGAAACATTCCAACAGCAATCAGCCCCAAATGACACCACATTGGTAAATTAAGCGAGCGAGAAGATTTACGTGGCATGAATCAAACAGCTTCTCAAGGTGTTGCAGCCAACACAAGGTCAAAAAGGAGGAATTTAGGTGAAGAACAACCATTAGCCCCAACCAATCCACAACCTTCCACGGCTCCACAAGTGTTTGGAAAACAAAATCCGGTTGTAAATGCACAAGGGCAGCCAAGAACAGCTCCTAGACCAACTCAAATGCCACCGTTGCTGCCACGTGCAAGGAGTAAATGTGCAAACCAAGGGACGAGAAGAGATCCTTCATCACCATTCAAGATTATCATTGATCGGATGAAGAAGACAAACATCAATATATCTATGTGGGAATCCCTATCCATCCCACGCCAAAGATATCTGCTGCAAGCTGCCATGAAGGATTGGCCAACTTCAATCAGCAGGCTCAGATGCAAGACAAAGTGCTTACAAATGCTACCCAGCCTGAAGGAAGTCATGGAGGACAACAAGGTAAAATGTTGAAGCCCCCTCCTTTCTATGTTTCATTAATCATTGGAAATCAGCTAGTACATAATTGCATGATAGACTCCGGGCAAGTTGCTCAGTAATGCCTAAACAGATAGCTGATCAGCTAGGGCTCTAGTATGAAATAACATCTAAAGGGGTAGTGCAGCTAGATGGGACAGCAATAGCAACAGTTGGAGTGATTAGAAATTTGAGTCTTACCTTGCACGCATGTCCAAATGTTGTTGTTTTACAAGATGTATCAATCATAGACCTTCCACCACTCTTTTCCCTTTGCTTGTCAAGGGACTTCATAGCCAAGATTGGGGGGTATTTGTCTGCTGATTGGTCACACATGCTATTCAGAACAAGATATGGAACTAAGGCCACAATCAGATCCGAACCTATTGCAAACTTCCATATTGAGCCTTACACTCCAAGTCAGATTAATGCCAATTGCTCAGCATTTGATCAAGAAGATCACCCTAGCACTGATGAGGCTGACACCAAGGTTGGAAGTATCTCGGATCTAACTCTTGATGAATGGGCAAACAAGATACATGCTTTTGATCCCTATCAAGAAGTAGAAGAATCTGTGCTAGGAGTTTATTGTTTACATGAAGAGAATCAACCTCTCCCCAGCATCACCAAGCCGGATCATAAAGACAAGAATGAAGTATGGCAATTGTTCTTTGATGGGTCAAGGAGTAGACAAGGTGCAGGAGGAGGAGCTATGCTCATTTCACCACAAGGTATAAGGTATTACTCAGCCTTCCGTTTCCAGTTTTCCTGTTCAAACAACACAGCTGAGTATGAAGCCTTAATTCATGGACTGCACTGGGCAATGAAGAAAGGCATCAAGAATTTACAAGTATTTGGTGATAGTGAGCTGATTGTAAACCAAGTCAAAGGAAAAAATGCTGCCAAAAATGATCTGTTGAAGAACTACAAAAATTGGGTATGGGATCTTATTGAAGATCTTGAAGCTTTTAGCATCAATTCTATCCCAAGAAAAAAGAATGAAGCAGCTGATAGACTTGCAGCAATTGGGGCTGCGTTTGATGTTGTAGAAAGTATCAAAAGTGAGAAATCTCAGCCTCATATCAAATTGGTTGTGAGACCAGCTGTTCCGGATAACAATACAAGTTGGCAAGTCTTCGAGAATGATCAGAAAATTGTTAATTTCCTACAAGAAGAAGCTGAGTTCTCCGCCAGGAATCAAGACAAGCTGCATCAGCAGTATGGTGACCAAGTGGTGTAGCTGAGAACTAACAAATTACCAAAAGGCCTCATAACCTTGGAGTCAATCTTCAACCCGAATGATCAGTTCCGGAAGGAGAAAGCGAACATTCAAGTAAAGGGTGAAGATTCAGAGCCTATTTTAGTGGAAGAAGGCAAAACATTGTAGATTGGCAAAGTAAGTACCTCACAAGAGAAATCTGATTTTGTTCAGCTTTGTCAAGAGTTCCCAGATGTCTTTGCTTGGACTTACAAAGATCTAAGAGGTTTCAACCCAAAGTTGGCACAACATACTATTGAGTTGGATCTGGAATCCAAGCCTGTCAGGCAAAAAGCAAAGGCCAGTGAATCCCCATATTGAACCTCTCATGAGAAAAGAGTTAAGCAAGCTTATTGAGGCCAGTATCATCTTCCCCATCAAACACTCAAGTTGGGTTGCAAACTTGGTGCCAGTGAGAAAAAGAAATGGAGAAATCAGACTGTGTGTTGACTTCAGAGACTTGAACAGAGCCTCCCTCAAGGACCATTACCCACTCCCTTCCATGGAGCAAATATTGCAAGTTGTAGCTGGTTCAGAAAGGTTCTCACTACTTGATGGCTACTCAGGCTACAATCAGATTATGGTGAAGGGAGAAGACCAATTCAAGATAGCCTTCACAACCAAATGGGGCACATATGCTTACAGGAAAATGCCATTTGGGCTGTCCAACACTGGTGCTACCTTTCAAAGGGAAATGGACATGGCATTCAAAGGTTTGATTAACAATGTGGTGCTGATCTACCTTGATGATATCACTATTTTTTCAAAGAATGCAGCAGACCACCTCTCTCATTTGAGACAAGTCTTCATGAGGTGTAGGAGATTTGGAGTGTCTTTGAATCCTAAGAAGTGCATCTTTCTTGCACATGAAGGAAAGCTGCTTGGCCATATTGTCTCCAAAGAAGGATTAGCAATTGATCCAGAAAGAGTTGAAGCCATAAGAGCACTACCACTGCCAAGCCACAAGAAAGCCCTTCAGAGTTTCGTGGGAAGGATAAACTTTGTTCGGAGGTTTGTCCCAGATTTTGCAGCCCTTGTCAAGCCCATCACCAAAATGTTAAAGAAGAGCATGGCTTTTAAGTGGACAGTAGAAGGCAAGGAGAGTTTTGAAGCAATCAAAGAAGCTATCTCTCAGCGCCAACTCTCATCAACCTGCAGAGACTTCTCCAAGGATTTCATCCTCTATGCATTTGGAAGTGATGACACTATTTCGCCATTGCAGTACAGCGGAACAAAGATAATGATGAGCAGCTGTTACCTTCTTCACCCGAGCCTAGATGACTATGAGGTGAGGTACTCTTTTATTGAGAAGCATGTGCTTGTAGTAATCGAAGCTTGAAGAAATTCAAGCATTTAATCTCAAACAACAAGGTCCAGTTGCTAGTCTCACATGCTGGAGTTAAGGACTTCCTCCTCAACAAGGATTTGAATGAGAAAAGGGCAGGTTGGATCACCCGTGTCATGGAATATGACATTGATATCAAGATCACCAAGCTGGTAAGAGGGAAAGGACTGTGTGAGCAGCTGGTTTTGGGGAAGCAAAAAGAAGTATGCAACGAAGAAGAAGCTGTTTTGACAGTCTAGGACAGCCATGAGCCAAGTGGCAATCAAGAAGAAGACAATGCTTCCCCCACTCCTTGCTGGACCCAAGGCGTTATACACTTCCTAGGTATAGGCCTATGCCCCCGGAGATGAGCAAGACCCAAAGGAGACACTTCAGGTTGCAGGCTGTTCCGTATGCCATTGTTGATGGAGTTTTGTTCAAGAAAGATGTGAATGGAGTGCTGCTGAGATGCATTAGCACAAATCAGATTCAAAGGGTGTTGGAAGAGTTTCATGGTGGACCAGCTGGTGGCCATTTTGCACCAAGAGTGACAGCTCTAAAAATCATGAAGGCTGGTTATTATTGGCCTAAAATCTTCAGTGATTGCTATGCATGGATCAAGAGGTGTAAGAACTGTGCATTCTTCACATGAAAAGAGAGACTTGCTGCCCTCCCATTGCATCCAATCTCAGTTGACCAACCATTCATGCAATGGGGTTTGGACTTCATCGGAGTCATTAATCCCATTTCAAGCCAAGGGCACAAATGGATTTTGACAGCCACAGACTACTTCACCAAATGGACAGAAGCAGTAGCACTCAAAGAGACAAATGAGTCTAGCATCTTAGACTTTTATGAGGGGATAACAACCATATTTGGTGTACCTGCCACAATAATCTCTGATAATGCATTGGCATTCATTGGATCTAGGGTGACTGAGTGGGCTGTCAAGAACGGTATTTACCTAAGCACTTCATCGAACTATTACCCTCAGGGTAATGGCCAGGCCGAGTCTACAAATAAGAACTTGTTGAGGATCATTAGGAGGACTCTTGATGAGAATCAGAGGTCTTGGCATACCAAACTGAAATCAGCCTTATGGGTTGATAGGATAACTCCCAAGAGATCCACAGGTAACTCTCCATTCAGGCTTGTCTATGGAAGAGAGGAAATCTTGCCCATGTCACTTGAGTTGCCAACATTGGAACTCATGAAGCAGCTGGAGTTGCTAGAGTTTGAGCCCATGGAGGTGAGGTATGCAGAGTTGATGGAGCTGCAAGAGATCAGAAATCAGGCATCCCAAGCAATGGAAAAGGATCAAGCTTTGATCAAGAAGACCTTTGATAGGAAGGCCAAAGATAGATCTTTTCAAGTTAGAGATCTAGTGTTGAAATGGGATGTGGATAGAGCAAAACCGGAAGGCATTCAAAATTTGATGCCATTTGGAGTGGCCCATACATGGTCACAAAGTGCAAGAATAGCAATGCTTTCCAATTGGCCTCATTGGATGGTGAAGAACTGCAGATTCCAGTCAATGGAATCTATCTCAAGCGTTACTTCTAGAGGGAAGTTCACTACCTCTGTAAATATTAGATTAGATTTTCTTTCCTCCAAGTGCTTGTGCACATTGTTTTGTTGTAGGTTAGTTTTGTTTTCCCTAAGTTCTTTGGGACAGCTTGTTGCCCATGGAGATGTTTTGCAGTCTTTTCTCCCATTAGGTGATATTCCATCTTCCTCCTTACACATTCTAAGTCAGTTGGGATTCTAAACTGAATGTTTGATAACTCCATGCCCAATGGACTACTTCAGGCTACTGGTCTTTTCACCTAGCAGGTAGGTACCCCCACTGAGTCGCCAATTGTTATCCAAAATTCACCCCCCAGAGTAAATTTTGATAACATGCATTGAATTCTCAAGCCCCAGGAAAATTGATTGATTCAGGGCAAAAAATCATGTTCCCAGGGTCCCCTCAGTTTTTGTTTAACTCTCCTGTCCAGGTTGAAAAGAGCAAGTTCTGAGAAAAGGTGAAAAAGTTACAAAAGCAAGCTTGGGCCAGAAAAAATCATGAAAAATGTCTAAGTCCTAGTCCTCACAACATTCGGGACGTGAGGGACATCTGGGCGTGAATCGGCCGAAAGGCCGCCAGGCAGTCTGCAGAGCAAAGGAACATCCGGGACAAGAAGACGCGAAGGACGTGAACCGGCCGGTTCGGTTGAAACAGGGAACTTTCGCACTGGGACATCTGGGACAAATGGATGTGGTGGATGCAAAAGAGCCGTAGACCCATGGACCAACCAAATCATGACATGTGTCACAAGGAGAAAAGTCCAAAATTCAAAGGGCGAGGTTTGAGGGGTCAGCCCGAGCCAATCAAAAGAGGACACGTGTCCTATGGAGCAAGGAATGCGGAGCTCGGGAAGGAGTTAGAGAATTTGGCAAGAAGTTCACCCAAAAGCTAAAAGTAAAGGTCTGCCCCGCGCCCCTGACGACCAATCAATGCATGCCACGTGTCATCCAGGTGGCAGAGCGCGGGAAGAAATTTAAAAATCTGTTTCACCTGTTTTGTGCCCTAAATCTTCAGATCTCCATATCTTTTGATCCAGAGCTCGGATTTGCACGTTCTTTATATCAACGGAAAGCTTATGAAATTCTCTACGTGATTCTGGGGTTAATATTGAATTTTGGTGTAGTCTAGAGAGAGAAAATTAAGAAACAGCTCTGACGCATGTTCATGGCCAGAAGTGACATTTCAGCGACCAGATTTAATGCAGAATGGGTCGCATTCTCCTGTAATTCAGTCAAAATGACAGGGTATGGGTTTGTAAGGTCCCCCATGCTGTTTTAATGCACCTGTAGTCAAGAAGGAATGGGCTCTCACATTTTTGTACGCTTCTGTCTCCTAGGCTCGACCCATGCAATGTAAAAGGCAGATTTGGCTCATTTCTAAAAATAGGGAACATTTTTTTGGCATAGCAACTTCTTCTTTCACCTCTAGCAAGTGATTGTTTGAAGAATCAGACCTCTTCAAAGACTGTAATAGTTTTTACCTCTCTGAGGTTGTAATGCATGGTTTTGACACTGAAATGATAATGCAAGCTTTGTGAATGGTTTCAGTCCTTTGTTTGTGTTATTTGCTTCATTTCAGATCCTAAATTATATCTTATCAGCCTGTGTATGTTTTATGTTGCAATATTTGGTCTGTGTCTATTTGCATGACAAAATGTTTCACCACTCCTTTTGGTGCATCACCACCTTTAGTTATTTTCAATTTTTTCATTTCTATCCCTGTCTCCTTGCAGTTTAGAGTAGGATTAGGATCTGAACCTCTGTAGTTGTGCAATCATTAGATCTAAATCAGAGGAGTTTGAGGAACCAGCCTCTAATCTGGAGATTCATCTCTCAGTTTCACAAGTCCCGCACTGGAGAGAGGTTTCCATGTTGTGCAATCACACTGGATGCTAGAGTGATCAACCTAGAAGCCTGATCTTAATCCGGGTCTTTGTGAGTTTGCAACAATAGTAATTAAAAGTCACATGTATGAATTAATCATAATTAGTTTAATATGTCTAGATGAAAGGTTATCCTTTAACGACATGAATATTTTCTTAACACTTTGTGATAACTTTCAATAGTAAAATCTAACCAAAATGTTCAAATTAATAGATGAAATAGCCTTGTTGTTTATCTATTCAAAAATAGTGCTGATCGTTTTCATTTATATTTGATTTCTTGTTAAGGAATTTCCTAGCGACTACTAAGATCTAAATATATTACATTGATTTGTTAAAGGAATATAATATTGTATAAAACAAAATGTCTAGAATACATATATTTCTTTACGTCTTATGTAAAAGACAATTATTAGCAAATGACTAAGTTCCATGACTATGGTTAGATATTCTAACATGATATTCCAAGACTAACAACCATTAAGATAGATGATTGTTAAATTGATTTGATGCAGTGTAATGAACATTTGAGATTAGTGGCTTCTAGGCAGTTATTAAATTCTAGAAAATAAAACTAGTAATGATTTACCTTAAAATTGAGCTAATCTCCATTACTATAGTTAGATATTGCAACACGATATTCTAATCCTAGTAGCCACTAATCTCAAATTGTATTACATTACATTAATGCAACATAACGAACATTTTAAATTAATAGTTGATAAGCTAGCTATTACCTTCCATACAAAACAAAGATGAAAATATGTTTTATGAAAACTATTTGTATGTCAGATAGCATAATTAATAGCAATATGTACAAAAAAATCATAATTATTTTAATATGTGCAAATAAAAGTTGGTCCTTTAACGACGTGAAAATTTTCTGAACACTTCATGATGAGTTCCATTAGTAAGCGATAACCAAATATCCCGATTAGAATACGACATAATCTTGTCATTTATCTATTCAATAAAATTTTTAATCATTCCCATTTTTATTTGATAACTTGTTAAGCAATTTCCTAACGAACTCTAAGAAAATGCATAAAAGACAATTCTTACGTACATCTAAATGACATGACTATGGTTAGATATTTTGACATGTTATTCCAAGCCTAGAGGCCTCTAACATCTATATTTATTATATTTATTTAATGTAACATAAAAATTTTGATATTAGCAACCCCTATGCTAGTTATTACATTCTAGACAAGATGATTAGTAATGATTTACAAGAAAACTAAGCTAAGATCCATTACTCACTTAGATATTCCAAAATGCTATTATAAGCCTAGCGGTCACTAAGCTCGAGTTCATTACATTGTGTTAATGCAACAAAATGAAATATTAGAAGCCGATGGGCTAGTTATTGCCTTCCATAAAATAAATTGACAAAAATAAGTTTTATGCAACCCTTTTTGGTTTGATAGTGTAATTAATAGCCACATGTCCAACATAATCATAATTAGTTTAATATGTGTAAATGAAAGGTGATTCTTTAATGACATGAACATTTACCTAAACACTTTGGGATAAGTTCCATTAGTAAAATCTAACCAAATATTCATATTAAGAGAGGGCATAACCTTTTTGTTTATCTATTTAAAAAAGTATTAATCATTCCCATTTGTATTTGATAGCTTGTTAAGGCATTTCCTATTGACCACTTAATCTCTAAATATCTTACATTGATTTGTTAGAGGCATATAATCATGTATAATAGGAAATGTCTAGAATACACATATATCTTGATGATTTTCATTAAAAAACAATGCATAGCTATAGTTAAGCTCCATGACTATGGCTAGATATTATGGCATGATACTCCAAGACTAGTGACCACTAAGCTTGATGTTTATTACATTTATTTGATGTGACTTAATAAACATTTGATATTAGTAACCTATAGGATAGTTATTACATTCTAGACAAGACAATTAGTAGTGATTTCTCTGAAAACTTAGCTAAGCTCCATTATATGGTTAGATTTTATGACATAATATTCTAAGCATACTAGCTGCTAAGATCAAATTTTATTACATTGCGTTGATGAAATATAAATATAATTTGAGATTAGTGGACATTAGGATAGTTATTAAATTCCATAAAAGACAATGGTGAAATGAAATTTAAGTTACAATAATAAAAATAAAATAATGTCAATGATACCCAAGGTTGTAATGCGATTCTGATTATGAACTTCTACAAGAAAATGAGAAGGGAAATTTGAGCGCATTAAAGAAAGGAATCTAAGTGTTATTATTATTCACCTTACAAAGGGCCACTTCTGAGGTGGGTATGATTCCCATACCAAATTTACCCTCTAAGGCATCTCTGTTGAACCTCCCAACTAGCATGCCATGCTTCTTAACTTGGTAACCTAATACATCATGCCAAGAACATTATCCATTACTAAATAGTTCTTGACAAAGGGATAGTCATATTTACAATAAAAATGCATCTCTTCAAAAAGGCCTTACACGCCCTCCATGTTCTCCATGTAAAACTTAGGCAACACCGCTTTGTGACACCAACTCAATGTTATGGATCTTGAACTGCGGCTAAAGGAAATAAAAATGAGCATCTCGAATTCCCACTATAAGCGACATGAAACTCATGTTGGCTAAAAGAAGAATTCCCCATAGGAGACTCCCAACATCCTTAGTGAGCAACATGAAGTAAGGAAAAGATATCTTGGATCTCGAGCATGGTTCCATCCAACTCCGTCGCCACCGCCTCTGGGTCATGTGGCCCAATGACATATATTTTCTAATCACATTGATCCCCATATCAAAGTGGGGTGTGAGCATATAAGAAATACTGAAAAGGGTGATATAAGGCTATAAAGGGAGATGTTGGGTCCGTAAAATTTGATCCGTAGAAAAACATATCATGGTTACCCATTTTTCACACCCCTACAAAATGGACATCTTAATAGGTAGGAGTGCTGACAGTTGATTGGGAAAAGAAATGATTTGCAATCTTCAAGGTAGCTTGTGCTTTAGCTCGATCGAGTTGAACTTAACTCACATCAAACCGTGAAGAGCCGTGGAGAATAGGACAACTTCTTGTTAGGATTATTGTATAATTGGATGAGGCTATATTGGATGGTTGAGTTGGATGGCTGCGTTAGAGGGCTAGGTTAGACGACTAGGTTGGATGACTAGGTTAGAAGGTTAGGTTGACGAGATGAATTAGACAGATAGGTTAGATGGCTAAGTTAGATGACCGAGTTAGATAGCTAGGTTGGATAGCAAGGTTAGATGGCTAGGTTGGATGACCAAGTTGGACTATGAGTGAAATTAGAGTAGCTCCATGGGGAGGTCGGAAAATGGACGGGAGCTCGTGTATTTAAGTCGACATAGGGTGAAGATGATAGGGTTAGAAAGAAGAGAGATGACCATCCAACCCCCTTGGTTAGATGGTCATGGTTTAGATGGCCATACAACCCTAGGTACTGCATAGGATTGATAACCATCCAACCCCCCTAGTTGGATGACTCATGATGGATGACCCATTGATCGAGTGTATGACCAGAAATATAAACGATCATCTAACCTAGGTTAGATGGGTCATATGGACACCTGTTTGATGGCTCAGCTTAGTAAATCAAATACATATTAAATGGTTTAAAAAGGTTATATGATGTATGTTCCATGAGGAAGGCAATGATATTAGATGGGTCACATAGTCAAATGAGTCATTTGTTGACGTAGGCATACAAAGACAGGATAGATGGTTATCCAACCCCACTTGGCTAGATGGGTCACAAATCAAATAGCCACCGGTGGATCAATTCTTAGGTTGTATCGCTATTGTAGATAGAAAATCATCCAACCCCACTTGGTTGGATTACTCATAGACCATAGGAAAGGGTAGGCGTGAAAAGAAAGTTCAGCTACACCGTCAAGTTATTTAATGCGACACTGTCGATATTTAATGCTACTTGTCGAGAATTTAAGCGTGAAAAGACAACTCAACAACCAAAGATGTGAGAAGATCATTAATGGTAATAGTTGAGGTGGTTAAACTACCCGAAATGCATTTAATGTAGGAAATTAGGGAAAAATTGCTCTAAATTGTACTCAACCCTACCATTTTTCAGGGAATTTTTTTGAGAATTTGTAGAGGAACCTTTCTGAAATTGTTCCAAAAGATTTTCAGTGAGCTTTGGGCCTCAAATCTAGGAATTTTGTGAAGGATTCTTAACTCTTGCTTGAATTGTAATGGATTGTGCACCATTTGGAGCACTAAAATTGATGTTTTGTGACCTTTTTCACCCTTACTCGAGTTATATTTAATATCTTTTTCTTTTCCATTACATTTTTAGGTATATTGTCGATGTCATGTTCTTTTGCAAGGTTTAGATCTATTGCGTTCTATGAATATGGAGACTTTAGTGAAGTTTTAAACTATGGAACCTCTATCTACCCTCTCTTACCTCATTTTGTCCTTGTTTTCACTCACTAGGAATCTCTCCACCCCTTTTCTTGGTGTTATCATCCTCCCTATCTTAGGATTTACATTTCTCTCTCTTCCCTAGTCCCTTGGAAATCTAGGTTAGCTCTAGAGTAGTCACATTTTTCCATTCTAGGAGTAGTGTTAGCATTAGGGATAGGTATAGTAACTAGCCTTCTCTAGAGGCTTCTCACAATCGTGTAGGTCCCACACCCTGAGAAAATTCCATGTTAGTCAAAATTAGAGTTTTTTAATGCACAAATCCTAGGGTGCTACTTTTTTGACATAACAATTTTGGCACACATAATAGGAAAAAAATTTTTACAGGTGTTCTTACATAGCATTTGATATTCATATTTTCATTGGAGTAAGACTGGTGTGCTCTTGATGTGATTTTAAATATTTGGAGGTTTTGTGAAGCACACCTAAACACTTCAAAGAAGAAGAACTCAGTGGTGTAGCAGCCCAAGTCCCTCTAGCATATGAGAAGGATCCAGACTTGATCAAGGATGATAGAAGAAGGTTATTTTGAGTATTTCTAGCTATCTCCAGAAAAGAAGAATGGGAAGAAAAGTCTAGAGGTCTCCATCCTCACCAAACAAGACCTTGTCTACACCTCCACCTAGTAGGCCATTTCTCCAATCAACTAGGGTTCTTTGATCAACGACCGGTGCCATCAAACCCATTTGTTCATTTCATGGGAAACATTCCACTCACCCTCAATGTAAAGAATCCTATTCCGGTAGCATCACTAAATATAATTCCCTACACTAGGGATAATCATACAACCCTTATTGATCATATTCAAGACATTGTGAATGTATGCACCATTCATGAGATCAATGAGATGGATCTTGCAATCAGTCTCCTTGATTATTCTCTCAAAGGTGAAGCATTGTAGTGGTTTAGGATCTTAACAACACTATCAATTATAAATTG
The DNA here is from genome assembly GCA_018340775.1 of Taxus wallichiana var. yunnanensis. NCBI lineage: Eukaryota > Viridiplantae > Streptophyta > Pinopsida > Cupressales > Taxaceae > Taxus > Taxus wallichiana. Next base: position 589,995,593 of record CM031240.1, read on the forward strand.
GGATGCATTTTGTTCAACCCTCATGTAATGCCAATTTAAACAACCACTTGAGACCCAAGAAACAACCTAGGGTTAGCTAGAAAAATTATGGGATAATTTTTTTTTTTAAATGTCCACAACCAAGTTACAAAACACCAGTTTACCACTAGAAGGTTTCTGAAACAAAACCTATTTACCAAAACACAATTTTCCTTTATTAACTAACATCAAGTTCACAAGGTTCAAATTTTAGGGTTAGCTAATTTAATTGGGTTCAGGGAGAAATCTACCCCCATACCCACTTCCTAATAGACTCATAGTTTCAACTAGATTTTTCTCATACTCAACACTTATAAAATTTTCATAAACCATTTCCATTGGATAGGAAATTTTCTCACCTTTCCGGTGATATAAATAAGTCCTCCTAACTCCTTATATTTCTCAAGATATGGCCAGGTGGAGTTTTGGGGTCAAATTTTCCCCTAGGGGACACATGTCAAGAGGTGGGGAAAGTGCCTTAAATGGGTTGACAGGTTTGTGACGCCGGCTTAGGGAATTTTTCCCATAGCATGGGTACAAAGTCACAAGTCCTCCTGCACCTCCATGGGTCCCCAGTTGACACATGTCGGGCCCAGGTTCAAGAGGAAAAAGGGTAAGGGATTGGTGGAGGGGCGATAAATATTAAGGCATTGAGCCAAAGGGAGGATAGAAGTCAAAATGGGTCGCACGGGTCCACGCGCCCGTAGAAGTACTACCCAAAGTGAAGGCGGGAAATATAGAGCCGTGGGGAAATATTTCCCAATTTTCCCAAGACCCAAATCAAGGAAAGAAAAAGGGTCCACCCTCCCCACTTCCACCCCTAAGGTGCACGTGGCACCATCTCATTTGCTGCAAGCTGGCAGAACTAAAAGAAAACTTTTCCCAAGATTTTCAAAAGGGAAAATAAGGAGAAGGAAACGCCACACCTCTCGTTGCACCCCCGAGGACATGTGGAAGCCTCTGATTGGCTGTAGGATGGTTGAGGAAAAAGGAAAATTTTGCCAAAGAAGAATTAAAAGTTAAACTTTCAAAATTCTTCCGCACATCCGTCGAACCACGTGTTAGCACATGATTGGCTGCGGGCCAGTGGGGATGCGGGGTAAAATGGGAAAATTTTCCCAAGGTAAATTTTTTTAAAGAGGATAAGTTTAAATTTTTCCTCCCCTCCGAGGTGCCACATGGCCAATCCTGATTGGTTGCGAGATGGCGGGGGCCATGGAATTTTTAGGGAAATTTTTCCAAAGTCAAAAGTTAAAAAAATTAACCATTAGATTCATTTGTTTATTTTTTTAAATGCCAATTTGAAGTAAAACTTCAAATTGCCATAAATTTTGATAGGAAGCTCAGATTTGGGAAAACTTGGACTTTTTGAAAATCTCTCGATGCCCTATTTACACAGAGTCATCAATTTTGGAATTTAATGAAGTTTAAGTGGTAAATTTTGAGAAACCAATCTGTAAGCTTTTAATTAGTGAACTGGCAGTTTTCAACTTTTCAATTTGATTAAATTTAGTTTCCTCCTTCACTCAACATGTCAAATAAACATGGAGTATTGATCTAGGGAGGGTTTAAAGTGTTTTCAAAGAGTTGATTTATCCAATTGATTCAAGTTTGCATTTTTCCAACTAATGACAGAAAAATGACTGTTAGAGGGATTGTATTCGAATTAGCAAGGGTCGAGTTGTTTTCTTGAATTTTCTTTGTCCATTGGGGTTCATTAATGTCTTAGCATGCTAACTTATAACATTTTTAAGTTAATTATTAAGTGTAGGTCTGAACTGTACATTTTTATGAAAAAGAATTGCCAGTGTGAAGTTTATAACAGTGATATTTTTTTCTTCTAAATCTGTATATCAATTTATCATTTAAATGTGTGTAGAGTTTCTAAACTAGTCTAATACATTTACTGAATTAAATTAACCATTCATTTCCAAGTTGAATTACAATTTTGATTTCATTTCTAATTTATATTTCAAGGGAGAAAAATTACAGTATAGTTTCCACTTACGTGTTTCTTCTTCTTGCATTTAAACAAAGATTACATTCACAATAGTAATTCAATTCCAATACATGCTACAATTTTGAGAACTAATGCAATCCTTTATTCATTTCTAATACAAATTTACAATCTTCTCTTTTCCATTTGATTTCTAAATACAAAGTGCAACTTACAAAATATACAACATTCTATTTCAAAAACGGAGAATAGCATATAACTCCTTTACATTCCACATTCCAATTTTTTCTTCCATTGCCAATACAATTATCTTCACATTACAAATTTTCTAAACAATTCATCCACTCCAAAGTGGGAAGGGTTATAATGAACTTTCTCAAAAGAAGGGACTAGTCAAACTGCACATTTCTTGACTTCAAAACAACAACATGCTCCATTCCTTCATCTTTTCATCTTGATCACAACAAGGAAGGGGGAAAGGCAACGCTCTCCACCCAACCAAGACATCCAATGAGAAGGGAGAAGCCATCCTTCCTCATTGGCCCCGAGCCCCAACCATATTGAAATAAGAGATGAGATTCAACTCATGGCAACAAGGCTTCCACAAAACATACAAGCAGCATTTTCACATTTAAACAACACAGTTCAAGAGGAATGTAGTTCACCACTACATTATATACATGCAAAAAAAACTGAGGCTTCTTCCAAGAAAGCCAACAAGAGCAAGGATCTATGGGGAAACTACTTATGCCTCCCAATTGGGAATTGGGCATCCACCAACAATCATACCACCAATATCAATATCATATCCCATAAACCTTATGTCTCCCAACCCCTCCTTATGCCCCCAAAGTTTCTCCCTTATGCCCCCAAGAGTAAGAAATGTAAGCTATTTCTTTTCCAAGGTGGATCCCTATTGGTCCGAAAATCTGTCGCGTGGACAAATCTATGGATAGGCGAGCCAACGGTGTGTAGGGGGCTTAGCCCCTTTTGAGACAAAGAAAAGCGGCCCGGTTTATTGCTATTTCTACTAGCAGGAACCTATGCAAGTCTCACAGATTCTGCCTTCGGGGGTTGGGATCTCATCCCAGTAGAGTGTTCCAGGCTGTGAAAAGAAAGGAATGAAAGAGGGAGAAGAGAAAGAACAGATCCGAAGGGAGAAAAGAAATGAATTCCAAAGCAGAAAGGTCAGAAGATTTATGTTTTTAGTTTGGTAGTAAACAGAGCCAAACCTACTTGCATAAATAAACAAAGCAATACTGATAAACAAATGACGGAAAAGTAGATATGAATCCAACAGATTAAACACATACAGATCTAACGTAAGAAAGATCTAATGTATAACACAGCTATTGAGCACAAAGTCTGAATAATTGTATTACTGTTCTTTTCTGTTACAAGAAAGCTCAAAGTCTTTCTCTCCTCACTTCTATTTCTATCTGAAAAATGTTCACCCCGAATACAACAAGTATTCTCATATTTATAGAAGATGAGGGAGAGAGAAGGCAAAATGGAGCCAACCACTTATTTACAAAGATATTTACAAAATATCTAAAAGTCATGTTGACTTTGACAACTTGGATGGATGACATCATCACATGATGCAACATGGATGATGTCATCATTTGTGCCAACACATTTTTAGACATTTCGAAAAGAAAGTCGGAGAATAGAGAGAAGAAGAGGAAGAAGAAGAAGAAGAAGCTACTCATCATCATCATCCTGCGGCCGAAAAGGGGTTGCCTGTTTCTGATGCTGCTCAGGTGATGATATGTGGAACTGAGCGCGGTATTCCAAAAACTTGCTAATCATCGGCCCAAATTGATCCTGTGATGGATCCTTGTGCCGTTCACTGATTGCTTCGCAAGTCTCCCGCTCGTCTATGAGCTTTTCCGGGAGTTTGGAATAATCTTTCTCCGCCTCGATAAGGAACCCGATGAAGTCCCTACAGGCCAGTAGGTTGTTGATAGATTCAGTGTCGAACGTGACCTCTGGCCCTGTCCCTTGAGAGGCTATCTCCTTGAAAATCCGGATAGTGTCATCAGCTGATCTCAAGGTAAGGGAAGGAGTGAGCAACCCTGGAGTCATGGCGAGGACAATTTTCTCCATTTGATGCATTGCATCCAGGGCCTCTTCCTTTACCTTGTCTATCTTTTCTAAAACAAATTCCAGCTGATCTATCTGATAGTCCAGAGTGGACATAGTTTTGTTGAGGGCCCTTGGATGACCGAAGACTCCGAACTTGACCAGATCTTCGACTGAACAGTCGAACATTTGTTGGAAGGTCTCGTGCTGGAGTCTAGCATGTTCTAACTCTTCTGATATCGGACCTGCTAATGCTTGGAGTTCCTTATTCACCTTCTCGATGTTTAAGTATAAACTGATATACTCGGCGATTACTTTTTCACTATCCTTGAGGATCTGGCTCCTCCAAGCAGAAACAGCCATACCCTGCTCGCCGATCTTTGAATACTCATTGATCTTCTCCTGACTGAGCAGCTCAGGAGTTTCGGCGGCAGTTGTGGGAGGTGCACTCCCCATCTTCTGTAAGGCTTGAAGCAGGTACTTGTTCTGCTCCTTCAGTAGCCTTTTCTCCTCTTTCGTTTCCTGAAGCTTTTTGCAGAGTGCATCAACTGCGGAAAGAGCTTCCCCCTGGAGACTTTCTGAGGATGTCCCCATTGTGACTTGGGTCACGGTGAAATCTGTCGGAGACAGATCTTCTTTCTCTTTGAGGGGGTTGGGGTACGCTATTTCCATGACTCTCTCACTGCAGCGCTCTTTGAGAAGTGTGTAACCGCCTCATTTCTTTGCTCCTTTAGCGGAATGACCGAAAAGTCCATCGGAGCGATGGGGACTTTCCTCTTTTGTTGGCTCAACTACTGAGAGATCCAAGCTGGTCCTATAGAAGAAGGACCAGAGACAGAGGGGGAGGCAGCAATGGTAGAAGAGGGGAAAAACGTGGAGACACGCGGCGGCGGCATGGAAAGAATAGCCGAAGAAATGTCCACGGGAGGAAGGGGAACCGCAAACTACGAAGATATAGGAAGGGAAGCGAGCTCGGAGATGAGGGAAGAAATAGAGGAAGACAAATCAGCGAGGGAGGAGAAGATAGATGAAGAAGCAGGGGAAAGGGTAGAAGAAGGGACAGAGGACACGACCAAAGGGATGGTCGTTTGAGTCACTCGAGGAGGGGAAGGAAGAGAAGAAGAAGGGATAGAAGGGACCTCTGAAGTTGTAGCGACGCCAACATCCTGGGTGGATGGGCGTATAGGACTATCCTCTGTCAATTCTTCATCAAGAGTTATGACTTGTTCTGGCTCTGAAGGAAGAGGACTTTCAGGGGCTTCCTCCTGAATGGTGCTAGGCTCACCTTCTGCACCTTTGCCTTTCAGCTGCTTCTTTGACCTTGGAGGTGCGTTACCCAAAGGGGAAGTTGTGAAATCTACCCCGAGGTAGATTAGTCCGTTCATGCGGCACCAATGCTCTGTTCTCCGCATAGTCTCCTTGACCCTCTCCTCAATTGTTTGAGGAGACTTATTCCTGTCAATGGCCGGGAAGGGCCAATTGTCCCCATCTGTGTCATTATACACCTTATCTACTTCATCTTCCGTAGTCTGGAAGCCTTCGGGGACAATGGCCACTCCGTATTGGATGATTTCCTCCAATGCTAAGCGCGAATGATCCTTTCTTCTGAGTTCCACCTCATGGAGAACGTCAATGTAAATATCCTCAATTTGAGGGACATGGATCGGATCGAGCTTCGCTTTTGGCAGGCAGCTTCTTGGGTCGAAGGTAGGCTGGTGGGAAGTCATGCTTCAAATTGAGTAGCTCAAGCTCTGCGAACATTTCCTTTGCCTTATGGTGGGTGGAGCATGTGTATCGGCCCACTGTGAGGGGGAAAGGAGTTCCGCCCTTCTTTCTTTTGAGGCACTTTTCATGGTACATGACCAGCTGTCTTGATAGTTCTAATAGAATCAGCCTTGGTCCAGCATACCTCGGTAGCCTGGTTGGCTCTCCCAAAAAGTTGGCAGCCCTTAGATAGGTGAACGTGGGAAATTGGGTGAACAGGGCCCCCCATTTCTCTGTGACTGCCACTATGTTCTTGGTTGTCTGGCTATGAGTCATGTTTGGCCTCAGTAGGCAGATGACATGATAGAAGAATGCATCGTTAACTTTTGCGAAATGTTGGATGCTATTCTCCAGCCTCAGCTCTGGATAGTAATCAAATATCTTGGCCTGAGGCCATACTCCACTTCGGTTCAGCCCTGGATAATCCTTTTGCCGACGCAAAGATAGACTACATAGGAGTTCATATGGAACACTCATTTTGTGGCGAATCGTGTAGCTTGCTCGAGAGATGGTGCTGCTGATTATTTCACCCCAGTAAAAGCGCTGATCGGGCAAATTCTTATTCATTGTCTCCAGGTACCGCAACATCCACTTATGGAAATAGTGGGCATCTGAAAGCCCGAAGACTCTGCTCAGGAAGGTGATAGTATCACTGAGTTCCTCTGAGAAATCACTTCGGTGGATAGTCTGAGGCCACCGGGTCACCGCCTTCTTGTTTTTTAGGTAGACCTCATTCATCAACTGCATGCACTGGTTTTCGTTGTCTTCCCAGGCCTTGATGCATTCTCGTTGGCTAACAGCCACGAAGTTCCGGTGGTGAGGGATGCCAAGTATTAACTCAAAGTGACGGGCAGTGAGGTTTATGACTGCCTCGCCCTTACTATTCTCGACACATCTTGTGTCTTTGTTGTAACATTGGGCAATCACCATCATGAATTCGTTGTTGACAGCGCTGACGGGGATTCCTCCGTGAAGTGCAGGGCACTGCCTATTAACTTGTCCATCCATGGACTCCTTGTAACTTTTTGAGTCCTAACCCAGAACTCATCCATGTCAATGTGACCCAATTCAGAGTCTCTGACATCCATACTGCACTCAGCCTGTGATTCGGGCATCCTGACCCTCTGATATTTGTATTTCATCTCTTCTTCTGTCAGCTTAGCCTTTCCTCTTGGTTTGGTGGGTTTCTTGCTTGACGTAGACATGTGTTCTTTCGAACTCAGTTGCTGATCTGCATGAAGAAGAAGTGAGACCCAATCCAAAAAGGTTGAATTAGTCATTTGATCTTCCATTGGAAAGCTAGCAGAAGAAAGAGTTAGAGATTTTAAGGCTCAGGGCGCGGGAAAAATGCAACTGGCAGGCCAAATAGATAAGGCGCACAGAAAAGGAATGTTGCAGAGGTTATACTGGCGCCAAAGGCGCATGGCGCATGGATGAAGCAGGTTGCATTTTATAGCAGGGCGCACAGGAAATGCGTGTGTTACATGAAGGTTCGGTGCGCCCTTTGGCGCATGGATGGATTATGTAACATTAACAAATGGTGCGCCAAAGGCTTTGGCGCGGCGCATGAAGGGTTTACACAACATCATGTTACTGCAATGGAGGGTGCGCCCGCGCCTTGATAGCTTTATACTTGCGTGAATAAGGCTTGTGTTACATGAAAGCTGGGTGCGCCCTTTGGCACATGAAAGCGGGATGTAACATGGAAAGAAGGTGCGCCAAAGGGTTTTAAGGAAGCGCGGGATTTATACTTGTAGCATGCAAAAAGGGCGCGCTTTGAGGGCGCATGAATTCAAACTGCAGCAGGATGGAAGGGTGCGCCCTTTGGCGCGGGTTTTGAGGATGTAACATGGCGGGTAGATGCGCCAAAGGGGCGCAACTGTTTTTATTGCTACAAGGCGCGCCAGTGCGCCACGGAACTACACTTAACTGCTCAAATATTTTCTTACTCTTTTTCTACTTCAAAAGGCTGCTTGGACAAGTAAGGTTTCACAAAGAGGTTTCAGCAGACCAAGCCATGAAAAACAACTCCCTTCCAGCAGATCTGGAAAGAGGGAGGAAGGAGAAAAAGAAAAGGAAACAGGACAGCACAGGGGGGACTAGCTCAAATATACTCCATTAAAAACCGACTAGCAGCCCAAAACAAAGACCAAGCACACCAACAGAACCGAAAATACAAAACAGCGAAGAGGGAGAACCTCTTACCTCGAATATATATCAAAAATTGGAGAGCGGGTCCACAGTCGATGACAACGACAGAGCAGAGCTGACAAATCCAGAGCAATCACGTGTTTGACAAAAAGGAATGAAAATGACATTGGGCGCGCACTGATATTTATAGAAAAACTTGTCATCAATGCGCCAACCACTTTTGAAATGGCGCATGAAAACTGCTGTCGACAGGGGAAAGTGTGCGCCCTTTGGCGCACGAAAGTATTTGACAACAGAAGAATGAGCGCGCCTTTGGCGCACCATATGCATTGTCGACATGAAGTTATGTGCGCCCTTTGGCGCACCAAAACTTGGTGTTGCAGAGAGATTATGTGCGCCCTTTGGCGCACCGAAAGACGTGTTAACATGGAAAACCATGCGCCAAAGGCTTTTAAGGGGGCGCACCAAAACTTGGTGTTACAAGGCAAATCCATGCGCCCAGCCAAAAAAGGCTCAAAAAGACTAAGTTCGAAAACTAGATTTCCCGGGAAGGGACTTTACGACGTTTCGAACGCGAAGGATCCCTAACGAGGGATCGAAACAAAAGTTTCGGTATGGTTATCGGTAAAATTGCCCTTGTCAATTTTACGGGATAACAATCCCAATCCCAAACTCCCTCCACAATAAAACTGATGCCATTGGAATTCCCTTATGCCCCCATATGAAATCCCCATAGCCTTCTCCTACACCATATCCTAAGCAGTCTACCCAACCAGCCAACACACACATAATAGCAATCACCATTTCCATTCAAGCATGCAAGAGAAAGAAGCATTTTAAAAAGGCTCAAGTTCCTACCTCTCCATAATGGAGTTTGTTCCAAGATCAACAAGCTTTCCAAATGCCAAAATGTAGTCCAAAATCAGCAACACACAACATACAATGGTCTCCAATCTTCTTTCACCAGAAAACTCCAAAATCAGCAAGAAATTCACCCCCAAGGAAGGTATGCAAAGTTTCAACAACCTCCAACAAGCAAGAAATTCAAATTTTTAAAGGAGAGGGAAGAGAAGAGGATGATGTGGATCCATGTGGGATGCCACATCATTCTTCCTCAACCCCAAGACCAAAGTCAACATCATTCACCTAAACATAATAAATAAAATGAAAAATTAACTTACACACTCTAAAATAACCCATACCCCAAAAGGACTGAATTAAAAACATGTAAGAGAAGTGCAATTAAAACTTACAAATAGTCATTTCAAAATGCATTAAAAAGGCCTAAATTTAACCTCCAAACCATAGGTATGGTTGGTGAATAATTTTAAGAGGTGTGGGACAAGTTTAACTTGTCCCACAAGCCTCCAAATAAAGCCTCCAAGGACAAATTCGAATTTCCCAAAAGGATGAAGTGTTTCACACTCCAAAAATCTATCTTACATTCTCTTACATATCTCTTACACCTTCTTACACATTTCTTACACACTCTTACAACATTACATTTAAGATCAACAACTTCATTAATTACATTCTTATGACATATTGATTTATTTATTTTAACACATGATTATTTACAAAATTAACACAACATAAAAATAATTAATGAAAGGGGTAACACATCACAAAATAAATACAAGAAACATTAATAAAGAAACCACATAATAATTTACACAAACCCATGGTCACATTCAAAGGTGATTCCCCCCATGGGAACCTCTAACATAAACCAACACACACACACAAAACAATTGCCATGGTGACCTTGTTAAATTCACCCAAAATTTCAATATGGTTAGTCTCCAGTCCCCCAACATTGTTGTGATATTTTGACCTATAAAACACAAATACCCCTTCAGCCTCATGGCCATATCAGAACATACAAAACAATATTTCAAGATCATCTAAACATGTGAATCACAACAACATCAAGAAATCAACATTATCATTTTCAGTTTAAAATAATCAACTCTATCGATTATCATAAAATATTCATTTTCTAGATCTATTAATAATATTCAAAATCATATGGCCAAATAACATCCATCACATATCCATATCAAATAGTATATCATCATCCACATATATAAATGTATCTAATAATCATCATGCATAATAACTCGAATCCAGATCAATAATAATCCATCATCTAACATCTATCCAACATAGTAAAACAAAACATAATAGTGTCCATAATAAGATCAACAAGTATCGAGATTAGTATCTAAAAGTGTCAAAGGGAAGTGGGCATTACACCCCCTCCCCTTAGACTCTACTTCCTCCCATAATTCACTAGAAAAAATGTGGAAACTACGCTCGTAATATTGTGGCATCCTCCCAAGTGTCTGCAGTCTCGTCGTATCTGTCCCACTGCACCCATACCTTGTCAATATCTCTACCTCGAAGGCCCAGGGTCCTACGATCTATGATATGGATGGGCTCCACCATCACCTGCCCCTAATCTTGCACCTATAATGATGTCCAATCCAGTACATGAGACGGATCTACAATATATCTCCTAAGAATTGAAACATGAAACACATCATGTACACGAGACAAGTTGGGTGGCAATGCTAGACGGTAGGCCAAAGGGCCTATACGCTCCAAGATCTAAAAAGGACCAATGAATCTAGGAGCTAACTTAGAACCTTTTCCATAACGGATAGGGCTCTTGTGTGGCTTGACACAAAGGAACACCTTCATGCCCACATCAAAACTATGGTCAATCTTGTGCTGATCCGCATACTTCTTATGTATGTCTTGTGCCTCCCTACAATCTCTATTTGATCACACTACCCGCTGCTCCATGTCCCGCAAAAGATCTATTCCAACGAGATACTATGTCCTCTAACCTATCCCAGCTAAGAGGTGTCCTACACTCTCTACCATATAGAGCCCGAAAATAAGCCATGCCTATGAAACTCTAAAAATTATTATTGTATGCAAACTCCACTAAGTGTAGGTACTCCTCCCACTTAGACCGCTGATCCATCACATACATCCCGAGCATATCCTATAAAATTCAATTCAATCACTTGGTCTATCCATTTATCTCGGGGTGATATGTTGTGCTGAAGTTAATCCTCATCCCGAGGACATACTGCATGGTATTCCAGAAATGTGAAGTGTACAAAGGATCGTGGTCACAAATGATCTTCCACAGAATCCTATGCAACCTAACGATCTCATCCAAATATACTTATTCCATTGCTCTAGCTATATAAGTGTTCTTCACCAGAGAAAAGTGAGCCACCTTCGTCAATTTATCAACCGTGACCATAATGGCATCGTGGTGATATCTCGACATCGGTAGCCCAACAATGAAATCCATGGAAATGGTGTCCCACTTCCATTCCGATATGGCATGAGGATAAAGAAGGCTGCTAGATGCTGATGCTCAGCCTTAACCCTCTGGAACTCTAAGCACCAAGACACAAACTGAGCCACGTCTTGATGAAGTCCTCTCCAATGGTATAACTGTCGCAAGGTGGTGTGCATCTTCTTCACCCCAGGGATGGGCTGAATAGGGTGCACGATGTGCCTCTACTAAGATGTCCTACCTCAAGCCTCCATCTCTGGGAACATATATCTAGCCTCTGTGCCTGAGAATACCATCTACCTCTAAGGAAAAACCATCAAACCTCCCCTAAGGGTCTCTATGACTTGATCTCCTGCTCGTACTACAATGTAGAAGTTTTCAAGAAGAATCTGTTGAAGAATCCTGCTCAGTAAATATGTGCTCACTTTGTAGTGGCCATAGCCACATGTCTCCGTCTACTGAGAGCATATTCTACCACATTCTCCTTCCCCTTTACATGCTCTATCCCCATGTCATACTCACAAAGAAACTCCATCCAACGCTTGTTGTTGAGTGTTGGGATTGGGTTGCATGAAGAGGTGGTGAAGACTCAAATGATCGGTCCTTGAGTGTGAATCTCCATCCAAGGAGAAAATGTCTCCATCTAACTAAGACATGCACAACTACCACAAGGTCAAGATCATGGGTTGGATAATTAATCTCATGATCCTTGAGTTTACAGGACTCAAAAGCTAAAACCCTACCATCCTACATCAACACACCTCCAATCCCTACTAACTAAGCATCTCTAAAAACAAAGAACTCACCTTGTGGATCTGGCACTATAAGAATGGGTGTTGTAGTGAGGGACTCCTTCAATTTCTTGAAGGCCTACTCACATCTATCTGACCAAAAACTTCTTCCCTTTCATCTGAAGGGGAGTGATAGGGTGTGTAATCCGAGAGAAGTCTTTAACAAATCTCTAGTATTATTCTACTAATCCCATGAAGCTACACACCTTGGTCACTATAGTGGGTGCTGGCCAATCCATAATGGCTCTAATATTGGAAGGATCAACTACGATACCTTCCCCAGAAATGATATGGCCCAAATATTGCACCTCTGTTTGAAAGAAAGCACACTTCTCCAAGTTCCCGTAAAGCTACTGCTCACGAAGACACTGAAGAACCTGGCGAAGGTGCCCTCATGCTCCTCACGTGTACATGAGTATATAAAAATTTCATCAAGGAAGATGAGCATGAAGCGGTCTAAGAAGGTCCTAAATACCCCATTCATCAAACTCATAAACACTGCAGGGGCATTCGTCAAACCAAAAGGCACCACTGTGAACTCATAGTGCCCATATCTCATGTGGAAGGTAGTCTTATGAATGTCCGCCTCCGAAATCCTCAATTGATGGTACCCTGACTTGAGATCAATCTTAGAGAAAACTGTGGCTCCCTTCATCTGATCAAACAAGTCATTAATGTGAGGAAGAGGATAATGATTCTTGATCATTACCTTGTTCAACTGGTGGTAATCAATACACAACCGCAAGGATCCATCCTTCTTCTTCACAAATATCACCAGTGCACCCTAAGGGGATACACTAGGATGGATAAGGACCTTCTCCAAAAGGCCCTCAAGTTGTAACTTGAGCTCACAGAGCTCTGGGGTGGTCATCCGATAAGGTGCTCGTGAGATAGGCTCTACTCCAGGAACTATATCTATATGAAAATCAATATCACGTGGGGGTGGTAACCCCAGTAGCTCCCCTGGAAAGACATAAGAAAACTCTCTCAAGATGGTATGGTCATCTAGCAATGGTCCACTAGACCATTCCTCTGATCTTTCACTAACCGTAATAACATACATCTAACAATCCCGTCACACACACCGCTTGAGCTACATAGCATGAGATGGTGTGAATAGAAATGGGTCTCCTAACCCCGAGATCACCGACTCAACTCCCAAATCATCTGCACAAGATATATTCTTGTGGTAACAATCCATCCTAGCCCTATGTGTAGATAACCAATCCATACCCAAAATGACTCCATATGAGCCCAAAGGAAGAATACGAAGATCTGAGGTAGTGGTGAAAGGTCCCAAATCTACAACACACTCCTTAACCAAGGAGTCCACAGAGATCTTGGCTCCAAAATCCATCTCAACATCCCAACTAAGACCTTGCCTAACTGCCACCAGCCTGCATCACTCTACTAAAGATGGTGCAATGAAAGAATCAGAAGAACCAAAATCAAACAATACAGAGGTGGGAATACCACCAATGCTACTGTAGTATCAATGATCGTGCTCTGGTGCTCTACACCGTGGTTCTCAAATGCTACATAAATCTTGTGGCTACGTCCCATATCACCAATAGTTGGCTCTGAAATCTATGCCTTACCCTTGTTAGGGTTCATTTGGTAATCTCTCCAAAAATGTCCCACAACTCCACATCTAAAGCAACCACCTGATCCTCTCCAAGGAGTAGCACCTCCAGTAGGTGCCTTGGAAGACTGTGGTGTGGATCCTAATGATCTAGCTGCGGTCTACCGAGGTCTCTTTGGCAAGCTCCCACTAATCGAGCTCTAGGTCCACCCCGTGTCTTGATTAGTCCCCTAGGAGGAGGCCCCATACTCGACCTCTGTGTACATCAGCTCTCTGGGAGGTTTATGGGGTGGGTGAGATTGTTGCTTGTACTACTACTATGGCCTAAAGAATGACTATGCTATACCCTGGCCACCATGAGGAAGAGGTACTAAACCTCTCGATATACCATCCTACATCTGTTGAATGTGGGTCCGGACTTAATCTCTAGCTGCTTGGGTCTTACCCCAAGTCTCCTCTTGAATATAGGCCTTCTCAACGACCTCTGTTAAAGTCTGCAGACATTGGATCCACACTACACCTCCGATATCTAAATTCAAGCCCCATATGAACCTGTGAATCTCGCACTGCTCATCCTGCATATACTCTACATACTGGAGTAGATCTAGAAATCTACTCTCATACTTTGCTACTGAAAGAGAAGTTTGTCGAGGTCATGGAACTCATCAATCCTCTGTTGGATGAACCTCCATGATAAATACCTACTCCTAAATCTCTCCTTAAATAGCTCCCAGGTCACTATCTTTGAATCTACATGGAGCTTCTACTCCTCTATCCTCCACCACACTCCTACTCCATCCCTCAATAGATGGATTGTAGCACGAGCTTTTTTGTTGCTAGAATAAGGAAAAAGCTTTAAGCAACCACTCAAACTCACTAGCCAAACCTCTACCTAGAATCCACCTATATCACCTGAGTAATTTGAGGGCCTAAGCTTCAGGATCTCCCTGATGTGATCCGTTCTTTGTGGTCTTTCGGCCTTTAGGTCTCTCAATACACTCATCCCTAAGCCTAGGGCTCTGAAGACCTCTCTTTATGCTCTGGAACTCTATCACCTTGTCTCCTAGGTGGTGACTTTTCTCTGATGACTCCACATGGGAGTTCTCTCCTCTATGCTCCTCGCTGAGTTGAGGAGATACCTAACCCTCAATAGAAGGGGCTCTATCATGACTAGTTGCATGTCCTCCTCCTAATCCTCTACGTAGAGCGGCATTAACATCCTGAAGGGTCTATAGAATCTAAGGTAGAATGGCTGCCACACCCTAATCTAGTGGTGGTGGTGGTGGTGATTTTGAGTCTCTGTGAAGGTTCCTCTCACTCTGTCTGAGCCTCCTACATAGACCAAAGTGAGAGTTAGTTCATTTTCTAAGTTTATACAACTTCCATGTTTACTAAAACATACAAATTCTTGCTAAGTTGTTTTCTAGATTTAAAGTGTACTAGGTTTAAGTTTTCATGTCTCAAGTTTTCTAGTGTGCCCAATGGTCCAAGCCTTTGAACCACTACTCTGATACCAAACTGTAATGCCCATTTAAACAACCACTTGAGACCCAAGAAACAACCTAGGGTTAGCTAGAAAAATTATGGGATAATTTTTTTGAAATGTCCACAACCAAGTTACAAAACACCAGTTTTCCACTGGCAGGTTTCGAACAAAACCTATTTACCAAAACACAAGTTTCCTTTATTAACTAACATCAAGTTTGCAAGGTTCAAATTTTAGGGTTAGATAATTTAATTAGGTTCAGGGAGAAATCTACCCCATACCCACTTTCTAACAGGCTTATAGTTTCAACTAGATTTTTCTCATACTTAATGCTTCTAAAATTTCCCTAAACCATTCCCATTGGATAGGAAATTTTCTCACCTTTCTGGTGATATAAAGAAGTCCTCCTAACTCCTTATATTTCTCAAGATATGGCGGGCGAGTTTTGGGGTCAAATTTTCCCCTAAGGGGACACGTGTCAAGAGGTGGGAAAGTACCTTGAACAGGTTGATGGGTCGCGGGGTGGCTTAGGGAATTTTTCCCATAGTGTGGGCACAAAGTCACAAGTCCTCCCATGCCTTTGCGGGTCCCCAATGGACATGCATCGGGGCCCAGTTCTAGCGAAAAAAGGGTAAGGGATTAGTGGAGGGGTGGGGAATCTTAAGGCATTGAGCCAAAGGGAGATTAGAATTCAAAATGGGTTGCACAGTCCACACACTCGTGGAATTACTACCCAAAGTGAAGGCAAGAAATACAAAGCCATGGGGAAATATTTCCCAATTTTCCCAAGACCCAAACCAAGGAAAGAAAAAGGGTCATCCTCCCCATTGTCACCCACAGGTGTCACGTGGCACCATCTCATTTTTGCGGGCTAGTCGGACTAAAAGAAAACTTTTCCCAATATTTTCAAAAGGGGAAAAAAAGGACAAGGAAATGCCATTCCTCCATTTTTCCCCGTGAGGACATGTGGCACCTCTCGATTGGCTATTGGCTATGGGCGAGTGGAGGAAAAAGAAAAATTTTGCCAAAGAAGAATTAAAAGTTAAAATTTAAAAATTCTTCCGCGCATCCGTTGAACCATGTGCCGATGTGATTGGGCTGCAGCAGCCGGCTAGAATGTAGGGTAAAATGGGAAATTTTTCCCAAGGTAAAATTTTTTAAAGAGGATAAGTTTAAATTTGGTCCACCCCTCCGAGGTGCCACGTGGCAGGTCCCGATTGGTTGTGGGATGGCGGGGGCCGTGGAATTTTTAGGGAAATTTTTCCAAAGTCAAAAGTTAAAATTTTCTAACCGTTAGATTCATTTGTTTATTTTTTTAAAATGCCAATTTGAAGTAAAATTTCAAATTGCCATAACTTTTGATAGGAAGCTCAGATTTGGGAAAACTTGGAATTTTCAAAATTTATCGAAGCCCTCTTTGCATAAGAGTCATCAATTTTGGAATATGATGAAGTTTAAGTGGTCAATTTTGAGAAACCAATCTGCAGGATTTTAATTAGTGAACTGGCAGTTTTCAACTTTTCAATTTGATTAAATTCGGTTTCCTCCTTCACTCAACATGTCAAACAGACATAGAGTATTGATCTAGGAGGGTTTAAAGTGTTTTTCAAGATTTATCCAATTGATTCAAGTTTGCATTTTTCCAATTAATGGCGAAAAAATGATCATTAGAGGGATTGTATTCAAATTAGCAAGGGTCAAGTTGTCTTCTTGAATTTTCTTTGTCCATTGCGGTTCATTAATGTCTTAGCATGCTAAGTTATAAAATTTTAAGTTAATTATTAAGTGCAGGTCTGAACTGTACATTTTTATGAAAAAGAATTGCCAGTGTGAAGTTTATAATAGTGATCTTTTTTTTTCTTCTAAATCTGTATATCAATTTATCATTTAAATGTGTGTAGAGTTTCTAAACTAGTCTAATACATTTGCTGAATTAAATTAACCATTCATTTCTAAGTTGAATTACAATTTTGATTTCATTTCTAATTTATATTTCAAGGGAGAACAATTACAATATAGTTTCCACTTACGTGTTTCTTCTTCTTGCATTTAAACAGAGATTACATTCACAATAGTAATTCAATTCCAATACACACTACAATTTTGAGAACTAATGCAATCCTTTATTCATTTCTAATACAACTTTACAATCTTCTCTTTTCCATTTGATTTCTAAATACAAAGTGCAACTTACAAAATATACAACATTCTTTTTCAAAAACAGAGAGTAGCATATAACTCCTTTACATTTCACATTCCAATTTCTTCTTCCATTGCCAATACAATTATCTTCACATTACAAATTTTCTAAACAATTCATCCACTCCAAAGTGGGAAGGGTTACAATGAACTTGCTCAAAAGAAGGGACTGTCAAACTGCACATTTCTTGACTTCAAAACAACAACATGCTCCATTCCTTCATCTTTTCATCTTGATCACAACAAGGAAGGGGGAAAGCCAATGCTCTCCACCCAACCAAGACATCCAATGAGAAGGGAGAATCCATCCTTCCTCATTGGACCCCGAGTCCCAACATATTGAAATAATATATGAGATTCAACTCATGGCAACAAGACTTCCACAAAACATACAAGCAACATTTTCACATTTAAACAACACAATTCAAGAGGAATGTAGTTCACCACTACATTATATACATGCAAACAAAACTAAGGCTTCTTCCAAGAAAGCCAACAAGAGCAAGGATCTATGGGGGAAACTACTTATGCCTCCCATTTGAGAATTGGGCATCCACGAACAATTATACCACCAATATCAATATCATATCCCATAAAACATATGTCTCCCAACCCCTCCTTATGCCCCCACATTTTCTCCCTTATGCCCCCAAGAGTAAGAAATGAAAGCTATTTCTTTTCCAAGGTGGATCCCAATCCCAAACTCCCTCCACAATAAAATTGATGCCATTGGCATTCCCTTATGCCCCCCATATGAAATCCCCATAGCCTTCTCCTACACCATGTCCTAAGCAGTCTACCCAACCAGCCAACACACACATAACAGCAATCACCATTTCCATTCAAGCATGCAAGAGAAAGAAGCATTTTAAAAGGCTCAAGTTCCTACCTCTCCATAATGGAGTTTTTTCCAAGATCAACAAGCTTCCAAATGCCAAAATGCAGTCCAAAATCAGCAACACACAACATACAATGGTCTCCAATCTTCTTTCACCAGCAAAACTCCAAAATCAGCAAGAAATTCACCCCCAAGGAAGGTATGCAAAGTTTCAACAACAACCATCAAGAAAGAAATTCAAATTTTTAAGGAGATGGAAGAGAAGAGGATGATGTGGATCCATTTGGGATGCCACATCATTCTTCCTCAACCCCAAGACCAAATTCAACATCATTCACCTAAACATAATAAATAAAATTACAAATTAACTTACACACTCTAAAATGACCCATACCCCAAAAGGACTCAATTAAAAACATGTAAGAGAAGTGCAATTAAAACTTACAAATAGTCATTTCAAAATGCATTAAAAAGGCCTAAATTTAACCTCCAAACCATAGGTATGGTTGGTGAATAATTTTAAGAGGTGTGGGACAAGTTTAACTTGTCCCACAAGCCTCCAAATAAAGCCTCCAAGGACAAATTCGAATTTCCCAAAAGGATGAAGTGTTTCACACTCCAAAATCTATCTTACATTCTCTTACACCTTCTTACACACTCTTACAACATTACATTTAAGATCAACAACTTCATTAATTACATTCTTATGACATATTGATTTATTTATTTTAACACATGATTATTTACAACATTAACACAACATAAAAATAATTAATGAAAGGGGTAACACATCACAAAATAAATACATGCAACATTAATAAAGAAACCACATAATAATTTACACAAACCCATGGTCACATTCAAAGGTGATTCCCCCATGGGAATCCCTAACATAAAGCAACACACACACACAAAAACAATTTCCATGGTGACCTTGTTGAATTCACCCAAAATTTCAATATGGTTAGTCTCCAGTCCCCCAACATTGTTGTGATATTTTGACCTGCAAAACACAAATACCTCCTTCGGCCTCATGGCCATATCAGAACATCCAAAACGATATAAACAATATTTCAAGATCATCTAAACATGTGAATCACAACAACATCAAGAAATCAACATTATCATTTTCAGTTTAAATTAATCAACTATATCAATATCATAAAATATTCATTTTCTAGATCTATTCATAATATTCAAAATCATATGGCCGAATAACATCCATCACATATCCATGTCAAACAGTATATCATCATCCACATATAGAAATGTATCTAATAATCATCATGCATAATAACTGAATCCAGATCAATAATAATCCATGATCTAACATCTATCCATCATACTAAAACAAAACATAATAGTGTCCATAATAAGATCAACAATATCAAGATCAATATCTAAAAGTGTCAAAGGGAAGTGGGCACTACACTCTACAACTATTTTTGGGAAAGGGCAGACAACTTGTCACTTTTGGAACAACTGACTATGATCAAGATGGATCCCTATGAGTAGATGGATGATTTCAACTTTATATTTCAAAATACATGGGATATGATCTCGATGGACATGAGACCATTGGAAGAAGGTGCATTCCTCTACTACCTTAAAGTTTTAAATTCATACATATATTTTATGATCCAGTCTATGAGAGGAGTGACTCTACCTCAAGCATATGTAATTGTAATCGAGCTAAGAACTACTTGATCTAGGTCTGGAATCTTGTGCCAAGGAAACCTATGCCCCTCTATCCATATATGGGGAATCTTATGACCAAACAAGCACCTAAGCTGAATCCCATTCCAGATCCTATAATCCAAAGCAATAAGAAATATTCTACATCTTCTAGTACTTCTAAGGAGCTCTAGGAAGTCATGAATTAGCTATAGAATTTAGGGAATGAGCTAGTGACTATCAAGAGGTGGTAGGCTCATAATTTTAGGCCATACCAGCCTCAAGATCACTCAAATAGGCCTCCGCATTAGTCAAATAGGCCTCTATCTCAAGCTGTGAGTCAAAATCAAAATCTTGGATAACCTCAAGTCACCAAGCCATTCAACCATACAATCCTAATACAAATTCAACATCAAGGGATTTGGTTTTGGTACGAACAACATGGCACAAGATTATGATTGGTGTTTTCATTGTAATCAACATCACAACCAAACAATGTGCTTCAATGGAGATCTCAATTCAGCCTTAATGGAATAGACAAAGTGAGTGTGCCCCACTAGATGAGTGAAGAGCGAAATCAACATCAAGCAAGTCCACAAGAGACACCTCAGTTGAAGCCACGCTAGTCAATTGGTAAATGGAATATTTTTATGGAGTAATTAGTCCCCTATCCAAGGTGTAGCAGAAAATACACGGTAAAAAAGAGGAACATAGATGAGGGTCGGTCATCAAATGCGGGAACTTCTTGGCCTACTCTCACACAACAAGGAGTTAGCAAAGAAAGGGCGGTCCCAAGTGCGCAAGATTAGCCCAAGGCACCTTTATAGTAGCCCACATGCTAGTTCAATAGTCATAGAAAGGGGAAGAAAAAGGAGATTCCACCTATATTCAACATCATTGATCAAATGAAGAAGAACAACATGATAACCTCCATATGGGAGTCACTAACTATTTTGGAACATCAAGATATATTTCAAGCAACCATGGTAAATTGGTAAGCCTCAAATAAGTCATCTAAACATATGGAGAAGGTTATCACCAATACAATGTAACAAGAGGGAGGTCGATGAAGTAAAAATATGAAACCTCCACAATTTTATGTGTCTTTAATTGTAGGGGATATCCTACTACACAATTGCATGATCGAATCGGAGAAAGAAACTCAGTAATACCAAAGTATATTACAGATCAATTGGGTTTAAAGTATGAATTTTTCTTTAAAGGAGTAGTACAAATAGATGGGATTGTAGTGGGAGAAATGTGAGTAATCAAATATTTGAATCTAATACTACACGCATGCCCCAATATCACAGTCATGTAAGATGTGTCGATTACTACTTTTCCACCACTCTTCGCCCTTTTCCTATTAAGGTATTTCAAAGATAAAATCTTAGGTTATTTGTTAGTAGAATTGTCCCACATGCTATTCAAAACTAGATATGGAGAAAAAGCTTCAATCATATCAAAACCAATTTATGAATTCCCTATTGAGCCTCGGTGCCAAGTTTGATCAATGTCAACTGCTCAACTTTTGACCAAGAAGATTTTCCAAGAAATCCAGAAATAGGTACTAAAGTTGGAGGCATTCCAAATTTGACATTAGATGAATGGGAAAACAAAATACATGCTTTTGATCCATATAAATAAATGGAGGAGGAAAAACTAGTGTATATTTCTTGCATGAAGAGAATCCACCTCTTCCTAGCGTCACCAAGCCAGATAATAAGGATGATAATGAAGTATGGAAGATATTTTTAGATTTTTTAGGGGGAAAGCAAGGTGAAAAGGAGGGGAAATGTTGGAGGAACCACAAGTAATAATTTAGTACTCGGCTTTCTATTTTCAATTTTCTTTCTCAAACAGCATAACTGAGTATGAAGCATTAATTCATGGACTGCATTGGGCCAGAAGGAGAGGTATCGGAATTTGTAAACTTTTGGAGACAATGAATGATTTTCAATCAAGTCGGATGATCCAAAAATTCAAGTTAAGTTTTTAACTAACTTCAACCCCTATAGGCCGTAAATAATTTTTGATAAAATTACTCCAAAATCAACTCAAAATAATGCAAAATTAAAATATGCTACACACGGGTTGATTACAGAGTTCGTCAATAGCCTACATCTCTGGGTTCTTATAGAACCGTTCCACTAGTCAAAATTTGTAAGTACAATATAGTTTCTTATAATAAAACCTAATGGAACTCTAAACTTGCATAAATAGTACTCTAGACCTTTGAAGGAACACTGATGGTAATTTAGGGACCGTCCCCTACCTTCCTAGCACACAAGAATCCTACGAAATTTGATTGGTCTTTCAAATGCTATTAAGATGCCCTATGGTACTCCGGTTGACACTTCAAGCTTCACAAGTAGATAGTGTGGCGCTATGGGCCTATTGGGTAGATTTACAATGTCTCCCAATTACAATATTTCCTATTAAAACAATAGGTCCAATAATTCCTAAAATAAAAGACTTATTATCTCAACTCCTAAATTTTCCTTGTAAGGCTTCTTCACTCTCTTATACTCCTCCTTTGAGCTCTAAGAAAAAGATTAGAGTTGTGTGTTTTTACAATGAGGGGTCGGGCCTCTTTATATAGTGTAATTCCCCCTTGAATTTTTTTTTAAAACCCTTATCTCTTTGTCCATACAACAACCAACTCACCGGTCAATTTGGGTGGGCCGCTCCACTTGTGAAGGTGGGGTCATTGGTTCAAATCCCACTTCCCACGAAGTCGCTAATCATTTTAGCATGGGGTCGGGGTTGTTTAAACCACCAAGTGGGAATATCCCACATCGTTGGTGTGAAAGGAGGACGAAAGTTTATATACCAACTAACCTACCATTTAAAATGTGGCTTTAGCAACATATACCTCTTTTATTGGGCCTCCCAATGATTCTTCGATATGTGGTTTGACCACGGAATTTTTATTGTGAGTTGGCTACACATGTTTGTTGGTTCCTTCACTCTGCTAGTAATTATGGGCACCAAGTTTCTGGTAGGCCACCAAGTAATGAGGACAAGCTATGTATAATCCACCAAGGTATAAGGTATATAAACAATCCCATGCAATGTGAATGGATAATCCACCCATACATGAGCTCAATTCACCCAATGTTTCATGAGTATCTTGCCCATTGTGGAAATGTAATAACTCGTTCCATATCTTGATACATAATGCATAACTCGGTGAATGCTAATTCAATGTAGCTTGATGTTGACTTGTTTGGAACTGGGTAAGTTTTGGCAAGCTACGTGGTGGCTTGAGGACCCACAACATCAGCGATGAGATATAGTCTTCCTCATGGTAGTCGACATCCCTTCCATTAAAACATTGAGCCTCTTATTCTTGTGACCAACTTCTCACTCATCAAAGACCAAAGAATGGAAACATCACCGTGATTACATGGTGTCTATGCCACTTTTTCATGACTTTCCATCAGCTTGTCTTGGTCGGTTCCCTTCCCTCGCATTGACCTGAAATTTGACTAGCCGAGTTTACACGTACGGACTCTGTTTTCAATGTCAAATAGTCGGCAGAAATCTATTGGAGTCAAATTCTATGCTATAAATATCCTCAAAGATTTAGGGAGCATTGTTTCCTCCATATTTGACCCTCAAATCACACCTCCCCAATGGGAAAGACTTTTGTCCCAAAAATATTGTAAATCCAAAATCATGTAATCCGAGAAGATATCTATGCAATAAACATCCAACTCCACAATCAAACAACTAATGACTCAAACTCTAGGACTTGTGGCACTTGGGCTCATTGCCTCTTGTTACACCACTTTGAAATGTTCAGAAGACCTCCACGACTTTGTTGTATGGTGTTAAGTCTCCTTCATTTGTCTTTGTTTCCACATCTTCCTTCTAGGGGTCTTACACTATGACAATCCTTAACACTTGAAATGTTATGTCCATGATGATCAACTACCATTCGGATGTACGGTCACAATGCCTTGACACTGAATGAAAATCTGAGCTAATCTCTCATAAGCTCCTCTTGTTGATGAAAAATATCATGTACCATTATGTTGTATGGCCATGATGGCCTCTTCACAGAATGAATATCCACCGATGTTAGATGCCAACGGTGATCCGCAAAGAATCGCCGCATGGTCACAATGTTGCTAGATAGAATGAAGATTTTAAGTGATACCTACGAGCTCAATTGTCTGCACAAATGGATGAAAAATATCCAAGCTTATAAATATGAGTTAAATCCTGCTGCAAGATGTAACAGGTACTCAAAAGCTAATTAGGAGATATATAATGGAGTATTAATCAAAATTTCTCCAAGTAAGAAAATATACTGAGTATGGTAAACTTGTCCCCGCTTATTCTCACTAAATCTGAACTCCAAAAAATGTTTTTCTCTCCCTTCTATAAAAATAACTCAATAAGGAAAAATATCTGCATCTATAGCATTAGCAAAATCACCAAATAATAATAGCCCTCTAGGGGTTCATAATGCAAGTATAAATTTTTGGTGTGTGTGACTGTCTAGTCATTTTCCACCTCACCTAGGTCATTCATCTCACCTTGTGAGATTCATAGGTCTTAGGAAGTCAAATGACAAGTGACAGATTTTGTCATAGAATCTAACATTGTCATTTTCATCAATGCATCATAGAGTTACATTCCTTATTTGGAATTTTAACTCCTCTTCTAGTGGCGTCATATGCGTCGGTCAACGTCATATGCATCAATGGTGTCATTGAGGTTCTTTCCATGTTTAGGCATAGGGGTTACACAAAGACCCCTATTTTTACTTCCTATTTTTGATCGATGAGTATGAGCAGACTTGTTTTTCTTACTTAAAATCTTCTTTCCATTGATTCGAATCTTGCATATTGAATTGGCTTGAAATTACCATCGAGTGCAACTTCGTTGTGGTGCATTGCTTTTCGACATCGATTCTCATGAATCCCTCTTTCATGGTATCGAGCTAGTTTCGATAAACATGTACTCTTCGTTTCTCAATTGTTTATCACTTCTGGTTTCTTCTCATTTTCTCATGTGTAATTTTTTTATTATCATTTTGGAATTATTGCTCACCTCGTATTGAGGTTTCAACAGTTGCAAGTTTGAGGTATTTTGGTTGGTTTTCCTTATCATTCTGAGTTTGTGATTGCCTCCCTTCACGTGAGCTCGGTTTTGGCTTGGCATGGACCTGTGGGTTATTGTAGTGATCCGGCTCTGCATTGGTTTGGTCCTCTCTACATTGGTTTGGTTGTTGTATGCTCCGACTCGTGTTGGATTGAGTTTTCTCTGTGTATACTCTACCGAGGTCTCTTGGACTGTAGTTTTTTTTGCAGGCTCTTATTGTCTACTTGTTGCCCGTGCATGGTTTGGGCTTCTACCCGTGAGCTTGTTTTCATTCACTGGTTGTATTTACGTGGAGAGTATGCTCATTTTTGGCATGGCTTGCTTACATTGCCTTGAGTTCAACGGTGGCTTTGGGTTCTCTGCATCATTTCACCTTGGACTTAGACCGTTCATGATTTGCAAAGCCATTTATCACTCTGCCACCTCTTCATCCTCATTTTTTCCTTGATGTGGAATCTAAACATGGCATTTTTTTGTTACTAGCTCATTTTGGTTCACTTTTCATTCACTTGATCCTACATTATTTCCTCTCGCACTATTTTCTAACTCCGAGTTTCTCTCTCACGTGGGAGTATCTACTTTAAGCTTGTAAATTGGGCTCGTGCACTAGTTGAAAACTTAGCTCATTCCAATTGTGATTTGTACCCCCATGACCTATAACTCATGTTGTTTGATATCTCCTTTCTTGCTATGGCCTCGTGCTCCTGTCTTTAGAAGTCGCTAACGATCTCGGCTCATGTACACTAACTCCTCGGTTGTTTTTGTGTATACTCTACCGAGGTCTCTTGACCGTAGTATTTTTGTAGGCTCTTATTGTCTACTTGTTGCCCGTGCATGGTTTGGGCTTCTACCCATGAGCTTGTTTTCATTCGCTGGTTGTATTTACGTGGAGAGTATGCTCATTTTTGGTGTGGCTTGCTTACATTGCCTTGAGTTCAATGATGGCTTTGGGTTCTCTACATCATTTCACCTTGGACTTGGACCGTTCATGATTTGCAAAGCCATTTATCACTCTGCCACCTCTTCATCCTCATTTTTTCCTTGGTGTGGAATCTAAACATGGCATTTTTTTGGTTGCTAGCTCGTGTTGGTTCACTTTTCATTCACCTGATCCTACATTGTTTCCTCTGCACTATTTTCTAACCTGAGTTTCTCTCTACGTGGGAGTATCTGTTGTAAGCTTGTAACTTGGGCTCGTGCACTGGTTGAAAACTCAGCTCATTCCAATTGTGATCTGTGCCCCCACGACCTGCAACTCATGTTGTTTGATATCTCTGCTTGGTTGTGGCCTCGTGCTCCTATCTTTGGAAGTCACCTAACCATCTGGCTCATGTACACCAACTCCCTCAGTCATTTCTGGTCTTCTCAGCCTCTATGCAATCTCTCAGTGTCTTTGTTCAAACTCAGCGTGAAAACCTCTCCTGGTATGTGGCCTACCTCTCCTAGCACATGGCCTTCTCACTCTTCCTATCGACTCTCTCCTCTACTATGCACTTTGTTTTGAGCTCTCCTCGTGTTTTCTCCTACAGCTAGAATTTTTTTGCATTAGAAATGTTACACTCTGCACTTTAACCACTCGGATAGGCTCTCCACATTTACGACATTGGGCTCAGTCTTTTTGGTTGACCTCTAACTGTGCTAGTTGTCTCGAGGCTCTCCCACTCCCGCTCGGCATTGGACTCGCCACGTGGGATTCCATTCTCAAGTGCTCGGTCAGGTCATATCAGCACCTTTTCAAAATTGATTATTGGTAAAATCATTATCACCTTTCAAACTACTAGGGTTAAGACCTTTTTAAATGTTTTTAAGGTGCTAAAAACATTTCATTTTATTGGCATTATAAAATTTGGTTTTTTGGCTTGTTTTATTTATCCTTCCTTCGAGTGACGAAGACGGAGGGTGAGGTCCGAGATTGGCAAGAGGCTAATCCCCCCTCGCAATACAAATAAACCCTATCTCAAATTCCATTTTGTTTCCAACGAGCATACATATGACACCTTTTTGCATGCGTTTAGGGTGATTTTTAATTCATTTGCAGGCTTATTGGATTTTTCTCATCGATTCTGAATTGTTTTTTCCTATAACTTTTGACTTGTTTCTCGATCTGAGCACTTCTTTAGTCAAAGTTGCATGTTTTTTTGCATTCTAGATGATGGGATCATTAGTTTTGTAAACGCACTAATTTTATAAAGTGTTGCATTCTGGGGGGTGTCACTGCTTGCTTGTGAAAGCTCTTTTTGGTTCTCTTGAGCCTTGTTCTATCCCTTTTTTCTTATGGACTTGTGAGCGCATCTCGCCACAGTCTTACAACAAAGGGATTCTTTCGTGTGATGTGAGATGCTATTTATCACAAGGCTTTCTCTTCCCCTTCTTGTTTTCTCTCATTCTTTTGCTTGCTTACAGTGTCGATCTGTTGTGCCCTATGAACCTTGATTGTTGTCTCTGCTATTACGCATTATTACATTAATTGCAAGGTGAGTGAAAAACTGGTTCTCGGAACACAGTCACATCTGGTTGTAATCAATGCACTGAACTATAAAGTGCCACAAAAAGGGGGTTAAACTTGTGTTCCTTGGAGGCTCCTCTCATCATGGACATTGAATTTCATCACTCCGTTGTTCAACTAGGACCAGGAAACTACCTACAATGGAAGAATGGGATACTCGATCATTGTATTATGTATAATTTGTTACCACATCTTCTTGGGTTGGCACCTGAACCTATTGACCGCATTCATCACCAAAATTGGTTGAATGAGAATGATATGGCATATGGGATTCTTTGTCTTACTATACCAGAGGACCTTCAACATCAATTAGAATTCACCGAGTCTGCGCACATAGAGCTTGGATCTTCATTCAAAATTTTCATGGAGACTTTGATCCTCCTTCATCTAGTTATGGATCTTCTGATGATCTTGCATCCATGGAGGAAAGTGATTTCACTGATAATTTTTCTTACAAAGGGCCACCCACACATATTTCTATGCATTCCCTTGAAAACTTAGTATTGATCCTATCATAGTTTATAGTGACTCTCCTCCATAGGACTCTTCAGTTGAATTCTCACCTGCACACCATGTTGCCTTAGATCTCAGGTTTTCCCCATCACGAGCATCTACTAGTGGCGTCATATGTGTCAATCAACGTCATATGTGTCGGTGGCATCATTGAGGTTATTTCCATGTTTAGGCATGGGGTTACATAGCACCCCTATTTTTACTTCCTATTTTTGATCTATGAGTATGAGAAAACCTATTCTTCTTACTTGTTATCTTCTTTCCATTGATTTGAATCTTGCATATTGCATTGGCTTGACGTTACCATCGGTGCAACTTTTTTATGGCGCATTGCTTTTTGACATCGGTTCTCATGAATCCCTCTTTCATAAATGAGTACAAACACTTCCAAAAATTGGGTCTTTTACTAATGTTCCCTGATTGGTTAGATGTATACAAACATTTCCCACAAGGGGTCTTATTAATACATTCTACCTAGCACAATAGTTTTTGGTTTTATTATAATAAGAGCAATAAATAATGCTCGAAAGCCTTATACAATAGCTAAAAAAAATGTCAACTTTTATTACACCTTAGATTTCTTACCAGTTGTAGAATCCTCGGTGTCGGCCTAGGCTACCTCAATAGGTGCCCTATGGATCATCAAGTGATATCTCATCTACATATGGATCTAGATGATCCGTTGGAATATAGGTGATCTCTATGTCAGGTTCTAGATGATCTACTGGCACATATGAGTCTGACTTTGCATTAGGATTTGGATGATCCTGGTACAAATGAGCCTAAAGCCTCACAAATTTCACCATGTACAAGAAAAATAACACATCCTGACTCAAACTCCATACACCAGCTATGGTTAATGTGAATCTCCACTCCACTCTTGTCATCTGTCATATAGCCTTATGAGCTATAAGGTAGAAATTTCCCAATGCCACTTTATCCATCTCCAAAGGGACGATGTTAAGTGTGACAATGTCAAAAAATCATCTCTTAACTATAAATCTCAATGCGCAAAATCTAGTAGCCAACCCATGCACTGTACCATCCTCTATACCAAATGTCTTAGTATGAGGAAGTGTTGTAGTAGGTAGTCCCAATCTACGCACCACATCAATAGTTACGTATCCTACTTTGATAGTCCAGTCAAAGGTAAGTGTGAGTGGTTGTCCTTAAGAAACCACTAGAATCCAATGTCTCAAGGAACTCGTGTGTCATAATATGATGTCTAGGTGTTCCACTGGTGTTCGCTTTCCCAATGATGCAAATGGATAACTTGAATTGGGTATTATAATAGCATTGCCCTTTTTTACATCCACTTAGGCCTCATCTCTGGGTATAAGTCCCAAAAACACTCGGTATCATGCCCTCTACCACAATGACCGCACATGACTAGATCTAATAAAGGTATCCTTTCTATGCGGTGCTTATGAATATGTATTTATTCATCTACCTTACTAGGTGGAGCATCTATGCTCTTATGTAACTCTACAAGGTGTTGTTGTTGTTGGATCTATCATTGTCAAACATTAGCAAGGTGGGTTTGAAAATCCACAATCTAGCAATCATAATATTGATGCCAAGTGATCATCAATTGAACCATCGTGTTGATTAAGTAAATCATCATCAATATCTAGAAGAACATGTATAGATCCATCTCTATAATCAAATCCATAGAAACCAACTCTGATACCAACTTGATCTGAAAATTCAAGTTAATTTCTTAAAATAATTGAGACCCCTATAGGTCGTAACTAATTACCGATAAAATTACTCCAAAAGAAACTCAAAATAATGAAAAATTAAAATATTTTGCACATGGGTTGATTACGAGTTCATCAATAGCCTACATCTCCAAAATCTTATAGAACCATTCCACTAGTCAAAATTTGTAAGTATAATATAATTTATTACAATAAAACCTAATTGACCTCTAAACTTGCATAAATAGTACTCTAAAACTTTGAAGGAACACTAATGGAAATTTGGGGACCATCCTCTACCTTGTTGGCACAAAATAATCCTTCAAAACTTGATCGGCCTTCCGGACACTATTAAGACGCCCTATTGTACTCCAATCGACACTCAAGGCTTCGCAAGTAGATAATGTGGTGTTATAGGCCTATTAGGTAGATTTGTAATATCTCCCAATTATAATCTCACCTATTAAAATAATAGGTCTTATAAGTCCTAAAATAAATGACTTATTGCCACAACTCCCAAATTTTTGATATAAGGCTTCTTCACTCTCTTATACTCTTCCTTTAAGCTCTAAGAAAATAGATTAGAGTTGTGTTTTTTTACAATGATGGTTTGGGCCCCTTTATATAGTGTAAATCCCCCCCCTAAAATTTTATTTAAAACTTGTATCCCTCCATCCATACAACAACCAATTTTTTGGCCGAGTTGGCTGGGCCACTCCACTTGCAAATGCAGGGTTGTGGGTTCAAATCCCTCTTCCCACAAAGTCGTTGACCGTTTTAGCATGGGGTTGTGGCTTTTTTAATCACCAAGTGATAATATCTCACATCGTTGGGTAGAAAATAGGGGTGGCGCTTTATATACCAACCGACCTTCCATTTAAAATATGGCTTCGCCATGTATGCCCCTTTTCCCGGGTCTCCCAATGATTTACCGAGTTGTGGTTTGAATATGAAATTGCTGTGGTGAGTTGGCTATGTAGGTTCATTGCTTCCTTCATTATGCTAGTAATTATGGGCACCGAACTTCTTGGTAGGCTATCAAGTAATGAGGTTGATTTGTGTATAATCCACCAAGGCATAATGGATAAAAACAATCTCATGAAATGTGAATAGATAATCTACCAACAAATGACATTGATACACCCAATGTTTCATGAGCAGCTCACCCATTGTAACAATGTAATGATTTGCCTCATATCTAAATACATAATGCATAACTCAAAGTGATTGCTAATGCAATTTAGCTCGATGTCAACTCGGTTAGAACCGATTAAGTGGTGGAAAGCCATGTGGTGGCTTGAGGACCCACCATATCGGCAATGAGATATATTCATCCTAATAAGGGTCGGGCTCCCTTCTGTAAAAAAATTTGATCCTCTTTTTCTCGCAACCAACTTCTCCCTTGTCAAAAAATAGAGAATGGAAACATCACACCGATTACATGATCTCTATGCCAATCTGTCATGAGTTGGCATCGCTTTAACCACCTCACCCTTGCATTGACCTCAACTTTAAATAACCACCATTTGAATGTACGAACTCCATTTTCGATGTTCAAATAGTCGAAAAAAATATCTCAAAGTTAAATTATGTCCTATTTAGATTCTAAAAGAATTAGGGAACATTGTGTCCTCCATATTTGACCTCCAGATCATCAAGGAAAAAAATGTTGCAAATAACGATCTTTTCAAGAGTTATAAGAATAGGGTATGGAATCTTATTGAATATTTCTAAAAATTTAATATTATTTCTATATTGAGGAAGAAGAATGAGGCTTTGGGAACACTTGAAACATTTGGGGCAACATTTTTGTCATTGAGAGCATTAAGAGAGACAAAACACAGCCCCACATCAAGATAGTTGTGAGGCTTGTGGTCCTAGACAACAACATAAGTTGGTAGGTTTTCGTGAATGATCAATAGATTATCAATTTCCTATAATAAGAAGTTGAATTCTCTACTAAGAATTAGGATAAATTAGAGTACCAAGATGCGGGGATCGGGTAAATGTACTGTTGCATATGAACAAATTTTGAAAGGGGATAGTGACTCTAAAATCGATATTCAACCCAAATGATCAGTTCATAAGGGAAAAGAAAATATCCTAGCCAAAGGAGAAGATTCATAGCCCATTTTGTTAGGGAAAGCAAGATACTCTTGATTATAAAGGTAATTACTTGAAAAGTAAAAATATGATTTCATTCAGCTCTATCAAGACTTCTTAGAGGTCTTTTCCTAAAGTTATGAATACTTGAGAGGGTTTAATCTAAAATTGGCACAACATACAATTAAGGTGGATCTAGAAGCCAAAGCCATCAGGTAGAAGAAAAGGAAAATAAATCCTCATATTTAACCTCTCATGAAGAAAGAGTTGAATAAGATAATAGAGGAAAACATCATATTTTTGATCAAGAACTTAAGATGGGTTACAAATCTTATGTCGATCAGGGGAAGAGGAATGGGGAAATCAAGTTATGTGTGGACTTTCGGGATTTGAATAGGTCATCTCTCAAAGATCACTATCTCTGCTACCCTCTATGGAGAAAATATTGTAGGTAGTAGTGGGATCAAAAAGATTCTCTCTCCTAGATGGATACTCAAGATACAATCAAATTATGGTGAAAGAGGAGGATCAGTTCAAAATAACCTTCACCACAAAATGGAGCACTTACGCCTATAGGAAGATGTCATTCAGACTTTCAAATGTAGGAGGTACATTCCAGAGGCTATAGATATGGTTTTCAAGGGGCTGATAAATAAGATAGTTCTTATGTATTTAGATGACATCACTATATTCTCCAAGAATGCTTTGCAGACCACCTCTTCCACCTTAGGAAAGTGTTCCAAAGATGTAGGATATTTGGAGTCTCTCTACATCCAAAGAAGTGTATATTCATAGCTCATGAAGGTAGGCTCTTGGGCGGGCCACATTGTGTCTAAAGAGGGTTTAAAATTGATCCAAGAGAGATTCAAGGCCATCCATGCTTTGGCATTTCCAAGTCACAAGAAGGATCTCTATAGCTCCTTAGGGAGGGTTAATTTCGTTCAAATATTTGTACCATATTTTTTTGCTCTGGTCAAACCAATAACTATGATGTTAAAGAAGATCATGAAATTTAAGTTGAGAACGGAGGGAAAGGAAAGTTTTGAAGCTATCAATAATGTTATATCTTAAACTCCAACTCTCATAAATATGGACTTCTCCAAATAAATATTTCTCTATGCCTTCGAGTGGTTCGGACATCATATCTTCAATCTTGGTACAAAAAAACAAGGAGGGATCCGAGTAGCCCATAGATTTCTTCATTACGAGCCTAGAAGATTATGAGGTAAGGTACTCCATCTAAAGGCATGTACCTTCTATTATAATAAGTTTGAAAAATTTTAGGCACTTGGTTTTAAATAATAGAATTTTTTTTTTAGTATCTCATGTCGAGTCAAAGAATTCTTCTTGAACAAATATTCAAATGAGAAGTGGGCGGGATGGATCAACCATGTAGTGGAGTATGACATAGATATCAAAGTCACCAAATTTTTCCATAATAAGGGATTACATTAACATCTAGCTTCCATCCAACATGTTGATTCAAATCATGGAGAAGAGGGTATTTTGGTGTTGTAATAAAATTAGGAGCAAGTGCAGGGAACTATAATCACCCCTTGTTTGAATCATAATATGATGTAATTTATTCAAATAATTCTATGTCCTTCGAGTTGAAAATAGAAAAGAGAAGGTATTTTAACTCCAAACCATCTCGTATGTTCTCATTGATGGTTTCTTGTTCAAAAGGGACATGAATGGAGTTCTCTTAAGATGTGTTAGAACATACCAGATTGAAAAGATGCTACATGAGTTTCATGATGGAGAGGTCAGAGGTCACTTTTCTCCATGGGTAATGGCTCTCAGGATAATGAAGGTAGGATATTTTTGGCCCATAGTATTTAGTGACTACTACACTTGGATCAAGAAGTGTAATAAATGTTCCTTCTTCACGAGTAAATAGAAACTAGCATCCTTTCCACTTCACCTTATTTCTATAAATGAGCCATTTATGCAATGGGGATGGATTTCATTGGAGTGTTTAATCTAAATTCAATACAATTTCACAAGTGTATTATTACGACAATAAACTATTTCACTAAATGGACGAGAGGCGGTGGCACTCAAAGAAGTAAATGAGGCTAGCATTCTATACTTTTATGAGGGGTAGTGACAAGGTTTAGACTCCCAACCATCATCATATCGACAATGCCTTGGATTTTATAGGGGCAAAAATATCTGAATGGGAATTGAAAAATGGCATTTATTTAATCCCCTCATCAAATTATTACCCTCGGGGTAATGGCTAAGTTGAATCTACCAATAATTTTTTTCTAAGGATTATAAGGAGAAATCTAGATGAGAACCAAAGAACTTGGAATACCCACTGAAATCAGCCTTGCGGGATGATAAAATCACTCCTAAGAAGTCAAATGGTTACTTGCCATTCAATTTTTTCTATGGAAGGGAAGCAAGGTTACCAATATCCCTAGAGTTACCAACATTAGAGCTCATCAATCAGATGGAGTTGTTTGAGTTTGAAGCTATGGAATACGGGTACATAAAGTTCTTGGAGCTAGAGGAGTTGAGAAACCAGGCCATAAAGACAATAGAGAAGTACCAAGCTCAAGTTAAGATGGTATTTGATAGAAAATACAAAAATAAAACCTTTTAAGAGGGAGACTTGGTTTTGAAATGGGATGTAGATCAAGCTAAGCCGGGTAGTAATTCCAAGTTTGATGTTATATGGAGTGGTCCCTACATGGTCACATGATGTAAGAGTAATAATGCTTTCCAGCTATCTAAGTTGGATGGTGAAGAAATATATATTCTAGTCAATGGAATCTACCTCAAGCACTATTACTAAAAGGAAGAAAATTCTCACCCTTGTATATATTAGTCTAGGCTTCTAATTCCTCCAAGTGTTGTAGCACATTGCTCTATTGTAGTTTAGGGTTGCTTTTGTAATAAGTGTTTGTGCACTCTCTGCATGTTCCATTTGGGATGTGTATGACTTTGTTTTTGTATATAGTTGTGCTTTGTTGCTCTTACACTTTCTAGTTTTAGGAAGGGTCTCATGATGGGACATCCAGTCTCACACCCGGGTTTTTCCAAAAATGGCATGCCCCAGAAGTGTTCTAGAAGTCTATAGGATGAATTCTAGAGTGTCATACTAGTTTCAATAATTAGTATGAATCCATTCCCAATGGATCCATAGGGTCACTCATCTTTCGAGATCTAATAGGAAGATCATTTCGTAAGTCACCAATTGTTATCCATTTTTGCACCCCTACAAAATGGAAAACTTAATAGGTTGGAGTGTTGGTAGTTGATGGGGAAAATAAATTATTTTCACTCTTCGGGGTAGATCTTAATTTGGCTTAGTTGGGTTGATTTCTACGGAAAATGGGCTAGGTTGGACAACCGAGCCGAGTCGGGCCAATTTGGGTTGGATAGGTAGGTTAGATGAATAGGTTAGATGGATGGGTTGGATGGCTAGGCTAGATGTTTTGGTTACATGACCGAGTTGGATGGCTAGGTTAGATGGTTGAGATGAATGGATGTGTTAGATGGCTAGGTTAGACGACTAGGTTGGATGGTCAGCTGAACAATGATTGAAGTTAGAGTAGCTCAAGTAGGGAGCTTAGAATACAAATAGGAGATCAGGTTTTGACGTGGCACAACGTGAAGATGACAGGGTTGGATGGAAGAGAGGCGACCATCTAACCCCCTTGGTTAGATGGGCATGGGTTGTTTGACCGTCTAACCCCTTGGTTGATGACTCGGTATGGTCATCCCATTGATCGATGTATGACCGGGAAAGATAGACGAGTCGGCCAACCTAGGTTGGACGGGTTGTATAGGCACATGTTGGATGGCTTGGCTCGGTGAACAAGATATAGGTTGAATGGGTCACAAAGGTTCAATGATTTAGAGTACGACGGAAGGAAATGAGGTTGGAAAGGTCACATGGTCATATGATTCATTCACCGATGTATGCGTATGGAGAGAGGATAGACGGCCATCTAACCCCACTTATTTGGATGCGTCATAAATTAGACAGTGGTGGTGGATCAATTCTCAGGTTGTATGGCCAATGCAGATAGATGGTTTTCAAACCCCACTTGGTTGGATGACTCGTGGATCATAGGCAAGGGAAGGTGTGAAAAGACATTTCAATTACCTATAAGGTTATTTAATGCAACTTTTTG
This sequence comes from Taxus wallichiana var. yunnanensis, assembly GCA_018340775.1. NCBI lineage: Eukaryota > Viridiplantae > Streptophyta > Pinopsida > Cupressales > Taxaceae > Taxus > Taxus wallichiana. The sequence goes on from CM031240.1 coordinate 590,031,542, forward strand.
ATATTTAATGCTACTTTTGAGAATTTAAGCATGAAAAGAAAGCACAACTAGCAAAGTTGCGAGCGAGCATAATGGTGGTAGTTAAGGTGGTTCAACTACCTGTAAGGCATTTAATGTAGGAAATTTGGGTAAATTTTCTATAAATTATACTCAACCCCCTCATTTTTTGGGGGGATTATCTGAGAATTTGTAGAGGAACTCTGCTGAAATTATTCCATAAGCTTTTCTGTGAGCTTTGGGCCTCAAATATGGGCTATTTGTGAAGGATTCTTACCTCCTGCTTGCATTGTAATGGATTGTGCGCCATTTTAAGAAATGAAATTGATGTTTTGTGTCCTTTTTCACTCTTACTCAATTTACATTACATTTCTTTTTCTTTTACATTACATTTGTAGGTATCTTGTGCATGTCTCATTATTTTGTAGGGGCTAGATTTGTTGTGTTCTAAAAAGATGGAGACTTGAGTGTAGTTTTAGATTATGGCACCTATGTATGCCCTCTCTTACCTCATTTCGTCCCTATTTTCACTCACTAGGAATCTCTCCACCCCTTTTCTTGGTGTTATTGCCCTCCCTAGCTTAGGATTTACATTTCATGCATTTCTCTCTCTTCCCTAGTCCCTTGGAAATCTAGGTTAGCTTTAGAGTAGTCACATTTTTCCTTTCTAGGAGTAGTGTTAGCATTAGGGATAGGTAGAGGAACCAACCTTCTCTAGAGGCCTATCTTAGTTATGTGGGTCCCACACCTCGAGACAAGCCCATGTTAGTCAAAAGTAGGGTTTTGTAATGCACAAATCCTAGGGTGCTACTTTTTTGACATAAAAATTACCTACATCAATGGCTTTGCACACACAAGCTATTTAAATGAGGAAAAATATGCATGTCTCTTGAACACTTAAGTTCACTAATATAATATGAATGCAAGAGTCACTAAAACAATATGTTAGTGTTAAACAAAACTTAGAGATTTCGAAAAGTTTTTGAAATTTATAGAAAACACATTGGTTTTCCAATAAAACCAATAATAGAAGGTTTGCTTAGCTCATCATTTAATGAAACAAAGAAAACTAATCACCTCTCCACTATAACCACACTCATTCCCCACCTAATATTTTCATAGGAAGCACTATCGATCGAGCTTGAAGGTTTTAATGTAGTTGTAATTATGAAATCCTGAAATAAAATGAGAAGGGAAGGTTATGTTAATTAAGGAAAGGAATGAGATTATTATTATTATTCACCTTGTAGATGGCTATGAAAGGATGGTCCATGTCAAGGTTTCCATTTCCGAGGTTGAGAGAGAATCCCATGCCAAATTTAGTCCCCATGACATTTATCTTGAATTTCCCAACCAACACATTTCTTGACTTGGTTCTAAATAAAGGGTATCTCTTCCCAAAGGAACCACCACCCTCCACATTGTCTCTCTTAAACTGCGTGACTAGAAAATTTGGCTTATTCACTTTGTAACCTGATGCTTTGTGTAAAAAAATTGTTCACCCCAAAAAAAAATTAACGAAGGGATCCTCATATTAGTAGTCACAATATATATCTTCCCAAAGGCACTGAAAACCCTCTACATCTCTAGGTGCAAGTCCTTCATGTAAAAATTAGGAAGAACTACTCGTGAATCCAATTCGATGTCACAAATCTTGAGTGAGGTAAAGGAAATGAAAATGAGCATTTGAATTCCCATTGATTCAGAAAAATTTAGATCAGGGGCTCATAGGCTAAGAGAAGAATTCCTTAGAGGAGGCCCTCGACCTCTTTAGTGACTAGCATGAAGTAAGGAAAAGACGTCCTGGATGTGAGCATGGAAAAATATGAATCTACTTCCACCACTTCGGTCTCCTAATCATGTGACCTATAGTTGTTACTTAGATTGATCCCCATATCTAGTTAGTATGTAGAATTAACCCAAATGGGGTATGAGAATATAGGAAATACAATATTTTTGGTTTATTTTCTGGTTGAGTACTATCATTAGTATATGTTAAAATTATACAATCTATTATTTCCTCGTGGCTTGACATATTATTAGTTTTTGGAGATGGAACTTGGCATAACATATTGTCTCATTTCGTAAAGAATGGCCTTTGATTCAAATACAACTTAACCATTTGGAGGTGGGCCTTTAGGTAAAATTTCTATGCTAGAATATACCCACTTCTAATTACTCTATAATATAAATAATTATGAGAAGAAATATTCAAGTAATTGTAAAATCCCACAAACATGAAAACAAGAACTAGAAAACATGGTAATCTTACATCCTTAGTTGTCAATTTCCAAAATAATTAATTGTCAATCTCCCAAAAAAATAAGAGTAGACAAAACATAAGAATGTTGATGATACCCAGAGTAGTAATATAATCATGTATAATATGAAATTTCTATAATACACATATTTCTTAATGGATTGCATAAAAGACAATGTTTAGCTATATTTAAGCTCCATGAATATGTGATTACATTTTTCACCATGATATTCCAATCCTAGCAGCCATAAATCTTGATGTACATTTATTTGATGCAACCTAAAAAAAAATTAGATTAGTGATCATTAGGCTAGTTATTACATTCCAGATAACAAAATTAGTAATTATTTCCCTAAAAATTGGGCTAAGCTCCATTACTTATGGTTACATATTCCAACACGATATTATAATCCTAACAACTTATAATCTTAAATTTTATTTTATTGCGTTGATAAAACACAATGAACATTTAGGATTAGTGGTTTTAGGCTAGTTATTACCTTCCATACAACCCAATGATGAAAAGATGTTTTATGATACCAATTTATATGTATAAGAGTTTAATTAATATCCACATGTATGACTTAATCACAATTGGTTTAATATCTGTAAATAAAACATGGTATGTTATTGAAGTGAACATTTTCATGAAAACCTTGGGATAAGTACCATTAGCAATGGTTTTTAAATCAACCCAAATATTCATATTAACAGACGATAGATCCTTGTTGTTGATCTATTCAAAAATAGTGTTAATCATTCTAATTTGTATTTGATAGCTTGTTAATGCATTTCCTAATGACCGCTAAGCTCTAAATATCTTACATTGATTTGTTATAGGCATATAGTCTTTTATAATTTGATTGTCTAGTATAAAAATATTTCTTGATGACTTGCATAAAATCCAATGATTAGTTACACTAAGCTCTATTACTATGGTTAGATGTTTTAACATGATATGGTAAGCCTAGCGTCCACTAGCCTAGTTAGTTACAAATTATTAATGTTTTTATTTCCATTTATAGGTGATATGTCTTCTTTGTCACACTCCATTCATGGAAATCCCTTTCATTGAATGTGTATATTGTTGGAAGAAAATAAATGAAGAATGGTTTGTATAAATCCATTCCCGGAAAAATACCATGCCAACATGTGGTTGTTTTTTGTTGATGATGATGTAAAATAGGAATTTGGTATGGTTATATACTTAAATTTTAATTCTACAAACAATACATATTCAAGTTGAACACATTGACATTGAAATTAATAAGTGTATTATTCTTGATATGGAGTTGGAAGATTCCTTATTCAAGAAATGAGAAATGTAGACCTAATAAAAAACCATATTAATTATTATGCTAAATATGGTTATAATTTGGGGATTTTATAAACTTATGACAAAACCGGCTATTTAAATGCATCAAAATTCATAATGGCATGATTTCAATATTCAAAAAACTCTATATATACGATAATACCTCTTCTGTTTGTCATAATTTGAATAGAAAATGTTTTCTTTCTCCAATGAAACATGTCAAGTTATTCAAAATGCTAAGGATATATTATTTTTGTAAATTGGAGATAGACACCTCTCATTCAAAGTTTCACGGGATAAAAAATAATAATAAATCTTTTCCATTGTTAAATAAAGTTACCAAGATATTCAGAAGGTTGAATCTTCAACCACTCAATAGTTTGATTTTTTTGTTCAATGGTGATGTATTTCAAATAGAAGTTTTAAAATTCCACGTAGCACCTCCAAAGTATCAATATCATCCTCTAGATGAGGATAATGTTGACCTTCTTGTCCATTCTATGTTGATAAATGTTATTCCTACATAGAGGACATAATTCTTCTTCCCTTCTTGTAGTCTACAAAGGAGGTTGTGGAACTTAAGGATCTAGATGAATTTAAAAGGGATGATGTGCACTACTACATACTAGATGACCAACATATAATTTATTCCCAAAAATATTAGCGAAAGGCACTTACAAGTCTTTACATTTTAAGATAAAGTTTTTAAAGGCTCACATTTTATCTTCAAAAGCATCTAGTGAAGCCATTATTACTATTTGTAAGCAACAAAATGAAGTAAACAAAACTTGGATTGAAACCAAGTTTATTGATTTTCTCTACAAGGATCGATCGGTTTGGCAATCACTAGGATGTCCTCAGAGGCCCAGAGTGGGAAACATAAATAATTAGGAGTGGAGGGTAATGAATTTTAATTTTATTGCATTAGTATTTATCATTTATTTTTTAATATTCACAAAGTAAATATACTATTTGTGCTTTGAATATAGAGATTTGAGAAGTAATTTCTTGCTATTTTCATCATACAAAATCCAGATATTTTATATGACAAATGGAATTTTCTATTATTTCATGACGATATATGGAGTAAATGGAAAACAAAATTTGAGTTTTTAAATCATGTGGGATTGTTTTTCTCCTTTTAAGGATAACATGCCTAACTTTTAGGAAAATTAACTGACAAGGTTCATGAAAAAAATCCTTTAGGGATGCAAGAGGAATGACCAATGAAGAACTATTAATACTAGCTGAAAAAGTGTAATTAGGGAATGTATGACTAACTAGATTTGTTGAGGTAGGTGTCATAACAGAGACATTTGAATCTTACAACCAAAGAGTAAAATGTGGAAGACAAATGAGAGAAAAATTTCTAAAGTATTTGAAAAATAAACATCCAGATAATATTGTATTGGCAAAATGCAAATGAAGCTAATGTTATTGAAAAATTAGGACTACATGAATCTCACTATCACCATTGTTTGTAATCTTGGGAGAAGAGAGAATAGTAAAAATAAAATATGATTCCCAAGGAATTGAAAAATAAAAAAATAAAAAAATGATCGTAAAGTGGTAGAGGTTCTTCCAATCAAGCTCAAAGAATTTTAGACAACTATGTGATTTCAAAGGAAGAAGATATGTCGAAAGGATGAAAGACACATAAGATATTACTTGTCAATGTGCATATCCCTTCCATCTTATGTCAACTATATCATCTATCCATTGACTAATCCATTAAATGTAGATTATCATATAGGATATATTTCTATAATTTTTCTAGTGATATATCTTCTAAAGTAATAATGGACATTCTTAGAATTGGTAGATATAGTCTCATTGAATTGTATTATTATTGTTCTCTTACCAATTTAACATTCAAAAATCATTGGAAGGCGGTGGCGCAGTCTCCACTGATAGATCCGTGGCTACTAGTAAAAATCTGAATGGAAACAAGGAATTCAGGGGTCCTTCTTCCATGAAGTCACAGGCCCGAGGGTTTGGAAAAACTAGCTTTGGATCAAGCTCACGACATGGGGTCCCTATTGCTCCCCTCAATGGAGAAAATGTGGTTTGGCAGAGTGGCGGATCTGATTCGATACCTACACTCTTTCCTGAAGTGCTGAACCAGGGAGGTGGAAGGGATACAGATAATGGAAGATCCAATGGTCCCTCCTTCACCGATATACTATCTAAATAGTCAAAGACTACTGTAAAGACTACTATGAAGCCTGTTGAGAAAAATCCATGCATTACCTTTGGAGAAGAAGTCCTTGAAACAGAGTCTTTCTATCAAGAACATGCCTTAATTTGTAGATTCGCTGGACTTTGGCCTAGTTTACCAGTCCTACACGAATGGATCTCCAAGCACTAGATCCCACTTCTAGGAGGAAGGTTAGATCTCTACCCATGTGCTAAAGGTATCTTCATTGTTGCTTTTGAATCCATAGATGATAAGGTTATCATTTCTAATCATCTTTGTAGAAGCTGACAAAATACCTTATTTTAAAACCACTGGTTCCCATCCTTGACCCTCTCATATGATAATCTTTCTCATAAAAACACAAATTTGGATCAAATTACCCCACCTTACCATGTAATTTTGGAATCAAAATGTCCATAGCCATAGGCAATACATTGGGCAACATCATTAACATAGACTCCCAAACCTTTGAATTCACACATACAACCTATGCAAGAATTCTTATTGAGCTAAAGGTGAAAAATCGAACTTGGACTCAACCTCTAGACTAGACTTCGAGGGCCTACCTTTTAGTTGTAGGAATTATTTCTCTTTGGGACATTATGCTTTAGTTAATTTTGAAATGATAAAACACAAAAAGGAGAAAAGTTCTTTGGAAAAATGCCCTCCTGGAACATTTGAGATTCGATCCTTCGATATCCCTATTAGTTAGAAGGAAGACATGGGTGGAGTCGGTCCTAAATCCTTTGAAAGAGCTTAAAACCATGTAAATAAAGAGTCCTCTAGGGAGGAGACACAAAGTATTGGAATCACTTAAAACAAGAAATTTCATAGCGGATAAGGAGAATATTTTTCATCCAATTAAGGATTAGGAAATTCTCATTCCTTTACACAAATCTATGGATGAATGGATTACGGTTAAAGGGGGCCTTGAAGAAGAAAAATATGAATTGAAAATAGTAGTAATTAAGATGTTACTTTGTAGAATCAGACAAAGATTTTGCTAGCTCTTATCATTTTAGGCTCAAAGTTTTAGACTATTATGATTTCAAGGAAGAAGATTGTTATGTGGTTTAGGTGTTGTTTAGTTGTTGTTTTTAGCCTTTCATATTTTCAGATTGTTGGATTGTTGGATCAACTAATTCTCTTGGTAGATAATTTCTTATCATTGGGCTTATTGTTCATATCTATTCTCGATCCTCTTTGGTTATGTTACTCTTCAAATATATCTGGCTTTTGAGTCATGTTGTACAAGGTTATAGTTCCTTTCAAAAAACTATTTACCAATAATAAAAAAACATTCAAAATGTTAAGAGAAACATTAAAAAATACATGGAAAAGGTTAAAGATAAGGGAATCAATTATGGATGGATGTTACATATTCTATGAAAATAATGGGATATTTAAAATATTGTGTCTTTTGTACACTATAACTAGTGTGCACAATTTTTACACTGAAGATGATGAGAGAGAAATAATCAAGAAGGATTGTATGGAGAAACGACCCAAAATAATTGTGACTACAACTAAAATTTAACTACAGGGAAAGACATATCTTTTTTTGTGAGAGATATTATGATTTTGGTTTTATATGTTCACTTGAAACTCTTTCCAAATTATCCATTAATAGTTCTTTACGGTGATAATGTTTCATTACGTGCTTTGGTTGACTCAAGTCTATATATAATTTTTATTGTTGAGACACATGATCAATAATTTTATGTAAAACATTACTATTCTCATTTGAAAAAGGTTTGTTGATTAAGAAAACTTGAACAAATCTTTTAGTTTAATTCCTTTGAACTGAAATAAGCTACTAATACACTCAATATTTATGCAGATGACCAACAAAGAGAGGAAGTAACTTTCAGTTCCAAGCCACTTCAAATTCTTTGAGACATCGATTTCTTTACATACAATTGATTCAACTTGTTATGCCAATTTTCTACCCAAACAACCAATGAATATATACAAAGTGATTAGAATTTAATCATTTTATAAAATAATCATTGCATTATGTTTTTGTTTTTCATGGTTTTTACTTACTTGTAAATGCTTTACTTTTTTACAATGTTGATGAAAAATTTGGAGGGCGTGGGCACATCATGCACAAATAGGAAGTAAGAATTTGGAATGTTAGTCATGTGAAATTATAGAAAAAACATTTATAATCCCCAAAAATTTATAGGAACCCATTACAACTAAATAAATACAATGAACCAATTTTCATAGAGCAATAAAAAAGTGGTCTATTTTTTATATTTATTTGATACCATTCCCATACGAAGCATCAAAGTCGCTAATCTCCCCATTTTCATCATTGGTTGTCTAACTAAGTATAATCCAACCAATAGTGGTTTTGGCTATCATTTGTTAATCTAGGTCTATAGCTAAGCAATAATTTCCAGCAAAGGTTAGTACAATGCACAAAATAAATTTATTTCATTATCTCATTTACCTCAACATGAAATTGATTATGAATTGCTTAATTTTAAAAATAGAATTTCCATCACAAGAACCAAAAATGGGTCGGGGTGAAGCAAGCCCATTATACGAGCTCAATTGGTGACTATTACACTCTTGGAATTTTGTTTGTTTTAATTAGTTATAATTAAATTAAGGTAAATTGAAAATAAAATTATTTACTTCTATGCAGCTATCCAAAAGGATTATTTACTTATTTTAGATTTGGAGGGTTTGCTATATGAGAAAATCCAAAACCATAAGGAGATGAAATTCAATTTTTACAAGGAGATTATCAACCTATGAGGAGGCCCTAAAGAATATTTAAACTTACTATCAAACAAATTTGAAGTTATTTTCTGTTTTAACAATCTATATTTTGCTTTGAATTTGAAAAGCTTTGAAAAAGATTTTAAAAAGAATAGTAACTGAATTGACACCAATACTTACTTAGGGAAAATAATATTGCAATGTACAATATGGAATTATGATGAAAGATCTACGAAAGGATTGTAGTAGCGAATATATTTTTTCAGCTCTGCAGAAACATTGTGTATCAAAATAGGTACAAAGGGAAACCCTCTAGAAAATTTTATGGTGGGGAGGAAAATAAATGGATAAAATTATTCTAAAGATATGTGGTTGGTGACTGATTTTTATAAAAACTTATCATTGATAGTGCCTCGGGGTTTTAATGTTGTAGAGGGTGTCAAAAAATGGAGAAAACAAACACTAAATAACTATTTACCTTTTCAAAAAAAAATTATAACGATATTTAAAATTATAAAGAAGATACATTCATACATTCCCTTTTTGTTTTATATGTTGAGATTTTACATTTATAAGTTTGGAGTATTTATATCTTCACTACGTATAAGTTGAGAGTATAGATTTATAAGTTGTTTGTGTGAATTACTAAAATAAAGTATTATCATAATAATATTTTGAAATATTTTTATTGATCAAATTAGGAAGCCTAAATTAATTCTGATCTATTTTCATACATTCAATTAGGAAGCCTTGAAAATTATTAGTTTGGGTAGTTGAAGGTTTGTTTTTTGGAATTTTTTGTATTGGCAACAAAATACCTCATAATAGGGTTCTAAATTTTACACATGGAAATACTAAAAACTTTAAATGAGTATCTAGTTGTGCTTTGATAAGAAATGCAACATAACATTTTTATGTTTCCTTGTGGTCTACATGTATGGATTCAACACTTGTGAAGTAAATTTTCATTGAAAAATTATTTGGCTATGTGATACCCACTTCAAGTTTGTTTTAGGAATTGGCCAATGTAAGATTGAAACAAGTACCAGTTAGTATATACTATAAAAATTTTGTAATGTCTATGGTGAAAAAATATTATATTGATCAATGATGAGAGATTCATGTCTTATGATGTTAATGAGAAACTACTCTCAAAACAACAACTTGTTGGAGATTCGATGGAAAAATATAAAAATAATTCATTGATTTAATATCAATTGTGTACATGGATGAATCATACAAGACAACACAAGAACATGTGTAGATCGTTGAAAACCTTCAAATGCACTATTAGTTCTTGAATTATATTTATTACTTCCAAAATAAACACTGTATACGCATTTATATGGAATAAAATAACTTCCTTAAAGTTTTTAAAGATCATGGTGTGAAAAGCTTTTTTTTCGATTCAATTTTTTTTCAACAAAAATATTATTCCTAGTACAATGTGAAAAAAAAATGCACCTTTTATTTTTGTCCAAATTCACCACCCACAACCATTTGATTATGTTTTTATTCATTTGCAGATAATAACATATGCAACATGAAACTGATAATATTTGATATAAATGGTGTTTTGGAACACACCATTCACAAGGATGATTCATCACATGAGATGTTAAAAAAACTTGGCGGCGATCTCATGCAAAATCAGACCTAATGTCAAATATTTCTTGCACCATTCCAAAAAATTTAAAATAGTACTATGGACATCAGCAAGAAAGTAAAATGTTAATGACATGATTCCTTCATTCCTTCGATACATTGGATTGTACATTGACAAATTCAAGTTTATATTTACACAAGAAGATTACATCGTGTCCAAATGTACCGATTATCAAGGTTCCAGGAATCCAAACTTATTTCTCAAAATATTAGCACCATTTGGTGCAATTTTAATGCATATTACAATTGAAAAAAATAGTGCTTATAGATGACTCTTTAGAAAAAAACAAGTTCAATGATGTGAGGAACTACCTAATTGCTAAGACATTTAACATATGATCTAAATCGACAGATAATTACTTGATAGATGAGTTGTGGCCTATGTTGCAACCATTGAAGGATGTGGAAGACGTATGAGATATCATTAAATCAAAAATCCATTATAATTATTTAATGTCCCTAAATTTATTTGAAAGCACCATTCTGTAATTCCTTTTTTTTTTGATTTACGAGTCTATCTTTGGGAATGGTTTTACACTTAACTATGTTATGAAAAAAACATAGAATTCATTTCTGTAGTGTGTGAGTCTATCTTTAGTAATGGTCTCATATGTATATATATGGATGTGGAAATGGAGTACAATTACATAACCATGTTATGAGAAAATATTAAAATGTTTATGTTTATGTATAATGTAAGAGTCTTTCTTTAGCAATGTTATAATATGATAAAGGCTTAAAACATTTTTCTTTCAATATATATGTCAAGGCTATATAAAAATGTTAAATAATATTTTCCGATATGGTGGATTCTATTTTGATTAATGTTAATTTACTTAATGTTTGAATATTCCTTTAGTAAAGTTATAATATGTAAATATGGCCTACTAGAGGAATGGTATTATAATTAATTACATAATAAGTAGGTGATGTTATCAAATCATTAAATTTTTGATATTTTAAAAAGTGATTTAATGTTATAGTCTAAGAATATTTTTGCGTACTCATCTAACTAAGTCAGAGGATTTGAAAGAAATGAAAAGGATTGAAGATGAAGTGACAATGGGATAGCTTTCCCTTTTTGCAATCCTTAAGCAGTCACATGATATAAGTTCCAATTCCAAAGAATGACATACCAAGCTTTAATGTTGCTTCAAGAAGGAAGATAATAAATTAAGAGATGATGCGGTAGATGGAGATAGGAAGAGGGAGTGACATGGAGATAGAGAAATAAATAATAGCTTGTTGAGAGGATAATATTAGATGTTGGATTTTTATAGCATTTCATTCTGCCAAGGGGAGATACTAATGGAAATTGATATCTGAGTTGTATCAAGGGTTAAATTAGATTGACTACTAAATTCCATGAGGAAGGGAAGAAACTTATCAAACTATCATACATGTCAGCTTAGGAAGATCCTACATTTAGGGAATGAAATAATTGAATAGATTGTAAAGCTTAGTGTGTCAAACTTCATTATTTTCCAATGTATCCATGGTAGCCATACTTGACAAATTACTCTCAATAGGAGTCCATATGGTTCTATTGACTTGATTAAGTTTATGATTATTTTTGTGGAACTTATGAATGCACTAGTTTCAATGGTGGTTGGGAATTTAAGGATTTGACAAATTCCCAACCACCTCCACAACTAGTGCTTTCATAAGTACCATGTAAACAATCTTAAACTTACTTGAATCAATGGAACCATTTGGACTCCAAATGAGAGAAATTTATTGAATTATGGTTAACATTGCAACATTGGTCTTACTAGCACATGTGCTTATGCACAAAAAGTAAATTCTCATCAGTAAATAGTGAAGATTCATACTCTCTACTCTATACTCTATTCAGTTTCTTCATTTCCCTGAATGTAAACTCTTCCCAATCCAACATGTCTGATATTTTTAACTAGTTTCTCCCCTTTTGCAAGGGGTTTTGGCTTTGAAACAAGGAAATAAGACTACTCATAAACTTTCCTCATAATTCTAAATGAAATTGGAGGTATCTCACATCTATTATTTGTCATTAACAATATCCCTTGGTGGAATGAAATGTAATTTGAATCTATCATCTAACACTTTCCTTTTAACCAAATGTTCTCCATTTCTCTATCTCCTTCCATTTACTCCTCCTCTCTTCATCTCCACCCTCATCTCTTAATTTCCTAGCTTCATTCTTGATGCTATGCTAAAGATTATTCTTGCATTCCTTGGTAGTGGATCTTTAACATGTAGATAATCAAGGATTCTAGTAAGGGTGGGATCTCCCATTGTCATTTCATAATCACTCTTCTTGATTTATTTTTTATCTTCTAAAATGGGTAGATGAGTACACCAATATATTTTGATTCTGTTAATTAAAAAACAATTTAATAAGGTCAAATTTTAATAATAAAAAAGCATTTCCAACTTATTTTTCACATCTCAATCATCTCCTAATTTATTTTCTTAAGAATAACTCAAAGGAGCCATATTTTAAGTCATAATTAAAGTCTAACTACCACTAGGATTTTACTTAAAAGAACCATATTTAAAATCACAATTAAATCCTAGCAGCCCCTAGTATTTTAACAACTTATAAAAACCATATTTGAAATTGTAATTAAGGCATAGCTGTCGCTAGGATTTTAACAACTTAAAGATCCCTATTTAAAGTCATAATTAAAGCCTAGTGGCCACTAGGATTTTAACTTAAAAGAACCACATTTAAAATCGCAATTAAATCCTAGTGGCCACTTGGAATTTTTACTATCTAGATCACTTTATTTCAATCCTAAAGGATGTTTACAACTGAAAAATAACAATTATTCAAATTGTACATAAAACATTAAACTATTTCACCCAAATTCATTAATGACATCCATAATGTAATATATCAGACTCCGGAAAGAGGTATAACGGGCTCCAATATTTTTTATTTTTAGAGGCCAACATTTTATTTTTAATATTCAAATATTTAAGATTTTGGATTCCAATATATGTGATTTTATTCAAATATTTGGTATTTTGGATTCTAATATATGTGATTTTGGATTCCAGCATCTATGATTTTGGATTCCAACATCTATGATTTTGGATTCCAATATCTATTATTTTGGATTCCAATATCTGTGATTTTGGATTCTAATATCTGTGATTTTGGATTCCAATCTGTGATTTTGGATTCCAATATATGTGATTTTGGATTCCAATATTTGTGATTTTGGATTCCAATATATGTGATTTTGGAGTATAGTAAATTCCAATATTTAAAGTTTTGGAATCCAAAACTAGTAATATTGGATTCTAATATTAGCTATATTTTTTAGTCATTTAGACTAGAATATGTCCATCTTTATTGAAATAAGTGTTAACACTAGACTTACCCACATGGTACTTGACTCTTGAACGTGACTACAAATACATAAAAAGGATCTTAAATATGGACTAAAATATTACATCTTATACTATCAAAACTTATAAGGTAACCTAATTTGATGCATAAACAAAGATGAGGTTCCTCATATCTTAGATGAAGTGTATGGGGCCACTTGTGGTGGCCATTGTATGATCATGATATTGAATGCTAGTGCCTACATATGGGTTATATTGGGAAACATTAAAATATAATTCCCATACTAATCTTTCATATATCACGATGAGTTGGTTCACTCCCCTCCGGCTAAGTTGTAATATATCATTGTTCCTAGCCTTTTACTATATGGGGATTGGATTACATCAAGAAGCTACTTCAATCCCAATATGGTCATGGCTTCATCATTACATCCACCAAATAATTTACTAAATGGGTTGAATCCATGCTTCTCACCAACATGTATGACCCTACTACATCTAAATTTGTCCTTAATCAAATCATTTCCCTCTATGGAATTCCCCATACCATCATTTATGAAAATGGTGGGAGTTTCAAATGCAAAGAAATGAAGCATCTCTGTGCTAAATTCAAAATTAAATATCAATTCTCAACACCATGTCATCCATAATGTAATGGAAAAAATAAATCTAGAAACAAATTTATCAACGATATCTTACAAAAGATGATACATGAATCATCTAAAGATTGACATACAAATATATATCCTGCATTATGGGCATACCACACCATTTTCGTATGGTCACTAGGGAAATCTCTCTTTCAATTACTTATGGAACCCAAGCGGTAATTCCACTCAAGGTATAACTCCCTCGCTCCGCATTTCTCTTTGTGGTATAACTTTAGACAAGGAACTTCATGAAATGAAGCTCCATTTCCTTGACCTATTAGAAGAATGATGTGAAAAATCCTAAAATTCTAATCGAAGCAAAAGCAATGTCTTGCCAAATAATACAACATGATTTTTCATCCACATAATTTTGACATGAGTCACCTCATCCTTAAAATTTATTATACACATGACAAAAAAGTAAAATATGCTCACAAATCACATATCACCTTCAAACCAATAAAGGCCACATATTCAAAACACCAATGAATTCTCAATTCCTCAAGAAGTTTCACAAATGAAATAATACAGGAGTTTCAGTACTCAAGTACCATCTCTCATCACTTATTTTCAAATTCACCACTTCATCAACCTTTTCTTTAACAACTGACAACATTATCAAATATCTTGGCTTTGTACACTCTGGTCTTTCTTATTGGATTATCATGATATTATCTGTATCCTTGTTTAGGCATATGTCCTTTCTTGTATTTTTATACCTATCTGACAACCTTATTATTATAGCATCTACCTTATGGTTTTTTGCACTTTTCAGTGTTTTTATCCACACTTTGGGATAATGATCTATCTTTTCTTTATTTACACCTTTGGGCTTATAACAATTTCTCTTTTTATCTTCTACCATATGGTTTTTGTTTGTTTTAGCATTGTTACCTATCGCTTGGCTATGATATCATATCATCATTATGACATCACGACATCACGATACCATGACATCCATCCCATGAGCCCCAAGCTAGGTGATTTATGCCTTATTTTACTAATGATCCTCTAGTGTTTCCTTTCAATTTTTACTTATCCGGGGTTCTTGTAGCATTAATTTTCTATGGTAGGCTAAGAGAAACTATCAGTTACACAATAGTGGGTATATTTCATTTTATCTAGTCCTTTCAGCACTTATTTATATACTTACATTTAGTATTGATTACAGACTGTCTTTTTCCATTGACCATCCCATTTTTGTTATTGTAAAATGTAGTTATCAACGGCTAGGGCATATATATAAACCTAATTTTTCACTTTTATTCTTTCATACATGTTAGTAATAATTTACTTTGTATAGATAAGAGTCAATAATGCATCTATTTCTAGAGTGGATGCCTTAAGGGCCTTCCAAGAATGGGGAATAGTTATTCATGTAGTTGTTATGGGTTAGAGACAACAAATGGAGAGAGTGTCCTTAATTTTTCTTGGCTTTATATTTCCTTGCACTAGGTGTCCTTGTATTCATAGGTCTTATACAAATCACATTCATAGTTTCTTTCTTGCATCTCATCACTTTGTACCTTTTTTATCCATATCCATGATCTACGACACATTATTTTTACATTTATTGTCACAACACTTAATTTTACCATCCATGGCTGACATAATTTCCCATGGGTGATTGTTTTGGTGATGGATTTCCATTGGTTGATGTCATTACCCATGGGTGATGGTGTTCTATATAATCCTCACCTCATTTAACATTCATAATAAATAAAAGGAATCAAGATCCTTCAAACTACCATTATCTCTACTCTTTTACACCATCTTTACATCTTCTCACCTAGCTCTTGGTTCATCTTGCATCTTTCTTAGATTAGATTAGATACTCTTCTTCTTGGATGGTTTTTTGCACTATTAGGTCACCTATAGTGAGTCTAGGAAATGAATGATGTTTCTTTTCTCCACCTAATAGTCACTCTCTATGTGTGTTCTACTTATCGGGAAGATAGATGCATTAGTGACCACCCTACAGGTACAAGGTGATTTATCTAACCATTTCACATAATTTTTCATAGATAAGTTTGGTTAGTTCTTCATTGTGCTATGTTATCTTAGTATTATACATGTTTGGATGTGATTTATCATAGTACTCTTATCCATATCAACTCCTTAGATATCACCAATTTTATTTTAGTCTTCTTATGTGCATCTATTATTAATCTATACCTATCTACATCTAACTATTGATATCTCAATAGGGTTATTTCCTCTATTTTTATCATAGGCCTTGGAAACTCTAGGTTGACCTAGGGTATGGATTACTTCACTCTAGTATGTGACCCTAGCACTCATTGTATCCCCTTTAAGTCTACCCTTCATGTGTGTCAGCTCCTCATTATCTCGATACCATAGTAGAATCAATGATTTAGGAGTGTAATATATTGAGATGTATATCTAGCCCGTATACAGATCTTTGGTGAACCAAACAACATCAATTATCAAACATCTAAGAATGAATCAACATAAGACTTTATTAAGTATTGAAAGAACCTATCAACATGGGTATAACATAACATGCCCATGGATAGCCTCTTTCAAATTTTCTTACGAGATCTTAAACCTCTCTCTCAATACAAGGTGAGGTATTTTTCTCCTACTTCCCTAGAAGAGACCTTTAAACAAGCCTGGATTCAAGACTACCTCATGAAGAAATTTTCAGAAGGCTCCTTCCAAGGAAAAAACTAAGAACAAGCTCAACTCCTTTAACGTTCCAAAAATAAGAACATGACATATGATAGAGTCTTAAATACTCTTCCTCTTATTTCTACTTCAAATAGGATTATTTTTAATATCGAACAACAACCTAACAAAAACAAAAACCAGCCTAACATTCGTCAACCACTAACTAAGGAAGAGTTGAAACATTGGTTTCATAAACCATTTACCATAATCCTATATCCTTCTCAACATTTCCTTCATTGGTGTCATGAGAGTAAGTTTTTTTAGTGACATGCTAACTAGGTTCACTCACATGAGAATTTTTGCACTCCAAATGGATGTCATAAACTTCTTATGACCTAAATTTTATTATGATGCAATAAATTATGAGAATTTTACCTAAGAGATCAAATCTCATGACGCATATCAAAAGAATGATCATCATGTATTCATCAACTAGGATAATGAAAAGATAAAATATTCTCTAATCCTATTCCTAATCATGATGTCGCTGAAATTTCTAAGAAGCAAGAAAATGATACAACCAATGTAGTTGACATAGATTACCCTCTTGAAAACATAATTATAATTAATAATGTCAAATATTTCATAGCCTATGTAGAACTAGCGTATCCTATAGCATTCCAACCTCAAACTCACAAATTCATATATCCTTCAGTACCTCAAAATCAAGCTCCTCAAAGCAAAAACTTGCCTCCTCCATATTCCATCAACCTCTATGGAAATCCTTCTACTAATTTGATTGTTTTTGTATCAATATATCTATCTATAAACACCATTATCCCTTGTGTAAATTAAACCTACAGGGATGACGACATAAGAAATAAGAAAAATAAGTTTAAGCTCCTTCTAGCTTTATTTATAAGGAATTCCAACACTCTTAGCCTATTGCAGTCTATTCAAGATGAGTGGCATCCTCTTAAACAACTTTCCTAAATTCCTGGTCAAGTTCCCTTCTTGGAACTTATACTTAATTTTCCTTTCCATCGTGAACGTCTCATGAATTTTTTTGACATAAACACTTCTTTTCGTACCGCTTTGGGGAAGAGTCCTACATTGCATGGCTCATAAAAAAGTATCCACCGGAAATGTGAGGAACTCTCCATTCATACCAAATCTTACCACATATTCTCATTCATACATTCATTTTACCATTTATTTTATGATCTTGAATGAATTATTACTTCATATAGATGATATTCAACTCTTCATTTCAGTTCATATCAGCCACACTTCATTAAGAGTGCTCTCATTAATGAGGAAGTAGGAACATGTGTGACATTGTTAGATTTAATCAATGCCCTTAATTATTATATCAATAACCTAAAACCAACACGAACTAATTGTCAAGGATTTTTTCACCAACGATGCATCCGATGGGGTGTATTTTGTTACCCATCACTGTACCCCACGGGACTATCCATGTTAAAGTTATGGTTTTTAATTTTTCCTTATCTTATAACATTATCCTAGGGAGACCTTGGACTCATCTCATGTGTTTTATTTATTATTATGTATTCCAATGTGTGAATTTATCTCTACAAGGAGCCATTTATAATATTCAAGGGGATACTAACCCTTGTAATTATGATACACTTCATAAAGGGGACATAAAATCTCTCGAAGCTTGAGGAACTGTTTCCCATCCCCTTTCAAGAATATCAACACTTTAATTTCCCTATAAATAATCTTCACGGTAATGTTGTTCATCCTAAGTTAGTCAATTTCATGCCTCCCAATCTCTTGGAATCAGATGACAAAGATCCCAATAAGTCACCCTTAGAATAAATTCTTCCGATCTTCTGAACTCATCATATCTCAACTACCTCCTTCCATGTGGCTCACAAGAAGGAGCCTTTAATTCTTGTAGTTATCTTACAAACACCATATCCCCTACAAGAGCATGTGGTCTAACTTGAGACCATAGTAAACTCTTGTGTGGTTGATGCTTCCATATCAGATTACAATAATGATTACACCTTAGAAAATCCCCATCGGCTAACTATGTCTAGATTCATATCGGGAGTTCTTGCACTACTAAGGAACCCTACAAACTAAAACAACTTACAATGTGAATGTCATCTTAGTAAAAGAGGAACCCCAAATACGATCGACAATTCTTCCTCACTTTGGTGCACGAGCCTTAGATTTATCCATTGGTAACACTCTCACATACCAACATCGAATTAGTGACCCGTTATCCTTGAGAGAAGATCAAGTTTCTAGCTATAACTACAAAGGTGATGATATCATGGGTGATAATCCTATTTATTTTACCTCCATGAATAGGAAACATACTACTCCATTGGTGCCATCCTCACCCATCAAATCGGTGCCTTTATCAAATAGTCTCACTAGCCCTTTGCATCCTATGATACCTTTCCCTTACCTATTTCCCTTATCACTCCTCATTCTTCTATGATAGATCCATACTACACATGGCACGAGGATTTGGGGCATAATATATTTGATGTAGAGCCTATAAGAGGAATATGAAGAATATCAAAGTTGAGGTCAAATGTGACCAAACCAAAAAGGCTACACATCCTTCTACTTAATCTTCTTTCATCTACTCTCATCACGGGTATTAGACACACTGACGATGCCAAACTTCAAGTTTAGCTTAGAAAGAATCCCATTACAAAAACTTCCAATCACAATCGAAGTGTGGAGCTGATTCCTCTCGGAACTAACCATCTTCTCCTATACCATCTAGATCGAAAACTACCTATAGACCACAACCTCACTATGATCCTTATCCCACCATGCATACTATTCGGTGTGATTTTCTCACTCAATTGGAGGATAGGATTGTTGATACCTTTTTCCACATGGTATGAAGTCCATCAAAAGTCTCTATTACATAACACACCATCAAGGACCTTGTGACATGTTCCTTAATCCACATCCTAAATCAATTTGAAAATAATATCACCGATACAATATGATTTTTTCCCCTTGTGGATATTTATATTTAGTACCTTGATTACATCTTACTTTGTTTCCTCATCTTGACCCCTTTCCTTCACTTGAGCTTTGATTACACTTAGGTTTTACAAAAACATATTTTATCTTTGCTTAGGCTCTTTCTCCCCTCTTGGGTTTATTAGAAATTCTCAAATATCTTGTTACATCCTTATTTGGGTTCTTTGCTCCACTTGAATTCATCACCATTCACGCCTTGACGTCCTACCTTTGGATTCCTTGGCCTTATTATTTCTCTTGGATTTTCACATCACGTGAGTTGGGCTATCTTATCGATCCCCTTCTCGATCGGATTTACCTATCACATTATCATCATTCTTAAGTACCATGGTTTTATCACATTCATAAATGTAGAAAGTAAGAAAATGATAAGTAAAACACCAAATACTAAATAACCAAACATCCAAACATCAAAAATATACTAATTTCATAAAAAATAATCATATATATATATATATATATATATATATATATGAATCATGTTTTATAAATAAAATAATAATAATCTGAAATGGCTTTGGCTCATTTAAAATATGATTCAAGAACTCTTTCCCTATGCGGGGAATCTAGATGCTTTGATCGATGGGGCCATGTTATCTACCCTTGTAGTGTGAGGTAGGGATGCCATGCTAGATAAGGCTTTGGAGGCCTCTCCCTACACCCTCATGAGAGGGTCTCTAATGAAATAATCGGTGTCACATCACTTTAGGAATCTGGTAGTTGAGCTACTTACATATGTATTAGAGTTTCTTGTGCCTATAATAGAATCTCCAACATCACATCTACGCTGTTGATAACCTTTTATGTAGTTTCATATTGATATCTCTTTAGTGTCCTATATGCCTCACCCACTAAATGAAATGAATTCACTAAATATAGAGATAATGGATATATTGGATCCAACATCACTACAGTATATTTTAAATCTAAGTTAGAATCTAGAATCTCATAGTGGGATCTCTCAATCTATGATTTCCACTCCTCCTCCGTCTGCTTCTGCAAAACTAAAAACATCCACATGTCACAAAAAATATCACATATGTCTATCAAAACCATCTAACTAACATACTATCACTCACACCTAGCTTCCCGGGTCTCTCCATGATGGTTTCTTTGTATCCTCATCTTCCCAACACATGTGTCACCTTGTCATCATGAAGAGGTATAGATCCTACATATTGTGCCCACTTATCCCAGGGAACCAAAAAATCATATCACCTTGCCATTGTGGTATGGGAATTTGTCTTGGATACACGACCATATGATCTATGAACAATGTCAAAAATCATCCTTTGGGCCATCGTTTATTATGCTCTCTCATCCATGGTGTTGGTTGTTTAGATCCCCCTCTTATGGTACTAGGACCTACTCTGGAATATGGCCCTTTATCTATAAATCCTCTATCATATCCCTCCTCTGAATGAATAATTGTTATAAACTGTGGTGGACCCTCAACATCCCCATGGCGCTTTTGTTTCCTCTAACCAGTGCACCCACTATCATATTGTATGAGGTCACGCTTTTGGTACCACGACCTCTACTTTGGTAGCCTCTCTAGTATGAATATGTTGATAGGGTGGAAATGTGGTATCATCAAAAATGTTGATTTCCTAAACTACCTCGGGACCCTTCTCATTGCATGGGTATCCACCCAATAAATATTGTGTCTTGTCACCTCTATCATAGTATCCAAGAAGTATGCCCTGGACCAGCTAGGTCATTGATATACAAAATTCCTATGTAGGGTTTCCGGTAACATCATCTAGACCCACATGTGTTAGTGGTCGATATACACGAAGTTCTCTCACTTTCATCCCCTACACCCTGAATTACTCTCGAGGCATCTCTATGCTACTACCTATAGTGTCCCTATCGGCCTATACACAGGGAACCTCTCATAAATCTAGGCCCTAAATAAAATCGTGGGTCTCATGATCCTCCGGCATATGTGCCACACCCTTTATACATCATGTACTAACTATAACTATATGGTGGTACTATAACTGAATAAAACCCCATTATCATCAAAATACTTGCACACTATAACTAAGAAAAAAATGGTTCCATCTACCTTTTGGTACATTATAAGTGCCACAATGATCCCCATCACTACCTTACGAGATATCCAAAATCTTTGTTGTTTGCATTACACTTTGAATTTAACACACAACATACATTCATCATATGCACTACTCCATGTATCCCATATGACCAATTTTATTAAGTTTGCAGCATCAGGTGTCAAGTAAAAATGCATGTGGGTACCTCCAATCAGTATCCTCCAAATCCAATGTACACCCTCCAAAGTCAAGGTCATCTCTATCATCTCTTATCTTGTCCACCACCGAAAGGCATTGGATCAGGTCTCCCATGTGGTCAAAAAAATATGAAATAAATCCATGTCTAATGGTATCCTGGGCATCTACATGATTCCACAAAATCCCTAACCCTACATCCTAGGCATCATATTTCCTATGCCATTGGCCTCCTAGCAGATACTAGCAGTCCTTAGAGAACCTTCCCCTAGACCATTGACCCTCCAGATCCTTCTTTCCCCATCATGATGGAATCAGACATCCTATTACCAAAGGGTCAATGAAATATATCTAAATTGTGTCCGTAACTTTTAAAATTTTAACTTTAAAAATTGAAAAAAAGATAAAATAAAAAGAAAATCCCTCTCAAACCCACTTGCATTTCATCATAACCTACCCGATAACACAATTTTTAACCAAAATGGCACACTAACAATTCCAAAAAGGATAAATAATGAAATTACACCTAATCCACTCAATAAAATTAAATTCTATGACTTACCCATGTTCATACCCTGCCATATGCTCCACCTTGTCATTCTCCATCACCACCCTATACTCATGCCATCTTTGTCAAAATAAACCTAAGTTACACCCGAGAGCCCGATTCTCTCAATTCAAAATATATTAATACACAAATCAAAATCAAAATAACTTTATAAAACACAAAAAAATTGTTCAAATTCGGTTGTAATCAACAACAATCTTCTAATGATCATCATTTTCACTTGCTAATTTTGTAACACACATCATTTGTTACATTATGAAATTGATTTCAGGCCTTTGTTTTACCTTATTACACGACTACATTTGATGAATTTTGATTTTGACCCAGTTTTGTGACCCCATATCATCACGACATCTCAACATCACAATATCATGACATTGGTCCCATGGGCCCCTCGCTGTAGATGATTTATGTCTTATTTTAATGATGATCCTCTAGTGTTCCCTTTCATTTGTTCTTCTACAGGGTTCTTATGCAACATTGTGCCTACACAGTAGGATGACCGACATTATTAGGTACACATTAGTGGGGATATTTAATTTTAGCTAGTCCTTTTAACATTTCTTTTAGTACTTAATTTCAATATCGGTATTGCGAGAATATTTCTTTCCATTAACCACCCCATGTTTTGATATTGTGACATGTGGTGATCAACAAATGGGGCATATGTCTACACCTAATATTTCACTTTTTTCTTCTTTACATGTTACTAACAATTTCCTTTGTGTAGATAAGGGTCACTCATGCATGTATTTCTAGAGCGGGTGCCTTAAGGGGCCTTCAGGAATGGTGAATAGTTATTCATGTAACCATTATGGGATAGAGATAGTAGTGTGACTATCTAATCTTGGCCTTATTTTTCCTTACACTAGGTATCCTTGTCCTCTGAACTTTCATACACATCACATTCACAATTTTTTTCTTACATCTCATCACTTGTTTAGCTTCTTTATCCATAGCCATGATCTATAACACATTACTTTTACTTTTCATGACACAACACCTCATTTTACTATCCCTTTTCAACATAATCACCTATGGTAAATTATGTCAATGATGAATTTCCTTGGCTAACATCATCACCCTTGGGAAATTATGTCTTATATATACGCACACCTCATTTGAAATTAATTAGAAAGAAAATGAAGCCAAATAATTCAAACTTCTATTAAATCTTCTATTTTACACCATCTTCACATCTTCTCACCTATCTCTTGGTTCATCTTGCATCTTTCTTTGATCATATTGGATATTCTTCTTCTTGGATGGTTGTTTTCACTATCAAGTTAACTACAATGAGTCTAGGATGGGAATTATGCTCCCCTTCTCCACCTAATAGTGACTTTATCTCTATCTCTCTACATGTTACTTCTCGGGAGAGATAGATGTATCTGTGACCACCCTACAGGTACAAGGTGAGAGCTCTAACCATTACTTATCATTTTTCATAGATAATTTTGTTTCCGTCTTCATTGTTATATATTAGATTAATATTATACATGTGTGGATGATAGTTAGCATATTACTCTTATCCATATCAGCTTCTTATCGATCACCACTTTCATTTCGAGTATTCTTATTCACATTTATTATTGATTTTACCTCTCTATATCCAACCAATGATATCTCGGTGGGTTATTTCCTCTATTTTGATTGTGGGCCTTGGAAACCCTTGGTTGACCTAGTGTAGGGATTATTGAACTATATATGCAACCCTATCACTCACTTAAATACCTTTAAGTCTACCCGCTTATATTTCATAACATGTGTGTCCCCTACGTGTTTCCATGATAACCTAGTAGAATAGATGATTTAGGAGTACATGATATTGATACACATCATTGGCTTGCATAAAAGTGGGACTATACCTTTCGGCATTTTTACACTCATAACCTTCTTTACATATGTTTCCAAGGTTCACTACTACATAAAGTGTCCATAGTTCCATGTTTTGAGTCAAATTAGCATAAAATTTTGACATTTTTTCAGCCATGTTTCTTTTGATAATTTGCATCATGAAAGGTGGAAACATGTGATGTAACCTTGGCGTGACTAGAAAGTTTTACACGCATTGCATTTGCACTAGATTGGTGCCATAATTTAATTATTTTTGTGCAATATTTTCAACATATTTATGTTAGTTATTCATGATGTCAACAGGACCATTATCACAATGGTGAGTGGTGCACATGCGATGAAAATTTCCTTCAATAAAATAAAAATGCAATATAATTATTTCAACTATCAAATAATAAGATTGCATTTATATATATATATAATTAAATTATTATTAATTTTTATAAATTTTTAAAAAAGTTGTCATATTTTAAATTAATGGTACACATACTAAATAGTAATATTGAATACCACTCATTAAAACACAATTAATAAGATCATATTATTAATACTTACACAAATGAATAGAATTAAAATATTTTTCTAAAAAGTAAATTACAATGCTAAAATAAAATATCATACATCAAATATTTTACATACAATCTAAATGGACTTAACATTACTATAATAACATATCCTAATTTTCAAACATTAAATCATGTTTTAGGTAAATTAACATGACAAAGATAGGATTATACTCGTGAATACGAGAATATGGTTAAATTAGCATGCATAATATAATAACATTAAATTAAATTAAATTTTAAATTAACATTTATAATAAAAATTACTACTACATACTAGATAAATTATCAGCTACTCGTCATCCTCATCATCTAAGAGCTCATTGTCATCCTGATAATTTATGTGTTCATTATATGTATTGTTTGAACTATGATCCATTCCATACAATCATAGGTTGTCATAGTTGTAGTCAAGATCATCATCATCAGTACCCTCTATTAAATGAGGTCCATCAACTAAAATTTGAGTTTATTCAACTACAATAACATTATTTTTTCAACAATAAGAATTGTACGTATAAAAAAACATTTAAGGTAGAAATTTGGGTACGTTAGGAATACCTAGAGGTCATGACGAGGTTACGTACCATTGAAGACCAATTTGATTGAGAGAACTCATTTTTGTATGGGAAGGACTACCTAAAAAGTAACTCAAGACCACAAGATATAATTAAAAGCATCATTTGGTGGATGGCCTAGTTGGAGTTAGATATGGGAAGTGGGGTGATTCCTATAAGGCTATCAATCCATGTTTAAATTCAAATTAATGTAAATAAATAACATGAAATAGAGATTCCTACTATAGTTGTATAATTTAGGTATCTCACACAAACACAATAATTCAAATCTAATCTAAATAGTGAATAAAATATTAAATTTAAAGTGAGTGGTGGGTTATTAGGTCTATAGGTGTAACAGAGGGTGTTATGAAGGTTTGGGTGAGGTTGTGGGAGGTTTTGAGAGGTTTTGGGTAGGTAAATTAGCTCACTAGTCTGAGGGAGAATGCAAGACACAAAGAACAATTTCAGTTGGGGAACCAACACTAGTAACTAATTTTAGTCGATGATCGGTTGGCTAACCGATCATGGTAGGGGAAATTGGGTGCCAAAGTAGAAATGAGGTTGGTTTAGGTTCTATGTGATTGCATAGATCATTGGAAAGGCTTAGGCAGGGTGGTGGGATTTAGGTGAAGGCTCAGTAAGGGTGAGAGAGGTTATTGGAAAGGTGGAGAGGTTCAGGTTGGTAGGGTATCGTAGATGGGTGATGGATGGTATTTAAGTGAGAAATAAGTAGTACAATAGAAGACAATAAGAGATCTAAAACCAAAGTTAATAAATAACATTTTGGTTAACATACTTATCTCAAGACCTAGAGATTGGTAGATGTGATGGTTGGTGGGAATTTGTAGGAGAAACAGGTCTTGATCTAGTGCCATCAAAATGAATCCTCTTCCCTCTGAATGATCTGAGGCTATGGAGAAAGAGTTTTGTTATGGTGAAGAACTTAGATGTTTTAGTGTTGTGTTTGATCATAGGATGCTCAATCGAATGCAAGAATGTGAATGAATAATCCAAAAAGCCAACCAAAGGAAGAACTTGGGGAAAGAGTTGGAAATCCTTATTTAAATAAACTAACAGTGGTTCCTTGACTTGTATCAACTGAAGAATAACCAACATCACTAAGGGAGAAATAGTCCATTTTACAAAAAAATATCCTATTTCTCCCCTTTTTGTCATGGGCCAAGATTTTATTGTGGGCTAGGAGTCTTGGTTCACGTGTAAATACATGGGAAATTGATGGAATAAGTGGTTAGCAATATATATTAGGTTTAGAAAGAGTCTTAGTTAGTTAAGTGAAGTGTTGACTTGGTGTTAGGAGTGATGACCTAGTATCAGTTAGTTAAATGCCCTTGGAATGGGTCCAAAGTGAGGTAGAGGGGTGAAGTGGTAATTAACCTAATATTGATAATTAGAATAATAATAATGTGTGGAAGGGGTCATGGTAAGGGGATATGTTAATTGAAAGGGGATTAGAGGGTTGCGACCCAATTTTGGGTGTCTACATTTACCCCTTTTTTTGTGTAGCTTGTATTAATAAGCAACGATGACAAAAACAAGAAGTAGGTTTCCCCAATAAGGGTGGAGGTGATCCCCCTCAAACCAAGAATTGATTAAGTGGAAGGATGAATCGGTGATGGGTTTGATAAGGTGGTAGGTGATGAAAAATGGGGTAAGATGAAGGTATATGCAATGGTGATAATGGGGTCATTTAAAGATGGAAACATTCAAATGCACGCACACATCTAGAATGTAACAAGGCATAAGGTTGAAGAGCACAAAAACTCTACATTGTCAAAGGTTGATATTTTATCAAAACATGGGTGATTTGGTCTAGATATCCAAGGTATATGATATGATCCAAGAAACATAATGGGTCAAGGTGTAAGAACATGTATAGGTGTGCTCCAAAACACCAATAGGTTTTTTCGTGTCAAGATAAACATCATGAAATAGGGAAAGGCAAGGGTGGTAGGTGAAATAACATAGGTAGAATTATCACATGGTGGAGCAAGTAAGGAAGTTCAATGGTTATATAGGTGGGGTCAGTCGAGAGGGTATATAGGTGAGGTAAACGTGCCCCTAAGTATCCTTAGGGAGTTGGTGAGGTGGTGAGGCTGGTAGGTGAGTCCGTAGTGATGGGTTAGGGTTAGGACAACAAGAAAAAGGACATCGACAAAAAAATTAGGTCAAGTGAGGTATATGTGTTTACATGCAAGGTGGTTGACGTCGATTCGGTAGAATCGATCATGGTGTGAGTGACCGATTTTGGTCACCTCGGGCATGACTAGATGATTTGTCACACCGAATGGTGAGTTAAAATGGAAATCTTACCGTGAAAGTGCTCATTTGAGTATTTTGTTTTTCAAAAACGACATGTGGAGAGAATATTCACAAGAAGAACAACTAAGAGGTCAAGTGGAGTGATTTGGTGAGAGATTAGTGGTTATAGGAGTGAGTTTGAGGGCTCAATTGCAGCCTGTGAGTGAGTGTGATTGGTTGAGAGCTTGGAGAGGCATTTGACATGGCAGAGGTAGGAGAAGGTACGGGGGAAATATAGTGTAGGCTCCAGAGGTCCCAAACTAAGGTTCCAGGCAAGTAGTAGAGGTGGGCTATAACCCTAAATTTTTATTTTTGTAGAAGAATAGGGTAGGAAAATAGAAATTTTGTTTTTTTAAATTTGATCAAAATGGTGTAAAATCAGTGGGGAGGGTGGAATTATACTAATTAGGGGTTAAAATGAATATAGGGAAATGTGGGTGTGTTTAGGTGGGTAAAATAGGTATATTTCATAGTTATGAGCATTAGGGAGACTTGAGGGTTTGAATTTGGGGCCAAACCAAGAATAACTAACATCGATTAGTTATCTGCGGTAGCATTAGTGGGTGAGCCGGTAATGATGACAAATGGGGACTGGCATCGGTAGTGTGACCGATGTTGGTTAGGTAGGGAATGGTTAAGTTTTTATAAAAATGGTGGTTTGGGATGTTGAAGGCATGTTTAAGCTAGATTGGGTGTCAGAGCTAGGTCTAAGGTAGGTATAGGCTAGGTAAAATTGTCCAAAAGAATGTTTAGGGGAGGTTTTAGGTAAATGATGATGCAATAAGATGAGTTCGGGTGGGATGGTGAAGGGTAGGTTAAATAGGTGAAATAGGGAGAAGAATATGATTTAGGTAAAGGTGAATGGTCTAGGTAAGGCAAGGTAGAAAGTAGGATAAGTCAAGTGGTTACATAGAAAGTCAAAAGGGTAAATGATTAACATGCATGGTTGTTGATGATGTAGGCTAGGAAGAAGATGATGATGATGAGGGACCATTTTTTTCCCTGTTAGTACATATGAGGCCTACCATTCCAAAGAAGGAGTAGGATTATATGCGAGATAATAGGGTTAGGTACCATTAGGAGGTACATGTAGATTTCCGAGACCACATCATGATGGTAGCCCTCATCGATAGATAGGATCTGGCTACCAACACCTTCCATCTTCTAATGAGTAAGATGACCCTCACCTTGGAAGGCGTCACACTACGGATTACGTAGTTGGTGATCATTGGAAAGATACTCTATCATTTGTCATCTTCAGATGTAGTGGATCACATGGCTATGGTGTTTTTACCAACTATGATAGATTTTTCATATCATAGTGTGAGTATTAGTTACGGGAGATGTCATGGCGTACCCTCATGAGACCTAACTAACAGTGTTGATGATGGTTGGCATCAGTTTTTTTAATCTCCCAGACTCAAATATTGAGAGGTTTCGATGGGACCCGATGGGAATACTATAGGATATGGTATTTTACCAAGTGAGCTTTACATAGGAACCAACTTATTTGGAACATCTATATAGGGAGATATTGGTGTACGAGAGAATATTGTGATATGACCTCTATTGTACATATTTGTTACACTATTGGGCCTATAAGAACATTGTGTGCCTTTGTCCGCTTAGTCTACCATGATAAGGGTGTAAGGTAGGTCTCTACATGGCATGATATAGGTGATGGCTGCAGGTTAGAGAGAAAGTGAGGGTGGATGGGGTGACTCAAGATATTGCTTACTATTAGAGGGTATTGGATAGTCTATTACCAATAGAGATTTTATGGAGACCATACCTCACATATCAAGATTTTACCAAAATGGAGGAGGATCTTGGAGGGTTTACATTTATTGAGATAGATCCATGGGTGAAGGGATGAGGAGCATGATTTCATACCCATAGATAAGGTTAGATGTCGAGTTTGACTTACAACAAGATGTTCCTTTACCATTCCCATAGTATCTCCAAGAGGTTTTGGATTTACCACTACCTCTTCCAAATTTGGCACTACCAATAGGAGTGGAGGAGTAGGCATTTGATTTGATGATAGATGATGTTGACTACACACCAAACAGTATAGGAAGTGGTGGGCCACAAAGTTATAGCAGCACTGCTTGCAAGGGACTAACCAATTTGGCCACAATCATCGGTGAGAGAGACAAGTTACAGAGGAAGGTGACAACATTACGAGGCATAAGTCACTAATTTATAGGCATAGGTCAGAGATGGGGGGTAGGTCGGATCATTACAGGCCCAAGTGACTACTTTATAGACATAAGTGGCCTCCTTACGACACAATTAGTGCTTTTATAGGCACAAAGGACACGTGTTTGTCTTTCCTTCACCTCCGAGGGCACATGATGGGATGTAGATACATGGACAGGGTCCATTACAATGGCAAGTATTATGGTACATACATGAAACACTACCACAATAACAACAGCCATAGCCTCGGGGATTGATACAGATTGTGATGCCACCACCACAGGTGATATCGATGGACCAATACAGAGAGGTTGTGGCAGAGGATAGATATTATGAGGATCATATTACATAGACTGGTATCCCTTTTTCAACTATGCTACTTATATAACATAGTAGGAAACTAGTTAGAGGTTCATTCACGGACCCATAGTGTCGATAGTTCGAGAGCCACCATTCTCATGGGTAGGGCCATCGGGAGGTGACCAATTCATGGAGACAGAGGCTAGGTGAGGGGACAAGAGAGAGTGGAAGAGGCCTTGGGCCCTCCCAGGGATGAGGAGATATTGAGATGTTTGTTTATTTTTTATTTTTGACTTATATATATTGTCCTACATGCCAAAGAGGTGAGATGTACATGAGATTTTTTGAGAGACTTATTTATATCTATATATATAGTGTATTGACATATAGACTTTCCAGTATATAGATGATGGCACTTATTTATGTTGTATGTTGTTTTATTTCCATTGTATGGTTATTATGGAAACTAGTTGTAGGCATGGTTGATGTTATGATTTGTTTTAATTTCCAATGTATTGATATTATGGAAACTTAGATGTGTAGGCATGGTTTTTTTTATGGTTTGGTTGGTTTAATTTCTAAGTTATTGATATTATGGAAACTAGATGTATAGGCATGGTTTGGTTTAATTTCCAAGTTATTGATATTATGGAAACTATATGTGTAGGCATAGATTGGTTGGTTTAATTTCCAATTTATTGATATTATGGAAATTAGATGTACAGGCATGTTTTGGTTTAATTTCCAAGTTATTTATGTTATGGAAACTAGATGTATAGGCATGGTTATGATGTATGGTTTGTTTGGTTTGATTTCCAAGTTATCGATTTTATGGAAATTAGATGTGTAGGCATGATTTTATGTTATGGTTTGGTTTGGTTTAATTCCCATGTTATTGATATTATGGAAACATGAGAAATATTAAGTATTAGGGTAAAATAGTGGAAAAACAATGAAAGATGGCAGAAAATGGTAGGCAAGCTAACCTCTAAAGACCCCATGTCTTCAAATTGCTACCTACAAATCCATTGCAAAAGGGGTATCAGTTTGATGTAGTTCTCCCATAGGATAGGGAATAATAAGATATCTGATATATAGGTTGGGTAAGGAAAATGGTCCTGGTTAGGAAAGGTATAAAGTAGGAAAGGTCAAATGTTGAGCAGAAAGTAGAGGGAAACCAATTACGTGTGTGATTTGTATGGGTATGGTTTTGTTTTAGGTTTGTTTTATTGTAATTTGTATGATGTTTTGGAAATGATGATTATTATGGGTGTGGGTGAAATGATAAGTGGACCAATATATTTAATTGTGATGCTATCATCCTAATGAAGAAGCAACAAGTAGGAAGAGGTGAACCGAAAAAAAACGAAATGCTCCATAGTTGGCAAGGACCATAATGGCCATACAAATAATCTTGTGAACATAAGCCCCTAGATATGTTGCATGATTGATAGGTATATAGTTGAAAGAAGTTGTATGATCACAAAGTGTCACATGTTTACTACATCCATGACCAAATAAAAGAGGGTAGGGTGGAGTGGTTTGTCTAGTGTAACCTTGTTGTGGGACAACATGCCCCTTCTGCAAGATACCCAAAACTAGCATAGGCAAGTCCATGACCAAAAGTTTGTATTTTTCTTGATTTTTTCTTTTGCATTTTTCTTTTTGTATTCATAGATTGATTGATGTAGGAAGTCTATATTGGGATGAATAGTTAGTCTCCTTGAGGTCTTCGTGGAGCTCATCAATGTGGGAATCTCTAGGATAATTTTATTTTTAATGAGCATAGATTAATCTTCTTTTAGATACACTAAGTACAACATGTGGCTGGATTTTTATAGTTGTCCTTCAAGGGAGTAGTCTACTTATAGCAGAAATAGAGAGGCATAGATGTTCATTTGAGGGAATCATCTATTTGCGAGAAGTTTGACTCAAGGAGTAGAATTTTGTTATCCCAATATTTTTGCATTATTTTGGACATGAAGTCATGGAAAAGACTATAAAGGATTAATTGGCCTCTTTTATAAAGGCAAAACCATAGCATGAAAAAGGTTAGATATGAAAGAGGGGTTTTAAGTGACGAATGACCATGGGATGCCATTCTAAAAGGATAAAAGTATCCATGAGAATCATGCCATGAGTAGAGCCATGGTACTCATATTCAAGATAAGGTTGAATGGTGATGGATAATCACACAATTCTATTTGAGTTGTTGGTCCTTAAAAGAGGTAGGTGGAAGGAGAGGTTTTCTCGAGGGACAAGAACTTATGATACATAAAGTGATGTAGTACTTTATTCAACAATATAATGGTCTAAGATGCAAGGAATTAAGGGGACTAGGTTTGGTTTTACCCTCAAGAGAAGATAAATGATAAGTTCCCGATCAATAGTTATGGGTGACAATACAAGGTCCAAGCCAATTAGGAGAAAAAAAATCACATTTACTTTTCTTCATTTTGGTTACATGTTGATTTTCCTTTAATACAAGAACACCAATCTTGAATTTTCATTCATGAATTTGTTTTTCATATGCACACTTAATGCGATTTTTGTAGATTTGGATATGGTATAGAAAATTTAAATGACATTCATCCAAAGTAGCTCAACTTGTGCCAAATGTTCTTAGCAAAACTCATCATCAAGAGATGATATCTTTAAGAGATATATGGAGAGATGGAAATTATATTTCAAGAGGTAAGATGACCTCTATGTAATAGACCAAAGAGAAATGTGTGGTAGTGGTAGAGGTACAAATGTTGGTACAATAAGCCCATAAGGTGAAAGGAATGTGTGTGTGCCAATCCTTACCAGATTCATCAACCACTTTCATAAGAATTTTGTTGAGATTTTTGTTAGAAGATTCGGCTTGACCATTTTCTTGTGGGTAATATGGTGAAGAGAAATTGATTTGAATGCCAAATTTGTCACATAGTTTTCATATGGTTTTTAAATAAATTATTTTCCATTTTCATTGATGAGGCGATGAGGAACACCAAAGCGATAAATGATATGGTGGTTGATAAATTCAACTATTTTCTCAGCTTTGGTAGAAATGAGAGGGATGGATTCCACCCATTTAGTGTAATATTTAGTTGCAATGATGATCCAACAATGACGTTGTCGAGGAATGAGGGTTAATCTCTCCAACGAGATCCAAACCCCATCGAGAAAAGAGACAAAAGTATCTGGTGACTTATAAGGCATGAATACAAGTATGATGATGCTTAGTATGATGTTGACACTTCACACAATGTTTGACATAGTAACAATAGTCTTGGTTAAGGTTTGGGTAGTAATATCCAAGGGAAAGGATACACTTTGTAACAACGAGGCCACTAAAATTTCCCCCACAAATCCCATCATCATATTATTTGATGGTATATGAGATTTTAGAACCGGTTAGGCATCACAAGAGGATACTTTATCAAAGCCATGTTTGTAGAGAAGACCTCCCATGATGACATAATGAGAGGTAATTTTTAGGAAGGCTCATCATCCATTGCAGAGTGATATCCGGAGGAAGGATTGAAAGCAAGAGGTAGTCAACGAACTATTTATACGAAATGTCATGTGGGTCAATATCAATGCTACCCAAAAAATTAACGTCAGGAATAATATAAGAAGGTGAATACAACCATTGGATGGTGATGAAGATTTTTTTAGTCCGAAGGTGAGGTAGGTATTTGAGAAGCAAGACAAGCCATGGTATATGTGAATTTGTTAGTGGATTGTGAAGTGGCTTGAATGAGGTAGTGATCAAACGTGGTCAAAAGTAGGTGTACATGATGCCTATACTTTCTGAGCTTGTCATTATGAAACTGGTACAAACCATTAAATTGGTTCACAACTAGTTGAGAGTCACTAAATATATTAATGGTTTTAATATCTAAGGTAATGGAAGTTTAAATATATAACACAAGGGCTTAATACTGGGTATGTTATTCTTGGTGTAGTCAAAGTATATTTTAAAGGATAGTGGCATGGGATCACCATCAAGAGGAATGAGGATAACCCCACACCTCCCCCATGGTGACATTTGGATCTGTCAAAGAATAATGTCATTTGATAAACAATGTCATCAAGGGAGAGGGTGAAGATAGATTCGTTAAGAAAACCAAAGTTTGAGGATTGGTTCCCAAGAAGAGGAGCATCTACAAGTTTATCTCGTGATGGTTTTTCCTTTGAAATACTTTTGATGAATGAACTCTAACTCCAAGTTAGAAAGAAACATGAACCAACGAGCGGTGCATTGGTGTTGGTAATATTTTGCGTACATGTAATGAAGAGGGTTGGTGTTGGTAACGACAAATGTTTTATGATTAAGAAGGTAGTGGTAAATTTTGGTGGCCACAAAGACTAGGGCTAAGAAAATATTTTCAGCAGTGAGTGTATCGAGTTTCATAGTCTAGAAGAGTATGACTTATGTAATAAACTACTTGTTCCTTGTGTTTCTCATCATGATGAATGATCATGGAACCCAAGGAATGATCAGATAGAAGAAATGTAAAGGTAAAAAGGTTGATCATATTTAGGTGGAATGAGCACAGTGGCTAAAGAAGGTAGTTCTTCAACACTTTGAATGATTTATGACACTCATCATTCCAATGGAAATAAATGTCCTTTTTAAGAAGGTGATGAAATGGTTTGGCATAGGTCTTAAAGTTTATAGATGAAGTGTCGATAGATTGTGATTTTCCTTGTAAGCAATGAAGTTGCCAAAGGTTAGCAGTGCGAGCATGTCAAGAATTACCTTGATTTTAGTAGGATCAACTTTGATACCTCTGCAAAGAGATGATGAAACCAAGGAGC
This sequence comes from Taxus wallichiana var. yunnanensis, assembly GCA_018340775.1. Lineage (NCBI taxonomy): Eukaryota > Viridiplantae > Streptophyta > Pinopsida > Cupressales > Taxaceae > Taxus > Taxus wallichiana. The sequence continues at coordinate 590,066,801 of CM031240.1, forward strand.
TTACCCAAGAGAACTGTAAAAATGCACTTCTTTGGTTGAAGGAGAATATAATATTAGATAAGGCAACAAATATAATTGTAAGAATGGCCTAGTGTTCGGCACGATGCTTAGACTTACCAAGAAGGTCATCAACATAGTCTTCCAAAATTTCTTTCATAATGTCATAGAAGATGTAAGTCATAGCACGCTAATAGGTAGTACCAGTTATTTTCAATCAAGGAATAAAGTAATAGTAGAAGGTCCCCAAGGGGTTATGAAGGTGGTTTTGTGTTGATCTTATGAAGTGACTAATATCTGATTATAACCCAAAAACATGTCCATAAGAGATAACATCTCATGGCCAGTTGTAAGATCAACTAGTTGGTCAATGCTTGGTAGAGGAAAGTCATCTTTTGGATAGGAAAGGTTAAGGTCATGAAATTTAGTATAGATATAAAGTCCCCCAGTCACTTTCATGATAGGAAAATGTTGTAGATCCATTATGGATAGTCAATGGGTAAGATGAAGGAAATAGAGCTAAGGTGTTAAATTTCTTCTTTCACAAGAAGAGCAATGCGAGGATGTATTTTACGTATCTTCTGTTTCACTTGGTTATGTGTCAGGGATAATTATGATATTGTGAAGCATGATATTAGGGTCAATACCTGACATATCACTATAGGACCAAGTAAATGCTTTGCTATGATTGTGAAGAAAAGAGGTGAAAGATTCTTGTTTTGTGGAGTCTAAATATTGGCCTATCTTTAGAATTTGGGGGTCGTCCTGAGTTTGAATGTTGATTTCTATGGTAGATTCATTCAACATGGTTTGTATGTCAGAGGGTAATGATTTTTAATAAAATAATCCTCTTCACCTAAATAGGTAAAAATGGATTCATCATCTTGACATTGAATGACGTTTATAGAAGGTGTATCATCATCCAACATGTCAGGATAAATAAGAGGAAGGGAAGAGGGAACCTCGTCATCACGTTGATAGGTTAGAGGTCCCAAGGAGATGGTGTTCATGAAAAAAAAAAGGTTAGGAAAAATGGATTCAGGATCCATAGAATCTATGCAAGAAAGCGGCGTGATAGGCGAAAAGGTGGGGAAGGATTTTTTTCTTCGATGAGAGTGATGCAAGAATTCTCGGGAGTAGGTCAGAAGGAAATCCAAGACCACAAAGTTTTTGTGTTTCTTTGGAGTGCATGGTATGATGGTGTGATGACCTTGTTCATAAAAACCAAAGTTTAAGCCTTTTCAGGTGCAACAGTGAAGGAAAATGAGTGCAAAGATCTATTTGGTGAGGTAGGAGAAGTCGGATGAGAAAGGTCTGGTTTGAAAGGGAGGTTCAATAGAATAACAGAAATTTTGAGCCCCTATAGGTTATGTTGGTGCGAAGGTGGAGAGGGTCGTATGGTATGACCTCTCTTATGCGATGATCATAACACGGGTGTTGGTGTAGCTTTCCATAATCCTAAGGAGTAAGGAACATGTTAATGCTGAGGAGACAATATTCTCTGAGTGAAAGGCATTGAAAAATACCTACCAAGGGGTCTGTGGTTGGTACTTGGGTAGCAAGTATAAATGAGCTATCTAAAGCTTGAGAATATGGGGCATCAGTAGAGGGTAGAATAGGAGAGTCAATAGGGGGCTAGATGAGGATGGCGAAGCGATATAAGTGGTAGATGTGGTAGCTACCTTAATTTGGATTAAGACATCATTTGGATAGTAAATCATATTGTAGGTTTTTAAGGGGGAGGGATCTTCCGAATGGTGTAAGTTTCCCCTTCATATTCAAATTTGAGGAAACGGTGAAGGGTGGAAGGTACACAAGCCACAATGCAAATCCAGGGATGGCCTAACATCATGTTATACTATAACTCTCCTTCGATAACGTAGAAGATTAAGGGAATAGTTTGGGGACCCACATAGATATGGAGGATAATGGTACCAAGGATAGTGGTCATTGAATCATTAAAGGATAAAATCATAACACAGGTTGATAGACATATAATTAGCAGCGGGTATGCCCATTTTTTCTTAGGCATGAGAGGATATGGTGTTGAAGATAGAGCCCCATTGATTATAATGCATTTAATGCAAATATCATTAATGTAAGAGGAGATGAAAAGAGAAGGATCTGGATCATCATGATGTGAAGGGAAAATATCTAATTTGGAGAAATTAATGGAAGCAATCTGATGAAGGGTAATGAGGGTGGTGATAGGATAATTTTTGTTAGGTGGAACCTCTATGGATTACAAGACCTCGATGAGGTCCTGACAATGAGAATCAAATGTTTGGATTAATTTGAATAAAGACATCTTCAAGGGGATTGGTGAAGCTTTTTATCATTAAATGATGTGTAACCCCAGAAGAAGTAGGTGGTGCCATCCCAAGGATGGTTATCTTGGGGGGAGGTGTAAGTGAAATGGTAGGTGAAGGTGAACTAGAAGGGTTACTAAATTTTTCCTTTCCTTTGTCTTTTATGTGTTGTGGAGTGGATACATGCATGATGTTTATTTCAAATATAGGAAGAGGAAAAGAGGTTTTGTTGTAATAGGAGAAGAAAGATTAGAATCCTCCTCTAACAAATCATCTTGTTCAAAGAGACCATCAGAATCACAAAGTTGAAGGATAATTTTTAAAGATCTTTACAACTCTTGACATCATGCCCTGGTGAGAAATGATAAGAGTGTATTTTTGTGTCATCAAACCCTGCCGATTTATGTTTGAGAGGATCATAAGGCTTGATAAGTGGAAGTGATATAGTATATTTCTCTAACAACCAAGAAAGGATGTTAGATTAGGATCCTACCAAAGGATCACAATGAGAGGTCAGTCGTTCTTGGGTGAAGGGGTAGGTGACCTCTGTGAGGAGGGCAAAGGGAGATATCATGTTCATGTGGCTACCTTTTTGGTAGATAAAGATGGTTTGGGTCTAGGTTGAGCCTTCTTGGGTAAAGGCAAAGAGACCACACAATAGGACGAAGGAGACTTAGAAGCTGCAAGTATCTAAGTAATCCAAGGTGAAAGTGGCAATGTTGGCAAGAGTGAGAGTGAGAGTAAAGGTAGTGAATTAAGTGTGGGTAGAATGAGAGGTGGAGGTGAGGTTATAGGTTATTATACTTTAGGTTTTCCTTGGTGAAGAGGTAGTTTAACCAAGTTTGAAGGATGTGGGCATAAAATTGATGGAAGAAGTTAAGGTGAATGATAAGGTGTGGTAGCTACCGAGGTGCGAGCTCTAAAATTTTGGGTCTTCCTTTTAGGTGTTGGAATAGATTTTGTGATGGGTGGGGACGAAGTTGACAAGTCTAGCTTCATAGGGGGATGTGCTAGACTTGGCACCGTAAGATCCCTAAGGTGGTGTTAGGTTTTGGTGTAGACAAAGGCCTAAGTGAAAGGGGTGTTGATGAATAAGGGGCTAGAATCACGGGCTCAAATTCAATGGTCTTAGTTTATTTGAATACCTTTGGGTAAATGGTCGAGGTATCCAGGGATAACATTTACATTTGGGTGGAAATTGGGAGTCTAAGGCACCCCCAAAGGGTAGAGTAATCAACATACTCCATGTGATCAACCAAATAAGAGAATGGTTTTGGTTTAGATAAAGAGGATGACACACAAGTGCTAATCCCCATGATGATCTTTGAGGTTTGTGAGACATGGAAGGTCTTGGCCTCATATTCGGTAGGTAAGAGTGAGTTAAGAAGAGTAATGGGATTTGTGAGGTCCTTTGGTGAGGTATCACAAATAGAATGGGTAGATAATATTGAATCCTCTATGGGTAGAGAAGGAGGTAGGTTAGCTCCTCTATGGGTTGAGGAGAAGGAAAGGTGGGTGAAGTAGATAAGGTTATCTCCTCTACGGGTTGAGGAGAAGGAAAGGTGGGTGATGTAGGCTCTTATGTGGGTAGAGAAGATAATAATGATGGATCCTTTATGGCTAAAATGAACATGTGAGGTGGGTTCCTCTGTAGGTAAAGGGACTGGTAAGGTGGGATTTTCTATGAATAGGGGAGTCTATGTGAGAATTTATTCAATAGATGTTAGAGGAGGACACTCGATAGAAGGATTAGACACTGAAGTGAAGATTACATAAACCACAAAGAAATTGGTTTCATCTTTAGACATCTCACTAGAATTATTTGATGAAGGGGCATGATTAGGAAATGACTTTCTAAAAATTTCCAAGTTTAGATTAGCAGGCACATTAGGGTTTTCAAGGATGAGATCACCATTATCTAACATTCCTTGGATAATGTTTTTAAAGGTTTTGCAATTTCCATCACTATGTCCTCTTATGTGGTGGTAATTACAAAATTTATTTTCTTTATACCAAGACAATGTGGTATGAGAAGGATCAAAACTAGTTTTTGATTTGATGGGAGGAAGAGTGATGGCTCCTACCTTTAACATCTTGTCCAATATGGAAGAATATGGCTCTCGGATGGGAGTGTAACTCCTGTATTCATATTTTTATTAAAAAATTTAAAAGGAAAGAGATTGGAAAGAAGTTTGGGCTGATTAGATGGATGAGAAGGAAAGCTTTCAAAACCACCGCATTGGCATATCCTTTGGGTTTAGATAGGTTGTTAGGTGGTTTGAAGCAGATTCATTGGATTTGAAAGAAATGTTCTTGTTATGCAATTTAATTTTCTCTTCTTCGAGGGTTTGAATCTCAAGCTTCCAAGCCATCGTGTAACTCCTCTTCAAAAATACAAAAAAATTGAATCTGAAGAGATGGGGAAATGTGTTTTGCACACTCCCTAGTAAAGAAATCTATGAACTCAGGCTGTGGGAGAGTGAAGGAGATATGATTGATTAGGACTCACCATTGTGCAGTGAAATCAACAATAGACTCATCCTCATATTGGCAAATAGAATATAAATCGGTCATAGAGACCTTCTTAGAGATATTGATTGAAAAGTGATCAAGGAAGGTCTAGGCTAATTGGTTGAAGTAAAATACCAAGTGCTGGACAAATCATTGTGCCATTCTAAGGTGGGTCTAGAAAATGACATGGGAAACATTGGAAGGAGTAAGGCATCATCGTGGCATATCAAATAAAAAGCATGTCTGAATGAAAAAAAATGTTTTTGGGGGTCCTTTTTATTGTTAAAATGGTTGAATTTGGGATACTCCCATTGCAAAGGATAGGTATGAATAGGTACGAGGGGGTGAATGGGTTCATTACAAATCTCATCATAGCTTAAGATGTTATGAGATCTAGAGATAGAGGCCTCAAGTATTTGCATTTTTCCATCATCATTTTGATGATATCGGTATGGGGTTAGGCCAAGGACCCCCTCCTAATGTATAAGGGTTGGATAAGATAAGTGGGTCGAGGAATGCATGTCATTATGTGGTGGTGCCGAGTAAGAAAATTGAGATGTAGGTATGTACCCGGTGGTAGAAATGGAGGAAAATACCTAAATATGAATTGGAGGTGATAGGTTGTGTCTGAGGTAAGGTGTATGTGGGATGAGCTTGTGGAAATATCCTCGTAGTGACAGGTGGAACAGTTTGGGGAATAGAAACCACAAAACTCTAAAATGGAGTGGAAGATGTTGATGTAAATTGTGGTTGTGTAGACATAGGTACATATTGTAATGATGATGAAGTGACCTCTATAGGAGGGTACATGGTTAAGGGTATTGTAGATGTTGGGGGGATGGAAGATGTCAAAGGTGTAGACATCACTTATGAAGTAGGTGGTTATGAGATGGGATTGGTCAACGCTAGAGTAGTTTGGGTAGCGACAATGGCGTTCCCTGGTATGGAAAAGGTGGTAGAAATGGGGGGCATGGAAGTGGGCATTCCATAAAGAGTCTTACTTGAGGATTCATAGGTGGAAGAGTTAGCAAGGTAATGTTACAAGGCCTTAGTGTTATGATCAAGGAATCTAGTGAATTCCTCATCACCCTCGGGTACGATCACAAGTGCATTAGGATCCATTGGTGAAGAAATAGAAGGTGGTGAGGGGAAATAAGGTAATGGTTTACAACTCGGTGAAAATTAAGATCTCACGCACATTTGTTGGAAAGTCCAAACCATATGAAAGGCAAAAAATAGGTACTTTGGGTTCTGCAGAAGTGACAGAAACTCATAAACAAATTTTTGAAAGAATTTGGTAGGTGAAAATAGCTTGTTGTTTTTGATAGAAAATCAAAAACATAGAGACCGATACCGGTCAGTGAACCGGTGTTGGTTAGATGAAAGGATCGATACCAATTGTTGAACCAATTTCGGTAGGAAGGTAACCAAGGTCAGTACTATGAAAATGAAGAAATTTGAAATTCTGAGTTAGATTTGGTTAAAATAATTCCGAAAAGAGGCTTTGTATAGAAAATCTAATTTAACACACTCGAGAGAACCAAAATTAATAGTTTGTGATTCTGAGTATGAAGAATAAAGAAAATTGATAAAGTACAAACTCACACCTCAAATACCAAGACAAAAAGAAATTCAAAACCCACAAGAAAAAACTACAAACACATTATCCTAGGAATCGATTTTATTGTTGTGATGGCTTAAGCCTCAAGACTAAGCGTGACTATATATAAGGAATGGATGCAAGGTACCTAGAAGCCAACTATGGATGGTTTCAGGATTTTTTGGTGGGGATTCCTCGATATACCTTTCAATATGTCAGGTCCAAGCTCTCAAATGACAATCCGGCACCGGTCAAGGCCCACTATCAACGGGTTTTTAAATCCTTGATAGCTTCTTCCTAGGATTTGGGGAATGTTTAAGAAGTTTTTTTGAGTGATTTGGAAAATAAGTGTGTGTAATAGTGAACTATGCTTAATTACCCAATCATCAACCAATCATGACCTCCATTATATTTGATTTCTATTTAGACTATGTGAGCTAAATGCAAGAATACAAGGATGCAATGCAATAGTTTTAAGCCCAAATCGAAAAATGAAGTTGGATGAGAGAAATAATGAATAGGAAGAGAGTATGTCTTTCACTAATGCAAGAAAGAGGAAATAAAGAAGGGTTTGTTTTAATTTACACCAAATGAAGTGTTTCCTTTAGAGAAAATAGAAGAAAGAGAATGTTACCAAAAGAGAGATTTAGTGAAGATTTAGAAAGGAAACAAGCACAAAATGCAATCCTATATGAATAAAATAAACCCACAAATGATGAGGGTGTCACCGAGTGTGCCAAAATGTTTTACCAATAAGAATCATACGTATAAGCAAAACATTTAAGGTAGAAGGTTGGGTACGTGAGGAATACCTAGAGGTCATGAAGAGGTTGCACACCATTGAAGACCAAGCTGATCGAGAGCACTCATTTTTTTCTGGGAAGGACTACCTAAAAAGGAACATAAGACCACAAGATAAAATTAAAAGCATCGGTTGGTGGATTTCCTAGTGGGAGCTAGATTCGGAAGTGGGGTGCTTCCTAGAAGGCTATCAATCCACGTTTAAACACAAATTAATGTAAATAAATAACATGAAATAGAGAGTCCTATTGTAGTTTTATAATTTAGGTATCTCACACAAACACAGTAATTCAAATATAATCTAAATAGTGAATACAAGATTAAATTTAAAGTGGGCAGTGGGTTGTTAAGGTCTGTAGGTGTAAAAGAGAGTGTTATGAAGGTCTAGGTGAGGTTGTGGGAGCTTTTGAGAGGTTTTGGGTAGGTAAATTAGCTCACTGGTCTGAGGGATAATGTCAGACATAGAGACCGATGTTGGTTGGGAAACTAATGCCAATAACTGGTTTTAGCCAAGATTCATTGGCTAACATATCATGTTAGGAGTGATTGGGTGCAAAAGTAAAAACAAGGTTGGTTTAGGTTCTCTATGATTACACAGAGCGTTGGTAAGGACTAGGAAGGGTGGTGGGATTTAGGTGAAGGCTCAAAAAGGGTGAGAGAGGTGATTGGAAAGGAAAAGAGGTTCAGGTTGGTAGGGTATTGGGTAGATGGGTGACGGATGGTATTTAGGTGAGAAAGAAGCAATACAACAGAAGACAATAAGAGATCTAAAACCAAAGTTAATAACTAACAACTTAGTTAAGATACTTATCTCGAAGACCTAGAGATTGGTAGATGTAGTGGTTGGTGGGAATTCATAGGAGAATGGGTCTAGATCTAGTGCTAAGGAAATGAAGCTTGAGTGCTTCCTATGAATTACTTGAGACTATGAAGCAAGAGGTTGGTTCTTTGGTGAGAACATAGATGCTCGGTGTTGTGTTTTATTGTCGATTCTCAATTGAATGTAAGAATGAAAATGAATAACCAAAAATCCAACCAAAGGAATAAACTAGGGAAATATTTTGAAATCTTGATTTAAAGGAACCAATTGTGATTCTTTGACCGGTATCGACCGAGAAATAAGCGTTGTCGGTTAGGGAAAAATTAGTCCATTTTCTCAAAATAACTTGTTTCTTCCCTTTTGGCATGAGTCAAGATTTGATTATGGGCTAGGATTCTTGGTTCACGTTTAAACATGTGGGAAATTCATGGAAGAATTAGTTGGAAATAAATATTAGGTTTAGAAAGAGTCTATTTTAGTTAAGTGAAGTGATGACTCAGTGTTAGGAGTGATGACCTAGTCTCGATTAGTTAAATGCCCTTGGAATGGGTCCAGGTGAGGTGGAGGGTGAAGTGGTAATTAACCTAATATTTATAATTAGATTGATAATAATGTGTGGAAGGGGTCATGGTAAGGGGATATGTTAAATTAAAGGGACTTAGAGGGTTATGACCCAATTTTGGGTGTTTACAATTGCTTAATAATTATTATAATCTTTTAAATACAAAATTTGTGAGTAGAATATTTGAGATTCATATTTTTTTCTACTTGATTTTAATAATTATTTAATAAATTATTGGTACCTTACAAGAAAAATCCCATGAGAATAACCCCATTAATTGAATGCATTAGTGTTCTATCCAATGGATTTGAGTTGTTCTCACACTTTTTTCATGGATTTTTAAAAATTATTTAAAGATATGTAAATATAATTGAGGTATAAATTAACAAACAAAGTTTATAATATATTAGTTAAATAAACTTACATTTATTTTCAAGAAGCCTAATCTATGATCATTTTTCCCAAGCGATGATTTATCAACTTCCCTTGACTCATTATGGATTGGTGAGATTTTTCATAGATACTTTAGACCCATGTATTAATATCAATACATGAAAAAATTTGAATTTATTAATTTGGCAAATAAACCTTTTTTAAAAAAATTATATCATTTTTTTTTCAAAATTACCAAGCCCATTTTGTATCCCATTTGAGCCACTTTTCATGTTATAATTTCCACAAAGATTAATTTATGTTGACTGGTCAATGTGTTATTATCTCCTCATGTGTATTACCCTTATGAATTTACTACACATTAAATTGTTCATAAATGAATATAAACAATAAGATAAATATAAAACATAATTTTAATATATTTCGTTGTCATACCAATATATGTTTCCTCATCCATTCAAGCACCTTTATTGCAATTTTTCAATAATATCAACATCATACTAGACAATTACAAAATCTATTTTAGTAGATGCAACCAACTATTTCCTACATTTAATTGGTTTTTATTAGTGGTAAAAGGGTTAAGGGGTCCCTACGCACACATTGAAAATTTCCCCTCAAGGGACAAGCACCATTACATACCAAAACCCATAGGGCATAATATATATAAAGATGATAATTAACATCAAAACCAAGTAGAATCTAACAACACAATAATAAAAAACTAACATAAACTTAAGACAAGAAAAACGCATAGTATAACAAACACAATACATAAAACCAAAGCACCACCCATAAGTTAAAGGTCATAATTGTTTTATATGTATTTGAGAAGGAAATTCCACTCCTTAGCCAAGTTATTAATAGAAGTACCAAATTTATCGAGATCCAACTCAATTGAACCATGTTTCCTCTTTTAGAGGAATCCTCATTCATGAGTTGCTTCTCAGTGTGAATCATTTGAGCCATAATATGTAGTTGATGGATAGTAGATTTGATATGGAGCATAATCCAATTACTTGGCCTATTTTAGGATATCTTTCAATCGATCAAATTATTTCTCCAAGAACTTGCATTTATCCTAAATCGGGTCCATACTACCATTATTAACAATTCTTTCCATACTATCAATCTTATCACGCATGGTATGTCAATCCTTAAGAATGAACTAGAGCATGATCTTATTTAAATTAATGTTCATCTTGAATTGATCTAGATCAACATCCACCATCTCCTTCACCTGAGAACATTGAGCATGCACAGTCCCTATGGCAACCTTGACAGATTCAATGTCCAACTTCTTCTCCTTCATCTTAAGAAGGCCTTGCATGGCCTCTTAAAAATCATTAGGTTTGGAATCCCGATAATTCACGAGAGGGGGAAAAACTATTACCTATATCCTCCTCTCCTAGTGATTCAACCTCCTGTTGAGACTCGGACACACTAGGAACATCCACCAATAGGCCAATGTATTTAACAGATTTAGTAATGTCACTAGAACCCCTCTTAACTAAGATCATGATCAAATCCTAGTGAAAGGGGAGCTGAATATTTATTTTTTGGAACTTCTCAATGGTAGTGCACAAAGACCAAAGAATGAAATAAGGAAAACTATAGCTCTACCCATGAAGAACGAATTTAAGCATCAAAACATGGCATGCAAAACTATATTTTTGCTTACCATCAAACATGATGAATTGAATGAGATTAAGGGCCACATCATTAAAGGGTTTGATAAGATAATGATGCGAGATAACCAACAAAGTGAGGGAATAACTTTTCTTTACCTTTGAGGAACATTTTGATTTCCTCCAAGCGGTATTTTTTATGCTTAACAAATCCTTTCCTCACTTTTTCAACTCCATGATAGTAACATCCATGTAATTGAACATTGTCAACATTTTTGGAAGAAACACCTTCCCCATTTCCAGGGATCATGTTCACCCACTTGTCATTTTCTCTACCATATTTGTATGTTCAAGGAGATATTAATACTTGAAGTAATAAAAAAAAGATAATGATCTCCCTTTATTATCCTTACTCTATGTTCTTGTATTCTCCTCTTTCTACAACATTGTCAAAGTATCAATGAAGAAGAAAGGATTTTATGCTTTTCTCAATGAGGCATTAATGAGACTCTATGTTCATAATTCTATCTTTTCTTGATGTCATTGAATATTTTTTTTATTTCTTATTATGTGTGATGATATAATGTAATTAATATTTGTAGGCATCTAATTTCTTACCTAAAATATTAAACCCCCCTTCCTTATTCCCCCAACCCCTTTCCCACCTACTCAACAAATTCCCCATGTAAGAAATTTTAAAATTTTATTGTAAATACGGTGGAGTGTTCTGTAGGATCCTTGACCTCTAGGCCACCCACGATCCATTCAAGCGAGGTAATAGCATTGGCGGATACCCACCAATTTATACACATGAAAAAAATTTCTCACTATGTTTCTCTTGGATCCCTAACCTCTTGGCCACCCATAGATTTTATTTTTATTCACTCATAATAAATGGAGCTGCACCATTCAAGAAGAGGGACCTATAGTCTCGGATCATTGCTTTGGTGTAGAAACCTATAATTTAGATCGAGAAATTTAAATACTTAAATTGCGCTAATTATATCCTTCCCCACAAATTGACGACATATCGCCAATATCGCACACTTCCTCTCCTATCGTCACTAATTAATTACATTACATTAGTTAATTAACTCTTATAGCCAATGACATTAATTAACAAACTTACATTAATCAACTCCCCTTTTATCTCATTAAATTAATTATTTATAATCAATTAAGGTCCCCTTTCTATTTATATTAATTAATTATTTCTAATTAAGTAATCTCCCTTTCTATCTAGATTAATTAATACCTCTTTCTATCCAAATTAATTAATTATTCTTAATTAACTAATTCTCTCTTCTATTTAATCAATAAATCATCATTTATTTGAATAAAATCTTCTCATAACATATAACATAAAAACTATTACTGCTAAAAAACTTCTATAATATTTCACACCTATTAATTAATCACTTTGGTTAATTAATAAACCCCCTCAAACCCCATGAGTCACTAAAGGACAAAATAAACTCTCCTAAGGTTGACTCAAACCCTTTTCAACCATCCTTATCCAAAACTAACTTGACCTAGCTATTATACCACATGTAAAGGGATGTAGATATTATTTTATCCATTGGACTATATAAGGATCCATCCTCCTACCTTTCTATGTACACCTTTACACCTAAATGAGCATAGAGCCTAATATATAGCTGTTTTATCATCTTAAATAATTCTCCATTGGAGTGGAGCTAAGCATCATCCCTTTACATTCAATATTCCAAGATATTTTTGAAGATCAATGAAGTTAATCAAGAAAGGCCTTGTTGCCATGACTTGATGAACCTCAATCCTCAAGCCTCTTAGATAAATCAAAAATACCAACCCTTTGATAGCTAAAGGATCTACCTAGGTCCATTTCATTGATTTAGCTTTCTAAAGAGTAGATTAATAAGTATTAGCATGTTAGCTTGAGGTTTAATTTCAAGGTTCTAATGCATAGTGTTGATGTTTATTAGTTGTTTAGCTCTTATCATGATGGTGGATAGATGTTAGTTTAGAATTATTTTGAAGCTACTAGGTGTTAGTTTCAATTTCACTAACATGGCTAGCTAATTCTTGCACACATTTGGCATGCCCAGTGGGACCGTTCCATAGTCCCTTAGCATTGTAGTTAAATTTTTATTGTAATTTCAATATTTCGCTAACCCTTAATATGCACATGTGTGAAATAATTTTCAAATTCTTATGATTTTTCTAACCTTACATGTGTTGAGTCTTACTTAGAGGTTTAATTTTGATGGGTTATTGTCAATTTTGAGCTAACGTGTTAAAATTTGGAGCTTTTTGAACTTGTTTACGTCATTGGGCCATATTTTGACATCATCACTAAGTACAATTTTTACGGGGGTGTACAGTACAAAAAACCATGCATAGGCACACAGAACCATGTGCAGGAACTAATTCTAATGCGCACACACACTTTTGTAGTACTATACCTTACTTTTTTCATAAATTTGGCAGGTTAGCGAAGACACCTAAAGGTAGCACATACATCATTCTACTAGCGCACACGATCTATGTCTGGATTAATGGCACATGCACCCATTTTCTAGTGCATGCATCTCTTTGTCAATGCACATGCACTATCATAGCTTATTTTACCTTTTGTTTCACTTCCCACATGTAGGAATCTATCTGCTAGCACACGTGCAATGATACAGTACATACGTCTCTCGGGTAGTGCGGTCACTTTGCTGAAACCCGCTAAGTTAACACATACGTGAACAAACACCAAAACCCAAGAGCACACACCATAACCTACGCAATGGTACCTCGGTCAGGACTTGCATATCAATTATGTGTTTACAAAGGCTTGTGTCATTAAATAATAACATCATTACAGGTTTAATCTAATTTATTTTTGTTTTGTAGGGTATGTTTACATGATTCTATTAAATTGTATTAAACTTGGATAAACCTTGCGATCTTTATCATAAGAGTAAGGTCACATATGCTCTTCCTCATGTCTTTTGGGGCAATCTTTAGAATTAGAAACAATTTTATCTCTTTCATTTCTTTGAAAAATGTTTAGAATGTCCAAATTGGGTCAAGATTTATGTATTTTGCGTTTGAATTAAGTATTTTCGATTTGTTGGTTTCTTAATAGGATGTTTCATCATGTATTCTCTTCGTTTTCGTCCTAGGACAATCTTGAGAATCGAAATGAAGTTTTCCTCTTTATGAATATGGAAAATTACTAATTTGTTGTGCGTGAAAAAAACAACGCTTGTCAAAGAAAGGAGGAGTCAAGACAAAACAAAACTACTAATACAGTTTTCATGCAGGTTGCCAAAAAGTGTTCAAGAAAACCACATAAAATTAAACAAGATAAAAAAACACACCACAAACATCACACTATATTTGCAGTTTTCAAAAAAGGGTACATCCCTATCCGCTCAACTAGAACATAACCCATTTAACATAACACCTTAAGCTACAACAATGGGGGTTGTTCTAGGAACCCTAAAGTAGTCTACGCAAGAGGGAACATTTTAAACGAAATAGGAAGTGCTTCACATAACCTACTTGACTAGTTTTACCATTTGTGAGATTTAGCGTCAAATTTATCTATATTGCAACCCTAGTGAGAGTACATGATGGATGCATTTATTTCCCACTATATTTGAAGGGGGTAAAGTAAATCCGAGATAGTCTAAGAACTAGTTAGTGTGACTTTTCTTGGAAAATCAAGCTCCCATTTAGATAACTTTTGACACTTAGTTAAGTGAACCACCTAGGAATATATCTTTTAATAGGATCCAACTTTGACCATTTTGAAACAAATTTGATTTGATAGTCATTATTCATCATGAAACATGTGAAGCATTACTTTTTCTTAGTTTTTCACTCGCCCTAAGGTGAGGAAAAACTCTACCAAAGTGAGGCAAACATTTTTCACCCCCAATTGATCTACTTCCTTCACTTTATTTTGACACTTTGTTGATTAGAAAAGATTGATTACCCATGTATTACCAATTTATTGTGTTGCCACTTTTATGTCCGTTTACGCTCATCCATTTTTGCAGCTAGGTTGTTAAATGTCTAAAGTGTGTGGGAATGTTCTCATATCATTGGAAACCATTTTGATCTTGATACCCACGTCAATAGCGTCATCATAGTTGGGCTTGGTTCATCACTTGATTCTCCTTTGGACTGTTATCTTACTTGTATCATATCACAACAATTTATATACTTATGTCTTGTTTCTTGCAAACTTGATAAGTGTTTAGATTGTAACGTTAGACTATGCACATCGTATAAATTCCTTGGTATACTCTAGCATTTTTTTCTTCCAAACATTATCTCGATTTTGAATGGTGTTTTTACCTTTGTGCACATCATAATAATATTATTTCGATACTAATACCTTATATTTCAGTAAATCTTGGTTAATGTATCTTAGTGGTATTGTTACATTGTTCGTATTCATAACTTACACTTTTGAGATTTAGGGCTTGGTCGGACTTAAAATTTATTTTAGTATACCTTGTTTGGAAATCATATCAACCTTTTATTATTTCTTACTTCTTGTTTGTTTTTGAACTTGGCATAAGCGGTGACATTATTTTGATCATTTTACACCAACATACCTTTGACACACATTTTTCATAAGGAGTATTTACTTGTATATTGGCATTGTGTTTCAAACTTGCATGATTGTTCCTTTTGTTTATCCATATTATAAAATTGTTTCTAGGACAATACTTTAATTATTTTATCCTCCTTATCTTATTTGTTTTCCTAATTTCATGGTCATTTTCAAACATATCTTTTGAACCATGGCAAAAACATTTCATATCAAGTAAATTTTGTATCAATCAAACATTGGAAATCTTCCCTTTGTATCCTTTACATAGCTAAAAAATTGATCAATCCTTTAATATTTATGCCTCCAAACTTGTTTTCCAAACCTTGTTGGAGTATCAATCTTTAGTCATCACGATGTATGTTTTCCTTAGCCTCCCTTTTGGAAAATCACACAAGCATCCCCATATATATGAAATGTCTAGTTGGTTTTCGTTATGCTACCCAAATCAACATGAAGACGTATTCACTTTGAAGAAGTTTGATCATACAATATAGATCTAGGCCTTTGAAGTCAACACACGCTAGAAATTAATGATTATCGCAAGGTCTCTTATACATACGACAATAAAGAAACAAAGTTTCAGCATTCAAATCAAAAATGCCCATTGTGACTAAACCAAGTTTGGTTCTTCATGCTCTAGAACCCATTCGAGTAACCCATTCCCCACCTTCATCTCATAGTCGGTGATATGGTTTGGGTAATTATGATCCAAATTATTATTCGGGTTCCCCCACTCTTCTTCGATCCTAATCCAAATATTGCCTCTTCTACTAAGGATTTCAATCCAAATATTTCCTCTGATTATTATAATGATTCGGATCCAAACTATTATTTAGATTCATCTAATTCAACTCCAAAGTTGCAGTCCTCCACTTCTTCACAAGACCTATTTTATCATTCACCTTAATGAACTCTTCCTCCTTTGAATATTCATGCGACTCAAATTCCTTCTATTAAATCATCTAAGTCAAGTCCTATGTCATAATATATAGAATAATAGATATGAAATCCTCCTATTATTCCTCCATGACATCATCTTATAGGGAAACCTATACCATCAAATTCCACATCTTCTTCTTCTCACGAGACATCTAGCCCTAAGTCTACTTCATCTCTTGAGTCATCTTCTTCTATTAATCATCATCAAACATCTTCTAAGTATTTCACACCAGTTGGACCTTTTTCTTTCAATCAAACCCCTGTGGTCGATCAACAACCCATACCAATTGATTTCTTTCAAAATAAAGGAGCAAACATGGCATTTATAGGGGCACACAAAGATATCTCTATAACAAATTACAAGCAAGGATAATCTTTAGACTTCAATCCATATGCATATTGTAAGGAAAATATTGATTCCTTTTATCAAGAAACAAAGGAAGAACCTCCGATCATGCAAATTAATGCTCCTCTTATTCTTCCATCCTCACATTCTTCATTACGTGATGAAAATCTTGGGTCTTACATTGATCCATGGAATATCTTCTCATCACCCAATCAATCATTTTCTATCACAATTCCTCAATCACAATCTCTTATGGGATTAAATATAAGTAGCCCTTCATCTTCATCTAGGTTTGGGTCACCTTCTAGTAGCCCTCCCTCTACTATTTGTGGGACATTTTCGAATATTCCACTATCTTATATTCTTGGGGCACGAACAACTAGCCCCTTTTCTTGTATATATGGGTCACCCCGGGTAGTCCATCATCTTCTATTCTTAGGCCACATCCTAGTAGCCCATCATATTCCATCTATGGGTCGTGTCCTAGAAACCTTTCTTATTATATTCTTGAGTCATGTCCTAGTAGCCCTTCATCTTCTATTCATGGCTCACCTTCTAGTAATACACCTCTCCTTAAATTCTCATACCATATCCTTTTCATTCATCACACTTTTCTTATATCAATGATTATAGCAAGACATCCATCATTTCTTACATCAATTCTAAATTTCCACATTCTTCTCCCACTTTTAGGGATCGAGACAAGTCAAGTATTAGCTTATAAGAAACCTACACAATTTTTTTACCAAGCTAATACCAAAACACCGAAGAGCTCTAAAGCCCCCAACAAATCAAATGATTATAAAATTCAAAATCAAACGCAATTCCAAAATGCACACCACCTTACCCATCAAGTATGGCGCAAAGTGCAAAAACCTATGGATAGGGAACTCGATCTCCCGTATACGAAACCCATGTTTGAAAACAAATCACATTTACTTATGTAGTGTGAAATCACCATGATCATCAATATTGGGGATAATATCACTCTTGATCTCCATTATCAAGGAAATCGTGAACATCATTATTGGATCCTATCATGTAGAGTGACATTGTGGGTCTCATCTCCCAAAACATTGAAAATTTATAAAATAAAAATGAAAAATACAAAAAATGAGAAAAACATTAAAAATCAACGATACAAAGATCAAACATTGCAATTAGGTATTGCATACGCATGGATGTTCTTTCTTCCCTTTCTTTCATATTCCTCTGCAAGTCATCCACCATTTTCATCCCTTCGATGATATTTTGGTTAGCTTATTTCATACACATTTTGTGACATTTATCTATATGGTATCCATTTGACCTTGGTCTTTCATCACCTTGGTAAATTAAAGAACGAATGACCTCTTAGAGATCCTATCACTATCTACATATAATAAAATTGTTGGGAAGAATTTTTGGGTGTATTTGTTGACACTATCCAATTTCATCATCACAATCACTTCCACATCCTTCCATAAATTAATAAGTGGTTCTTAACCCCTTAACTAAAAAGAGCTGAAATAATTTTTCGAAAGAAAAAGAATAAAAATCAATCAAGCAAAAAAAAAAATCTAAAAGTAAAATAAATTTGATATATAAATATCTCTTGGGGTATTTTCAATAATCTCTATCGGGGCTATGGATGCTTGGCTGATAGTAGAGAAATGTTGTGATTATAATCAAATGCATCTCTATCTCGTGATATCGACGCCTAGTTGGCGGTGGAGCAATGTATGAATCACCTTTCAAACTAAGTCATTTCTACACATTGGCTAGTGTTTTCATTTATTGTGTATCAACTCGTTCCTTTAAGAGGTAATTCATTTACATGTGCACACATGGGATCTCGATGAGTAAACACGATTAATATGTTACCAAGTGTTGCTTTTTGGACCTTGTTCAAACTCTTGTTTTAATGCATGGCTTGTCTCATGATTTGTTCCTCGGGCTAACCAATTTTTCATCGACCGCCTTCTAAATATTTTCATAGCATCTTATGTTCTTACAAAATTGTTTAGAAAATCCATGTGTATCAGATGTCCTCTTTTTCATGTTTGCAGGAACTTTTGTCCCCTTTTAATAAGATAATTTTCTAATTATTTTCTCTCATGTGTTTATTGGCTAGAGTATATCAGGGGCATCCTTTCTTCCTCATTCTTGAACCTATTTTATATTGGCATTGATACCCCTTTAGTGTGTGAAGATTTTTCCTTTGAATACTCCCACCTAATCACTAGGGCATTTTCGCATCTTCACTTTTTTTGCACATACACGTGGCATTCTTCCCACGTAACAAAGAGAATGAAGTTACGATACCCGACATCCATGGGTCAAAAAATCCGTGGAAGACTTGGAGAAGCTGCGAAAGACTCCAAAAGACTAAAAATTGAAAAATATTTAAATAAGTCACCTAATAGCTATAAAATGTCTATTAAATGTGTGTATCATTTAAATAAGCTATAGAAGACTGGAAAATCATGTGAAAGATAGAATATTACTTGTGAAGCGGATAAACTTAGAGGAAGGTCACGGATGGTGAAAAATGTAGATCTATGCACAAAAATGGTTGTGGAGGCTAGAAACACATGCATAAACAAGATATAATAAACTAAAATGATTAATCATCCAAATTATCATTATTTTGGTGGGAATTGGAGTTTTGAACTTGATAAACTTGAAGCAAGTCGCAAAGCAAGCTAGGGTTTCACAGATTTGAAAAACTTCAAGTTTCTTCACACTTGTAAATCAAAAACATCCAAATCTATCTTGCACATGCATAAACACCAACTCTAATACCATGTTAGGAAATTTAAGGGATGAATAATGTTACAAATTATAAATCCATAATATAAATTGCCAAAGATTATAGTTTATGAAGTGCAATAATTAAAAACATAGATTTAGATGTTTATAATGTAAATTACAAAATGTAAACATCATGAACAATGTAGACACCTAAATTATGCTTTTGCAATCTTATTACCAAACGCACACAAATCACTCTCATTCTTACCATTTCCATTATAATTAGTGATTTTTGTTAATTAACTAACGTTTCTTACCATTTTGGTCAATTAACAACACTTTTTTGATTACCTATCCTCTTTCACATTTAGGATGCCACTTTACAACAAATTATAAGTCAGAATCCTCTTCCAAATATACAACTAGCGATTATTAGCTAATTAAGCCTATTTTACCCTTATTTTGGTCAATACACCCTATTATTGGCTCAAAACCCTCTTCCAACCACTCAAAATCACCCCATTTCCCTCCACAACATCTCAACAAGCTTCAAAATCTCATCTTAGCCTCCTAATTGACCCTAAGTGGTTGATTAAGGCTCCTCACATCTTAATCACTTGTTAATTCACTAATTATGATTAGTAAGCCTTAATCAAGATTAACAATTCTTAATCTACTTTGTGCTTTTACTCTCACATGTACCAAGTTGTTAGTTTTCCTCAAAGGAAAAACTATAAAAAGGACTAACCACATACCTTTAAACTTTACACCATGCTTTGAATTGCATATCATATAAGAAATATGATTAATAGCCAAGATCAATCCTTTCCTCAAGTCTTCAATGGGATTAGTAGATGGGTACCCAATATGATCTTGTAGTCTTTATTGGAGATACCATCTCACCTTCCTTAGAGTAAGACTCCCAATTTTATTGCTCGTAGATCTATTTAGGTCTATGTTAGTTAATTGAACATACTAGTAGGCATGCTTTAGCTAGATTTTGAATTATATTCATGTTAGTTTTTTCAAGCATTCCATTAAGCTTTTATCTTTGATGTAACTATTGTTAGATTCAATAAGAATTAGCTCAATTATACTATGTGGTGTTAGTCTTAGCTTTGCTTGGAGATTTTTAGTAGTCTTCATTTGGCACGCTCGATGGGACATTACCCCATAGCATTCATTTTAAAATCTTTTCAACTTAGTTTCAAATTTTTAATTTCAAGATTTCTAGATTAGTTTCAAGATTTCTATATTAGTTTCAAGTTTTCTAGTTTAATTTCAAGCTTTCTAGATTACTTTCAAGCTTTTAGATTAGTTTCAAGTTTTTAGAGTAATTTTCAAAGTTTTGTAGATCAATTTTCAATTTTGATAGTTGTTTCAACTAGATTAGTAGTAGATGTTGCATTTTCATGTTCTTTGCAAGATATAAGGAGGTGAAGTACTGGCAAAATTTCTTTAAAAGTCAAAATATTTGATCTTTTTAAAAATTTATCGTCAAAATCATATTTTGATCACCTACATGAAGGTATGTGTGTCTATGCTCAAAGGGGTGCACCCACGCTCTAAAGGCCACACCTATACATCACTTTGTATTTTCACCCTCCGTGTGTGAATTGTGCTTTGGTACTTCAAAGTGTGCATCTCGCACCTCAAAGGTCGTGCATGTGCATCACTAGATTTTTGGTCTTTGTGTGTGACTTGTGTTGGTGCTTCAAAGTGTGCACCTATGCCTCAAAGGGCGTGCCTGTGCATCACTAGCTTTTTTACCTTTATGTCAGACTTGCATTGGTGCTTCAAAGTGTGCACCTACGCCTCAAATACCATGCATGTGCATCACTAGATTTTTGACCTTTGTGTGTGACTTGCACATGTGCTTCAAAGTGTGCACCCATGCCTCTCTAGCCATGCATGTGCATATTGAATGTGTAAATTTTACAAAGTGTACTTGTGCATGACTATATGTGTTTATTCTTTAAGGGATGCACTCATGCTCTATAGGACATGCTCCTACATAAATATGTGCACTAGCGCACTTAGTTAAATTTTTATCAAAGTTCAAAATTTCAACTTCTGATTTTTAGTGTTTATGTCATTTTTAGGGATTTTTAGCTGCTGTTGCTTGTCAATTTTATGATTTAGAGTAGGATTTATAACAATACTAGCTTAGGGTTTGATAAGTGATTTTTAAAAGTTGACTTAGGGTTTGATGAGTGATTTTGTTTTCATGCTTTGTATGAGTTTGGAATAGGGTTGTGTATGCTCTTCTCTTGCACTTTATGTGATCTTGAGAATCAAAAGCACCTCTAAACCACTTTTTGCTAATTTAGAGTAAGTAGGAAAAATCATCATTCATTGTTATGCTTAAGGGAATAAAATTTCATTTTGGCATGTATATGATCTTTTAGTTTAAGAGATTTTCATTTGATAAATAACTAAGGCTAAGGCTTGTGTATGCTCTTCTCTTGCACCTAGTGTGATCTTGAGAACCAAAAACAACCTTATTTTTTCACTAAAAAAACACTTGGATTAATTGGGAATAAACCTATATTTACAAATTTTTATGGTAGTTATTTGATTTACAAGATTTTTCATTGTTATCTATTTAAGTTGTTCATTTTGAATGCTCTTCTATCACATCCTTGAATGATCTTTAGAACCAAAAATGACATTCAATCATATTTCTATGATATTGTAGATCTTTTCAAACTACTAACCATTTGTGCGAAGGACCTAACACTTGCTAAATAAAGGAGGACTTAAACTCTAGCATTCATGTGTGTTATAGGTTGGCAACGGATGTCTAAACCAAATTTCTTAATCCAAAATATAATAAAATACACCAACACATCATTCAACACATTTTATTGCAAGTTTTGGTTAAGAGCTACGGCTTGTCCGCTTAAAACTAGGAGAAATTTAATTTGGCATAAACCTTAAGACAACAAGAGGAATGCTCCTAGGAACCGCAAAGTAGTTCATGTAAGAGGGAGCATTGTGAATGAAATGGGAAAGTTCTCTAACTACCCAATTGATTAGTACTCCTTGGTGAGATTGGAGGCAAATTTATTTCCATTGTAATTCTAGTGAAAATACAACTAAACGCATTTTATGCTCATTCTATTGAAGGAGATAAAGTAAAGTCGAGATACTCCAAGGGTAACTCCTTGGAAAACCAAGCTCACAGAATTAAACTTGTGACACATTGAGAGAGAACCCGTACGAAATATTTTTGGCTTAGAGCCATTTGTTTTTGACATCGTATTCTATAGATCTCTCACAAAGTGAAAACTTTTTTAAATTAAAACTCTTGTTTTTTGAACAAGGGAAATAATATCTTAAAATTGAAACCACATGATATTTCATCATGAAATGTATTTAGTTTTACTTTGTCCTAGTTTTCCCTTGTCCTAAGACAAGGCAAAAAATTTCCAAGTTACACCAAGTATTTTTCACCACCACTTGGTTTACACCTATGTTTTCTTATTACCCATTTTGGGACAAAATAAGAACAACATACATGGATACTACTAAATATAAACATGTCCGCCACTTTTTAGTCTACTTACATGACTAGGTTGCAATGTCATAATGCAAGTGTTGAAAGTGTGAATGGTACGTACTCATGATCTAATAGGTCCTCTTGTCTCAAAACCCCATAGTGAAACTTATTATCATTTGTAGTTAGGTGATATCATCATTTTCTTCTTTAGATTTTTATGTTTCCCGAATTATAGCCATACAATTGTGACATTTACCTCTTGTTTCCATTGTGAAACCTTGCCTAAATATATACTTTGTATTGTTATCCTGCTCACACGCATATAATAATTCCTTGATATAATTAGGCATGGTTTTTACATCCTAGCTTTGTCTTGAGTTTTGTAAGTGTTGAGGTTAATTTGTTCGCATCACTATAACACCATTTTGATACTAAAATATTTCTTTCTTACAAAGCTTGATTAACATGTCTAAATAGTGTTGTTATGTTGCTCACATTTGTATCTTCCATTTTACAAGACTTAGACTTTGTTAGTGTCTAGAAACTAGTTTTGAGTATACCTTGTTAGAGGATCGCGTCAACATTATCTTAGTATTTAGGTCTTGTTTGTTTCAAACTTGACCTAATTGGTGATATTGTGTTGTCACTATTTTTGTTTCAAGCCCATCTTAGTAAAGCATATGGAGTAAACTATTTTTGGTGGCTGGATTTGATTCTTTTACTTCATTGTGCAATCTTAGATACATCTTGTCGTATACTACCTTGCTAGTGTATCATTCTTTATTATTTGGTGTCCTTTGGTGCATATTGATCCTTGATTATTCGTGACCATTTATTTTTGGAATTATTTTTGAAAATTTTACGTCATTACACTTCTTGGTTTTTAGTAGGGCCCATATCATCAAAATGTCTAGTTGGTTGTCATTGTACTTCCCAAATAAACATATGACTTCCTTCCAATTGAAGGAGTTCAATCACACTATCTCGGTCTAGAAATTTGTATCCCAAAAATGCCAACAATGACCAACTATCACAAGGTTCCTTATATGTATGACACTAAGGAATCAAAGTTTTGGCATTCCCATCAAAGGATGCCCATCATGGCTAAGCCTTGTTTAGTTCTTTGTACTAGAGAACCCATTCGAGTACCTTGTTCCCCACCTTCATCTCATAGTCGGTGGTATGGTTTGGATGCTTTTGATCCAAATTATTATTCAGGTTCCCCTCACTCTTCTTCTGATTCCAATCCAAACTATTATTTTGATTCTTCGATTCACCTCGGTCTTACGAAGATTCCCATCTAAGCTATTCACCTCATTCAAATCTTAAGCCATAGTTCTCCCTCTCTTTGCAGGACTCCCCTTATCAGTCACCTAAACAACATCTTCCTTTAAAGATCCATGTGGCCCCAAGTCTTGCTAATCAAACATCTAATTCGTTTCTTGAGGAGGTGGTTCCCCATTTCTTTGCAAGACCTCCCTTATTTTCCACCTTGACAACCTCTTCCTCCATTGAATATATGGGTGAATCCAAATTCTTCTAAGTCAACACCCACATCACATTCATATAAGTTAACACCCACGTCACATTCATATAATTTTACACCCACATCGTATTCATCTCATTTGATGCTTGTGTCGCAATCATCTAATATGGCGCCAATGTCACAACCTTCTAAGTCAATACTTATGTCATGATTATCTAAGTTGACACTTATGTCATGATCATCTAAGTAAACTCCTATGTCACAATATCCAACCTAGATGACTAATCCTATTAATTTACCCACAATATGTAATCTTATAGGAAAACCAATGTCATTGCATCTTAAAATTATACCTAAAGCTACTCACAATGCATCCAAATCTAAGTCATCTTATTATATCAATCAAAATCCAATTCCTCTTTGGCCCTTGAGCCATTTTAAGATTATCATACCATATCCTCCTCCATCTTCTAAAGATCGATGTTTACATCCACAGAGAATAATTCATAAGAAATGATGTACTAAGATTTATTTTCGATGCACTATCCAATTCCTTTGTGGACACAATAACATTAAACCTTCCCCTCATCAAACATCTTCTCAGTATTCCACACCGGTTTGAATTGTTTCTTCTATTCAACCTCCCATGGTCAAAGAACAAATACCCATGCTGAACAATTTCTTTTAAGATGAAGAAATGATCATAGAAATCATAAGGTCACATGATGGAATTCCCCTAGAGGATCAAAAGAAATAACTATCTTTAGACCTAGATACATTCACATATTGTGGGGAAGAGGTTGATTCCATTTTTTAGACCATAGAGGAAGACCCTAGGATCATTGAAATTGATCCTCCTCTTATTCTTTCATCTTCACATTCTTCATTATGTGATGAAATTCCTAGTTATGGTATTGATCCATGACCTATCTTCTCATTACCCAATCATTCTTTATCTATCAAGATTCCTCCACTAAAATCTCACCTTGGTTCACCACCTAATAACCCATCATCTACTTCTATATGTATGACACTTCCAAGTAGCCATTCATCATCTATGTGCAGCTCACCTCTCGGTAGCCCATTTTCTTCTATACTGGGGGCACATCCTAGAGACCCCTCATCTTTGATTCTTGGGCCACATCCTAGTATCCCATCATCTTCCATATATGGGACACCTCTAGGTAGCCCTTCATCTTTAGTTTATGGGACACCTCCTGGTAGCCCATCCTCTTCTATACTTGGGGCACATCCTAAAACCCCCTCATCTTTGATTCTTGGGCCACGTCCTAGTAGCCCATCATCTTGATATTAGGGCCACATCTTAGTAGTCCTTTATCTTTAGTCTATGGGACACCTTCTGTTATCCCATCCTCTTCAATTATTGGACCCTACCCTTTATTTCCATCACATTTTCCTTCTACCAATGATTGTGGCAAGCCCACCATCATTTATCACATCAAGTCTAAACAACCACTTTATTCTCCCACTTTGCTGAATTAGACAAGTCACGTATCAGCTTATAGGAAACCCAAATGGTTCCTTCATCCAACTATGATTAAAAATTCCAAGAGCTCCAAAGCTCACAAAAATTTAAATGATCTTAAAGTTTAGAATCAACCACGATTCAAAAATGCACATCAATGCACCCATCAAGTATGGAAAAAGGTGTAAAAACCTCTAGATAGGGACCTCAATCTCACACACACAAATCCATGTTTCATGATAAATCACATTCATTTTTTGAGGATGAGCTCACCACGATCATCGAGATTGGGGATAATATGACTATTAATAATAAAACACGCCTAGTCTTCCTTATCAAGGAAATCACTAACATTGTTGTTAGATCTTATCATACCGCGTGACCTTGTTGGTCTCACCTTTTCAAAAAAGATAAAAATACAAAAATGTAAAAAAATTCAAAACATTTTATTAAAGGTAAAGATCAAACATTGCAATCTGGTATTGAATACACATGGATGTTCTTTCTTCCCTTTCTTTCTCTTCTTCAAGTCTTCCTACCATTTTCATCCCTTCGATGATATTTTGGTTAGCCAATTCACACACATTTTCAACATTTATCTCTATGGTATCCATTTGGCCTTGGTATTTCATCACCTTAGTAAATTAAAGAATGAATGACCTCATAGAGATCCTATCACAATCAACATCTAAAAAACTTGTTACAAAGAACTTTTGGACATATTTGTTGACACTATCCAATGTCATCATCACAAGCACTTCTACCTCCTTCCATCAAGCCATCAGTGGTTCTTAACCCTTTTCAAACAAGAGATTTGAAATAAGTTTTCAAAAAGAAAAAAAAATCAATCAAATCAAAAATCCAAAGCTAAAAGCAAAATAAAATTGATATATAACTCTCTCTTGGGGTATTTCCAATAATCTCTACTAGGGATATGGAAACCTAAATGGCATAGAGATAAATGCTATGATTAGAATTAAATACATCTCTGTCGAGGATATAAATGCATGTCGCGTGGAGAAATGTATGGCTCTCCTTCCATAATCCATTCACAAAAAAATCAACTTTGAAAAATAAATCATTCCTACACATTGGCTAGGGTGTCTTCACTTGTTGTCTATCAAATCTTCCCTCTAAGAGGTAATAAATTTCCACATGCACACACTAGATCTCTATGAGAAAACAAGGTTAGTGTCTTTTTTTTGGACCTTGTTCAGACTCTTACTCTAGTTTGTATCTTGTCTCATGATTCATTCCTTTGGCTAATCAATTCTTCATCGTGATTCTTATAAGCTACATTCACATGATTTACGGTATTCTTCTACTTCATTCAGAACATCCATGTGTATAATATTGCCTTTTTTCCATGTTTTTGGGAACTTTTTCCCCTTTCTCAAAACAATATTCCACTTCTTTCTATCATGTGCTTCTTGGCCAACTTATGTTGGGGGCATCCTTACTCCTTCCTAGCACGTCATTGGGTTACATTCATCATCATGTTGAACCTATCTATATTGGCCCTGATCTAACTTCTACACATGAATATTTTACCTTTGAATATTCCCATCTAATGTTGGGGGTAATTTCACATCTTCACTTTCTTGCGCATACACATGGTATTCTGCCCTTGTACATCCCATCTGTCACTGGGGCATCCACATTTCTTTGTTTTCTATACATAGCTTCAAAAAACTTCTAAAAACTCAAAAACATTCAAATATGTTTCAAAAACATAAAAAAATTCAAATATGTTAGATGGAAAAACCCAAAAAAATTGGTAAAATCATTAAAAATCCAAAAAATTGCAAAAATTCAAAAAAATCAAAAATTGGTAAAATGCATGCACAATGGCTCTTTGTATCAAATTCATTGTCCTCAAATATAAAAATTTGTCCTAAAAAATCATATTTCTTAGGTTCTTTTTTGTTCTTGTCTCAAAAAACTTGTGGATCATCGTGATCTACCTCCATTAACAAAGTTGGTTTGCTTACTATGTCGGTACTCCCGTGTAATAGTGAGTTGTTAGATATTGTGTCATAGTGCACGAATGATTTCCATGGGACTAATTGTGTCCTATGTTATTCCCCTCGCATGTATCCTTGCTTGGGGCACCATTTTAACCCTTTTGTTACAACACAAACATTTGGGAATTGAAGCTTGATAACAAAAACATTGGTGTAACTATCTTAAACATTGTTTATTTGAGTATGTGTGATTGTACTTGTTTCTTTGTTAGGTTAGTTGGTTTACTTTCTCGTATTGCATTGCATTATGTATGTTGCATGGAGTTAAGCATCGTTTTAATTTCTTGTATTGCATTGCATTATGTATGTTACATGGAGTTACATATTTTTAACAATGAACAAATGTTAGTAATTTAGCTTTTCATGTTATGTTACACTTTTGTTTATTTTAATAAAGGCCGATGATATAGATCATAGGGGAAAAATGATACAACAAAGTTACTTATTGACAGATTGGAGGCAAAGAAAGAGTTATTCCCATTCTCCATTATCATTTCTTATCACTACTAATTTTTCTTCCAAATCACCTAAGGAAATAAACAACCATGTTTATCTCTATCCTTATTTCTTCTATATGTTTCAATCATATTTTTGATCATTTATTGACTTATTCTATAACCCCACCAACACTCGAGGGTAAATATTTCATTCTACTAATTTTTCTTCAAAAATTTACTTGCTTATGCTTGTCTACTATATTTGAAGTGAAGTTACTTACTTCACCTCAAACAGGGCAAATGTAGACACCTAAATTCCACTTTTGCAATCTTATTTCCAAATACACACAAATCATTCTCATTCTTACCATTTCTATTATAATTAGTGGTTTTCACTAATTAACTAATGTTTCTTACCATTTTTATCAATCAACAATGTTTTGTTGATTACCTATCCTCTTTCTCATTCAAGATGCCACTTTACAGCAAATCGTAAGATAGAATAATCTTCCAAACAGACAAGTAGTGATTATTATCTAATTAAGCCTATTTTACCCTTGTTTTGGTCAATACACCCTATTATTGGCTCAAAACCCTCTTCTAACCACTCAAAATCACCCCATTTCCATCCAAAACTTCTCAACGAGCTTCAAAATCTCATCTTAGCCTCCTAATTAACCCTAAGTGGTTGATTAAGGCTCCTCACATCTTAATCGCTTGTTAATTCACTAATTATGATTAGTAAGCCTTAATCAGGATTAAAATTCTTAATCTACTTTGTGCTTTTACTCTCACATGCACTAAGTTGTTAGTTTTCCTCAAAGGAAAAACTATAAAAAGGACTAACCATATACCTTTAAACTTTACACCATGCTTTGAATTGCATATCATATAGAAATATGATAAATAGCCAAGATCAATCCTTTCCTCAAGTCTTCAATGGGATTAGTAGATGGGTACCCAATATGATCTTGTAGTCTTTATTGGAGATACCATCTCACCTTCCTTAGAGTAACAAATCCCAATTTTATTGCTCGTAGATCTATTTAGGTCTATGTTAGTTAATTGAACATACTAGTAGGCATGCTTTAGCTAGATTTTGAATTATATTCATGTTAGTTTTTTTCAAGCATTCCATTAAGCTTTTATCTTTGATGTAACTATTGTTAGATTCAATAAGAATTATCTCAATTAGACTATGTGGTGTTAGTCTTAAATTGTCTTAGAAAATTTTAGTAGTCTTCAAACAGAAAGTAAATGAACACGGTGGCACAATATATAAGTGGAAAAACACAGGAAGGTAAAAAACCTACTAAAAATCATTTACTTTAGTGAGAATAGACTTTCACCCAACACTCCAACTATTTCCATAGATCCACTTACGCTTACACCATTAGGAAGGGATTACAAAGTACTTCATACATACACTCATGAGTTTTACTTCATTCAAATCATGTATCTATAATCATCTCGCACATATTTCTCACATTTGCATGTTACTCTCAATATTTTCATATCGCCAATGTAACCATGTGGTTGTGACGAGAATGTGAGAAAGAGGATCAAGTAGGATGACGTACACATCAACCGAGTTGTACTCAAACGACAAAGCATGATAGAGTTCCATGTAGTATGCAATCATTCAACCATAAAAATGTGCATGCAAGAGAAAAGGGTTTTATTCATTCTCATAGATCAGAAAAGGGGTAAAAATAGGAGTGTTGTGTAACTCCCAATACAAGACCATCATACCTTTGTAAGGGAGAAGAGGAGTTATATTCTAGAAATTAAAAGTAACTCATGTATGATACAACGATGCACATTAACAGGTAAGTGCACCAAGTTGGGGGCCAAAGGGGGTCTTAAGTGGATGCATTTTTTTGAAAAATAAAAACTTCAACTTGTATGAGTTTTTCGAAATAGTTACACTCAAAATTGGAAGATGTTGTAGAAATATGAATCATAGAATTTTGAGTCTAGTTTCTAAGATACTAAATTTTATTGAAAACGGATAAGTTTAAGTGGGTGATATAACTAAAATACCAACAAGTGATCATGTTTTTGTTAAAAAACATAACATAGTGACTTTTGTGCCCCCCACCATTTTTTGAACACCATTTAGTATTTTTGAAAACCCTTTGGTAGAAAGATAGCTAGGAGCATCTAGTTTGGGCTACATTTTTTTAAAGATTTTTAGCGAGTATTTTTTTATGATTTTTCTAGTACAGAAATTTTAAATTTAAAAACATAACAGAGCTCTAACCGTGCCCCCTAACTACCTCAAAAAATATCAAAAATTAGATTTTTTTGAATGTGTATAGAATTACGCCTAGTTTGGGCTAGTATAAAAATTTTCAATTTCGATGAGTCAAAAACATATATATATATATGAAAAAATATAGACATGTTTAAACTTCAAAAATAGCTATAAAAAGGAATTGTTAGAAAATAAATAATATGGAAACCTTATATTAGTTAGAAAATTTGAAAAATTATATTTTTAGAAAGTAGAAACTCTACTCTATGTCGTGGTATAATTTTTTTAAATGAATCAATCATTTTATGTCGATTTATGATGGTGGAAGAGATATTTTTGCATTTTCTGTAAAAACACGTTGTTTGTTGTGTTTTTGCAGGTCCATGCCTCAGGTTTGGGGATCCAAACCAGATCCCCAAGCCTTGAGGCATGGCTTGGAAAAGTAAACAAACATAACATGCATGCATTCCTAATAGTATAAGCATGATATGTGGTTTTGGCATGCTTCTATTTATAAAAATAAATGTTTAAGTTTTTCATTTATTATTATTTATATTTTATTATTTCTTATACTTTAAATTTATTTTAGTAAATATAAGATGTTAGGGTCACTCTGCACCTTATGGAACTAGTCTCATAGCTCCATCTGTCATGGTTTAGAAGATAGTTTTTAATAGTATAATTTGGTCAGTACATAGGTAATTTTCAGATTTCAGCATTCAACCTAAATCTTTTAGCATTTAAATTCTACAATCAAAACCCTAAACCCTAGGCCCTAAACCTTAACCCTAAACCCTAAACCTTGAGCCCTTAACCCTAGACCCCAAACCCTGAACCATGATCCCTAAACCCTAAACCCTAAACCATAAGCCCTAAACCCTAAACCTTAAACATCCAACCCTTACCCATGAGCCCTAACCCCTAAACCCTAAGCCTTAAGCCCTAAACTCTAAGCCATAATCCCTAAACCCTAAACCCCAAACCCTAAACCCTAAACCATGAACCATGGTACAGCAAATTCTATAAACCCTAAACCCTAAAAAATAAATCCTAAACCCTAAACCCTGACCCCAAACCCTAAAACCTAAACCCTAAATCTTAAACTATAAACCCTGACCCATAAACCCTAAACCATAAACACTTAATCCTAAACCCTAAACCCTAAGTCTTAAACACTAAACACTAAATCCTAAACCTTAAACCCTAAACCCTAAGCCCTAAACACTAAACCCTAAAACATGAACTCTATGACCTAAAAATTTAACCCTCAACTTATAAGCCTAAGCCCTAAACCCTAAACTATAAACCCTTAAACAAAAATAATAAAGCCTAAACCCTAAACACTAAATCTTGAACCCTAGACCCTAAACCCTTAACCCTAAATGGTAAACCCTAAACCTTGAACCCTGATTCTTGATCCCTAAACCCTAAACCCTAAATCTAGAGCCCTTACTCATGTGAGCCATAAACCATAAACCCTAAACCCTAAAAACTAAATCCTAGACCCTAAACCCTAACCCTAAACACTAAACCCTAAGTCATAAATCTAAAACCATAAAAACTAAAACATAAACCCCGACCCCTAAACCCTAAACCCTAAATCCTAAACCCTAAACCCTAAATACTGAATCCTAAAACCTAAGTCATAATCCCTAAACCCTAAGCCCTAAACCTTAAACCCTTAACCCTGAGCCTTAAACCCTAAACTATAAACCCTAAACCCTAAAATTAAAATAATAAAACCTAAACCATTAACCCTAAACCCTATGCCTTAAACCCTAAACTCTAAACCCTAAGACTTGAACCCCACACCCTGATTCTTAAGCCCTAATTCCTAAAACCCAAACCATGTACCCTAATCCCTAAACTATGATCTCTAAACCAAAAAACCTAAACCTTTAGCCCTAAAAATTGAATCCTAAACCCTAAACCCTATTCCCTAAACAATAAATATTTAACCCTAGATCATGAGCCCTAAACCCTAACCATAAAACCTAAATCCTAAATCCTTAACCCTTAACCTTTAACCCTAAACCCTAAACCCTAAACCTAAACCCTAAATCCTAAACCATTAACCCTAAACCTTGAACCTTAAACCCTGAACCCTATACCCTAAACCCTAAACCATGATCCCTAAACCCTAAACCTAAACCTTGAACCCTGAGCCCAAAAACCTAAACCCTAAACACTAAATCCTAAAGCCTAAACCCTTAGCCCAAAATCCTTGACCCTAAAACCTCAAACCTAAATCATGAGCCCTAAGCCCTAAACCCTAAAACCCAAACCCTAAAAAAATTAGACCTAGACCCTAAACTCTAAACATTGAAACCCTAAACCTTAAAACCTAAATCCTAAACACTAAACACTAAACACTAAACCCTTGAGTATGAAACATAAACCATGAACAGCTGAACCACAGAGCCCTAAACCCTAAACCTTAAATCCTAAACCCTCAACCCTTAACCTCTGAGCCATAAATCCTAAACCATAAAACCTAAACTATGAACCCTAAACCCTAAGCCCTAAACCTTGAAACATGAATTATGAGCCCTAAATAATAAACCATGAACCATGAACCATGAGCCCTAAACCTAAACTATAAATCATAAACATTGGCCACAAAGCAAGTCTTAATAATATCATTAAGTGTGTAGGGAATAGTGTTTGAGGTGATCGATCAACTCATTTAGTTTTTATGAGAGACTACTTCTTTTGAAGGCCTAAAAAGGCCATTTTTGGCCATTCTATAGCTAATTGAACACCCTTAAAAGTTTTTAGAGAAAATATAAAGCATCTAAGGGTGATTTCAGAGATAATTTAATATGTCTAAGTAAATTTAGGAAATTTTAGGAAATAAAATCTCATTTAGGAGCAATCTTTTTAAGACCGGGTTTTGGATGTAGGGAATGAAAGCTAAAATAGTAAAATTTGACTTCTCTAGATGATTCCAGGAGTTCTGGAAAGACTTAGGATGAAACAAAATAGGAATTGGAAGGATATTATAATAATATATAATGTGGAATAATCAAAATTGATTCAAGGCTTAAATATTTCTTTAGGTACTGTAAAACTCTTCAATTGCCCCTTTAAGTTCAAAATAAAATATGACCTAAATTTTGAGTTGCAAACAAAATTAGATTTTTAGAATAGTTTCATTTATCGTAAAATGTGATTTGTAGTGTTTTAATGAAGTATGGAGGTCAATAACATGTAACTCATACTCAAATTTAATTCAAGGATTCATCCCCTATCCTGGAGGTGGAAACCCATTTCCATGAGGAGCAACTTGAGAAAAAAAAGTATCCATGTACCATAAGCATGCTTACACCCAGGTTTCATCTTGGTAAATAAATTGAATTGTGAAGAATTCATCATATTCAAAGGTGAAATTTGGAGCTCAAGGAGTGACTTGATGATCATCATATCCTAATTGTGTCATTATACCGAAATCTCTCCAAATAATAAGCTAAAATAAACTAGTCATGTCATCGAGGTATCCGGGACCATAATGTGTGAATTATTAAGGCATCGTCTATCTCCATGAGATACATATGGGTAAAGACACGTATGATAATATTGAATTTGATTCCATGAAAGGTGAAGGGATGATCTTTATATGGAGCACCATGTTTCTAAGAATGAGCAATCATCTGAGTTCACTTGATGCAATTCACTTGGTACTATTCGTAAAAAATCATTCAACACCTAGTAGT
This sequence comes from Taxus wallichiana var. yunnanensis, assembly GCA_018340775.1. Taxonomy (NCBI): domain Eukaryota; kingdom Viridiplantae; phylum Streptophyta; class Pinopsida; order Cupressales; family Taxaceae; genus Taxus; species Taxus wallichiana. The sequence continues at coordinate 590,100,942 of CM031240.1, forward strand.
GTGATCACACCTTAAGGATGAGGCACATTATAATCACCTCATTTTTTCCATAGGACAAGAATCCCATTTAGGGAGAAATCCTCTATCTAGAAAGTGAGGATCTCATTTTAGTAAGAAGTAGACAAGCATCATAGAGTTGATTCATGGTCACTAAAGTGAATTATGGACCAAATTTTAAAATTGGTATAAATTCAAGTAGTGGTAGTGCCAAAATCCAATCCGGAAGGTCAAAAAACCTACAAAATGACTATATGTTTTCCCAAAACAAAGACCAACTACAATATATATGGCCTAAAAGTTTTAGGTCATTGTTGAAATCTTGAAAATGAATAAGTACTAACTAGATTAGATTTTGAAAAACTATCTTCTAGATTATAATTTCCAGAGCTATGGGACCACTTCCATTAGGTGCATAGTGACCCTAACATTTTATATTTACTAAAATAAATTTAAATAAGAAATAATAAAATAAATCTTATACTTCAAATTTATTTTAGTAAATATGGCTCCTTCAAGCCCTTACAAACTCCATATAGAGAAAAATGTGCACACATTTTTTGAACATAGAAATGCATACATGTTTTAGGCTCATGAATTTCTAAGCCTAGGAAAACATAACGTGATCGCGTTATTGTAAAATGCAATCGTGTTTCGTTCATTTTCAGGTTTTTGTCCACGTTTGGCCCCCAAATTTGTGCACTTACCCCAACACATGACAGAATCTAACATACCCCTAAGACACCTAAGACATATGAACTAACCTAAGTGAGATGACTCACCATGTGATGTGTAGAATTCTATGAGATGAAAAAGAAATTACACACACCAACAACCCCCTTCATCGTAGCTTAGGATGAATTTGTAAGTCGAAATGAGAAATGGGTCCTGATAACTACACCTGATGAGGTACCCATATACAACAAGGATCTCAAGTAATGGAGAAAAACTTAGTGGGAAAGATATCCACTTACAAGAGATAGAAGACTCCCCTAAAAACCTAAGAAAGATGTGCAAAATGGGTCTCGAAACTAAATGCCTAATAAGGTACCCATGTACTAACTGAAATATTTCTATAAGAAGAAGAAGAGAATAGAGAAACCAAACAAGAGAGGTTGAAGAATATGTGAAGCCACAACCTAATCTAAAATCTTCAACTCTATGAAGTCTCCAAGAAGATTTTTGATGATGTGATCCTCAACTTGTAGATTGAAGAAGATCCATCTACATCAAACAATGTTCCTACCCTTAGGAAGGACAGAAATGGAGTATTAGAAGTCTACCTACTTTGCAAAGGTAACAAGAGGAAACAATACAAAGAACACTAAATTTGGTCCATTATAATGTGATAAAGATCTAGCAAATGAGTGCACAAAAATTGAAGGTAATTCCATGAAATTAGAACATATGAAGTGTGAGAGAGGAAAATCCACCCAAAGGATGCCTAAGTGAAGTGAAGGAAAAGAAAAAACCCCCATAACAATAGAAATGGGATCCACAAGAAGAGGTAGATTAGTGATGGTCTCCAAAATAGTGGAAGTGATAAGAGTCCCATAAGGGGAACTCCCAATAAAGGATATGAATGAATCCTCTGAAACACTTATAGAATGAAGATAGAAATGTTATATTGCATCATAAGTAGGCCTTTGAAAAGAGACAACTAAGTTATGGAAGTTACTTTTCTCAAAAGGGTGGCTTGAAAAAAAGATCAATGTTTGATAGGTATGAATCATCATCACATGAATAATAAGGAGTGGAATAATCCTCACACTATACTTAGAATAGAGGCGGATGTAAAGATGGTATGAGGTCGAGAACCAAACTACTTGATGTTTGATGGGAAGGGAGGAGGTTAAAAATTCTCTTAAAGGTGGCTAAGAGGAGGAGAGGAGTCCTTAGTATTACTCTCATCATCATAACTAGAAGAAAAATCCTCATCATCAACTATAGTAATAGGAAAATATGTGTCGTGAATCGTCATCATATGAAGAGGGAGAGGAGATAATTGTATCGATAAGAGAAGCGAGTAGTGGAAGTATTTGAAGGGTCTCCAAATAGGTACTACAAAATTATCCAAATAGTACAAGGAAAATATGAGTGCGCCACGTGAAGGTGGATAGGCTTAGAGACATATATCAATAAGAAACCAAGAATACCATCGCACTTATCAAGCCGGTCTTCAAAACAATACGAGATCGGTGGGTTTGGAACTAACACATATAGAAAGGGATAAAATACCTCATGAGTAAGATAGTGTTTTATGAAAGCATGCCATTATTTGTAATTATATTTACCAAGAAGAAGTGGCGAATGAAGTGATCTGTGAAGCTCAAGTATGGAAAGAACATCCTCCATGGTGCATCCATGAAAATAGAAAGAAGTGTACAAAATTCATAAATGAAAAATACACACTCAAATGGACATTAGAATCAGTAAAAAATGCATCTAGAATACAAGTAAATAAGGGTGTGAGAATACACATAAGGTTACAAGAGACATCATGCTCAACGAGAATGTGTGCGCATGCAATACAACACCCAAGAAAAATGATAACCCCCTATTTTCATAACTTTATAAATAGTGTGTTGATTATGATAAGGTGTTTTTGTGAAGTGAGAAAGTTGACCATGCACCTTGCAGGTAGGTGACGAACAGCGCAAGAGTAAAGGAAATAATAAATATCCATCAAGTAAAGAACAACACGTAAACAATCAAAAATGGCGTAAGAAATGAAAGAGGGGAAAAAATAGAGTTTGGTGTGAGAAAAAATATCTCACGTCACATAAGGGGCTCTCTTTCCGTAAAGCTATGGTAGACACACTCACTATCCTACAAGTGAAAAAGAGCACTACATTGCAAAAATGACTCAAAATGGGTTAAAGGGGCCTAAACGCTAGAAAATAACTCCACAATGCACACAAACCACCTAAAAATACCATAAAGGGATCCAAATAGGACCTAAACACTCCAAAAAGGCTACACACTCCCACAAAATGGTCAGCCAAAAAAATTGCTCAATAACCCTAGTTTTAGAATATATTTTTTTAAATTTTGCTTTATTTTTTAAAATACAAAAAAAAAAAACAAGGCTATATTTTTCATAGATTGAACACTTTTGATTAGAGCTATGAACCGTATGAACACTTTTGACCAGAGCTATGAATTGGTGTACAATCAACCAAGATATCTCATTTAAGCTCAACAATTAAGCGAACCAAGTGCCACCACCATGCGTTAAGTGAATCACAAGCTGCCACGCATGCATCAACCACCGAAAAACCACAAGCCACCACCACACATCAAGTGAATCATGATTTTCCACCACACGTCAAGCGAATCACAAGCTACCATACATTCCCCAACCACCGATGAGCCATCACATATCAAGAAAATCATGAGACGCTACACATACACCAACCACCGGTGAACCACAAGCCACCTCCACACATCGAGTGAATCACAAAACACCACGTATGCACCCACCACAAGTGAACCACGATCCGCCACCACACATCAAACGTAGGTCTTCTCAATCTAGAAACTACCTCGGTATAAACCAACCTTCCATTTGTACCACCTTGGAAATTACCACCACAGTGGAGATCTTGTCTTAGTAGGATTTGAACCTAGGTGGAGCCGGAAACAACCATCCAACTTAATCACTCCACCCAAACCCCATCGGAAAAAAATAGGGCTATAATTAAAAAACAAGGACAACCTAATTAATTTAACATCCTAATAAAACACTAAATTTACCCCCTAATTAAATTATATGACCTTCCTAAAATTAATATTCCTCCTTTTAAATTAAAAATCACTTTTAATATGGTTTAAAAACTAAATTTTACAAGGATTAATTAAAAAGAGGGTGGGAGGAAGGTTAAAGAGTTGTGATGGCTCGATCAACCAAGCCATGTGAGGGGTTGGGAAATCTTATGTGAGGAGAGGGAGGTTAAGGCCATGTGGAGGGAGTTGGTAGTGGGGATAGGGCATCTGAGGTAGGCTTAGTAAGCAAGGTGGGGAAGTTGGGAAGAGAGGTGATGGAAATAGATGAAACACCAAACTCGGTGGGTTAGAAGACACATAGGGTTTTATACATTTACAAATCTCCTAGTTCGAATGTAGGGTGTAACATTAGGGTGAGGTGTAATAGACTGAGTGGCACACAAATTTTTAGATGCAGCGGTGAGAGGGATAAAAACACTTGACAGTTTTGCACACGAGGGCCGAATGGGAGAGAAAATACATCCAGGGTCAGGAAGATCTCAGACAGGTCAGCAAGTGATACAAGAAATGCAAAGGTGGATTTGACAAAGGATTAAGGAGGTATGAAGAATAGAGGAAAAAAGGGAACATCGGGTATCAACACGTGCACAAGCCATGATAAATGGAGAGTCGGACCACTTTGTATTCCAAAACAAAACAAAGCTAAGGAAGGAGCTTAACACATATCCAAAAAAATGATCGAGCTAGTTAAATGTAAGAATAAAATATAACACAAACATGATTTGGATGATGGAAGAACTTGGTAGAGTTGAGATGAGCGGGAGGAGGCTGATCCCAAGGTGGCTCGGCCGAGCTGATTCTGAGCTAAAGGAGATCGAAGAGCGAGGAAAGAGACAGCTCGGTGATCTGGGTAGATAGCTCGGTTGGAACCCGATGAGTTAGGCGGTAGGGGATGGAAGGGTGTGGGGTCAAAGTATAGCAGGAGATGGAAGATAAATCTAGAAACATAGGAAATAATGTATAAAAACTAACTTAATGAAAAAAATCAAATAAAACCAACAATTGTTAAAGTACCTCCAAAGAATATTTCCATGAAATTTGACTACGAGACAACGAGATTTATCCGAAGAACTCCTAAACACTCCAAGACTCCAAAATACACCTATAAAACACACACACCAACACACTACCCAAATACAACCAAACCAATCGTAATACCTCCAAGAATAAACTAAATAAACCGAATCAATGCAAGTAAAGCACAAATGGAATAGTTATTATGAATCTTATACATGAAACGAGTAATAACATAAAACCAAGAGTAGTAAGCAACAGAAAACAAAGAGTGGTGCAGATCCCAACAACATTATCGATACCATGTGAGAGAATGTGAGAACATGGATCAAGTGGGATGACACGTACATTAACCAAGTTGCACACCAATGGTATTGTAATGTAGTAATGTAGTATAAAAAGGAGTTTTTTTAACTCACAAGGAAAGGCCATCATACCTCCACAAGGAAGAAGAGGAGTTATATTCCAAAAATGGAAAGTAACTCATGTATGATGCATTAATGCACATCGACATGTATGATGGAATATGTCATACCCTCTAAGACACCAACGACCTATGATGTCACCTAAGTGAGATGACTCACCACGTGATGTGGAAAATTTTGTATTATAACAAGGCAAGTAAACACACCAACAATACGTAATGAGATCACCTTATTTTATATAAGGTGGGTGACCTATTTTTGTCACTCTTACATTTTAAAACAATACGACATTAGTAGTGGATCATTCATGCTTATATTTTAAATATAAGCTATAAACCAAAAACATATAATCTTTAGTGGATTTCTTAACTAATAAATTTCCTTCTTAATATTATAAACCCAAAAATATAACCCATGGCCTAAAGGGTTTGTGGAGTGTTAATACTAGATAGAGCATGACATGAGATATTTGGTCATGGCTCTTGATTCTTCCTTTAGTTTTCCACTTCATCACTAGATGTTTCATCATTTTCTTCCTCCTCACTTTGGTCCCTTTAATGTGAAAGAATTTCTTCTCGTCACATTTACGACCTATTCCATATTTGTTATCACAGTTAAAACATAACCCTTTTACTCTCTTTTATTCAATTTTTTGAGGTGTTAGTCTAATTAGATGAGGGTATGATGGTGTCAAGTTGTTACACTCTTTGATGTTAGAGAAAACACATTTTAAGTAGTAATAATTTTTCCTCTACCCTACGTGCCATGATAATAGAATCAAAAACCTTAAGTGCATTAAACATACACACCTAATGCTCAATTTGGTCCTTAATACCCCAAGAAATAGGTTTTTTTATACCCTTCTGTAATATTCTCCACATAGAAGAATAGGTTTTGGAATCGATGAACATAATCCTTGATTGATCATGTTTATCATAAATTTTCCAGTTCAATGAAGTAATTCTCTAATACACTAGAACTATAGTGCAATTGTAGTTCTTCAATGAAAATTTTACATGTGACACTAAGACCATTCTTCTACCTTTAAGCACATAACCAACGATACCAGATGAATTTTTCAAGTTCGAGATATAAGGATGTCATGGTCACCTTTTGTCTTGATGGGATCTAATGTAGATCAAATAAATTCTCCATTTGGTTAATCTAATTTAGTGGATAATTTCCATCAAACTTACACATTTCCACTTTCGGAATAATGCCACACCATTGGTGGAAGATCCACCAATTTTGAAAATTTTCCTCCTTGTTTGGTGTGATTTAGATCTTTGTGTGCATTGTTGGAGGAACCCATGAGACTAAAATGGGAATTAATGGTAGTATTCATACTCAAAAGAGTGAGCATCATATCCTTCTACATCTATTCAACCTCGTATTCATTTCACCCTTAAGGCTACCTTCCAGTAGAATAAGATCATTGTTGAGGTCATCCTTACCATATTATTAAACCTTTCATAAAGTTGATTTACTACCTCATATACACCAAAACCTGGAGATTCCAAATCCATATATTTTTATTTGGATTCATTCTTGGAGTTGTTTGACCTTTCCCTTTTCCTCGAGTTGATCTATCATTCATGGTGTATGGTTTAGGTCTAAGGATACAAGGATTAGGGTAAAAACTTAGGGTTTGGGGTTTCGTAAATTTATTGGCCGAATGGAGGGAAACATAGATAAAAAACCCTAGATAAATTTTTGAAAGATTTCCAAAAATATAAGAAACTTAGAAAAATTCCCAAAATTTTAACCTAGGTATCTGGTTTATGAAAAACCCTAAAGTTGTTATAACTTTTACAAAACAAGTCCAAAAATCTTGAAATTTGAATAGGATCTTACTTGACTAATTTTACAACATCGTAAAAAATTACATAATATTTTGTTACCATTTCTAAGATATAGCCTAACCTTCAAAATTAGGGTTTTGATATAGTTATGGCCAAGATAAATCTTTGATACCAATTATAATGAATGACATATGACAAGAAAAGAGATTATATAAGCCACAAGTTAGAACTACATATCCAATATAACTATATAACTAAGGGTATATGAGTTTCCTATGAAATGAGGTAATGAAGCACAAACATAGGGAAATGAAAAACATAAATAATAATACATGAGGGAGAAGAAAAGATCCAAATGCTACATAAAGAGGGATGAAATTCTCTGGAAATTTTACAAATGAAAAGAATTATCTTATCAATGACATGAGAGCATAATTATTCAAGATAGTTATGAGATCATAATGTATAATTGAAACGTATAAGAACTAAAAATTCCTTCCTTCGAATTCAAAAATAATCTTCGACATGAATTTGAGAAGCAACAACCTAGCTTATATGTCAACTTGCTAGATATTTAACCTCTATTGTCCTTGGTGTTAGTACTTGTGTTATCAAATAATTATTTATATCATGGTCCAAACAATATAAATCATCCTTTAATTTGAATTTAAATGTGGGACTCTAACTTTATGAATTGAGAAAATTAATGTATGTCTATTTGATGATGATCTTAAATGGGTAAGTGCACCAAGTTGGGGGGCCAAAAAGCGGACAAAAAAGTGAAAAATGAGAAAAACACGATCATATTTTACAATAACACGATTGACTTATGTTTTCTTAGGCTTAGGGATTCACGAACCTAAAATGTGTATGTGATTCTATTTTTATTAAACACGTACACGTTTTGAGCTATATGAAGTTTAGGAGGGCCTAAAGGAGCCATATTTACTAAAATAAATGTTAAGTATAATAAATAATAAAAGTATTATTTATTATACTTTAAATTTATTTTAGTAAATATAAGAAGTTAGGGTCACTCTGAACCTGATGGAAGTGGTCTCGTAGATCTAAAATTTATAATCTAGAAGATTTTTTTCAAAATCTAATCTGGTTAGTACTTACTCATTTTCAGAATTTCAGCAATGACCTAAAACTTTCAGGCCATATATATGGTAGTCGGTCTTTGTTTTGTAAAAACATATTGTTGTTATGTAGGTTTTTTGACCTTCTAGATTAGATTTTTTCCCTACCACTTTGCTTGAATTAGTACTAATTTTGAAATTTGGTCCATCATTCACTTTAGTGACCATGAATTAGCTCTATGATGTTTGTCTACTTCTTACTAAAATGAGATCCTCACTTTGTAGATAAAGGATTACTCCCTGAATGGGATTCTTGTCCTATGGAAAAAATGAGGTGATTGTGATGTGCCTCCTCCTTAAGGTTTGATTAAACTATTAGGTGTTCATTGATTTTTTATGAATAGTACTAAGTGAATTGCATCAAGTGAACTCAAATGATTGCTCATTCTTATAAACATGGTGCTCCATATAAATATCATCCATTCACCTTTCCTATCTCTAAAAACATACTCTCATGAAATAAAATTCAATATTATCATATGTTTATTTACTCATATGTATCTCATGGCTATAGACAATGCCTTTATACTTCACACATGATGGTCCTGGATACCTCGGTGGCATGACTAGCTCATTTTAGCTTGTTCTTTGGAGATATTTGAGGTATAATGATAGAGTTAGGATATGATTATCATCAAGTCACTCCTTGAATCCACATTTCACCTTTAAATATGATGAATCCTTCACAATTCAATTTATTGACCAAGATGAAACTTGGGTGTAAGCATGCTTATGGTACATGGACACCTTTTTTCTCAAGTTGCTCCTCATGGAAATGGGTTTCCTCCTTCGGATAGGGGATGAATCCTTGAATGAAATTTGAGTATGAGTTACATGTTCTTGACCTCCATACTTCATTAAAACACTAAAAATCACATTTTATGATCAATGAAACTATTCTAAAAATCTAATTTTGCTGCAACTCAAAATTTAGGTCCTATTTCATTTTGAACTTAGAGGGGCAACTGAAGAGTTTTGCAGTACCTAAAGAAATATTTAATCCTTGAATCAATGTTGATTATTCCACCTTATAGATTATTCTAATATCCTTCCAATTCCTTTTTTTTTCATCCTAAGTCTTTCCATAACTCTTGGAATCATCCAGAGAAGTCATCTTTTACCGTTTTAGCTTTCATTCCTTGCACCTAAAAACCCGAGTCTTAAACAGATTGCTCCTGAATGATATTTTATTTCCTAAAATTTCCTAAATTTACTTAGACATATTCAATTATCTCTAAAATCACCCTCATATGATTTATATTTTCTCTAAAAACTTCAAGGGTGTTTAATTAGCTACATAATGGCCAAAAATGGCCTTTTTAGGCCTTCGAAGGAAGTAGTCTCTCATAAAAACTAAATGAGTTGATCGATCACCTTAGACACTATTCCCTACACAATGAAACACATTGAATGATCTTATTAGGACTTTCCTTTGGGTCAAGGTTTATGATTTATGGTTTAGGGTTTAGGGTTTAGGGCTCATTATTCATGTTTTAGGACTTAGGGTTTAGGGTTTAGGGATCATGGTTCAAGTTTATGGGTTTACATTTTATGGATTAGGGTTTAGGTTTCACATTTTATGGTTTAGGGTTTAGATTTTAGGGTTTATGGCTTAGGGTTAAGGGTTGAGGGTTTGATATTTAGGGTTTAGGGCTCAGGGTTCAGGGTTTAGGTTTCATAGTTTAGGGTTTAGGGTTTAGTGTTTAGGATTTAGGGTTTAGGGTTTAAGGTTTAGGGTTTAGGGTTTATGGATTTAGTGTTTAGGGTTTAAGTTTTAGGTTTTAGGGCTCAATATTTAGGGTTTAAGTTTTAGGGTTTAGGGCTTAGGGTTTTGGGTAGTAAAAATAGGGTTTAGTGTTTATAGTTTATGGTTAAGGGTTTAGAGTTTAGGGTTTAGGGTATATGGTATAGGTTTGTACAACTTAAGGTTGAGGGTTAAGGGTTTATAGTTTAGGGCTCATGGTTTATGGTTTATATTTTAGGGTTTAGGGTTTATGGCTCAGGGTTTAAGGTTTAGAGTTTAGGGTTTAGGGTTTAGGGTTTATGGTTTATGGTTTAGGGATTAGGTTTTAAGTTTTAACGGTCAAAATTCAAGGTTTAGGGTTTAGTGTTTAGGGTTTAAGGTTTAGGGTTTAGGGCTCAGGGTTTAGGGCTAAGGGTTTAGGCTCACCCATTCACTCACTGTAATGGTATGTGTCTTACCGATTCTTATTAGTATTGACAGATAGTACTCAACTAAAAAGGGTTCATCTCCTTCGTAGGAAGAAGATTCAAAGGAGTTCATCACAATTTTATGCCTTTCATCTACTGATATTTTGAAGGAGGGAAATTCCAGATATCCAAGAATAATTCAGTACAAAGAAATGCTACCCAATATAGATATCTTCTTTTTCACATCACAATGGAACTATTTCACTCACTGTAATGTTTTGTGTCTTACCCATTCTAATTAGTATTGATAGATATTATTCAACCGAAAATGGATCATCTACTTCGTAGGGAAGAACATTTAAAGAGAGTCATAATAATTTGATGTCTTTCATCCGTTGATATTTTAAAGGAGGGAAATGCCGATATCCAATAATAATTTGGTACAAATAAATGCTTTTGACGCTCTTTTTTAATAATTCTTTCATTTGCAAGATTTCGGGAGCGAAGGTTTCATTTGAAGAATAAAAATTGATATTTATGGTGCTTGTGTTAATTGGAAATTTAAGTGGATGAGGTTCAATTTTATTTTCCAAGATGCATTACTCCAATATTTTAAAATGTTTCTCTAGATGTAACAACATTATGATTCAAACACTCAATGATTCCTAAATTTCTAATCCTGCCATAGACCCCGATTTCTCGATCCTTAGATACATGGAGACATTGCTACTTAGCTTCCATTTATAACGATAGAGATATTTATAAATTTGTGTTATGACCTCTAAATCTATATGAATTTCAAGTTGTTTGGAAATCACATCACACCCTTCACTAGGATTGATGACTACCCCTATCTTTTTAAGGCACTTTTGAAAGAATCCATGGGTTTATCATAGAAGGAATTATCAATGAATGGAAGGTCACTAAGTCATAGGCTAGTTGACTCCCATTCAGAACTAAACAAGAAATATTTACTAGGTGATTGATAACCCCTTTGTGTTCTTAGCCATTCCCTTATTTCTATGCTTATTTTGAACACTTCAGAAGTTTTGTCAATTTTTCTATCCATTCTAGTAGCATAAGAGATTTATCTTTCTCCAGAGGAGAGGATAATGTAGGAAATTAGGTTATGATGCTACACCTCTGTATTGGTATATTCTTTATGTTTCTCACATTTCCTTTGATATTAATTTAGGGTTTAGGTTTAGGGTTTAGGTTTTAGGGTTTATGGTTAGGGTTTAGGGATAAGGGTTTAGGGTTTAGGGATAAGGGTTTAGGGTTTATGGTTTAGGGATCAAATTTTAGGGTTTAGGGTTAGGGCTTAAGGCTTAGGGTACATGGTTTAGGATTTAGGGTTTATATTTTAGGTCTCAGGGATCAGGGTGTAGGGTTCAAGGCTTAGGGTTTACGGTTCATGGTCATGGTTCAGTTTTATGGCTCAAATTTTGGGGTTCGAGTTACTAGTTTAAGGTTTAGGGTTTAGGTTTTAGGGCTCAGGGCTCAAGGTTCAAGGTTCGAGGTTTAAGGTTTAGGGTTTAGGGTTCAAGATTTAGTGTTCGGTGGTTTAGGGTTTATTATTTTGGTTTTGGGGTTTAGCATTTAAATCTCGTGGTTAAGGTTTGAAGGTTAATGGTTTAGGTTATAGATTTAAAGGTGTATGATTTAGCGTTTAGGGCTCACGGTGTAGGGTTTAGGGTTTAAGATTCATTTTTAGGGTTTAGGGGTCAAGGTTTAGGGTTTAGGATTTAGTTTTTATGGTTTAGGGTTTAGCATTTAGGGCTCATGGTTCATGTCTTAGGATTTAGGTTTTAGGGTTTAGGGCTTAGGGTGCGGGGTTTAAGGTTTAGGGCTCATGGGTAAGGGCTGAATTTTTAAGGTTTAGGGCTTAGGTTTTAGGGTTTAGGGTTAAGGGTTTAGGGATCATAGTTTAGGGTTAAGGACTCAAGATTTAGGGTTTAGGTTTAGGGTTTTAATTGTAGAATTTAAATGCTAAAAGATTTAGGTTGAATGCTAAAATCCTAAAAATTACCTATGTACTGACCAAATTATACTATAAAAAACTATCTCCTAAACCGTGACTCATGGAGTTGTGAGACTAGTTCCATAAGGTGTAGAGTGACCCTAATTTCTTATATTTACTAAAATAATAATAATAAATGAAAAACTTATACTTAAACATTTATTTTTGTAAATAGAAGCATGTCAAAAGAACATATAATGTTTATACTATGTAGAATGCGTATGCATTATAACACATACGCATTTTGTGTTTTTACTTTTTCCAAGGCATGCCTCTAGGCTTGGATCTAGTTTGGATCCCCAAGCCTAAGGTATGGACCTACACAAACACAACAAATAATAGTTTTTGCAGAAAATTCTAAAATGCCACTTTTGCCATGATAAATCAAATTAAAACGATCAATTCATTTAATAAAAATATGACTACGATGTAGAGCAGACTTTCTTCTTTCTAAAAATATAATTTTTCAAATTTTATGACTAATATAAGGTTTCCATATTATTTATTTTCTAACTATGCCTTTTTGTAGCTATTTTTTTAAGTTTAAACATGTCTATCTTTCATCATGTATCTTTTTTTTGGCTCATCAAAATTGAAAAAAATATATACTATCCCAAACTAGGCCTAATTCTATACATATTCAAAAAAATCTATTTTTGATATTTTTTTAGGTAGTTAGGGGGGACATGGTCAGAGCTCCATTATTTTTCAAAATTTAAAATTTCTATACTAGAAAAATCATTAAAAAAATCTTGCTAAAAAAATCTTTTAAAAAGTGGAGCCCAAACTAGATGCTCCTAGCTATCTTTCTACCAAATGATTTTCAAAAATACTAAATGCTGCTCAAAAATGGTGGGGTGCATGAAAGTCACTCTATTATGTTTTTTAACAAAAATAGAAGCACTTGTTGGTATTTTAGTTATTTGACCCACTTAAACTTAACCTCATTTTCAATAAAAATTAGTAGCTTAGAAACTAGACTCAAAATGCTACGATTCATGTTCTTACAACATCTTCCAATTTTGAGTGTAACTATTTCAAATAACTCGTACAAGTTGAAGATTTTTATTTTTCAAAAAAATGTCCACTTAAGACCCCCTTTTCCCCCAGATTGGTGCACTTACCCAAATGTAGATTTAATATAGTGGTTTGTTTAACTATTGTAGAATAAATATATTCATTGAAAAGGGCTATGAGAAAAGTTATAGAATATGGATTCCTTGAATCACACAAATTTGGAATGTCTTGTAAAATTCCAAACATTTGATTGCATCGACATTTATTTATGTTGAAGGATATTGTAGAGATTATGCTTGTGATACCATCACAAATAAAGATGGAATTCATGATAAAATGATAGTTAAAATATTGGTGGAACCCAATAAACCTACTTCGTAAAATAATCCTAACCATAGTAGGATTATTACAAAATAAGAAATTCTAAGCCAAAAAAATAATTGTGGTGGAGGGGATGATAATATTTCAACAATATGGTCTTATCATTATTCAACACGAAACTTGAAAATCTTGTGTGGGATTACATTTATTACGTGTAAGTATAAAATATAATAATAAACATACGAATAGGACACATTTCAGTCATTTTGTGTCAAAATAATGAATAAAGTATAAGAGTATATACTAATTTTCATTTGGGTTTGAATCTATTGCACACATACAAAGTGAGGGTTTCTATAGGGTTTGGAATATTTGTGATTGGGGTCATTTTTCTATCGCTACATATCCATGTATAAATCAAAGGTTTTAATAGGGTTTAATATATGGAAATATAATAAGAAACATATGATATGAACATATCAGTTTGTGCATTCCTTTTGTGTTATAAAATAATAACAATATGAACATGTTCACAATTGAGTTCATTTTTATTTTATTTTATTTTTTCAAAGTTTGATCCATGTTTTTTTTTTATTATTGGCAAATAGTTTTTTGAAAGGGACTATACCCTTGAGAACAAAAGAAGGCCTAAGAGCCGGAATAAGAGTGAGAATCAGAGAGAATGGATCAAGATCCGAGTGTTACAATGAAGCTCGAAGTAGCCCAGAAACAGCTACTCAAACGAGACAAAACAGCAAAATTACTGCAAAAAAGTAGTAAAGAGACCGCAAAAAAATAGCAAAAAAACAAACAGAAGCAGCAGAAGCAACCAATACTACTTCTTGGTAGCTTTTTCGATGCTGGTCTTGACTCTCTTCCAGGTACGAAACATACCCAAAGTTGTCATGTGGGCAGCATCAGTTTTATCAAGCTCCTCAATGGTTCTTTTGCTCTCTTTTTCGTTGCCCCAAAGTGTAGCCGGGACACCGCTGAGGTTGGAAACACTTTTGGCATGACCCTCAATGAACTCCTCAATTTCCCTAAGGGTGGCAATGTTGTAATCAAGCAAGAGGTTGATAAAATTATAAAAAGCTATTAAATGGGATTTAAGGCCCTTTTTTATGTAACAATGTTGCTCCTTGCTAATTTCCCCTTTACTAATAGCTAAAAAAGTAAGAGGTTGATAAAATTATAGTAAGTTATGAAAACCAACTCCCCACCTTGCAGCTCTAGAGTTAACACAACATAAAATAGAATTATTAATTGATCTTCAAGCATCAATAGAGTGTTATATTACATATTATACCCTCAAAGGGTTGTACATAATCATGTACATATTTTTTACTTACTAATGCACTCAAAAAGATTTTTTTTTCTCTCCTCAATACATTATCACCAATAATTCTACATCCCCCTTCTACGTTTAAAGTGTTTTCTTATCAGCTATAATAAGATTTTGTAAATCCAAGTAAAATACAACAGATTATAGTTTCATATGCCACAAATATAAGGATTTGTGAATTTAACCAAGTCATTACCTCACCCAACCATGAATAAAACATATTAAACAAGTAACTACACATAATACTAAAAATATAATGTGGTATGAAATCATACAAACAATTATATTCAATACAACACTTAGCACCCCTCATTCATTAAAGTAAGAATTTCTAGAGAATAATTAAAATACATTTTAGTGTCAAATTTTGTATAGATTGTAACTATTTACGTGTTTACCTAAATCATTTCAATCCTATGAGGGTTATTCAAAGCAATAAATCCCATACGAGGATTAAAATATTCATCTTTAGAAATCAACCATAGTTATGTTGAGAAAGAAACTATTAAACATTTATATAGAGCCCATCTCAAGGAATGAAAATTATTTTTCTATATCCATGGAACACTATTGCATACATTGATAGGGATTCTCCATGAAAAACACAATTTCATACCTTGGTATGGAGTTTGCACAAAAAGTTAATAGAATTTATGGCTAAAATTTTGCATAGATTTTAAACTAAGAAATTCAAATACAACATTTTGAGTGAAAAAAAACAACACAAAAAATCCTTTTACATATACACATTAAAAATAATTCTACAACATAAAAAATACCTTCCATAATGAGTAGTTTTTGTTCTTAATTCCTAAATGCTTTGTGGTGAATGAAAAAAAGAGTGGAGTTAGAAAATATCTAGCGAATACAAATGAATACAACATGTATTATTTCAAAGGCCGCCAAAATGAGAATCAATGAGTGTAAACCAATCATTACTTCACTTAGCCATGAATATAATGTAATATCTAGAAAATAATTTAATTATATGAATGAACTACAAATTAGCATAAACTTCTACTTAATCTAAATTCACACAAACTTGAAAAATAATATAAATAAGCATTAGGAAGGGATTTATAGAAAATAAACTTTATGAAAACTATGTTTAACCTTACTTGGGAATCCCCATATGTGATTTGATATCTCATTCATGTAGAATAAATTCATTTGAGTCACAAGTAGGCTTGAAATTTCAAATTATCAATTTCTAGGCTTAGATGAACTCGAATATATTAGTCATGACAAAAATACTTGTAAATACATGGAATCGCATAAATATACTTGTAGTTACTTAGATATACCATTGTGTACCCTTAGATAAAAATTAGATGGCCACCTATGCATGTCAAACTATTTTTCATATAAGTATTATGTAACATTGCATATATCTAAAAAATTTAATATCATGATCATAAACATGTAATTGTTTTAAGTCATGGATATACCTCATTCCATCATGGATATCCATTATATGTTCAATTATATCCCTCATATGAACAAGGGAATACCTTGACTTGTTTAGGATTTACCTCAACCTATCAAGGGCATCAATCATTCATCTAAGGATATCCCTCGTAAACCATAAGTGAAAGTTGGGGTAGATGTTAGTACTATTTGATCACAATTGATCTCATTAGTATTAGTCTAAAACATTGACTAAAACATTGGATGTATTATAGAAGTAAGGATTATTCAATACCATTGAACTCATCTAGGTTGATCTAGACCATGTCACCGAATAATTTTGTGCACTTAGGTAATACGGTTTGAAGATAAAATTTACTTTATTACACAGTTCAATCTTGAATGGTTTTATCTCATCAACCCATCTAATAATTTTTACCATAGTGTAATTATGGTAGGAATATTCACTTCTTATTCAATTACCATCGATATTGCAACAAAGAAAATATGTCATTTGATAAATTCAGCATGAAAATATAAGCAACATTCAAGTGGCCACTTTAAAAAATGTATTGTATTAACATTTACAATTAGACTTACAAAGACAGTCA
Source organism: Taxus wallichiana var. yunnanensis (assembly GCA_018340775.1). Lineage (NCBI taxonomy): Eukaryota > Viridiplantae > Streptophyta > Pinopsida > Cupressales > Taxaceae > Taxus > Taxus wallichiana. The sequence goes on from CM031240.1 coordinate 590,117,977, forward strand.
AGAGACTATAACTTTTATAGTTTTAAATGCCACCAAACTAGGAATCCATGAATTTAACCAAGTCATTTACCTTGGAAAGACATGAATATAATGTTATAAATAACTACCTCCTTAGACCATAAATATAATGTAGTATTTAAGCATGTAAATACTTACACTCTATAAAATTCTTAAGCCCGAAATGTATTTTTACTCTACTCCATAATTTATTACTTCAAAAATAATTGGATTCATGTGGTATAGAGTGTAATTATTTGCGTACTTATCTACATCATCTTTAAAAAGAAACCATAGTTCTTGTTGATGCAAGTATTTACATGCACTCTAACATAAGACAAAAAATTAATCTAACTCATTTTAGAATCCTTACTAGGAAGAGGATTCAAGATATAAAATACTCAGGATAATATAACTCAATTGGGAATTATATGATTCTTGTTACCTATGGAGGAACTAGTGAAATTTGGAAAATTCACTCACAAATTTTTTACACCATATGGATATTTACAATGGTGTTAAACCTAAACTAAGTGAAGTAAATTTCATAAAAACAACTCAAAAGGGAGAGAAGGGTAGGGCAGAAAAAATCTTAAAAATTTGTGTCTTATATTGAAATGACTCAAATCACACACGATCAACTTATAATCATGGAAACTAGAATTTAAAGAATTCGGTATAACACTCAAAATATGAAAAATTCAATGCAAAATTCTAAGGAATGTGAATTTTATTCTTGCATGTATAAGAATAAACCATGAAGTCAGCTTATGTTCATTTTTACACTTTATGAAAAAATAAGAATGATTAAAATAATAATTTATTAAATTCGACCAAATTCACACGAGTTTCAAACTACCTTAACACATCCATAAGTCATACACAAAATGAGATCAAATTATTTTCCTAAATCATAAAAAATTAATCAAAACTCAAGTTGCATTCACTAATTTATCCTAATCATCATTGGTATCTCTTAATCTAAATAAAGTGTGATAGAGATCTAAATACCTAAGAAAATAAAATACATAGTGTTGATGCAATTTTTAACATGGGCTTAAAGAGAAGACAAGAAATTAATATTACTTATTTTAGTATTTATGTTGGAAATAGGATTCAAGTTGTGGAATACTCAATACAATATAACTCAATTGGGAACTATGTGACTCTTGTTAACCTTGGAGGAACCAGTGAACTTTGGAAAATTCACTAACTTTGCATACCCTATGGATATTTATAATGATTCAAAACCTAAATTAAGTGAATTAAATTTCATTAAAAAGTAAAAATGAGAGAAATACGGGGCATAAAATGACTCCAAGTTGTTTCAACCTTTTAAAAACTTAGAGAAAACATAATTATCTTGTGATTGTAGAAAAAGAACTTAAAGAACTCAAAGTGAAACACTCAAATCCTCATAAATTCTAAGCATAAATATGAGGTAACACGAATATGATCATTTCTGTGTAAGATTAAATCATGAAAAACAAGATAAGTTTGTATTCTAAAATTTATAGAAAAATAAGCATTATTGAATTAATTATTATTTGAACAAACCAATATCTATAATATTTAATGATTTAACTCAAATCCCCAATCTAACACTCAATTCAAGCACTATCAAACATTGCCTAAGAATACCCATAATTAATACATAAAGTGAGATCAAAAGTATTTATTTGAACCGTAAAATTTATCCTAAGCTCAATTTGAATTCATAATTTAGCATGAGTATCAATGTTTCAACACTTGATTTATTCTAAGTATTAAAAAAATCTAATTAACTTGAGAAAATATATTACATAACCCAGAACAAATGTACACAGTAACACAATGAAGATCCTTTCTCGTTAATTTTGTAGAATCATAACTAAATTAAAAAGAGCTCAAATACAAGTATATATCGAGAACAAATATGGAACAACATTTTATCTCATCTACTATACAACTATTAATATATCTTTACAACTAAAACTAAAACATTCTAAAAAGTTTCAAAACTATTTTTGTAATTTAAATTGAAACTTCAAATATTACGCATTGTTTTTAAAATTGTGTATTTATAAAATAATTTAACCAACTCTATGAGGCCTAAAAAATAGCACAAGTTTCGCAACTTCCTACATGATATATGAAGCCACAATGAACTATAAATCTCCCAAAATAAACCATGTATCTAGTTTTACTCCATGGGTTGTTTACCACGTTAGCTAGCCACCATGAAATTTTTTTATTATATTTCAATGTGCTTAGTGTCTATAATGAGAGACCTAACATTTGGGTAAAATGAATTAATAGTTATGAGATAATGATTCAATAATGGATTGAGAAACCACTTGACACACTTGGATTGTTCCATTTTTATTGATGTTAATTATGAAGTTAAGAACTTTATTTCCTTGTTTCTCAACCGATTCAACCTATGTATCAAAATTGGACATGGTGGACTATAAGAAAATTTAAAACTCTCCCAAGGAACACAAATAATCATCTTGAGTATAAATTAGTGGAAATAATTTACTAGATAATAATGAAAGGATATTAGATTTGAAAACATTCACCTACTCAAAAGATAGCTCCACCGAACAATTCATCCCTTTTATCCTCTTCCTAGATTTAGAAAATATGTTCACATTGTTTGTGATATTTTCCAATTTCATTAATTGTATATATGGAATAAAATTCCTCTTAAATATACTAAATTTAGTGAACAAATTACCTTTTTACTAAGAAAATTGTGATAGAACAAATTGTACATTAATGTGAACAAATTTTCCTTTTCCCTTAACATCCTCCAAATTTATAAGCATGTGAAATAGATCAATGATTACTTTTCATACTTATACAAAGAAGGTGTAATATTGAGATTATCTAAAACTTTATCAAGCTCTGCTGAAAAACCTACCACCACATTTTTTTCACCATTTTTACCGATCTCACTATGGAGATCTTGTCTATTTTCACATCTTATTTCTCTTTTCATTTTACCATTTTGAGGATCTTTGATGGCTTATCAAACCTGAAATATACTTCAGGGGAGTACACATATACTCCTAAACTTTTAACAATAACATATTGACCAAAATTTGGTGAGTCATCAAAAACTTATCTAGTACGGATGTTATGTCCAAAGTGCCCATTATAGTACTAGTCATTGTATTAATTGGGGACAAGGAGGGGGTGACCATGGGAGAGAGGTAAATAGTGGAAGAGATAGGGCCAATTGTGTAAAAAGGAGATCCTGGTGAGGAAATGGGAAGACCACTGGATGGATAAAGGGAGGGTGAAGAAGAATTTGAATTGATGGTAGGAAGAGTGACTATAATGGTATACATTTAGAACTAAAATGTTTGACCTCAAATGTTTTCCCTACCTAATAATAGGTTCTCCCTTAGATGTATCACCGACAACCTTGGTTGTGTACATATGAGAGGGTGGAGTGGAATTCATATCCTATGGGGATATGGATGAAATGGGAGGAGATGAATTATATGGTACAAATATCCTACCAAACATCGTTTAAGAACCCTCTTATAAGGTGTGATGGATGGTGATGAAAAATGGGAACCAGGGGTGGTAGTGAAAACTTAAAGAAACATGCAATATAGTGCTAAGGGAAACCATAAGGGGAATTATTACATTATCAATAATGACAATAGAGTGGTATTTGAGAAAAAATTACACAAGATGTTTACAAGAAACTAATGGAAATATGGAAACAATTAGTGAAATTTGAATACTTGACATGTATTGTAATGTGGAAACCATAAAATTATGGGCACTTAAACTAGAAATGTTTGAAAGTAATGTTGGGGAAACTAACAACACAGTAGTCATAGGAACACATGGTATTATTGACTTATTGGATATAATAGAATCCAAACTAAGAGAAAATTATTAAAAATTAAGATTATTTAAATCTGAAATAGTAGATACTAATGGCACAATAGAAGTAAAAACAACAATAAGGCTTACACTTGAGACAGTAGGTGATGATTTTGTGGTGCTAAAACTAGGTGATATTATTTTAGTATCCACCATATTTAAAACCATCACTAAATAACTAAGAATAAATGAAAAGGAAGTAACAACACCACTTACCAAACTTTGGGCTTCATGTGTAGAATAAATAATATTTTGAATTTAATCAAAGTCTCATGATGTATCCAAATATTTTTGAGTGGGATACACATGTCACCATGGGAAGATTGAGAAGGAGGTGTGTCTAAACTTGTTCCTTAAGAAGGGGTGGTAGGTGAAATTTTTGTATGTTTGTAAGAAGGTGGCATTCCCATTATGGTTCTCAATGAGGCCCTAGTTTTATCCACCTTCCTTATAATATTAGTTCTCGATGATGACATAGTTTCGTCTATATGTTCATCATCATCATTAGACTCACTCACGTATTCATAATGTGCCTCTTCTAATATGCCCCTTATTCTCTTTCTCTCATACATGTTTTTTTCCTCAATTGGATCCATGTAAATTTCATCTTCTTTTACTCAAACATAGGAAGGGTGGGCTTCATTACCAAGCTTTTATTTCAAAGATATATAATGAGCTCACACCTTTCCATATAGATCCCAATAGTTAAATATATTTGTATGTATAATTTGAAAACATGGCATTTATAATCTCAATCGAGTAATTATTGGATACGTGTTAAATAAAATGCTATGGGGAACCATACCCTATATTATTTTTACTTACACACACTTGCTAAACTTTGCATTAATTACAAACAAACCTCAATAGTTGCGATCACTGTCAAGAACATATATTATTACTAGCATAAGGGGATTTAAACTACCCTAAAATTTAATCATAGTGAAGTCATCATAATACCAATAAGATCCTAGATTTAGTATGTATTTATTTATTCTAGGGAGATCTTGGGCATATCTTGGTCTTTATTGACCTTTTAAACAATTGGATAAAAAGTGATTGCATATCCCAATGATGAAACTATGGTACTTGTGAGCATAAAAACATAATAAAACATATGAATGGGACTATTTTGAGGCAACAAAGGTAGTATAGAGTGATCAAAAATAAAATAAGTAGAACACACATCCACAATATATCTTATCATATAGAAATTCTTGATAGGGGGCCTCTTGAATACTTACATCTATCTTTCAAATTGAATGCAAGGATGTTTCCCCAATCAGCCACTCAATCATCCAATATGATTCCAACCAAGATGATAACCTAGGTTTGGTTCACATGGTATGTTTTTCTTTCTCCCCACACTCTATTTAGTAACAAGAAAAACTAATCAAGAAAAATGTCTCTTTTATTGTGTTCTCAAATTAAAAATATTACTTTTTATTGGTCAATTCCTTCTCCATATAGGTTTTTATTGGTCAATTATTTTTCATATGGATTTACTTTATAGGAAAATACCTTTTCCATATTGAATAACCCCACTCTACTAGAAATTTTTAAATTTTTGGGTTAGAGGTGAGTTAAGGTTGAGTTTACTAGCCAAAACCTATATAATTTTACTTTGAAATCATAAATATTAATATTAAAAAATCATTTTTATAAATCATAATAGCCACTTGGAAAACACTTGTTGATTTTGTAATATACTTAAATTAGGATTGTGAATGTAGTGCCCAATTCATTATTTTTATATACACTCACCGATACCCGATACTTACATGATATTGATTTACCCAATACTTACATGATATTAGTTAGCCAATTCTTACATGATATTTCCTCTCAAAAATAAATTGAACATATGGTGGGTAAATTTCAATTTTTAATTTTTTTACGATAAGTATATTTATAATTAGTTTAATTTCATTTCATGTTGTCTAGCTTATTGTTTTAACCAGTCACTTTACACAATTCATTGACATATTCAATCAATTAAAAGTTATCCTCACTTTTTTGAATGCATCATATCTCATCTAGTAAATTTTGTGAAACTTTCTTTTAAAAAATTATATTGGCCATCTTTATTTTTTTTCTTTTTTTGGTTGAATTATATGATTGATGATCATCACTGACAAAAAAAGAAATAAATAAGTAGGTTTGTCGGTAGGTGAATACATATGTGGACATAAATGTGATCTGGTAGGTGAATACATACATATTTATGTTTATTCCTTGGAGAAAAATATGTTCTTCAATAGGAGAATACATATGTGGGCATAAATGTTAACCAATAGGAAAATGTGTATATAGTAATGTGTTTTCACCGATAAACTAACAAATAATGATTATTCATTGGTCGATGATTAAATCCTCACTTTATGTTCTTATAAAGGAGAATATATCTGCACTTTCATTTCTAACACATTAATCCAAACGTTCGGTGGCGAAATAAGTTAACATTTGCAAGAGTAATCTGAAATCTAGTTTATCATAGGTAAATAAGGAAATAGTTATTTCAATTTGTTTCAAAAATTGCTATTTATAGTTGTATGTGAATTTAACTTTACATTACCATCAAAGATGGAAATAAATCCCTTTAATGAGATAAATTTCCTCATCCCATGGCTTGTAGAAAGAGGTAAATGTTCTCTCTATGTCTTACATAGTTTAATTTTTGGAATGGGAGGTTTTGATAAAAATATCTACACCTAAATCATGAATAACATGCCTCTTTATATTCATTTTACCCACCTTGGTTATTCATCTTCTCTTGTGTGCATCATATCTCATCTCGTAAATGTTGTAAAACTCTTGTTATCTAATTTTTCCCCTTAGGAAAAATTGGACAAACATGAACTTGCACACTGAGAAATTGGAGGGATCATTCGGCCATGGGAGCTCACATTTTGATTCTAACAGTCAGGTTACAAGTGGGCTCGCAATGGAAATGATGTTAGAGGAAAGAAATTGAAGGAGGCTTGGAGTCGAGATAAGTGAAAAATGGGGGCCCCAAAGTTTGAAGTCTTTGGACTTCATAGGTTTTACAATTCGGAGTTTTGGTAGACAAACAAGGTAAAAAAACAAGAAAAATGCCCGAAAGACTGAAACACGAAAGTCCAAAAGGCTCGGGTTTTCGGGGTGAACTCCTTTTAGGGTCAATGGCATCATAGATCGGGATGGTGGATTCCAACTCCATAGTCTGAATTTTGGAATTCAGGGGTTTGGAGGTCTCGGTAGGGTTGAGCAGTGAATAATGCCACGTGAAGGAGGGTCAAAGGTCTGAAATTTAGACTTCATATTTTTGGAGTTTTAGATGTTTTATGTGCCCAAATGGATAACGAAACCCCAAAACCCCGATCTCTCAAACCCGAAATCCCAAATCCCTGAAATTCTGAAACCCAAAACCACAAACCCAAAGTCTCAAAACCCCAAAACTTGAAACCGCGAAATCAATCCCTAAAAAGGAAAAGGTCAAAAACTTGAAGTCCAAATTTTAGACTTCGTAGTTTCATAATTATATAGCCTTTTACTCGAGCGATGAACAAGTGTCATGCGACATGGTTTTGGAGTCCGAACTTTGACGTCTAGATTTTGGACTTCAGAGGTTTGGCATTTCAGATCTCTCAAGCCGACTTGAGTGATGAACAATAACCCAAACTCCGAAATCAAAAATCCTAAAAGTTTGAAATTTTGGATTTCAGAGGTTACGGTGCATTTCAGTCCAAGAAATAGAGTTAACCATTCGCATTTATTACAAAATGGCACCCCATATTCGAGATGTCCATAAATTTTAACTAAAAGCTCAAATTTTCACAAAATTGGACTTTTTGGAAAGATCTCAAGTGTCCTCTACACAACTATGACTGGTTTTCTTAATTTTAGTGAGGCTAAGTATTTAAAATGAATAAATACAATCTGCCATTTTAGAGGGTGTTTCCAAATTTCTCACCTACCCAAATGATGAGGTATGGGTTTCCTTTCTTCTCCAACAAGGAAAATTACATGGAGGCATGGGTTTTGTAGTGGTACCCATCATTTTTCAGGTGATTTTAATGCATTTTTGGGTGGTTGAAGCAAGATTTTGAATTCCTTCTCTCTCCCTTTCTCTCATTCTTCCTATATATTGTAAGGAGGGGATCATTTCAAAAGGTTGGATAATCTTGCTTTGCACCCTCCCTTCTTCTCTTGTCTGTAAGTGAATTTGTGGAGTTCAAACCTCCCATTCAAACTATAAATGTAATTTTTTCCTCTTGGCCATTGTAATGCATTGTATCAAATCTGTGGAGCAATAATATAATTTTGTGGATGAATTTTAACCCTCTCTTGTGTTCATTGCATTCTCCTGATCTCTCATTGCAATTTTGGTTAACTGTGCATATTAAATTGTGTTGCATATTTAATGGTCTATGTTTAATGGTGAATGAATTGGTGATAAGAAACTGATTTGTGTTGATGTTCATCCTCTTCAATCTTGTTCCATGTTCATTTCCATGCAAGGCAAGTTATTCAACATTCCTTTGGTGTATCACCTCCTGTAGATTGGGTTTAATTTCTTATAATCTTTTCAACCATATTTCCTTGGCAAGTTAGAGTATATTTTAGGATAGATCCTCTACAATTTGAAAGTGTGTATCAGAATAGAGGAATAGGAACCGACCTTCATCTGGAGAGATTTTTTGATTCTTAAGTCCCACACTTTGGGAAAAGTTCCATGTTATGCAATCACACTGAGAATTTAAATCTACCGAGTTGTAAACAATCAGGGGTGTTGTGATTATGCATCAAAAACTCTATTTTTAAAAATATTAGACTGATCATATTTATTTTTCCTATTTTATAGTTGGATTATATGATTTTTGGCCATCCCTAACTAGAAAACAAATATGTTCATTGGGAATATAATACATATGTGGACATAAATGTTAGATGGTAGGGAATACATATAGAGTAATATATAATATTTATAGAAAAATTATGTTCTCTAATATAAGCATACATACGCATGAATAAATGTTATTCAGCATGTGAATGCATATGCAATAATGTGTTTTCACTAGTAGGTTAATAAATAATGAGTGTTCTAAAGATTTTATCGAATCATATCGAAAATTGTGCACCATGATGAAGTTGCACTCCAAAGGAAATGTAATAGCTCTAGCGTAATCACAAGGAGGAATCGATCAATCAATGGAAGAACTTACATAACAAAACAAAGCTTGCACATAGAGAAAGACAACAGAGTGTCTTGGCATACTCATAAATGTCAAATGAAGGGATACATATAGGGTGTTGAGTAACCCTAGTGCATGACACACAAGCAAACCCTAAACCTAACCCTAAACCTAACCCATGTGAGATGACCCTCCATATGTGTGTGGAGGACATATAGGATCCCACACACCAACACCCCCTTCATCGAAGCTGGGGTAGTGGCTATGATGAGTCAGACAGAACAAGAAGACACTCCTAAAAAAATAAGAAAGATGTGTCAATGGGGCCCGAAACTAAAGGCCTGATAAGGTTCCCATGTACAAACAACATCTTCCTAGAAGAAGAAGAAGAAGAGAAGGATTGTTTATCCCAAAGAAGATGAGCAGCTACATAAGACCTTACCCCTTAAGAGACCACAAGTGAAGAAACTTAACTTCAAGAAGGGCTTGGTGAATATATCTGCAATCTAATCAGCTATTTGAAAGTACTCGAATGTCGATGATACCATCATGAATAAGCTCTTGTATGAAGTGTATATGGATCTCAATGTGCTTCATCCACTGATTTTGAACTGGATTTTTGTAAATTGAGATAGTGCTCGTATTATCACAATAGATAATGGGAGGCCCCCAAAAGTGGATGCCAAACTTTCTCAGAACTCCTGTAGCCAATTATCCTATGTGGAAGCGTTACCTGCTCCTCTCGTATTCTCCTCTATAGAAGATATTGCAATTGCATTTTGGTTCTAGCTAGACCAACTAATAGGACCCAAACCAAGAGAGAAATTGTATCCAGAGGTAGATTTTCGATGATCTAAGTCACCGCCCAATCGAATCAGTGAACCCAATCAATTCAATATCCACCCTCCAAAAATAGTGAATGCCATCAGTATAGGTTCCACGAACATAATGAAGGATCCACTTAGTTGTTTTCCAATGCAACTCATGTGGATCCTACATGAATCTGGACATGATCCCAATAGCATAAGATAAATCTAGTCAAGTGTGAGTCAATTAAATAAAGCTCCCCACCAATTTTCAATAAAGGGTACCATTAACCAAGGGAGTAGAGAAATCAAAAACCAACTTAACCCCGAAAGAAAAGGAGTAGGAGAATACTTGAAATCATACATTTGAAAATGAGCAAGCAATTCAAGAGCATACTTAGGTTGTGAAATCAAAATTCTGAGTCATATTGTGAAATCTAGATCCCAAGAAAGTAATGAAGTAGACCTAAGTCAGTCATGGAAAACCTATTGGTCAAGGTGATATTCACAGAATCAATGATAGAGGAAGAGTTTTCTGTGATCAACAAGTCATCAACATAGAGAACAAGAATGAGTATGGAGTCATCTTGTCATATAATATAAACATTTGGATCAAAATGACACCTAGTAAACCCTGATGTAAGTAAAAAGGAGTCCATCTTGGTATAACAAGCCTGAGGGGCTTATTTAAGGCCATAAAGAAACTTCTTTAACTTACAAATGAGGAAGGGATCATGGACATAACCCGAGGTTGTTCCATGTAGATATCTTCCTCTAGGTCACCATGAAGGAAGGTACTCTTAACATCCATTTGATGGACTTTCCATCTATTTTTTGCAGTAATGGCAAGGGTCAGTCGAATAGAAGTCATCTTTGCAATCGAAGCAAAGGTTTCAGTATAATCAACCCCAGCTAGCTAGGAGAAACCCTTAGCTACTAATCACGCTTTAAAATTTTTGACATCTCCATCTACTACATACTTTGTTTGAAACACCCACTTACACCGAACAATTTTTCTTCCTTTCGAAGAGGGGTGAGATCCCAACTATCATTCTTCATGAGAGAGGAATACTCCTCATCCATGGTAGAATCCCACTCAGGAATACCAGAAGCCTCCCAAAAATTATGTGGATCAGAGGTAGAGGTGAAGCAAGAGTGGGGTCCAAAAAAATTTGAGCAAGTACGTCTCATATCCAAAGTATCTCCAACTAAATCTCCAGCACTTTTTAGAGTTTTCCTAGCCCAAATAGGACCAGGAGGATCAGGCTCTAAGTGTGAAGATTCATCACTCAAGTGATAAGGGACATATTCCTCATCATCACTACTATCAGAATCAGAATACTCAAGGGTCTAATGGTTGAGAGGATCAGAAGAGGACCACGCTCAATAACATCATCATCTGATGAGTCAAAATCTAAATCAGTAAGCTGAAGAACCTCAATAGGTAGAGAAGTGGAAGTCAAAGAAGACTCATCAAACTTAACACTTCTCTCAATATAAATCTCATGAGAAGTAGTATTCAACAATCGATATCCCTTCATTCCATCAGGATACCATACAAAGATACAAGGTTTGGATTGTGGTTCTAATGCCTTACATTTCTTCTTGGGAATATGAGCCATATCCTTGGATCCAAAGACTCAAAAGTGCTCAACATCAGGCTTGCATCCAAACCAGGCTTCAAAGGGTGTCATCCCTCTTACTACCTTGTGTGGAACATGGTTCTGAATGTAATTAGCATAATTCACTACTTCATCCCAATACTGCAGAGGAAGAGACTTTGAGTGAATCATACAAGTGGCCATCTCTTTAAGAGTATGGTTCTTTCTTTCTATTACTCCATTCTACGAAGGGTTGTAAGCAACTGTATGCTGCAAGGAGATCCCTTTAGAAGTATAGAAATCCATGAACCTATTGTTTACATATTCACCTCCATTGTTGGTTCGAAGAACCTTAATAGATTGTTCCACTTGTTTCTCAGCAAGAGCCTTAAATTCCTAAAAATGTTCAAAGACTTCAGACTTAAGCTTAAGAAAATATACCCAAGTATATCACGAATAGTCATCAATGAAGGTCAGCACATAAAGAGCTCTAGTAAATGAAGGAGATGGAAATGGACCAGAAATATCACTATGAACAAGATCCAAAGGATGAGTAGCTCTTCAAGCTTTTCCTTTGTCAAATTTCTTTTTCAGGATGCTTTCCAAGGGTACAACCCTCACAAATACCCTTAGAAAACTTGACGTGGGGTAACCCATTGACCATTTTGTTTTGGCTCAATTGTTCAAGGTAGCAATAATTTAGATGTCTAAAATGCTCATGCCATAGCTTACTAACCTCATTTACATGAGTGAGTAAGGAAGTGGGCATAGAATTAGAAGTAAAGTGGGAAAAGGTATACAACCATGACCGTTGATCCACCTTTCTCTCACCACCGTAGTGTGTCATCGTTAATCTCACACATAATCACTGAGTTAGGACCAAATTCCACTTGCAGGTCCTTCACCAAGGTGAGTAATTTTATAAACCGATAGGATATTGGTAGAGATATCAGGAACACTCAACACTTAGTTGAATGTTCCCCATCCATCTCTACCGAGCCACTACCAGAAACTGACATTGTTGTATCATTACCCATCATGATTGGGACATACCACAAGGCTCGATGTTGAAGAACTCAACATGTGAAGAATCCATGTGATGTGAGGCACCGAAATCTATAATCCATGTCGATGAAGGAGAAACTTTGGCTACAAGGGCCTTTCCTTTCTTCTTATCAGATTTAGAACCTTTTATAGTAAAAGACTCAACCTTCGAGCATTTTGTTTGATAGACTCAGGAATACCTATTTGATTTTTCTCAAGTAAATGAGTAAGGTGATCAATTTGTTTTCTCATACACATATGCTCTTTATGACCAGGCTTCTTGTAATAGGAACACAAATACTTGTCTTTCTATGCTCTAGGCTCAGAAGTTGAAGCATTTGTGTTAAATTTAGTTTTGGTCTTGGTTTCCTTCTTAGGTTGGTCTTTTCTTTCTTTCTTCTTTTCAGTCTTATTTTCCTTACTAGTACTCATTACAAGGACATGTGACTTGGACTTGAGAGACCCCATTTGAATGATTTTGTCCTGTTATCGAATGATTTGGGACAAAAATAGTCAAAGGAGGGCATATTCCAATCCTTGCCCAAGGTAGCTTTTGTAGTGTAAAAATTTGACACAAAGATAGAATATTCAGGACCCAACTTAGAGAGAATCGACAAGATCAATTGAGAATCTTTCTTCTCTACTTAACATTCCTTTAACAACAATCTAGTGTGGAAAAACTTAGAGAAGAATGTTTATAGGTTTTCAAAATCACTAGGATTTAACCCTAGTAGTTTGTTTTCTAACTCATGCACTCTCATGTCATCTTGTTGTCCAGATATTCCATCTAATGTTTTTCACGTAGTATTAGGTGTTTCAAATGACTCAATGTGGAAGAGAAATTCAGGAGAAATGGACATGCAAAGAAGACCTAAAGCTTCATCACTATGGTTTAACCACTTAGATTTTTCAAGTTCATCGTCTGGTTCAGTCTCAGTTCCCATGGTGATGCGAATAACCCTTTACCCCTTAGTTTCATAATTATTTTTGATCTCCATTTGAATAAGTTGAATGGCGTAAGAAAAGGAATTGAAAGTGCATCCATAGTGAAGAGAGAGAAAGAATGTAGAAAAGAAACACAAGAATCACAACCACCCAGGACAATATAATAACCCCCTACTTTCGGCACTTTATAGTTTAGTGCATTGAATACAATTGGGTCTAAGTGTGCATCTTGAAATACTTGGTAACTCACCTTGCAATCAGTGTAATAACACACAAGAGAGGAGACCACAATCGTGTTTCATGGAGCGCAGCAAAGTGACACCGTACACAAGCATAATTACAAAAACTAGGAAGGAGGTGAAATCAAATCCTGGTTGTGAGAAAAAAGCATCTCACGTCGCAAAGGATACCCCCTTGCTGCAAACTATGGTGGATGCGCTCACTAGTCGCAAGCAATAATAAGGGTAAAATACAATGTTTTAAACAAACTCAAGATGAGTCCGAGAGATCTTCAGAATGCCAAAAAGCACGTGGAAGACAAATAGGAGCTCAGAGTGTTACTACACACTTGAGCACATGATTAGTAAAAAATCGACAATAACGCTTAAAAATTATCATTTTGAAACACCTAATTTAGCTAATTTTAAAGTTATGGGAGTTAAAAATTGATAATTAATGTTATTTTGAAAAGATGATTTTTAATGATTTAACTAATCGTAAATGAGAGTTAGATTTGAAATTAATAAAACTAGATTTAATTAAATCTAATTAATTTCAAATAATAAAAAAATAATTAAGATCTAATTAAATATTTTAAATACTTTCCTTTTTAAGAAATCAAAATTAAATTGTTTCCCACTTACAATTTAAAATTTTCGAGTTAAGATCTATTAAAAGAAACTAACTAAGATCTATTAAGATCTATTAAATTTAAATGAGACTAATTTCTATTAATATCTATTAATAGAAATAAAAAAAAACTTACCATTATTTTAAAAAAGGCACCCACCAAAAGAAATGTAATAAACTTACCAAAAAAAGAGTTCGAGTTGTGCAGTCATGGAGGGAAAGCCAAGAATGGCCGAGTGTTGTGGAGACGTGTGGCGTGCTTTGTGGAGGTGGTAACTATTGGGGTAGATGGAGAGCTCAGGGAGGAGCTCACAGGTGAAGGACTCATGGCTAACAACATACGAGACAAAGAAACTATAAATCACTACCACGCAAGACTCACGGCCTCACAAACCACAACCACGCAGGGAAAGGAAACTCACGACCTTACAGGTGATAGCTCAGCCACACAGAGCATGGGAGGCCATAACAGGTGGTGAAAGAAACTCATGGCCATGCGGATCACAAGGAGGGAAAAGAAGAGAAAACCAACTGCAGCCACCTCAAGGAAGGCAATGAATTGCCAAAAAAATGACTCAGCCAAGGGTTTGAAGCTTAGTCAAAGCAAAAAACACACGAACTCACCGATGGTTTGAAAGAGTTTAAGGAGCTCGGTTGTAGCTCGGTTTGGTGGAGTGAGCTCAGGACAGAGCACAAAACCAAAACTTCAAACTAAATTTTTTTACCTGAATCTACAAAACAAAACAACAAAAACACAGAGAAAACTAGAAAACAGAGTTCTAAAAATAATTTCTAGTTTAATAAATGATTAAAAAACCAAGATAAAGAACCTCTATTTTAGCTGATCTACTAGATTTAGTTACGAGCTAGCTAAATGTAGCTGTAAAACCCCTGAAAAACTCAAGGAGATCTGCACATGCACGAAGAACATAGCAAAAGCTTGAACTTTCCAAGAACAATTTGTTAAGAACATTAGCAATAAAATTCCAGAATATAATGATCAAAAAATAACTTTCACAAGGAGTAAAAATAATAAAACCAAGAGTGATCACAACTCAGATGACGAATGCACATTTACCCAATCTCATCTCTGATACCATGAAATATTTTATGAGAATCGTATCGAAAATTGTGCACCATGATGAAGTTGCACTCTAAAGGAAACGTAATAGCTCCAACGTAATCACAAGGAGGAATCGATCAATCAATGGAAGAACTTGCATAACAGAACAAAGCTTACACATAGAGAAAGATAGCGGAGTGTCTTGGCATACTCATAAATGTCAAATGAAGGGATACATATAGGGTGTTGAGTAACCCTAGTGCATGACACACAAGCAAACCCTAAACCTAACCCATGTGAGATGACCCTCCATATGTGTGTGGAGGACATATAGGATCCCACACACCAACATGTTCGTCGATCGAATTACATCCTCACTTTATGTTCTCAAAAGGTTGAATATAGCCACATTTTAATTTCTAAAAAATTAATCCAAAGATATGGTGGATAACTAAGTTAACATTTGCAATAGTAATCCGAAATTTAGTTTGTCGAGATATAAACAAGTAAATAGTTATTTCAATTTGTTTGAAATTGCTATTTATATATGTATGTGAATGTAACTTTTGGATTACCATCAAAGATGGAAAGAAAGGCCCATGATGACAGAAATGTCCTTATTATATGCCCCATATAAAGAGATAAATGTTCTCTCTATGTCTTACATAGTTTTATTTTATGGAATGGGTGGTTTTGGTAAAAATATTTTCACACGAATCGTGAATAAGTTGTCTATATGGACTAGTACTATCCCCACTTCAGGCCTTTGATTTCTCCATCACTATCGAAAGGAGTTGACTAATAAATTTTATTACTTCATAGTATTGTTCTATCTATGCTCCCATGATTTTTCTAGTATCCTCTCTGGCACGGAGGTTGTTCATTTAAATCATAGTTTCTAGATATGGAAAGTTGTCTCTATGAGTTATAAGATATTTTTGTGCTCTTTAATTGAATATTTTTAATTATTATTGTAAAATTATCCTCTAAATTAAATTTTACATTTCTAATATAGAAAATAATATGTATAATATAGTTGAATTAACCTTCCATCATATATTTTTTATTAAATTTACCTCACATTTGAGTTTGATTTATTTTCTAGAGTGGTTTTACAATTGAAAATTGCATAAACAAAAAATACATCACATATTGTGATGCCCATTAAAACAACCCACTTGATACCCAAGAAACAACCTAGGGTTAGTCAGGAAAATTATGGAATTTTTTTTTAATTAGAAGTGTCTACAACTAGGTTACAAGGTAATAGTTGGCATTATCGGGTTTCGAACAAGTTTAAAATTTCTAGAACATATTTTTCATTTAGTAACAATTAACAGAGGTCACAAGGTTCACATTTTAGGGTTAGAGGTTTCGATTAGGTTCGGGGGTAAAATATCACCACACCCACTCTAACAGTTCGGGGTTTCAACTTGATTTTTCAAACAATTAACACTTCCAAAATTTCCCTAAATCATTCCCATTGGATAGGAAATTTTCTCACGTTTCCGCTAATTTAAATAAGTCCTCCTAACTCCTTTAGAAACTCAAGATATGGACTGGCGGAGCTTAGGGATCATATTTTCCCCAAGGGGACACGTGGCAAGAGGGGAAGAAAATCCCATTGTCAGGTTGGTGGGTCGCGGAGCGGTATTTAAATTTTTTTCTTGCGTGGGGAGAAAAATCATCAATTCTCCTGCATCTCTGTGGACCCTCCAATGGACACGTGTTAGCTCCAAGCCGGAGTGGGGAAAGGATCAGGGAAGGGTGGGGTGGTGGAAGCAATTGGAGGAATTTTCCGAAGGGGGAGATAAGGGGGAAATTTGACGCGCGGGTCCGCACGCCCGCGAAAAGGATTTCCCAAGGTGAGGGCAGAGTACGGGGCCGTGGGGATTTTTATTAAAATTTTCCAAAGCAAAAACTTCAAAAAGTGATGAAGTTCTCCCTCCTCCATTGTCACCCCAAGGTGCCATGTGGCACCCTCTGGTTGGCTACGGGCCGGCGGGGTAAAAGTCAAAAATTTTCCCCAAAAATTTTTAAAAGGCCCAAGGGCATAAATGATGCCGCACCTCCACCACTGCCCCATGAGGATATATGGCAGCCTTTGATTAGCTACGGGCCGGGGAGGAAATTTCAAAAAAATTCCCCAGTAAATTTTTCAAAAAAATTCTAAGGATTTTGACAGGAAATTTTCGGGCCCCGGGCCCACCAGGGAAAATTTTCCCAAATTTTCCCACCAAGGCTAGAAAACTTCAAAGTGCCATAACTTGAGCTAGAAAGCTCAGTTTTGGAAAATGAGGACTTTCTGGAAATCTCTCAATGCCCTCTTTGCAAAAAAATTAAAAAATTACATTTTGATGAGGATTAAGGGTTTAATTTTACAAAAACAATCTACATACTTTTAAATGGCAAACTAGTAATTTTAACTTATAAATTTATGTTCAATTTGATCTCCTTCTTCACTCAACATGCCAAACAGACATGGAGGATTACTCTATAAAGGATTTAAATCATTTTAGGAAATTAAATTCACTTGTTTGATTTTCAATATACATTTTTCCATCGAATGATAAAAAACAGATTGTGGAAGGGATTTGGCTTGAATTTACAATGTTTAAAAAAAAAATCTTAAGGGTTATTTGTCAATTTTAGTTCCTTGATGTCTCAGCATGCTAAATTGTATCATTTCCAAGTTGATTTTTAAGTGCAGGTTTGAACTGTGCATTTTTATTTAAATTTATTTTCCAGTTTTAAATTTTACAACAGAGATCCATTTCTTTTAGTTCTGTAAATCAGTTTTATCATTTAAGTGTGGTATTTCATTTCTAAACTAATTCAATACATTTAGTTGCTGATAACAAACCATTCTGAATCAAAAGCAAATACTAAATTTCATTTTTACACATTCCCAAAGATACAAAATGCAACATCATTTCCACGTACATATCTTCTTCTTTTTTCAATAGATATCTAACTATCTCTTTTGCCATACAATGAAACATTGAATTTAATTCAACAATGCATATGAGAGAAGATCTTTCAATTCTTTATTAATTTCAACAGAAATACATCTTTCAAAGTTTGACTGTAATAAAAACAGAATTCTATTTCTTTCTTTTCAATGTACAGAGCAGAATGTAAATGTATTTCACACTTTGAATATACACTTTCAATCCAATTACAACATATTTTTTTCACAATACATATGTTACAATTTCATCCACTTCTAGTCGGAAAGGATCATAAATGAATTTGTTTCACAAGGGTAATGGCATAACTGCATTTTCCTTTACTCCGAGCATGAATGAACATGCAAGTTTCCTTTTCTCCAAGTTGATCACAAAAAAAGACGGGAAAGACAACGCTCTCCACCCAACCAAGACATCCAATGAAAGGAGGATCCTTCCTTCATCATTGGCCCTTGAGCCCCAACCAAAATAGAATAAGATGTGTGATACAACCCATGGCAAAATCGGCTTCCACAACACACAAAGATTCTTTCAACATGCGTAATTCAAATTAAAAATAATTTAACACAAAATAGCAGTTCACAACTACATTTGAAGACATTCCAAAATAGAACTCAAGCTTGATCATGCAAGCCAAAGGAGAAAGGTCTATGGGGGAAGCTACTTATGCCTCCCAATTGGGAATTGGGAATCCACCAGAACAAACTGCCAAAATAATTCATCACACACACATACTTATGCCCCCACAAATCCCTCCTTATGCCCCCACAAAGTAAGAAATGCAAGCTATTTCTTTTCCATGGTGGATCCCAAACCCAAACTCCCTCCACAAAATTCTAATGCCAATGGCATTCCCTTATGCCCCCCCACATGGATTCCCCATAGCCTTCTCCTACACCATCCCTAAGGAAGTCTACCCAACTAGCCAACAATTAAATCAAACATGCACCATTCACACAACACAACAAGAAAATAACAGCATAAAAGATGGATAAAACTCCTACCTCTCCATGGTATATTTTGCATCCAAATATCAAGCTTTCGAGTCAATAACACACTCCAAACAACAATCTCCCAAGTATGCAAAGCTTTCTCCAAGATCCTTCCAAAAGCAAGAGCACCAACATAAGAAAAAGGCACCCCAAGGAAGTTTCCAAATGATTCAACAACCCCAAAACAAGCAGCAAAGAGTTTGAATTTTATAGAAGGAAGAGAAGAGGATGATGTGGATCCATGTAGGATGCCACATCACACGTCCTCAAATTCAAACACAAAATACAAAATTCATTCTCCCAAGCACAATAAAGAGGTGGGTGAAAATATGACAATTTACTTGCACACTCCAAAATAAATAAATTCTGCAAAATAAATAACATGTAAGAGAGTGTAATCCAAAACAAGCAACATGATTAATAAAATGCATTATAAAAGCCTAAAATCACCTCTCCAACCATAAGTATGGTTGGTAAATTAAATTGAGAGGTATGGGACAAGTTTTACTTGTCCCACAAGCCTCCAAAAACAGCCCCCAAGGACAAATTCAATTTCCATGGAGGTGGAGTGTTTCATACTCCAAAATTAGACTTACACAACTCTTACATATTAAATGCAAACAACCAACAACTTCCATAATTACTTTCCCATATCCCAATTTAATTTATTTAAATTTTAACCATATGATTTCTCACATTAATCTACCACATTTTAATTAATTAAAAGAAAGGGAACACATTACTAATAAAATACATACAACAATAATAAAAATTAACCACATTAATAAAATACATAATACCCATGGTCACATTTAAAGGAAATCCCCATGGGAATCCCTAACAAAATACAACACTCACACAAACACGCACACACACAACAAGTTACCATGGTGACCATGTCGAATTCACCTAGAATTTCATTGTGGTTGGTCTCCAATCCCCAATGTTTTCTTGTGATATTTTTAACCTACAAAATACAAATACCTCCTTCACCTCGTGGCCATATCGAACATGTAATATGATACAAATAAAATCACAAAATCATCTAAGTATGTGAATCATAACAAAATCAAGGTAATTAACAATACCACTTATAATTTATATCAACAACACTGTCATCATCATATAATATCCATTTTCCGATCTACTCATAATATCTGAAATCACATGTCCGAACAACATCCATTTCAAATAGTATATCATCATCCACATATGAGTGTCTCTAATAACTATCATATATCATATCCAAATCAAGATCAACAATATTCCACGATCAAATGTCTAGCAACATACTAAATAAAAACATAATAATGTCCATAATGTAAACAACAAGATCAAAATCAAGATTGTCAAAAGGTGTCAAAGGGAAGTGGGTACTACATCCCCCTCCCCTTAGAATTCACTTCCTCCTGGTAGTCACTGGAACAAATGTGGAAACTGAACTCATAATGAAGTAGCATCCTCCCATGTAGCTGCAGTCTCATCATATATGTCCCATTACACCCGAACCTGATCAACCTCTCTGCCTCGAAGGCCTAGGGTCCTACGATCTAAGATGTGAATGGGCTCCACCATCACCTACCCTGATCTTGCACCTACAATGATGTCCAATCTAACACATGAGAAGGATCTGCAATATATCTCCTGAGAATTGAAACATGAAAAACATCATGTATGTGAGACAAGTTGGGTGGTAATGCTAGATGGTAGGCCAAAGGGCCGATACATTCCAAGATCTCAAAAGGACCAACAAATCTAGGAGCTAACTTAGAAATTTTTTTGTAATAGATAGGGCTCTTGTGTGGCCTAACACAAAGGAATACCTTCATTCCCACATCGAAACTACGGTCGATCATATGTGGATCTACATACTTCTTCTGCCTATCCTATGCCTCATGCAATCTCTACCTAATCAACACCACATGTTGCTCCATGTCCTGTAAAAGAGATGGTCTAAGGAATACTTTTTCCTCTAACCTATCCTAGCTAAGAGGTGTCCTACACTCTCTACCAAACAAAGTCTGAAAAGGAGCCATGCCTATGGAACTCTGAAAACTATTATTGTAGGCAAACTCCACTAAGTACAGGTACTCCTCCCATTTAGACTGTTGATCCATCACATACATCTTTAGCATGTCCCCTAAAATCTAATTAACCCTTTCATTCTATCCTTCTGTCTCAAGGTGATATGTTGTGCTGAAGTTGATCCTCGTCCCGAGGATATACTACATGGTAGTCCATAAATGTGAAGTGTACAAAGGATCACAGTCACAAATGATCTTCCGCAGAATCTCATGTAACCTCGAAAATCTCATCCGATATACTTGTGCCACTACTCTAGCTATGTAATTGGTCTTCACTGGATAAAATTGAGCCACTTTTTCCAATTTATCAACCGTGACCATAATGGTGTCATGGTGATATCTTGACATCTGTAGCCCAACAATGAAATCTATGGAAATGGTGTCCCACTTCCATTCCAAAGATATAGCATGAGGATAAAGAAGGCTGCTGGATGCTGATGTTTGGCCTTAACTCACTAGCACTCTAAACATCGTGACAAAAACGGACCACATCTCTCTCAAGTCCTTTCCAATGATACAAGCTAGTAAGGTGGCATGCATATTCTTCACCCCAAGATGGACTAAATACAAGGCATGATATGCCTCAACCAATATGTCCAACCTCAAGCCTCCATCTCTGGGAACATATATCTAGCCTTTGTGTAAGAAGACCACTTACCTCTAAGAAAAAACCATCAAACTTCCCCTCAAGGGGCTTCTGTGACTCAATCTCTACTCATACTACAATGTAGAAGCTGTTGTAGGGTCCTACTCAGGTTTGTGCTTCTGAAATGGCCATAGCCACATGTCTCCATCTGCTGAGAGCATCTGCTACCACATTCTCCTTCCCCTTCACATGCTCTATCTCCATGTCATAATCACAAAACAAATCCATCCAACACCGTTGACGATCATTGACATTGGGTTACGTGAAGAGGTGGCAAAGACTCAAATGATCTATCTTGAGTGTGAATCTCTTACCAAGAAGAAAGTGCCTCCATCTAACCAAAGCATGCACAACTACTGCAAGCTCAAGATCATGGGTAGGATAATTAAGCTCATGATATTTTAGTTTGTGAGACTCAAAAGCCACTAATCTTCCCTCCTGCATCAACACACCTCCAAGTCCTGCCAACAAAGCATCTGTGTAAACAAAGAACTCACCCTGTGGATCCAGCACTGCAAGAATAGGTGCTATAGTGAGGCACTCCTTCAGTGTCCTAAAGGCCTTCTCGCATCTGTCTGACCAAACAAACTTCTTCCCTTTCCTCTGAAGGGAAGTGATAGGGTGTGCAATATGAGAGAAGTCCTAAACAAATCTCCTATAATACCTTATTAATCCCATGAAGATGCGCACCTCGGTCACTATAGTGGGTGTTATCCAATCCATAATGGCTATAATTTTGGAAGGATCGACTACAATACCTTCCCCAGAAATGATATGACCCAAATACTGCACCTCTATCTAAAAGAAAGCACACTTCTCCAAGTTCTCATAAATCTGTTGCTCATGAAGACACTAAAGAACTTGATGAAGGTTCCCCTCATGCTCCTCACGTGTACGTGAGTATATCAAAATTTCAGCTGGGAAGATGAACACGAAGTGAGTTAAGAAGGTCCTAAATACCCCATTCATAAAACTCATGAACACTGTGGAGGCATTAGTCAAACCAAAAGGCACCATTGTGAACTCATAGTGCCCATATCTCATGCGAGAAGGTGGTCTTATGAATGTCCACCTCCGAAATCCTTAGTTGATGATACCCTGACTTAAGATCAATCTTAGAGAAAACTATGGCTCCCTTCATCTGATCAAACAAGTCATCAATATGAGGAAGAGGATAACAATTCTTGATCATTACCTTATTCAGCTGGGTAATCAATACACAACCACAAGGATTCATCCTTCTTCTTCACAAAGATCATTGGTGCACCCTAAGGGGATACACTAAGATGGATAAGGCCTTTCTCCAAAAGGCCCTCAAGCTATAACTTGAGCTCATAGAGCTCTAAGGTGGTCATCCGATAAGGTGCTCGTGAGATAGGCTCTGCTCCAGGAACTAGATCTATATGAAAATTAATCTCATGTGGGGGTGGTATCCCCAGTAGCTCCCCTGGAAAGACATCAGAAAAATCACTCAAAATGGGATGATCATCTAGCGATGGTCCACTAGACCCATCCTCTGATATGTCACTAACTGTAACAGATACATCTAAACCATTACACACACCACTTAAGCTTCATACTGGAGATGGTACGAATGGAAATAGGTCTCCTGACCCCTGAAATCACCGACTCAACTCCCAAATCATCTACACAAGATATAGTCTTGTGATAACAATCCATCTTGTCCCTGTGTGTAGACAACCAATCCATACCCAAAATGACTCCATATGAGCCCAAAGGAAGGATACGAAGATCTGAGGTAGTGGTGAAAGGTCCCAAATCCACTACACACTCCTTAACTAAGGAGTCTATAGAGATCTTGGCTACAAAAGCCATCTCGACATCCCAACTAAGACCCTACTTAACTGTCATCAGCCTACATCGCTCTACTAAAGATAGTGCAATGAAAGAATCAGAAGAACCATAATCAAACAATACAGAGGTAGGAATACCACTAATGCTACCTGTGGTCTCAATGACTATGCTTTGATGCTCTTCCTAGTGGTTCTTAACTACTGCATAAATCCTATGGTTATGTCCCATATCACCAACTGTAGGCTCGGAAATCTGTTTCGAACCCTTGTTGTTAGAGTTTTGTGGGTAATCTCTCCAAAAGTGTCCAGTAACTCCATAACCAAAACATCCTCTTGATCCTCCCCAATGAGTAGCACCTCCAGTAGGTGCCCTGGAATTCTATGGCATGGATCTTGATGATCCGGCTATGGTCTACTAAGGTCTCTGTTGGCAAGCTCCCGCCGACCGATCTCTAGGTCCACCTTGTGTCCTTATAGGACCCCTAGGAGGAGACCCCATACTCCAACCTCTCTATGTATCATCTCTCTGTGGAGGTCAATGAGGTGGGTGGGACTGCTACTGCTATTGTGGCCTTAAGGATGACTGTGTTATACCCTAGCCACCATGAGGAAGGGGTATTGACCCCCTCGATCTACTATCTTGCATCTGCTGAATGTAGCTCCTGACTCGGTCTCTAGCCTACTTGGTCTTTCCCCGAGTCTCCTTTGTAATATAGGCCTTCCTTCTCGACAACCTCAGCTAATGTATATGGGTAGTGGATCTACACAGCACCTCTAATATCTAAATTTAGGCCCCGAATGAACCTATGAATCCACCTCTGCTTATCGCGCATATACTCTACATACTGAAGTAGATCCAAAAATCTACTCTCATACTCTAATACTTGAGAGAGATGTCTATCGGAGGTCATGGAACTCATCGATCCTTTGTTATATGAACCTCCGTGACAAATACCTGCTCCTGAATCTCTCCTCAAATAGCTCCCAAGTCACTGTCTCTGAATCTACATGGAGCTTTTTCTCCTCTGTCCTCCACCATACTCCGGATCCATCCCTAAGTAGATGGATCATAACACGAGCTTTCATGTTGCTAGAACAAGGAAAAATCTTAAAGCAACCACTCAAGATCACTAGCTAGGCCTCTACCTGAAATCCACCCATGTCACCTGAGTAATGTGAGGGTTGAAGCTTCAGGATCTCCCTGATGTGATCTGCTACTGTGGTCTAACGGCCTCTAGGTCTCTTTGCACACTCATCCCTAAGCCTAGGGCTCTGAGACCTCTCTCTATGCTCTGGAATTCTATCACCCTATCCCCTCAATGGTGACTCTACTCTAGCTGACTCCACATGGGAGTTCTCTCCTCTATGCTCCTTGTTGGGTCGAGGAGATACCTAACCCTCAATGGAAGGGGCCTGTCATGACTAGTTGCATGTCCTCCTCCTAATCCTCTACGTAGAGTGGCATTGACATCGTGAGGGGTCTACAAGATCTCTGGGGTAGGATAGATGTTACCCCCTAATCCGGTGGTGGTGGTGGTGGTGGTGGTGAGTTTGAGTCTCTATGAATTTTTCTCTCACTCCGTCTGTGACTCCTGCACATAACAAAGTGAGAGTTAGTTTTTTTTGCTAAGTTTTATTCAATTTCCATGTTTACTAAATTATACAAATTCTAAACTTATTTTTCTTTTCTAGATTTTAAAGAAAATGTGCTAGGTTTAAGTTTCATGTCTCAAGTTTTCTAGTGTGCCCAATGGTCCAAGCCTTTGAACCACTTCTCTGATACCAAGTGTGATGCCCATTAAAATAACCCACTTGATACCCAAGAAACAACCTAGGGTTAGTAAGGAAAATTATGGAATAATTTTTTTTTCTTAGAAGTGTCTACAACTAGGTTACAAGGCAACAATTGACACTATCAGGTTCTGAAACAAGTTTAAAATTTCTAGAACATACTTTTCATTTAGTAACAATTAACAGAGGTCACAAGGTTCACATTTTAGGGTTAGAGGTTTCAATTAGGTTCAAGGGGTAAAATATCACCATACCCACTCTCTATCAGGTTTAGGGTTTCAACTTGATTTTTCTCACACTTAACTCTTCCAAAATTTCCCTAAATCATGCCCATTGGATAGGAAATTTTCTCACCTTTCTGGTGATATAAAGAATTCCTCCTAACTCCTTCAGAAACTTAATATATGCACTGGCGGAGCTTAGGGGTTAGATTTTCCCAAGGGGACATGTGGCGAGAGGGAAAGAAAACCCCTTTGTCGGGTTGGCGGGTTGCGGGGTGGTATTTAAATTTTTTTCTTGCGTGGGGAGAAAAATCCATAATTTTCCCATGTCTCCATGGGCCCTCCAATGGACATGTGTCGGATCCAATCCGAGCACGGAAAAGATCGGGAAGGGCGGGGTGGCGAAGCAATTGAAGGAATTCGCCGAAGGGGAGATAAGGGGAAATTTTGACATGCGGGTCCACGCACCCGTGGAAGGGATTTCCCAAGGTGAGGGCGGGAGTGTGGGGCCATGGGGATTTTTATTAAAATTTTCCAAAGGAAAAAACTTCAAAAAGTGATGAAGTTCTCCCTCCTCCACTGTCACCCCCAAGGTGCCACGTGGCACCCTCTGGTTGGTTGCGGGTTGGCGGGGTAAAAGTCAAAAATTTTCCCCAAAAAAATTAAAAGGCCCAAGGGCATAAATGATTTCATGCCTCTGTTGCTGCCCCGTGAGGACACATGGTAGCCTCTAATTGGCTACGGGCCGGTGGAGGAAATTTCAAAAAAATTTCCCCAAGCAAATTTTTCAAAAAAATTCTAAGGATTTTGACGGGAAATTTTGGGCACGGGCCCGCTAGGGAAAATTTTCCTAAATTTTCCCACCAAGGTAGGAAAACTTCAAAGTTCCATAACTTGAACTAGAAAGCTTAGTTTTTGGAAAAAAGGACTTTTGGAAAGCTCTCAATGCCCTCTTTGCACAGAAACATAAATTTTACATTTTGATGAGGTTTAAGGGTTTAATTTTACAAAAACGATCTGCAGGATTTTAAATGGAAAACTAGTAATTTTGACTTATAATTTTTTGTTCAATTTGATCTCCTTCTTCACTCAACATGCCAAACAGACATGGAGGATTACTCTAGGAAGGATTTAAAGTGTTTTAGGAAAGTAAATTCACTTGTTTGATTTTCAATATACATTTTTCCATCAAATGACAAAAAAGCAGTTGTGGAAGGGATTTGGCTCGATTTTACAATGTTTAAAATTGTTTTCTTAAGGGTTCTTTGTCAATTTGAGTTCCTTGATGTCTTAGCATGCTAAATTATATCATTTCCAAGTTGATTTTTAAGTGCAGGTCTGAACTGTGCATTTTTATTTAAATTTATTTTCCAGTTTTAAATTTTACAACAGAGATCCATTAATTTTAGTTCGATAAATCAGTTTTATCATTTAAGTGTGGTATTTCATTTCTAAACTAATTCAATACATTTAGTTTTTGATAACAAACCATTCTGAATCAAAATCAAATACTAAATTTCATTTTTACACATTCCCAAAGATACAAAATGCAACATCATTTCCACGTACATATCTTCTTTTTTTTAACAGAGATCTAACTATCTCTTTTGCCATACAATGAAACATTGAATTTAATTCAACAATGCATATGAGAGAAGATCTTGCAATTCTTTATTAATTCTAAAAGAGAGACTTCTTTTAAATTTTGATTGTAACAAACAGAATTCAATTTCTTTCTTTTCAATGTATAGAGTAGAATGTAAATGTCTTTCACACTTTGAATATACACTTTCAATCCAATTACAACATCTTTTCTTCACAATACATATGTTACAATTTCATCCACTTCTAGTGGGAAAGGATCATAAATGAATTTGTTTCACAAGGGGCTGGCATAACTGCATTTTCCTTTGCTCCAGAATAGAAACATGCAAGTTTCCTTTTCTCCAAGTTGATCACAACAAAAGAGGGGGAAAGGCAACGCTCTCCACCCAACCAAGACATCCAATGAAAGGAGAATCCTTCCTTCATCATTGGCCCCGAGCCCCAACCAAAATACAATAAGAGGTGTGATTCAACCCATGGCAACAACTGGCTTCCACAACACACAACATTCTTTCAACATGCATAATTCAAATTAAAACACAATTCAACACAAAACAACAGTTCACAACTACATTTGAAGACATTCCAAAACAGAACTCAGGCTTGATCATGCAAGCCAAAGGAGCAAGGTCTATGGGGAATCTACTTATGCCTCCCAATTGGGAATGGGAATCCACCGATCAAACCGCCAAAATAATTCATCACACACACATCCTTATGCCCCTCACAAATCCCTCCTTATGCCCCCATATATTTCCTTATGCCCCCACAAAGTAAGAAATGCAAGCTATTTCTTTTCCATGGTGGATCCCAAACCCAAACTCCCTCCACAAAATTTTGATGCCAATGGAATTCCCTTATGCCCCCCACATGGATTCCCCATAGCCTTCTCCTACACCATCCCTAAGGAAGTCTACCCAACTAGCCAACAATTAAATCAAACATGCACCATTCACACAACACAACAAGAAAAATAACAACATAAAAGATGGATAAAACTCCTACCTCTCCATGGTAGATTTTGCTTCCAAACAACAAGCTTTCAAATTCAATAACACAGCTCCAAACAATAATCTCCCAAGTATGCAAATCTTTCTCCAAGATCCTTCCAAAAGCAAGAGCTCCAACACAAGAAAAAGGCACCCCAAGGAAGTTGCCAAATGATTCAACAACCCCAAAACAAGCAAAGAGTTTGAATTTTATAGAAGAGGGAAGAGAAGAGGATGATGTGGATCCATGTAGGATGCCACATCACACATCCTCAAATTCAAACACAAAAGACAAAATTCATTCTCCCAAGCACAATAAAGAGGTGGGTGAAAATATGACAATTTACTTGCACACTCCAAAAGCCCACACCCCAAAGGACTGCAAAATAAATAACATGTAAGAGAGTGCAATCCAAAACAAGCAACATGATTAACAAAATGCATTATAAAATCCTAAAATCACCTCTCCAACCATAAGTATGGTTGGTAAATTAAATTGAGAGGTATGGGACAAGTTTTACTTGTCCCACAAGCCTCCAAAACAGCCCCCAAGGACAAATTCGAATTTCCATGGAGGTGGAGTGTTTCATACTCCAAAATTAGACTTACACAACTCTTACATATTAAATGAAAATATCCAAAACTTCTATAATTACTTTCCCATATCCCAATTTAATTTATTTAAATTTTAACCATATGATTTCTCACATTAATCTACCACATTTTTATTAATTAAAAGAAAGGGAACACATTACTAATACAATACATAAAATAATAATAAAAATTAACCACATTAATAAAATACACATTACCCTTGGTCACATATAAAGGAAATCCCCCATGGGAATCCCTAACAAAATACAACACACACACACACACACACACACACACACACACACACACACACACAAAACAAGTTGCCATGGTGACCTTGTCG
Source organism: Taxus wallichiana var. yunnanensis (assembly GCA_018340775.1). Taxonomy (NCBI): domain Eukaryota; kingdom Viridiplantae; phylum Streptophyta; class Pinopsida; order Cupressales; family Taxaceae; genus Taxus; species Taxus wallichiana. The sequence goes on from CM031240.1 coordinate 590,147,389, forward strand.
AATTCACCTAGAATTCCATTGTGGTTGGTCTCTAATCCCCAATGTTTTGTTGTGATATTTTTAACCTACAAAATACAAATACCTCCTTCGGCCTCATGGCCATATCAAAACATCCAATATGATACAAATAAAATCACAAAATCATCTAAGTATGTGAATCACAACAACATCAAGGTAATTTAACAATATCACTTACAATTTATATCAACAACACTGTCATCATCATATAATATCCATTTTCTAGATCTACTCATAATATCCAAAATCACATGTCCAAACAACATCCATAAAACATCCATGTCAAATAGTATATCATCATCCACATATGAGTGTCTCTAATAATCATCATGTATCATATCCAAATCAAGATCAACAATAATCCACGATCAAATGTCTAGCAGACATACTAAATCAAAACATAATAATGTACATAATGTAAACAACAAAATAAAAAAGGTGTCAAAGGGAAGTGGTCACTACATAGATTCTTTTTTGAAGAAGAAGATGACCTAAAAATGTAAATGAAATTCTTCAACAAAGATATTGAACCTATAGGAAAAAGAACTACCTTGCATTGAAGAATTATAATATAATGGTTGGTAGTGATTCTCAACACCCCAATGGTGGGAAAACTTTAAATATAATTGATGTGAATTACACTAAAACCTTAAGAGATAAAACACTAAAACATCTTCCCTCCATTGAAATTACTAATGAAGTTGAAAAATAGATTTTAGGGAACAATCTACCTCAAACTTTATTTCAATCTCATTTCATGGCAGAGCATCAAACTATATTCAACATGTTAGGACATCAAACTCACTTCATGGTAGGTCATCAAACTCCACTCAATATGGCATACCATCAACCTCTCTTTATGGAAGGACATCAAACTCAACTCAACATGGCATTCCATCAACCTCCCTTCATGTCAAGACAACAAACTCCATTCAACATAACATGCCATCAACCTCCCTTCATGGCAAGACATCAAACTCCATTCAACGTGGTGGGACATCATACTCCCTCCATTACAAGACCTTAAATTACATTTAATATGACATGTCATTAAACTCCCTTTATGGAAAGTCATCAAACTCCATTGAACATGACATACCGCCAAACGTCCTTCTCAATAGGTCTTTCAACTATGAGCATTGGTTTTCCTCTATATTAATTTGGTCATCAGCGTTTTTTAAAGAGGATGTGGATAAAATTGGTGCAAATTTAAATTAATTAATTTAAGTTGGTGAATCCAATGTTATAAGTGATGAACAAAATTCACTTGATGTAATTGAAATATATAAGACTCAAGAGAATAGAAGGTCAAAAATGGACAATCAAGGAAAGGCTTTATGAACCTAAAGAAAGGCTTAGGATGGCATTATCATAAAATTTTGGAGGGAAAGAAATTATTTAGGGACATAGGGTCATGGTTCTCTAGGAAATCCATTGATGATGTGGATGAAAATGATATTATTAGTGCAATTTGATACTAAATAATTAATCATTTTGATAAAAACTCTAGAATGGAAAATGTTAACATGTACTTTGATGAATGGCTGGAAAAACTTTGATCATTTGTTATGGAAGAGATCTGCAGTGACTTTAAGCCACATAAGTTGGCATCATTATTTGTTTAATCAAGCATGTATCATATCACCTTGACATAATTAAAACCCATTGACACTCATAGAGTGCTTCAAGGGGTTAACGTGACCCTATTTTGTGAGGAGATGAAGTTGTGAGCCAAAGAGGATAATAAAATTAATATAAGTTGGGATGGAACATATGGTGTTACATTGGGTGTTAAAGTTAAGGACATAAATGCATATGCATATTTTATGGTTGATTCATATGAGAAAATAATTGGATCTAGAGTTGATGAAGTTTCTTTCAAGCTTGGTATTGATTCTCATGTCCATTATGATAGAGGTAGTTAAGTGTGTGAGGTATTACTTGAGCTAATAAAATAATGGCCTTGTGTCTTGTATAAGCCTAGAAAAATTTGATGGTAAGGAGTATAAATAGGTTTTAGCTCATGTTGTTGATCCTACAGATCCAAATAACATAATGAATCAGTTATTATTGCTCTACCAAAATGGAAGAAAGATGCTTAAAGAAAAGGATGTCAAATTAAAATTGTATGAATGTCATGATTATATGGCCACAAAAAATTTGATATGCAATAATAAATTTTTAGTTATGGGAAATGAATTATGTCCATGGTGCACAATCCTAAAGAAATACATGTGCATGGTTACAAAGAAGAATTTTATAAATGATGATGATATTTTCTGCCCTATTTCCATGTTGTGCACAATGACATCAAACATGCTCTAAGAAAATTCTTGAATAGAACTCTTTTTTATTTTTTACGTTACTAAGTGTTGTTAATTTCTAATCCTATTTTATTGACAATGTGTCATAAATTTATAATGTTATTTTCTTAAAAATACAAAAACTAAATAGTAGGAACTGATGTAAGAGCATCATCAAGATCTCATTCAAACAAAAACTTACATAGCTATGAGGTAAACTTTAATTTTTTAGATTTATGGGGAAGTGAGTCTTAAGTGGTCAAGAGTTTGAAATTTCAAAATGGTGTTTTCCCTCCTAAATGTAAATTCAAATTTTAAAGCATGTAATGAGCCAATATGGATTGACAAGGTCAAAAAGGGGGATGATTAAAGTGTGAGAAAGTGTAATAGTTTTAGAATTAGTCCTAGGTGGAGTCCAAGTTTATGAAATGTGTAAGAATGATAAAAATGCCATAATGTATTGAAAGGAATATGAAGATTCAAGTGTGACTCACCAAAAATAAGTTATGAAATAAGAATAATATACATTTAAAGGATGTATTTTAATGAAGAGAGGGGTTAGAGAAGAAATAATCCTTGTTTAGAAGGTAAGGAGTGGATAAGATATTCTTTGAGGAGGAGGAGAAATAATTACAAATTTTTTTATGAGTTATACACTTATGGTAATAAAGGACTTTGTTTTGTGAGAATGTATGTATTTATTTCCTATAATGTTGTGCTTTATAGTGTATCTTATTCCGTTCATGATTAATCATGATGATAAGGAAGAGTAAATCTTGAATTTGAATGATTGATCGGAAGGTGTAACATGCAAGTCCCGATTCTAATAAGAGACTCAAACTTAGATTGTATATGCTCATAACATTGGTTTCTTGTGAAAATATTTCTATTATTTAATTTATAATCATAATTTAAAAAAATTATGTTAGTAACTTCGTGGGGGCAATGATAAGTTATTTTGGCAGCCTTGATATTGATAATATTGTATTTCAAGTGAGTTGACATCCTAAAGGGATCAAATATACATGATCAGTAGATGTGGATATAGCTAGCTATTAATTAAATAAGGTGAGTGATGTTTAATTAAATGAGTAAATATGGTGAATAGTAAATACAACCATTAATAAGGTGAACACACTGTTAAGAAACCTTGAAAGAAATTAGTTGCTTGGGTAGGGTTTCTCATATTGTGTTTTAACTTGTATGGAACGAGTGAAACTCATGGTAGATGAAGAAAGTTAAAATAATGGCCCTCACTACTAGAATATACATGTATTTAGGTGTAAAATATTCCTTCATGACAAATTTAGTGCCTTGAATCAATCATTGATGAAATTTATAGTAAAAACAAGCTTCTCATGCTGTCATCAAATGTGCACATTTAGGGTTTAGGAAGAAAATGTGAGCTAAAACCCATAAACAAAGAATATTGCCTTGAAATTTGGAAGTAATAGCCTTCACATTTTCCTTCAATATAATCAAAAATAAATTTGAGTTTTCATTGGTGAAATTTGTATAAAATGATGGTAGTCTTCATCAAGGACAGATTACAAAGATAAGACCTAATCTAGGTGGCCATTTTACAAAAGAACTAGCATTTAGAAATGGAATTAGATCTTCAAGCTTCTCCAATAGATGGAATGAATTAATGGGTTCCTAAATGTTTCTTTGTTATGTTTGATACTTGATTGAATGAAAAGATAGACCTAAGAGTGTCTTGAGACAGGATAGAAATGCTAGTGGAGGCTAGAGGAGAAAATATGTGAGTGAGAGAGTTTGAAAAGGAGTTGATTAATGAAATTTGGTGTATATAATATTGATGAAAAATTATTTCTGAATATTTTCTTGGTTTATTCTTAGTATACTTGGGTTGCTCCCAACCATAACCAAGAAAATTTCTTGGACTTAAGACCATTAGGTAATAGTTTTGACAAGTTTAGTAAGAGTTTGATCTTTTGAAGTTATTGTATCATTTTAGTGATAAATACAAGATGGTTTGAAGTTTTGAAGTATGTTTAAAGGTATTGGATGCATTGGTGAAGCTATAAAAATTAAAAAATCTTTTTAGTGCAAGAAGCTAGTGAAGATGGATAAGGGATAGTTTGGTGAATAAGAGTAAGATGATGATTTCCTTGATTATGAATCCTTTTCATAGGTGTATTTATCTTAATATAAGGTTTTTAAACATAGTGTGATGATTGGATAAGCCTTTTAAAGATAAATTTGATCAAATATGCAAGAATAAGCCATTTTAGGCTTGGGTAAGATCCTCATATGCAGAGATAAGTTGAAGTTATTGATTGAAACCTTATTGAATAGTGAATGCATGGTTAGCTAATTGTCTCTACATCAAGAATTTATCCCTAAGTTAGATTCAATAAAATAATGGAACTATTATTTGATGAGTACATTAGAGATGGTGATTCATTATTATGTGGTTATGAATTAATTGTTATGAAAAACTATATTGTTACAAGAATCAATGATGAATAGGTACATTGTATGTCACACCATCATTTTCAATCTTATATAACAATTTATATCTAACGCATAACATGTCTTGGAATAGTGTAATACAAACTATCATTTATAGGTTACACAGGATGATGGATGATCTTTTTATTGTAATTGTAATGTTAGATTTTGAACTATTGTGAAGATTCTTTATGAAGTTCAAGTATAGCACAATATTATGATAAGAAACATTCATCCAAGAAAAAAATAAAGATAAATTTATTATGATTTTGAATGAAATAGGAAAATGAGAATATCATGTAGATTGGGGCAACAATACCATTATAAATGTTGATACTATAAGTATATTAGCTATGGAAAATTAGACAGTTTAATTTCTCGACTTGATTCTCATTTTTCATGAAATAATTTTAAAGGCTAGTAAATTTTATTTTGATTTCTTTAAAAGTTCTTAGTGACTTCAATTTGGAATGTGTTCCCTATTATTTTTTTTGGGAAATCGAGGGTCTTATATATGAACAAAAGTATATAAAACTTGTGATAATGTGTCAATGTTACGAGATATTTCGACATGTTGTATTTACAAACATCTAGAGGTTCAAATGATACCACGGTAATTGAATATGAGGATAGGTATGCAAACTCTTGATTTTATAAGATTTTGATGAATTGTATATATCTTGTATGCTGCATGAATTGAATTGAGTATTCATAATTTGTAGGATTGGAAACCTATCTAGTGAGTGGATTTGGTTGTTTTCTTCATTTTTAGGAGAGGATATGGTCCCTTATATGCATGTTCAAGGATTTTTGCCTTACAAATGACCAATTCAGTTCACCATTTTACATTAAGTTGGTTAAGGAATGAGGTTATGGAGCATAAACACTAGGAGATGAAAATTTTGAATACCAACTTTGGTAGAGGAATAATAACTCCTATGGAGTATAAAAACATGTTTGAACATGATAAAATGTGTCTAGTTAATGATATGAGAGTGAAATTCTTCAAACTAATCATTAGCTCAAATGGCATGTTTCAAATTATGGTGCAAATAAAATTCTTCTCTTCAAATGTCAAATCCCAACTTAAGGTAAAATACAAGAAACCCCAAGAAAACTACAATCATTAGGAAATGGAGTTAGTGTCTTGTTTCCCACGTAGTGAAGCTAAAGCAATGAAATAAGTATTTAACTCATAGAAAAAATAGGCTAAGAAAGCACTATTGAGTGCACCAAAAAAATAGCTATCTTCTAATAATAAGGCCCATAATAAAAATTGGTGAAGAGACGCATCTCGAAGCACACTATTTTGGAAATAAAATGAAAACCAAGGAGGATAAGAATCATCAAAAGATATTATTTGTTGAAAATGTTCAATCAACTAGTAAGCAATATTTATTATTTTAAGTAACATTTTGTAAAGTTTTAGTAATTTTTAATTGTACATTTAAATTACCACATTGTTATCATCTTCAATAAATAAAACAAGGGAGATATGTCAAATAGAATACAATGGAGTCCAATGTTTTTGTCTATTCCAGTATTATGAAAATAGGAAATGTGCCAAATGAATAAAATAGTATCCCAATGTCAAGGATTGGAATTGAACAAGTACATGTTTAAAAGAGAATGGAAAACAATGTAGATCAAAGAAAAGAGACTCTACATACTGACATAGTAAAAATAAGAAAGACAAAATATGCACCCAATGTTAGGGATGAATCATTTTATGTTGAATGGTGACCTCGAATTTATAAAATTCTACTTGAGTACAAAAAAATTTCAACGTATGTAAATTATCAAGTTATTGGCAATGGAATATTGTTAATGAATACAGTGTTTACAAAAATTAATAATTCATTTTAAGGAAAAAGTTAGTTTTTAATAGTTCATTTTAAATACATTGTCTTAGGTGCATAGAAATCATTGGAACTATTATAAAACTTAATCATTTTAACCCAATATACATACATGAAAAATATCATGACATCATTTCAAACATAATGAATATGCACACAATAGATATCATGATGCTCATGATAACATATGAAACACATAATGAAAATTAACATGATAAGTATCATAAAAATATGGAAAGAACCACATAAGCATAATATACATGATCATGATAATAATCATAACATACATGTAAGAAAAATAATCTCATCATGCACATTAGAACATCAAGCACATAATCCCATCAAATGCATAATTCCATTGCACATTATACACATAATCTTAATGAACATGAGCATGATAAGGATCATGTAAACATAAAATGAACATATTCAATTTCTAATTTTTAAACATATTTCTAACCATTGCCATATGTCAAAAAAATTGTTGGAAGACAATTTGATTCAATTAATCCAAGAGTAATTATACATGCACATAATAATGTCAAGCACATTATACAAATAAACTCAAAGGATATGGGCATGATAAGGATCATGTAAACATAAAAATCACATAATCACAATAAACACATAAGCACAATAAACATGAAATAGTGTAATGAAACATGTTGCATTCATGTAGTATGAAAAATCCTTACTTACAACTAAAATAGTGAAATCCTTTAAGTAGTCACAACTAACAACATAATAATTTTAGTTAACAATGAACATATATAATTAATTACCATAATAAGTTACAATTAACAATTAATAATTAACAACTATGATAAGGCATTCACTTCCCATGGCCAATTCTCCCCACCTGTCTCCCTCCAAACGCAAATGTTGCTTTGGTTCCTTCACTTCTTGACACAAGGTTTTTGGTTTCTTAAGTTGCTTAAAATGGGGATGTTTTGGTTCCTTTTGTTACTTGGCATAAGGATACTCTTGTTCCTTCTCTTTCTTGATAGGGGATTACTCTGGTTCCTTTTGTTGTTTGACATGGGGTTGTTGTGGTACTTTTTGTTTTTTTGATATAGGGTTTATTTTGTTCCTTCATTGTCAAATGAGGGGATTATCTCTTTCATGAACTTAATATTTTTCCAACATATTTGTAGATGACTCATAATGCAACTTGGCTCTTTATTTTGGTGAAATAAATGCTTCAAATTTATTCCCTAGTTGTATATATCATGTCATAGAATGGGCATATGCACTAAATCAATCCCCAAGTCATGTAAGCTCAAAAGTAGAATCATCAAATTTTTACTTTTCCTTCAAATTTTAAATTAATTTATTTAATGGGATAATTGTATTTTCCTACAAATTGTGGATTTTATCACCTTACTATAACCAATTTTTAACTTATTATTGTATTCCTCATTAAAAAATTACAGTGGAAACTTTCATTAATAAATCATCCTTTTCTTGAATCACTTTACTTAATTGTTGTTATTATTTTTCAATTCATTATTCTTTCTCTTCAATACATCATTATCATTATTAAATTCACTTTTATACTTGTCTATTACATTCAACTTTTCATAAGAACTAAACATAATTGGCATTTTCCCTATCTTCCTTAAATGATTATTGACACCCATTTTTGTGTCAATCAATGTTTTATTCAAGCCAATATGGTCAATACACCTTAAATCAGGAATACTAAAAACTTTTCTCGTACCTTGGAACTCTCACACTTTGAAATATTCTCATATAAAGTGTTGTATCTTTGTAAACTTCCATCACTTACAGACTGTATAACCTCAACTACAATGAAATTTATTTCATGCCTTATTTCAAACTTCTCGAGGGAAGTTTTCACCTTCATTGCACAATTGACATAATCTTGAGAAAAAAATTCAATGACTCTATAGAGATTCCAACATCCAATTCTATTTTTGAATTAAGGAACATAATAGTATTTTCATCACCAATATTCTTGTATTCATTTTTAGCAACAATATCATGTAATTTTTGATCAAATTGCACACCAACCATTGATGTAGCCACTTCTTCGTATAGATTCCATATTTCATGTTATTAATTAGAAATTTTTGTCTTGGATGTGATTGCATAGTATAAGTGGGAATATCCTTCGCCTACAATTTTCAAAAACATTATCCCTAGATATTGGCCTTATAAGGTTTTACAAAGATTGTACTTTGAGTAGAGTCTCCACTTGTACTTTTTTATCGTGTTCATTAAATTATGTTATTTTTGGATTCATTTGACTACTATTTTCATTAGTAGTTTCTTGACCAAGCGATGGACTTGGCATAAATGATGTTTCCATTTCCAATGTGGGAATTTCTATTTTCAATTCTTTATAAAACTCATAACGTAATAGTTCCTTATCTTCTTATTTTATGTTTTCATCTTCATTTCCATAACCAAAATCATCTACAAGTATAGTTTTCCTAATTATAGAGACATTTTTCTATCTTTCAAAGGGATAAAAGGTGAAATTTCACCTTCATCCTCTAAATTAGCAAAAAGTTTCATGTTCACTCTTCTAATAGTTATGGGATTAAACCTTGCAAACATTATTTAGCTGTGTAGACACCCTAAAAATACATACATATTTCTATCCTATTTCCATCCATTTAGAATTAATTAAAATAATTATATCCTACTAGAATATATCCCTTTATAATTAATTAAATTAATTCCATCATTTAAATCTTAAACCTTTAGAATTGACTAGATTAATTCTAATTACATACTCCTACCCTTTAGAATTAATTACTTTAATTATATCATGCCCTTGGAATTGATTACATTAATTCCTAACACCCTTTAGCTAATGTAATTAGAAATTTATTTAATTAAATGATTAAGTATCATCCCACAATTAATAACTAATTAAATTAGTTATTTAATTAATCATATTTAGCTACTCATTCCACTACACTCTACTTCTATAACCCTATAATTTTGGGGGCATAAAATTTACACATAAAACCATCTTCCAACATAAAATCAAGATCATCATTACCCCTACAAATATGCAACTGCACAAACCAAATCCTCTTACTATTTCAGGAAATTGTAATTAAGATCCTCGGATCATTCAAACTTAGATCCAATTCTCATGGCCTCACCCTCAGCTATAAAATGCAAGCCATTCTTTTGTAAATCCATCCTTGGAAGCTTATGCAAATTGCAGCCAACTTTTTCCAAATTTTCCACCCGCATCCTTGTGTTTTATGAGCTCGTAGCATTTACATCCCACATTTGGAGAAAACTCAAGAGCACCCATAATCCAACAAATCCAAAGATTATACAATTCCAAGTTCTTCTACAATCTTCTTTGAGGTTTGCAAGAAGGTTGTAATTGAGGTTTTCTCTGTGTTTATTTGCTTACTTCTACTTTTCTGTAGTTTTCATTGTTCACAAGTTGTAAGAGTAACAACATCGTTCTTAATCTAGTACATGGAAGGTTGGTTAGGTATTTTTCTATCCAATAAATTTGACTGAATCAAATAAATTAATATCATAACATATAAAGAGTAAGTATAAGTCACAGCTCCCCTATTGAAATATTTTATACAATTGATATCTTAATCTAAAAGAAACATATGCAGCTCAATTTAACCTTTCCCCTTTGAATAGTTTAAAAACATAAACAACCATCCACATGGCTATTTCAAGTATTCCTTTCAACAAGGAATGATTTTTCAAGAAAAAAATCATCCATTAATTGTGTATGCTTGTTTTTCAAATAATCTATACAAAAACCTCGTCCTTAATTAATTCAGAAGAAAACCATGAAAATATTTTGCAATAAAAAATTTCCTGATTTGGGTTACACAGACAACTCCACAATAGGTTCACCATCCATGGGTAATCCAAAAACCTGATGAGACAACTAGGGATTTAGTTTTAAATATGTTCCTTCAAACATCACATCTCTAGATTTCAGACATTAATTATTAATCATTGTCTTAAGTTGTTTGTCATCCAACAAGTAGATTGGCATGTTAATTAATCGAGAAACTTCAATTGTATTCAAGATAGAAATTATTTCATCCGAGGAAGTGAATGAGTTAGCATATTCATGAAGCATGTAAAAATATTTCTATTGGTTCCCAATCTTACACCCCACATAAAATTGAAGGGGAATTTTCACAAGTATGGGGATAGGAAGAATGATAGACCCCTTAATTTTTCATTTGCATCCAAGGATGGATTCAAATTCCTCTCATGGCATATTCTATGGAGATGACAGGGACATACTTGAATAAGAGTGTGGTTTTTCACCTACTACTTTATGGATCTTCCTGAACCAAGGTGATAGGACCTAAGGGGTGGCTTGAAAGGTGGAGGGAAATACTATGTTTTAAACCCTCAAACTTATTGGAACTTCAATATGATATAAAATGGAACCGAGAAAATGATATCAAATGTAACCACAAAATTCAATGCTCATTCAAAATAATGGTCACACAAGCATTGAAAACACTTGATATATCAGACACAAGCCATTAAAGATAGATTTATTGTAATCAAAAGCATCATTTTGAAGAAATATGTTGACAACTTGGAGAAATGATACTTGAGATGCTAAGCTTCATAAATCATAGAAAATTCACTCAAAATATGCACATGATGTTGATTTCACAGGAAAATATCATGTTGATTTAGAAATAAGTTATGAAATTTGAAAGGGTAGGGTAATGGGTAGTGTTAGAAGCATAATAACTAAGAGGGAGGGTGAATCGGTCCTGTAAAACTTTTAGTTCAATTATGTTTAACCATTTAACATTCATTATCCATTATATGAGCAATATCAAGTATCTTAGAAAACCATTAAGCAACATATCAACCATCCACATAATCATGAAACAAGAGAGAATACATGAACACCATATTTAAGTGGGAAACCCTCAAGGGTAAGAAAACTCATTGAACCTCTACATATATTACTCAACACAAAGGACTCTTATGAATATTACACATCACAAGAGATTTCTTTAGTGAGGCACCAACTCCATAAGGAGTACCAACCCCTATTTAGTAGAGCAATCACTCTAAAATGAGGCTAAACCTCCTAATATGACTATGCACCCACCTAGCCACCTAAATATGAAGATCACTTGATGTCCTTATTGCTCAACAAACTGATTGTGATCACTCTTTCAGCCCTCTTCACTCAAAACCCTCTAAAACATATTTCTCTCTCCTTCTTCACTCATGCATGCACCATATAGTGTTGATTAGGTCAAGTGACCTTGTAGCTTCTTCTCCTATTCCCTTCTCATCTTCTCATACTCTTATTTTCTCTTCTCTAGAGACCTCTCAAATCTTCAAACACTTCTTGTTCTTGCTCAAAACAAATTTTTTTCCACTAGCTCAAATGAGCAAATACAACTTACTTTTATACATGACTCATGCCACAAAACCATATAGGTTGGAAAAGGATCATATTACCATGCAAGTTCATTCATAAAAACATGAATACACACTCTACACATTCATATAAGTTACATAAATATACCATATGTGCCAGAATAAGCCTTACAAACACAAACATGCTCAACTAGGCCTAAAAACTAGGTCTTCATCTCCAACGGTCAAAACTTGAACTTCAAGGGAACTCAATAGGTTCATCATGACTCCAAAATATTTGGAAACTTTAGCAACATATTCTCACAACCTTCTACATGCTTGATCAACTTTACAACCTCCATCTTTAACATAACACTCCAATAGGCAAACATCACCAATTATGTCAATGCACCTAATTATACACTCTCAAAAACAAAAATTCACATAGGAAACCAGGATGTCAAGACTTCTTGGGCACATGTACTAATGAAACATGATCCTATCTCACTCTCTAGATCCATGAGACACCATCAAATATGGCATAAGACTTTAAATCCTCCAACTCTCTTACCTCACTTAAGCATGTTGATAATGCACAAGAATAGGTCTTCAAAAGTAAGTTGGTTCATACAAAAATCACCTTTTAAAGAAACATGTGCAATATCACTGGAAATATATCATTCTTAGGAAACTCACACAACTCATAACATCTTCCAATTCAAGGCACAAGACACCAAAATGCTTTCTTCATTGAAATTGTTCAAACCTGTATGTAGGATTCAAGAACCAGTCTTGAGCTAATCAAGCTCTAACACCTCAAACTCCATTTCCAAAATCTACCACTACATGGAACACTTTACTAGGGACCTAAAAAATATTCAAGAACTCATATGCATATATCATATGATAGAAATCACACTTGCATACATGTTCCACAAGCCTTCTTGACAAGCCTAATAGGGTTGATTAGGCCATTAGGGCTTAAGCCAAAATACACCACTTCTGATCAAACCATGAGCTCAAACACATCATTCCAAACCTCTAAAATCTAAACATGTCCATATAACCCTACTACATCATGAAAAACATCAAAACACTATCGACCTCCATAGTTGGTTTTTTCATGTTTAGGTGTTTAGCGATAGGCACATTTGGGAGAAAGGATTCACTCATTTTTGCATATAATATATCCAAAATACTTCATGTACATTTATAACACATCCAAAAATTGCTTCCAAAATTGGTCTTTCATCATGACACCTGCAACACATGCATGTACCTAAAAATATTCACAAAACAAGGGTTTTGTTGTAGCTTATCATCACACTTGGACCATGCCACCACTACCAAAATAAGATATGATTAATTCTCTACATTCCTAAACCTTCATACTATCCTTATCAATTCATAACAAGGCCAAACTCTTCATATATTCTCCATCTCTACAAGACTAGGGTTTTAGGAGGGTTTAAACCCACTTGGCTTCTTAACAATGGTTCATAAAATTCTGATCACTAAATGAACCCATTCCACTTTAAAAACCTTCTTAGTTATATTCCCTAATATCCATAAAATTCTTGGGACCCCATGCAAATTACACATGTGTGGGTGAGCATTCAAAGTTGACCTTTGAGCTGGAAATGACTATTTTGAGAGTTCGGTAGAGCCTAAAACAACTTTTCATGTTTTTCTTTCAACCTCCTAACATAAAACTTGGTACATAACTCTAAAATGACCTCCTTCATGATTTAAAATTCTCATTCATGCTTAACTACCTCTAAAACTCATCCTACTATCTCATTTTCCCATGCATTCTAGCCTTATTTTCTTGCACTTGCTTTCATATGACCTTGAACATGCACTATGCACCTAGATTATTGCCTTTTACACCTTCCACAAATATTACGCAATGTCACAACAATCCTCTCATGCTTATAGTAACTTGAATTGGCTTTCTTTTCTTTATACCTCATGTCATGCTTCCACTAGGTCTAGGACTAGGCCTAGAATGGCTAGTATCACCACATGTTTCATGTAAACCGGCATGTTATTCATCCTTAAAAATTACTAACACCTATGAAACATCTCTCTAATTATTTTATACACCCTATCAACCTTGGATCACCTATGGATCTCTTTCACAATAGCTTGTTAGCTTAACCATGCATATGTACCAAGACACCATATTATATAACCAATGCAACATTATAAGAAAACATCATGCTTTCTTCTATGTACATCAAGACACCCTTTAAAATCAATGAAACTTGACATCAATGACAATAAAAATGACACATGTCTAAAAGGTAGTGCAAGATGAGATGAAAGGGGATGGAGATTATTTGAAAGGGGACTAGTGGGGGGAAGTGTTGTATTAACCACTTTGTCTTGAAAATTCTTCATGCATTCAAACATGGAATCAAAATAAAATCATCCTCCAAAGGTTATTTACCCTCATGTACACCCAAGTAAGGTAGATAATTCATAATAAATCTTGAAACCTTAGCACAGACACCTGAGAATGAATTCTTATGCACTCATCACACCAAATTTCCAACACCAAAGGACACCCTAAGGCTATATATATTTATTTTTAGAAATTATAGGGAAATTTATAATTGAAGCCCATACAAGGTAATGATGCTATGTAGCAAACCCTAAATGTACAATCAAATAATCAATTTCAAAATTCCTCTCTACAATCAGTTGGCATGATCAATATAGAATTATAAAGGAGAATGGAAATTTATTGATTTCAAATTTGTTTACAAGAAGAAACATCAAAATTATACGTAGCATAAGTGTTTTGTGTCCCAATTTGTAAAGGAGGTGAGGGAAACATATAAGAATGAATCTCAAAGTATGTTAATGGTTGTACAATATCAACCACCTTAGCATGAACCTTAAAATGAAAAGCACAAGCCACCAATTCTCTGCAGAGTTTCTCCACAAACAAAAACCTGCACTTCTGAAGAAGAAAATCCCACAAATTTCAACTAGGGCCCTAGTAAAAAGAAGCCTTCACATTTATACAAAAATTTCTTGATCCTAAATTAATATCCCATAGATGCTAATTCAAGGACTCGAGAATGTTGATTAGTGATTCATGTGCTCAGGGAGAAAATCAATGGAAATTCATATAATCATAAGGATGAATGTATGTGAAATTTCCAAGTGTCTAACCCTTGATGCTTTAATCATCTATTATTCATTTGGTGGGGAAGAAGAGGCATATTATTCTTCCAGAAGCATCCATGGGAGAAGGAGGATAAAAATGAAGCATCTCCAACCATTTTGATTTCTAAAAATGACGTGCAACAACCAAAATTTTCATGATTAAAATATCACAAATTGCTTCACCATTTTCAAAAAAATTGACCTCTTTGGAAATCTCCCTTCAATACGTTCCCAATGCACTTAGTTTGAGGTGAAATTGATTCTTGAGTTGAAAGTTATGGGAAAAAAGGAAAATTTGATCATCCCGCAAAAACTCCCTTGTTCAACAAATTTCGTGGATAATCCTCCTTTTCTTTGTGGCTTTCTAAGATTTCATTTTGTTTAGAGGATTTTTCTTGATCTTTCAAGTCTTTCACGGATTTTTCCTATTCCATGAGGTCTTCTTTGTATTACAAAATTCTCTTTGTTTCCTAGATTATGCCTTTGATGTGTATCTTTTCTTTTATTCCCGGCTTGATTAACTTTATGCGGAACACTAAATGTCTAATGTCTCGCAAAACATAAAATTCCATTATTCTATGGGTTTTTTAGCTTTTCACACTTATTCATTTCATACTCTTGCACTTAATATTTTTACGTCATTATGTCATAATTTCTCATGCCCTCTTTTGATTTCATGAAAATTTGATTTCTTTTTTATGTGGTATCCTTTCCCTATGATAATATTTCTTTCTTCCATGGATTTTGTAAATCTGCGGAACACCAAACCTTGAGACACTCGCGAACACTAAGTTTGCAGCCTCCATACTTGGTCATGTTCTAACATATTTATTCCTACTTTTACATTCCTCATGACACTCTCTCTTATCATTGTGGCTTCTTCCGAGAGTACTACGCCCTTTGTTTCTCAAAATGACTAATTTCGTGGAACACTATAACCACCAAGTCCGCGAAGCACTAAGTTTCTTCACCCCTTTTTGTCACATATTTCCTTTGTAAGTTCCTTCACCCCATGGAACACTATCCGCTAACTCCCACGACTTCTTGTTTTTTCTTCAAAACCCACCAAATACTATATTCTCTTCAATCTACAGAATACTAATCCTTGGAAGCCACATAAAATTGTAACTTTTTGAAATCATCAAAACCAAAGGGAAAGTCAAGATGTAAGTACAAATCCACATTACATGGTCATAGTACGACATAAATATAACTTTGAGGATCAAGGAACCACCAAGTAATTTGCAGAAAAAGTGGAGAAAATGGCAAGTTCACTTCAACATGTTTTGAATGATTTTGCAAAAATGGTGCCAAGAAACATGGGAATCAAAATGGGCACTAACATTGGCTCTAGCTAGGGACACACATCCAAGTGGGTGTCTGAGGACCACAAAAAACTCATAGAAGTAAACTAGGTTCCTATCCATTGGGAAATAGATTCAAATAGGTAAACACTTGGTTTTTGTGCTTTTAGGTCACATGAGTTACCAAACCTAATAAGGGCAACACAAAAGGAACAAAGGAAATTTAGACACCTAAATCCGACTACGTAATTTTACTACTAAAATTGCACCATTTATCATCTTTCCCATCAATTTAGTTATAATTAGTCATTTCCCACTAATTAGATAACATTTCCCTTCATTTTGGATGTCAATTAACAACACTTCGTTAGTTATAATCCTCTTTTAATTAACTATCATTAGTTAATTAAGCCTTTTTAATCCTTTATTTAATTAATAAAACCTCGTATTGGTTAAAATACATCTTACAAATCCTCCTAAATCACCTCCAAATAGCTTTCTAAGCTTATTTTGTCATATTAATTAATCCTAGTTGATTAATTAAATCATCTCCAACTCCCATGAGTTTCTAATTCTAATTAATTCTTTCTAATCATGTTTATCCCTTCTAATTATACTTTATCTTTTATCCCACATTCACTAGGATTGTAGCTTCTCCCAAATTGGAAAGCTATATATAGAACCTAGTATCCCCCTCTCAAACTTACACCACACTTTTATTAGTGTTATTATATGCACATGATAAGAGCATTCTCCACCATTGAAGAAGCTTATTGATCTTGCACCCATTTATCCTCTCTTTGCAAAGAGTAGTAAAGGAAGATCCATACATGGAAATTAAGCCATATTGGTGAGATCATTTCCTCTTCTTGGAGATATCCATCCTTTGATCTCATTATAATCATAGGAGCAACTATAATCTAGAAAACATATCTAAATTAGAAAGGAATGGATTAGTGTTTTCAAGTTTAATTTGGATGCATTAATTAGCTTTTATCCATGCATAGCTTTATCATGGTGTTTTTGGTAGATTAACTAGGTTAGGATTCTACTTGGTGTTAGTTTCCTTTCATTAACTTAGTTTTATTTATTCACATGCACACATATGGCACGCCCGGTGGGACATCCCTTTGTCTCATGTGCATTTTTTCTCAAGTTTTTGTAGTTAAATTTCATTTTTTATTACTAACCTTTATTTCACATATATTGATAAAACTTGTATTTCTTAACTCCTTTTGTTGAGTTTGCATGTGTTGAGTCTTTATTGTAGGTGTGAAGGAGGTAAATTGTTGTCAAATTTGAAGGTTATCAGCAAATATTTGATCTTTTTGACATCTTTTTGTCAAATTCTGTGTTAATGAAGTTACATGGGTGTCATGCGCTAGCATTAATGTTGATGTGTCTGCATTAAATCTCATGTGCTACCATTGATTCTCGTGTGCTAGCTTTAAAACCTCTACACTAGCATTGCTTCTTTGTGCACTACCATTTCTAGAATTTTCATCTTTGTCGCACACATAGGGCCTTCATGTGTTAGTGTTGAACCTATTTGCATCTACATTGAAACCCATTTGCTAGTGTTCTATATATTTTCTTCTTTGTCTGCACATAGAGCTCATTTACGCTACTATTAAAGCTCAAGCACTAACATTGCATATTGTGTGCTAACGTAAAAACCTTAGCGCTAGGTTTTCTGCCCTACGTTGCTATTGATATCCCTACGCTAAATTTTCTTCCCTACACTACCATAAAAACTCATGTGTTATCATTCTATGTAAAATTTTGGCTCAAATTTAAATAAATTCCATAATCTAATTTTTGGTGTTTGTTGTTGTTTTGCAGTTTTTCTGACTTTTGTTTTGCAGGTTTTGATTTGAATTAATTTTCTAACATGTTTAATGCTTTGATGAATGTTGTATTTCCATGTTTTACTTGATTTAGATTAAATCTTGTGTATGCTCTTCTCTTGCACCTTTTGGTGATCTTGAGAATCAAAAGCAACTTTGATCTCTATTTTTCTAACATTTGGATTAACTTGGAAATTTCATCATTTATTTTGATAAAGGGAATGAATCTTTTACAAAGCATTTTAATGGTCATTTGATTTAAGTTTTCCATTTTTCTATCTAGTTGGATCAATTGTTTTGTATGCTCTTCTCTTACATCCTTGGACGATCTTGAGAATAAAAAGTAACCTTGGTTCACTTTTTATAAGAAAACTACTAAATATTTTGTGCATATGACCTAATGTCTGTCAAATACTTAATCAAAAAAACAAGTACTAATGACATTTGTTGTAGGTTTCAATGGTGTACTAAACCACATTTTTAATCAAAGATAAAAAAACACACCATTTATTCAAAACATTGTATTTGTAGGTTTGGATAAGGGCTTAAACCCGTTTGCTTTGAATCTGTGGGAAGTATCTTGGCATAAGCCATAAAACTCATTATGAGGATTACCACAGAACCCCAAAGTAGTCCACACCTTGAGGGAACTAGTGGATAAAATGGGAAGTTCCCCACTACCCACTTGACTAGAAATACCCGTGAGGAATGCTTCAAGTTGTTTGTATGAGGCCTCTTTCATTAATTTGATTGTGGGGTAATGGTCCTTTGTCTAGGATTTATCTAGCAAAGTGTGCCTCTCTTAGACAAGTATTGGCGAGTGTTGAGAAAAAAATCCTAGGTAACCATTTGGCATTGGGGCCAACTTGAATTTATCCATCGTGTTCTAAAGAGATTTCACAAAGCAATAAATTCTTCGAGTCAAAACCTTATTAGTCGAACATGGGGAGAGTTCATTGAATTTTTTTCTGTGTGTCATTCATCACGAAAATTATAAGGCATAACTTTTCCTAGTTCCTACCTTGTTATCGAACAAGGTAAAATTTGCTAAAGTTAGGCTAAGTATTTTTCATTACCACTTGTACTATTTCATTTGTTCTCTTATTGAAATTTTGGGCCAAAATAAAACAAGTCACGTAGTGCTATTGAGATTGTGTCCACCAATTTTACACACTTACATCCTTCCTTATTATGACTAAGATGGTAAGCATTGAAAGTGTGTTGGTACGTCTTTATATTTTGATAGCCATGTCTTGATACCCATGTTAAAACGGCTTATTGTAGTTTGGTGATCCTATCTTGATTACCATTTGTTTCATTACATTTCTTGCATTATAGCAATACATTTGTGATACTTACATCTTGTTTTCCCAAACTTGATATAAGTGTCTAGATTGTCTTGTTACATTGCTCACATTGTACCAACTCATTGATATACTTGGACCTATTTTTTGATTCAAACATTTCCTTAAGTCTTGGAAGGTGTTGTTGTTACGTTTTTCACATTGTGTCAATCCTATTTTGATACTAACATATTGTTTTCCTAAAAACTTGATTAAAAGTATCCAAGTAGTATTGTTACACTACCCACATTTGTAACCTCCATTTCTAACACTTAGACTTTGTTTATATTAAATTGAGTTTAGAGTATATACTTTACATTGTTACGCTAGTCAAATCACCTCAACCCTCTTTTAGTATTTAAATCTTATTTTTCCAAAACTTGATTTAAATACTAAAATTATGTTGTCATCTTGTCAAGAACAATATTTGAGATAGATTATTAGACATAGGGAGTAGGCTCTTTCACGGTTGATCCTTTGTTCAAAAAATTTCTAGATATTCTTTCCTTGGTATAATTTGGTTGTATATTATTTATCACTTTGGGAAATTCTTTAGTGCATTCTTTAGGATATTCTTTATAGCATTATTTGTGACTTTTACGGTTGTTACGCTGCTATATTTTTTTCTATATTCTTGTTTATACTTGTACACATTCATTGAATCTTAGAAAAACATTTCATATGCCTCCTATTACTAGAATGGGACATAGAAGATTAGGATCTAATCCTTTTTTCAACACAAATTTAGACACCTTACATGAAGATGAAATCCTAATAGACCATAGTAACGAAAAGGTGATATCTCCTCGGGATAACTATGAGTTTAACCCACTTGTATAGACAAATTCCTCTTCCAAAATTGAGACCAAGTTCTTGCATGAGTAGTGGAATTATGTAATGAACCATTACACCAAAACCTTGAGGCATTATTGAAATCCGCACATGAGGATCATAACATCCCACCACGCTTCCATAGATCCCGACTCGGGCTGGGTTTGCGCCCACACTCACATACGTATGATCCCCACTTCATCGATGTTTAGGCACCCCACAGGGCCTAGCTACATGGCGTAACCAACCGAGTGGGATTCAAACATAGGTGGTTGGTCTAATACCAAATGTAACAAACAGTTACACCAAAACCTTGAGGCGTTATTGAAATACACACATGAGGATCATAACAAATTAGGGGCTAGATTGCCACCTGAATTTGACCATACTCTTCTTATGAACATGATCCATGGAGAGGAAGAAGTATAACGTCCCATTCCCACTATGGATGAATTATTAAACCCTGGACATGCTTCTACTTTTGGGAAAGGGAAAAAAATAAAGTAGTACTTCCTAGAAAAATGGTGGCTATCGTAACTCAAGGTCTTGGGCTATTGGTGAGTCACAATTAGTTTGTGATAATCAACCCAAGTTCCATTCCCATTGATTTCATTGGATGATTTCGATAAGTGGCCATGGGGACACCTTGAGATAGGGGTCAAACTTCTCCATTTGAACTAAGTAAAATATAGCGAGGTTCTCTCAATACGGATCACTCGTAGGACATTAAGGACCCAAGCCCACTTCCATGTCTCACTTATAGAAAGTAATCCTCCACCATTCTAGTTCATAGCTCTTGTATAATAAAAGTGTCAAATGAACCAAAAATTTTCCCAAGTTCCATTCCCATTGAGTTCATTGGATGCTTTCGATAAGTGTCCATGGGGACACCTTGAGGTAGGGGTAGAACTTCTCCATATGGACCAAGAGGAACATAGTGGGGTGCTCTAAATGTAGATCACTCATCGGACATTAAGGACAAAATCCCACCCCCATATCCCACTCAAAGAAAGTACTCCACCACTCCAGTTCATAGCTCTGGTATAATAAAATCATTTAAGGAACCAAATTTATCAATGCGGCTTCCAAAGGAAATCCAAGTCTATCGGGGTTGGGTGTCTAGTTTGTAATGAGAAATGGGAATTGATTTGGGTAAGTGTGTTGGGTTTCATTATTCCCTTCATTTAATAAACTCTTAGTTGATGTCATATTCAAACTAGGGATGTGTCTAAAGCTATATGCAACAAGAGGAATCTTAGTGATCTAGTAATTGATTGTAGGTATTTATTATTTTTATATTTTTTGGGGTGTTTTTGCAGTGTCCTTAGGATTCCCTAGCCAAATCCTTATTAAAACTATACTACAAGAAACTTGCTAAAATAAACACTCATTTCTGAAATAAATAAATCTTCATAATTAAACATGTTGCTGGAAATGAAACACACTTTTGCAAAATGAAACAAATTACTAGAAGTAAACACACTCTTGCAAAATGAAAAAAATCTGAAATAAACACACGTTTGAAAATGTTGTTGAAAATTTTTGCAAGGAAATAAGAGTCTAACCTATAACACTTGCAGGGAAAAATACATGACAAAATTTAACTGAAGAATCAAAAGCATTTACAGAATTAACACTTAATAGATTTACACAACTTTCTTAGAAATATAAATACCAATAAAACAAAGAATCTTGCTTCTTAGAGGAGTGGGCCCTTGCTCCACCTTGAATCAAGAGTTGACAAAGTATGATTCTCTCAAAACAAAATGGCTATCTTATTACTGAAAATGTTTTGTCTTACAAACTTTATTGTATGTCTATCATATATATATATATATATATCTATCTACATGTCCTTATATATATTTTATCATCTGAAGATGCATTTATAATCACAAGTGCTTAATATTTGTCCATCTATCAATAGGTTTCCATGAAACAAAATAGTGCTCAAAGTAGATGTGGAAGTTAGGAACCTTATTAGACACACAACTGTTTGATCCTACATATGTATTTCTGGGGTCTAAAGAATCGGCAATCTATTGATATGCTCCTAATTGGAAGGCCCATTGATTGCTCTATCACCGGATGTTGTCAAAATAAACATATTCCCATTTATTCTCAAAACTTTGGAGAAGTTCTAAAACCAAAGGGAACTATTCTGGAACTAACTGCGAAAGTTCCTGGAGCTAAGCAGCTAAGCGCAGGAGTTCCATAACTAAGTTCTAGAGTTCCAAAACTAAGTCTGAAGGTTTTGGAACTAAGTGATAGAGTTCCTTTTCTATATAATGGAGTTCCAGAACTAATCCTGGAGGTTCTGGAGCTAAGCCGTATTGAAGTTGATGCTCCCAAAAACGTGTTGGTTGCTTCATACTTTGATCTTTTGACTGATTGTGACTTGTTTTATTACAAAAACTAAATTTCCACACACTTTGTTAGGAATTATAGAGTTTTTATATGTTATAAATAGATCCAACAAAATATGGACAATTACATCGTAACTTATACTAGATCAAACAAAAGTCACAAAATACAATCAAACTTGATAAAAAGGAGAGTAAAATAAGATCATTTATTACACATTGATAAGGCATATTTTGTCCTTATCATCTCCCACATACTTACTTGTTTGTAAGTCCCCTTACAAAATTTACTCTTCAAATCTTGGGTTGTGAATTTTGCATTCCAATTGACTACTCAAGTCAAATGGCTGAAACTGAATATCCCGGTGATCTTGCTTCTATCTTTCTCTGTCACTCCTCAAAGTGAGTGGGATCTTGAGGCTCTCTATTTTTCCATGGAGACATGGGGGTGAGAAGGAGAGGAGGCCTGTTCTCATTCCCATCCATATTCCCCTACGTTTTTCATTGACCTAAGGGATTAGTGTACACAAATCTTTAGCTCTTTCTAGACTCCATATTAAGTTCGTGGGAGATATCACTTCTCTTATTCTCAATGAAACTATGAGAAACTCCCATCTCTTCAAGCATCCATCATAAATATCTTCAATTTTTTTCTCCTCATAAGAGGTGAAGGCATCAATACTTTTCTGTAAACTGGCAAGATAATGTGCCTTGAACCGACTATCAAAGGCATGGGATCTGAAATGTATAACAAAGGCATATGGTTTTCCATAGTGAGATCTCATGCAGATGCCAAATGAACTAGCTTTTAATAAATGTTCAAAATCCCTCTCTTTCCATGTAATTTGATTTTGAAGTACAAAAACAAATGCATTCAACTAGCTTTCCCCTACATACAAATTGATCATGAAGCTTGTATTCTTTTCTAGCATAAAATTGTAGAGATAGAATTCACAGAGAATATTTTTCTACTCTGCACTGGTTGAGGAATATGTTGTCATGAACTCATATTCATATTTTATTTCATGTGGAAGGCCACATGTAATTCTTGACAGCTATCAATGAATAAATTGTTCTTCCAGAAAGACATTGTATGCAGGAGAAGGTCTCCTGCATGTGAGTAATCTTTCACTCATTATGCAAACCATTTGTATCTTTACCAGACATTTAAATTTGTCTTCTTCCATTTTGTAAAAAATTTCTTCCCATTCCTTCCTTTCCTTCTTCTCCTCTTCCATCTTGCTTCTTAGTTCCTCATTTGATGTTTTAAATTCATTAAGTTCTCTGCAAGTATCATCCCACAACTGCTTAAGTGGCCAGTAAGTCAATTTAGTTTGTACAACCTGATTCATTGAAGATATCTTTGACATAGCATTCTGTTTACTAGCCAATTGACATTCTTTCTTTTTCTACCATTTTTTGTTTGACCAATGTCAATTCTTCAGTCCTATCTATGAGCTGAGTTTTTAGTTGCTCAATGAGCATTTCCCTATGCTCCAATTTTTTCTTGAGGAAGTTTAATTCCTCATCCTTTTCCCTAATGATAAGTTCTGCTCTAGACAAAAACAAATCTTGTCTAACTTGTTATTTCTCCTCTTTTTCTAAAAGTTCCTTGGGAAATGAGCATTCCTCTTCCACCAAAGGGGATTTCCCTTTTCGTTTCCAAGATTCCAATTCCTCTTCTTCATGTGACAGTGTTGTTGATTCACTCATCTCTTGAAAATCATGTTCTTCAAATCTTTCATCTTCTTTCTCCACCTTAGTTTGACTTGGTTAAGGAGGAGACATTGCCATGCTGCCCAAAATATTAGTAGCTTCTTTCTCCAAACCATCATGTTCTTCAATATCCATTGGAGTTCCCTAGACCTCTTATGAACTCTTCTTCTTTTAGGAGCTTCACAATGTCCTGAAGTGGGCTTCCTCCTAGAGCTTCTTCTGATTTTCACTTCATGATCCATCTTAGGTGAATTGTCATTGTCAGAGACAGATATTAGTTCTTTTGGTATTACTACAGAGGAAGGAGTTTCTTTTGAAGGCACAATAGGTTTTGTAGCTTTGATCATTCTTTCAGATATCCTCCTCTTTGGCACATTAACTCCTCCTACTTCCTTCTTTTTTTTTTGTAGGAGGATCAATCTCCAAATTACTTTTAGGGGAGAAAGGGGTTGGTATTCCCCTCCTGATAATATCGGGCTTTGTTTGAATTTGTTAAGGAACTTTTCCCATGCTTCTTCTCCATTTTTCTTTGAGAGAAAATGGTGCTAACAGACCAGATGGACTAATCCATGATGTCTAATTGTCCCAACTCCCCAAGAATACCTCTAAGCCATTGTCTAGATGGAGTCAAAAAGGAACCCTGGAAGTTTTACTATATATTTTAGTTTTACACCACATACCTAAGATATATTATCATCTTGAGGACCTCTCTTTCTACAGTCGCAAATTAGCATCTCAAGTTAGGTACTTAACTACCCAAAATGCTACCCTGTCAAAGGGTTTGGGAAAGTTGGCTCTTCTAACCCCCTTGATGATTTTCTTAGTGTTATAAATATATTGGGGTTCAGATTCCCCCTCTTGTATCAAGGTTTCCACCAGTTCTTTTAGGGTCCCCTTGACAGATTTGGGACATGTACAATTGGTACCCCAGATACATTGTTCATTGTATTTACAGTAAAGGGAATTACAATTCTTTTAACCTTAGTTCTAGATTATTCTAAATTTACAACAAATTCCCTTACCAATTCGTCATTGTACTTTGATAATTTCTTTAGGAAATCCAACCACCCTATTTGTCCAAAAATGGCTGCCACTTCTCCATCTGCAAGAAGTTATGTATCATCCTCTGGCTCTGACTTCTTTTTGATCCCCATGGAAAAGAGGATGATTCAAATTCTTCCTTCTTTTAAATCCTTACTCTGTCGGAGATAGCTGTAGAACTACTTTGGATTTAGTTTAGCATGCGAACTATTGGGTTTGGTGCGACCTTTGCTTTCGTTTAGTTGCGAATTCAAATATAATTCTATTGTTTATTCCTTGAATTTTTCTACAACTACTTCTCAATTTCATTTATTCCACCCAAATGATAGCTCATTATTAATATGCCACCACTTTTACTTGTTCAATCGACATCACCCTCATGATTACTTGTTTTTAATCATAATGTACAATAAATGACTCATCATACCAACTACTTAAATAAAGTCTAATCACACATGAAAACTTTTAATTTAACCTTTAATAAGATCAAGACATAATTACCATCCTTGTTGATGTAATTCCTCTACCTTGATGACTCATCATTCCTAAAAATGAAAAAGGAAAAATAGTTACTGAAAGACAAAGAAGAATTCCAAAGAAGTTCCTTTTATTTTGAATTATACATTTATTGAGAGACCAATCGCCATTTATGTTTTTCAATTGGTCTTTGAGATTTTTGTTTTGGGAAGGGAATGCCATTAAGTGGTTTTCATTCCCTCCCCTTTTATATTTTTGATATATTTTTATTTTTATTTTTATTTTATTTTATTTTTTTGGGGAAGAGAATTCCATTTACTGGTTTTTATTCTCTTCCCTTTATTTTGGATCCATGCATTTGATTACTTGATCATTTTGGAAGAATTAGGTTCTTCCATATGATCAAATTCCTTATCTATTTCAATTCACTTTAAGAACTCATCCTTAGTAGGAGGCTTCCTATAAAGTTTCAGAGTGTGTCCATTAACCTTAAGTGTCCTTTTGTTTCCATCAATGGGAAGTAACTGTTAGTGTGAGTTATCCTATGTGTCCTACTCTCATATTGGAGGGTCATCTCGCATGGGTTAGGTTTAAGGTTTACATGTGTGTCATGCACTAGGGTTACTTAGAACCCTATATGAACTCTCTTTCTATTCATTTATGAGCATGCCAAGACACTCCGCTATCTTTTTCTTATGAGCAAGCTTTATTTTTGTTAAGCAAGATCTTCCATTGTTGATCGATCCTTGCAATTACGTTGGAGCCATTCAATTTTATTGGAGTGTAACCTCTTCGTGGTACATTGTTGCCGATATGATTATCGTAGTCTCTTTCATGGTATCGATCTCGAGATCATCTAAACGTGCACTCGTTATTTTTTAGTTGCGATTACTCTTTCATGGTGTCATTCTCTTACTCCTCGTGCAAGTATTTTTTATCGTTATATTCTGGTTTTTCCTTTACTAACGTTATTAACAGTTGTTCTTGGAAAGTTTTCATTTTTTTGTGTCTTTTGTGCATATGCAGGCATCTCCTTGAAGCTATCAGGGGTTTCACAGCTACATTTAGCTAGTTGTGGATAAATTTAGTAGATCAGCCAAAATAGAGGTTTATTTTTCTAGTTTTCTAAAAATATATATTATTAAACTCAAAATATTTTTTAGATCTTTGTGTTTTTTTGGCTCTCTGTCTTCATGGTATTTTGCAGAATACAGGTTTTTCTGTGGCTTGGAGTTCATTTAAAAGGTTTTTCCACCTCCCCGAGCTCGTGTTATTCCCTGGCCGAGTCCCTTCGTGGTCAGCGAGCTCTTGTTTTTGGTCTACAAGCTCATGTTTTATGTGTTGTTCAATGTTACGCCTCGGCCTCTGCTAGCCTCATTTTGAGATCCCTGTCATGGCTTGTGAAGCTCCCTACTTCCTCCCATGTCCTGCATGACCTACACTATCCTGACCTCCCACCATGACCTCTGTTCCCCTATGCGTCCTCGGCTCAGCTCTTACTTTGCATACACCAAACCGATCCCGCATTGTGTTGACACCTTGTCCTACACCTCTCCAACGTCTCACCCACATCTTCTCCAATAGCCCTCCCGTGCCATTCAACTCGCTACTTTCCCACATCCCATGTTGAGGTTCCTATTTTCCTTGGTATGTAGCAACATTCTCGGTCCTAATTTTGTCTTCCAAGAGCATTTTTTCAACCTTCTGAAGATCATCAAGATTCCTTTTGAGTCCTTATTTAAAATCATTATTTTTACCCCTTTTATTGTTTGCGACTAGTGAGCACGTCTGCCATAGTCTACAGCAAGGGGGTTTTTCATTTGTGACGTGAGACACTTTTTCTCACAACCAGGATTGGCTTTCGCCTCCTTCCTTGTTTTTTGCTTGTGTTTGTTCACGTGTCCTATTTGTTGTGCTCCATTAAACACTGTTGTGGTCTCCTCTCTTGCACATTATTACGGTAATTACAATACGAGTTACCAAGTGTTTCAAACTACATGCATGGACCTTATTGTAATCAACGCACTAAACTATAAAGTGTCGAAAGCAGGGGGTTGTTATATTGTCTTGGGTGGTTGTGTTTCTTTTCTACATTTCTTTCTCTCTCTTCACTATGGATGCACTTTTAATTCCCTTTCTTACGTCGTTTAAATTTTTTGAATGGAGATCAAAAATAATAATGAAACTAAGGGGTAAATGGTTATTCTGCATCACCATGGGAACTGAGATTGAACCAAACGACGAACCTGAAAAATCTAAGTGGTTAAACCGTAGTGATGAAGCTTTAGGTCTTCTTTGCATGTTTGTTTCTCCTTACTTGCTCTTCCACATTGAGGCATCCGAAACACCTAAATTTGTGTGGAAAATGCTAGATGCAATGTTTGGACAACTAGATGACATGAGAGCGCATGAGTTGGAAAATGAACTACTAGGGTTAAATCCTAGTGACTTTGAAAACCTACAAGCTTTCTTCACAAAAATTTCTACATTAGATTGTTGTTAAAAGGGTGTCAAGTAGAGAAGAAATATTCTCAATTGATCTTTTCGATTCTCTCTAAGCTAGGTCCCGAATATTCTATCTTTGTGTCAAATTTCTACACTACAAAAGTTTCTTTGGGTGATACTTGGACTATGCCCTCCTTTGACTATTTTTCATCCCAACTCATTCAAGAATAGGACAAACTCATTCAAATGGGGTCTCTCAAGTCCAAGTCACGTGCCCTTGTAGTAATTACTAGCAAAGGAAAGAAGATTGAAAAGAAGAAAGAAACAAAGGATCAACCTAAGAAAGAAACCAAGACAAAACCTAAAAATGACACAAACACTTCGACTTCTAAGCCTAAGGCACAGAAAAGGAAGTTTTTGTGTTCCTATTGCAAGAATTATGGTCACAAAAAGTAACACTATTTTTAAAAATAGATTGATCACTTATCTCATTTACTTGAGAAGAATAAAATAAGTGTTCCTGAATCCATAAAACAAAGTGCTCCGAAGGCCGAGTCTTCTGCTACAAAAGGTGCTAAAAATGATAAGAAGAAAGGAAAGGCCCTTGTAGCCAAATTTTCTCCTTCATCGATGTGGATTATAGATTCCGGTGCCTCGCACCACATGGGTTCCTCGCATGTTGAGTTTTCCAACATCGAACCTTGTGGAATGTCCTAAATCATGATGGGTAATGACACGACAGTGTCGGTTTTCGGTAGTGGATCGGTAGAGATGGATGGGGGAATATTTAACCAAGTGTTGAGTGTTCATGATCTCTCTACCAATCTCCTATCGATTTACCAAATTACTCACCTTGGTGAAGGAATGCGAGTGGAATTTGGTCCTAACTCGGTGATTATTCGTGAGCTTAACAATGACACTACACAAGGTGGTTGAGGGAAAGGCTGGTTATATACCTTTTCCCACTTTACTTCATATTCTATGCCCATCGCCTTGCTCACTCATGCAAATGAGGTTAGCAAGCTATGGCATGAGCATTTCGAGACATCTAAATTATTACTACCTTGATCAAAAGAGCCAAAATGAAATGGTCAACGGGTTGCCCCACGTCAAGTTTTATAAGGGTCTTTGTGAGGGTTGTACCCTTGGAAAGCATCCTGAAAATAACTTTGACAAAGGAAAATCCTAGAGAGCCACTTGTCCTTTAGATCTTGTTCACAGCGATGTTTCTAGTCCATTTCCTTATCCTTCATTTACTAGAGCTCT
Organism: Taxus wallichiana var. yunnanensis; assembly: GCA_018340775.1. Classification (NCBI taxonomy): domain Eukaryota; kingdom Viridiplantae; phylum Streptophyta; class Pinopsida; order Cupressales; family Taxaceae; genus Taxus; species Taxus wallichiana. The sequence continues at coordinate 590,177,221 of CM031240.1, forward strand.
TTATGTGCTAACCTTCATTGATGACTATTCGTGATATACTTGGGTATATTTTCTTAAGCTTAAATCTAAAGTCTTTGAACATTTTCAAGACTTTAAGGCTCTTGCTGAGAAATAAGCGGAACGGTCTATCAAGGTTCTTCAAACCGAAAATGGAGGTAAATATGTAAACAATAGGTTCCTAGATTTCATGTACTTCAAGGAATCTCTTTGCAGCATATAGTTGCTTATAACCCTTCACATAATGGAGTCGCAAAAAGAAAGAACCGTACTCTTAAGGAGATGGCAACTTGTATGATTCACTCGAAGTCTTTTCCTTCGCAGTATTGGGCCGAAGCGAGTGAATTGTGTAAATTGCATTTAGAACGTGTTCCACACAAGGTAGTAAGAGGGATGACACCCTTTGAAGCCTGGTTTGGATGTAATCCTAATGTTGAGCACTTTCAAGTCTTTGGATCCAAGGCTATGGCTTAAATTCCCAAGAAGAAACGCAAGGCCTTAGAACCACAATCCAAACCTTGTATCTTTACAGGTATCCTCGATGGCGTGAAGGGATATCATTTGATGAACCCTACTTCTCATGAGTTGTACATTGAGAGAAGTGTTAAGTTCGATGAGTCTTCTTTGACTCCTACTTCTCCGCCTATTGAGGTTCTTCAGCTCGTTGATTTGGATTCTGACTCATCAAATGATGATATTATTGAGCATAATCCTCTTCTAGATCCTCCTAACCATTAGACCTCTGAGTCTTCTAATTCTGATAGTGATGATGAGGACTATGTCCCTTCTCACTCAAGTGAAGAATCTTCCAACTCTAAGCTTGATCCTCCTGGTCCTCTTTGGGCCAGGAAAACTTTGCAAAGTGCTAGAGATTTAGTTGGAGATACTTCGGATATGAGACGTACTCACTCATATTTCATTGGACCCCACTCTTTCTTCACCTCTGCCTCTGATCCACAGTCTTTCCGAGAGGCTTCTGGTATTCTTGAGTGGGATTCTGCCATGGATGAGGAGTATTCCTCTCTCATGAAGAACGATACTTGGGATCTCACCACTCTTCCGAAAGGAAGAAAAATCATTCGGTGTAAGTGGGTGTTCCGAACAAAGTATGGAGTAGATGGAGACGTCAAAAATTTTAAAGCACGATTAGTAGCAAAGGGTTTCTCCTAGATAATTAAGGTTGAATATACTGAAACCTTTGATCTAGTTGCAAAGATGACTTCTATTTAACTGACCTTAGCCATTGCCAAATTGAACAGATGGAAATTCCATCAAATAGACGTTAAGAGTGCCTTCCTTCATGGTGGCCTAGAGGAATAGATCTACATGGAACAACCTCTGGGTTATGTCCAAGATCCCTCCCTCATTTGTAAGTTAAAGAAGTCTCTTTATGGCCTTAAACAAGCCCCTCAAGCTTGGTATGCCAAGATTGACTTATTTTTACTTACATCAGGGTTTACTAGGTGTCACTCTAATCCAAATGTTTATATTCTAAGGCAAGATGACTTCATATTCATTCTTGTTCTCTATGTTGATGACTTGTTGATCACAGGTATCTCTTCCTCTATTATTGATTCTGTGAAGATCACCTTGGCCAACAAGTTTTCCATGACTGACTTAGGTCTGCTTCATTACTTCCTTGGGATCCAGATTTCACAATCTGACTCGGAATTTTGATTTCACAACCTAAGTATGCTCTTGATTTGCTACCTCATTTTCAGATGTCTAATTACAAGTCTTCTCCTACTCCTTTTCTCTCTGGGGTTAAGTTTGTTTCAAATTTCTCTACTCCCTTGGTTGATGGTACTCTTTATTGACACTGGTGGGGAGCTTGATTTACTTGACTCACACTCACTAGATTTATCATATGTTTTGGGATCGTGTCCATATTTATGCAGAGCCACACAAGTTTGCACTTGGAAAGTAGCTAAACGGATCCTTCATTATGTTCGTGGCACTTATACTGATGGCATTCACTATCATGGAGGGGTAGATATCAACTTAATTGGGTTCACAAATTCTGATTGGGCCGGTGACTTAGATCATCGAAATCTACTTCTGGCTACAGTTTCTCTCTTGGTTCGGGTCCTATTAGTTGGTCTAGCAAGAATCATAATGTAATTGCAATATCATCTACAGAGGTAGAATACAGAGGAGTAGTTAATGTTGCCACAGAAGCTATTTAGCTATATGGTATTCGACAGAGTTTAGCATCCACTTTCGTAGCCTACAATTATCTCTTTGTGATAACATGAGCACTATCTCTATTAGTAGAAATCTAGTTTAGCATCGGTGAATAAAGCACATTGAGATCCATATGCACTTCATACGAGAGCTTATTCATGATGGTGTCATTGACATTCAAGTACATTCTGATAAAATTGATCGATTGTAGATTTATTAACCAATCCCTTCACTGAGATGAAGTTTCTTCACTTACGGTCTCTTCTTAGGGTGAGGTCTTCTGCAGCTGCTCATCTTCTTCGGGCTATGTATTCCTTTTTTTCTTCTTCTTCTTCTAGGAAGATTGTGTTTGTATATAGGCACCTTATCAGGCCTTTAGTTACTGTGCCCCATTGACACATCTTTCTTATTTGTTTAGGAGTGTCTTCTCTTTCCATCTGACTCATCATAGCCATTTCTGACTTCAATGAAGGGGGTGTTAGTGTGAGTTATCCTATGTTTCCTCCTCTCATATTGGAGGGTCATCTCACATGGGTTATGTTTAGGGTTAGGTTTATGGTTTACATGTGTTTCATGCACTAGGGTTACTCAACACCCTATATGTACTCTCTTTCTATTCATTTATGAGCATGCCAAGACACTCCATTGTCTTTTTCTTATGAGCAAGCTTTGTTTCATTAAGCAAGATCTTCCATTGTTGATCAATCCTTGTGATTACGTTGGAGCCATTTGATTCCATTGGAGTACAACCTCTTCATGGTGCATCGTTGCCAATACGATTCTCGCAGTCTCTTTCGATGAATCGAATAGATCCATTGTCAAATATCTACTCAATTTGATAAGGTCCTAACCACCAGTTCTCAATTTTCCTTTGAATTGTTGGTACTTGGAATCAAACAGTAATGCCCAATCACCTACCTTGAATTTTCTTTCCTTGATATGTGTATCATGTCACTGCTTCCTTTGGTCTTGGATTATCTTTGTCTGTTGAAGTGCTTCCAATCTCATCTCATCCAATTCATTGAGTTGTATAATTCTTTCCTTTTGTGTTGCATCCAATTCAATACCCAATTTAGTTGTTGTTCTCAATGTTTGTAGTTCAAATTCAATAGGTAACAAGGGATTTTTCCCATAGACTAACTCATATGGTGAGAACCCTATTGTAGTCTTCCAAGTTGTATTATAAGCCCAAATAACTTTAGGTAACCTCTTTACCCAATCTCTTCTACCTGCTTCAATTTTTTGGTAAGCATTTTTTCCAATTATTTGTTTGTCACCTTTACTTTCCCATTTGATTATGGGTGATAGGAGATGACTTCCTATGATTGATCTGATAGTACATTGTGAAGGCCTGGATCATATTGGACATGAACTGTGGACCTTGGTCTGAAACTATGCTTCTTGGTGCACCAAACTTCATCATAATTTTGTGCCAAAGAAAATCAGCAACTACATCTTCATTAGAATTTGTTAAAGCTTGAACCTCTTGCCCACTTTTTCACATAATCAGTACATACAAAAATTTTCTCCTTTCCTTTTGAAGGAGGACTAAAAGGGCCAACAAAATACATGCCCCACCTTTCAAATGGTTCAATCACTACTTGAGGTTGCATAGGCATTTCATTGGTGAAAGTTGGTTGTCCCATTCTTTGACAAGGATCACACTGCTTGATGTATTTCTTCACATATTTATACAGATATGGCCAATAATATATAGTGCCAAGTATTTTGTGTGTTGTTATTTTTAGTGAAACTTTTCCTCCACTTGGTTCATCATGACATGCCCTGAGTATGTCAAAGATTTCATCTTCTCTCACACACCTGCATAGAACCAAATCAGGACCACATTTAAATAACATTCCATTCAACCATTTAAATTGTGCAATGGTTTTGATTAATCTTTTTATTTTTTTCTTAGTAAAATAAGGGGGAAACTTACTTGTTACAAGATAATTTTCCATATTAGCAAACTATTGTGTATTAGCTGAAATAACAAATAATTGTTCATCTAGAAAGTTGTCCTTAACTGGATCTTGCTCCCCTGTAGTGGTTAATCTTGACAAGAAATCAACTACCACATTATATTTTCCTGGATTATCCACAATGGTAATATCAAATTCTTGTAAAATTAATAACCACCTAATTATCCTACCTCCAACCACTGGTTTTTTCATTAAGTATTTAATTGTTGAGTTATCTATATGTACAAATATTTTGTAACCTATAATATAATGCTTGAACTTATTAATTGCATAAATCATAGCAAGAAATTCTTTTTCAATGGTGGTGTAATTTCTTTCAGTGGAAATAATATTTTTACTAAGGTAGTAAGTAGCATACATTTTCCCTTCTTCCTCTTTCTATCCCAGAACTGCACCAATTGAGTTATTTGAGACATCTGTTTGGATGTGGAAAGGTTTTTCCCAATTAGGTCCTCTCAACATTGAGGCAGTGATTAATTTTTATTTAATTTCTTCAAAAGCATGTTCTTTCATCCCAACGAAATTCACAATCCTTGGTAAGTAAACCAAACATGGGGGCAACAATCTTACTAAAATATTTAATAAAACATCTATAGTATCCAGCATGCCCTAATAGTGACTTGATATCTTTGGGGGTTTGAGGAATAGGTAAGTCTGAAATAATTCTGATTTTATTTTGGTCAACTTGAATTCCTCTTTTTGAAATGTGGTGTCCTACTATAATCCCCTCATCAACCATCATCAAGCATTTCTCATGACTAAGAGACAAATGGTGTTTCTCACATCTTGTTAATATTTTGTCTAGATTTTTCAAGGCATCATCAAATGTTTCTCCATACATAGTGAAATCATCCATGTATACTTCCACACAATCATTGGCTAGATCTGAAAAAATACTAGTACAGCCCTTTGGAAGGTTGTTTTAGCATTACATAGTCCAAATGGAAATACCCTGTAGGCAAAGGTACCCCATGGACGAGTAAAAGTAGTTTTGTCTTGATCCTCGGCCACCCACCCGATTTGATTATATCCACTAAAACCATCCAGGAAGGAAAAGTATTGTTTACCTGAAAGGTTGTCTAAAACTTGATCTATGAATGGTAAGGGAAAATAATTATTAAGTGTAGCTTTTTTCAATTCCCTATAATCAACACAAATTCTCCATTTTCCATTCTTTTTTGGCACAATCATAAGAGGATACACCCACTGACTATCTGAGATAGGGTAGATAAATCCTATTTGCAATAACTTTTAAATTTCCTACTTGATTATGTCCCTCGAGGCTGGGTTGATCATTCTCTAAGGTTTCCTAACATGTTTAACATTTTCAGTATAAATGTGATGGGTAAAAATACTTGGATGTATTCCTTTCATGTCTGTATAGTCCCAAGAAAAATCTCTAGTATGATTTCTCAAAACATCAAACAATTTAGCTTCTTGATCATTTTCCAACCAACTGTTAATATTAAAAAATTTACCTAGTTGAATCTCAATTTGTTTAGTTCCAGTGTGTAATAAATTGATTTGTTAAAAAGGTTCCATTAGAGTGTTTAGTGGACATGAATGTGGTAACAACATATGATATGCAATACCATATCTAAAGTTCCCATGAGAAAGAATACTAGATAAAGGACAGTAAGCATATTTATGATACTTATCTTGTTATTCGTCAAACTCCTCGTCACTGCTGCTTTCCAAAAATTCCTCATCGTTCCCTGATATCTTTGAGACTGAAGTTACTGATTCCATAGCTATTTCTTCCCCTCCCTAAGATAAATCTCATTCCTATAGAGTGAAATTATTTACATCAGCTTGGAATTGTTGTGGTTTCGGAGATAAGTATGCATGTTCCAGAACTAAGTCTGAAAGTGTCAGAACTAATTCCGACGGTTCCAAAACTAAGTCCGAAGGTTTGAAACTATCCCCAATTGTTCCACAGATAACTAGTGATCATTTAATGGATGATTAATCATATTCTCCACCTCTCTTATGTGATCCTGTAATGTTATCATAGCCAAAGAAGACAAATTTTGTTTATTAGTATCAAGATCATCAACCCATAATTTTTCTTGATTATCAATAAAAGGCCATGCAGAAGGATATAAGAAAATTTTCTTAGAATTCTTACCATTTGATATAGTCATATCACCTGATCTATAATAAATTAAGGCAACAATTATAGTTGACCATGTTTTGCCCAAAATAATGGGATAACCAAGTGTTTTACCTTTTGGCTATAATATAAGGAAGTCCACTGGATACTCCCATGACTCCACCATAACTGTCATATCTTCAATGATTCCTTCTATTTTTTCTACTGACTAATCTATCATCTGTAATATGGTGCTAGTAGGTTGTATACCTGTTAACGGTAATGTTTTCAAAGTGTCTATTGTCATCACATTTATATCTACTCCCAAATCAGCCAAAACATTATGTATATCTTTATTTCCTATAGAGATAGAAATAACAGGGCTTCTAGGATCTCCATATTTAGGAAGTAAGAGTTTTCCTACTAATAAATTAGCAAGTTTCCCATCTACCTTAATAGTCCTAGGGCTTCTTCCTTCCAGGTATTTTCAAACATAACATTTTGATTAATTTGTTTAATTTAGGAATTTCCTTAATTACTTGCAACAATGGTATTTCAATATTTAGTTTCCTTAATTATTGCACTAATTGATTCCTTGGTTTCGATAACTTCTTTAAATATTTCTGGAAATGGAGTTTCAGTGGAGTTGCTATCAGGCTCCTTCTCTTTTTATTTTTCATTCTCCTTAGGAACAATTGAACTAGGGGTTTCAATTTCTTTTGTCATCTCTGTAATTATAATAGGTGGACTATTAATTATTTTCCAGATCTTGTTTGAATATCCTTACAGTCCATGGCATTAAGATCAACTGGTTTTTCTTGCTCATTCCGTAGATCAGGGGTTGTTTGTTTTTGTTGGGATTAGCAACTGGTTGTGTTGGCATTTGTGTTTGAACCACATTTTTAGTTTGTGAACCTTGTACTGGAGAACCCATTATGGCATGTTGATGTTGGTTGGGATATGTTCTTCCCTGAGCATAGTTATTAGGGTTCCACCTAGGTTGTGACCAAGTATAAGGGTTACTCTAACCAGACCATGGTTGTTGGTGTCCCTGAGCATACCAAGCTTGTCCTACCCAATCCTAGGGATTCCATGTTGGTTGAGGGGTCCAAGGTGGTTGTCCCCAATTTTTGGCACTTTGTCTGAGCTACCCATGGCATCATCCAGGGATTAGGAACAGATCTTGGTATGAACTTCCCTTGGCTAGGTTGTCTTTGGAAAAAGTTTACTTCTTCTGCAGTGGATGAAGTGTTGGTTTGTTTAAGCTGATTTTTTATGAATGGAAGAAGAGAACAAACATTAGCTTCATGTTCCCTAGATTCACAAATAAGACACATTTCTATTTTATCCAAAGGAAAATCTCTTAGTACATGCTTCTTTCTGCATCTAGGATAGTACATAGCTAATGGTTCAGTATTAGCATTTGATTTGGCTTGTAATCCATCCATGGTGGAAGTTAATTGAACTAGGATGACTTGTTTTAAATTTTGCTAGTTCATCCATAAGTTTGTTCATGTCTTGATTTGTAGTTTTCATAGTTTTTCCTTTCCTAGGTCCACCCCTTGTTCTTGAATAACTTCTACAAAGGTATTTAATATCATTCATTCTTATTTGATTGATGTTTCCACCTCCCATTAAGTTAAGGGCTTCCCTAGATTCATCATCTAGACCTTTAAGAAAAATGGTTTTTCTTAGCTCTTCTTGAAGTACAAATCCACACCTTTTACTTACAAAGAGGAATCTATCTAAATAATCTTCCATATTTTCATCCTCTTCTTGTTTGATCCTAAAAAATTATTCCTTCTTGTTTCTCCCTTGATAGTAGTCTTGGTATTTTTCTAGGAAGGAATTTTCCATTTGTGCCCAGGTGGTAATAGAATTGGATGTTAATCCCATAAACCACCTCATTGCTGCATCTTTCAGAGTGGATGGAAACAACTTGAGTTTTTGATTTTCTATTTTGTAATCATAGGTATGACACAATACTTTAAATTCAAATAATAATTGGTCAGGATCCTCATATGACATCCCTCTAAATGTAGGCAAGTGTGCAAGTGAAATATTCTTCATAGGTGTATCATCATCCTCCAACTGAATTGGATAGGTAAAAGTCCTATCAGGTTCTCTTTCAGCTTCTCATGCCATATCTATAGTATCTTATAGATCTTTTTCCCAATCAATGTAATATGTGATCCGCTTTGGTGTAGGTGAAAATTTAGGAGTAGGAGGTTGACTACTCAATTGAGAGTCAAAACTTTCTCTAAGTGGGTCTGGGATATAATCCTTCTCCTAAAAGTTCCACTTCCTTCTGGTGATTGATCCAAAATTTCCAAAGGTGGAAGTTTTGTTTCTTGTCTAATAGGAGACAATGGTGCTTATAACTCTTGATCAACCTCCTTATTTGAACCAAAGGTTGCTGATAGTTCTTGTGGAGATATTTTTGGGAGAAATCTACCCTTTGAGTCTCTTGGTCTACTCATAAATTTTATGATAACGTAGGGAAGATTATTCAATTACTAGATGTATGATTGTTGCTCTTGATAACATCTAATTAGGAAATTATAACTATTTGTCCCAAAGAATGACTCCAAAATGTTGGGTGTCATTATTCCCTTCATTTAATCAACTCTTAGTTGATGTCATATTCAAACCAAGGATGTGTCTGAAGCTATATGCAACAAGAGGAATCTTAGTGATCTAGTAATTGATTGTAGGTATTTATTATTTTTATATTTTTGGGGGTTTTACAATGTCCTTAGGATTCCCAGCCAAAGCCTTATTAAAACTATACTACAAGAAACTTGCTGAAATAAACACTCATTGCTGAAATAAATAAATCTTCAGAATTAAACGTGCTGTTGGAAATGAAACACACTTTTGCAAAATGAAACAAATTACTGGAAGTAAACACACTCTTGCAGAATGAAAAAAATTCTGAAATAAACACACGTTTGAAAATGTTGTTGAAAATTTTTGCAAGGAAATAAGAGTCTAACCTATAACACCTATAGGGAAAAATATGTGATAGAATTTAACTGAAGAATCAAAAGCATTTATAGAATTAACACTTAACATATTTACATGAATTTCTTAGAAATATAAATACCAATAAAACAAAAATCCTTCTTCTTAGAGGAGTGGGCCCTTGCTCCGCCTTGAATCAGGAGTTGAAAAAGTATGATTCTCTCAAAACAAAATGACTATCTTATTACTAAAAATGTTTTGTCTTACAAAATTTATTGTATGTCTATCATATATATATATATATATATATATATATATATATATATCTAATCTATCTACAGGTCTTTATATATATTTTATCCTCTGAATATGCATTTATAATCACAAGTACTTAATAATTATCCATCTATCAATAGGTTTCCATGAAAGAAAATAGTTGTCAAAGTAGATGTGAAAGTTAGGAACCTTGCTGGACACACAATTTTCTGATCCCGCATATACGTATTTCTAAGGTTTGAAGAATCGGAAATCTGCTGATCTACTACTTTGATTAGAAGGCCCATTGATTGCTCTATCACCAGATTTTGTTAAAATAAACAGATTCCCATTGTTTCCAGAACTTTGGAGAAGTTCCGGAACCAAAGGGAACTATTGCAAAAATTCCGAGCTAAGCACAGGATTTCTAGAACTAAGTGTTGGAGTGCTGAAACTAATTAAAGGTTCCTAACTAAGCAATAGAGTTCCTTTGTTATGTGATGGAGTTCTAGAACTAATCTTGGAGGTTCCATAGTTAAGTCGTATTGAAGCCAATGCTCCAAAAAACGTGCCAATTGCTTCATACTTTGTTCTTCTGACTGATTGTGACCTGTTTTATTACAAAAACTAAATTTCCACACACTTTGTTAGGAATTACAGATTTTTTAAACATTAGAACTAGATCCAACAAAATATGGACAATTACATCCTAACTTATACTAGATCAAACAAAAGTCACAAAATGCAATCAAACTTGATAAAAAGGAGAGTAAAATAAGATCATTTATTGCACATTGATGAGGCATATTTTGGCCTTATCAAAGTGCACAAAGATGGGGGCCCAAAAGGGGGTCAAAAGGTACACCTTTTTCCTGAAATCAATGAAACTGAACTTCATTGAATAATTCGGCATGCCTATGCTCAAAATTTGACAAAGTGATAAGAATAAGTACCATAGAGCTTAGAATATAGTTTCTAAACTACTATTTTTTTAAAATGGTTGAGATTAAGAGGCTCAAATGTTGTGCGCACACAAAGTATGTCTATTTTTGTGTAAAAAGATAAGAACCTATTGTGTGTGTGCCCCCAATTTTTTGAGTTGTATAATTTTTTTCAAATCCCTTTGGTAGAAAGTTAGCTAAGACCATGTATGAGGTCCCACTAAATTTTCATAATTTTTGATGAATATACAATTTTTTATTAATTTTCAAAGTGCACATATCCCTAAAAATGAAATATTTGTGTGTGCACCCCCATAACTTTGAGAAAAAAGTCATTTTTTAGTTTTTTTAAGTGCATGTAGAATGGAGTTTAGAAAAAACCACTTTTTTAATTTGGATGAAAAAATCGTAAATTGTGCACCAAAACGTATGCATAGGTTTTGTAAGAAAACAAGGCACTAGTAAAAGAAATTATGAATGAAAGTCTTAAACTAATCAGATTTTAGAAATAATTATATCGTCATCAAGGTAAAAACGAGCTTGACATCATAGTATAATTTATTTTTGAATATTATATTTTAATGCACAAGATATTGGGGTGCACACGTGAAATTTTGATGTTTTTCTATCAAACACGATTTTAATCACGCAATACACAATCTAAACCTCTAGTTTGGAAATCCAAGCCTTTGGATTGGGTATTCCAAACCCCAAAAAGATGAAACATGAGCATGTTATAATGTTTTAGTGTTATAACGTGCTCGTGTTATAACGCACTCACATTCCTATTTCTAATGTGGAATATGTCCATTTGGGAGGGATAACATGGAAAAACACATAGAAAACCATAACACGAGCGTGTTTCATCTTGGCAAACCTGAACCGTAACATGATCATGTTATAACGTGACCTAGATTTTTCCTTTTCACATTATAGCATGACCAAGCCATAACGTGAGCACGTTATGGCCAAAATGGCCAAAAATTGGATTTGTGTTCACTTTTTGGCCCCCATCTTTGTGCATACACCCATTTGCACCAGTTCAATTCACTTGTAAGATGGGACTTGTAATATCATTAAAGCTCGAGGCCTTCTCATTGGTGTGAAGTTAGCTATGGAAAATGGAATTTCTCACATTTTCATCGAAGGTGATTCCCAAGTTTAATTATGGGCAATTAAGAATGGAAAATCTTCACACTGGGCTTTAGATGATCTTATTTCTAATATAATGTTTTGGTTAGATAAGTTGGAAGAGTGGCATATTTTCCAAATCTTTAGAGAGGCCAACGTGGTTGTTGACTTGTTTGCCAATGTTGGAGTGACACAAGTGGAGGACCATATATCTTCTAATGATGTAAATAAATGGCAGGGTCTAGCAAAAATTATTAATGAGGAGTCCCTCCATAATCATTCTAAGGCACTCTCGGTTATGCTCGTGTGAGTCTTCTTTTAGGTATGGGGGGATGGGTTCCTTTCATTCCATCATAGCCTCCTCTCTTTTCTTGTATCATTTCATAGGTCTATGTTTTCATATTTGTTTTCATGTTGGTTCCTCTAGTTCCATGTATCTTTCTATAAGGGGAAAGAAAATAAATGGATTTTTATGGCCCTATATCACTTGCCTGCCTCAAATAGGTGTTTCAACTGGGCTCAGGCTCTATCTGCAATTTATTCAAGTGAATAATCAAGGAGAATTATTTACACGTGTTTGGCAAATCTAGATTCAATGCCGAGATGGTTATGGCCTTTGTTGATTCCAGATCCGGATCCGATTGATTCAAGGAAGATGCATTATTGATTTCCCACCATATCATCATCCTAAAGCATGTGGTGGGGTTAGATGAAGCAGATTCTAATGTTATCATGGATTCTGTTGAGGGGAAGAATAACTCGGATCGAGGGTTCATCTGGAATAACTAGAAAGGAGGAATGCAGTCCTTCTAGACTTTGCAGTTATTGTCCACAATATTTATAGGCTGAAATATCCAAGGTCAATGAATGTTAATCCCCTAGACCTGGATGCTCTGTATTCCCCTATCAGCCCAGATCCTTCCATTCAATCTAATCTTTTGGAAAAGGGTAAATTAGCTTATGTTCTCCTACTTGAAGCTACCAAGGTGGGAGATGTAGGGCGTAAGGATGGACTTCACAAGAGGAAAGCATAATATTTAGTGGCGGATAAGGTTAGTAAGAAGAATATAGTAGCTCAAGTTTCGATGTCAATGTTAAAGTTATATATGTATATGATTAGTATTTTTATAGTAGTTTGTCACTTTTGATATATAGTATAGTCTTTTTGGAATTTTCTTTCTAGGGTGGTAGTTTATAATGTCTTATGTTTTTCCACCCTCTCATAAGATCAAAAATATTGTATGGGTGGGTAATGGTGGCTATCATCTACCACCCCTCAAGATAAATTGTGAAGCTAGAAGAGAGGAGGAAGCTTCTCAACAACCTCCTCCACATGAAAATTAGGATGAACCCCATAACAAATAGGTCACTATAAAACATAAAATCCAAGCCCTTAGTTTTCAAATGGAAAATATAGCCTCTCATGTCCACAAAGATATGGTAGAGCTACGCATCAGGAGAAACCTAAGGTTACATATAATGATCTTTACACAGAAAACCATGGAGGTGAGACATCAAAGTTGAACCACGTATATATTTCGACCTCCCCTTCATGTGGCCAAATATTTTATCAAGAGTGGAAATCTATGAAGAATGCCCTTATGAGCCTACAAGAAAACAACGTAGGACAGTAAAAAAAAGTACCAATTCGAAGAACTGTGTCCCTATCCTTTTGATCAAGAAATTCTACGCACCCTTTCCTCCTCACTTTGACTTGCCCTAAATTTGATAAATATAGGGTAAAGGTGATCCACATGATCATGTTAAGGACTTCTTCATGGCTTTCCAATAAGTTGTGTATACGAAAATAACTATCTCATTCACTTATTTCCACATGGAGTCTTACAAGAAAAGCTCTTGAGTGGTTTCTTCACATTCCTAAAGGTATTATTTTTACATTTTCCAGTTAGTGGAAAATTTTGTGTGCCACTTTTCATTCAATATGGAAAGTGACATTACCATGTTATATTTTTGTAATTCCAAACAATGAAACAATGAAAACTTCGTTGGTTTCCTCCAATGGTGGTGAGGGTTAGCTAGTCACTTCCCCTACTCTATCCCTGAGAAATAACTAGTTAGTATCTTTATGCCAAACCTACATCCTGAAATAGCCTTCCACTTGTAAATGCATTATGTGAGCACATTTGAGGAAGTCATAGAAAAAGGAAGCTAAATCCAAATCGAGAAGGCTTTATTGGCTAAAGGGACTCTAAAGCCCTTTCAAAGAGATCACCATGATTCCAAACCTAACGAAAAACCTAAATTATTTAATAAAAACAAGAATGTTCATAGGTGATGGAATCACGGATTCCAAACATGTGTGAAGCCATCCAGAACAATGATCCTTTGAAACTTTCCAAAGGACCGGTTGCACTAAAAATAAAACATCAAGTGTTCACTCCCTTTTGGACTCTTTTCATCGATCCTAAAATAGTTAGATGTAGTGAACATGGTTAGGTTCCCAACTACTATGCCTTTTTTCTGATGATGCAGTAAAACCATCATGGTACAAAGACCATGAGTATTGTGAGTTTCATTATGTTAAGGGCCATATCACAGACAAATGTTTGAAGTTAAAACACTTCATTCAAGACCTCATAGAAATGGGGAAGTTGAAATGGATTCACCTAGACCCTAGTAAAACTTCTAACAAAATTTAAGGATTTACAAAGAGCCATTTCCCAAACATAAATAGGGGATAAAAATTCGGATCAAGGCCAATCATCCCAAAATAAAAATGCTAATTACATTGTTGTTGGAGAACAATAATCCTTTGATTCCCTTATTGGTTGTGTTCACCCTATTACTGAGCAAGTGAACACTATTAAAATTAAGACACAAGCATGTGTGTGTGGCAAACATGGTGCACTCATCTTATTATCCCAAACCTCCTTTTCCTACTCCTCAGGATAGTCACTATGATCTCCTTGAACAACTAGAGAAGACTACTGCTAAGATTTCTATCTTAGATCTTCTTAAAATATCCAACATTCATAAGGACATCCTTTACAAAAACCTTTAGGGTCAGAGTTTCTACGGATATATTGATCATACACGCTTCCAAGCCTTGGTCATGCAACTTGCTCCATCTAACACATTACCTTTAGTCAACATGAGATTCCAATGGATGATCATACCCACAACCTCCCTTGTACATAGAGGTGATCATGACTCATAAAAATATTAAGAGAGTGCTTGTGGACAATGGATCTGGCTTGAATATTTATAGCTTGAAACTAATCAGACAACTAGGATGCACTGATGTGAAACTTGAGCCTAATATCATTACCATCAAGGCCTATGATAATGTAGAGTGATAGTTAAATCAGTTGGTACAATAAATTTTCCCATGGAAGTTGGGCCTACTATTAATGATACCTGATTCCATGTCTTGACTTGGAACTACCCTACAATATGTTCCTCGATCACCCATGGATTCATGTCATGTAGGTCATGCCTTCCACTTTCCATCAATGTATAAAATTATACCATGAAGGAAAAACACTTACCATTCTTGGGGACCCACAACCCTTTGCACATTGTACGAGCATTATCTAGTTATTTCCCCACTATATATGAGTGTCCTTCTATAGAGATAGTTGTACAGGTTCAATCCAGGCCCTTTCCTCCCACATTGATCCTGATACATTGTGCCCATGTAAAGATGGTGCTTCCACATTTATTTCCCCATTTTCTACATGGGACATGAAGGTCCTCCCTACCAGCTGTGGAGAATACAACCTCCAATAGGCCCTCCTTATCTCCAATCTACCCTATCACCAAAAACATGTGGTAGGCCTAGCTATCAACCTCAATGGTCTCAAGAACATTGCAACATTGACACTTTTCTTCCTAGTGGCCTTTTGGAAGATGATAAAATGTTGGATACTTCCATATCCTGAGTCTCTTGATGATGATGGATTTTTCTATCAAGCTCCCAAGTATGCCATCCCTAATAAGATGATGTATGTTATGGGCTATCAAGGATATGGATGTGGTGTCGATGAACAAGGTGTGTTGGAACCTCTTCCAACACCACATCAAAAGATGGAAAAATATGGCATCGACATTCGACCGTATGGGTCCCATCCTCTGAAATTCAAAGCTACTTCTTCTAAGCATGATGATAGTTCTTCCGATTATGATAGTGAAATAAATTCCCATTGTAGTCTCTACAAAGACCTTTCCTCTACTAACATATTTCTTGACACATCTATCTTCACCATATCCCCTACTACTCCCACATTAGACCTCATTCACCCATCCCTTGTGAATTGGGACCAACAACAACACATACCAATTGAATTCTTCTAGAATGATGAAGTAATTGGAAAATTTATGGGTCTATGAGATGATATTCCTATTGGCGATCACAAGAAAGGATTCTCTATTGATCTTGATGCATACACATACTTTGGGGAGGAGGATGAGTTTTGTGGTCAGAAAAATCAAAAAGAGAATGAGGGAAAATAACTTCCAAAAATCCTCATCAAAAGAAAAATCCAAGTCTCATAGTGAGCACCTCTTTGAGGCACTATCGATGTGCAAATTGAAAAATCTAAAATGGATACAAAAAGTGACCACTCTAAGGGTGAAAATCTCATTAGATGCCCTTAGAACAAGATCTCAACCTCCCCCGATCCTACGCATATGGAAGATGGATCTAAACTACTGGTGGAGGAGACCATTGATGTAAATATTGGCACCAAAGATGAGCCCAAAATGGTTAAGTTGGGAGCTTCCCTCTCAACACAAGAACATAAGACTTTTTCATGCTCCTTCATGAATTCTCAGATGTCTTCACTTGGTCATATGCTGACATGCCTAGATTGGATCCTTCACTAGTAGTGCATAAACTTGGTTGTGCATGAATCTACTAAACCAATCAAGAAAAAATTAAGGAAAATGCATCCTCATGTGGCCTTTTGGTCAAGGAGGAGCTAGAAAAATTGTTAGCAATAGGGTTTCATTAGACCTATTGACTACTCAGAATGGATATCCAACATAGTACATGTGTAAAAGAAACCCATTGGTATCAAGATTTGTATAGATTTTAGAGACATTAATAAAGCATGTCCAAAAGATGATTTTCCTCTTCCCAACATCGACATGATTGTCGATTCAACTATAGGCTACGAAATGCTATCTCTTATGGATGGATTTTTAGGTTATAATCAAATCAAGATTTAGAAAAGAAGATCAACATAAGACTACTTTCACTACCCCTTGGGGACATTTTGTTATCAAGTCATGCCCTTTGGCCTCAAGAATGCAGGCAAACTTATCAAAGGGCCATGATTGTCATCTTCCATGACATGTTACATGATATAATGGAAGACTATGTTGATGACATCTTGGGTAAGTCCAAGACTAGATCAGAACATCCGAGATCCTATGATGTATCTTTCAACATCTCAGAGATTACAAGGTCAAGATCAACCCAAATAAGTGTGTCTTTGGTGTACTTTCAGGAAGCTTCTAGGATTCATTGTTTCAAGAAGAGGAATTGAAGTGGACCCAAAAAAGGTCACAACTATCATAGAAATGCCTCCTCCCAAGAACCTCAAGTAGTTACACAACTTACAGGGTAAGATCCAAGCTATATGTAAATTTATATCCCAACTTGTTGATAAATGTCATTCCTTCACACATCTTCTCAAGAAAGATGTTGATTTCCATTGGGGTCCTGAAAAAAACAAGTGTTTTCCTTACTCAAGGAGTATTTGGCCAAACCTCCTATTTCTTATGCCACCTACCCCAGGTGAACCCCTACTATTGTATATTTTAGCCACTCAATTTACAATTGGTGATTTTTATCAATATGATTTGAATCAAAAAGAAAAATCCATCTATTATCTTAGTCACACATTGATCTCTTATGAGCTCAACTATCCACAAATTGAAAAGGCTTGTTGGTTTTTTTTTTTTCTAAAAACTTCATCATTACCTTCTAAACAATAAAACCAAGCTCATATCCAGAGTTGACCCACTTAAATATCTCTTATCCAAACCCACACTGCTTACTGGGAGGATGGCCAATTGGATCATCTTATTAAGTGAGTTTGATATAGAGTATGTTAATCATAAATTAGTTAAGGGACAAGTGCTTATGGATCAACTAGTTGAAGCCCCTTTACCTAGAAACTAACCATTGAGTTTTGATTTTTCAATGCTTCTATGATGTATATTGAGAATTTGTTGTATAGAAATGTATTTTGATGGGTCTTTCACTTTTAATGGCTCCAAGAGTGTTTTATTATAACCCCTACAGTGATTTAATCCCTCAAGATTTCAGACTTGGCTTCCCATGTACTAATAATATAGCCAAGTATGAATCCCTCATTATAGGATTGAAAGTTTCCATCAAATGGAATATCAAGACAACTCAAGGTCATAGGTGACTCACATTGATCATCAAGCAAGTCACTGATGAATATAAGGTTAAGGATGAGAATCTCATCCCATACAAATGAATGGTTGAAACTCTAAAAGAATACTTTTGTGTAATTACCTTTCAACAGGTACCCAAGAGGATAAATTTTGGTGATGCCATGGCTATTGGATCTTTATACAATTCCACTAGGGAACAATGACATGCCTTTCTTTGTGGAACATCTAACAATACCTACATATGACATACCAAAAATGTTTTGTATGTGAAGTTGTTGGTCCCTTTTCCCCTTGTACCTTGACATTTTAACTACCTCCAAGATGGAACCTTCCCTCCCAATATTACCCATTCCAAAAATGAAATCTCATCCAACACATTTCCCATTATACCTACTTGGGGGAACCCTCTATCAAAGAGGCTATGATGGGAATCTGTTACACTATTTAAACTCAAAGAGTCTATCCTCAAATCAAAGAGTGCACAAAGGCATATGTGGGGGCACATATGAGTGGAATGGATCTTGCTAAGAAAATTTTGAGAGTAGGATATTATTGGCCTACTATGGAAACTGATTGTTGTTAATATGTGTGAAAATGTTTGTATTGTGTCAAAAACATGGCAATCTAATACATGCTCCAACACAATATTTGTAACCAATTATGACACCATGGCCATTCCATTCTCTAAATGGGGACTTGATCTCATAGGAATCTCACTCCAACTTCCTCAGATGGCCACAATCACATCATAACTACCACCAGTATTTTACTAAATGGGTAGAGGTTGTTCCTCTCACTTATGTTACTGGTGTGTAATTTCCAAGTTTATAATGAATCACATCATCTGCCACTATGACATCCCTTCTGCCATTATATCTAAAAATGGAAAATATTTCAAGAATAAGTAAGTGAAGGCACTATGTCCAACACTTCCAAATCCACTAAAATGGTCAACCCCTATTACCCTCAAGGTAATGGACAAGAAGAAGCCTCAAACAAGACTCTTGTTTGTATCATGGAGAAAATGGTTAGCAAAATCAACCATAATTAGAATCTTCATATCCATCCCACCCTCTAGGATTATAGGACATCTATCCACACACCAACAGGTGTGACACCATATTCTCTTATCTTTGGCACTAAAGCCATTTTACCCCTGAGATTGAGCTTCCTTCATTACGGATATCCTTGAGAGACTATCTAGACAAAGATGAAGACTATAGAGTGGCTAGGCTAGCTGAGCTAGAGTTACTTGATGAAAGATGCCTCCATGCACTAGATCATCTCTAAAGTGTATCAAATCAAGTGTGTCAAAGCTACAAAAACATATCATACCTCATCCAGTTTGAGGTAGGAGATCTAGTTCTTAAGGAGAATTAGTTCAACACCATGAAATATCATGAGAAGAAAGGTAAGTTTGAACCTAATTGGTTAGGACCATATGTTGTGGTGGCTAAGTTTGGTTCAAGTGCATATAAAATTTCCTATCCTGATGGTGATGAAATTTGGGAACCCATGAATTCCATGCATCTCAAGAATTTCTATGCCTAAGCATGGGGACCTTCAAAAATAAAAAAAATAAAAAAATTAAAAAAGAAATAGAAAAGTAAAGAGAAATAAATTCATCCAAGAGTGAAAACCATGCAATGGTGGCACTTTGGACAAGTCCTTTGGTGAAAACTAGTTTTCGGCATCATAGGAGGATTTTTTGTTCACAAGCATCTCACACCTGGGGGCATGATCACTTCTTCCTAAGCTAGTGTTTTTCCTATATCTGAGATCCTTTTGAGCCTATCCTTTGTGGCCTTGATCTGGATGATCCTATTCTTGTACATATGTGTGGAGTTTTCCTTTATACATTCCCATCTATCATTGGGGGCATCCATACATCTTCATTTTCTTGTCCATAGTTTTGGAAAAAATTTTTAGAAAACATCAAAAACATTCAAATAGGTATCACTAAAAAAACAAACCAAAACAATATAACATTGTCTCATGAAAATACAAAAAAAACAAAACATCTCAAAAATGTTCCACAAAAAACAAAGTAGTGTTTTCTTGCTTGTTTGTTTGTTTATACATATAGTGTGTTGTATTGCATTTTTTTAGATTAGTTTGTTCTTTACTTGATTAGATTATTTCTTTTTTTTTGATTGTTTGTGTTTTTTTGTTTTGTTAACTATTAATTTTTTTTGTAGTTGTTTCTTTTTGTACATTGTGTGTTTTCATCTCATCATTCACATTCATATCATCACATCTATAACATCATCACATATCAATAATAAAATTCTAAGCTACATCATCATAAAATGAAATCAACATGTATGCTAAGCTAACATTATATCATATAATATCATCAATGGGGCAATAGGGATTATTTTTATCCCCCCTCATCATAGACCATAATAAAAACATGGGCTAAACATACTATCTCATAAAACAAAATGTGATAATCATCAAAGTCCATCATCATATATACATGTCAAAATAATCAATGTTCCATATATAAAATGTGTCTTGATATACATCAAATACAAAAATAAGCCATATGGGCATGGATAAAAATGTGTGCCTTCATCTCAAGGCATATAAAAAAATACATATACATCATATCAAAAATTGTGTGCCTTCATCATGAGGCATATACCAAAAATAAATCCATGTGTACAAAAAAGGAGTCAACCCACTCTCTCAACTACTCTTCCTAGACTAGACTTCTATTGTGGCTTGATGGAGGCATCTGCATGGAGGCATCTTTGATCTCTAGTGACCTGGATGGTCTATGTGATCTTCAATCGATCGATTCCTATAATGTAATCTACTATAAGGTAGTTCCCTTTGTGCCTCCGAGAACCACCGAACATGATATAAAGCTCTATAATATCCAACCTCACCTAAAGTTGTTGCAAAATCATATACTAAATCCTAGATCTAGTTGCTCTTGTTGCATGATGTAGAGCATCACACTCTCTCTATAATAATATGGGCCACATCGACCTCATCGATTGTGACCTCTCCTCTCTATCATGAGTTGATCTCACACAAGGTATATCTGATCCCTCTCTATCCATGGCCTACTGTAAATTATTAAGGGCATCCTGACTCTGTGGATCCTTACTCACCTATCACTACTAGGTTCTAAACTATAATAAAGGCTACATCACCCCACATCATAGCCATATCCCTCTGCATCTACAAAGTGGCCATTGATGGCCACCTACTCTAGTATCACTCTATAACCTAGGATTGGTATATGTATCTATGGTGGCCATATGTGGCCCCCACTCCATCACCATCTCCATCACCCCCACCTATTACAATATGTGGAATAGTTACTCTAGGGGGTGATGGTGGAACCTGTAAACCCACCTATATA
The DNA here is from genome assembly GCA_018340775.1 of Taxus wallichiana var. yunnanensis. Classification (NCBI taxonomy): domain Eukaryota; kingdom Viridiplantae; phylum Streptophyta; class Pinopsida; order Cupressales; family Taxaceae; genus Taxus; species Taxus wallichiana. The sequence continues at coordinate 590,198,533 of CM031240.1, forward strand.
TGAACCTGTTGAATAACAAGACACCTGATGAATGTAACACTATATGAACTGAATTAGGGGTGCATGTGGACCCAAATTGTGGTCCTACTGATACTGGGACCTGCTATACCTATGCCTGTGCCTACCCCTGTGGTTGTCCCTCCTATCTCGATACCTATCCATGTCCTTGTCCTATCTCTATCCCCGAGGTTACCTATGTAACTCGGCCTCGCCTCCTCGGTGGCCTAATCGGGCCCTATCTCTTAATGTTAGCCCCCTTTCTCTTTTTTGATTTGTTTATCTACGGTTTTTATCATTCCACTACTAGAATAGTGATACGATCAAGGAATCATTATCACATATCATGCTCCATAATCTACATAGGGTCCTGGGTCTACTATCTATGCCCATATCATCCCATACTTATGGAAAAAACCCATGAAAATTCTACAATGTGTTCTGGTGGTCGATGGGGCCCAAAATCAAATGTCTCACACACTCTCACACGTGTACCATCTCTCATCCCCAAGAATACCCTAGATGACACCAAGTTGACTTTGAACTCTTCACATGGTACCACTCTAGGATATGTTTGTGGATTCCTATCAAATAGTTTTTACCTCTATAATGCTCAACTTAGTCACATATCCATACATGCCATCGATATAAAAATGTATGGTTAGGTCACCATCTATAATCTATGATCATCAAAATCTCACCTATAATACGTAATATCTCCCAAGTGAGATCTGATATCATCTCTCTACTGGCTCCCAACTCCCATGCAAGATGGCTCATCTGGTACTCTAACTCATAACACACCAAGTGGGCATCCAATAGCAATATGGTCCCATGCCCAAACCTGTAAAAAGTCGTAGACTCAAAGCCCCTCATCTCTCTATAAGCTATTAAATGTAGATCTCTATATAAATGGGCCAATATGCACTAACCCCGAGAAAATACCTCACCCTCCACTAGTTGATAAACACAACCACACCTATCAAACCAAGATGGAAATTATGTATCAGTCTTATCAGGTAGCAAGTAGCCACTAATAAGAGCCATCAGATATACTAGAATCCATGAAATCCTCCTATCCTCAAAACATCTATATAAATACACAGCCATACTCTATCGAGGGTATATCCTGTTGTAGGAATAGATCCCAGATGTGTCCTAGAATCCACTCATTGTCATCATCATACACAACTAAGGCTACCCTAGATCGGTACTCTAAGAATCTGGTACACATCCTCTGAGGGTCACTATCATCTCTCCAATGGGTAGCTAGAAAGTTTGACTCTCACTGTGTCATCTCTCTACTAAGGCATTCAAAAGGTTATGATCCAGTCTAATATGTGGAAGTTGTGCAATATACAATAAACATGTAGCCTCTAGAGCATGCAGCTAGTAAAGAAATATCTACTCACGTCATGAGAAGGTCATCTCGTAAGCTCGCAAGCATCCATGACACTCCCACATCCAGAGATAGTGGTATCTCCTGTAAGATCACCCAAAACACAAACATTAACATCATTTCTTCTAAATCATCTTCTAAAGTCTTCTAATCACTCCTACATTCCTCTAATCACTTCTCAAAATCTTCAAAATTCTTCTAAAATCTTCTAAAAAAATTCTAAAGTCTACTTTTTGTTAGTGTATCTCCTTTCACGCTAGCACATCTCATATGACGCTAGTGCATGTCTTTTCACACTAGCACATTTCACACTAGCACACACATTTTCACACTCATGCTCTCATTTTCACTCTAGCACATGTCACACTAGAGTGCCTATTTTCATGCTCATGCTCCTACTTTCATAACGCTGACCTTATAAAACAAAAAAAAAATGGTTAACACATAATTCATTTTAATGCTAGCGCACATGAGCTTCACCTAATTTGAAAAATATTTTAGCGTGCACAAGACTGTACTCTAGCATTAACCCACCAACTTCCTAAAGCTAAAAATCACATTAAATGCTAAAATTCAAAAAAATTGTGTTTACTTACCGAGGCACCATTTACAAACTAACTCTCTCAACTTGGTTAGCTTGATGTTGCTCCTAATTCATCCATCTCTCTCAAAATTAGAGCAAAAAAAAAAAATCAATAGGGCATTGAATGCACTAAAAAATGGGTTAAAATGGATTTTACCCCTCCCACCCTCTATTTATACCCTCCTAACCCTAATTCTTCATTTTTCTCACCTCCCAGGGGCCATATTACTAACTTGTTCCTCTATTTTCCTCTCACCACGTGTGTGTGAATCCGATGATTTATTACCTTAAATCATCATTTTTACTAACGTTTTTAGCTCACTTTATGGGGCATATTTTTGCTTCCAAAATTTTCTTCTCCACAATATTTTTGCTTCCCAGTGATTTTTGATGGTGTACCACATATTCATTCATTCTTCTATATCACATTCTTCCCAAAATATCAAAAATCCAAAAAAATTGGTAAAATTTTAAAAAAATTTAAAAATCCAAAAAAATTGGTAAAATTCAAAAAATCCAAAACATTGGTAAAATATCCCAAAAATTGGTAAAAAGCATTCAAACATCTGAATCATTCACAGACACAATGTCCTCAAACATCAAAATTTTTCCTACAAAACATCTTTCTTTGGTCCTCACTTGTTCTCACACATGACTTGTGGATCATTTTGATCTACCCTCATTAACAAAGTTAGTTTTCTTGTTATGTTTATATTCCCTTGCATAAATCATTTGCTTGGGGCAATATCATAGTGCACATGATTTCTTTTCATAGGACTCATGTCCTTCATTTATTCACCTTGCATGTATCCTTGCTTGGGGTGTCCATTTTTAACCCTTTTCATATAACTCAAACATGTGGGAACTACAACTAGATAAAAAAAACATTGGTGCAACTCTCTTGAACATTGTTTGTTTGAGTACGTTTGTTTGTACTTGTTTCCTTGTTGGTCTACTTGTTTAATTCTCATATTGCATTGCTTCATGCATTTTTTTTTGAGTTAGTCTTGTGGGTAATGAACAAAAATTAGTATTACAACTTTTCATGTCATTTTACACTTTTTTGCATGCTTGTATCAAATAAAAGTTACTCCCAAGCCAGATGGTTCATTGATTACATTGAGAAATGATGATAAAAAGTGGCTCTTGAGCCAACTGGGTTGAAATCTATCTCCATTTTCTTCATCTCCATTTCTTCATCACCATTTTCCATTCATCACCATTTTCTTCAACACCACCTGGGAAATAGGGATTGTATTTATCCCCCTCCCCTCCTTGTTTCTTCCATCCATTGAAACACAACATTTCTTTTCCAATCAATCCATTTGAACAATGACCAACCGAGCCACGTTCAAACTCTCCATTGTTGCAATATGTTTCTACTGTGCTAACTTTTCATCCTTCTTTTTGATCATCGATCACCTCTTCTATCACCCCATCGACACTCGAGGGGGCATCCTTCATTCTACTCATTTTCTTCAAAATTTAATTATCTATAATTTTCTACTATCTTTGAAGTGGCATCACTTGCACTACACCACACCAAAGAGGGGAAAATGTAGACACCTAAATCGACTACGTAATTTTACTACTAAAATTACACCATTTATCATCTTTCCCATCAATTTCATTATAATTAGTGATTTCTCACTAATTAGCTAACATTCCCTTCATCTCGATCAATTAACAAACACTTCATTAATTAACTAGCATTTCCCTTCATTAGGATAATCCTCTTAGTTATAATCCTCTTTTAATTAACTATCATTAGTTAATTAATCCTTTTTAAATCCTTTTATTTAATCAATAAACCCTCTTATTGGTTAAATCCCTCTTACAAATCCTCTAAATTCTATCAAATTCCTCCTAAATCACCTCCAAATAGCTTTCTAAGCTTATTTTGGCCTATTAATTAATCCTAGTTGATTAATTAAATCATCTCCAACTCCCATGAGTTGTTAATTCTAATTAATTCTTTCTAATCATGTTTATCCCTTCTAATTCTACTTTATCTTTTATCCCACATTCACTAGGATTGTAGCTTCTCCCAAATTGGAAAGCTATATATAGAACCTAGTATCCCCTCTCAAACTTACACCACACTTGGGATCATGTTCTATCTTGCATATTTGTTTCCTGGATGATTTCCATGAGGGGGAATAGGGGCAGTTAGGGGAAATATCTTATTTCTACATATTTACTCAGATTAGATGATTTGTTTCCATATATTGTGGATGAGATAGAAGTTGTCCAATATCTATAAATATTGTAGCTCTCTCATTTGTCTAGTAATACTTGATTTTGATATTAATAAAATACACAAGCACCGTCTTGTTTCTGTGTAAAGCTTCTGTGTCAAATATTTTTTCAAGTATTCATTGTCAAGATTTGGTATCAGAGTAGTATTCTGATCTAGAGAGGAGTGTAGGAAGTTTTAGGGAATTTTAGGGAGATCTAGAGAAATTACAGATCTAGGAGGAGCCATAGATGATAGGAAATCCACTTCAGGATTTGTATTCTTTTTGGGATCTAGACCGATATCATGGGGGAGTAAGAAGCAGACTTTTGTTTCAAGGTCCTCCATAGAATCATAATATCATGCATCGGTGGAGTTGTCTATGAAGTGATATGGCTCCGACGTATACTTGAAGGATTGGGAATACCACAAAAAGATCCAACTATCCTACATGTTGATAACGAAGGAGTAGTAAAACTTGTTCGAATCCATTTTTTCATGAACGCACCAAACACATTGAGGTGCAGGTACATTTCATTTGCAAACATGTTCATAACAACAACATCTAGCTCTGTATTGCCCAATGATATGTAGCGTGCGGATGTCGTAACAAAGTCACTTCTAGAGGTAAATTTGAGGGTTTTAGAGAATTTCTCTCTTGTTCACTTGAGACCATACTAAATTAAGGGGGGGATGTTAGTAATAAAAGTTAGCTTAATTCATCATTAGTTGATATTTGAATAAATGTAATAAGTTAAAGTATTTAATTTAAATACTTTAAACTTATGTCAATAGGTATTAGTTATCCTTAGTTGTTAGTTAACTAAGTGATAGTGTTCTCATCCCAATGTTTGTGGGATCATGTTCTATCTTGCATATTTTTTTCCCGAATGATTTCGTGAGGGGAAATAGGGCGCATTACAGAAAATATGCTATTTCTGCATAGTTTCTCGATTTGATTATTTATTTCCATATATTGTGGATGAGATAGAAGTTGTCCAATATCTATAAATATTACAGCTCTCTCATTTGTCTGTAATGCTTGATTTTGATATTAATAAAAGACACAAGCACAATCTTGTTTCGTGTAAATATATTGTGTCAAATATTATTTTGAAGTATTCATTGTCAAGAATTTTCCACCATTGAAGAAGTTTATTTATCTTGCACCCATTTATCCTCTCTTTGTTATGAGTATTAAAGGAAGATCCATACATGGAAATTTAGCCATTTTGGCAAGATCCTTTCCTCTTCTTGGAGATATCCATCCTTTGATCTCATTATAATCATAGGAGCAACTATAATCTAGAAAGCATATCTAAATTAGCAAGGAATGGCTTAGTGTTTTCAAGTTTAATTTGGATGCATTAATTAGCTTTTATCCATGCATAGCTTTATCATGATGTTTTTGGTAGATTAACTAAGTTAGGATTATACTTTTTCTAGTTTCCTTTCATTAACTTAGTTATATTTATTCACATGCACATGGAAAACCAAAAACAAGAAAGGGAGCAGAAAGACTAACAAAGGAGATATTATACACTATATAGAGGGAATGATTTGAGATACACCTAATCCAAGAAATGTTTGAGATGCCTACCATTGACAAGAAACTCAAGTATTTCACCATCCAAATCTCTCAAGAAGAAGGTATGCTCTCCAATTCTGACATCTATGGAATAAGGTCCCATCTAAAGAGCTTGAAACTTACCATGTTTTCTTTTATCTACATGTTATCCCATAATAACACCAAGTCCCCAATTTGGAAACTTCTTAGAAAGACCTTGTCAAATATATGTTGTATATATCTTCCCCCTAGGTAGATATAGACAAATAGAAGAATATGAAAATCAAAGAAACTCGTAGACTTGACATTTATTGTGTCTCCAACCAGAAGGGCGCAGGTAAAAATATGTCGACATGAAAATGGATGCGCTCATGGCAAAGGTAAAAAGATGTCGACACGTAAAAAGTCGCGCCCATGGCGCGGAGTTAGAGGCATAAAGCGGAAGATGTCGACACGCAAAAATTCATGCCCATGGCACAGGTTAGAGGCACAAAGTAGAAGATGTCAACATGAAAATGGATGCGCCCATGGTGCAGGTAAGAAGATGTCAACACGTAAAAATTCAGGCCCATGGCGCAAGTTAGAGGCGCAGCGAAAGGTGTTGACATGTCGAAAATTCGCGCCCAAGGCGCAGTTGGGTGCACATCACAAAGTGTCAACACCACATTTTCAGCGCCTATGGTGCACTTAAGATTATGTTGACATGAGGATGGATGCATCGAGGCACATCTTCAGGAGGTGCAACATTTTGAGCATTGACACCCCGACAGAAAGCAAACCCTGCACAGATATTTAAATGGCCATAACTTTTCACAGGAGCTCGATTCATGCAAGGTTGGACTTTCTCGGAAAACTTAAAAGGTCCTTTACCCAAATACAACTGGACATCTTTAATTAGGTTAGAAAAAGTTCTTGAAAAATTTAAAATACAATTCGCCACTTTTTGGGTTTGCTAGGGTTCTCACCTACCGCCATAATGAGATGAATTAAATGCAACTTGGAGGTGGTTGGGGTAGATTTGGATTTCCTCTCTCTTTTCTCTCTCATTCTTCCTATAAATTGTAAGGAGGGGCTTCTTTCTAAAGGTTGGAAATTCTTGTTTTGCCCCTCCCTTCTTCTCTTTGGCAGGTGAATTTGTGGAGTTCAAACCTCCCATCTAAAATTGTAATGAAACTTTGCCTCTTGGCATTTTGTAGTGTATTGTGTCAATCTTTGGAGCAAATAATGCATGTATGTGGATGATTCTCAAGCCTCTCTCTGTTCATTTTCATCCTCTTGATCTTTCACTGCAAATATGGTTATCTGTGCATGATCTTGCATTGCATTTTAATGGTTTGTGTTTATTGGCAAGACAGTGTTCTTCATTCCTTGGTGCATCACCTTTGTTAGTTTAGGTTTATTTTTATGCATCTTCTTACCTTGTCTCCTTGGCAAGTTAGATTAGGTTTTGAGTAAACCCTCTACATTTTTATGTGTGCATATGAACAGAGGAATAAGAACTGGCCTTCATCCGGAGAGCTTTCCCGATTCACAAGGTCCCACACTTGGGAAAAGCTCCATGTTATGCAATCACACTGAGAGTCTCAACCCATCGAGTTGTAGACATTCAGGGGTGTTGTGATTCGTCATCAACAGTTTTGGCACACCTGGTGGGACCAAGAGGTCACTCCAAGAGATTTGAAGGATTTTTTTAAGAAAATTTGGACTTAGAAATTGCAGGTTTTACAATTCCAGATTTTTTTTACCTTCCAGGCTGAAGTCTAAAATCATTTTTTTATGGACTTAACTTGCTCAAAACAAGTCAAAATTTCACCAGTTGATAGATCGGGGGATAATCTTCAAAAGGGTATTCTTAGATTTTTGAGATTTTGACTTTCAAAATTTCATAGTTTTTTGTATTTCAGGTTTTCCGAGGTGTTGACCATGTCCCAAGTTCCAACACAGTGTGTTTCAGGTTTTGTAAGTTGCCTTGCATGACCTGAGTTTCACCTATACCTTTTGGGGATTAGTAGTTGCACAACAAGACCCGATAACCGAATTGAAGAACTGTATCTTCTCGGGTCCTTCAAAGTTTTAAATTATTTTTAATATTGTCAAGTTTGGTGTGTAGCTTGGTAGAATTCAGCCTTTTGAGGCTCATTCCCCAACACATCTGTGACTCCGAGGGGATAGAATTCAGTGGTGTAGTAGTAAAATTTTCCCAGGTGCATGAGAATAATTCGAACCAGGTCTGATACTCGAGAAGAGGGGTTATTTTTCCACTTGCAGCTATCACCAGGTAGAGGAAGGAGAGGAAGAAGACCACAAAGATCACCATCTCCACCTAACAGGACTTTATCAACCCCTCCACCTAGTAGACCTTTCATCCAATCAACAAGGGTTCTCAGGCCAATCAGAATGGCGCAACAAAACCCTTTTGTCAACTTCACTGGCAGCAGCCCACTTGCCCTCAATGCACAAATCCAGTTCCAATTACAGCATTTAAGAACATTCCATTTTTCACTGGAGAAAATCATACCACTCCTGGTGATCATGTCAAAGACATTGCTAATGTTTGTGCAATCCATGAGATAAATGAAATGGATGTTGTTGTCAAATTGTTGGCATCTTCATTCAAAGGGAAGGCATTGCAATGGTTTAGGAGCCTTGGAGCTGGTTCTATCCAAAATTGGAATCAGTTATGCATAGTTCTCCATGAGCAATTTGGAGAAAAGGGAGACAATTTGTCTCTACTAGAACAATTGACAACTATCAAGAGAGCTCCCAATGAGCAGCTGACTGACTTCAACTTCAGATTTCAAAGGTCTTGGGATAGAATTCCAGTGGTCGTTATGCCAACAACTGAAGGTTCTTTTCTATACTATCTTAAGGCTTTGAATTCTAATATTTCTATGTTAATTCAATCTATGGGAGGCACAACCTTACCTGTTGCTTATAGCATTGCCATTAGGGCTGAAAACTATCTTATTCAAGCTAGTAAGCTGGCTCCTAGGCCTCCCATGCCCTTGTATCCAAACTTAGAAAATCCAAGCACTAGTCAAGCACCCACTTTGGCTCCTATTCCCACTCCTAGAAATCAAATTTCAAATGAAACTTCTACTTCATCCTCTAGTGCTTCAAATGAACTCCAAGAGGTCATGAAATAATTGCAAAATTTAGGAAATGAGCTGGTTACACTCAAGAGGTAGCAGGCCCAAGGTTTTAGACCTTCTTATCAGCCTCAAGCTCAACCTAATAGGCAACCATACCAGCCCAATAGGCCACCCAATCCAGCTGCAAATCAAAGCCAAGTAAGGCCTCCCGCCAATAGACCATTTCAGCCCTATAACCCCAATGTTGCATCTACTTCTAAAGCATTAGTGCCAGTGCAAAACAATATAGCTCGAGAGTATGATTGGTGTTTCCCATGTAATGAACCTCACAACCAATCTATGTGCTTCAACGGTGCTTTAAACCAAGCCTTGATGGTGAAAACTATTTGCGTAGAGGGTGAAGTGAGTCAAGAAACAAATCAGCAACAAGGGACATCTCAAAGCAAACACAACTCCAAATCATACCACACTTGTGAATTGGCAAGCTAAGGATTTTTCTGGCATGAATCAAATAATTTCTCGTGAGTGTAGCAACTAACACAAGATCAAAGAAGAGGAATATTGGTGAAGGGTAGTCATTGGCTCCAAATTAGCTACAACCTTCCATCACTCCACAAGGTGTTGGTAAGAAAAATACAGTTCCAAACACGCAAGGACAGCCCAAACCACCTTCCAAACCAACTCAAATGCCAGTTGTTGCTGCCCATGCGCAAGAAAGGAATGTGTAGGCTAAAGGACAACAAAGAGATGTTTCATCCCCATTTAGCATCATTGATCAAATGAAGAAGACAAATGTGAATATATCAATGTGGGAATCTTTATCCATCCTAGGCCAAAGAGATCTTCTACAAGTTGCCATGAAGAATTGGTCAACTTCGAACCAGCAGGTCCATATGCAAGAGAATGTCCTCACAAATGCTGCTCAGCCTGAAGGGAATCATGGAGGACAACAAGGTAAAGTTTTGAAACCCCCTCCATTCTATGTTTCATTAATCATTAAGGATAAACTAGTACACAATTGCATGATTGATTCTGAGGCAAGTAGTTATGTCATGCCCAAGCAAATAGCTGATCAGTTGGGTCTCCAATATGAATTCATATCAAAGGGGGTAGTGCAATTGGATGGGACAGTAGTAGCAATGGTGGGAGTGATTAAATGTTTGAATCTTACCTTGCATGCATGCCCCAACATTACCGTTTTGCAAGATGTCTCAGTGATAGATTTGCCACCACTCTTTTCCCTATGCTTATCAAGGGATTTAACAACTAAAATTGGAGGCTACTTATCTGCTGATTGGTCACACATGTTGTTCAGAACAAGGTATGGTACTAAGGTCATAATCAGATCTGAACCAATTGCGAACTTTCATATTGAGCCTCATACTCCAAGCCAAATCAATGTCAATTGTTCATCATTTGATCAAGAAGATTATCCAAGCACAGATGAAGCTAACACCAAAGTTGGAAGCATCCCAGATTTGACTCTTGATGAATGGGCAAGCAAGGTACATGCTTTTGATCCCTACCAAGAAGTAGAAGAATTTGAGCTAGGATCCTATTACATACATGAAGAAAACCAGTCTATTCCTAGCATCACCAAACCAGACCATAAGGATGACAATGAGGTATGGCAGTTATTTTTTAATGGATCAAGGAGTAGGCAGGGTGCAGGAGGAGGAGTTATGCTTGTTTCACCTCAAGGCATCAAATATTATTCAGCTTTCTGTTTCCAGTTTTCCTGTTCAAACAACACAACTGAATATGAGGCCTTGATTCATGGACTTCATTTGGCCAGAAAAAAGGGCATAAAGAACGTGCAGGTGTTTGGAGATAGCGAGCTAATCATCAACCAAGTCAGGGGACAACATGTTACAAAGAATGACCTGTTAAGGAACTACAAGAACAGGGTATGGGACCTCATTGAGTATTTTGAAGCTTTTAACATCGTGTCCATACCTGGAAGAAAAAGGAAGCCGCAAATAGGCTTGCGGCGCATTGAGCAACGTTTGATGTGGTTCACAACATCAAAAGGGAAAAACACAACCACATATCCATGTGATTGTGAGGCCAGCAGTTCCAGATAATAACACAAGTTGGCAAGTGTTTGAGAATGATCAACAGATCGTCAATTTTTTACAAGAAGAGGCTGAATTCTCAGCTAGAAATCAAGACAGACTAGAGCAGCAATACGGGGATCAAGTAGTGTAGCTGCGGACAAATAAGCTTCCCAAGGGTTTAGTAACATTAGAGTCTATCTTCAACCCTAACGACAAGTTTCCTAAGGAAAAGGCTAACATACAGGTCAAGAGAGAAGATACAGGGCCAATTCTGGTTAGGGAAGGCAAGACACTTCAAATTGGTAAAGTGGCCACTGAGCAGAGAAATCAGATTTCATATAGCTTTACTAAGAATTTCTAGATGTCTTCGCTTGGATCTATGAAGACTTGACAGGATTCAATCCAAAGTTGGCACAACATACCATAGAATTGGATCCAGATGCTAAGCCCATCGTGCAGAGGCAAAGACCAGCCAACCCTCACATTGAGCCTCTAATGAAGAAAGAGTTAAACAAGCTAATAGAGGCAAGCATTATATTCCCGATCAAGGTCACTAAGCTGGTTCGTGGAAAGGGATTATGCGAACAGCTAGCCTTGAGTCAGCAAGTTGAAGCAAGTGATGAAAAAGAGACTGTCTTGGTACTACAGGATGGTCAAGAACAAGGAAATGAGGATGTGCCCGCTCCTTGCTAGACTTAGAATATGATACACTTCCTACACGTAGGCCTATGCCCTCCAGAAATGAGCAAAGAAAAGAGGAGATAATTTAGATTACAATTCATTCCATATGTGCTTGTTGATGGTGTTTTGTTTAAAAAAGACATCAATGGAGTTCTATTGAGGTGCATTGGGACAAGTCAAATTGAGAGGGTGTTACAAGATTTTCATGATGGAGATTCCAGAGGACATTTTTCCCCATGAGTAACAGCTCTCAAGATAATGAAGGCAGGTATTATTGGCCGACAGTGTTTAGTGACTGTTATACATGGATAAGAAAGTGTAAGAAATGTGCACTCTTCATAGGCAAAGAAAGACTAGCAGCACTTCCATTGCACCCAATTTTGGTTGACCAACCATTTATGCAATGGGGATTGGACTTCATCGAGGTCATCAATCCAAACTCAAGCCAAGGCCACAAGTGGATTCTCATGGCAACGGACTATTTCACCAAGTGGACCGAAGTAGTAGTGCTCAAAGAGGCAAATGAGTCTAACATACTAGACTTTTATGAAGGAATAGTGACCAGGTTCGGTGTGTCGGCCACTATCATATCAGATAATGCATTGGCATTCATAGGTTCCAAGATTACATAATGGGTTGTCAAGAATGGAATCTATTTGAGCACCTCTTCAAACTATTACCCGTAGGTTAATAGATAGGTAGAGTCCACAAACAAGAATTTGCTAAGAATAATCAAGGACTCGGATGAAAACAAAATGACATGGCATACCAAGCTAAAATTAGAGTTATGGACTGACAGAATAACACCAAAGAGGTCTACAGGTAATTCTCCCTACAAGTTGGTCTATGGGAAAGAGGTAGTATTGCCTATATCATTAGAACTACCTGCATTGGAGCTCATGAAGCAGTTGGAGTTGGCTGAGTTCAAACCAATGGAAGCTAGGTATGCGGAGTTGATGGAATTGGAGGAAATCAGAGAACATGTAGTTCAAATGATTGAGAAGGATCAGGCCTTAGTAAAAAGATGGTTTGATAAGAAGGCAATAGCAAAGACCTTCAAGAAGAAGACCTAGTTCTAAATGGGATGCGAGATCGGAAAAACCAGAAGGCATTCCAAGTTTGATGCCATTTGGAGTGGCCCCTACATGGTCATAGGATGTAAAAGTAGTAATGCCTTCCAATTGTCTACATTGGATGGAGAAGAACTCCCGATTCCGGTTAATGGAATCTATCTTAAACATTGCTTCTAAAAGGAAAAGGTTTACCCTTGTAAATATTAGCCTAGATTTTAATTCCTCTAAGTGGGGATGCACATTATCTTGTTGTAGTTAGGTTTCAATTTCCCTAAGTGCTTTGGCACAGGTTTTGTTACTCTCAGGTCAAATTTCTACAGTTTAGCATGCTCACAAAGAAGGAGTTATAGTATCAGGCTCGGGATCAGATATCAGGTTGGTTTTAGGTTATTGCTTATGACTCCATGCCCAATGGATTGCTAAAAGGCCATTGATATTCTACCTAGCAGGCAGGTGATCCCGTTGAGTCGCTAAATTGTTGTATATATCTTCCCCCTGGGTAGATATAGACAAACAGAAGAATATGAAAATCAAATAAACTCAGACCCCGACATTTATTGTGTCACCAACCGAAAGGGCACAGGTAAAAATATGTCGACATGAAAATGGATGCACCCATGGCGCAGGTAAGAAGATGTCGACACGCAAAAAGTCACGCCCATGGCGCAGGTTAGAGGCACAAAGTGGAAGATGTCGACATGCAAAAATTCGCGCCCATGGCGTAGGTTAGAGGTGCAAAGCGGAAGATGTTGACATGAAAATGGATGTGCCCATGGTGCAGGTAAGAAGATGTCGACACGTAAAAGTCACGCCCATGGCGCAGGTTAGAGGCGCAAAGCGGAAGGTGTTGACATGCAAAAATTTGCACCCAAGGCACAGGTTGGGGGCGCACAACACAAAGTGTCAACACCACATTTTTGGAGCCTATGGCACACTTAAGAGTATGGTGACATGAGGATGGATGCACCGAGGCACAACATTTTGAGCGTTGACACCCCGACAGAAAGCAAACCCTGAGCGCAGATATTCAAATGGCCATAACTTTTCACAGGAGCTCGGATTCACGCAAGGTTGGAATTTTTGGAAATCTTACAAGGTCCTCTATCCAACTATGACTAGATATCTTTAATTGGGTGAGAACAAGTTCTTTAAAAATGCAAAATACAATTCACCACTTTTTGGGTTTGCTAGGGTTCTCACCTACCGCCATAATGAGATGAATTAAATGTAACTTGGAGGTGGTTGGGGTAGATTTGGATTTCCTCTCTCTTTTCTCTCTCATTCTTCCTATAAATTGTAAGGAGGGGCTTCTTTCTAAATGTTGGACATTCTTGTTTTGCCCCTCCCTTCTTCTCTTTGGCAGGTGAATTTGTGGAGTTCAAACCTCCCATCTAAAATTGTAATGCAACTTTTCCTCTTGGAATTTTGTAGTGTATTGTGTCAATCTTTGGAGTAAATAATGCATGTCTGTGGATGATTCTCAACCCTCTCTGTGTTTATTTGCATCCTCTTGATCTTTCACTACAAATCTGGTTATATGTGCATGATCTTGCATTGCATTTTAATGGTTTGTGTTTATTGGCAAGACAGGTGTTCTTCATTCCTCGGTGCATCACCTTTGTTAGTTTAGGTTTATTTTTATGCATCTTCTTACCTTATCTCCTTGGCAAGTTAGATTATGTTTCACAAGTAAACCCTCTACATTTTTATGTGTGCATCTGAATAGAGGAATAGGAACCGGCCTTCATCCGGAGAGCTTTCCCGATTCACAAGGTCCCACACTTGGGAAAAGCTCCATGTTATGCAATCGCACTGAGAGGCTCAATGCATCGAGTTGCAGACATTCAGGGGTGCTGTGATTCACCATCAACAATATCTTCTTCACTTTTTCCTTGAACTTTAAAGGATCAATTCCTTCTTCCTCTCCAAGTTGGTGCATGAATTGATACACTGATAACTTTAAATTAAGAGGCATAACTACTTGGGTTCCATAAATTATCTCAAATTGGATCTTTCTAGTTGACCTTTTGGGTGTGATTCTATCATCCCATACTGTAAATCAATCGCTCACCCCATTTGTTTGTGTTAACCTTTAAGGTCCTCTTAAGTATCTTGATAAGTTCTTATTTCTTGACTCAGCTTTCCCATTTCCTTCAGGGGTTATAGTTAGAGGCATAAGTTAGGTTTATCTTGTATTCTTTACACATCAAAGCACAATAGGTTTATCTCTAAAACTCATGGCATTATCAACAACTAACTTGTTTTGGGACACCAAACCTACAAATGATGTTATTCAAAAGGAAGTCCATGAATACTTGTGAGTAGCCTTCTTGGTAGGGATCACTTCAACCCACTTGGTGAAGTAATATATAGCAACAAAAAACCAAATGTAGCCTCTTACTAGATGTCTCTATTATTTCACCAATAAAATCCATCCCCCATTGTCTAAAAGGATCCTCAACTAAAATGGGTTACAATGGTAAGGATCCTAAAGCTTTTAGCCTACCTGAGAAATCATTGACAACCTTCACACCTCCTCACAACTTGAGAAACATCCTTAAATAGATGGATACCAATAACCTACCCTCAAAATCTTATGAGTAGAAGTTACTTTAGTAGCATAATGGCCACCACAAAATCCCTCCATGAAACTCATTAATCATCCTAGGAGCTTCATCTTCAGTTATACATCTTAACAAGACCCCTTCTAGATTCTTCCAAGCTAAACCAAATTCATTCAAGATGTATTTTTGGGACACCAACTTCAATGTCCTTTGATTCTTGTCTAGGCCAAAAGGACAATTCAAATTCTTCAAGTAATACATAATGTCCTTATACCAAATGGAAGCACATACCTTTTCATGAGGATCACCTAAATCAGAAACAACATTGTTCACTTCAACAACTTGTAGATTTTCTTTTGCCATTAATCTTTCCAAACCTAGGCCTCTTACCAACTTGGTGGTTTGAATTCCATGTCATATTCTTGGATTTTTTTAATCCATATGCACCTTTTGCTTGAATAGCTTCCATTTGTGTCAAATGTATTTGACCATGGTGTGTGGCACATAGGCAATAACCCTTGAGCTCAAGATGTAAGGTCTAAAAATTTTAGTGGCCTTTACCAAAGAAAAATAATGATTTCCATGATTGTGTACTTTAATTCAGATCCTTGTAAGGCCTTGTTGAAGAATGTAATTTGGTTTCTCATGGCCTTCATCATCCTTTTGCAATAAAATTGAGGAAATGTAAATTTAGATGCAAAGGAGAAAATTAAAACTCCTTTTATAATTTGGACTAGCCAACATAGGGGAAGTCTTCAATGCATCTTTCACTCCTTTGAATGCTTACACTACCTCATCTCCCCACTTGATAATCTGATATTTCTTCAACATACTTGTGATAGGCAAAGTGATCTCAAGCAAAATTAGATATAAACCTTCTCACAAAGTTAATTTGACCAAATAAATATTGTATACCTTTCTTGGATTGGGGAATGGGTACTTTATCAATTTCCTCCACTCTCTCAAGGTCAATCATAACTCCTTCTTGAGACACAATGTGCCCCAACAAATTTTCCTTTTGCACACCAAAATGGAACTTTCCTAGGATTCAATGAGATACCAAATTCTCTACATCTAATCAAGATATTTTCAAGGTTCTCTAAGTGATCACCCTCTTCTTAGAAAAGATTGTTATATCATCTTGGTAAACCACAATAAAATCATTGATGAATCCAAAAATGCAACATCCATTTCTCTTTGAAAGTAGCTCCTACATTCATTAACCAAATGAAATTCTTGACATATACATAGGTTCCCCATGGAGTGGTGAAAGTATATTGCTTAATTTCTTTAACCACCACTTGATTATAACCAAAGAAACCATCCAATGTTGAAATCATTTATAACCCTGTTACCTTTTGCAAAAGGTTATCCATGTTTGAAAAGGGTAGTTTTCTTTTCAATGAATCCTTGTTTAAATTTTTAAAGTCAACACACAATCTGATGTCCCCATTTTTCTTTCTTATTGGAACCAGATTGGTAACCCATGAAGAATATCTTGTAGGTTGAATGATGCCTCCATCCTTGAGTTTCTTAAGCTCCTCTTACATTTTAGTTGCAAGGATGGGGTTGATTGGCCTTTTTTTCTACCTAAAGGGCTTGGTGTGAGGCTCTCAAAGGTATCACATGTTGAAATAGATCCTCCCTATAGGATTTCAACTCAGAATAAGACCATGCCAAATAATCTTGATATTTCCTTAACAATTTGATATAGGCATGTTTTTCATCTGCATCTAAATTTTTTCCCAACCAAAATTTTCTTGATCTTGGAAAGTTCCTAAGTTGCATTCAATTACATCCTCTTGGAGTATGGGTGGACTTTTTCACAGCTCTATCAGTACCATCAAAATCATATTCAAGGTTGACCAGCCCTCTTGGGGATTGTGTTAGTCTTCAATTGAATCATATCCTTCCCAAACATGGTCTCTTTTCCATCACACACTCTACCATAGGCTCAAGATCAATCAATTGATTAAAAACTCATATTTGTAACTTAGGAATTTCATGATGTGAGATTCATCATCAAATACTTTTCCAATGTTTAATGTTGTCAGGTATGGAAGGCCTAACAAGCAATTTCAACTTCAAACTTGTAGTATGGGGACATAACTTCATTATCATATTGAGATGTCAATACTGTTAACCTATCATTACCTTATTTTGACTTCTTTCATGATATTCAATGTTGAAAGAATCAAACATCTCAATTAAATCCCATGTTGCATTTCTATATTGTTTTAACCTCTAACACTTGGTTTATATAGTTTTCTTATTTTCTTTACAACCAATTCAGAGTCTCCTTTTACAATTAAGTTCTTTATCCCATGTCTCCAAGAAATCCTCAAACCAAGTATGAGTGCCTCATATTCAAAATATTATTTGTGCACTCAAAACATAACTTGAAATAAAAAGTTAAAGGATCCTTGGTTAGGAGAAAAAAACACTATACCTACCCCATTTCCAAAACTAGAACATGCTCCATCAAAAAACATCAACCAAGGAGCAATGGGGTCTTCAAACTAAGCACCAAGATCAAGGCATTGATCATCAAAGTCTGCATTACCAACAAAGTTCCCAAATCCAAATCTGTATATAACACTTCATATGATGCATTCATAGGGTCTTCTATCAAGTGCATTAACTTGTCTTCTCTATGTAGCTTCACCAACTTTCCTTCCAAAGGAATGGTAGCATAAGAAAGGTCCATCTACACACTACCTCCCACACTTGCTTTCTTCCACTTTCTTGACAATAACATTCCCCATTTGGTAGGGAAATCAACAACAACAACATTCATTGTCAAGTACTTACCAAGGTGAGCTCCAATTATACAACCAATCCCTTTACACACCTAACAACAATAGTACTTCTCTTGAATCCATGGCATAACATCTTCCATAGGTAATTTTTATCTTTATACCAAGTTCATTCATGACCACCAATGGCATGATATTACAAGAAGTACACTGTAATCAAACATGCAATTATGTAGGAGCCAACCATTTACAATTAGTGTGTGTAAAAGGATCCACATCTAATTGGCTCTCAACTAGGATATTACCCAAATATACTTCAGGGATGGTTCAATGACCTCTTGAGATTCTTCAATCTCATTCTCAACAACAAGGGAGAGATATATTTTTTTGCAACAATATCCTCATTGAATCCCAAATACTCAAATTCCATGTTTCTATGCTCAAGAATCCTAAGAAACTCTACTAAAGGAAAATTATCTTCATTTGGCTTAAGATTTGGGCCATATCACAAACAATGTTCTTGGGCATGGGGGTGTTGAGTGGAAGGGTGACTATTTTTCAGATGGTAACATAGTTTTAAAGAAGAAACAAAAAAGGAACACTTGGATTTGGCTCAAAAATAGGGGTTTTGTATGGTATATTCTTCTTGGGGGCACCTTTAGGAACATTGGTCAAGATTGGCATCTTAGTCTTTGAGGCTTGGAAAGGATCTTTCACTTTCCTACTTCTTAAATTATACTCCTCTCTGGGAAATAGTTGCATTGATCAACAATTCCCTATCCTCTTTGGAAGGGACTTCTCCATCATACTTTCTTGATCATTAATCTCTTAGGTACTCAAAATCATGATTGGGAAATTCAAAGGATTGAGCCATATCAACTTCAACATCAAATTCAAGGGGAAGATAACATACCTTGTTTACACTTTCCCAAAATCATCAGCAATTCTAGCACATAGAATATCAGTAGAGGTTGCACCTTGTTCAAATTTTACTTGATGATCAAGCACACATGCATCATCAAAGTATGATCTAGCAACATCTTCATCCAAGGATATTTTTCACAAGGAACATGAGGCAATAAAATTTATCACACCAATCAATGATGTGTTCTTCTTCAACAACTATAATTCTTACACCCAATGGATCAAGAACTACCTTATTATCTCTAAGGTGGATGTTTCCTATCATTTTGACCCATAGGTCTCTTTCCTCTATCATCTACTCTATGATCTCCTCTAAATTTATTTTTATTTTGATTTTATTTTGAACTTGAGGCCCAAAGACAACCCTTTTCTCATCTCTTGCTAGCTTGTAGGATATTTCTTTAACTTCCCATGTCAAGGTCTTAACCACTTCTTCCAAATCAATAGACTTTCTTAGTTTTTTATTTTTCAGGGTTGAAAAGTTTACCCCTTCCCTTTTGGTGGTTTTCTAGCATCCTTGATGTTGTTTTCAATTTTAATGGCCATGTTGAATGTCATGTCCTCAAACTCATGGGGTTTTATCTCTCAAGTAATAGATTTTTTTTTCAAATGCATCAAATACTTGATCAAACAAGACTCATCACTCAGTCTCAAATTAGTTGGTAATCTCATCAAGGTCTTGTTGAACCTTGTGTTGAAATCTTGTACACATTCATTGGGATTTTTCTTTATGTTTTCAAATTCAGATAGGAGGAACCTAGGGTCATTCCTATCACCATATTGAATTCTAAAGGCATTCATCATTTCATCCCAAGAATCAATTGAACCATGAGGAAAAGAATTAAACCATTCCCTTGCATCCTCTTCTAATGTGTGTACAAAAATAAATTTAGGAAACATCTTCATGTTCTACTTCATAATCATCAATAATATTTTGGAACAACTTAAGATGTTGATCACCACTAATAGCATTATTTCCTTGAAATTTAGGCAACCTATTCTTGATTTCATTAGGCACCTCATTTGGATATCCAGGCATGATCCCCAAATTTATAGGGTCTAAATGTTTGAACTCTGAAAGGGGCACATGGAGGAGGATGATCCATATTATGCTCAACTAGATTTTCAACAAGAGGATCAACAAGGTTTTGAAAAATGGTCTATGAAAAAGGAGGAGGGATAATATTTTAAAATTTCTCAAATGATTTCACCTTAAAAATTCCGAGGCCTAGAAGCTTGTTCAAACAAAACTATGGAGTTGGAAAAATAGGGATGTTAGGTTCTGAACCTTTCAAGAGAACTCAAATATTCTTCTATCAAAGGAGAACTAGCTAGATCATATGTTTGTATGTTCTTACCTTGTGAATTTATGATCAACAACTAGTTTCCAAACTTGTCTCCTTTTCTTCTATAATGTACCCAACTCAAGAAATAGTTCTTTAGTAGATTTGATCTGAATGATGATCTCAATCCTTCCATATTTGTAAATGTGGAGAGTCACCAACAAAATATATAAAATATAGTAAAAACCTATAAATCAAATGGAGTCACACACCCAGAATTACACTCAAAATGATATCACCTTGTTCACACATTATTTAAAATTATTGCTTTTTAAACCACTAGAAATTACACTATATAATGATAACCAAAAAATGCATTAAATCATGCTCCAAAAATAGAAACAAATGATGACTTAATAAACCCTTCTTAAACCCTAGGAAATAATAAATCTTACTTCAATTCCCCAGCAGAAACAACAAAGAGAGTGTTGGTTCCCAATCTAACACCCCACAAAACTTGAAGAGCAATGTGCATGAAATAAGGAGCAAGGAAGGAAGAATGATATACTATTAATTTTTTTGTTTGTATCTAGGGATGGATCCATATTCCTCTCATGACCTAGTCTATGGAGATGACAGGGAGGCACACCTAACTAAGGGTGTGGTTGTTCACCTTACTACTTTATGGCTCTTCCTGAACCAAGGTGAGAGGACCTAAGGGGTGGCTTGAAAGGGGAGGAAATATATGTTTCAAACCCTCAAACTTGTTTGGAACCTCAATATGAGATCAAATGCAACCAAAAATGTAATGCTCATTCAAAATAATGGTCACACAAGCATTGCAAACACTTGATACATCAGACACAAGACTAAATATATTTAGGTGATCACAAGCATCATTTTGAAGAAATATGTTGACAACTTGGAATGTGAAATGATACTTGAGATGTTAAGCTTCAAATAAATCATAGCAAACCCACTCAAAATATGCATAAGATGTTGAGTTTGTAGGAAAATATCATGTTGAATTATGCAATAAGTGATGAAATCTTGAGGGTAGGGTCAAATGGGTAGTGTAAGATGAGATGAAAGGGGATGGAGATGGTGGGAAAGGGGACTAGTGAGAGGAAGTAGTTACATTAACCATTTTGTCTTGACAATTATTCATGCATTCAAACATGGAATCAAAGGAAAATCACCCTCCAAAGGTTATTTACCCTCATGGACACCCAAGTAAGGTAAATAATGCAAAATAACTCTTGAAACCCCACATATACACTTGAAGAATGAAGTCTCATGCACTCATCACACCAAATTTCCAACACCAAAGGACACCCTAAGGAAAACAAGTATGCATTTTCAAAAAATTTACAAAAGAAAATTTATAATTGAAGCTATGATGCAAGGTAACACTACAATGTAGTAAAACCCTCAATGTCCCAATCAAACAATCAATTGAAAATGCTTCTTTATAGTTATTTGGCATGATCAACATATAATTATATAGAGGAGAATGGAAATTTATTGATTTCATATTTTTTTACAAGAAGAAACATCAAAATTGTACATGGTGGCATAAGGGTTTTGTGTGTCCATTTGCAAAGGAGACAAGGGAAACATGTAAGAATGAGTCTCAAATCCTATTAATGGTTGTATAATAGAAACCACCTTAGCATGAACCTACAAATGACAAGCACAAGTCACCAATTCTCTATAAGTTTCTCCACAAACAAAAACCCACACTTTGAAGCAAAAAACCCACAAAACTCCAACCAACTCTAGGCCATAGTGAAGAAGAAGCCTTCACTTTTTATACAAAAATGTCTCAATCCTAAAGGAATATCCCATAGATGTTAATTTGAGGACTGTGAGCATGTTGATTGGTGATTCGTGTGCTTGGGGAGCAAATCAATGGAAAATCATATAATCGAAGGATGAATGAATGTTAAATTTTGAAGTGTCTGATTCATTGATGATTTTATCATCCATTATTCATTTAGTGGGGTATAAGAGGCATATTATTCTTTAAAAATCATCCATGGGCAAAAGGATCAAAATGAAGCATCTTCAAATGCATTTGATTCATCTGAAAATGACGTGTAATACCAAAAAACTTCCACAATTAAAATATCACAAATTGTTTCACCATTTTTATAAAATTAATCTCTTTAGAGATCCCCCTTCAAGATGTTACCAATACACTTGGTTTGAGGTGAAATGGATTCTTGATTTGAAATTTATGGGAAAAAATGTAAATCCTATCATCCTACAAAAAACTCCCTTGTTTCATATATTTTAGGATAATTCACCTTTACTTCATGGATTTCTGAACATTCATTTTGTTCCACATATTTTCCTTGATCTTTCAAGTCTTTCGTGGATTTTTCCTATTCTATGGGGTCTTCTTTGTGTCGTGACAGTCTCTTTGTTGGGTGGATTATGCCTTTTATGTCTGGATTTTGTTTTGTTTTGCAACTTCATCAACTCCACAGAACACTAAGTGTTTGATGTCCATGGAACACTAATATCCATCATTATGTGGGCTTTCTAGCTTTCCACACTTGGTCATTTGATACTCCTACACTTAATATTCTTATATCACTATGTCGTAAATGGTTGTGCCTTCTATTGATGTTGTGAAAATCCAATTTATTTGTTATGTGGTATCCTTTCCTCACAACCATATTTCTTTGTTTTGTAGATTTTGCAACTCCGTGGACCACCAAACCTTAAGACGCACGTGGAACATTAATTTTTAGCCTCCATACTTGGTCACATTCTAAATTCTTTCTTCTTACTTCAGGGCTCCTCATGACACTCTTTATGAGCATTGTGGCTTCTTCTGAGCATACTACACCCTTTGTTTTGCAAAATGAATAATTCCATGAAACACTATAATCACCAAGTTCGTGAAGCACTAAGTTTCTTCACCCCTTTGTTTTGTGGCTTTCCTTTGTAATTTCCTTTAGCATGTGGAAAAATATCCTCTAGCATGCGAAAAAATATCCTCTAACTTCTGGGGCTTCTTTGTTTTGCTTCAAAACCCACCAAATATTACATTCTCTTCAATCCATGGAATACTAATCCTTAAAATTTGTGGAACACAGTAACTTTGTGAAATCATCAAAACTAAAGGGAAAGTCAAGATGTAAGTGCAAATCCACATTATAGGGTCATAGTATGACAAAAACATAACTTTGAGGATTAAGGAACTAGTAATTAATTTACAAAACAAGGGGAACAAATGGGGAAATAGAAAGGTCACTTCAACATGTTTTGAATAATTTTGTAAATATGGTACCAAGAAACATGGGGATCAAAATGGGCACTAAAACCTTCCATTTCCAAGTTATTTGAAGGTTGTTCTCTTGTTTTCCAATAATAAAAATATGATTTCATTTTGCAAATTCAACCATTTCTTTCCCTACCGTAATTTTTTTCCTCTTTTGATACCCACTATCATATGCATGTGGCACGACAAATTTCTGGAACCACTTCTTATTCCTCTCCCTCACATTTTCAAGTTTAAACATCCTTCAACATGAGTTCTACACTTCAACATATTCAAATGTGTCTATGAATTCTAAATTTTGATTGACATGAATAGTTTCAATGGCTTGAGAATTCTACCCTTCAAATGGCTTCAATGGATTTTATGACTTATTGAAATAACAAAAGGTCCTATAACAATTTAATATGTGTTAAAATGTAACTATTGGCATTTATTACACTATGTAATGGACCATTCATAATTTAATGTATTCACCGCCATTGTGCTTAATAGATCATTTATTATACATTGCGTAATGGACATTTATAATGCATTATATTCACCTATCGGC
Organism: Taxus wallichiana var. yunnanensis; assembly: GCA_018340775.1. NCBI lineage: Eukaryota > Viridiplantae > Streptophyta > Pinopsida > Cupressales > Taxaceae > Taxus > Taxus wallichiana. The sequence goes on from CM031240.1 coordinate 590,222,587, forward strand.
TAACACATTACATAATTTCAGTATGCAATATAATCCATTAGCCTACTTGGTGAACATATTAGACATAAAATTCATGTTTTACAATATTCACCTTTCGGAGAACACTTTATAAATGTAATTTATTTGTCTATCTGCATTACACGTTACATAATTAATTATGTTTTTAAATATATAGACATCTACTCTATAGTGTAATAAATATATTCATAATTAGTTACCTTTTAATGCGTATTGAATTGACATAATCGATGACATAGAAAACTACCTTTGTGTGCATATATAAAGTGTAGATGAATGTCAAGCTATCATGTAAATTTCATGTTGTCATGAATAGATTCTAAAATTACGGTGTGTGTGGTTTGAAAAAAATGGAAAAGGAAAGGGGAAGAATAAGCAAGAGGAAAGTGCCCTAATGCCAATTAAATATATAATAGCTTTCAAGAGAAAAATATGGCTACCTCCAATCAAAAAGGAATTTTGTAGGGCACAAATTTACAGTTCCAAATAATTGAAGGATGTGTTAATTAGGGTCAGTTTATATGAATTCATCATGAAGGTTATGGATTTCAATGAAAATGAGGTGCACTAGGTAACTTTCCCAATGAAAGGTACAATCCATAAAAAAATTAAGATGGCAAGGATAAATCTCTTCAATCAAGCACTTTTTGAAGTGTTTGATACAAATGAGGAAGCAAAGGGGATAACACCATCAAGTTATCCTCTCCATGGAATAAGGTTATTGATATGGTAAGAAGATGTGTTTTCAAAACAAACATCCTAGCACCTTTTATACAAATGTTCTATTAATACTAGGTATTATACAAAAACAATCATAAAGTAAATTATGCAAGCTACTTTTCATGGGACATAAAAAGAATTGTAAGGAATTGAATAATGGAGAGTGTGAGGAGATAATACACCCTTGTGTCATGTAGATTTTAATATATCGTGAAAAATGAAAAAATGAGGGAAATGTCAAGTGAAAATTTTATAGAAGAGGAAAATATATTGAATGGTCTTAGGGTGAATAAGGTGTTGGAAGAGGAGATAATGTCTCTTAAGAAATGTATAAAAGAAAAATACATTGTGATAGGAAATATGCAAGAAAAACTCATTGAATTTGAAGAAAATATTGTCAAATTACAAGCACAAGTAAAATTATAGGGAGAAGAATATTTATGTCTCGAGAATTGTCTGGAACAAAAGGAATTAAAATCAAATTTGAAGCCATGTAGGATAATATGCAAAATGAGTTGCAACAAAAATAAAGGCACTAGAACATAATCTTATCCAAGTAAAATTTTTAAAGATTCAGAAAGAACTTCTTATTGCACTTCTAAAGCAAACCATAGAAGACAAAAACATGAAAATAATTGAGTTAGAGGAAAGTGTAAGTTATATGGCTAATGATATTGTATATAGGAAGGTATTTGAAAACAAGTATTATCTATTGGAAAAAACATTGTCTAGCCTAGAATTAAATATGAATGACTCAATGGCATATAGGGATGAGTTGCTTAGAGATAGTGATTGGAAATATCTATTGCAGATAAGAATAAAAATATAGCGGAGTTGCAAAGCCAAGAAAGTGATATAGTGATAAAGGAGATGTTGAACACTATTGATGATTCATTCATTGATATTGATAGGTTTTCTTTTCAATTGAAACATTTAAATATAAAAATTGATGATTTGAAAGCTAATGAAATAAATATGCTAGAAAAGAATCTTGAGGAGCATGCAATGGGGGATGTGCATTGTAGTGAAGCATTGTAATGCTTTGTAAAGGACACCATCATATTACTTCTATGATTCATTTTAAGACTTTAATTATATTGAATCTTGAATGATAGACATTTGTAATTCTAAATTTTCTACCATGTGAAAATATGTATCTACATGTATATTCTCTAGTTGTTGGTCATTATGACAATATTGATTTACAGTTACTTAATTAAGTATTTAGTAATAATTTAGTTCATGTATTAAAATATGTTTAGTGTTTACTTCATGTATGCACTCACTGTCTTAATGAGATGATGTACCCCAACTTATCTATGTAAGCATGGCATAATACTCAATTTTTTATCTATAAAGAGCAGTACAATTGTTTGCAAGCATGGCATAGTAACTTTCTTTTGTTTTCAATTTGTCTCAATCAAGACTTGGGGTTTTAATAATAATGGACTCTTGTGGTAAAATACAATCTTTGATGTGGCCCTAGAGTGCATACCTCCTATAAACACTCTTTTTATCCTTTTTGTTCTTAATGCATGTGTATGGAGAGCATTCCATGTTTCTACTATCCTAGAGACAAAAATGGTGGAAAACATTTTAATTCAAATGAGCCAATAGTAATTAGAACACCTTGTCATGTAAATATCATGTGAGATATAAGGTGATACATCTCATATTTTTGAACAAGAAGAAATGACAAAGTAATATTACAGTAACATTATGGCAATCTCATGGAGAGTTTTGGGATGGCCAAGGACAGTCTTATAAACAAGTATGGCATCAAAATCAAGGACTATATTGAGGAAAATGGTACCAGAAAGAAGTGGAAAAAACTTACTGTAGATAGAAATGATCTGAAACAAATTAATTCCTCCCTTCAAGATCATTTAGAACTTATTCCATTAAGTCAGATGGATTCCAAGGATGAGTTGGTATGGATTAACTCCAATGATGGGAATTACTCTGTCAAAACTAGATACAATAACTTCTTTCATTGTAATCATACGAGTTCAATTGGAACAGATTTGGATGTCTGATTTAACTCCCAAAATAAATTTTTTCCTTTGGCTGGCTATCAGAGGTAGAATTCTTACCAATGACAATCTGATGAAAAGAGGATTAATAATCCCTAATAGGTGCCATCTTTGTAAGAAATATTTTGAGGATATCAGCCACCTGTTTATACATTGTGAGTATGCCACTAGATTATGGAGTTTTTCCCTTTCTAAATTTGAAGCTCTTTGGGTGATGCCGAAGGATCTCAATCAGCTATGGACTCATTGGAACCCACCCTTTAAGCATTGTGTTGTTAAAAGGATCCGAAACTGGTTATCCCTCATTTAGTCCGGAGAATATGGAAGGACATAAATGATATTATCTTCAGAAACAGAAAGCAAAACTACAAACTTAGTATTGGGAAAATTTCTAATGGTATCAAAGAGAATATTGCTGGATTTAAACCCCCCAAGAACAAGAGATATCCAGAAAATGAAGAATACATTCTTTCCAATCGCGATTGGATCAATCAATAGTTGAAACATTCCCGGAATAGCATTGATAGATCTTTGATTAAATGGCATCCTCCTGATCTAAATTGGTATAAGTTGAACTTTGATGGGGCTTCTAAGGGAAACCCTGGGAATGCGGCAGGGGGAGGAGCGATACGGGATCATAAAGGCAATCTAATAGCTGCGTATGCTGGTAAAATGGGAATTCAAACTAATCATTTTGCTGAAGCTTTATCTGCCCTTTGGGGTCCGAGAATTACCCAGGCAAATAATATTCAGAACCTCATCATTGAAGGAGACTCCCTAAATATCATTAATCTTCTTAAGCAGTGCTCATCTCCAAGCTGGAGCATCAAGGATTTTATTGCAGAGTCCATAAGTATTAGTCATACTTTCAATAACATCAGGATCATGCATACCTACAGGGAGGGTAATAAATTGGCGGATGTGCTGGAAAATTATGGCATTAATGTTAACCTTACAGTTTGGGACAATAATAGCATCCCTAAACAGCTTCAAAACAGCATTCAGGCGGAACTCCATACGTAAGCAATATCTTGAAATGAGTTATGAATTTTGGGTGTGGATCAAAAATACTCCCACACGTGTTGATTTAAAGTATTGGTTTATGCAAATCATGTCTAATAATCAAGATAGTGTGAATCATATGGGGAATTTCAAGTGGAGATACACGGTTTTGAAAATCATGCATGCGAGACTACATTGTGGATCATTAAAAGGTGGATTCAAACCTCCACGGAACCGAAGGCGGTGATAAAGTGATTGATGGTAGGGAGCGGGCTATTCTCACACGCGTTTTTCAGCAGGCTCAGATCAGCAGACACGCAGCCGATCGTGGGAATAGCAACGGCTCTCATTTCCATTTTTGTGTGGATTACTATAGCAAAAAGTGGACTGGCTTTAGCAATCAGTTAGGAATTAGTTGCAAACAGTTTCGAAACAGAGAAGATGGGGGGTCCTCCTTGTCAAATTGAGCCTAGTGTGGACCCAGACTGGAAAGACAATATTGAGCTGTGGAGCATTCTTAGCAAGGGTGGCATAACAAACTTCATGGAAAAAGTTCAGGGGCATGACCAGAGCATCTCTGTGCGTTTTGCAAAGGATTGGAAGGAGAGGACAGTGGATTATGGGGGTAGAAGGTCTTAATCAATGAAGAGCTTATTGCTGAAGCGACCGGCCTTGGCTTGGAGGGCTTCAGATTCTTTAACAAAAGGGTCGATAGAGATGTGGAAGAGAGAAGATTTGTTGAGGGAGAGGAGAAACTGACCCACATAACAGCGGGCCTGCTTGTTAGCTCGATCCCTCCGCCATATGATGAAGTAACCCGCATGATGATACAGTTCATCTCCTTGGAAGGAAGGTTTGTCACTGTTCCTGTGAAACACCTTATTTTTCTTAATCATTTTCGTAGGGATCGTCTGGTTTGTTTCCCCCATTACTTGCTGAACTCTCTTGAGCGCTCCATTCTTGAGTTTCAAAAGCATTCCCGGTGGTTCCTTTGCACCAAGGGCTCATTTTGTTGTTACACAAATGTTGTCTCCTCAAGTTTCCTGGTCTCCCATCCTCCCCTAGCTCGATTCCCCCTTTGCCGAGCTCTGCTGCTGCCAGCCCTATTTCTCCTTTCTCTGCCCCTGCCACCGCTGCAGTCACCCCCATGCCGGCCGTTCAGGATTCTTCTCCCGTTCCCCCTTCTGATGCTCCCGCCCCCCACTTGGCCTCTACCTCATGGAGACCGATTACCAGGGCTTCTAGGAAGCTTAACCTTGAGACCCTTGCTGTGGAGAAGGGTTCTCATGAATTTGAAATTTCTCATGACCTCCTGCATATCAGCAGTGCTAGCCCCTGGGAAGTGCAATTGGAAATCCCTACAAAAAGGCTGGAAGCCTTAGAGGCAGATATGAAATTTTTAAAGGATGAAGTTAAAAACTTGACAAAATAGAAAGGAAAGAGGAAGGAGGAGGAGGAGGATGTGGACAGCAACCAAATTGAAGATATATACAACAAATTACACTCCTTGGACTCTCGCTTAGGGAAGGCCAAGACTAGGCATGATTACAACATTGCCATCTTTAGGGTGATTGAGGAATTTATCGAACAACACATTAGAAGTGTCTCCAACCTAAGCGGAGTGTCGGCAACTCTTTGGGGTACTGATAAGGAAAGCAAGAAGACCTTAGAGCAGCTAGATTCTAATGACGCTGCCCATATGACTACTTTGGGTATGTTTAAATCCTAGAAGAATATCAAAACCATCATAGACAAAGCTACTAGGAAGTAGCTGCAGATGATTTTGCTGTCCTTGTTTGTTTTTTTGCTTTTTTTTACGGAACCCTTACTGCTTTTTTACAGTAATTTTGTTGTTCTGTCTCATTTTGGTAGCTATTTTTTAGCTACTTTGAGCATCATTGTAACATTTGGATTCTGATCCTTTTCACTCTGGTTCTCTTGCTTATCCTGGCTTTTAGGCCTTCTTTTGTAATCAAGGGTATAGTCCCTTTCAAAAAACTATTTGCCAATAATAAAAAAACATTACAAAAGAGTATAGCAATGATGAAACAAAAATCTATACGATAGAAATAAAAATATGGAACTCATTACCTGACATAATATAAAAATTGAAACCCACTTATGCATGATGCTAAGATAACACACTCAACTACTAATACTTTCCACATGGCATCCCTAGATTGGAATTGTTTCTGCGAATTGAAATGATCAATAAAAACTCTATTTCTGATCTACATAGAGAAGTACAAGAGTTTTTGCATGCATGACATAATAATTTCCATATGTCATCCCTAGATCAACATGTTTTCATTGATATGATTAGTACTACAATCTTTGCAAGCATGGCATGATACTCAATTTCTGGTTTATAAAAAGTAGTACAATTTTTTACAAGTACGGCATAGTAACTTTCTTTTGTTTTCAAGGGTCTCAATAGACTTGGGGTTTTAAGAATAGTGAACTTGTGTGGGACAATCAAATGCTCTATGAGGCCCTATAGTGTAGGCCTCTTGTAAATGAATTTGTTTATCCTTTTTTGTTCTTGATGTATATGTAAGGAGAGCATTTCCTATTTCTACTATCTAGAGACAAAATTTGGTCGAATCTATAACGCCCGTTATTTGGTGAATAATCTTCTATCATTTTACTTGTTAATATAATATAAGATCCTATTCATCAAAAAAATGGTGGAAACTAATTTTATTCAATTAATCCAAGAGTAATTAGAACCCCTTATCATGTAAATATCATGTAAGATGTAAGGTGATACATCTTAGATTTCTGATCAAGAACATGTGACAAAGTAATATTACAATAACTTTACAAGAGTATAGCAATGATGAAACAAAAATCTATGAAATTGAAATTAAAAATACTTGAACTTGTAAACACAATAAAATATGGAAAATGAAACCCCAAAGTGATGCGTAATGTTAAGTCAAGACACAAGAGTATAGCAATGATGAAACAAAAATCTATGAAATTGAAATTAAAAAATATTGAACTTGTAAACACAATAAAAGATGGAAAATGAAACCCCAAAGATGCGTAATGTTAAGTTAGCACACCCGATTAGCAATACTTTCCATATGTCATCCCTATATCAACATTTTTCCATCAATTGAGATGATCAGTACATAATACTCTATTTTTTTATCTACATAGAGCAATACATTAGTTGTTTGCAAGCATGGCATAATACTTTCCACATGTCATCCCTAGATCAACATTGTTTTAATGAGATGATTAATACTACAATCTTTGCAAGCATGGCATAATACTCAATTTCTTATCTACAAAGAGCAATACAATTGTTTGCAAGCATGACATAATAAATTAACATTGTTTCCATTAAATCAACATGAAGGAAAAATAGTTGCAAACATACACACATAAACGTTTTTAATAAATTAAATAACTTAATAGTGGAATATGATAAATATTTAGCCACACTTGTTGCAAATAATAATTCAGAATAAAAATTTGTATAAATTTTCAGAATTTGTCTCATATTATATACTTTCATAGTTAACTCTATATGGGGGCACCAATCCTCATTCCTAGTCCATAACAGTTATAATTTTATTCCCATTGGTGCACATCCCAAGAAAATGACATAAGCACATGAAATTATAGGCTCATATGAAGATAACGAAATTTGAATGTTGGTCTCATACGCCACTTTCCTAGAGGTTGGGTCTAATTAGCTGAACCTAAAGCTGCATAAAATCTATTAAAGAACATTGTCCATGTATAGAAAATTTCTTCTTTCAAATTTTCATAACCTTCCATAGTGAACTCTAGTGAATTATTACACTTAACAATATCATGTGGCATAAAATGCATAGCAATAAGTTCATAGGTAACCATGAAGCTTTCATTTAAACATGGTATTTCCACAAAAAAATCATTGTGAATCATGTTGTGGAAACTAAGGTGATTGAAAACTTTGTTTGATAAAAGGTGAATATTGTGACGATGCACTCGATGTGGTTGCAAGACTCCAAGGTATGAAGGTAATGCATTATGTATACCATATTTTATAGAGGCAATTAATCTATTATTGATGATGTCATCATCACCTTTCATTTCCAAAAGCTAGAAAACTATGTGATTTTCATCAATTTCAGTGACAAAATGAAAAAAATCCCCATTCGATAGGTGGGACCCCACCTTCTAATAGAGCTAACAGTAAAAAATATCAAAAAAACCTACACCAACAAACAGAGCACATAACATTAGTAAACAATTCATTATTATGAATGTTACATCAAACTCCATCATAGATCAGAAATAGAGCTAACAATAAAAAATAGCAATAGAACTTGCACCAAAAAACAATGCACATAACATTATATAATTCATTGATATGAATATTGCAACAAACTCAATCATAAATCAAAAATTGTGAATTATAAAATGAACGATAGTGTTCATGATATTATTTTTCAAGGATCGTATGGAACCTCGTGCACATTGAATAGATTACACTCCAATGGTGATGTGAATGCCCCATGTAATCAACAGAGTAAATTGAACACAAAGGAAAATCAAGCCTAAAAGAATAGTTCTACTCATACTCATAGATCGAAATAAGAAGGTACATATATAGGAGTGTTGTGTAACTCTCGTGCAGGACACATAGACACATGAAACCCTAATTACACCTAATGACCTATGATCACACTAAGCAAGATGATTCACCATCTGATGTGGAAAAGACGTCGAGTAATGAAGAGGCAAGTCACATACACCAACACATCTCCTTCATCAAAGATGAGGTAGTGGTCATGACAAGTTAAAATAGAACAAGAGCTCCCGCAAAAAAAAAAAAAGGATGTGTCCAATGGGGCCCAAAAAATAAAGTCCTAATAAGGTACCCATGTAAAAACAACATCTCTATTGAAAAGAAGAGGAGAAAAATGGGTCCCGAAAAATAGGCCTGATGAGGTACCCATGCATAATAAATATCTCAAGTAATGGAGGAGATCCACAAGGGAAAACCATCTACTTATAAGAAATAAAAGACTCACCTAAACAACCTAAGAAATATGCATCAAATGGGGCCTAGAAACTAAAGGTCTAATAAGGTACCCATGTACAAATGGCAATTTTTCTATAAAAAAAGATGACAAGAAGAAGAGAGCTATCCAGTTCTCTAGAAGATACAACTACTTGTATCCATCCTATATCCTCGTAATAATCCTCCCGAGTGAATGTGAACCAAAAGTAGAAGCAAAGGAGAGAGAACCACCATGGAAGGGTGAGTGAAACCACATGGTATGGTTCTTATCCAAGGAACTAGTGTCCACAAGTAAGGAGGAAGTATCAATATCTCCAAGAGGGAATGGTGAATCTTAAACAACAACGAAGAATGAAAGTGGTGTCTCGTGAATCGTGAAGAAGAGTACCCGAGTATCTAATGAGTCTTAAATCGTAATGTCTGGTTCTTGAAAAGTATATAGAGGACCAAAATTAGGTGGATCAAGAAATAACTCCTCAAGATGTGGAAGATAAAAGTGGATGGTGGAGGTGGGTCCCCATCACTATGGAAATCAACCAATCTAAAAGAAGTCATCATCATCAAAAGTAAGCTCATAAGTATCATCAAGTACAAGTGTGTTAGATGAAGAATATAAAGGAGGAACAAAGTGAGAAAAGGAGTAAAGCCAAGTGTGATGATCAATTGTACAAACTGCAATGATAGTGTCACTATGTAGCTCTCTAACATAAACAAAATCTGGAGTGAACTCAACCCGCAGGCCCTGACCAAGGTGAGTAATCTGATAAACTGAAAGGATATTAGTTGTAAGTGATGGAATACTAAGAACATTGTTAAATTTTCAACCATCCACTTCAACAGACCCTCTCCCAAACATCGGATTAGAAGTGTCATCAACCGATCGAATAGAAGGCACAAACACATGGTTCTAATGAAGCAAACTCTATGTTTGATGAGGCCATATGATGAGATGCACCCGAGTCAATAACCCATGTAGGAGTAGGTGACATAACTACAACTAAATCTCTTCCATTTGTTTTCTCCTTAGTTAATTCGTTTTTTACTTCTCTTTCCTCTTTTTGTTGTCTTTATCCTTAGAACATTTGTGATTTGATGAAGATGGCTTGAGAGGCTCGGAAATCCTATATTGTTCTTCTCAAAAAGACTCGTGAGGAGATCAATATTTTTCTTCAAAAAAAATTCTTCATCACGCCTACCAGTGGAGTACCCACATTTGATCCATTATTTGGGAGTTTTATAACTAGAATAGGAAGTGGAAGAGTGTATTTTTGCGGTGGATTGGTCTTTTTAATTCTTGTGATCATTGTTGCTCTGTTTTTTTCTTTTGATGCCTTTAATTTTTCATGACTTGCAATAAGAGCATGGGATTTAGTGGATTTTAGGGTACCCATTTGAATTAGTTTATCTTGTTCCCTAGTCAAATCAGAAATAAATTCATCAAATGAGGGCATAGTCCAACTTACACCAAGTGCCCTTTTGTAGCATGGAAGGTAGAGACAAAACTAGAATAGTCGGGACCAAGTTTTGCAAGGATGGAAAGTATGAGTTGTGAGTCCTTTTTTTCAATTGCACAATCTTTTAATTGCAATTTTAGAGATTTGAATTTAGTGAAGAAGTCCTAAAGGGTGTCAAAACTACTAGGGCTGAGACTAATCAACTCATTTTCCATTTCATTCCCTCTCATTTCATCTTGTTTCCCAAAAATAATTTCTAAGGAATCCCAAACTTCTTTGGGTGATTTGGTTATGTTAATATGAAAGTGCATTTCAGTGACATAGAAAGACACAAAATCCCAAAAGCTTCATCACATTTTTCAAACCACTTTTCTTTCTCTACAACATTTTTGGTTCAACTTGTAATCTCATAGTTATCCGATAAAGTTTGTGTTTTCGCAAGGTGATAGATACATCATCTTTCCATTCATTGTAGTTAAAGGGAGTAAGAAAGGGAGCCGAGTTGATATCCATGGCAAATAAGAGTAATCAAAGAAGAAAATGGAAAGAAAGGAACCACAAAAAAACACCCCCTGGATGAGGCACTTTATAAGTAGTGTGTTGATTACACCCAATTGTTCGTGTGACATGAGACAGTTGGTCACTTACCATGTAATTGGTGAAATATTACACGAGCATGGAAACCACAATAAGCTCAGTTATATGCAACAAAATACGGTAACACACACAAAAGAAAGCAATAAGGGAAAGGGAAAGAATGAGGTTCTCTTTCCGTAAGATTGTGTGTAGATGTGCTCACTAACCCGCAAGCAATAAGAAGAGTAATTACAATCAAGAATGACTCGAAACAAGTTGAAAGGACCTCTAGCATGCAAGAAAAGGCTCCCATAAGGTGGAAAATAGATATGAGGGGTGCTACACACTCTAGCAAAACCTTAGTTGCAAAAAACGTCCAAGAACGCTAGAAATTGCACTTTAAATTTTCTCAATTAGTCTAATTTAAATATTAAAAGGAATAAAAGTGACAATAACGTTATAAAACAATAAAACCCACTAATTAATTAATATTAAAGAGCTAATTAAATTTAAAATCCCCAATTAATTAAGCCTCTAAACTTTAATTTAAAAAGAGATCACCTTTAAAACTAGTGTTAGATCCTAATTTAATAAATTAAGACCTAAAAATATTAACCCCGTGTTTTATTAAAAACACCAACCCTTTTAAAAATCAAACACACCGCATTTAACAAAAAACAATGTTAAAAAATTACTAAACAAAGTTTAAAAGGAAATATAGGAAGATTGGTTTGATTGCGCCGTCGATGAGGGCTCGTTTAAGGTGGGCTTGATCAACCGATTGATGAGATAGGTGGGAAGAGTTGTTAAAGGGCTTGAGGTGCGTGGAGCTCGAGGCTTGAGGAGGTTATCGGGTGACTCAGGATGTGGACTGATTTGAAGGGATCGAGTGAGTAAAACGCAAACTGCTAGTTAGGTGGGAATAAGCTAGGCATGGTCAAGGGAAATGTTGGAGGTGCATACTGGGTCCCACATTTGCACGCAACAGCTTGGGGAAGGATTCAATGTTGAAGGAAAAGTGAGGCCAAGGATGGAGAAAATGGCATAGTGAACTATCACGAGTCCAAGGGCGAGCGGGGCCGAAGGAAAACGAAGGTACTGCAGAATCACACAATGGGTCGAGGTAACAATGCAAGAGGGCTCACAAGCCGAGCAAGGCAAAAACATGGCTCTCTTTGCAATGCAAACAAAATAACCTGGACTAACTCGACGTAGAGCCCAACCCGACACGAGCTTCAACTTGTTTGGAAAAATGCAAAATAGACCTACAAAGGCAAAACAGAACACCCAAACTTGTTAGTCTAAGGGATAACCCAACTCGGCAACTAAAAAAGGAGCTCGGGCAAAAAACAATGCAAGGAAAAGATAAAACGAAGCTCGTAAGAAGCAAATTAACTCGAGTCTTGATTCAAAAACGTAATGCAAAATCAAACCAACATGTAATGTAAAACTCAAGTGAACAACTTAATGCAACAACACAAGAAGGTTACCCAACTCGCATGTCAAAGAGCCAACATCAACATAAAAATGACTCTCCGAGTCAGCCCCATTCGATGCACAACAACCACTCTTTGGGAGCTCATCAAGCTCTACAAGAACTCAACCTAGTTGAGAAAGGAGACATGCAAGAGGATGCAAAAACCAACGAAAGGAGGCAGGCAAAGCTAACCAGAAAATAATTACAATAAAATTTACACCTTTAAATGAAAAATAAATTGTTAAACTATATTGTACAACCTACCTCCAATAGATCTTTTCCTCCAAAGTTAGTTACAACTAGCTAGATCTGCAAAGAAAACCTTGAAACCTACACATGTACAATCGAAAAGCAGCACAAACTCCAAAAATGAGTTTGTTAAACTTGTTAACAATATTCCAAAGAATTATCAAAAACTTATATGAGAATCACAAAAATTAAAACAAAAATAATCAAGAACCGAAACAAACTAGTGTATGTTTACCGAACAACTACTCTTAATACCATGTGATATTGTTCTCATGAGGATCAATACGGAACCTCATGCACATCAAAGAGGTTGCACTCTAACGGTGACATGAATGCTCCAAGTAATCAACAAGAGTAAATCAAACACAAAGAACAAGCAAACATGAAATAATAAGTCTACTCATACACAGATCGAAATAAGAAGGTACGTATATGGAGTGTTGTGTAACTCTCATGCATGACATGTGGACACATGAAACCCTAATTACACCTAATGACTTATGATCTCGCTAAGTGAGATGAATCACCATGTGAGGACAAGACGGCGAGTGACGACAAGGCAAGTCACATACACCAACAGTAAAATTATAATAGCATACCATCAATAATTTATGTTGGTATTAGTAACCCATATTTTGAGTAAAACACTTCGCATGAATGTAAATTAACACCCTTAAGAAATTTGGACCTCTACCAATAAATCCTCGAGGCTCTCAAAAAATATTACCCAACAAAAAATTTATCCAATCGAACAATTTGCTAAATATTGTAAAACTTCTAAAGGACATGGAATGCTCAATGAGGCTTCTTAAGATAAATAAGATGAATTTTCATAATAAATGTGAACATACATGTCTGACTTAATGGTAAAATCTACTGGATTTGAGGTTGGTATCACAAGCCCCTCTAAATAAATGAATTTCTTCACATCAATTTTCAAAAGATAGCCTACTCTCTCTAATGGGGAAACATCTAAATTAGATCTCATGTAATACCCTTGTTTAATTACTCCAACATTCTTATCTATTTTGTCATCAAATGATTCCAAATCAGTTACATTCAAGAGAGGTTTTATTTCACAATATGAGGGATGGTGTAGCATAAGCTTTCCCTCTTCATCTGCATAAACCATATGCACAAGAAAACAATTGTGCATATTTTCTGTCCACGAATCATTCATACCAAGAATATAAAGGTTCATCGTCACAACTATCTAGTTGTATCAACTCAAGGTTTCTTCCGGAGACTCATGAATAACACTAAAAATAACTACATCTTGTGAACCATATTCGTTATCTTTAAGAAGAGAAACAATATCAAATGTTGGTACAAAGACTTTTCACATAATGGTTGTTTAGACGAGCATGAAAATAGTACGGCATGGGATTTTTATCTGCTTTAATTATTGGATCGTTATTAGTGGAAGATGGAATGTTATTATCAAAGGAATATTTAGGGTCTAGCAATGAGGTTCTTGACTTATTTTGTTGTTGTAAATATTTGAAAAGAGTAGCATCATCTTCAATCTCATTAGTAGCCACAAATGATGAATATTTGACAATTCCATATTTAGCAACAATGTCAATTTTCTGTGATTGCTTCTTATGTTAATAAAACTCATAGAGAGTCGCATTATTTGAAATCTCATTACCTTAAACTCTATCACAATTACTAGCATAACATTTTGCACCAAATTGAAGTGCTTCCTCAACAACTTCATGTGACAATTGAATGCTTGTTAAGGGTAGCAATTGATGTTGTTTTGAATTACTACCCATGACTAATCACAAGCAAAGAATAAAATTCAATCATTACATTAAGGATTAGGTTAAAAATTTAATCATGTTCATTTTTTCCCAAACGAAAAAAAAAATCATTAAAAAGGAATCTTAAGCTTAAAAACACCTCCATAGAATAACATTTTGGATCAATCAAGTGCAAGATTTTTTTCAATATGCAAAAATTCAACATTTAAAAGAATGGGGAGAAATTTAACTTGGTGAGAATTGAAGAACAACTTTATTCTATTTTTGGATTAGGAAACCAAAAACACAATGGCCAAGTTTTGGTGTGTATTATAAAAGACAAGCAAAGATAAACCCAATAACATTGCCTTTGTTATGTTTGTATGAAATGATCGCCAAACATAATACAGAATTTAAGGTTTTTTAAATCAAAAATTAGTGAAACAACAATTAAAAAAAATAACCGAACAATGAGATATACCTAGAATACAAATAATATTGATCAATCTCTCGATGTAGAAATGTATATGAAACAAAAATAATAATTGAAATTCACATATTGCCAAAATCAATTTTTCATTAAAGAAAATGAAAAACTAACAAATGTCACAACATACTTGTGAATATGTGAATTTGTGTTGGCTCTAGGATTTTGGTGGACATCTACCATGGATAGTAATTTTTAATTTTGGTTTTGTTTTTTTACAAAAAAAAAAATTATTTGGGGGTGTTTGTTGGTCAAACATGCACCCATGTCTCAAATCTTGGAAGGGTCAAGCTGTTTGAGACCAAAATGGAACCGTCCCCAAGTTGTGCAACCTTGTGTGCTTGGGATGGATCTCTAAAGAAGGCCAGTTCTCTATATATTTCTCACTGCTACGCTACTACTACTCCTAGTGTTGGAAGGGGAAACTAAGCTAACAATGCCAAGGGACCAGGGATAGAAGGATAACATGAAAGGAAACCTACACTAGAAGGTGATAGCACCAGAAAAGAGGGATGAACACTATTTGTTCTGAGTGGGAATGAAAGGAAATGCATGAAAGGAGGCTAGGCATGAGTAGCACAACTAAACACGTATTTACCATATCGTTCTCATGGAACACAACTAAATAAGGAACTGCAAGGGATGTGAAATGGCACAACCAACACACAACGCAAAAGAAAAGGCAAGAAGAAGGAATGCAAACACATTAGGACAAAGAATAGTCACAAAACGATGCTTCTATTACTTCCGGAAATGCATAGAGTGTTATAATGGTGAAGGAGGTCGATATCCACATGTAAGAGCCAGATCTAGAGGTTTGCAACTCAAAATACATAAAATATGAATTCCTTAGCAGAATGTGTAAGGATCTAGAGTGTCCAACGTTAATAATGAGCCCAGCTCTTACATTTATAGATGAATCTGTAGAAGGAGAAAAGGAGGAAAACCCAAATTTGAAATACAACCACCAACAAGAGGCATTCAATGCCTGTAAATCCACCTAAGAATCTATCATATGTGCTTCCCTAAACCTATTTGGTGTGTTGAAGAAGGAAGAAGGGTGAATCAGATTAAATCGGGTGGTTGGAGCAATCAAATCTACTCATCAATTCTCATAGAGACGTTTTCCCATTTCTCACCTACCAAATCCACCAAGAATTTGAATTTGAATGTCTAGCATTATAGTTGATGTCAGCATCTCTCTAAAAATTCTAGGCGTGCACGGATTAGAGATCTCGTAACAAAAGATATGGTCATCACAGATGTTAGAGCTGCCACACATACGCAAGCAAGACACGCGCGCGCATGAATTGGCTGAAATGATGGCCAACTGTGTAAATATTTATCATTTTTGCCACGTGTTAGTCATTGATTTACAAGGATTTGGTGCCCTATTGGTGTGCTTTAGCTGGTTGTGTGTGGCACACTCAAGCATGTCATAAGGTGACCTAACACATAAGGGTGCAAAGGAGGGTGCGAGGGAAGGGCACGTGGGAGAAAACAAAGGAAGGCATAGAGAAACACATGTGCGACGTGTTGGTACCCAAATTTGTTCTCCTTTTTAGTCTGAGCAGCATCAAAGATATGGCATGAAGCTTGAAGACAGATAGATCATGATGTATGTCGTTTTATAGCCAGAATGTGATCTAACTAAAGCACTCGATTTGTGGAGAGATGGATAGCACTCAAATAGGACTTAATCTTGTCCTAACTATTTTAGGTTGTGCTTTTCAACCAACGTAAGAGGACCTATTTTGTAACCCTCAAATGGTGAAGGAGATGAAGATGTCCCTTAATTTGTGCAAGTAGTATGAAGGGGCCTTGGGAAAATATGATCAACACTTCAAATCTGACTTTCACAAGTTGTCACTTCTAGATTATGGAGATATTTTCAATGCAAGGCAAGGGTTACTGAAGACATTTTGAAATCCTAATATGTTCTGCATACTTTAGCAAATGGATTTTGATCTTCTGTGGGTATACAAGTCAAAACAGGGGTAAAACAGGTGGGATAAGTTGTTTAGAATGATTTTTGGTGGGATATTGACAAGACAAACTTGATTATGCCAGATCTTTGACAACCTCTACAACATTTGAACAACTATCAGATAAAATGCTTCAAAACATTTAGGATGTTCTTTCAACCAGAAGAGATACACAAATGGAGGCCCAGGTTTGCACTCTTCACACAATATTTGAGACCTCAACACAAAAGCTTGAGTTAAAGGACTCAATTAAACATCAAAATCTCTTATCAAATCACGCCTAAGGTACCCCCAAAGGCTTACAAGAAATCTCTGTCAACAAATGAAGGTGAAGTGATTTTAAACTACTTATTTTCAATGCCAGATGAAAGCTCTTCTGACAAATGAAATTGCAAATGCCACTAAACTATCAATAAGGATGAGATTTGTGTGATTCCTAAAGATTTCAATGCAAGATTGCAACAAGAACAAGGAAAATTGTTTGTAGACATTTAAACATGATAATAGACATCATATTGCCCAAAATAACATAGATTAATTCAAAAGCTTGTTAGATTCATCAACAGGGGAGAGTTTCAGGAACAATCTCAGAGCTGTGTGATGGCTATACACTTGTAACCAACTCAACATGAATGAAGATCTAACACAGAAGACATTAACCAAGTTTTTTGGAGGGTTTCTCAGAAGATGAGCTTCTCTCAAAATTTTCTCATGATTTTCAATTTCCCGACCTTTTGCATGTCTCAAAACATGTATTATATATCTCTCTATTACATTTGATCCTTCTTTCCCAAGAAAAGAATATCCGATGGCATCTTAGTTTGTTACAAATTCACTCATGACTTTTTGAAAGTGACACTTAACCAATTTTGCGAGGAGGAGATGCCAGGCATTCAAAAAAGCAAATTATTACAAATCTTCATCATTCCTTGTCATGGGAGCATGTATTCTTCCTTTGGCGCCCGCAACATCTTCCTCTTCCATCATTTCACCTTTACACTTTCCAAATTTGCCTCTGCAACTTTTGGATTTGGTATTTCACGTTTCGCTCGAGCTCGAACAAAATTTCATTTCAAAAGTACCTCAAATCTGCAAATTGAATTTTCAAATTGATTCCATTGATCCTTGAAGGCAAAACGACATGAATTCACCAAAAAATTGGTGAAAATTGATGCAAAAATCGCATCTCCAAGCTTCTTGGAGCTCAAATGGTGGCCAAACTAAAAATGCACAGTTATTCTGCTTGATTTTCCTTTCTCCCTTCAATCTGAGCCCTCCACGTGTCACAATGTGATTGAAATGGGCTTGGGATCATTTTTTGACATTTCAACACTTTTGGAAAAATGTAAAAAATTGACATTTTTCTCCGCCCCTCCGCCCTTGAGATTTGGCGCTGACACATGGCACAATATGATTGGATCTCGGGGTCGCGGCTCAATTTTACACATTTCCACCTTTTTTGGAAAAAGGAAAATTTTCACAATTATCCCCGTGGACCTACACCTCCGCTTTTGTCCCTGACACGTGTCGGTCGCTAATTGGCTACGGGCTTGTGTTCCTCCTTTTGATTTCTTACCTTTATAGGATAAAAGCTAAATTTCCCACACAGACCCAATGCTCTGAATCCCTTCTTTTGATCTAAGCCATACACGTGGCTCAATCGTGACCATTGATGGAGCTACGGCCCCATTTTGCAATTTTAACCCTTTATGCCAAAATGGGAAAAATCTCAAGTTTCCCCGAGGCCCGAAGTTCCGCCTCTGACCCTGCCACGTGTCCAATCCTGATTAGCCTAGCGAACCCGTGCCCTTTTCACAAATTTTGTTCCCATTCACCAAAAGAAAAAAATTCTAAGTCCTCCGCCAGCCTTCCATCCCGCTTTTGATGAAAACATGACACATGTCCACCTCTGATTCGTCGAGGGCCTGCGCTCCAATTTTTTACCTTAACTCCTTTTCACCAAAGGAAATTTTTCCACCATGCCTCCACAGCCACCCCCTCCACTATTTTGAATTTTCTAACTGCCACATGTCACCCTCTCGATTGGTCGAGGGCTCACGGACCTACGGGGATAATTTAGACTTTTTCCAAAAACACAAAAATGCTAAGTTGCTCGAGCAGACCTACCGAATCTTGTCCAACCACAAACGGCCACATATGAGAAGATGTTTGAGCTAAAATTTGACGAGCAAAGGATGTCCGTATGACCATCAAAAATGCAAAAATTGCCAGCGACGCCCATGAATGCTGAAGATGAAATTGACAAGCAAATGATGTCCTTCTGACCGTCAAAACACAGAAAATGCCAAGGATGCCCTAGAATTTGATTTTTTCACTAAGGACGACAAATTTCTCGAAATTGAACCAACTAAAACATGTTTTCAAAGCATTTTTTATCATGGAATTGGATTTTCAATGGCATATAAGTATAAAACGAACAATTTCGAGCTCCAAAGGCCGGAAAACATGGGAAAATGGTAGAGGTGTTTGAATAGGAAAAATTAGGGCAAAACGTAGGGCAAACTTAGAGATTCCTCAAAATGGTGCAAGAATGGAGAAAAAATGAACAACTCAAAGCATTTAAACACAGATACGAGTTGTTTTTCATCAAATTCGAAGGATGGGAAAATCCAAAGCCATTTTTCTCATAAACAGGGAAAAACACACTTCTCCTTAGCAAATTAGGGCAAGGTAATGAGTTTGCAAACAATCCAATGCACAAGAATGGAGCTACAACTTCACATCATCGATTTCATGAGGAAAAAAAAATCGAGAACAAAGAGCAAAGGGGAAACATGGCAAAATGGTAGAGGATCAAAATGGGCACCAACACGATGTTCGTGGGGAAATGAGGAAAACTGGTGAACAGAGAACGCATGGTCAAGGTGCAACTATTACAAAGTAATGGGTGTGGCATGCAAGAGGGCCAGGTACTTAGCTAATTAAAGCAAGTGTGAGATGCGCGCGTAGGGTGAAAAAGTTACTCATGAAGAAAGTGAATCCGTAGAAGGTGGGCATCAAGGAGGAGTGGAAGAAAGAGGGAAAGGAAATGGAAGGAGAGAACGAAAGCGCGTAAGGGTGCATGAGAAAAGAAGGGGTGCCAAGGGAAAATTGTAACCTAGGAATTGTGCCAAATTGAAACTGAGCACGCGCAACCTTCAATGAAGAGCTAAGATTCAGAATATGTAGACAAGTTACCCAAATATCTAGGAGAGTTATTTGGATAACAGTTTTGGTGACTTTTGGGGCCATCTACCTACTAGATGAAGGAGATTAGTAGCCTGGAGAATCCATTGGGCATAAAGTCTGCTATGTAATCATGAAACTGCCCCCGTAGTCAGTTAAAGATCATCTCTTGGATCTTATTTTGAATCTTGCAACCGCTGAAAGAAGACATGTGTCCTGGAAGTACCAAAAGAGCACAAGCAAGAAGCACACGAGAAGAAAGAACTATGTTTAAAGAGATAATGTGCACGCACAAGACACTTGGAGGAATTAAAATTACTCTAAGATTTACAAAATGATGCAACAATCTCAATGAAAGGGTTTAAGATAGATCCCATTTATCGGGATCTGCAAATGCGCTCCATCAAGATGAGTTAACTCAAAAGAGTTAGCCTCTTTACAAGGACTGATGATGTATGGGCTACTCCAAAGTGCATCAAACTTTGAATGACGCCCTGGTTTAGCTCAGTCAACATCCCATTTTAAAACCAAGTCCCCAAATTTGAAAGCTTGAGGCTTGGCCTTTCTATCAAACCATTTCTTTTTCTTACTAATGTTGTTCTAGCTTGATCATGGCATAGTTCCTAAGCTCTTCAAGACCAACTACCTCTCATTCTGATTTCTCTCTGGTATGCACCTTCGAATTCCAATTGTTGGGTAAGTGCTAATGAGTTCAACTCTAGCCTCAAAGGAAGGGTAGCCTCCTTGCCATAGAAAAGCTTGTAAAGTGAAGTTCTTATTTCTATTTTGACTTTGATTTTATCTCGCCCAAAGCACGCACGAGACCTTTGTATGCCATTATCTTTGGTTGATGTTCATTGTGCGTTTCATGATTCTGATCGTGGTCTTGTTTATTGCCTCTACCAGAGCATTTCCCTGGGGGTAATAGTTTGAAGAGGCTTTTAGATAGATGCCCAAATTTAGAGCCCAATCAGTTATTTTGGTCTCAAGGCTTTTGCATTATCAGAGATAATGGTTTGAGGAATGCCAAACCTTGTGACTATGCCTTCAAGAAAGTCAAGGATGACTGACTCGATTGATTTCTTGAGTGCGATAGCTTCTATCCATCTGGTGAAGTAATCAGAGTGCCAACACCCACGTGTGTCCAGCGCTTGAAGGCTGATTGATCATACCTATGAAGTCAAGACCCCATTACGCAAAAGTTTGATCCGCTTGGATTGGTCAGAGGGAAAGTGGTTCCCATATTTTCTTTTCCTGCAAATAAAGTGCATTCCTTACATTTTGTGACCCATTTGTGTGCATCTGCAAATAGGGTAGGCCGAACATACCTACCATTATGACTTTCATCGTTGTAGTTTTTGCAAAAAGTGTCCACCGAGATTCCATCATGAAATTTTGCTAACACTTTTTCGGTGTACATGTCATTGATACATCTTAACAAAGCACGCCATCAAGATTTCTTTTGAAGAGAAGTTCGCCAATCAACACATAAGGGATAGATCAGTAACCTTGATATGTCTTCTCTTTGCTTTATTTAAACCAAGAGGGTATGCGCCCTCGAAAAGGAATGTGATCATGTCCTTCATCCAGGTCATATGTGCCAAGATATGTGTTATGCTCAAGTTCTAATGCGCAGGAGGTCCTCATCCGAAATAATGAAGCTTCGTGTTCATTGCGTGTATCCTCAAAGAAATGTGTCTACAGAGCACGTTACCTCTTACCAGTTTTATGGCCTTGATAATCACATCATACTCCATGATTTTGGTCACCTATCATGCTCTTTTCTCACCGATTTCTACTCCCTAATGAATTCTCGACATAAGAGTGGAAGACTAACACCTTGATATGATTGGTGGCGAGCATACTCTTGAATTTCTTGAGCACGTGCATGATGTTGAAGACTTGTTTCTCCATGTGACTATAATTTAGTTCATAATTCTTCAGCTTCAGTCAAGAAGGCCACTGTGTTGTTCTAGCCCTTCTTCATTTTCTTGTGTCAGGAAAGCGTCAACACTCACATCAGCGCCATAAGCATAAAGAATGAAATCCTTGGAATAATTTGGGTTGATGAGTGTTGGTGCACAAGAAATTTCTTGCATTGATTTGTTGAAGCTTTCTCTTCCTTATGTTGTCCATATGAAGGTTGTGTCCTTCTTGAGCATCAAGGTGATAGGTCCAACAAGTCCTACAAAGTTAGGGATAAAACACCTAATAAAGTTGATCTTGCCAAGGAAGGACTGCAAGGCCCTTTTGTGCACTAGCAAGGAAAGAGCTAGGATGGCCGAGACACATTCAGGATCAATTGTGATGCCATCCTTTGAAACCACATGGCCCAAGAGCTTGCCCTGTGCCACCGCAAAATTACACTTCTTGGGGTTAAGAGATACCCCAAACTCTCTACATCTCTCAAAGACTTGTTCCAGGTATGCCATATGATCCGCGCTCTACTTTGAGAATATTGTTATGTCATCAAGATAAACTAAGATGAACTCATTGATGTAACCTTTAAAGGCAATATTCATAAGCGCGTTGAAATGTGGCACCCATGTTTCGATGATCTAAAGGGCATCTTCTTCTCGATATGCATATGTTCCCCATTTGGTTGTAAACGTTGTTTTGAATTGATCCTCTTCCTTGACCAGATCTGATTGAAACCCGAATATCCATCCGGCGTTGAAAACCTTTGTGCACCACCATGGTCTGCAGAATTTACTCCATAGAAGGCAAAGGATAATGATCCTTTAGAGATGCCTTGTTCAAATCTCTAAAATCAATACAGAGTCTAATTTCACCATTCTTCTTACGCACCGGAACCAGATTTACAACCTAGGTAGAGTATTTGATGGGAAAAATAATTTTTGCCTCAATGAGTTTGGATAATTCCTTTCTCATGAGGGGCTCTACCTTTGGATTGATTGGTCACCGCTGCTTCTATCCGACAAGGTTAATACCAGATCCGTGTCAATGGAGTGCTAAGCAATGCTTGAATCAAAACCTTTGAGGTCTTCATACTCCCATGAGAAGATATCATTGTATTTTTGACAGAGAGAGATGAAGGCTTGCTTTTCATCATACACGCAAGCCTTGCTAAGCAGTAACTCTTTCCCGCGCGTAATAATAATTGGGGAGCAGTCTTCTTGTGCAGAGCGCATGTACTTTTCTTCACCTTTGAACTCATCATCAAGGTTAAACAATTGATCTAATGTGACCAACCCTTTAGGCAACTTGTTTTTCTTCAGTTATATCACTTGGTCACCATAGTTGTCATGCAAGTCAGCTTGCATACTTGATGAAAATTTGGCTTCATTCTGGATAAATTAGATGATCTTCGTGTCACTTTGTCAAACACTTGTCGGTTGGTGTTATTGTCTAGAATGGATGGTCTGATCACCATCTTGTTGTGTTGAGCATTTCCTTTGACAAAGTCTTCAAGATGAGAGAAATGTGAAGCAAGAGCGGCCATTTGATCAGCTTCCTTGTTCATTTTATGTGACACCACCTGCAGATT
This sequence comes from Taxus wallichiana var. yunnanensis, assembly GCA_018340775.1. Classification (NCBI taxonomy): domain Eukaryota; kingdom Viridiplantae; phylum Streptophyta; class Pinopsida; order Cupressales; family Taxaceae; genus Taxus; species Taxus wallichiana. Next base: position 590,246,050 of record CM031240.1, read on the forward strand.
TAGAGCATCAAAGCTCTCAAAGAGGTCCCAAACTCTATGCATATAAGCTTTGAAAAGTTTGTTCTGTGGCTGGCATTTGTTCGTAACCGGTGGATAACCAATTCTATGTCCCCAAAGATTTGTAGTGTCTTAATTTTCTTCTTCTCAACAATGAGTAAGCCATGCACTAGTGCTTCATACTCTGCCACATTGTTAGAACATGTGAAGTGCAGCCTTTGCGAGAAGAATAATTTCTCATCTTTCAGGGAAATGAGAACCACTCCTACCCCCGCGTCATTTCTGCTTCTGGATCCATCAAAGTACAACTTCCACATATCCAGTTCAACTTTTTCTTTCTTGAGCACGCGCGACAACATAGCTTCTTCTTCAAGAATGTAGTAAGTACCAAGCCCAGTTTCATAAGCTTCCAATTCTTCAACATATGGATCAAATTTATGGTGCCTCTCCACCCATACATCAAGCACTAAGTCAGGAACAGAAGGTAGAAGAGATTGTTCTTTAGGAACTGAAGCTTGTTCTTCTTGGATTAAACAGTTGGCTTGGAGAGGGGATGGGACATGTGACTCTACATGATAGGAAAATATAGGGTCAGGTTGTATGTTAAATCGGGTACCATACATTGTCTTGAGTATCATATGAGACCAATCAGTAAACAAGTAACCACCCACTTTAGCAGTAAAGTCTCTTGACAAACATAGGGCAAACAAAGGAGGTAGGTCAATGATTGACACATCTTGAGTTATTGTTAGGCTTGGACATGCATGGAGGGTTAACTCAAGATCCTTGATGACTCCTAAGGTGGTGATAGTTGAGCCATCAAGTTGCAGGACTCCTTTAGACAAAGGGCTATATTTCAGACCTAAGACATCAACAATTTTCTTAGGCATAACAAAAGTACTAGTGCTTGAGTCAATCATGCAATTATGCACTAGGTGTTTGCCTATGATCAAGGACATATAAAAGGGTGGGGTTTTAATAGCTTTTCTTACTTGCTTCTCTTCTCCTTCTTGGTAGATATTGATAGAAGTGTGTGGCTTCGCACAATCGGATCAGCGCACAAGGCCAGGCAAATGCGTCGAGCTTCATGCAATAGGTCTCTTTGAGATGGAATGGTCAGGGCATCCCACATTGTGACATTTATGTTTTTTCTCTTCATCTGTCCACAATGCTAAATGGAAGGCCCCTTGTCTTATGTATTTGGGGAACAACATCCCTTCTTGGTTGTTCAAAGCGCGGGAAGCTTCGGGGCTTTAGCTAGAGCAGAGGCTTGACCTACCAAAGGAGGGCGCGCTTCTTCAAAAGGAGCTTTGTGCGGAATTTCTTATGTCATTTGGGATCGTGACTGCGCGCCTAATTCTAACATTCTTTTCTTATGTCATGTGTTGTCTGCAACTTGGGCTTCGCAATCTGTTTGTATCTTCTCGCGGCTTGGTTGATTGCACGAAGTCCTCAAAGACCAAAGAACATCAAATTTGTCTTTGGAGGAGCTTCGGGTATTTCTTGGTTATCTGCTTCATGGGCACTTGTTGAAGGCTCGCAGGCTAAAGCATTCTAGATCATAAAAGCTTGGGCACGCGCAACATTGGCACAATGATATTAACTATGAGGCATGTTACAAGGGAAACACCATTCTGACTCTTGCACCAAATTGTTCTCGAATCGAACAAATGCCCAACTCGCACTGGTCGCTGGAAGAGAAGGCATGGGAGGAACAACTTGCAAGGGCCGTATGTGCATTGGGATGCCATCTATCATTCTGTTGGTTAGGTGCATATCTTTGATTTCCATACTGATTCTCCCAAGGCTGATTGCTTTTACCATGCGCTTTGATTAGAACTACCTCTATAGGCTTGCGCTTGTTGTTTCTCTAATGATACGACCTTGTTTGACAAGTTTCTAATCAGGGCCTTCAACTCTTCATCTTCCTTCGATGCACTAGAGAGTAGGATGTTGAGGCAACTAGTTGCGTGCTTTTCTCAGAACAGGGATAGGGTCCACAAAAGGCTAGGGTGCTTGTGACATTTATGGGAACAAGGGCATAGGCGGTCTAGGAGCTATCTTTCCCGCCTAAATAAGACTATTTTCTGCCCTTACTACAATACTATAAGCAGTTGGTAAGGTCCTACCTCCCATGGATTGGATCATGACTGAGATATCACTATTGAGCACCTTCAAATAATACAGGAAAGCATGTTACTGTAGGTCTTACCACAAGAGGGATTCTGTCCCAAGTCTTCGAAATCTAATATTAAAATCAGTCATTTGCTCATTGGGTGCCCTCCTTGTTGTTGTCAGTTGCTCCACTAAAGATAGGTGATCTAACTTATCTTTAAAGTAATTGCAAAGAGTTATTCCCAACTCATCCCAGGTGGTAATAGATCCAAGTCTCAAGCCTCGTACCATTGAAGTGCTTTACCTTTGAAAGAGGTTATGCAAGTAGCCTAACTACTACATCATCATGTGTGATCAGATAGAGTGAACACACGTTTGTTATATCTTGGATATGTTCTTGAGGGGTGACTTGATTCTCACCAGTAAAGTATGGAATACTCTTGAGTGTGCCATTTGGCATATCATGTTGCATAGCCAGAACCAAGGGACTTCCTCCAGTAAAGTTTGTAAAGTTCCTAAGTGGAGGAGGTAGCTGATGCACCATTGCAGGGCGCGTAGGTTGTCTGCATTGAGGAGGAGTTGAATGGACGCGGCGTGCTCTTGGAGACAAAGATGTGTGCGTGGGCTTTCAGAACGAACTCTTCTCGAGGATAGGCCGGAGGTACTCAAAAGAAACTTCATTCTCTGCACTTCTTGTATGCACTCTTCTCATGAAAGGCTCTCGGATCAAAAAATAGAGATTTGGAAATGTTGGAAGTCACCAAATGTGTTTAAATGAGCCTCCAAAGGCTAAAAATAATAAGTCCACACACCAAATTGGAAGTCAAATACTAAGTCCACACACCAGAACTTAGAGATATGAAATTTAAGCTTTCATTGATTGTCCCATCGGGCGTGCCAGAAATTGTTAGTTGGTCAAACGTGCACCCGCGTCTCGGATCTTGGAAGGGCTGAGTTGTTTGAGACCACAATGGAACCATCCCCAAGTTGTGTGACCTTGCGTGCTTGGGACGGATCTCCGGAGAAGACCAGTTCATCTATATATTTCTCACTCTCGCTACTCCTAGTGCTGGAAGGGGAAACTAAGCTAACAATGCCAAGGGACCAGGGATAGAAGGATAACATGAAAGGAAACCTACACTAGAAGGCGATATCTCCAAAAAGAGGGATGAACACTATCTATTCTGAGCGGGAATGAAAGGAAATGCATGAAAGGACACTAGACACGAGTAAAGCACTAAACACGTATTTACCGGATCGTTCTCATGGAACACAACTAAATAAGGAATTGCAAGGGACGTGAAATGGCACAACCAAAGACACAACGTAAAAGAGAAGGGAAAACCCAAATTTGAAATACGACCACCAACAAGAGGCATTCACCGCCCGCAAATGCTATAGATGCGCTTCCCTAAACCTCGTTTGGCGTGTTGAAAAAGGAAGAAGGGTGAATCGATTAAATCGGGTGGTTCGAGCAATCGATCTACTCATCAATACTCAAAGAGACATTTTCCCATTTCTCACCTACCATTTGAATGTCTAAGATCAGAAGCTAATGTCAAAGAACTCTCTAAAAAGTCCGGACACGTGTGGATTGGAGTTGTGTAGCAAAAGATGTGACTGTCAAAGGATGTCGAGCCGCTGCGCATGCAAGACACATGGCGCCGCGAATTGGTCAAACAATGGCCAACTATGCAAATATTTATTGTTTCTGCCACGTGTCAATCATTGATTTGTAAGGATTCGGCGCCTATTGGTGTGCTTCGGTTGGTTGTGTGTGGCACACTCAAGCATGTTAGAAGGTGACCTGGAATAGAAGGGCGCAAAGGAGGGCGCAAGGGAAGGGCATGTAGGAGAAAATAGAGGAACGTGCGCAGGGAAATGAGGCAAACTAGTTAGCAGAGAACGCATGGTCAAAGCACAAATATTACAAAGTAATGGGTGTGGCGCGCAAGAGGGCTAGGGACGTAGCTAATTAAAGCAAGTGTGAGATGCGTGCACAGGGTGAAGAAGCTGCTCAGAAGAAAGCAAATGCGTAGAAGGTGGGCACCAGGAGGAGTGGAACAAAGAGGAAAAGGAAAGTGGAAGGAGAGAACAGAAAGCGCACAAGGGTGCATGAGGAAAAGAAGGGGCGCCAAGGGAAAACTGCAACCAAGGAATTGTGCCAACTGAACCTAAGCGCACATAACCTTCAATGAGGAGTTGAGAGCCAGAATATGTAGACAAGTTACCCAAATAACTAGGAGAGTTATTTGGATAACAAGGAGGTTTAATTTATTTATTTTTCAAATGTGAGGGGTTATTTTTTAAAAAATGAATGACATATTATAGAGACTAACATCTTAATATTTAATATTTGAGTGAGGATATGGTCGACGAAAATATTTTCCAATTGAAAGTTATTAAAAAGTAACATGAAATTCACAATAAAATAACATGGAGTAATATTTAATTTCTTTATTTAATAGGAGAGATTTCAAAGTGGCTAATTTTTTATATGATGTTGCACAAGATCTATCACCTTGAACTAACTTTAAAGTATATAATGTGGTTCGAGATATGTATCATATTGTCCTACACAATAAAGAGAGTGAGAGACTTCCAAAGTTGAGAATGTGTAGGCCGACAAAACTAAGCATTATATATGATAGCTCAATAGACCGAGATGTTGTAGACTTCTTAAGTTAGTATATATAGACCAATTTTTATATGCCACCTTATTGTTCCATGATAACCAATGTCTACTCTAAAATGTTCCTAAATTTAAGGCTCTCCTTAAACTATTGATCTCTCAATATTATATCAAACTCATTATTTGTTTTAATGAATGATTTGAAGTATAGATCATATTATGTATTGTTCACCCTTAACAAGGCCTTGACCCTTAAAACCCATCATTTTTATACACTTACACCAAATTCATATTTCTCTATAGTATGAATCGATTTGATGAGGCCTCGACCATGACATCACATCTATATACATTTACACTTGGCATCTTTTGGTTGGTCCAAGAGAAGCTTGGTTTAGTTTTTCATAATCATGTGTAAAAAAGTGAGATTATATCATTTGTACATTCCTTTGGGCCCATAGCTGTGAAACTAAGCTTGAATAAGTAGTTGTCATTATTATCACTATCATTACAATCTTGACCACACAAAATTCTTGAGGGTAATTCATGTTTTACTTTTGTCAATATGTTTCACACACTTACTCCCGTAAAAACTATACTTATGAATCTAAACTTCAATAATTTGTAATTATTGTCATTATCATTAAATCCTCCTCGTGGTGCTAACATATGTTGCTCATTGTCATTAGAATGAGGCATAATGATATCTTAATGTTCAATCAATTAGCAAATGGTAGATAGTTCATCATGGGAAAGGCATGTATATATGACTCCCTCGTATATAAACTTCGAGAATGTGAATTATGGATGTAACTCCTATAACATGTATCCAAGGTCTTTCAAGTAGAAAGTTGTTGTTGATGTTGTATACAAATTGATATTTGCAGCTAGTGTTAGGACCAAGTCACATGTTTACTTGTTATGACCAAATATCCTCCTAGGTTGGTTTTCTAATACCTTGATTTTGTCAAAGTGAATAGGGACATATTTCCCTAGCTACAACATTAGTACCAAATAGTATGCCTAATGTGATTGTTCAAATGTCCTCTTACATTGGTTGTCAAAAACATGATGATTGTATTGAACTTAACAAGGTCATGTATAGAATTGTTCAACTAAAAACTCATTACATATGTTTGGTCTTAAGCCATATTATCTACTATAACCCTTTTGCTCCTTATAATGTCGGTTGTAAATGTACAAACAACTCATCAACTATATCTCATGGGAGCACCGCAATCTTTCTCAAGGTACTAGTTTTTTCAAAAGCATTCATATATTTACCAATAGACACAATGTGAGGAGGTTTGACGTTAGTAATGTGGTTTGTACAAAACTTTGTAAAGGATATATTTAAACTTCGTACATAATATCTTTGTAAACACTTGGTAACTTACTCAAAAATAAAGATTTTAGCATAATTGTTTTGCAATTGTTCTATGATATCAATGTTGTCACTAGTATCAAGCTTGGCAAAGTTCTAGGGTCACTCCTGAAGAAAAGTACAAAGGTTGTACATTTTTGGCACAACACAATCTACCTCGTTGAATTCATCCTATAGTGGGACACGCTAGGAATATCACGAAAACGCATTATAGGTTCCCTATCAAATGTGAGGAATGGGATACACAAAAATGAATTACTTTCATTATCGTGTATATAAAACAATCTATAATAAATTATTGGAATATAAAAACCCATATTGTAACATTTTCATAAGAAATTAATATATCATTGGATAGCAAAATAAAACATTTCAAATGTACTAAAATTAGGGTTTGTCTTGATATAGAAAAACATATGGCAGTCTAAAGTGTATATAATTTCTTGAGTATACCTACAAAACCTTGATCGGCCTTTTAAATCTAAAATGTATAGATCTCTTCAAAACATAGGGCCAAAAACCTATGTTGACCAATTTCATATAAACATATGAGACATATCTTACAATGAAATTTGCATGCCTAAATCCACAAAACCCTATTTCAACATGTTTACTTCCATCATGTTGAAATTTTCATATACACATCACCATATAAAGCAAAACTTTCAATGCAATATGCATGCATAAATCCACAAAAATCTTTTTCAACATTTTTACTTCTATCACAAGATCTCCTTCAAAACCCTCCAACTTTTTAAAGTCCGGGATGCATTTAAAAGTGTATATTGAAATTTGTGTTAAAACTATGGAGAAATTATTGGAATTATAGTAACCATGGAATTAATTTGATTTAATTTATTAATGCCCTCAACTAGAAAATGCAGTGGAGAGAACCCAATAAATATAATTCATTTGTCAAAAAATTATATGCAATACACTTAACTTTTAATTAGTGACCAAGCTTGCATGTGATTGAAATATCACTCGGTGTAAAGATTCTTCAACGATTTACGTGTTCTTCAATATAGGTGTATTCCTCTCGTGCTCGGACTATCCTAAATGAAAAGTTAATTTCTTGATATTTATGAATTATTGAATTTAAATTTGGCCTCTATTATCATGCAAACCCACACAATAGATAATAAGGTATAAATAAATCAAAACCCACGCAACAGATAAGAAAGTAGAGATAAATTAAAGCCCACACAAATAATTAAAAAATTGTGCCAAGTACAAACCCACACAATAGATAAGGAAATAAATCCAAGCCCACACTAAAAACTATTGAGTAATCAATATAAGAATCTCTTTCGTACAAAAGCAAAGAATCCATAAGATGCATTACAACTTCAAGATAAAATATTTCTTACTCCCTGACTTGGGGGTAGATCATGGCATGTTCGCAGCATTTGACCTTTTGGGTAGATACTAAGGTTTGAAACCTAGTTGCCGAACCTCCTTCCACTATTTTATTTTAGCTTGCACACTATGTGTGGATATAGTGCGAGGTCCCATGCTATATGTTGCTCCCTCACTTGGTGGGGAGTTTCTGGCAATTCACCGCCATCTTGCGTTTGTGCAGGTTTGTGTGGATACAAAGGGGCTTTGAACTCAGGTCTCAAGCTATGAATGCTCTGTGAACAACATGCACCCTCTTCAAAATACGCTTCCCCACCATAAGAGGATAATTGAACACAACTAGGACGTTTGTAATTATAATGCAGAAAAGCCAACCATAAATTACAATCTAAATATAAAACTGCGCAAGAGCTTTATACAAGTGAGATAACGTCTTCTATACAAGTGAGGTCCCATAAATCATGTTAGAAAATCTCTCATATTAATTAGATTTTACTAGTTTGTTCTCAAAGGCCAAATAGCAACATGATGTGCAACGGGGAGAATGATTACCTACTTCAACGTTTAACCTTTGGATAAGAAATAGATTTCACACCCCTAAGAAATTACAATACAACATTTATCAAGAAAAACCACACGTTCCTACTACAGTTCAATGATAAATTAAACGACCAAAAGGGTCTCCATCACCTGTGAGAGCATTGGAGACAGAAAGCACATGACACAGTTCAAGGCAACTGAGTCATATCTGAACAATTCAATGCAATCTCCAAACAAACTAAGCCCTCAGACGGTGATCTTAATCAAAAAAATCAAAGAACAAGGGCAGACAAATGCAACTACTTGACAGCAAACATCGCAATATCAATGTGCACTGAAATATAATACCTACAAGCTAGAGAATGACCATTCAGTTGCTAAGTAATGAGAACAGATATAAGTTTTCATAATATAGCCAATCCTTTATAAAACCTAACTTTACGCTAAAACATCAAATTACAAACACTGGTAATATATGAACAATTAAATGCAATCTTCAAAAAAAATAGCCTCATACTGTGATCTTACTCAACAAAATCAAGAGTAGCAAGAGCTGACAAATGCAACTAGATGACCGCAACAATGCAATATCAATGTGCACTTTAATATAATAACTACAACCTAGAGAAATATCATTTTGTTGCTACGTAATGAGAACAGACAATTTTTCATAATATAGATATAGCCAATCCTTTATAAAACCACTCTCTTTAAGCTAAAACATCAAACTACAAACATTGTTAAGTTTCACCATCAATTTATTTTGATACAAATTTCCTTCAATTAACTAATCTATCAACGTCCATTGAGAACAGAGAATTTTTCATAATATAGCCAAATCCTTCACAAAACCACTCTCCATAAGCTAAAACATCAAAATTACAAACACTGTGTTAAGTTTCACCATCAATATATTCTAACACAAAACCCCTTATATTACTCGAACAGATTACAACTTATTTTCCACTGTCAAAAATCATGCAGCAAACAGGAGTAATGAACAGCACCAAAAATCTAAATAACTATTATGATTTGGAACCTTCGCAAAGCAGAGCAATATATATCTAGAAATTTGCTAAAAAGCAAAGCAAAGCATAAGTAACTATAGATCACAACAGAAAATATCAGCCTTTTCCTTTTCCTTTGTTCAAGGGCTTGTCACAGTAGGCATACAGAAAATATTATAAATCTGTTTTTTGAGTAATAGATTATGAAACAAAAATCATGTTAACAAAAATCATCCTCAACTATAAAAAAGCACATCGTTAATGAAAGCCGCCAACAAGGATGTATTTTTGAATTCCTTTTCCTCCATTGTCAATAGTACACACCTGTATTTACAATAGAGTTAAAAGTGAAAATGAGTGGAACATACGTTTAAAGTATAATGAGTCGAGCACACATCCAAAAAAATCTTTACAAACTGCAACCAACATACCTAATCAATTACTTCTCAGAAGAGTTTGGCCCTCTTTTCTTCCCAAATCCAACCACTGAAAGAGAAAACAATTGCATCAGTGAAATTTTGTTTTTCAAACTCAAATTGCCTTACTTCTCAGAAGAGTATGGCCCTCTTTTCTTCCCAAATCCAAGCACTGAAAGAAAGAACAATTGCATCAGCGAGATTTTATTTTTCAAACTAAAATTGCCTTACCTTTATTTTCCACTTCCACTAAATATTATGGCATCATATAATTAGAAGTCTGGACATAGAATGCAGTCATTTGTGCAGTAATAAGTTAACGACCAAGATGCTCCTAACACAAACTACCCTCCACTCTTCAAATGATACATTAAGTAGCCTTGCTGAAATCCTCCAATACTGAGGCTGCATGTTTGGACTTCTGAATAATGGCATAAGATAAACTAGCAACTAAAGATCTTAAACCAATCGATATCATATTTTATTTAATATATCGCCCTACCTGAACCCAGGGAAAAAGAGAGAAGAATACCTCCTACATGACAAGCAGCATCAACCAAACCAACAGTTTTATTCGCTCAAAGTTCAGGTCCTATTTTTTATGGGCATGCATCTTTCTATCATTATGATCTCATCGTGATTTCTGATGATATATCCCTTCCGTGAAAATGCACTCCTGTTGACTTTTTGCCTCGGGATATAAGAAAACTTGCTGCAGGGCATAATCTGACTTCAACTATTGATGATTTGCGGCGGAAACTTGGCAAAACAAAATTTTGACAGACAATAACTCAGCAAAAATCGGAAAATAAAATAAATGCTACTAAGTCGAGTTCTGGAGATACCCCATATCAGTACTGGTCAGGATCAGCCCAGGGTACATCCCAACTTGTCCAACTACACTCAGTTTCATCAAAGCCAAACCCAAGACACCTCACCCACAGAAGAAAAACCCTTATCTAGTTTTTGGCTGATTTTTCAATCAACATATTTGCTTGGTTTCACTTAAAAACTATGTTCCACCAAGTTTCCGGACGGATTTTTTGGAGGCCTTTTTTTAGGGGATGGCAGGGGATGGCTATTAAAAATAAGGGAAAATATAAAAAATAGAGGAAATTTCAAATATTCATATGATAACATTGATAAAGCATTCATCACACACATTATAGAACCTTAATACATAAAATTGGAGCTGAATTGAGATCTAACATAAGGTTCAAGTTTCAATTACAATAATAAATACAATGAAATGCCCAAGGGCTGCAAGTTTCAACTAGATGACAACAAAATGTCTGAAACATAGAAAAAGTATTAAGTACACAACACCTGCACAAAAGTCTAACAATTCAAATGCAATCATATGTATCATCAAGCATACAATTAGCAAATGCATTGTCACACTTTTGAGCAGGCATATTGGAGTGGTCATGATAATAGGGTTTTTCAGAATTGAGTAAAAACCCGCCGTTTGTTTCGCAAAACATATTACTTTATGCTCTGTTCATACACCTTTTCTGCACAACACAGCATTGAACTGAATAACACTCTTTTTCACCAAAACATTTTACTTCGTGTTTTGTAGTCACACACACCTTTCACAACATTGAGTCAAAAACAGTCTTTTTTGGAAAACATGTTACTCTATGTGCTATTGGTACACCCTGTGCTGCCTTCTTCGCACCAACACTTAGCTTCAGGCTCAATTTCAAGAATCTTGAGGCCACGGATCTCCTTCCTAGTTCAACATTGTTAACACATTTCCAATATATTTCAGCATATATTCAGCGCATACTTAGTGATGCGACATATGGAAAGAGTTTGAGGGCACCTATTCTCCTTTGTACTGCATGTCCTTGTTTGCAAACTTGAGTCTAGATCCGCCTACAATGATGTTATCCGTAGAGTTACGAAAAGGGTAGAGAAACAACTAAAGGCTTCATGGGCAAGCTTTCCTCTCCTATTCCACTTAACGGGGAAGATACCAAAGTTGTTGAATAACTTGGTACGTGGTCTTCTTCCTTCGCAGAGGTGCATTTGTACTTCTTTCTTCTTTTCTTTCTTGCACATCTCTGTGTTGGGTTTACATGCACCTAAGACTCCAATTAAGGACTGATCACTCTTAATCCTTCAACAAAGTTCAACAAATACAAATATCCAAGCAAAAGCAAAGCACAAGAAAATAGGTGTATTATTTCCTTTTTACATCTTTGTAACAGATTTTTTGAGTTACAGTCAATTCTCTACCATGGACATTGACCACACTTAGTGTTGCAAGTTTCATCGTGGAGCATGCCAACACCAAACACAACAACGCAATTGCAAAACAAACATTCAAGCAAAGGCAAAGTGTGTTTACACACTTGGATACAATTTCTTTTAAGCATGCAATTTTCAATTCATACTTAAAGGGCAAATGTAAACACTCAAATTTGGTAATTTGCACTTTGGCAACTCTTGATTTGACTATGCACTCTTGCTATGATAAGTACAACTCTATTCTTGCTTAGCACTTTTTGAGGTCCATTGTTTAGCTTGTTTATCCTTGCACACTGACATGTCAACACATTATGAGAATACAATGCACAAAATCAATAGAAAACATCAATTGACAGGTCTCAAACCTTCGTATATTTTTGCTCCCAATCAAGGCCATAAAAATTGGTCAAGAATTTATATCCGGTCCTGACCCTTTTGTACGGTCTTGGACTGACATGTCCTTCAACTTTGCTTTCAAATCCATATCTTTCATTGGATCTTATTCTTCATCGGGGTCGGTCTTTCTTAGATAAATTATGTATGGGATCCTATTTAAGCAAGTAAACACTACCTCATTTGCAAACCCTCAACTCCTAAGGCAATGCACTAGAGCACTCACTTCATACACTTGCAAAAGGGATCCAAAGCTCCCTAAATCTCACACTATCACATTTGAAGTCATTAGGGCAGCACCCACATCATGTTTGAAGTTACAAACCAGGTCAAGACAGTCATATCTCTCATCCACAAGCACTCAAACATCCCCTCTCCAAGTATTTTAACAAGAGCAAAGTCAAAACAAACATGATCAAAGCAAATGCCAAATTTGATTGATCTATCTAGATATCATATGTTAGGTGGTGAATGACATGTAGTTTGAGGCCTCTTCAGAGTAATGCCAACATTAGCAATGCATGAGGGTGCCCACAACCTTTCTACTATTTGGTTTGCTAGGGTTTGTGGTGAAGTCTAGTCCATCCAAAGAACTTTGTTGCATGTGCAACAAATATAATTTGACAATGACAAACAAATCCAGTAAGGCGAGCACCACAGATAATCACAAAAGCTGAATCAAAACAAGTCCATGACTATACAATTAGGTCAAGGTTGTATAGTATAGTCCTAGCATCTTGGTATTGCCTTGCCCCAAGTGGATTCATAGTCACAATTCCAATTCCAAAGGTCATTCAGGTTCACCTCACTCATTTCCAACAAGTAAAGTCTTAGATTCCTCCAGAATCATCCGTAATAAGCTAAGTGTCTCTATACAACCATTTTGTGCTTTCAAATTGCATGTTGGGTTGATTGGTATATGTTATATTCTTTCTATCTAATCTAAGTTGCAAATTTGAGTTATTATTTCTATTGTAACATCTTTGTAAGATTTGTAATCAACTCTAATCTAATATAAAACCTAATTAAATTGACCCAAAATTTAATTAGGAGTAAACAACATCCGTAAGGCCAAATAATGTTGTTGTAAAATTGTAATACTAGGCTTAGGATCCTTGTAATCATGGCTCTTGTAATTGGTGTGGGACAATTACGAGGGCTATTATTGTTTGAATTTTGCTCCCAATTTGGAGTGTCATAAATGTTAACAAAACTTAATTTAGGATCCTCGTAATCGTGACATGTATTCAAAAGATGGCACGATTACAAGTGCTATTATTGCTTGGATTTTGCTCTAGATTTGGAGTGTTATTTTACCTATGGATGATGTATCGACATGTTTCACAACATAGGCATAGGCAAATAATGTTGTTGTAAAATTGTAATACTAGGCTTAGGATCCTTGTAATCATGGCTCTTGTAATTGGTGTGGGACAATTACGAGGGCTATTATTGTTTGAATTTTGCTCCCAATTTGGAGTGTCATAAATGTTAACAAAACTTAATTTAGGATCCTCGTAATCGTGACATGTATTCGGTGTGGCACGACGATTACAAGTGCTATTATTGCTTGGATTTTGCTCTAGATTTGGAGTGTTATTTTACCTATGGATGATGTATCGACATGTTTCACAACATAGGCAAAGTTATTGTTGATAACTATATGTTAAACTTGGAAACCCTAAATTTGAGAAATTGGACATAAGCCAAAAACTTGAAAACATCGCACCGAAATTGATGGGGATTAAACACGGAATGTAAGATGATGACATGACATAAATGAAATAGAACCATGTAAAACTATTGTGTTTATGAGACTATCTATAGGAAAGTATAGTTGTCTTGTGTTTATCCGCAAAATTAAGGTTAGAATCCTTGTAATAGAAAATTTGTGGGTGGTACGGACATCCACGAGGGTTATTAATTACTCGTGTCAATCCCTAATTTTTCTATGTTTTCGATGAGTTTTATTGATGAGCAAGATAGAGATCTCTTGTTGTGAGTTGTATATGGGATTCACCAATACGAAAGATGTGTATATGACCTACGAAGTGAGTCATTAAAAATAAGAGGATTGATTGTAATTTCACATATAATAGGTATTAGGGATAAAGGTCTACTACGAGAAGAACTAAAGCTTCCCTCATGGGTACCCATGGAGGATCATTACATACACTAGTACACCATCGAACTCATTACGGCAATACCTAATTTTGTATAAAATCCTTTTGCCCAAAGAGCATATTTGTTACTTCATTCATAAGATGTTATTTTTTTATTCTACCATGTTCATTGGTCTACCAATATTGGTGACAACACTACACATGTTTCTCTCTTACCTTATGGGTTGGTGTATCTTCCTTCTCATGAAGGGTAACGCCACTCTCATTTTGTGAGAGGTGTGTTGGGGATCTATAAGGCCCTTCGTTGGAGGTAAAGTGCTCCAATAATACTATTCCTCTTGTTTGCATGGCTTCAAGATCAAATGGATCTCCGGCAAATGAATGTAATGATTATACATTAGAACACATTATTATAATGAAATCTCTATCTTGTTTGTAAATGATTGTAAAATGGTTTATGACATCAGAGCTTATGGTGTATTGAATATATGGATACTTGCATCATTTTAGAACCGTAATACCTGTCTAGTTGTAAATTCTATGGATTATAAATCATGCAAAACTTGAAATGACATTATCTATGTAAAGTAAATTAAGTAATTGTAATAGATCATTGTAATACCTATCTTGTAACTTCCATTTATGGATTATAAATCATGCAAAACTTGAAATGGCATTATTTATGTAAAGTAAATTAAGTCACCGTAATAGATCATCAGAATACCTATCTTGTTGTAACTTCCATTTATTGATTGTAAATCATGCAAAACTTGAAATGGCATTATTTATGTATAGTGAATTAAGTAAATGGAATGTATCATTGATTGAAAGGAGAGCGCGAGAGACATCCGGGAAAGCAATCAAATCGAAGCCACTCTAGACACTCCCAAAAAACCTGCATTGAATTTTTGATGGTGATGAAAGATCTCTTGGAGATCCAAACTTGTCCCACAAATTGTTAAATGAGCCTCTGCTATACTTTGTGTAACTAAACTACATTTCCCATGTTTTCTCACATTTTCAAGGGCTTTCACAATCTCTTCTAGTGATTACAATCTTCATAAGCTTCGACAATTTGAAGGTCAAAAATCCAAAAAATGGATGTGTTGAAATAGCTAGATCACGTCAAATTTTTGGGTATTCCAAATTGCACTCGAAGCCCGAACCCTAAAATGATCTCCTTCTAGTGTTTTGTGGACTTTTGGAGGTCTTAAGCACTTTTAGCATGTAAACCGCACCCCGAGTTCAAGATCCCACCAAAGACAAATGCCCACACAATGTTTAATGAAAAATTGGCATGCGCACACAATTCAAAAGTCCACAAAGGTTTAAGGTAGGGAATTGGCATGCGCAAGCAAGTCAACCATCCACCCAACACTACACGGAAGAAATCAATTGTGCATGCAATTGAAAGCCCATGAGGGTCTACACCAAAACTTTCATATGCACAACCAACCAAAAATTCTGCCCAAGACTACGCTGCAAATTTCACATTCAAAGGCAACTCAAAAACCCAAGATAGTGTTCAACAGAGTAATCGTGTGTGCAAGAAACCAAAAACCCCGCCAAACACTACACTAGACTTTTTAAGTGCGCAAGCAACTCAAAAGTTTACAAAGGTCTAAAGTGGGGAAATCACGCATAAGAAGTCAACCCAAAGTAGTGTTTGGCGGAAAAATAATGGGTGTGCATCCTTAAAGCCTACACATGACTATGGCAAAGTTATCACCAAACAACTTCAAAACCCGCCATAGAGTGCATCGACTTTTCAACTTTGTACAAAAGCCAAAAGCCTACTAAGTTCAAGGTGGTGGTCAAAGACATGGTGCTCAATGACAAATAAGAGGGCACCGCATGGCAAGAATGACTCTAGGGGTAAATTTGACAACCCCATGGTTGTCATTTGTGCATCACGACTAAGGCAAAATTTCAAGTAGCCATTATTTTTGCTCTAAGGCACCAAATCAAGTGAAATCAAATCCATTGGAGAACTCTTGAAGAGTGCTTCAACATGGGAGTGGTTTCAAGCCACCATCTCTGTCATATTTTGTCAATCAAATGCAATCATCACCACCAACCGTCATTAAATGTCCACCAAACATGCTTATTCCAATCGAGTATATTTCAAAATATGCCTTGCAATCCAATCAACCAAAAGATTAGATATTCCAACATATTCCTCGCTTCTCACTCCCCTTCTCTCCTTCTATAAATGTCAAATGGCTCTTATTATAAAGGGTCCTCTCCCTTGAAATGGAAGGTTATTGTGATCTTTTTAAGTGTCAAGCATCCCTTTGTGTTTTATACCTCCGTTTTGGACTTCTAAAAGGCTTCCCGCAATGCCCTTTCCCGCTTTATAACAAGTTGTGCATACTTGGGAATTGATATCAAGTTAATTGTGGCTTATATCTACACTTTGACATTGTATTCTTGTTTTTTGGCTTTCTGCGTTTCTTAAAGAATTTAGTGTGTGGGTTACATTTACTGAGCTTTTGATCCATTGTTTGTTGAAAGGAAGAGGGAGAGTAGTGCCTTACTTGTTTTGGTACATCACAATGTTTGCTTTCCATGTTTTCTTCCTCCTTCCCCCCAACAAGAGGTAGATTACAGAGAGATTAGTGACAATATTAGCTTTAATTAGGATAAGAGCCAACTTTCTTTAGAGGACGCTTCAAAGAGACAAGGTCCCACACTTTGGAAGCTTTCTAATTGTTGTTTAGACACGATCCTCATTTGGTGCTCTTGGGAGCACATTTTCAGCTATCAATAGTTCTTGAAATACGCCTTTGGTGGGATTGTTTTACATTCTTATGGTAATAATTTGCATTATTTGTAGGTGCGAGAATGCATGTTCTCTAAATTTACTACTATGTTTTAGTGTGTTCTTAGCTCATTTAGTTTTTAGACCATTTTTCAAGCACCTAGTGTCTCCATTGATTCAAGAGCCCATTCCTTCATTCAAAGACAACTCCCTTCATCTCCCTCCATCTTTTAATGTGTTTACACTTCCATGGCTCTTAACAAAGCTCATTCTTTCCCTCATTGGATCTCTAGCCCTCATTTGCACTAGTGGGATGCTATTCCTAAAAACTTTGCCCCTCTTCCATGGAAATGATGTTATAAGCCTTGTTGAGCATATCCAATATGTATCCAACAACCATTGTGCAATACATAATATCCACAAGTAGAATGTCTATTTTAGATTGCTTGTCTCTTAATTTAAAGGAAAAGCTTAAGATTAGTATAGAAGCTTGGTTACATGGTCAATTTCTAGAGAAAAATTTGTAAAACAAATCAAGGAGAACGTAGACATTTTATCTTTCTTAAAACACCTTAACAGAGGGTACCCATTGAGCATGTTTCAAAGTTCAATCTCAAACTCAAAAGGACTTGGAAAAGAATTCCACGAGAATGCAAACCCCCACCAAGCATGGCATTTTTATTCTACCTAAGCGCTTTTGATCATAATCTTGCCATTATGATTCAATTTCTTGGGGTTAGTGCTCTTCCTCAAAGACACTATGATTTAGCTACCCACACGTAAGAATATCATTCAAGCTAGTAAAAGGGAATCCATCCCTATTGAAAGATCCCCAAATGGATCTCTTTACGCTCCAATGAGTTTTAAATCAAACAAAACAACAAATACAGATTTTTCGTATGTTATGGCACTTTCCCTAATGCAGATCTGAAAAAATGCGGCTAGTTTGGTATATAAAATTCCCACAACAGCAATCAAACCAAATAAAATCTGACCTGTGCGTATTGGCAGCGTAAAATACATATAAAATCTGACTTTTCTGAGTTATTATTAATCTGAAATTTATATCAGAAATCTGCAGATCTAAAGAGGCTGAAACAGTAATATAAATCCATCCACGTATTGAAAATACCTTCTCCTGAGTTGTAAAAATAAATACAACAGATAGCAGCAAGGATCAGACCTTAGAATGACTTCAAAACATCACATAACAGCCACATTTGAGTCGCTCCATTAGAGAAAATCAGTACAGCACTGCTGCAACTCTGGTAATCAACTTTTTATTGCAAAAACTCCATAATTACCGCTGAAAAACACTGAAATTCTGTGTAAGCTCTATGGAAAATCCAGTGTAGAAATTCCTCCTAATCTCCAAGAGGGTTTTCGTCCTCTAGAGGCAATATACTAAGGGTTTTCGTCCTTAGAATATTTTATACAAAAGCACCTGGCTTAAGATCAGATTCAGAAATGATAAATGATTACAATGGTTGCTCTACCCAAGCCGCCCCTCTCCTTTTTATAGGAAAAATATTACAAAATGACCTTTTCATCATCCAATGAGAAAAGAGTGCCAAAATACCCTAAAAGTATACCCAAACCTAGGCGCACTTTTCTAGGGATGACTCCTAATGTTTATCTTGGCCTCTCATGCCAAGTCGCACTTTCCTAGGGAAGAGTAATAACTTTTATCCTTTCTAAACTCTACTTCCCTCTTTTGTCCAAGGCGCATTTTTACCTAGGGATGACACAAAATTAGGATGGGTCTCTTTTCTACTTTCCCTAGAAAGGATACAACATAATATTAGACCCAATGCACCTATTTAGAGATTACAAATTTATTATTAAGTCAAATAAATTAATACAAGTGCTTTATTAATATTTTTTTGCACTTTGTAATAACTCATTGTGACTTAAGTCACCCTTATATTTTTCCTTTGGCCGTCGGGTTGACGAAATGGGCCAAAGGTCTTCGATTGGGAAAAGGGGACATTACACTTATTCTTCCCCTCCTTCCAATCCATTGTGACTTTCCATTAGCTGTCCATGCACTTGTTGGGCCCTCTTTTAACCCACCCCTTATGCAAAAAAATATTGGCATTCACATCACTCCAATTGCATTACAAAAAAACTCTTGATGTCCAACTTGTTTTGCAAAACTCCCTTCCACCTCCACCTAAAGCATTACCCAACCCTCAAAAGTTTTATCATGAAGCCTTGGGAGGTTGTGGTAATTCACAGGCTTTCTTCAAATATCCAACCTTATGCTATCTTGGATTTCAGCCCATGATGGTGGATAGCGGTGTTTCTCATTTGTACGATGATGAGGAAAACTCACTCCCACCTCCACCTAAAGCATTGCCCAACCCTCAAAAGTTTTATCGTGAAGTCTTAGGAGGTTGTGGTATCTCGCAGCTTTCACCTTCAAATACCCAATCTTAAGCTACCCTAAGATGGTGGATGGAGGTGTTTTTCATTTATACGATGGTGACACCCTACAAAACATAATGCAACACTCCAAGCCAGCCCCAATGTCCAACCATCCGGCCAATTTGGAGAATTACCATGATCAACAAAAATCATATATGCTTTCCTAACTTCACTTGAGTTGCGAAGAAGAAATGTATCAAACAAGAGCATCTCGCAACATTTGGAGGAGAAAATCGAAAGATTAAGCTTAAAAATACTCTACATGAGAAATTAAGTAGCCACCAACCCCTTGCAATAACTTTATGGCCTATTAGAACTCTAATTTCATCAATGGAGGCACCTAAATGACAATATCGAGTGGAACGACTCAATTCGAGATGAGGAAACATTATACAAGCCCACGAAGAGATGTTCGTCAAGGAGGATGATTAGTTGAAGCCAGCGATGGAGGAAGGAAAAATTATGTCTCTAAGCCAAGAAAGGGAGACATTCATTAACACCAAAGATTTTGAAACCTAATGCATTCCGTTGGTGATGAATTCAACGAGGAATTTCTCTCCGCTAGAAGGCCTCACATGGAATGCCATAATTAGTATATCGAGCCCAAGGCCTCGAGAGGAGGAAAAAATGAGATAACAAAATCTGTCTATGGAGTTGAGCACAAGGAAGACGCACTTTCCAGAGGATACAATCCTTTGGCTTTGAAAAATGGATGTCCCATCAAACACTTAACTAATTTTGAGTTTCATTCAGAGTTGTCACCTATCATTCGAGCATAAAAAGAGCCACATAGGACTAGAAGTCAGCTTCCACACCTTCAAGGGAAAAAGCACAAATCAAGGGAAGGTGTATTTTATCAATGGAGCTAATCTCTTGAAAGAATTTCCGACCCTATTTACACTCCTCTCATTTGTCACATCCATTGCAATGCTCATTGCATGTCATAATTTCATCAAGAAATGGCGTTACATCTCCCAACCCATCTCCGGCTTTGTATGGTTTGTTTTGTACATTAATAGAGTCAGTTCGTTTAGGTTTGGTTTTTGCAAAAAGTGTTGTTGCACACCTTGCATTTTCCACTTGGGAAGTGTATGTGTTTCCATTTTGTATATACATTTTGTTGAGCCACTCTTAGAACCGTTTAGAAAGCGTTATTTGCGAAAAATTTAGGTCCATTTAAGGAGTTTCCAAACCCCAAAATTCAGAGATTTAAAATGTTTCATGCAAACTCCATGCACTGTGGATGTAAAGGCTACTAGTATTTCATTTAACAAGCAAATGACCCATGTGAGTCACTATAAATGTTGCCAAAATGAGCCTTCTAATTTGTTTTGTGCAATTAAACTATGTTTCCCTGTTTTCTCACATTTTCAAGGGCTTTCACAATTTCTTCTAATGGTTTTAATCTTCAAGAGCTTCTGACAATCTGAAGGAGGTCAAAAATCCAAGAAATGGATAAGCGTGGAAATAGCTAGACCAAGTCGACTTCCAAAGATTCCAAGCACGTGTGAAATTTACATGCAAATTGCACTCGTAAGCTACGATTGTGAAATAATATCCTAGTGATTTGCAAACTTTTGGAGGTTCTTAGTACTTCGCATATAACTTGTACCACGAGTTCGGATCTCGGCACATGCAAAAGCCCGCAAAATGTTTAGCAAAGAATTGCCATGCACACACAAGTCGAAGTCCACATGGGTCTTATGCGAGGAACCGGTGTGCGTTAGTCAAACATGCACCCAACACTACGGAAGAGAAATCGGATTGCGCATGCAAGTCAAAAGCTAACAAGTGCCTATACCAAAATTTTCCAATGCATGAACAACCAAAAGTCCACACATGACTATGGCAAAATTTCACATGCAAAGACAACTCAAAACCACTATAGTGTTCAACAAAGAAATCGAGTGCATAAGAAAACAAAAAACCGTGCCAAACACTACACTAGACTTGTCAAGTGTGGAAGCAACTCAAGTCCATCGAGGTCTAAAGTGGGAAAATCGCATGCAAGAGCAAGTCAAAAAGCTGTATTAGTGTTTGACAAAAAGTAACATGCATGCATCTTAAAAGCCCACTCACGACTATGGCGAAGATATCACATGCATTAACTCCAAACCGTGAGTGCACCGAACTTTTCAGCTTACACATGCAAGCCAAAAGTTTGTGGAGGTCAAAGACATGGTTGCTCAACAACAAATAAGAGGACACCACGTGGCAAGAGTGACTCGAAGGGTAAATTTGACAGCCCAATGGCAGCCATCTCAGTGCATCACGACTTGGGCAAAATTTTAGGCGGCCATAACTTTTGCTCCAAGGCACCACCAAATCAAGCAAAATCAGATCCATTAGAGAGCTCTTAAAGAGTGCTTCAACATGGGAGTGATTTCAAGTTGCCATGTTTTAGTAATCAAACGCAATCATTGCCGCCAACAGCCATTATTTGCCCACCAAACATGCTTATTTGCAGCTAGGGGAATGTTTCAAAATATGCCATTGAATCCATTCAAACAAAAGATTAGATATTCCACCATATTCCTCTCTTCTCCTTCCCCTTCTCTCTTCTCCTATAAATGTCAAATGGATCTTATTGTAAAGGGGTCCTCTCACTTGGAATGCAAGGTTATTCTACTTTTTTGAGTGCCCAACATTCCTTAAGAGTCTCAAACCTTTGTTTTGGACTTCTACAAGAGCCTCTCCTATTTTGTAACAGTTGTGCATACTTGGACATTAATATAAAGTTAATTGTGGCTTATATCTACCCTCTAACTCTATGTTGTTTTCTTAATCTTCTATTTCTTGGTAAATTTAGTGTATGTGGATTATA
Organism: Taxus wallichiana var. yunnanensis; assembly: GCA_018340775.1. Classification (NCBI taxonomy): domain Eukaryota; kingdom Viridiplantae; phylum Streptophyta; class Pinopsida; order Cupressales; family Taxaceae; genus Taxus; species Taxus wallichiana. The sequence goes on from CM031240.1 coordinate 590,268,284, forward strand.
TTTGCAGAGTTCTTGATCCACTATGTTGTTGAAAGACGAGGGTGAGTGGTCATCTTACTTGTATTGGTGCATCACCATGTTCACTTTCCATGTTTTCTTCCCCTTACCCCAGCTAGAAGTAGATTAAATTAGATTAGTGATAGCATTAGATTATTTAGGATAAGAGCTAGTTTTCTCTAGAGGTTTGCTTCAAAGAGCCAAGACCCCACACTTTGGAAGCATTCTCATTGTTGCTACTACGACACCAATCCTCATATGGTGCTCTTGGGTGCACATTTTTAATGGCCAACCGAGCATTCTCTTGCTTCCGGGTGCGTTTAGAACCATTTTTCACTATTGTCGAAGGTTATTGGAGGGTTGGTTTCTTAAGTAGAATATGGGGATGTGTAATATTCCCGAGAGGCGTTAGAGAAGATTTGTAAGTGCTTAGAGAAAAATAATTAGCTTGGAAAGTAGCTCTTTAGAACTTTGTAAGTGAAAGCTCACAAAAGTGCATGCGAAGGCCAATAATTATTGGCCAAGTGTAACACGAAGATTGTCTCTTAAAAGTGGAATGAAAACAAAACAAACTGAAAATTTGAGCCTATAAGTTCTCTTAAGTCCTCTTGTCATTATGAATCTTGTGTTAAAGGTGAGACTCGGGTAAAGCTACATAGACTTGTAAAGGAATAACTAAGAGAATCTTTGGCTACAAGGATAAGGGCACTCATTCATTTGGGACCCCTACCTTGACTACAACACTTTCATTGGATAATTACCTTTCATTAACGTGTAGGGCTAAGACTCCATCATGCTAAGTTCCATCTATATTGTTTTGCTATTCCAATGCCCACTACAAATGTCCATTTGCTTCTATTGAGATTGGGGAGATTGCAACAAAGAGAATACTTTGATTATTGTTTTCAATCTTCATTCATGTTCATCTCCTTTTTTCGTTAGTGTCATTATTCCAAGAGTGAAAATAACTCGATATTGTATTTTTAAAGACTTGTGGCTAATAAGTATTGATATAATGGCATTAAGCACTACCTATGTGGGCCAAAACCAACAACCAATCTTCAAAACATGCCAAAATGTGACACAATGCTAAAGCAATTCCCAAGTTGAGGAAAGTGCGTGTCCAATATGAAAGCTCATTAAATCAAGTAAGCCCATTTGTGCATCAATCTTCACCAAGGAATCAAAGTTTGCATTGGGCTACACGAAGGGTTTGTACATAACAAAGTTGCTTGACCATGCAAAGAGCTATGAGAAGTGGATACAAAGTGCTTTCCTTTATGAAAGGAAGAATCTTGATCGAGCAAGCCACCTATAACTCCATCTTACTACCTAATAAATTTGGGTGCTTTCCTTTAGCAAGGAAGGAATCTCAATCAAGCAAGCCACCTATAGCTTCATCTCGTACCCCAATGGCAAAACCCTCGATAATGAAGAGGATTTTTCTCTTTCTCGCAATAGAAAGAAAGAATTAGGCCCAATTTTGAAACCAAATTTGTTGTTAATGAGCTTGTTGAGCAATGTATTTCTCTCAACAAGACATTTTACCTTGGTAGCCACGATACTAGAAGGATACGACCAACGTACTAGGAGGATACAACTACCACATTAGAAGGATATGATGTCAAGGACCAATGATGCCATGTTATTGATGAGATTGTTAGCCAATATATTTTTTTCAATGGGCCAAACCCACTTAGAGGAACTTCAAACCTTGAAAACATCATATGGGGCACAAGCCTCAAAATTTAATCATCTTGGGTCCACCAATAAACCTCTCCTCCACTTTCTAAAATAGAAAATGAAGAATAATCATCTTGAATCGCCAATAAACTTTTATTCCACATTCTAAAACATTAAATGACATAAAATGAAGAAAATGAGAATTTTGATTTTGTTTAATAAGTCAATTCTATGTTGTCGGGATACAAGTACTTGGTTCAATATGTGGATACGTTGATTTTGAAAAACCCTTGGGTACAATATGTCTCGGATACGTTAGTACATATATATTCAATTATATATATATATATATATATGTATTATTCATATAATCCTTTTACTTATATTTTAGTCCATAAGAAATATAAAACTTGAAAAATATAGTACGATCAATATTCAAGACATTCAATATACTTAAAATTTTACATTTTCTATGATATATGAATATTAAAATCCTTTGAGTTTCATCCATTTCCTTTGACATTAATTTTTGTGTTGCAATGGTGGCCATAAAGGACCTATTTAATTAGGTTGACTCTAACCCGGCAATGATAACTAAAGAGGTCAGCCCAATGGTTAGTCCTTACATTCATATTATCCAAAATCACCTTCTAATCATTTTCATCTCGCACCATGCATGCAACCAAAGGATTATCCCGAAAAATCATAGCTTTAAGGATATGCAACATGGTAACTATGGTTTTAGGTTTCCTTTTTCCCCTTTTTAAATTGTTTATTAATATTTTATAGGTTCGACCAATATCACTCGGGATGATGGGTAGCCATATCTAGGTGTATCGGATATGCACCGTGTAACGCTTGTATATGGATATCCAACTGCTCTGCTTAATAACACGAGTCATAGTTAAAAATTGATGAATCGCATATGCACAGGAAATACTAAGGAAATGAAAAGAAGTGATCAAATATTCTCAATGGTTAGAATATAGAGTGTTAAATTGTAGATCCTCTCATTGAAACAAGAGAGTTGCACCAAGCCAACTCAATAAAGATTCATACTGCAATCTAAACTGCAGCACGTAATGATTTTCGCATTTCATTGCTCAAAGAATGTGCAAAAAGATCTACAATATAAAATCTTAACCAAGAATCATGATGTCCAATAGAAATATTATGGAACCAAACGAAACAACAACATAGAAACCAAGTTACAATTTTTAAAAAAATTAACCCTTTTGCTGTCCAAACGTGTGGGTTCACCATGGATACGTCTAGAGTATGTCGAAGCGCACCCGAGGCATACCAGACATATCCACGACAAATTTGTACCCGTGCTAATACATATCACGAATATTTGTATTTGTATTTGTCCCATACTCACTCCCCTACTCACATGTACTTATATAGAATATCCTCAACTTTGTTTTCCAAATTGCCATTTTCTAAAATGCACACAAATTAAATGGTCATTAGATGTGGAAGTTTTCAAAATACAATACTTCATTATACTTCATTAGATCATTTTGGGCAGGTTATAGGTTGAACTTAGAAAATGCAATACTTTATCTTGAGAAAGCAACATAAAAACAACAAATTTCAATACACTATGATAACCCACCAACTTGCTTGGCCTTCTATTTTGAATTATCTTCCTTGAATTTGTCAATCATTTTGGGTAGGAGACCACTAGAGCCATGTAACTTCTATGAAAATAAAAATTTTACCTACTTTAACAATAAATTTTGTTGATAAACACACCAGAGGAGTAAAAGCCGTGAACACCGCCATCACCAATACAAGATAAGCTCAAATGCATCAACTCGAGCCAAAAATACAAGGTCACAATCACACATTATGAAGTTATTACAAACTATTCTTCTCACCCAAGTAAGGTTTTCAAAAGGGGGATTGAACAAAGTTAATTTGAACTACCATTAATTATAACCATAGTGGAACTTTTACAACTAAAACATAGAAGCACTCTCCTTGGAAGTTATTCTCCACATCGGTGAAGAATTTATTGTTGGGAACCTTGATGTGACTCCAAAAAGAACATGAATGTAGAATTTGCATCAATTAAATTATAAACTATATTAGTTTTCATGCAAGTTTGAGATTGTTGCAAGTCTACTTTTTAACAAATTCACACTATTAGAGCAAAGTAAAACACGCTTTCAAGTGATTGATTATAAAGAGTTTTAACTCAAATTTCGATAACAATGAAAAGAAGGATAAACTTGTTGCAAACTGTTTTTCAAATAATTTAAGTAATTGAGAATGTATTAATATAAACTAAATACTAGTTTTAAATTTTTTATAAAATTCTTAACACTGCTTATGAACATTCCTAGTTCGTCTCTGTTATTGTGCAGGAATTTATTAACATTTTCCTCTGGCTTCTAAATCGAATTTGGTTGCCTGTCGTATCAATCTTGCACCCATTCTTATCCCTGTGACTGTGGAGTGAGTCAATGAGTAAGATACACTAATGGGTTTCAAAAACACTTCATCTAAAGAACTACCCCCCTCCTCTCAAAGTGGCATCGAGAGAAACCCCAAAGTAAGCCATCTAAATGTGGGTCAAAGAACTCAATTGGCGCGCAACTGAGACTTCCGTTAGGTTTTGACAGAGAAGATTTCAACAAGCACGAGAAAGCGTGGGTTTATAGTCGACCATGCTTAGAGACTAAGTCAAATAACTATGCTTCTCACCAAGAATTTCGACAGGTTACATCACGTAATTTTAACCAGGTCCCAACAAAAATATTTTTGCGCCATGAGCAGAAAAAAAATCTGCGGTCGTAGTGCGAGCAAAATTAGAGCACATAAAAGACTTATCATGCTAAAATATCTTCTTCCTTTAAGTTCAGCATATTGTATTTTTGTCAACCTTATTTCAGGGCTTCGAATTCATTCAAGAGGGTAGAAAAATGTAGGGGAAGAAAAAGTAATCCGAGAAACTAACCGGCGGTAACAAAGCGACGGTTGTACTGCATACGCTTGTGAGCGCGTCCTCTGGGCTTCTTCTTCTTGTCTTGTTTGGCGACCTTGGGAGTCTGCCCCCTCACCTTCCCCGCTCGAGCCAACGATCCATGCACCTTACCTGCTTTGCATCCACCACAAAACCAATTAACACAGTTTTCCGTCCATCCAAATCAATAACGACACAGACGAGGGTTTCGATCATCTTACTCATTCTGCTGTTGAGTAATCTTCTTCTCCTACTAGGTAGTTTCTCTTCGCTCAGACAAATCAAAAAGCCTCTTGACTAAGCTTTTACTAATACAAAGGGTGTTGCGAATTAGGGTTTCCTTTCCGTAAACCCTGGGGTGAGGTGAGGTTAGGTTGGATTTTGCGCCTTCGGTTGCGACTGGAACACGTTTGGTAAACCTTAGATGAGTTTGCCACTCCCACACTCTAGCAATATGTTACCTCTAAATTTCCTCGGTGGTTAGGTTTTTTTAAGTTTTTCTCGACAATTTTGATGGGGTTGAATTTGACATTTTTCCTTGCGAGTGATTCAACCCAACCCACAAAAAATAATAAAAAAAGTGTGGGAAGCCGTACGAATTTCTTTACATATTTAAATCTAAATTAATATTTAAACAAGATGTATATTTAAATTATTAACCAAGTTTTGACATTCGAATCAATTAAAACATGTGTTAAATGTAATAAAGCATGAGAAGGTGATCGCACTTAGCTATTTGATTGGTCCGAAGTTGATCCGGTGTGACAAATGGATGAATTGACCGAAAATGTCATGTAAATGTTTTGTCTTTGACTCTAGCTTTATATTGTTTGATGGGACAAAAGTGCTCCTTTCGGACCAAACCATTTAACAGCTTTTGTCATATCGGATCGTTTGATCTAGGATACTGATTGAGCTTTGCAACTTTTGGCACCTCTACAAATGACTGGAATATGCTTTGTTGTGAAATATTAGGTCTCATAAATGTGTAAAACCCTCTATAATCAATCGAATTGACTCAAAACCTTAACATAAGGTAAACCCCTATAAAAGGTTACTATCTAGGTTGAAGTGCGATTCTACATTGCTTATGTTAGCACTACTCTAAAGAGGCCTCAAATCACACGTAGTTCTCCACCTAGAGATATAATATTGTATGGATGCAACTATATTTGATAACTCGATCACTTGATAATGTTTTGTAATGACTTGGCTTGTTTGTGCTTGATTTGGCTTTGAGGGCTTGTAATTTGAGAAGCTTGACTCTTGAATCTGGTTCGGAGTGCTTGGACCTATGTGGAGGTTGTTCCTCAAGTTTGTTGTTGCTTTAGGGAAAATTAAGAGAGTTTTGTGTGCCTTTTTGAGTGATTTGTGCAAGGTAAGTGCCAAAATTACCAATGAGTAAATGAGTGTATTAGGCTTGCTTATATAGGGTTTTATGGATATAATTTAACATTAAAATAAAATCCATTATGAAAATACCGACCCATCAAAAGATATAAAATTGAAAAATTGACCGTTGGGCGGCCCTAGATAGGATCATTCAGTCTTGAACCAAACCAGTAAGGTTTTGTACACAATAATTAGGAGAGATTGATTGTTTGTGATTGATGTGAGATCTTTTGTAGGTGGTTAAGCAGTACAAATGAGGAGAACAAGTCTTGTAATAGGCCTAAGGATGTATTATGATATAACAATTAGGCTTAATCTAGATGCACGAGTCATGATTTAAGGTTTAAGCTAATACTGACATTATCAAGCGGTAAGTACCAAAATTAGGTGTCTACATTTGCCCCTCTTTAATATAAGAAACGAAATTTACTTACGTAATGATAAATATGCCTAAGTGTGTAAACCCACTTTGGATTTTCTCAATTGTTTGATTACTTAATATGTTTGGGTGGTTATGAGGTCCCAAAGTGAAAACCTACTATTTACACCCTTTTTAGATTATTAAGGTTTTTATACGCAATATACAAAGAATAAAAAGGAATGCAAGAGTCTAGAGACTAAGAGTTATTTTAATAAATTAACTTGCAACTTTAATTGTACAAAATCATAATAATGTATTGGTTCTTTTAATAAATGAATACGAGCTCAAAATGCACGAGAGAAAGAGAGAGAGACTTAGTTATACATAACAATACAGGAAGAATATGGGAAGACAAATTACAAACTGGAAGCGTAGAGCTTGTGAAAGCTTCATTGTTGGAGCTATGATCCGGAAATCAACTAGTGAAGGACCTTACAACTGACACGGTCGGATGTATAATCCAATCCTAACCCTTCCATACGATTTTGGACACCTTGAAAATTGTAATATGTAACTTTATGGATTCTTCAAAGGTGCTTTAGAAATACACGTTCTTTATCAAACCCTACTTGTCACACAATCTCAATATTGTCTATAATTGGTTTAATTACTCCAAAACCTAACCATGGGTAGAATACCATGTAATAAGGTTAGTGTTAGGGTTGTGGTGCACCATGTGCACTTATGTCAACACTACTCAAGAGGCCTCAAACCACACCTAGTTCTTGACCTAACATGTGATATCTATATGGATGTAACTAGTTGGTAACTTGAACCCCTTCGATCATGCTTGATTGTATTGTGCTCTTGCTAAAAATTGAAAATAAGAACATGGTGTACTTGGATGTGAGGAAGCTAGACTCCTTGACCTAGTAGAGTTTCTTAAAACCGTAGTAATGGTTGCCCCAATGGATGTGGATTAGTTTTAGGAAGATTTAGGGAGCCTTATGAGAGTGTTGTAAGAGAGAATGTCAATAGAACGTCATATGATTGCCAGGTGAATTAACGAGGCAATGTTAATGCTTTATATTATGTTCTAAAGGTAAAATATTATGATAAGGCCAACCCATGGGGATAAAATGCCCAACAAATAAGATTGCATCAAAAACAAAGTTGGAGAATGTGTTGGTGTAGGACCATACAAGTCGCCAAGATCGAGTTGTATAACTTGACCAAACTGTATAGTTTTGGACAAGGGGTGAATCAAATCTAACATCTACATCAGGATGGTAAGAGCTTAAACATTGATTTTATGGACTTGTATTCAAAGTTTGTCAAAGCATCAATGTGTAAGAATAAACAAGCTAAAAAAGAAATGGTGAGATAGATTGAAAGGGAATATGATGTGGGTGTTTGTCTTGAGGCAAAAAGCACAATTGCAATAAACAGGTTTGAAGGGAAAATTGTCAAATTTGAGTGTCACACCTCCAACACAGAGTGTACTCGGTGTTCATATAGAAAATATTGAACTTTAACCCTACATTGTGTAGACACGTAAATTTTGTAAATTTTCACTTGGAAATCACAACTTGACTTTATCATAGATTGTGACTTGTGAACATATTTTGAGCTTAAGCACATATCCTTAGTCCCATGTATGACTTGCTCTCCCTCAATATCACTACTCACTCACTCACATAACTACTTGCATCACCACACATAGTATATTCCCCAAGCACCATTCCTAAAAATACATGAATCCTAACACCCACATATGGGACCGTAGACACTCAAATTTGGCAATTTGCACTTTGACAACACTTGATTTGACAATGCACTCTTGTTATGATAAATACCACCTCTCCATTTCCACTTAGCACTCTATGAGGTATCTTGTTTAGATTTTTATCCTCGCACACCGACATGTTGACACATTTAGAAAGCACAATGCATAAATTCCATAGTTAACACTAAGAACAAGTTCTAAACTTCATTTGGCATGTTTTCTACCTTAGGGAAGAGTCGTAATGCAGTTTGGTCATGATTTTATGTCCAGTCTTGGACCGACATGTCTTCCAACTTTTCTTTCAATTTCACATTCTTTGTTGGGTTTTTATTTTGTCTAGTTCGGTCTTTCTTGGATAAATCATCTATGAAGCCTTATATAAGTAAGAAACCACTTTGCCTCATTTATTATCCCGAAAGCATATGGAATGTATTGATACACTCACTTCCTACACTTGAAAAAGGCACTCAAAACTCCCTAAATCTCACAATAGCACATCTACAATCATTAGGGAAATACCCACATCAGGTCTAAAGCTTTTTACCAGGTCAAGACAACATTCTCTCTCATTTGCAAGAACTCAAACATCCCTCCTCTAATTATTTTAGCAAGATCCAAAGTCAAAGCAAGCATTGTTAAAGAAGTTGCCAAATTTGTTTGATCTATCTAGATATCACATGTTAGGTGGAGAATGATGTGTAGTTTAAGGCCTCTTCAAAGTAGTGCCAACATCGGTGGTGCATAAAACCTAACTAATGTTTTTTTGTAAGATTCTTCGGCTATGGTTAGATTTTGAGACGATGTTTATGTTCGAAAAGCCTTATTGTGTGATTGACAACTATGGTTTGATGGCAACATGTGAAAATCCCAGGAAAGTAATCACCACAAAAATTTACATGGGCGAAAGCAGTGGGTCCAAACCGTATATAGAAGAGTCAAGACTCTTCTTTCCAACATCGCATAGTCCCAAAACTTCCCGTAATCCGTTAAGTGCACTTGTTTCCTTATGTTTTCAAGTTTATGTATTGTATTATGTACGCTTCGCATGACATTATTTTGATATTGTGTAATTAATGTTAGAAGTTATTTAATCAAAATAGCCACTTGTATCTAACCTACATCCATTTAGTGTAAATTTGACCTCACTAAATCAAATTTAGATTAACAAATTATATTGTTTCTTGATCTAAAAAAGGTGTAAACATTTTGGCGAACCTATTTTTGATCAAACCCTTAGTCTAATCTAGGATCTCCTTAGTTCCTCAGTGTACTTAGGCATGTTCACCTCTAAACCCGAGTGCTCTTTAGAATCATACGGTGCAATTGTGGATCGATTTGTATGATCTTGCCCCAAGATAGTTTGCAATTGGAATCTTAGTTCTAAAGCACTTCCATGTTTAGATCTCTTTGTTCCAAAGATTGCATGATCCCAAAAAATTCCCATAATCCTCTATAACAAGCTAAGTGCACTCGTTCCCTTGTGTTTTCAAGTTTATATCTCATATTGCATGCTTCAAAACGCGTTATTTTGATATTGTGTAGTTAACGTTGGATGTTAATTAATTAAAATAGCCACTTGTATCTATCATGCCTCCATTTAGTGTAAATTTGACCTCACTAAATCAAATGTAGATTAACAAACCATATTGTTGCTTAATCTAAAAAAGGGTGTAAACATTTTGGTGAACCCATTTTTGACCAAACCCTTAGTCTAATGTAGGATCTCCTTAGCTCCTTGTGTATTAGGTCTACTGACCTCCAAACCTTGGTGCTCTATAGAACAATGAGCTATAAGCCTTGACGCGTTTAGGGTCTGTTTTTAATGATTATTTTAGGACTACTTCTTCTCCTCCTACTTTTCCTAATGGTTTCCTTTATTATCACTATTGTTGAATATGTCAAGCAAAATCCCATTTGTAAATTTGTACTTACTAACCTCGTCCAACTCCTCCTTCATCCCGACACATCCCCTAAGTATGTAATGGTTGCATGCTACTTGAACTTTCTCATTTCAAGATGAACCCATATCATTCACATTTAACAAGTTACCTTCTCATATATCATTGACAATGATCACTCACTTTATGTACAAGTCGTTATCTGCAACACTTTGATCAAGCGTATTCTTATTAACAATGGGTTTGTTCTCAACATTTGTAATATCTTTTTTACATCATTTGGGCATCCCCACCACCGAGTTATCTTCCTCCACTATTAGTATATGTCGCTTTTGATAATATACCACGCCAACCCTTGGCCAAATCACATTGCACATTACCTTAGAAGCTCACACTCTTCCCACCCTTTGGTAAGTCATGCCCGATGATCTCAATTATAATTTTCTATTAAGATGCCCTTGGATTCATGTTATGCATGTAGTGCCTTCCACCCTTCATAATTGTCTTAAATTTTCCTATCAAGGCACTACTTACACCATCAAAGTTGATCATGCTCCTTTCAAGTTTTGTGTTGCTAAAAATTCTAATGATATGTTTATCCCGCGCATCCAACCCCATCCCCCTTCTTATTTAAGATTATGGTAAAGGATACCAATATTTATCACACATAGTTTTAATGGATGTAGGCTTGGTTTTTGTGGCCAAGGCATTTGTGAGCCTCTTAAAATAAAGTCATAATAGTCAGGGAGTGCATTGGATATTCCTTGTGCCCTTTGTGTAAGTCGTCACTAGCCCCAATGTTCTTTCTAAAGCATCACATCAACTTTTACCCGAAGCACTTATTATACATCCGACCTCACCTTTGCATCTTGTTTGACCATATCTTATTGATCATAGTGCATCACATAACCTCCCATCATTAGATACATTCTAAGTTTTATGCTTGCTAAGATTTGAAGGTAAATGGTTAAGGAGGAATACCTATGAGGCGAAGGTGGAAGGTAGAATGCACTCGTTGTTGATGTTATCCAAGCTTATCGTAGAGAACTCCTTTTTGTCTAGGAAGGACTACATGTAGATGCAAAGTAAGACCACAAAAGGGTAGTAAATATCATATGATAGTGGTGTGCCTAGCATATGCTAGATCCAAGAAGTGGTGCTTCCTAGAGATTGTTAATCCACTGTTTAATAACAATTCAATGTGAATAAGAAACTGAAATAAATAGGTCCTATTACAATGTAATGATTTAGGTTTCTCATACACACAATACATTAGATTTTATGCTAGATATCAAAATAACACTAAATCTAATTAGAACTAGGGTTTGTTTAGGTCGATAGTGTTTCAAAGGTCCGGTAAGGGTCTGGGGCTGATTGGTTGAGGTCTGGGTTGGTTTTGGGTGAGTGGGAAGCTTGTTGGTCTGAGAATATAAAATGACATAGAGATTGATATCGGTCAGGTGACCGATGTCGGTTCAGGGATGAAACCAATGACGAGGTAGGGTAAACAACGATGTCAGTAGGGGAAATTGGCAATAACTTAATAAAAATGGTTTTTGGCTTCTCTGTGATTACACAGAGAGTGAGGAGGGTGTGGTTAGGTTTATAATATAACTGAGAAGACTCAGAATACAGAGGGAGAGGTCACAAAGGGTGAAAGGGCTTGAATTGGTTGGGTTGGTGGATTGGTGAGAAGATGGAGATATCCGAATAATAATAGAAACTAAAATAATGGAGGAAAGAGATCTGCAATAAAGGAAGCACAAATGATTAAGATCACATTACTTACTTGTTGTTATGAAGATCTCGTGGTTGGATGGAGGTTGGTGATTGATTGGTGAGGTGGTAGTTGGTTCAAGTGCACGGTAGTATGAACCTATGTGTTCCCGTGAATGCTCCAATGATCTGAAGGGAATCCTTGGCCTATGTGCTGCTCTCTGGTGGTGTGTAGACATCATTTGGATGAAGCAATGGCTCTGAGATCCTCGCTTGATTGCAATAGCACTCTCAAAACTCAAAATGACCAACCTAGGTAAAAGGTTGTAAAGTTGTATATAAAGGAACCGATGGCGGTTTAGGTAACCGACATCACCAAGGAAAAATCGATGTCGGTTAGGGTGAAATAGTCCTATTTACCAAAAATAGGCAGATCTTCCCAGATTTGGTGTGCTTTCCTCATTGAGTCCACTTAGGAAAGTGGAGTTCACATGAGAGAAGGTAGGAAGAACTTAGGAGAGGTCCAGTTAGGTTTAGGAAGAAAAGTCTTAGTTAGTTAGGTCAAGTTAGTGACTCAACACTAGGAGTAATGACTCAGTGTTGAAGGTGATGACTCAGTCACTATGAGTTAAATGCCCCTGGAATGGGTCCAGGTGAGGTGTCATGATGAGGTGGAGGTGTGAGGGTGAAATTAATTTAATTAAAATAATTAAACTAATTAATAATGTGAGGGTGAATATTAATATGGGGTAAAGGGGTCATGGTTAGTTAAATGCATTATGTTAATTAATTGAAAGGGGACCAAAGAGAGTGTGACCCAAATTTGGTGTCTACATTTTCCCCTTTTTTGTCACGTAGCTTGTATTGGTAAGTGACGCTGACAAAAATAGGAAGTTAAGTATGAGTGGAGGTTAGGTTGCCCCAAGTATGGATGGAGGTGATCCCCCTCAAACCAGGAACTGAGGAGGTGGAAACGAAGTTGGTGAGTGGTTTGATAAATAGGTAAATGATGAAAGCAAGAGTAGGTGGGTGTAGGTAAGGGTAATGTTAGGTCAGGTAATAGGTAATGGCAGTCTAACACACATGCACACATATAGATTACGATAAGGTACTAGGTTGAAGAGCTTGCAAACTACATCATCAAAGGTCGATAGGTTTATCCAAACAAGGTTGAAGTGGTTCAAGTATCCAAGGTATAGGATATGGTCCTGAAACACCACTAGGCCAAGTGTAGGAATGGGCAATAGGTTTTGTTCCAGGGCACCAAAGGTATGGTCGGGATAAACAACATGACATTAGGCAAGGTAAGGTCATTAGGTTGAACAACATGAGTATCACATCACAAGGTATAACAAGTACATGAATTCAAGTGTCACAAAAGGTGAGTTTCGGTTGGGTGATTTAGGTAAGGCCAGGTAAGGCCACGTGAGGGCACAAACATGCCCCAACTGATGGTGAGGTTGGGTGATAGGTAATAAGGTCATGAGGGTGAGGTGTAAGGTCAGGGTCAACTTTGGGTTAGGTGGAAAAGGTTTCAGGCAAGTAGATGTAGTGCAATATGGTGCAATGGGGTCAAAAAGGCTAACCGACATCGGTTATGGCCAACCGATGTCGATCAAGGAAATTGAGCATGGTGCACTAGGGCACAAGACCGATGTTGGTCATGGATAACGATGTCGGTCAAGTCGAGGATTGGTTAAAAAAAAAAATCCATGTTTTACGGATTCATTATAATCTTTCATTTATAGAAAATGATAGTGGAGACAAATTTCATCTCTTTCTCGAGGGAGAAAAGGACAAGGTTATTTTCTAAGCTGAGTTGGAGGTAGTTGAGTGGCTAGAGGAGTGAGGTAGATGGGTCCACGAGATCACTACAAGCGATTTGATTGGGCAGAGGACTAGAGGGTGATTTAGGCATGGATGAGGCAGGAGAGGGTGCTTAGAGGACCACCCATGTAGAGACTAGAGGTTCCACCAAGGAGGTGGTGTCACGGGTTGAGGTAGGAATCAATCTCCATTCGTTATTTTTGAGTGAAATTTGATAAAAATAAAAAATGGGGTGGGAAATTTATAAATTTGAAATTTGGGTAAAAATGAATGAAATTGGGTATGGGGAGGGTGAAATGTAGGTTAAATAGGTGGGTAAATGAATTGGGGTGGGTTCTAGGTGGGATTGGGGTAGAATTTAGGGTGTTTTATTAATTTTTTTGAAATGTGGGGTGTGGGGTTTGGCCCTAGGGCCAAACCAGACGGATGTCGGTTTGGATTCACCAACGTAGGTTTGGATTCGACCAACGCGTTGGTTGGGTATACCGTGTCGATGGCTGGCTAGAAAGGGGACCGATACGGTTAGTGGTGACCGATGTCGGTTGAATGTAACCGACGTCGGTCACTATTAAAAGTGACCTACTTCAAAAAAAGGGTAAAGTAGGGGAAAATGGGTGTAAAAAACTAGGAGGTAGTTAAATGCAGACATATAAGATGTAGGTATAAGTGGATTTAGGTGAGATATACCTAGGAAAAGGTGGGTATGGGTATGGGTGAAGATAAAATGGATGATAGATGAGGTAAAATAGTTAGGGACTAGATATTCAGGTAGATCAATGTAGGTATGGGGTGTCGGTGGGGGGGGTAATTAGGTTTGAAGAAATAAGAAAAGTAGTTTAGTACTTGACATTGTTAAGTTGTATGGATGCAGCACAGTATCAGTGACAATGATGAGACAAGGTCCCACCATTATTAGGGGAGATGTGTCCCAACATTACTAGGATGAGTGGACACACATGCGAGATGTCGGATTGGTGGGTATTAGGTGCTACAGGTGGATCCAACAGATCATAGTCTCATGGTCACTCTCATCGATAGATGGGATGCAATGACCAACACCTTCCATCTACCCACCAAAGAGATGATGATCACACTGGAGGATGTTTATAGGATTCTGTGGCTACCTATTATTGGGAGCCAATGTATTCAATATCAACAGATGGAGCCTTCGAGGTGATGATTGCAGTATTTGGGGAGATGGCGAGTGACCTGACTGAGCACAATGCCAGTCTTGTTTATGGGGCTTTGTATGTTGCACACCCATAGGAGATGCGGTTAGCAATACTGATGATGGTAGCGGTGGGGTGCTATGCACTTCTAGATTTAGAGGGTGGCTAGTTTCCCAGAGGATTGATGGGAGTGTTGTGAGATATGATCAAGGATCGGGTCTTTTTTGCATGGGCACCTACATATTTAGTGCAGCTAACTATATAGGAGTTATGGGCTTACCAGAGGATGCGATGCTACAACATCTATTGTATGTTCCTACTACACTACTGGGCGTATGAGCATATTGTGGTAGTGTGGCCATGAGGACTTACCACTACTATCTGGCACCATGGGGGACAAAGGGTAGGTTACAGGAGAGGTGGGTGGCCATAGGTGGTCATCCTCGAGTAGAGGAGGTAGCTCATGATGTAGTATACTACAGGTGGGAGCTGGAGGGCTTGTATGCGATGGACATAGTCTAGTGGCCCTATGTTGTTTTCCATCTTTTAGAGGGATGGCTCAGAGCTACAAGAGTTATAGTTATTATGGTGGATACAGGGAAGAGATGTGTCGGTGAGCATGAGATGATCCTATCGATAGAGTCTGATGCCAGTTTGGATTACAACAGATGTGCCACCACCCTTCCCATAAGTACCACAGGGATGATGTGGAGAGACCTTTGTCTCCACCCCGGCCCACATACCCCACAGACAGAGAGGAGGTACCAGTGGATATGAGATTAGATGATGCAGGGACCACTGTGGCATACAGACAATGGTGGGAAATGGAGTTATAGAGAAGCACCACCATGGCCAGGTCAGCTAGACTTAGCCATAGTGATGGTTTAGAGGGATGCCCTACAGGGACATGTGACCACGCTAGGAGTTAGTTGACAAAGTGGCATAAGACACGTGTAGTTACTTTGATAGGAAGGACTGATTACATTACAAGGTTACTGACTACTTACCCAGAATATGCACAGTAGCACGAGGCACAGGCTCTAGTAGGGGATGGTGCATGGTAGTAGCCATGCACTACAGGCAGCAAGTCACTAGTTTACAGGACAATTGTAGTAGTCGCATAGGCACACAGTTATAGGCCTTACAAGCCCTAGTAGTCTACATGTACCAGACATAGCACCGGATAGGGTCTCGCAAAGATGCATCGACACCAAGACAAGGTCCTCCATTAGTAGGGCGTAGTTCACAGTGGCGTTAGGCCAATGGCACCACCCTGCACCGTATCTATGGTGAGGTTCGGGATGCCTGAATGAGGCTCGTTATTACCAAGACCATCTAGCCACTGCAGTATTGATGTTCCCTCTTATACTAAACAGCACAAGGGCCTAACAAATAAGCCAACGAGACCATAGATCCATGACTCATAGCTCGGGTAGCACAGGGGGTCATCAACCCCAGAGATAGGGTTAGGGTGAGGTTACCAACTCTCGAGACAAAGCCCGTAGGAGGGCAAAGAGAGGAGATGAGATGGAGGTTAGGCAGGGACCAACAGAGGGTGGAGAGATGTTGGTAGGGATGATTGATAGGAGAGAGGAGGAGACATGTGAGAGTTGAGAGGAGGGCCTCAGGTGGGGCTGATTGGTCGTGATATGTGATATTGTATTATCATTTTGATTTTGATATATATACGGCCTGCGTGCCAAATATTTTGTGAGATTGTATATGAGATTTTTTGAGACACTTGTATCCCTGTGTACATATGTATTGATACACAAACATTCCCCCTTATATAGTTGATGATTATTATTGGATGGATGATGTACTCTTTTTAATTTCCATTGTTATTGTGTATCATGGGAACTAGGTGAGTTAGGCATGATTGATTCAAGGTCTTGTAGGCATGGGAGGTCGTAGGTATAAGCATGGTGGAGTTAGGTATAGGTAGGTATGGTTTGGTCAGGTATAGGCATGGTGGAGTCTAGGTAATTTCCAAGTTACTGATCTTATGGAAATAATGTGTTGTATGTATGTTGTGTTTAAATTTCCAAGTAATTAATATCATGGAAATATGAAATGATTTAAGTAGAATATGGTTGTGGTGATAAAATGGTAGGTATGTATGTTTTTATGATATATTAATTTCCAAGTTTTTGTGTAAATGGAAACTAACTAGGGTAGAATGTGAATGTAAAGGGGGAAAATTGGTTAGGGGTAAAAGTGGCGAGCTAACCTCCAAGGGCCCCATGCCCTCGGAGTGTTTGCCTACATAGCCCCAGTTAAAAAAGGGGCCTCAGGCCGATGTAGTTCTCCCATAAGCTAGGGAAGAATATGATAAGGTAGATGAATGGGTCGATAGGTTTTAGGCATGATTGAGTCTAGGTCATTTAGGCATGGTTGAGTTTAGGTAATTTAGGCATGGTTGAGTGTAGGTTAAATAGGCATGGTTGATTTTAGGTCATTTAGGCATGGTTGAGTTTAGGTTGAAAAGGCATGGTTGAGTTCTAGGTTGTAGGATGGAATGTGATTTTGGTGGGAGGGAGAGGAATTCCCATAATGTAGGTGTCGAAGGTCTGGTCCTATGTAGCATAATCAATAAGTAAGAAAAGAGGTGAACGGTAAGAGGAGACAAAAATTTGCCTAATTGGTAAGAACCATTATGAGTCTATCATACCAAAGATTGGCTTATGAACGTAAGACCCTAAAGGCATTACATGATTGATTGACTATTCTAAGGGTGAAGAAAGTCACATGATCATGAAATGTCACATTTGTGGCATGTCCCTTGAGTAGGTAGAAGATTAGAAAGGAAATACGATGAGGTGAAATGGGTTGTTTTAGCATAACCTTGGTGTGAGACAACATGCCTCTTCTAAGATACCCAAGACCAAAATAGGAAAGTCCATGATGAAAAAGTTATCTTTTCTTTTTTTTTGTTTTATAGATTGATCGATGTGGGAAGTCTATGTGGGATGAATAGAATATCTCCTTGAGGTCTTCATGAAGTCTGATCAATGCGGGAAGCTTCAAAATATTTTTATTTTATTTTTGCAGAAATAGTCTTCTTTTTGTGATAGACTATGTACAATAGGGCTAGCTTTTTATAGTTGTCCTTCAAGGGATAGTCTATTTATAGCAGCAAGATGGAAAGATAGATGTCCTTTTGGAGGGAGTCATCTATTTACAAGAAGTTTGACTCAAGGAGTTTGAATTTGAAAATCCCGTATATTACTTTTGAATTTTTTTTTGGACTTTTAGGTCATGGAAAAGACTATAAAGGAGTATAGGCTTCTTTTATGAAGACAAAACCATAGCACACACAGAGGTTAGCTATGAAAGAGAGGTTTTAAGTGATGAATGACCATGGGATTCCATCCTGAAAAAGGATGAAAAGTATCCATGAGAATCATGCCATGAGTAGAGTCCGTGGTACTCATATTTAAGATAAGGTTGAAAGGTGATGAATAATCACACAATTCTGGTGTAGTCATTGGTCCTTAAAAGAGGTAGATGGAAGGTGAATGTTTCTCAAGGGATGAGCATTTAATAGATAAAAGGTGATATAGGACTTGATTCAATAATAGAATGATCAAGATGCAAGGCATTGAGGGGCTCAGTTTGGTTTACCTTTGAGTGAAGATAAATGATAAGCACCTAATCCATAGGCATGAGTAATGATATAGGGTCCAAGCCAATTAGGAGCGAACTTTCCCCATTTACTTTTCTCCACTTTTGTTACATGTTGATTTTCCTTCAGGATGAGGTCACCGACCTTGAAGGTTCATTCTTGGACACATTTATCGTAGGCATGTTGATATATTTTTGGTAGATTTGAAGGTGATCGAGAGCATTTAGATGACATTTGTCTAATAAATCAAGTTATGTCAAATGGTCTTGGCGAAAATCATCATCGTTGAGCATATCTTTGAGTGAGATACGAAGAGATGGAATTTGGACTTCGAGAGGCAAGACAACCTTTGTACCAGACCAAAGAGAAAGGTGTGGCAACAATTGAGGTATGAATACTAGTGCGGTAAGCCCATAAGGTGAAAGGAATGTGCGTGTGCCAATCCTTACCGTATCATCAACCACTTTCATAAGAATTTTGTTTAGGGTTTTGTTAGTCGATTTAACTTGGCCATTTACTTGAGGATAATAAGGTGAAGAAAAACTTAAGTTGAATGCCAAAGGCATCATAGAGTTTTCGTAGGGTTTTGTTTTTGAATTGTTTTCCATTATCAGTGATGAGGCGGTGAGGAACACCAAAGCGAAAATGATGTGATGGTTAATGAATTCACATATTTTCTCATCTTTTGTAGAAATGAGAGGTACAACTTCCACCCATTTAGTGTAATATTCGGTAGTAGTAATAATCCATTGATGATGTTGGGAAGAATGAGGGTTAATTTCTCCAACTAGATCCAAACCCCATTGAGAGAAAGGCCAAAGGTCTCGTGTGACCTGTAAGGCGTGACTAGGGGTGTGATGAAGATTAACATGTTGCTAACACTTCACACAATGCTTGACATAGTCACAACAATCGTGGTTTAGGGTTGGCTAGTAATAGCCAAGGTGAAGGATGTGCTTACAACAACTAAGCCACTGAAGTGACCCCACAAATCCCATCATGAACTTCCTTGATAGTGTATGGGATTTTAAACTCATAAGGCATCGTAAGAGGATACCATCAAATCCACGTTTATAGAGAAGACCACCCATGATGACATAGTGAGAGACACTTTTGAGGAAGGCTCATTGTCCATTGCGAGTAAGATCTGGAGGTAGAATTGAAAGGGAAAGGTAGTCAACAAACTGCTTATACCAAAGGTCACGTGGGTTAGTTTCAATGTGTCCTACAAAGTTAATGTCTTGGAATAAGTAAGAGAGGGATTGTAATCTTTGTATTATGAAAAATATTTTTGAGTCGGAGGGTGAAATGGGTATTTGAGAAGCGAGATAGACCATGGTGTCTCACAAATTTATTAGTGGAACACGGGGTGGTTTGAAGTTCATAATGGTCAAAGGTAGTCAAAATCATGTCAACATGATGTTTATACTTTTGAAGTATCTCATTATGACATTGGTATATACCATTAACTTAGTTCACAACTAGTTGAGAGTCACCAAAGATATTAATTGATTTAACATCTAAGGCTATGGCGGTTTGAAGACCTAACACGAGTGCTTCATATTCAACGATATTGTTAGTATAATCAAAATCTAGTTTGAAAGATAATGGCATAGGATCACCATCAAGAGGAATGAGGATAACTCCTGCACCACCCCCACATGACATTTGGAACCATCAAAGAATAAGGTCATCTGATAAACGATATCATCCAGGAGAGGGTAACAATGGATTCATCATGGAAGTCAAAGTTAGAAGGTTGGTTTCCAGAGAGAGGTGCATCTGCATGAGTTTATCAGCAAATGGTTTGTCCTTTGAAAAAAATTTTTGATGGATGAATTCGAGATCTAGGTCTTGCAAGAAGCATGAGCCAATGTGCAACACATTGATGTTGGTAAGGCTTAGTGTACATGTAATGTAAGGGGTCAATATTGGTGACAACAAAGGTTTTGTGGTTGAGTAGGTAATGGAAAGTTTAGTGGCGACAAATACTAAGGCTAGGCAGAGTTTTTGGAATGAGTATATCTAGTCTCGTAGTCTAAAAGCGTATGACTTATATAATAAACCTTTCCTCCTGTTTGCTCGTCGTGATGAGCGAGCATGACACCCAGGAATGATCAGTGGCAGAAATGTAAAGGTAAAATGGTTGGTCATCCTTAGGTGGAATGAGCACAGTGGTTGGAGGAGGTATTATTTTAAGGTGTCAAAGGCTTTGTGGCATTCATCATCCCATTTGAAGGAGACATCCTTTTTTAGAAGATGATGAAATGGATGACAATGGTCGAAAACTAAGAAATAAAGTGATGAATAGATTGTAACTTGCCTTGTAAACTACGAAGTTGACGAAGGTTAGTAGGTGGAGGCATCTCGAGAATAGCCTTGATTTTAGTGGGATCAACTTCAATGCCACATAAAGAAATGATAAAACCAAGGAGCTTTCCTAGAGAACAACGAAGACACACTTCTTAGGTTGAAGGCAAACATAATATTTGATGAGATACAGTCAAAGACAACCTTAAGGATATAAAGGTGTTCAGCTTGATGTTTAGATTTGGCAAGAAGATCGTCAATGTAATATTCCAATATGTTATGCATGATGTCGTGAAAGATATAAGTCATAGCCCACTGATATGTAACACCAACATTTTTAAGGCCAAAGGGCATGACACGATAGCAAAAGGTCCCCAAGGAGTGATGAAGGTAGTTTTGTGTTGATCTTCTAGGGTGAGTAATATTTTGTTATAACCCGAGAAACCATCCATGAGTGATAACATCTCATGGCCGATGGTGAGATCAACTAGTTGGTCAATACTAGGTAGAGGAAAGTCATCTTTGGGGCAAGCCAAGTTAAGGTCACGAAAATCCATGCAAATGCGGAGTCCCCCTGTCACTTTTGTGATAGGAACAATGTTAGATATCCATTGGGGATAATTAATGGGTAGAATGAAGGAAACCGAAAGGAGGCGACTGGAGTTCTTCTTGACAAGAAGGGAAATGCAAGGATGCATTTTTCATAGATTCTGTTTCATGGGTTTGGCATCAGGAATGGTTACGATATTGTGGACCACAATGTTTGGGTCAATACTAGGGCATATCAACGTAGGACAAAGCAAAAGTGTTGCTATGATCCCAGAGGAAAGAAGTGAAAGCTTCATGTTTAGTAGCATCTAAAGATTGGCCTATTTTTAGAATGTGCGGGTCGTCTTGAGTGTGAATGTTGATTTCGATGGTCGATTCATTCAACATGGTTTGCATCTCAGAAGGTAACAACCGGTGAATATAAGAATCTTTTACACCAAGGTAGGTGAGAATAGACTCATCATCCTGACATTGAACGACGTTAATAAAAGGTGTATCATGTCATCAATCATGTCGATACAAGAAGGAAGAGAAGAGGAGCATCACCATCACGTTGATAAGTCAGAGGTCCCAGGGAAATGATGTTCATGAAAAAAAAGTTAGGAGGAATGGATTAGGATCCATAGACTTTGAAGGTGGTGAGGTAGGTGAATGGGGTGGGGAATGTTTATCATCTCAATGAGTTCGACTCGAGCCTTCTTGGAAGGTGGTTTGGCAAATCCAATACCACTATGGTCTTTATGCTTACAAGTGGTGTAAGGAATGACAATATGACAACCTTGTTCATAGAAACCAAAGCCAAAGCCCTTCCAAGAAAATGATGGAGGAAGGTGTGGGCGAAGTGGTGGTTGGTGAGAGATTAAAGGTCAGAGGAAAATGGTCAATTTTGGGAAGGTGGCTCGGGTGAGTAGGTAGAAGCATCAAGTCCCCCATACGTTAAGTTGGTGCGAAGGTGGGGAGGACCGTAGGGAAAACTTCGCTACGTAGTGATCATAACGGGGATGTTGGTGAAGGTTACCATACTCTTGAGGAGTAAGGAATGTGTCAATGTTATAAAGGTGGTACTCCCAGTGAGGCATTGAAAAAAACCTTCTAAGGGATTAATAGTTGGTATGTGGGTAACGAGAATGGATGAATCATTGGATAATTGGGAAGAAGAAGCATTAGATGTTTGAGAAGTAGATGGGTTGGTGATGGGTCAATTACAGAAGGCTGCAGCAATAGTGGGAATAGAGGAGTTAGTTGTGGAAGATGTAGCGGTAGAAGTGGTGGATGAGGTAGTGGCTAAAGAAGAAGTGGTAGCGGTGGTAGATGCCTTAATTGGTATAAGGACATCATTGGGTCGATACAACATGTTACAGTCTTAAATGGTGAAGGGTCGAATGGAATGGTATAGTTGTTCCCTTCATGTTTAAATTTTAAACAATGGTGTAAGGTTGAAGGAACACAACCCATGGCAAATCTAGGGTCAACTAAGCAAAGAAGTTGTACTAGAATTCCCCCTCTAAGAAATAGAATAATTCAGAATGCTATGAGGCCCCATGCAAATGTGTAGAATGATGGTGCTGAGGGTGGAAGTCATGGCATCATTAAATGAATGCAACATAACTAGGTTATTATGCATGTAATTGGTAGGGATGTGCATTTGGTTGTATGCATGGGAGGAAATGATGTTATCTGGCACCTTTGTCGATCTTAACATGTATATTATCAATATAGACAGAAATAAATAGGGTGGGGTTAGGATCATCTGATTGGAGAGGTACAATAGGTCTATGCCCATAAACATTGGCGCAAAGAAAGGACTGATTAGAATTAGTAAAATGGAATTCCATAATTTTCTAGTTGGTGAAGTCATCAATTGGATGCCGAAGGAGCTTATCGAGATTCCAAATGATGACAAGAACCCCAAAAGCAATCGAGGTGCTTTGATAACATATTTGCTATTTTTCCACAATCTATTAAAGATCACAGAGAGAGTTAAAATCCATCTTAGTTTCCTGAAGAAGGAGAATGTCTGGTTTTTCTTTTTCAATGCAGAGTTTTAATAGTCTTTGCTTATGTAGGGCATTTAGTCCCCTCAAATTCCATGATGTAATAATCATTGATTATTTTTATCCCATTGTTGTTGTGGGTACTTGGCCTAATAGAGGATTTTTTCTAGTTTTTGGGGAAACCCTTTCTTTCTTTTCTTCATTTTCAACTTCCAAAGGGGACTGATTTTATTTTTCTGCATCATGTCTTTGAAGCATCTCAAAGATTTGATTTTGGCTTCCCTTGTTGATATTGAGTTGAGCTTCAAGATTTTTAGAATTGGAAGAGGGAGGTCTATCGGGATTATTTTTCCCAATTCTAATCGACTTTGTAGCATTTTCTGATTCCTCTATTTTGTTTTGATCTTGATTATTCAGTAATGATTTGAGATTTTCCAGGGAACAATTATCTATTTTGTAGTTCTTCTATTACAGGTTCGGATTCTGAATTTCTCCATCTTCTCGATCATTTTCGTCACATTGATTAGTAGGATAAGGGATTTCATTAATGTTTTTTTCTTCATTTTCTAGGGCTTCAAAGTCATTTTTCAAAAGGATATTTTTGTCCTCGATTTTCTTTTTGAATATTTTTGTTCCATATTTTCTTTTCGTTGGTCTTTTTTCTTTTTTCTGTTTGGAAAATCCCTCCTCATCTTGATTTTCAGTTTGTTTCAATTTCGGGCATTGGTAAACAAAGTGGCCATGTTGATGGCATTTTCTACAACGGAAAGGAACATTTTCATAATCCAAGTCTTGATACCATTCTTTGGTTTCAAATTTGAAGCAAATGGAGCTGGGAAAGGGTTGTGAAATATCAAGGTTAATGCATATCCTAACATAGACCATGAGAATCCTAGATTCAGTTGGTTTCGTAGTACATATGTATTCACCCAGAGTATTACCAACTTGAATAAAAGTGTTTTTGTTCCAAAGCTCTGTGGGGATCCCATACAACCTGGTCCATACAAGGACTTTATTTATGTTTTCCAAACTAGGTTTGAAGTTTTCTATCCATGGTTTGGTGAAAAGGCTAGCCCGACCCATAAGCCAGGGTCCAATCTACCGAAAAGCATCATCCATAGCAGAAGAATTGTTGAAGGTAACTTGAAAAAAACCTTGGGGAACAAGTTTTACTTGGTTCAAAGAGGAGATGTTCCAGTTCTTCTTTAGCCATTTAAGCAAATCAGAACCTTGGGCCAAAAATCCATGAAACAAAAAATTAGGGCACACTCCGACAAATGATGAATTGAGGAATACATATCCTCATATTTGATGCTAATGATAGGGATGCAATCACCACTAAAAGGATTTTGCAAGATGAACCCATGAAGCGAGAGGAGCCGGGGGCGTGGTTAGTCTTTAAAGCACCCAAACACATGAGATGAAATAGAGAGGCGGAAGAAGTGAATAGCAAAAACTGAAAAGTGTGAAAAAGTGCCAATTATTTTATGAATATTTAACAATAACAATAACTTATATTTATACATTGTTGTTAATAACAACTCTTAAATGTTTTTCATTTTTATTAAAGAATTATAAGGTTTAATTTTTTTTTGTTGTTGTAATGATATCCATATCATACTATTGTTGTAAATAGTCATATTCTTTCATCCATAATGAATCAATGAACCAAATATAGCTTGGTAAAAATATCATTAAATTTAATTTATACTCTATTGTAAAACTACATTAAAAACACCTTTATAACTCACATAATGTGACATGAAACAACATGTAATTTTATTCAAACTTCATAAGGATAAATCCTTATTATCTGAAATGATTACATACAAATTTTTAGAATAATACAATAGGAAAATGCCTTCAATCAACTTGTGAAAAATAATACTTTCACTTTACAATGAAATACAATAATCCGGAAAGGATTTTTAAACAATATAAATGAAGAAATCATACGTATATAATCCAGTTATTCACTTCACAATATCACTCTGTCTTGCACACTGTAGAGAGAGAAATGTATACATGGTCAATTATATGAACTGGCATGAGTTATCTTAACTCATAATCTTGTTGTGTTTAATAGAAATAAATGAGTATGTTAAGATTTACTTAACTAATAACTTACAAACTTCGTAATTCATTAATTATGTTTATATATCATTGTTTACATAGAATGATAATTCAAATGAAGCTATCTCTCAACATACTAGTTATCAACTAGATAAATACATTTTTAAATTGTTTGAACAACTGTAATAAAATTTATTAACACCATGATCAAACAATAATCTATTTCCTAATATTATATCATAAGAATAAAATCAATAGAGTAACCTTCTTTAATGTTCAACATTCAATAACATGTAAATCAAACTAACACTTCATTGCTAAGGAGATGAAGCAAAATCATGTTATGCTCATAATCCTAAATTTCCAACAGTTGTTTGCTATCTCACTCCAACAAAAGGTCCAATAGTCGAAATGATTGTTAGTGTGAAATCTTTTTATTCAAGCAATGAATGTTCTAAGTACCCTCTACATTCTTGTTTATTATCAACTAAAGTAATAGTAATTGCAACCTATAAAGAGGTTGAACTCCCTTCTCACCAATCCAATATTACACATATACTAAGAGAGGAAAAATATACAAAATCTTAGAGCCAATCATTTGCACACAACAACCAAGGTAACCATATCAAGTTAAACAATATTATTGGGCATCTCCTTGAGAGATTAACAAAAAAATAAAACAAGACCACAACCAATAAAGAAAATCATGAAATGAGCGGGGAATATCTAAAAGTAATTAACCCATAATGGGATAAGAGCAATAGTCGCTCATCAAACCCAAGTTTTTATTAACAAAGACCAACCTTTCTATTATTTTCAATGCACCTAGAAAATGAATTCTCTTTTCATTCTTAATCATCTAAAAACAACAGTTTCTCAACCAACCAAAATGTATTAAGAGAAGAAAATAGAGCTCTTTCTAAGCTAGTTAAAAAAATGCATAAAACTTAATACTTATTCATGTTTAAATCAAAGCATCCATTTGGTTCAAATTTCTTCATCTACCATAACTAGAAAAAAAAGGAAACCCTTATTCCACAACAATGAAACTCAAGCAACCCTTTTTATGGTGAAACATCCTAATAAACAACATGCTATTTATTCATT
The DNA here is from genome assembly GCA_018340775.1 of Taxus wallichiana var. yunnanensis. Taxonomy (NCBI): domain Eukaryota; kingdom Viridiplantae; phylum Streptophyta; class Pinopsida; order Cupressales; family Taxaceae; genus Taxus; species Taxus wallichiana. Next base: position 590,294,742 of record CM031240.1, read on the forward strand.
CAAAATCATAAAACCAGGAAGTCCAAGGTAAAATAAAAACCATACTTTGAAACATTAAAAGTTAACAATTGTGTGAATGAGGTGTGGATTCTATGAACCACCTTTCCATTCGATTGAACCTATCGATCTTGTTGGTCCGAAAATCATCGCCAGACGGATCTATGGATGACGAGCCAACAAAGCAGTGTGCGGGGCATAGCCCCTCTTTGAGTCAAGCAAAGCGAAACCGGTTTATTGCTATTCTACCAAAGCGGGAATCTATGCAAGTCTCACAGATTCGCCTTTCTGGGGGTTTGGGATCTCATCCCAGTAGGGTGTTCAGATCATGCGAAAAGAAAGGAATGAAAGAGGGAAAAGAGAAAGAACAGATCCGAAGGAAGAAAAGAAATGAATTCCAAAGCGAGAAAGGTCGAGAGATTTATGTTTTTGGGTTGGTAGTAAACAGAGCCAAACCTACTTGCATAAATAAACAGAGTAATACCGATGAGCAAATGACAAAAAGTAGATATGGATCCAACAGATTAAACACACACAGATCTAACGTAAGGAAGATCTAATGCATAACACACTATTGAGCACAAAGTCTTAATATTTGTATTCATCGTTTTCTTATTTACAAAGAAAGCTCAAAGTCTTTCTTTCCTCACTTCTATTTTCATCTAAAAAATGTTCACCCCGAATACAACAAGTATTCCAGTATTTATAGAAGAGAGGAGAAGGAAAGCAAAAAGGAGCCAACAAATATTTACAAAGATATTTACAAAATATCTAAAAGTCATGTTGACTTTTGACAACTTGATGGATGACATCATCCCATGATGCAACATGGATGATGTCATCATTTGTGCCAACACACTTTAGACATTTCAACAAGAAAGTCGGAGAATAGAGAGAAGAAGAAGAAGAGGAAGAAGAAGAAGAAGAAGCAGCTACTGCCATCGTCATCCTGCGGTCGAAAGGGGGTTGCACAGCTTCTCTCGATGCCGCTTGCTCAGAGATGATATGTGGAACCGAGCGCGTATTCCAAAAACTTGTTAATCATGGGCCCAAATCGATCCTGTGATGGATCCTCATGCTGCTCGCCGATTGCTTCGCAAGTCTCCCGCTCCCTTATGAGCTTTTCTCGGGAGTTTAGAATAATCTTTCTCCGCCTCGATGAGGAACCCGATGTAAGTCCCTACAGCCAGCGAGTTGTTGATAGACTCGGTGTCAAATGTGACCTCTCGGCCCCGTTCTCGAGAAGCGATCTCCTCAAGATCCTGGATAGTTTCATCACCGATCTCATGGTAAAGGAAGGAGTGAGCAGCCACGAGACATGTTAAGAACAATTCGCTCCATTTGATGCATCGCATCTAGGCCTCTTCCTTCACCTTGTCTATCTTTTCCGAACAAATTCCACTGATCTATCCGATAGTCCAGGGACATGGTTTTGTTGAGGGCCCTTGGATGGCCGAAAACTCCGAACTTGACCAGATCTTCGACCCGAACAACATCAACATTTGTTGAAAGGTCTCATGTTGGAGTCTAGCATGATCTAGCTCTTTTCGATATGGGACCCGCTAATACTTGGAGTTCCTTGTTCACCTTTTTGATGTTTAGATATGAATTGACATATTCGCGATCACTCTTTCACCGTCCCCGAGGATCCGGCTCCTCCAGCGAAACGACCATACCACTGCTCGCCGATCTTCTCGTAAGGCTTGAAGCGATATTTGTTCTCGCTCCTTCGCAGCCTTTTCTCTTCTTTTGTTTCTGAAGCTTTTGACAAAGGGCGTCGACCGCGGAAAGAGCTTCCCCACGGAGACTTTCGAGAAGATGTCCCCATTGTGACTTGGTCACGAAAATCTGCTTGGAGACAGATCCTTTTTCTCTTTGAGGATCGGGGTATGTAATTTCCATGATCCTCTCACCTGCAGCACTTTGAGAGAAGCGTGTTACAGGTTTTGCTTCTTTGCCCCTTTGGCCTAATCATCAAAAGTCCATCGAGCGATGGGAACTTTCCTCTTTGTTGGCCCAACCTGAGAGATCCAGTGGTCCCATAGAAGAAGGACCGAGAGAGAGGAGGAGGGAGCAACAAAGAGAAGAGGGGAAAAACGTGGAGACACGCAGGTGGGCATTGAAATCATAGCCAAAGAAGTGTCCACGGGAGGAAGGGAAACCGCAACCTGCGAGAAGACAAAGGAAGGGAAGGAGCCCTAAATGAGGGAAGAAATGGAAGAAGATAAATCGGCGAGGAGGAGAAGATAGACGAAGAGGCAGGGGAAAGAGTAGAAGAAGGGGCGGAGGACACGACCAAAGGGGTGGTCGTTTGAGTCACTCGAGGAGGGGAAGAAAGAGAAGAAGAAGGGACAGAAGGGACCTCTGTGGTTGTAGCAATGCCGACATCCTGAGTGGATGGGCGTATGGGACTATCCTCCGCTGCTTCTTTCTCTGGCGAATCCAGAGTTATTACCTGTTCTGGCGCTGTGGAAGGAGGACTTCCAGGGGCTTCTTCCTGAATGGTGCTAGGTTCACCTTCTACACCTTTGCCTTTTAGCTGCTTCTTGGACCTTGGAGGTGCATTGCCCAATGGGGAGGTTGTGAAATCTACCCCGAGGTAGATCAGCCCGTTCATGCGGCACCAGTGCTCTGTTCTGCGCATAGTCTCCTTGACCCTCTCTTCAATTGTTTGAGGAGCCTTGCTTCTGTCAATGGCCGGGAAGGGCCAATCATCCCCTTCCGTGTCATTATACACCTTGTCTACTTCATCTTCCGTAGTTTGGAAGCCTTTGGGGACAATGGCCACTCCGTATTGGATAATTTCCTCCAATGCTAAGCGAGAATGATCCTTTCTTCTGAGTTCCACCTCGTGGATGACGTCAATGTAAATATCCTCGATCTGAGGAACATGGATCGGATCAAGCTTAGCCCTTGGCAGGCAGCTCCTTGGGTCAAAGGTAGGCCTGGCTGGGAAGTCATGTTTCAAATTGAGCAACTCCAGCTCTGCGAACATTTCCTTCGCCTTGTGATGGGAGGAGCATGTGTACCGGCCCACTGTGAGGGGGAAAGGAGTTCCGCCCTTCTTTCTTTTGAGGCATTTCTCATGGTATGTGACCAGCTGCCTTGATAACTCTAGTAGAATCAGCTTAGGTCCAGCGTACCTCGGCAGCCTGGTTGGCTCGCCCAAGAAGTTGACCGCCCTCAGATAGGTAAATGTGGGAAACTGGGTGAACAGGGCCCCCCATTTCTCCACAGTTGACACAATGTTCTTGGTTGTGCGACCATGAGTTAGATTTGGCCTCAACAGCAAATGATGTGATAGAAAAAGCATCATTAATTTTGGCGAATTGAGGATGTTGTTCTCCACCTCGATTCCGGATAATATTCATATATTTTGACACGAAGCCAAATTCCACTTCGGTTTAGCCACTGATAATCCCTCTCCGACGCCGCAGCGTAGACTACGTAGGAGTTCATATGGAATACTCCGTTGTGGCGAATTGTTGTAGGTTGCTGGAGATGGTGCTTACTTATTATTTCTCCCAAAGAAAGCGCTTTGCTCGTGCACATTCTTATTCATTGTTTCCAAGTACCTCAAAGATCCATTTATGGAAGTAGTGGGCATCGAAAGGCCGAAGACCCCGCTCGGAAAGTAATAGTATCGCTTGAGCTCTTCGAGAAGTCACCGCGGTGGATGGTCAGGGCCACCGGGTTACCACCTTCTTGTTTTTCAAGTAGACTTCGTTCATTAGTTGCATGCATTGGTCTTCATTATCTTCCCAGGCCTTGATGCACTCTTCTTGGCTGACGGCCACGAAGTGCCGGTGGTGAGGGATGCCAAGTATCATCTCAAAATGACGGGCAGTGAGGTTTATGATCACCTCGCCCTTGCTTTATTTTCGACACATCTTGTGTCCTTGTTGTAAAGACCGTGCGATCACCATCATGAATTCATTGTTGATGGCACCGACGGAATTCCTCCGTGAAATGCAGGCACTTGCTATTAATTTGTCCATCCACGGACTTCTTGTAACCTTCTCGAGTCCTAACCCAGAATTCTTCCATGTCAACGTGACCCAACTCGAGTCCCCGACATCCATCTGCACTCATCTGCAGTGACTCGGGCATCCTGACCCTTTGATATTTGTACTTCATCTCCTCTTCAGTAAGCTTAGCCTTTCCTCTTGGTTTGGTGGGTCTCTTGCTGGATGTAGACATGTGTTCTTTCGAACTCAGTTGCTGATCTGCATGAAGAAGAAGCGAGACCCAATCCAAAAAGGTTGAATTAGCCATTTGATCTTCCATTGGAAAGCTAGCAGAAGAAAGAGTTAGAGATTTTAAGGCTCAGGGCGCGGGGCGCATGAAAACTGCAGCTAACAGGGCTAAATAGATAGGCGCCTGACGAAAAGGAGTCTTTGCCGCAGAGGTTAAATCAAGGCGCAAAGGCGCATGGCGCATGGATATCTGCATATTGCATTTGATATAGGGCGCATGAGAAGCACGTGTTACATTGGGGCAGATGCGCCTAAAGGAATATGGCGCGGCGCACGAAAAACTCACACAACATGGTGTTATTGCAATCGGGGATGCGCTGCGCCTTTATAACTTCATACTTAGCGCGGAAAAACTTTTGTTGCATGACGTGAGTTTTGGTGCGCCATGGCATGGAAAAAGGATGCAACATGGATGGATGGTGCGCCATTAGGTGCGATTTCGGACTTGAAGACGTGGAAAAAGCGCGCCTTGAGGGCGCATGAGCTCATGATGCGGCGTAGAAAGGGTGCGCCATTGCGCGATTTTGCTTTTCAGAATAGCGGGTAGGTGCGCGAAGGCGCACATGTTCTTAGTGTTGCAGGACGCGCCGATGCGCCAAGGGGAAAAGACAGTGAACAAACCTTCTTTACAAAGGGGGTTTCTCTATGATGTAGGTTCTTTTATCCCTGACTTCTTATTTGAAAGGCTCAGCTGGGTAAACGAAACGGTTTAGATCAGGAGGGCTACAACCACTGTTTCAAGAAAACGTCCTTCTCCAGCAGATCTGGAAAGAGGGAGGATAGCATAGGGGGAGGGCAGCCAACTTAAAACATATATTTTAAAGACCAGACCAGCAAGCATAAAAACCAGACCACAAAAATACCAAGAACCGAAAACACCAAACGCACAAGGGGGAGAAGAACCTCTTACCTGATAAATAGCAAAAGTGTGCAACGGGTCCACAGGATGATGAAAACGACGAGCAGAGGCTGACAAGTTCAGAACGATCACGTGCTCAACAAAAGTGAAAATGACATTTGGGCGCGCAAACCATATATATATATATAAACTGGACATAAATGCGCCAACCACTTTTTCAAAGGCGCATGAGATTTGTTGTCGACACGGGAAGGGATGCGCCCTTTGGCGCATCAAAGCATCTGCCAACATGAGATAAAGCGCGCCGCGCGCACCAAATCTATTGTCGACACGGATTATGTGCGCCTTTGGCGCACTGAAAGAGCGCGCAACACAAGTTGTATCAACACAAGCGCATGCGCGCCTCGCGCACGCAGGAAGGTTAAACATTCTTTGGCACATGAAAAGTTGTGTTGACATTGAAAACCATGCGCCAAAGGCTTTTAAGGGGGCATCAAAAGTTAGTATTACAAGAGGATATTTCATGCGCTAGCCAAAAAAGGCTCAGAAAGACCAAGTTCGAAAATTAGATTTCCCGGGAAGGGATTTTACAACGTTTCGAACGCGAGGGATCCCTAACGAGGGATCGAAACAAAATTTTCCGTATGTTTATCGGTAAAATTGCCCTTGTCAATTTTACGGGATAACAAGTACCACTTTTAGGATGGCTACAGGAACGGTAGTGAGTGCGTAATGAAAAATGTCATTAGGTGGTCACTATATTTCCCATAGGGATCCTAAGATGGGACTGATATTTTACTCTCAAATTGAGTGGTGAGTCCTACATCCTACTTCTCGAAATAGAAAATTGAACTTCTTAAACAACACAATTGGGATCGAGATAACTGTGTAAAGATGGTTGTGCAGTGATGGAGACAAATTTCATTTGATTTATGTGTGGTCATGAAACTAAGCTTGCATTGCTTTCTTAATAAATTGGCTAAGTAGTGTAGCTAGTTGAATACACTTTTAGATCACCATATCCTATTTTGTAGTATCAGATACTAGATGGATTGCAACATGTCTGTTCTCTAGGATGATACATAGGAGTTGCACTCAGTTAGAAAAGCCTATTATAAAGATTTAACCAAAATTATATACGATATACCCACTTAGTTAGAGTGAAGATAAGGGGATCATGTACATCTAACAAACCCTTACAACTACACATGGCTATCGTTGTTATCAGATGGATTGTAAACATTATTTATGTTAGATTTAATTTCTTGCTTGCTGAAAATCATTGAAGGCATTAATTGTGATGTAAGGGTTGCTTATAAAAAAATCCCTTAATTTGATGAAGTATAACATGGGTTGTTACATTTTGGTATCAAGATGAAGGTTATCAACTCTTGGAATTAATGGGTCCTTACGCTAACAAAATATTTTATTCTTGTATAACAAAACACAATGGTTAGAACAAGAGGAAATAATAAAAACATCGTGGTTGAAGCAACAACATCCTAAAAATTTGATGAGATACATTTTGTTCTTTAAGATGCCCGTAAGAGATAGTTGTTACGTAACAAAAAGTAATGGGTGAGGAAAGTGACAGTGATAGTGATGTACAACAACCTATTCAACCTAATGTTAGAAATATAAATGTTGGGAATCTTGATGCGGGAGAGATCTTAATGCTTGTAAATCATAATGCAACAAATCCTAATGTTGGAAATCCCAATGCTTTGAACCAACCTAAAAATAAAAGAGCTCGCTTGGCGATCGAGTTGTCAAGGACATCAAATGAATCAACCCACCCAATTTTGATGAGACAACCTTGGGAGATGGAGATGAAAACTGGTTGAGTGAAATGGAGAAGTATTTTGAGATAAGAGACTTCTCTGAAGAAACTAAAGCTATTTGGGGTGATTTTTAGCTCTCCAATGAGGCATCCTCTTGGTGGGATAATTGGAAATAAGAGTTGGGAGTTGACCCTACTAACATCACTTGGGAATAGTTTAAACTGTACCTTTTCCAATGTTGGTTACCACATCTATATTTCGATCAAAAGATGTCTAAGTTTAAAAATCTAGCTCAAGGTATCTTGATGTAACCAAATATTGGGAAAAGTTCACCAAACTACTGAAGTATGTTTTGTAGTATCAAAAGGATGAGAAATTTAGGATACACAAATTTATTATGGGGTTGAACCCAATCATTGGGGGTGAAGTTGATGTTCATGGTCCTTCTACCATGGAAGCTATTTTTAGAAGATCATTAAGCAAGAGAATAATCTATAAGCAATATCTACTCCTGGGAATGAAAAATGAAAGAAGAGCTATAGCTCACCTTTTCCATTGGCACCAAGAACTTAGAATTGGTGTAAAAAGGTTGGAAAGAAGGTTAGAAAGGGTAAGAATAACATAACAATGAAAACCTATTGCAAATAAAAAGAAAAATGGACATAATAGTAGTGTAGCCAATGACAATAAGTTTGAAAGGAAAGGACCTTTCACTAGGTGTTTCAAATGTGGTGGTGACCACTATGCTAACAACTATCCTTGAAGTATAAGGAAAAAAATTCCATGATAAAAAATCCATACTACAAAGTGGCAAACCGCTAGGCTAAAAACTAAGCAACACTTATCTAAGTGTCAGGTAAGTTATATGGACTACCTATAACTATTCTATTTGATACTGGTGCAATTGAATGCTTCATTTCTAGTAAATTAGCTGAAAATTTGAAAAAGAAAGTTGGTTATATGAAAAATTCATGGATTGTACAATACAGAATAATGTTGTCCAAATTGTAAACCAATGTCTGTTTGATGTAGCATTGGAACTACCTAGCTTTACCATAGAATTGGACCTATACGTAGCTCCTCTAGGTTCCTATGATGTCATAATAGGTGTAAATTGGTTGTCTCAACACAAAATAACCATAAATTGTTTCAAATAACGAATAAAATGCTTAGCGGATCTACGAAAAACAACAAACATTCAAGGCATAAAAATAAATTTTGAAGTAAGGCAGATTTCAAAGCAATGCAACTCAAAAAGGCTAAGAATAAGGGTTGTATGCTTTATGTAATAAAAATATCATATTTTAGTGAGGAAGGTAAGAATTACTTGGAGGACTATCCATTGTTACAAGGGTACATGGACATCTTTCTCGGAAGAATTACCCGTACTTCTCGAGACGTGAGTTAGATTTTACAATTGATATTAAACTTGGAACTGAACCAATCTCTAAGGCACCATACATTATGATTACAAATTAACTACTGGAACTAAAATCACAACTTCACAAGTTATTTTCTAAAGGAATAATTAGACTGAGTGTGTTTCCTTGTGGAGCACTGGTCATCTTCGTCAAGAAGAAATATGGCACATTAAGGCTATGCATCGATTATCGCATGCTTAACAAAGCCACAATCAAGAATATATATCATTTACCAAAGATTGATGACCTTTTTCTCAGATGTGAGATGCATCTATCTATTCCAAGATCAATTTATGATCAGTTATCATCAACTTAGGATAAAGGATGAAGACATTCACAAGACAATGTTTAGAACAAGATATGGTCATTATGAGTTCACGATGTTACCTTTTGGACTCACTAATGCACCGATGAATTCATGAACTTAATGAACAATATTTTTAGGAATATCTAGATAAATTTGTGCTATTTTTCTTAGATGACATTCGATTTATTCTAAAAACATGGAAGAGCACAATAAACACTTGAAAATAGTGTTAGAAGTATGTAGGAAGAGAAAATTGCAAAGGAAATATCTCAAAATGTTTGTTCTATTAGAATGAGGTGCAATACCTTGGGCACATAATCAATAAAGATGAAATTTAAGTGGATTTGTTAAAAATCAGAGCCATAACAGAATGGCCAACACCTAAGAATGTACATGAAGTAATAATCTTCATAGGGTTGGATGGTTACTACAGAAAATTTGATAAAGATTTCTCTAGAGTTGTTGCTCAATAAAATCTTTATAGAAAAAGAACAAGAAATTTGTATGGATTGATAAGTCTAAAATAAAATTTAATTTTCTGAAGGAGAAACTTACAACAACACCTATTTTGAAGGTTTCGGACCCCAACAAAAGCTTCATTGTGATAACTAATCTCCAGTCAAGGTTTGGGTGGAATACTTCTATAAAACGATCATGTGATTGTGTATGAAAGAATAAAACTAAAGGTACACAAGCTGAACTATGATCCCCTTGACTTAGAACTTACTTTCATAGTTCACGCTTTGTAATTTTTAGGCACTTCCTATTGGGAAAGCCATTCAAACTAAAAATATACCACTTGGGGCTGAAATATATCTTTACGTAACCGAATTTAAATGTAAGACAATGTAGGTGGTTTGAGTTTTTGTCTTAGTATGGCTTTGACATAAGTTACATTAAAGGTAAAGAGAACTATGTGGAGGATGTGCTGAGTTGTAGGAAGCATGTTTCCACTATTGTAACCCTTAGGACTCAATTTAAAGATGAAGTAAAGAAACAAATGTTAACTTATTCATATTATCAGCATGTAAAAGTTGCATTAGCGGAAATTCGAATGATAAAAGGTACAAAGGGTTTAAGTTTGACAATGAAGGAGTTGATTAACTGAAATATGGACATTGGAATAGTTAATCTAACTAGGAACAACAATAAATAATAGTAAATAAAAGCAATGAATAAATATGGAAAGTGACCCAAACAACTAAACTAATGAAAATGTAAAACCCTAATTGACAAGTAGGGTTGGAAGGAGCTTAGCTGATTCGAGAGACTAATCTAGATTGTGTCATCAAATTAACTAGATATTCCAAAGGTAGGAGCAAATATACAAAGGTCCCAAAAAGTATGGATTTGAGTTGTCTCAAGGAACCGGGCACCTAGGAAAGATCAAGGCACTGCATGTCGCCCTACCGTATGATCCAGGGTGCCCTAGTCTGTACATGAGGTCTAAAAACTAGATCAAGAGGGTCGAAGATGATCTAAATCCTTCACTTCCTATCATGTGTAACTCGCTTTCTCTATTCTAGATGTCGCCAATGATCAGTGATGAAAGAAAGACTTGCAAGACCCCAAAACAAGCATCAAACCCTAAAAAAAAGAAAATGAAGGGGTCAAACTGTCCTTAGCGGCCACAATGGTGGACTTACTAACTGAGTGCTGCACTACATCTTAGACATGATGTAGTTCTATGTGTGTGTGTGTGATCATGCCCTAGGTTGCTCTTGTGTCACCTTACTTTGTGAAAGTAGCGAGTAATAACTATGTGTAGAAAATGTAATAGAATGGTGGATGGAATAGAATAAACTTCCCTCATATGCAGTGTGATGCAAATGAACCAACCTTGTGCCTTTTGATGGAGCTAGATGGATGTAAATGAGCTCTAGATGGATGCAACCTTAGATGATGATAGTAGTGCCTAGTGCTTGGTCCCTCATTATGGTCTCATAACTTTATATTTATATGGTTATCTTGTTCTAATTTCGTAATTAACCCCGAAAAGGTCGACCACCAAAAAGATAAGAAGCTCAAATGCTAAAAAGTTCCCAAAAAGTGGAGGAAAAGTGTATAAAGGATCAGGGCACCCCAACTGGAACTAGAGCACTGACGGGTGCCCCAGTACTAGCCTAAGCACCCTAGTCAAGGCTAAAATGACATAAAGTGTCAAAAATAGACTAGGCATATGTGTGGTGAAGGTCGGAATTATGACAGAAAGTAAATAAAAATGACCAAGAGACGGGGGTTAATTATTACTTTCTTCACTCAAAAACCATATGAATAATAGTATAAGACCGAGACTAAATAATGTCTAAAGTGCATGATTTTGTGTCTACATTTTCCCCCACTTTATGTTGGTGAGCGAAAAGCTCGGTAACATAAATTAGATAGAGATGTGTACTTGATAATCTATGTAGAGTGATGTAGAAACATGCTAAAGGACTAGAAAAAGCATGGAATGATAAAAAGATGATGGAGCATGGAAACTAAAGATGCAAAAGCACAAAAAAGTGATGAGAGTGAACCTAGGGTGGAAAGTGCAGTTTGTCGATGTGTATAATGTACCTACATGGTTAGTATGGTTAGTCTTTGCCGCATGCAAGATGTTGTTATTATTACCCCCATTTGTTGAAGTTATTGTTATTGACTTCTTGTTTATCTTACGATGAACCTACAAAGAGAAAAAAATCAAGTAGTCAAATACACATGTATATGTATGTGAAAACATGTAAATGTAAAGTACATAAATGAAAAATGGAACATGTGCACCTGATCCATGTCGAGAGAAAGAGTGTAGAAAGAGGATATCCTATCTTGGGTTTTTTGGGAAATTTGATGCAATAGGATGAAGAAGTGTAGGGAGGAATTCTGTTGTATCCTCCAACCTATAATTGCTTCCCTAAATGTGTGTGAAGAGATCTTTGTACTACCTAGTTTTTGGGCAATTTGATGCCATTGGCGAAGTAGTGTAGAGAGTAATTCTGTTGTATCCTCTAACCTGTAATTACTCCCTAGAATGCTAAGGACATCCATGTCCTGTAAAAGTCACTTGTGTATGGGGTTTGTAGACTGGTCTAAACCCACTCATTGTATATAACCCACAACGACAAGGCCAGAAAGTGCACTAGACTGAACCAATGTAGAAGTGTTGTGTAGAATGTAAAAACCCAAATGATGCCCCCGCTTTAAGGGCACATGTGATTTCACTAATAGGAGAATGCAGCCCCAAAAGAGGACCAACCACATGTACTCTAAAACTCTACCCTGTAGGGGGAAGGGAATGCACTTGGTAGAAACCAAGGTGCGCACAAACAAGAAGGCTAGCCAAAGACAAGTGTTAGTACAAACAAGCATGCATGTAGAAAGCAATGTGTAAGCTACCAAGAAATATAGTAATGTAAACACACAAGAAGACAAAGTAGACCACCAAAGCGGGTTGCAAACATGGGACACCACTCACAATGTCGCAAGACACGTAAGGCCATAATGGTCATAAATAACAAATAAGTGTGCACACCAAACATAGGGCAAGGTCCACATACAAAAAAAAGCAATAACATACAATTTATCAAATAAGTATGGAAGCAAATATCCCTGCATAAAAATGTTGCACATGAAGCACCCATTAACATGTTAGAAAGATAACTAGTATGTCAAAAGCGTGTATAACCAAGTAATGTAAAGTGCTAAGTACAAAATGAAATAATAACACCTATGAGAGATGAATGTGGATGCCCCCAACGACTAGTGTAGGAAGGGTAGAAGAGTGAGCATCCATACTATGTGAAAAAGACATATGTCTATGATCACAACTACGAAAAAGTGTGAATGTGTATGTGTGTATGGTATAGATAAATGACATACAAGAGATCTATCTAGCATGTGTAATAAAATGACCATGAACAAGTAAATGTAAGCAAGAGTAGAAGCAACCATGATATGCAGTATGTTGTGGATGGGTGGAATGGAATGCAAGATGGAATGATAGGAGCCATGTGCCCCTCGAGTGAATGGAAATGTATGTAGTGAGCTCCATTTGGTTTTCCCCTCAAAGATCAAGAATGAACTATAAACGAGAGTGCGTCATTAGGAAAATGGTCGAAGTTTGTGTTGTGTTTAACGCATTGTGATGAATGTGTATATGTGTTGTGAAGATATGCGACCCATAGATGATGTGTACATGATGCTTATAGCCGATGTGTATACCATGACACAATGAATAAATGAGTGATGATTTATCCCTAAGTGTATGTCACTACATGATGACTGGATAAGGTGGTGATGATGTAAGTAGGAGTGGTGATGTAGCCTTAAGCGTATACCACTACAAGATGATGAAATAGGTGACAATTTATCCCAAAACATATGTCACTAGCCTAAGAGTGTCACATGATAAAAGGTCAAATGATGAGCGTGCAAGTATGATAAGGTCCATTTGATTTGTAAACCCTTGATAGTCAAGTAAGGACCAAGGAACTAAAGTGCGTCATAAGGTAGTGAGTGCAACACGTAGAAGACAATGTAGTATGCATGATGAGTAGATGACCATATGATGTATAGAATGTGTAGTGTATGATGTATAATTATACTAAAAATAGTATGTATGATGAGTAATGTGGCACGCTAGATGCAAGTATGTATAATGAAGATTAGTATGATGTATGACGTGTAGATATGTAAATGTCGCAATGATATAAACTAGCTATAGAATGTGTGATGTAAGATGTGTAAGCATTGACATAGTGTAGACTAAATGTAGTATGTATGATGTAAGATGTAAGACATACGACGCTTGAATGTGCAATGTGTAATGTGAGATGTGTATATAGCCTAATAATGTAGTATGTAGGATGAGTAATGTATGATGCTTAGACACGTACAATATGATACATGTATGATGAAGACTAATATGATGTATGATGTATGTATGATATGTAAATGTAGAATGTATGATACGTGATGTGAGATGTGTAGATAGATGTAATGTGTAATACCTATTGTGTAGTGTGTGGGGTTCATGTGTAGTAAGTAGCCCTCAATAATCGAGTGTCAACCGAAGAACAAGAGTGTGTCATCAGGTAATGATCGAAGGTAAAACATGTGATGAGTATGTCTAAGCTAGTAAATTGATATATGATAATGCAGATATGAGAGATGTGCCTATGCTGCTATGATGATGAGGGAGGGGATGTGTGAGTGCTATGCCCTCCCAAGTGTTTGTGAAGAAAATCATGTAAAGTCATCGAGAAGATCATCATCCTTTGGGTCATAATCAAACGGATAAGCATTAGTGACATGGTAAGCTATAGTTTCGGATGATCTTGTAATGAACCATTGAGGTGTAAATGGTAGATACCCATGGAATATTACTCATCAGTAAAAATGGAGGAAGTGGACAACCGTGTGCATACCAATGAGTGATATTTTTCGTATAGCCAAGAAAGGAACTATTGCAAATGAATATGCGACTGAAGGGCATAGGAAATGAAATATCAATATGATCGGATCCAATGTGCCCCCTATATAAGTAAGTCAATACTCTCATAATGTGAGTGGTGAAGAAAGAGGAGTGTGTGAGAGATAAAGAGTAAGATGAAAGACACATAAATCATAAGCAACAATAATAGTGATGAAGCCATAATATCAATGGGGATCATGAGTAGTGTTGCACCATTCATTTTCTAATTGTTGTCATTGATGTCGAAGGCATTGATGACAAAGGGAGAGTGCAAGATCATGCTTCTCGGTGTTGTTATGAGGTTCTAGGTGACTTCATGAGGTTTCAAGAAGACATGGTCTTGGAAAGTTGAGTGAAAGTGCCATTTCAGGGTAGTTTCAGGCACCTAATGAAGTGAAACAGAATGAATGGTACAAGTTACAAAAAGCATGGGAAAGGATTTGATAAAGTCTCTACAAAATGTGTGAGCAAAGGTTGGGTTCACTTTCGGTTCAGGGAGTCGGGCCAGATGTTGGTCAGAAATGGACTTGAGAACTGGAAATGTTATTGGCTATAAATGAGATGGGCTAGACAAATTTAGACATATTATTTTTTTAAAAATCATGAGAAATGATATAGGAAGGTTTTTTAATGCTTCATGCAAAATTTTAGGTCAAATTTAGGTCATTTGTTCAAGTTATGTGAGTTTTTGTAAAACAGGCTTTTGAAAAACTCATTTTGAGTTGCTTGCTTCTTAGCTATAAAAAAATTATAAAGTCTCCTTCAAATAAATCATAAAAATAATTTTTGGAGTAAATTTGCATAAAAATCATGTGCAAAAATAATTTTCTCAAAAGGAGGTGTGGTTGAAAAGTTATGAGCATTTTGGTGGAGTAGTTTTCTCTCTCTAGGTGTGCACCAAATCGATAAGAGAAAAATGTGAATTTGGACTCCAAGTCTTGTTTCATCACCTCTAGAGTATCTTATTAGCTCATTCATGATGTTTCTCAGGCTCAGAAGGCATTTGAAGGCTTTAATTCTTGAAGGTACATGTAGTTGCTCTTGACACCATGTCTTAGTGTGAATGCATCTGACATATGAATGTACTAGTTGTTTCAAATGGAGAGTTTTCTCAATAAGTGCTCAGACCTCTTCTACAGAACATGTAAATGTGTGTGAGATTTCTCAAGTTTTTTTGGCATAGTAATTCATTCAAACTCTGGTAGCCAAGATTGTCCTGAAAAGCACTTAACTCAATGCACTAAAATCATTGTTCCAACAGTCCTACTTTCAATTTCAATGACTTGATCAATTTTCTATGCTTGATACATAGCAATTACAAGGTAAATAACTTAGTTTGCATATGAAGTCACTTATTTTAGGTAATATTATTGAAAATATAAGTTTAGTATACTTAGGACTGTAAGTGGAGTTCTCACTGTCTTATTTGAAGACCTCTCAAGTCAAATCCATAGCTAGATGATGTCGACAATCTTCACTCATGATTGAAGGATTTTAAGACCCATGTTATCAACATTAAAACTTGATCTTGGTTTAAAAAATATGGTGGCTCTCTTCAAGCTCAGGAAAGTAATGGGGTTCAAGTTTTTATTAGCATTTGCAAGTAACATGGTTCAAGTTCAGGCAATCTCCATCAAATCACTGACTCCATTTACTTTAAAAAGATGGAGATATGTTTCAAGAATCCTCAGAATCCTTCTTGCTCAAAAATCATGAAAATATTATTGAAGAAATTGATTTTTTAGTTGTCTCTGTATAAAACCATTAATACCCTCATCTAGGGTTTCATTGAAGAGATTTTTGGACATTGCTAACTTTCCATCCATCAAAAATCAGTCAAACTTTCATAGTATCTATGTAGGATCATTTTCAAACTATTGAAAATGATAGTGAATCAAAAGATAGTGTCTAGTATGAGATATTCATCTCAAATCCTCCGATAAACTCGTGATTAGCTTTCTTCTAAACTCGCACCTAGTTGATTTTTCAAAGTATTTTTGAAGAAATTGTTGAAAAAAGTTCGAAAGGGCAATCTATAAAAGATATGTGGAGATTTAATTTGTCTTCTAATCATGCCTGAGCTCGAACATCACTAAGCTATATGGTTGAATACTACAAAACCTGTGACAATGTTTATCAAATGAGAAAAATAGTTTTGTCACTTCTTCAACTAAATCTTAGTCGATTTAAATCTTTCTTTGTTGTATTATTGGGATATCAAAGGTGGTGCAAGGCTTTGATTTTCCTCAAGTAAGTATGAACATGATCCTTTTGAAATTATTGTATCAACATCTCAAGTATTGTATCTCAAAGCTAAAAACCTTGGTTGCATTATGGGAAGTAAAAGGTTTCAATAGAATCAAATGCATGAGATGTCCTCGAGACACAAAGGAGAAGACAAAAAGACAAGCTTATCTTGTTCTCACATTATAAAGTCCCTTAACCTTTCAACCATTGTGAGCACAAATAAAAGGTGAAGAGTCAAAAGGGTAATGATCTAACTCAAATTGAAGAAGAAGAAGAATTATTAAAGAATACGAAGAGACAAAGATTTGGTCGAAATGTGAAGACTAAGTGTTGGGAAACTTAAGAGTAACTGAAATAGATAGCCAGAAGAAAGTGAGGTATTAGTTGAAAAAGCATGTGTGACCTTATCATGGAAATAATTTAAAAAGGCACTTATAATGTTTTGAACATATATATGAAGAAATATATATAATGTTTTCAGGATTTTGAATATATGGAAAAAGTTAGAAAAGGAAAATACCTTCGGTTTAAGATATAGTGAATCATTCGTAAGAAAAAAGTGCAACATAGAATGTAAGAGGTGAAACTTCAAGTTCTTTGTGTGTGGAATTAGAATTAACAAGTAAGAGCTCAAACTCTCGACTAAAAAATAGTGTTGTATGAACCGAGATAATAGAGAAAGGTTTGAGTCAGTCATCAAATGATCATATGTTGAAAACAGAGGGAATACAAGAAGAACAATAAAGGAAGATAACAATGAAGAGTCTAAAAAGAGGTGAAATATGTTGAAAACTAAGCAAGAGATAGAAAACTGTAATGAATCCTGGTAAGAGTCATGAGCTAGAGAGATCTTGAGTCTTGTTGAAAGAGTGTAGGAGATAGAAGGATATATGTTTATATATATATATATATATATATATATATATATATATATATATATATATAGTGAAGAAAAGGAATGATTGAGTGGGTTGAAAGTGTATGAAGAAAATCAGGGAGAGAAACTAATAACCAGGTGGTGTGATATTTGAAAGAAAGTGGACTGAGATACAACTTCAAGAAGCAAAGAATAATGAGATATAGCTATGACATAGGCTTATAAAATATGTGCATATGAAATGAACAAGTGATTGAAAAGTGGACCAAGGGCGGTGAGTACGAGTGTTTTGTGAAAAACAAAGACTAAGATATAGGTTGGACAATGAATACAGTGAAGTACAAATATGCCAAGCTAAATTGATGTGAAAGTGTGAAGGAGTTGGAACAAAGATATCACTAAACCTATCAAGACAAGTGATGGTGAAGACAACAAATTAAGCACTTTGTGACCAATTTAAGGACAAAATTTTCAAAGTAAGCCAAGTAGAAGAAGTCAAAAATTGAAAGGGCAACAAGGTGAATAGAAAATTTAGGGTCATCATCACTTGTTGAAGACAATAACTCAAGTGTGACCAAATTAATGTAAACAAGTCTAAGTGACAACTTAGTAGTTGGGGAGTTGAAGCTTCCCTATGAGTTGAAGCTCACTAAAGATTAGTATAAGCTCATTGAATTACAGGGGGTTGAAGCCTCCAGATCAACTAGTAGCTTGGTTTAATTGTGGAGTAAAAAATTCAGGTTGAGTTGAAGCTTAACCTTGAAAATAATGTAACAAAAGTAGGACAAATTGGTCCTAAGCATATGTTGGACCCTAAATATTGGCTAAATACCAAGAGGCACACACATGCAAGATCAGTAAATAGAAGGGTGCTAAAGGAAAAAAGCACAGGAAAAAGGGTTTAAGAAGGGTTTAAAGGACTTAGCCATATTTGGCATCATGAAGTCACTTGAGGAAAAATGTGAGGACCTGACTAGGCATGATAAGTGGATAAGGTGCCAACTTGGAACCTTAGAGGGCAAGAAAAGGATATTCCACGTAGGGAATATTCCAAGAGGCATCATTACAGTTAGTGGAAGGTTTTGCAAAAAGGATAAACATTCACCAATGGAGAACCACATTGACACTTGACACACGATGTGCTCAGGAGAGAAGTCATGGCGGTGGACATTGATCCTATTTAAAGAAGTGTTTGGGATATGAATGGACAAAAAGGGAAAGAAGAAGAAGGGGAGAAGGGAGAAGGTAGTGCGAGGTCACCGGAAGGTATGAGAGTGCTGAGAGAAGGATGGTAATGAGGGAGAGTGCTAAGAGAAGGAGGGTACTAAGGTGCTACAAAAAAATGTTGGGAAATGCTAAGGGTTTGGAGCTTATGATGCTAGGGCTTAGAGTTCTTGGTGTTAGAGGGTTGTAAGGGATATCATTAAGTGTATATATGGATACTGGGGTCTATAACAAGGGTTATAATGGGGAAAGTATAGTTAGGATCTCTGATAAGATTAGTTTGCAGGGGTTATATCTTTGTCATTTGATGTATATGGTCTGAGATGACCCTTTTGAATGTAGTATGGCTACCAGAGACTCTTTTAAATCAATATACATGGATCTATTTTGTACATCTTGTTTATGGGTGTAAACCCTCATGTTATTTGGCTTGCCATGACTCGATCTGGTTTCTTATGCTTCATACAATGTTTATTTAGATTTTGTGATGCATTGATGTGTAGATATATTAGTTATATCTTTTGCCTTTTTGAGTAGATACATGTACTTTTGTTTCTGTAAATAATACTCCATTAATGACATAACTCTTTTACAAAGCTCACATAAAGGAGGGGCTCGAGACCCACGTGCACCTTGGGTGAGCGACCAACGTATGCGAGGTGATAAGGCGACACGTTTGGGGTTAGAAAAAAGAAGTATTAAGGGTAAAATAATGACTACATCTTGGTTTCGTTCTACAGGACCTCTTTTGAAGCTATTGTAGAGAGAAATGTGTAATGATGACAGAGTGCTTAACCTTGGATAGTATCGAAACATGGCTCAAAAAAATGGAGGATGAGTTTTCTCGAGGTTTAGTATCGGATCTAAGTTTGATGCACATAAATGGGTGGAGGAGAACCTGTATCACGAACTCTATGAGACATTCTTATACTATTTCCCAAAGTAGAGTTGTATGAATGGCTCTCGGCATATGCATCAAGGAAAAGTTGGTACTATAGGCATTGTGTTTGGACCCAGGAAGAATATCAGCAATATGCATGATGCCGATCCGACCTAAACTCATGTTGTTGATCACTTGGTGGAGTAGAGTCTTGACTAGTTATACCTTAGAATATAGTATTTCTACGTATTCTTTCCCGGAGATTACTAAGTTTGAATTCTTGAGGAGCCTAGAGGATTGCTCTTGTGTGTTATTCCACCGCTATCAAGATCTTGATCATTACGTAGAGTTTGGAAGCCTTTCCCATGGTTATCTAAAATCTAAAATCTTGCTAGGTGCGGGTGCGGAAGTTGGCATGTGTTAGACCCTAGAATATTGGCTAAGTACTAAGATACACGTGCACACGGGACTAGTGAGAAGAAGGGTGCAAGGGGAAAACGTGCAGGAAAAAAGGGTTTAAGAAGGGTTTAAGTGAAACTAGGGCACATGCGGGAGGTAGAACACGAGTTTAAAGGACTTAGCCATATTTGGCATTCTAGAGGCACTTGAGGAAAAGCGTGAGGACCCAACTAGGTGTGATGAGTGGATAAGGTGCCAACCTGGAACCTTGGAGGTCAAGAAAAGGATATTCCTTGTAGGGAATATTCCTAGAAGACATCATTACAAAGAGTGGAGGGTTTGTAAAGGGATAAGATTCACCTATGGAGGACCACATCGACACTTGGCACGTGATTTGTGCTTAGAGAAGGCATGGTGGTGGGTGTTGATCTTATATAAAGAAATGCTTGGGCCAGAGACACATATATGGGGAGATAGATAGATGAAGAGGACAAACGAGAGATAGACAAGACACTCAAGAAAAAATACATAGAGTAATGAAATGTTGCAGTAATGCTAGGGTTTAAAGTACTTAGTGCTAGAGGGTTATAAGGGATGCCATAAGCATATGTATGGGCACTGGGATCTGTAACAAGGGTTAACATGGAAAAATTATAGTTAGGATCTCATATCAGAAAGGTTTGTAGGAGACAAGTCTCTATCATTTAATATGTATGGTCTGAGATGACCCTTTTGACTGTAATGTGGCTACCAGAACTCTTTTAAATCAATATATATATATATATATATATATATATATATATATATATATATATATATATATATGGGTTCATTTTGTATAACTTGTTTATGGGTGTAAACCCTCGTGTTATATGACTATCATGGCTCAGATTTGGTTTATTATGCTTCTTACAATGTTATTTAGCTTTTGTGATGCATTAATGTGTAGATCTGATTAGTTGCATCTTCTACCTTTTTAAGTAAGTGAATGTACTTCTGTTTCTACAAATAATCCTCCATTAATGGTGGAACCTTCTCACAAATCTCACATAAAAGAGGGGCTCGATGCCCGTGCATGCCTAGGGTGAGCGCCTAGCGCCCGTTGGGTGATAGGCTGATGCGCTTGGGGTTAGAAAAGAAGTATTAAGGGTAAATAAATGAATACATCTTGGTTCACATTCTTTGGGATGTCTTTTCGAAGGTGTTGTGAGAATGATGCATGATGACAGAGTGCTTGATCTTGGACAGTGTCACAACATGGCTTAAAAGCACGGAGGACGAGTTTTCTTAGAGATTTAGTACTGGACCTAAGTTTGATGCACATAAATGGGTAGAAGAAAATATGCATCATGAGCTGTATGAGACCTTCTTTTGTTATTTTCTAGTGGAGTTGTATGAATGGCTCTTGGCGTATGCATCTAAATCAAGTTGGTATCATAGACCTCACGTATGGACCCAAGATGAGTATCATAGAGCTTGATGCTAATATGACTTGGAAACGTGTTGTTGATCATTAGTGGAGTAAAGTGTTGACAAGTTACACCTCGGAGTACATGATTTCTACGTATTCTTGTCTAGAGATTGCTAAGTTTGAGTTCTTGACAGAGCTAAGAGGATCATTCTCGTGTGCTATCCCTTTAGCTATAAAGATCTTGATCATTACAGTGAGTTTAGAAGCATTTCCTATGGCCGAATAAGCTTCTTCTTGAGCGCTTGGGAGAGGAATCTAGAGTGGAGGAGGATGATAGACCTTGCGGCTAAAAAGGAGAGGGAAGAGAGATGACTCAAGTATAATAAATCTCGTGAAAGGGAGTTAGATAGACAATGCGAAGTTGCAGGAATGATGGATTTATGAAGGTAGATGTTACATGAAGGTTCACGCAGAGGATGTGGAGCCTGAGAAGTCTATGCTACCCCATCTTGACAAGTGCAAGAGAGAACCCTTGATTCTTATGATATCTCGTCAGTTGGAGAAAGGAGAGCCATCGGTGTGCATCTGAATCCACTTGGTGACCAACCCCTGATGCTTAGTTTTGAAATCTAGAGATAAGCATTACTAACCTAGTTGGTATTGGTGGAAGTAACCGATCAACACCTAGGAAGTATAAATTTTCATTTGGCACATCTATTTGTACAGATCATTTCATGTGTTTGGAGGTATATTGTCTAGAGTGACATTTGGGAAAAGTACAAGTACACAAAGCTTGGGTATCACATCTGAAGAAGCAAGTAAGACACACATTTAGTAGTGGTGCAATATCATAGACTATTGGCACACAATTCAACGTGACAGTGGGGACACAAGGCACAACCACTTTAGGACCTTTACCAACTACAAGAGGTGGATTTGGTGGGTTAGGTGGAATAGAAACTAGTGGACCTAGTAGACTGGAGAATCGAGGGGTCAGGAGGGACAAGCGCTAGTGGATCTAGTGGATTTGGTGGTGGAGGCAACATCGGAGGGAATCTAGGTTTTGGATCAGGCGAGACAAGGGCCTCAACCACCTCAACAAGTATTTTTGAAATGTCTTTGTATCTACCAGATTACAAGGGTGTTGAGGATGTTGTAGAGCATGTACACAAATGTGAGCTGCTATGGCGCATGAAGGGGATCACTTCTCGGAATGGAAGGCAAGTCAGTTTATAACAACATTGTAAGGCGCACACATAGTTGGTACCAAGTATGACCCCCATAAAGTAGTAGATTATACTTTATGCATGCGCCGAGTAATGCCTTCTTAGCTGAATTCCATATTCTTGAGTTTGAATAGAAGAGCATTATCACACTAAAGGAGATTCAACAAGGTATGGCAGAGAGTGTGTGGGAGTATGACACATGTTTTAAGACTCTCTTATCAAAATTGTCTTATGATATTCATCCTTCTCAGCATGCTCAATGGTTCGTTGGAGGACTAATAACGCCTTTCAGGAGAGCACTTTTGCATAAGACTTTCTGCTGACTTACGTGAGGCATTGGAGGTTGCCACTGCGTCGTGCCGAGGCTTTAGGAAGTGTGGATATCGGTGTTATTATTTTTCTTAAAGCTCAGATTATTGCAATGGCAAAGTAACTAGAGAAGCTATCTACTGAACTAGGCCCATGATACTCGCAGTAGCCTATAGTGTACGAATTATGACGTAGAGGGGCATACGAAGGACAATTTTCCTCAGAGATCGGTACACACCATAAGCCTAGACTATGAGATTTTCCATGAAGATCATGATGCAAGTAGGTGTCCACTACTACAACGCGCGTGATCTCATAAGAATGTGTCTTGCTTATTGCAAGATTTTCACCTCTACTACTCATGACACCAAGGATTGTAGATTGATTGACCAGATACATGATGCCATTGATATTGGTGTGCACTAGACCAGCATTACAAATAATTCCAAGGATGATGGTCATCACTATGAAGGATGCATAGATGGAGGAGCTTGTGGAAGAATATTTCACGAGAGGATTTAGAGGTCATGGCAATCACAAAGGCGGAAGAGGTGAATTCCCTCGTGGAACTTGTTATAATTGTGGGTCCATAGAGTATTACAAGCGTGAATGTCCTGACCTTCTACAATGCTCATGGTGTGGGAAGAAGCACAAGTATGAGGAGTGCCCAGAGCTATTTGAACACATGAGCTAGCAACAACAAAAAGACAAGGGCATCGAGATGGTAAGTGTTAAGAAAGTAGAATCGCAATGGATGCCAAGGTTAGCACATGAATTAGAATTAGAATTAGAACTTATACTTGGTGGCAATGCGAAATGAGGTTGTGCGTGACATAGAAATACCAAGGTAGAGACCACTGATTACAAGAGAAGAGGTGGTGTATGGGAAGTATCTGAACCCTACCCATCAGAAGGAAGTCTATCAAGAGACCATGGACGTAATCAGGAGTCTTCAAGGAGAAATTCAATGTCTAAAGGAGAAATCCAGGAAGTTGGGGCAAAAGAAAAGCACTGAGGTCCCACAGTCAAATATAGATAATGTCAGAGAGGTGTGTAAGATGTTGCGCCAAGAGAATATCATTCCTCTATTAGGAGAATGGTTTAGGGATAAAATACCAAGCGTAGGAGCAGAGCGTGAGAGGCAAGTTTTGTATGCTAAAATTCTTCCCCACAACCTTGAATACGATAAGGAGATTACCTTGAATGCAATTTTTAATGGATGGCTCTTAAGAAATATTCTAATTGAAATAGGCGCAGAAGAAGTTAATGTTTTCACCCTAGACATCTAGAATCAAATGGGAAGGCCCCCATTACAACCATCTTCAAATGTGTTGTATATGGCCAATAAGACAAAGGAAATGCCCATTGGTGTTTTAAAGGATGTTGCTTATCACTATCCAAGTGTTGAAATTCATTGGAAACTTTGAAGTCTAAGAGCTTTCTGAGGTAGACAACTTTCCAATGCTACTTGGGTGCCCTTGGTGCTATAAGAACAATGTTGACTTACATTTCAATAAGGGGTATATAAGTTTTGAGAACAAAGAGGAACATGTTATCATTCCTTTGATAGATGGGAAGTCAATGCCCTATATTGAGCCTTTAGGAGAAGAATACCTAGATAGAATTTACGTGCACACTATCCGAGACCCTGAAGTTGTGCAACCGAACAAAAGGAGGGCATTATTCAGTGGGAAGACACTCAATCTATAAGTGATACAACTAGTGTGGCATGTGACAATTGGGCGCACGGGACATATGAGTTGGTGAAAGGCAGTTAAGAGGCTTTGTGATGAGAGTAACAAAGGCACGCTCAATCAAGCGCTTATGAAGAAAGAAGTTTCCAAGTTATTCTAGGGGAGCCAACCCTGATGTTTTCTTGCAATAAATGGAGACCCATTGGATATGTGAGATTAAAAGGAGAAGGATGCTTAGCTATACCTTGCTTTAGGACCGTAGCACGTTGGTGGGAGACCCATTGTGATAACCTTCTAGAGTGGCGTAAAGTGAGAATCACGTTCTCTGTTAGATTTATCTGGAGAAATACACCTACTATCATACAAGATTATCATGGGAAGGAACATACCTCATTTCACATCCAAACATGTGAGAAGGCATAGATGGAAGGCGCAAAAGCCTTGTCACCTTATTTATGGGTGCATAAGATGTACTCCACCTTACAAGGCTCTACGTGCACATGGTACACTCACTCAGAGATGCGCCATCAAACACCCAAACCGACAGAGTTGACGATTTACCTCCTTCAAGCTTTCGAATATCGGAGTACTAAGCCATCGGTGGATGAGGTGTTGTAGGTTGTTAAGCACCTAACTATGGGAGATAGTGCCATGATGGAGGATAAAATACTGGAATTATTGGGTGAACTTGGCTTAGAAGTGTGCTTTGATGAGGAAGAATAAGAGGAGATACAACTTGAGCGCATGCATGGAAAAAGAGAAAGGAAAATTGGTCTATGTGATCGATGGTGAAGAAGTGGAAAATTTGGATGTTAACCATACTATGGGTACACACAAAGTTATGGATAGTGTTGATGAGCAAGCACGTGCCTACCATGAACCCCTGAAAACCAAGAAGGTTAACATTGGTTCGAGGCCAGAACCTAAGGAGGCTACTATTGGAGATTACTGGACAGAAAAGGAGGTTTCAAAGATCATCGATATGTTGCGCAAGTTTCAAGACTTATTTCCATGCGGGTACCACAAGCTTAAAGGAGTTCACCACTCCTTGGGAGAAATGAAAATCAAGTTAAAGGAAGGTGCACACCCAATTCAAAAGATAACTTATTGAATGAATCTGAATCTTTGTGTCAAAGTCAAGGAGGAGATTGACAAGATGATCGCATCAGGATCATTGAGGCCATTAAGGAATTAGAATGGATAAGTCGATGGTCATTAACATTAAGAAGGATGGGAGGATAAGGATTTATGTTGATTACATGGATTTGAATGCGGTATGTGTTATTGACCCTTTTCTAACCCCCTTCACTGAGGAGATCTTGGAAGGAGTAGCCAGGTGCAAGATTTATTCTTTCATAGATGGATTCTCAGGATATCATCAGGTTATAATAGTAAAGGAGGACCAAGAAAAGAAAAATTTCTCCACTGAATGTGGAAGCTTTTCCTACACATTCATGCATTTTATCCTGGAGAACACACCTACTGTATTTTCATACATCGTGGTGCAGGAATTTCAAGATTTCATCCATAAGTTTCTTCAAGTCTACCTTGATTATTGGACAATATATGGATTAGTGAGGGATCATTGTGACAATCTGAGGCTGATGTTTGAAATATGTCGGCAGTTGAGGATATCCCTCAACATTAAGAAATGTGTTTTCGCTTACTCCATTTGGAACCTTTTTGGGGCATACATATGTAAGGAGGGATTCTGGTGGACCTTGCCAAAGTTGTCGTTATTGGGATTGGGAACCTACCAACCCGAGCGCAGATGCACGTGCATTCCTTGGGCATATGGGGTATTACCGAAAATTTATTAGGGGGTATGCCAAGATCACCATGCCATTGGAAAAGTTGCTAAAACACAAAAGTGCATTTCACTAGGGAGAGGCACAACAAATGTCGTTTAATACATTGAATAATAGGCTTATCATTGCGCCCATATTATACTTTCCCTCTTAGGATAAGCCATTCCATGTACATGTTGGTGCTTCAGGATGTCGATTGGGCAATCTTAGCACAACCTAGAGAGGGAGTTATTGACCACCCCTTGTGTTTCTTAGTAGAGAAGCGAACCCCAATAGAGAAGAACTATACTACTACTGCGAGCACAAAGCATTGTTAATGATCTATGTCTTTACAAAAATTTAGGCGATATCTGTTGTGGCAACACCCTTTACATTCTACACGGACCACATGATATTGAAGTACTTGGTAAACAAGCCCATTTTACAAGGGTACATATGTCGGTGGGTCTTGTTGTTTTAATAGTTTGAGTTTATGGTTGTTGTGAAACCAGGTAAGAGTAATTTAGGACCTGACCATTTATCAAGGATTAACTCAAGGGAGGATGCACAAAGCATTGAGGATATAATGCTAGATGCACACTGTTTAGATTTTGGCGTGCGTCCTCTGACTTGGAAGATATTGTTGTATTTCTTAAGACAGGTGCGGCATCGGAGGGAATGAAGACTTTGGAAAGGAAGTAGTTATCTATACGTGACATGCCCTACATGTTAATTAGTGAAGAATTATACAAGCTAGGACACAATGAGGGTTTACGTCATGTGTGTGTTAGAACATGAGCGCGTTGAAATCATGGAGGAAGCACATGGTGGAATTACAAGAGGACACTATGTAGGGAATGCAACCGCATGCAAGATCCTTCTAATAGGTTTTTGGTGGGAAACGGTTTACAAGGATTGTATTGAGTATTGCAAGGTCTATGACCATTGCCAGTGCCTTGGTAAACCAAGGAAAAGAAATGAAATGCCATTAAGACCAATTTCCAGTGCAAAACCATTCGAGAAGTGGGCAATTAAATTCATAGGCCCTATTTCCCCATCCGTGTGAAGGAAAAGTTTGTGTTATATTATTACATGCACAAATTATCTTACAAGGTGGGTAAAAGTGGCATGTCTGAAAGGATTACACAATGACAACAACAACTAGGTTCCTATGGGAAAACATAATCAACAAATATGGATGCTCACTTGAGTTTAACAAGTGATAGGGGCACTCATTTCTTGAATGAAATAGTTAGGATCTTGTTAGCATAATTCATGGTAGCCCACCACAAGAATACCCCTTATCACCCATAAGCTAATGGGACTGCTTGAGGCGTTTGATAAAATTATGAATCACACATTAACTAAGATTTGTGATGTGGGAAGAAAGGATTGGCATGCCAAAGTATCTACTATGTTATGGTCATACCAGACTACTTATAAAAGACTAAACAAGGCCACACCTTTTCAATTGGTGTTTGGCATGGAAGTATTTTTACCTATTGAATTCATGTTACTATCGCTACATATAACATGCACAGAAGGATTAGATGATGAACAAGCACTTGAGGAGAGGATTGATAAGTTAATGTAGTTAGATGAGAGGCGGGATATTTCTCGCTAGAGTTAGAAAATAGAAAAGGCCAGGTAGAAGGCATGGCATGATAGACGCACATCAAGAACAAACAATTTGAGGTTTGGTAGATGGTTCTATTGTATGATTCCAAGTTTCTATGCCATCTTGGGAAATTCAAATTCCATTGGATGGGCCCATACATTGTATCCTATATACTTGATTTAGGTGCTTGCCGATTCTGAAGCAATGGATGGAACATGGTTACTAGGCCATTTAAATGAGAGTAGGCTGAAGATCTACTATAAATAAGTGTTCTTTTGTTTGTAAATAAGGCAATATTGCAAGTTAGCCTAGGTTTTTCTTTGTTGTAGTTTCCTTTATTTGTGTTTACCTTTCTCATTGCTTTGTGTTGTGCCTGTTTGTGCACTAGTAGCGACTTAGAATTTTCAAAAGTTTTCTATACACAAAGGACCACGCATCTATTTTTATGTAGGGTTAAGTGATACAACAAAATCTTGGAAGTCGTGTTTTGATGTCCCGGGTTGAAGCATCAAAAGCACGTAGTTTGGAAGAACACTCGTAGAAAAGGTGAACATGAGGAGTGTGGTGTCAGGGAGGATTTACAAAAACCATGTACAAGGGTGAGAAGCGCAAGAACAACATGAGGTAGGTGATGTCAAAAATTAGGATAAGGACAGAAGAAGTGCCTTGGCCTTTGAGACCGAGAGTGTGTGCATAAGGATCTTTGGTTAGTAAGGGTTTTGCGTGCCAGAAGGTTGTAGAAGTTTTTGCGGGATTGGGCACAGGGGTAAAAGAATTGAAGGTTGGTAGTAGGAAAAATCCACCTTTATTGCAAGAGTATGTTAGTAGGTGGCATGGCATTTATTATGGAAAAAAGAAAAAGCTATAAGTAGAAGGTCGGGGTGCATTATTGTTTACCTTGTATTTGTGTTATCGAAGAGCTCTCACAAACTAGGGCATCCTTGAAGAAAATTTGTGTGAAAAAGGGTTGTGAAGATTTACGTGCATAACTAGTTTGATCAGCGAACTAGAGTGGAAAAATAGTACACGGGCGTGAGTGGAGAAGGTTGTGTGGAAGAATCCCGTGAGTGATTATGCTGTCTTGTGGAAAAAGGATTTCCAGGTTAGGGTTCCATAGCTAGGGCACATGATTGAAGGGATTTTTGCAAAGGAGTGGAGCCACAGAATTGAGTAGAGCTAGGATCAGGAGAAAGGAAGAACTTTTAGTGACCCGATGGAGAAATGACACTAAGGAAAGCAATAAAAGTTTCACCAAAAAAGGGAAAGGGCAAGGGGAAACAAGCTGTTTCCACCAGTTTCAATGAATAATGGTACGAAAGATGTAATATCTAGATGACATATTGCTTGGAAAAGAATGGGTGTCTCATGTTAGAAAGATGGCCATGAGTGACTACAACCATTGAACGAGCACCACAAAGAATGAGATGGCATTAGAACTGGTTCACCCTACAAACAAGAGGACACCAGATGGAATGCCTATCTATGATGATGAGGTAAAGGTGAAAATGGAGAAGGTCAAGTTATTACAACTCTATGAGTTGCCCTATTTTGGCAAACCTGAGTGATTGTACCAGTGGTTAATGTCACACATACATGAAGACCACTTCTACTTTGTAAGACAAAGGATGCAAATAACTCCCAACTAATTTCTAAGTTTACCGGTCTTATCTGTGAAGGAGAATCATTCGATGATGACTTGGATGATAAGGAGGCCATCAAGAATACTGTTGAAGCTTATGACTACAAGAAGGGTTTGTGATACTTTGACATTTCTGTGATTTCCGACCTTGTAATGAGGATGGCCACACACTTGGTCACAAAGTTGAATGGGCAGGAGAGATGGACATAGATCAACAAGGCTTGGTTGAACATTTTCCGTAAGATCTCGGAGGGGACCATCTATAACCTCTTAGCTTTCATAGCAAAAGAAATCATCAATGCCACGCACGATGGAGAAAATATCATGTTTGGTAATGTCCTCCTTACCATTGTCTTTTTAGAGATTGGAGTGCCCGATGGGCTAGATAAATTTGTTTAGGAATACCCAGATGAGAACCCTTCCCCCACTAAAAAGATTTGAGCAATACACTTGTGACACCATGATGACTGCCCACAAGGGCACACTAGAGAAATGGTATATACAGATGCGTGACACATTCGGTGCTAAATGGAGAATACCCGAGAAGTTAACTATTTTACTGCAAGTTGGGGCTAAATTTTCTATGTACCAACATTTTTGTATTGGAAAGTTTACTCTGGCAGATGGCGCTAAGGGTCCCTGGTGCAAATTATCATTCTCCTTCACAACACAATACTTCTAGGCGGGTCAATCAATTCAAAGAGGTAAATAAGCTAAGGTTTAACCTCAACACGGTAGACCAATATTACCACGAGCTACACAAAACATTGATATATCCAAAGAAGCACGCCTATGTGGAGAAGTATGTTTCCCATGATGTACATATGTTGAATCCAGTGACATTGCATGTTGCTTTGGGAGGACTACAACAAGGGTATACCTACATATAAGGCCTAAGTATGAGAAAGGCACTTACATTGAAAATGATGTCTCTATCCTAGAATACCCCACCATAAGGAAGAAGGCCACACCAAGGAAAAGGGAGAGAGAGGAGGCCCCTAAGAAAAATCAAGAAGTACACATACAATGTAGTCTATAGGCACACAAGAGTTGGGCGAAAGACCAAACACCTATGCATAGAGGAAGAAGTCCCCATAGAAGAGAAAGATAAGACACTTGAGGAATAGACACCAAAGTAAGAGAAGTCCCTTGTGAAAGAATAATCGTCACTAAGAGAGGAGTTGCCTAGGGAAGAAGAAAAAGAAAAGTATCCTATATTGGAATCACCAGTTAGGAAGAAGCAAAGAGTAACAAAAAGGTGGACTCAGAAGAAACAAAGAGCATGGAGGTGACAAGGGTGATGAGGATGATGAAGAGCATGGTGAGGCTTAGAACCATCCTATGTATGATGTACACGAGTTAGAGGAAGAGGGAAATGAAGAGAAGGATGAGGACAAAGGAGGCACTCACGAGAGGGGAAGTGAAGAAGTAAACATGAAGGATCAAAAGACTCCAAGCCTAACTAAGGAGAAGATAGATGATGCCATGAAGAGTGAGGTAACGTAGACATTATAAAGGACTTGGTGGATAAAGAGGTGGAGTGCAGTGCCGAAGAAGTACTAAAGGAGACGAAGGAAAGAAAAAGTGTGGGAAAGGAGTATGGAAGCATGGGTGGAGATCCCAACTTAGC
Source organism: Taxus wallichiana var. yunnanensis (assembly GCA_018340775.1). Lineage (NCBI taxonomy): Eukaryota > Viridiplantae > Streptophyta > Pinopsida > Cupressales > Taxaceae > Taxus > Taxus wallichiana. The sequence goes on from CM031240.1 coordinate 590,325,756, forward strand.
AGTAAGCTTCCCAAAGGCAACGTGCATAGGTGGAAAGGGTATGGTAGTGGTGCGCAGGAACAAGAAATGACTTACATTAATGATCCAAACAAAGTAATATGCACACATTTCTAAAGTACCATACCTATAAACCAACTCCTTACATGGTCTTATTTCATGAAGAGGGTGCGTACCCACACATGAGGAAGATGTTGTCTTGGGATTTTGAGTCCCATGTTGATGAGCCCGAATTCGAGGTCAACCAAGAGGCATTGATGAAGATACCAGATACCAAGGGAGTAAACCCTCTAGTGAATGCCCAACAACTATCAGATGAGCAGGTTTGCAACGCACTCAATAAGGTGTTGGTAGAAGTTGAGGCAAGGCTCTTTGGGAGAAATGAAAAAATAAGGGTCTTGGAGGAAGAGCTTGAGAAGAAAAATGAAGAGATCAATGAAAGAGATAAGGAGATAAAGTAGGAGGAGGTGATCAATGTGTGGGATGAAAAGGCAAAGGTGCGTGAGATCCATAAGAAGATAGAGATTATTTCAAATGCCATAATCTTGAAGCACTGGACCTAACATCACCTGAGTAAAATACGAGTCAACCATGTAATGCTTGGAAGACTTGACCCACATCCTCACCATGGAATATTGGCCACTCGTATTAGAGTCGGCGGAAGAGGCGATGACACGCCACAAGGAGGAAGAAAAATTGAAGATTGGGGAGATAATTACTCGGTATTCCAAGCTCCTTGCTATTGTAAAGACCACCATGCGAATGGCCGAGGTTGTATATGAAAATTGCATTGATAGAGATAGGGTAATGAGCATATTGGTTGCTACACATGAGGCGAGATCTGAAGGAATTTCAAGAAAATAACAAAGGCAATATGGTGAGCATGATAAGATCCTAGCCGAGGTTGAGAAAAATTTGGAAGCAATTAAAATCTTGTAGGGTTTGATTAAGAATTGGCTTAAGGAGCTATATCCCCATGTCACTCATAGAATAGACACGCTAGACGATCTTAGCAAACAACTAGAAGGAATTGTAGACACACTGAATACTAAGAGTAACAAATTAAGTTTTGATGAAGTGAGCGCTCTAGTAGGTGACCTACTTCAACAAGCGCAGGGTGAGGTAGATGCCTAGGAAAATATTGAGGCAACCGTGAAGAAGGAATTCCCACTCCTACAACAAATAGCATTCTTCTATTCTTTCATTCTTTATTTAGATTGTCCCAATTCCACTATTCTTTATTCTTTGAAGAAGTAGGATGTTTCGAAGATAGAGAACACACATAGTGTGGGGTGATGTTGGACCCTAGAATATTGGCTAAGTACCAAGAGGCACACACGTGCATGAATGGTGAGAAGAAGGGTTCTTAGGGGAAAGTGCGCATGATAAAGGGGTTAAAGAAGGGTTTAAGTGAAACTAGGGCACACGTGGGAGGTAGAACATGAGTTTAAAGGTCTTAACCATATTTGGTGTTCTAAAGGCACTTGAGGAAAAGTGCAAGGACCCGACTAGGCATGATGAGTGGATAAGGTGCCAGCCTAGAACCTCGGAGGTCAAGAAAAGGATATTCATAGGGAATATTCCATGAAGACATCATTATAGAGAGTAGAGGGTTCATAAGGGGATACACATTCACCTATGGAGGACAACATCGAAGCTTGACACACAATCTGTGCTTAGAGAAGGCATGGTGGTGGGTGATGATCTTATATAAAGAAATGCTTAGGCCAGAGATAAATATATGGGGAGATAGATAGATGAAGAGGACAAATGAGAGATAGAAAAGACACTCGGAGCAAAAATGCGTAGAGTAATGAAGTGTTAAAGTAATTCTAGGGTTTAGAGTACTTAATGCTTTGAGGGTGTAAGGGATGCCATAAGTATATGTATTGAGTGCTGGGATCTATAATAAACATTAACATGGAAAATGTATAGTTAGCATCTCATATCGAAAGGTTTGTAGGAGATGAGTCTTTGTCATTTAATATGTATGGTCTGAGATGACCCTTTTGACTATATTGTGGTTTCCAGATCTCTTTTAAATCAATATATATATACATGGGTTCATTCTATATAACTTGTTTATGGGTGTAAACCCTCATATTATATGACTAACATGGCTTAGATCTGGTTTATTGTGCTTGTTGTAATGTCATTTAGCTTCGTGATACATTAATGTGTAGATATGTTAGTTGCATCTTCTACCTTTTTAAGTAAGTGAATGTACTTTTGTTTCGTAATTAATCCTCCATTAATAGTGGAACCTTCTCATAAAACCCCGACATAAAAGAGGGCTCGACACCCACACATGCCTCGGGTGAGTGCCCAACACCCGCCCGGGTGATAGGCCAACGCGCGTTTAGGGTTAGAAAGAAGTATTAAGGGTAAAAAATGACTACAACGTGGTAGAAGGATGACAAAACTTGCGATATAAATGGAGAGAGAGGAGAGCAACTCAAGTATAATGAAGCTCGGGAGAGGAGTTGGCAAGACAACGTGATCTTGCGGGAGTGATGAATTTATGGAGGCAGATGTTGTGGGAAGGATTTGAGGTTCGCACGGAGGATGTGGAACTTGAGCGATCGAGCTACCCCATCTTGGCAAGCGTAGAAGAAACCCCCTAGGCTTAGAAGAGAGCTCGTCATATGAAGAAAGGAGAAGAGCCATAGGTGAACATCTTAACCCACATGGTGATGAGACCCTTGTGCTTAGTTTTGAGTTTTGAAATAAGTTTTGATTATCCAGTTGGTATCGATATTCATAGTTGAGCGACACCTAGGAGGTATAATTTTTCATTTGGTACATCTATGGCTACACAATCATTTCCTGTGTTTGGGGTATTTTTTTTGGCACAACATTTGGGCAAGGTGTGGGATCACAAGGTTTGAGTATCGCATCTGGGAGCAGCATGGGAAACACATCTGGGAGTGGTTCGGTATCACAAACTATTTTGTGCGCAATTTAGTGTGACGGTGGGTTTGTAGGGCACAACTGCATTAGGCCCCTTACTTATGATAAGAGGAGGATCTGGTGGATCTAGAGGAATTGGCACTAGTGGATATAGTGGGTTTGGTGGTGGAGGTAACATCGGAGGGAATCAAGGTCCTAGATTTGAAGGACAAGGTCCATAACACCATCAATAGGTGTTTTATGAGATGTCACTCCACTTACCTAATTATAAGGGCATTGAGGATGCCGTGGAACATGTACACAAGTGCAAGTTACTATGGCGCACGAAGGGAATCACTTCCCTAGAGTGGAAGGAAAGTTAGTTTGTAACCACGTTGCAAGGACACGAGCATAGCTGATATAGGAAGTATAACCCACTAGATGGTGGTGGATTACATTGCGTTGCGTAATGAATTTTTGGCGGAGTTCCACATACCTGAGTTTGAAGATAAAAACATCAACACATTGAAGGAGATTAAATAAGTAATGGTAGAGAGTATGCGGGACTATGACACACATTTCAAGACTCTCCTATCTAAGTTATCTTATGACATTCACCCTTCACAACATGCATGCTTTGAATGGTTCGTTAGAGGACCGATCAAACCGTTCGGGAGGGCACTTTCACAGATCTATGGGAGGCCTTGGAGGTTGACTTGCACACTGAGGCAGTAGGAAGCATTGATACAGGAGTTAGTATGTTCCTAGAATCCCAAATTGCTGCAATGGAAAAACAACTAGAGATATTGTCTGCGAACTCATCTCATGAGACTCACAATGGGTTATGTTGTATGGATTGCGAGGTAGAAGGGCATATAAAGGAAAATTGTCCTCAGAGATCGAGTGCGCATGTGATGGTAGACTTTGAGATTTTCCAAGGACTTCATGATGCAAGTAGGTGTCCACTACTGTAACACACGATCCGTAAGAATGTGTCTTGCTATTGCAAAATCTGCACCTCTACAATTCATGACACCAAAGATTATAGATTGATTGACCAAATACATGATGTCATTGATATTGGTGTGCACTAGACCAGTGTTGCAAACAACTCCGAGGATGATGGTCATCATTATGAAGGGCACATGGATGGAGGAGGTCGAGGTAGAGGATTTTGCGGAGGATTTAGAGGTCGTGGCAATCACGGAGGCGGAAGAAGTGAGTTCCCGCGTGGAACTTCTTACAACTATGGGTCTACAAAACACTATAACCGTGAATGCCCCAATCTGTTACAATGCTCTTGGTGTGGAAAGAAGCACAAGTATGAGGAGTGCCTATAATTATTTGAACACATGAGCCAACAAATATAAATGGACAACGGCCTCGGGATGGTAAGAGTGAAGAAAGTTTGAATCGCAGTGGATGCCAAGGGTGGCACGCAAGTCAGAGTTGGAACTTGTACTGGTGACAATGGGTGCTGAGGCTATGCGCGTTAAGGAGATATCAAAGTAGAAACCACTGGTTAGTAGAAAAGAGGTGGTGCATGGGAAGTACCCAGACCCTGCTCATCAGAAAGAAGTTTATCAGGAAACCATGGATGTGATTCAAGCCTACAAGGAGAGATCCAATGCCTAAATGAGAATTTGCGGTAGTTAGATCAAAAGAAAAGTTTTGAGGCTCCATAGAATGATCTGGATAAAGTTAGGGAGGTATGCAAAATGTTGAGGCAAGATAACATCATCCCTTTTCTAGGAGAATGGCTACGGGAGAAAGTGCCATGCGCTGGAGGAGAGCGCGAGTGACAGGTCTTACACGCTAACATTCCTCCTCACAACATTGACTATGATAAGGAGATTACCTTGAATGCAATTGTTGATGGATGGATCCTAAGTAATATTCTGATTGACATGGGTGTGGAAGTTAATGTTCTCACCCTAGATGCATGGAATCAAATGAGAAGGCCCCATTACATCCATCTTCAAATGTGTTGTATATAGATAATAAGAAAAAGTCAATGCCCATTAGTGTTTTAAAGGATACTGCTATCACTATCCAAGGGGTGAAATTCACTAGAGACTTTGAAGTCTTGGTGCTTACTGAGGTAGACAACTTTCCGTCGTTACTTGGTCGCCCTTAACATTTATAAGAATAATGCTGACTTAAGTTTCAATAAGGGGTATATAAGTTTTGAGAACAAGGAGGAACATGTTATCATTCCTTTGATAGATGGGAATTCAATGCCCTATATTGAGCCTTTGGGAGAAGAAGACCTATACATAATCTATGTGTAAACTATCAAGGACCTTAAGGTTGTGCAACCAACAAAAGAAGGCATTATTCAGTGGGAAGATGCTCAATCTATAAGCAATAAAACTAGTGTGGCATGTGACAATTGGGCACATGGGACATAGGATTTAGTCGAAAGGAAGTTAAGAGGCTCTGTGACGAAGTAACAAAGGTGCGCTCGAGTCGGGCGTATGAGAGGAAAAAACAGGTTGCCAAGTTACACTATGGGAGCCAACCCCGATGTTCTCCTGCGCGAGCAATGGAGACCCAGTAGAGATGTGAGGTTGAAAGGAGAAGAATTTTTAGCTATACCTTCTCGGGACCGCAACAGGTTGGTGGGTGACCCATCGCGAAAATCTTCTAGAGTGGCATGAGGTAAGAATTACATTCTCTTAGGTTTTTGTGATGTTATACAAGATTATCATGGGAAGGAACTCACGTCGTTTCACATCCAAGCATGTGAGAAGGCCTAAATGAAAGGTGCAGAAGCATTGCGTCCATATTTATGGGTGGATAAGCTTTACTCCACCTTACAAGGCTACACACGCGCATGGTAAATTCACTCAGAGCAGGAGTTGGCGGCCGATCTCCTTCAAGCTTTCGAGTATTGAAGTACTAAACCATTGGTGAATGAGGCGCTACAGGTTGTTAAGCGCCCAACTATGGGAGATAGTACCATGGTGGAGGAAAGAGTATTGGAGTTGTTTGGTGAACCTGGCTTGGAAGCACATTTCGATGAGGAGGAATCAGAGGACATACAACTTGAGCACACATGCATGGAAAAAGATAAAGGAAAATTGGTCTACGTGATAGATGGTGAAGAGGTGGAAAACTTGGATGCTAACCATAATGTGGACATGTGTGAGGTTATGGATAGTGTTGATGAGCAAGCGTGTTCCTGCCATGAACCACTGAAAACTAAGAAGGTTAACATTGGTTCGAAGGCGGAACCTAAGGAGGCTACTATTAGAGATTACTGGATAGAAAAGGAGGTTTCAAAGATCATCGATCTATTGTGTGAATTTTAGGATTTGTTTCCATGTGGGTACCATGAGCTTAAAGGAGTTCACCACTCCTTGGGAGAAATGAAGATCAAGTTAAAGGAAGGTGTGCACCCAATTCAAGAGACCTTATTGAATGAATCTGAATCTACATGTCAAAGTCAAGGAGGAGATTGAAAAGATGATCACATCAGGCATCATTGAGGCTATTGAGGAATCAGAGTGGATAAGTCCGATGGTCATCAACTTTAAGAAGGATGGGAGGATAAGAATTTGTGTTGATTACAGGGATTTGAATGCGGTATGTTTCATTGACCCTTTTCCAACCCACTTCACCGAGGAGATCCTTGAAGGTGTAGCCGGGGGCAATATCTATTCTTTCACGAATGGATTCTTAGGATATCATTAGGTTAGAATTACAAAGGAGGACCAAGAAAAGACAAATTTCACCACTGAATAGGGAATTTTTTCCTACACGGTCATGCCCTTTGGATTGAAGAACGTGCTTGTTGTGTTTTCACGCATTATGGTTTAGGCGTTTCAGGACTTCATCCATAAGTTTCTTCAAGTCTACCTTGATGATTGGACGATTTATGGACTAGTAAGAGACCATTACAACAATCTGTGGTTGATGTTTGAGAGATGCCGACCGTTGAGTATATCTCTCAACATTAAGAAATTTGTTTTCACTACTCCTTTTGGAATCTTGTTGATGCATATCATATGTAAGGAAGGCTTGCTGGTGTATCCTGCCAAAGTTATTTTTATTATGGGATTGGGGAAACCTACTAGCTAGAGCGCGGTGCATGGACTCCTTGGACATATGGGCTCTTGCTGAAAATTTATTAAGGGATATGCCAAGATCGTCGTGCCATTGGAGGGATTGCTGAAGAACAGAATTACATTTCATTGGGGAGAAGCACAACAGATGGCGTTTGATACATTGAAGAATAGGCTTATCACTGTGCCCATATTACACTTTCCTTCCTAGGATAAGCCATTCTATGTACATAATTAGAGTAGTGTTGGCACAACTTTGGTGAGGGATTTTTATCACCCTCTTTTTTTATGCTAAGCGAAGTTGACATCAAAAGAGCGAACTATACTACTACCGAGAGCACGAGGCATTGTTGATGATCTACACGTTACACAAATTTAGGTAGTATCTATTGACAACACCCTTTATATTCCACACGGACCACATGGCATTGAAGTACTTGGTAAAAATTCCATCTTACAAGGGCACATATGCGGTGGGTCTTATTGTTCAGGAGTTTAAGTTTACGATTGTTTTGCAAAACTGGGTAAGAGTAATTTGGGGCACCGACCATTTATCAAGGATAGAATCAGAGAGGACACGAAAACATTGAGGATACAATTCCGGATGCACAATATTTAGATTGTAGTGCACGCCCTATGACTTGGAATATATTGTTCTGTTTCTCAAAATGGGTGTGGTACCAGAGGGGATGAAGACTTTGGAAAGGAAATAATTAGTCATATGCGTCGCACCCTACATGTTAATTAGTGGAGAGTTATACAAGCTAGGCCACGATGATGTTTTGCACCAGTGCGTGCTTGAGCATGAGCACAATACGATCATAAAAGAGGCTCATGGTGGAATTACAGGGGTAAACTATGCGGGAATGCGAACCACGTGAAAGATCCTTCTAGCAAGATTTTGGTGGGAAACAGTTTACAAAGATTGTATCAAGTATTGCAAGGCTGAGACCACTATCAGTGCCTTGGTCAATCAGGGAAAATAGATGAAATGCCATTAAGACCGATTTCAGTGTAAAACCATTTGAGAAGTGGACAATTGACTTCGTAGGCCCTTTTCTCTAAGCTGCATGCAAAGGACATGTTTGTCTTTATATCATTACATGCACATATTACCTTACAAGGTGGGAAAAAGTAGCACCTACAAGGGATTACACAATGGAAACAACAACTAGGTTATTGTGGGAAAATATAATCAGCAGATATGGATGCCCGTTGAGCTTAACAAGTGATAGGGGTACTCATTTTTAAATGAGACAGTTATAATCTTATTGGCAGAATTCATGGTGGCCCATCACAAGACTACCCCTTATCACCCACAAGCTAATGGGACTACCGAGGCATTTAACACAATTATAAATCACACGTTGACCAATATTTTTGACGTGGGAAGAAATGGCCCAGGATGAAAAAGTTTCTACTCTGTTATGGTCTTATTAGACTACTTATAAGAGATCGAACAAGGCCACACCTTTTCAATTGGTGTTTGCACGGAAGCCGTGTGTTACATGTTGAATTCATGTTACCATCGCTGTGTATAGTGCACATAGGGCGTTAGATGGTAAACAAGCGCTTGAGGAGAGGATTGACAAGTTGATGCAGTTGGATGAGAGGTGGGCTATTGCTCATTTGGAGTTAGAAAATAGAAAAAGCCCGACAAAAGGCATGCCAAGATAGACACATCAAGAATAAGCGGTTTGAGGTTGGGTAGATGGTTCTCTTGTATGATTCAAGTTTCTACACCATCACAGGTAAATTCAACATCCATTGGATGGGCCCGTACATTGTATCCTATATACTTGATTCAAGCGCTTGCGATTCTACAAGTCTTGAATGGAACATGGTTGTCAAGCCATTTCAATGGGAGTAGGCTAAAGCCCTACTATAAATAAGTCTTCTTTGTGTTTGTAAATAAGGCAGTATTTCCGATTAGCCAAGGATTTGCTTTGTTGCAATTTCCTTTCTTTGTGTTTCCCTTTGTTGTTGCTTTGTTTTGTACAAGTTTGTGTGTTGGTAGCCACTTATTATTTTAAAAAGTTTTCTATGTGCAGAGGACTGCATCCATTTTTGTGTGGGGTGGAGTGATGTGACAAGTTTTGGAAGCTATGATTGTTGATGGCCCATGTTGAAAAATAAAAAACATGTGGATTGAAAGATCGTGTGTAGAAGAGGTGAACATGAGGGAAGGATGGTGTCAAAAGGCTTTATAGAAACCACGTACAAGAATGAAAAGTACAGGAACAAAGTGAGGTAGGTGATGTTAAGAACTAGGATTAGGACACAAAGGAAGAATGTCTTTGGCACTATATGCACGTGTGTAAGGATTTGTGGCTAGTAAGGGGTTTTTGCACGCCCGAAGGTTGCCAAAGTTTTTTCACTTAGGATTGAGCATGGAGGAAAAGTGCTGAAGGTTGACATTTGAAAAAGTTGCCTTTATTGCGAAAATACATTAGTAGGTGGCATGACATTTATTGTGGAGAAAAGAAAAATTTATAAATAGAAGATCGGGGTGTGTTATTTCCTACCTTGTGTTTTAAGTTATCAAAGAGATCTCGCAAACTAGGGCATCCTTGCAAAGAAGGTTTGAGAAGAGTTGTGAAGATTTGTGTGTATAACTAGTTTGATCAACGAACTAGAGTGGAAAAAATTACAAGGCGTAAGAAAAGAAGGTTGTGTGGAAGAATCCCGTGGGTGTTACGTCGTCTTATGGAAAAAGGGTTTTCCAGGTTAGGGTTGCATAGCTAGGGCATGAGGTTTGAAGGAATTTTCACAAAGGAGTGGAGCCGTGAAGTTGAGTAGAGCCGACCAAGAGAGGAAATTAGTTTAAAGGACACGATGAAGGAATGACACCAAGGAAAGTAGTAAATGTTTCACCGAAGAAGGGCAAGGGCAAGGGAAAACAAACTATTTCTACCAATTTCAATGAAGAATGGTACGCGAAAATGCAGTACCCAGACATTGTATTACTTGGTAAGGCATGGGTGTCTCATGTCAGAAAGATAATCATAGGTGATTACAACCATTGAATGAGCACCAAAGAGAATGAGATGACCCTAGAATTGGTTTTCCCTATAGAGAAGAGGACACCAGATGGAATGCCTATCTATGATGACGAAGTGAAGGTGAAAATGGAGAAGGTTGAGTTGTTGTAACTCTATGAGTTTGTTTATTTCATCAGGCCTGAGCAACTATACCAATGGTTTATGTCAAGCATGCATGCAGATCACTTCTATTTTACAGGTCGGAGGCTGTACATAACCCCCAAGCTAATTTCTAAGTTCACCAGCCTTATTTGTAAAAGAAAATCATTAGACGATGATTTGGGAGACAAAGAAGCCATTAAGAAGACCATTGATGAAAGGAGCGATAACTTGGATCGTACCAAGCCAAGAACACAGATGCTAATCAAACACCATGATCAATAAGATGAAAGCAATTCACCAGAATAACTTTACATAAAACCTTTGCAAACAAATGAGAAACAATATTATATATTATTATGGAACTCAATGCAATACATTGAGAATGGGCCTTGCTTAAATAGGCAAGGAATAACAATCTAAGAACCAATCAAGGTCGTAAATCAAGCCATAAATCAAGGAAATAACTAGTCATCAAAGAACTAGTCAAGACCATAGATTTAGGAGAGAACTAGACATCAATGATCTAGTCAATACCATAGATCAAGGAAAGAACTATACCTAATAATTAGATAATATCTCCTAATATGTAAATAAGATGAAAGAAATATCCACACACATAAGTGGGTGAGGATAAATACAATAAAGGTAAATAAAGTACCTAGGTGAACATGAGCTAAGGTAAATACCTACTCTAACACCCCCTCAAGTGAAGCTAGGGGCCAAAATAGAAGTGGCATGTCCATAGTATGAGTCCCGACAACTAGGCTTAATGAGGTACTCATGTACAATAACTGGGAAAAAGGGACACCACAAGGTACCCAAAACTAGTAACAACAAAGTAAAGAGAGTAAAACCCACTCCAAGGCATCCCAAGAAGCTCGGCTCAAAAACTCATACAATGCTGAAGAAGTTTGGTGTGCATTGTGGTCTGAATCCACTGCTCGATCACAAAACTCAAAAACAGCTGACACTTGGGTTTCACCAGAATAGCTCCATACAAGGAGACTGTCAACAGAGTGATATCAAAAGTGCAAAAAAAGAAACACCAAACATAATTCGATCAACTGCTGCAAATAGGTGTGCCACGATCCAAGAACAAAACCAAAGCAACAAGGCAAGGACACAAAATCTAGAGTGTCACGATCCAAGAAAATCCAAGGTAGACAAGCGAGGACATGAAACCTAAAGAAGAAGGATCAACACCACACCCTCCCATCTGCTTTTGAATGGGTGGAAGGGCCTTCTGAAATATGTATGAGTTTCCCAAAACAACTACTTGAACACCGACAAACTAACACTAGAATGCACCTGAATAGATCCCCATAAGAATACATCAACATGCCAAAAGTGTCAAAAATACGATACAAAATCTCTCAATAAACAAGAGAGATACACTACACCCTGTAAAAATATTCTCAAAACAAGAAGCATCACAATGCAGAAGGTATAGAAAGTGGAGCAAGAGGCCGAATGGTGGAGGAGCCATGCCTGTAGAGTCCTCTCAATGAATGTCTATGTCACCTCCATGAGTGATCAAATATCCACCCCAAATCAACACGGATGGATGAAGAAGATGCATGTATACGACTTGGTGCAAAATGCACAATGGGTGCATGTAAAAGAACATCTAAATGTGTGTCAGGTTGATCATGTCTAACAACTGAAATCTCAGGTTTCTCAAGCCTGAGTGAAGATGCAGAACTCATGTGTTGCTCATGATCCTCAGAAAGAGTCGAGCGAACAAAAAAAGGAGCTCTGTCAATGTGTGATCCCAATGAAGTATCTGCTCAAAAACCAATGTCATGACAAGAATTCCACTTAACATGTGGAATAGAGGAAAAAATACCCTGTGAATGTCTACCAATGACTCCGCTAGTGAGACCCATAGAACGGAGCATGCAGAAACTGAATGCAGTGGTATGCTTCTTAAAAAAGCCATACAACTGAGCAAAAGTAGGATACACAACATGTGGTACTGTAATAGGCACAAATGTGGAAGAGTATGCAATAACAATCCTCACAGATTTAGAACCATCAAAAGCGAGTTCAAGCTCAAATGAAACGGCAGATTAATGTCAATGGGCACAAGAGCAACAGCTTCAAGTGGACTAGGAGCATGGATATGGTTGTCCACAATATGATGGTGATGTTGTAGGCTAACAAGTTTGTTCTGCAGGGAGTGTATTATTATATCCTTATTGTGAATGAGTGATTGTAGAAGAGAATTTCACTTCTTGAGTGATCTATTTTCTTCCACAAATTTTACAATATCCTCTTGAAGTCCACATACTTCAGAGAAAAGCATATCATTCTCAGAATCCATGATAGGTACAAACTGCAACTCCCAAAAATTTAGGACGTCGGGCTCAGCCGAAATTGCATCCACAATTGATTACAACACTCCTCCATATTTGACACTTTATAATTATAGTGCAAGTCTCAAAATAAATATCTCCAATGGAAAGAGCATGAAAAAACAAGCACTTTTGCAAAAAATGACACTCAAAACCGAGTTACTGATCAAAAGTTACAAGATTTTTAATAGTTTGCTCTGTTATTTATTTTAGTTGTCACTAAAACAAAATAAATTGTTGTTGCCTTCACCACACAATTAAAATTAAATGGGGCTGGAGTTAAGCACCTAAGCTTTAAGCTCTCATATGACCATACCATATGACCAGGGCTAAGGATTTTAATGGGTTTTTGCCTGACTTACTATTACAGGGGTGTCGCGTGTTTTCGAAAAGTCACATCCAACTTGCCTCTTCGCAAAAATACTATTTACGATTTGTGTATACGGTGACCTTTGCTTTTGAAAATAGCAACCTGTGTATTTTCCCAAAATAGTAAATCCATGCATAGCATCCATGGACCCCTGCCAAAAAAGGAAAGATTCGTAATTCTTCTGCACGTAACCCGAAAAGGATCTGCCGCACCAGAAAAAAACCCAGTACAAATCTCGAGAAATCCAACAAAGTGGAATAAATAAAATTACATTTTTTTCCTTTGCACGAATCCCGATGCACCCCATGTGTTTCTCTGTAAAAATAAAAAAACCAAAAAAATGACTGCCTCTAGAAATGGCCGAGTTTACAATCGATCTTAGGGTTTTCCCACCTTCCGGATCCAATGGAAGCCTCTATTTTGCATAAAAATGCACGCAACAACAAAATACGACCAAATCCCAAATATATGAATACACAAATAATTTATTTGCAAAATAAAACTTACAGACGAATGTCAACAACAATCTCTTTGATACCATGAAAGGAACGATAACCAGATCGTACCAAGCCAAGAACACAAATGTTAATCAAACACCACGATCAATAAGATGAAAGTAATTCACCAGAATAACTTTACATAAAACCTTTGCAAACAAATGAGAAACAATATCATATATTATTATGGAACTCAATGCAATACATTGAGAATGGGCCTTGCTTAAATAGGTAAGGAATAACAATCTAAGAACCAGTCAAGGTTGTAGATCAAGCCATAAATCAAGGAAATAACTAGTCATCAAAGAACTAGTCAAGACCATAGATTTAGGAGAGAACTAGACATCAAGGATCTAGTCAATACCATAGATCAAGGAAAGAACTAGTCAATACCATAGATCAAGGAAAGAACTATACCTAACAACTAGATAATATCTCCTAATATGTAAATAAGATAAAAGAAATATCCACACACATAAGTGGGTGAGGATAAATACAATAAAGGTAAATAAAGTACCTAGGTGAACATGAGCTAACGTAAATACCTACTCTAACAGTTGATTCTTATGAATATAAGAAGGGTTCATGCTACTTAGACATTTATGCAATTACCGACTCGGTGATGAGGATGGCCATGCGCTTGTTCACAAAGATGAATGGGAAAGAGAGATGGAAACAGATCAACAAGGCATGGTTAAATGTATGCCACAAGATCTCAGAGGGGACCATATATAACCTCTCATCTTTTATTGCAGAGGAGATTATAAATGCTAAGCACGACGGAGAGAAGATCATGTTTAGTAATGTCCTACTCACCATTGTCTTTTCGAGAGATTAGAGTGCACGATGGGCCGAATAAGTTTGTTTGAGAATACCCAAATGAGAACGCCTCCCCCACCAAGAGGTTTGAATAAGTATACTTGTGACACCACGATGTCCGCTCATAAGGTGTGCTGGAAAAGTGGTATAAGTGGACCACGACGCGCATTCGGGGTTGAATGGAGAATACCCAAGCGATTGCCTTCACTAGTACAAAGAGAGGCTTTGAGTTAAGTCGTATACCAAAATTTTTGTATCGACATATTTACTTTGGTAGATGGCACCAAGTGTCCTTGGTGTAAATTTCCTTTCTCCTTCACGACGTAGTACTTCTAGGCCGGGTCGAATCTATTTAAAGAGGTGAAGAAACTCGGAGTTTGATCTAAGTGTAGTAGATCAAGATTACTATGAGTTGCGCATGAAGTTAACATACCCTAAGAAGCACGCATATGTGGAGACGTATGTTTCCCATGGCGTGCACATGCTTGAGACCAGTACCATTGCATGTTGTAGGAGGACAAAAATGATGGTATATTTGCACCTAAGGCACTAGTATGAAAAAGATGCTTATATTGAAGATGATGTCTCCATTCTTGAAGACCCCACTACAAGGAAAAAGGTTGTGCCAAGGAAAAGAGAAAGAGGGTAGGCTCTTGAGAAAAAGGAGTTGAGCGTGTAGATAGTACATACATTTGGGTCACATGAGTCGGGTGTGAGCACAAGTACTTACATCTGCTGGAAGAGGTATCCCATTAGAAAAGAGTCACCGTAGAAGGAAGAGTCACTTTAGTAAGGGAAGAGTCACCCGAAAGAGAAGAAAAAGAGAAGTCCCCTGAATTGGAGTCACTAGTAAGGAAGAAGCAAAGGGTGACAAAAGGGTCAGACTCAGGAGAAATAGAAAGCATGGAGGCGAAAAGGGTGATGAAGATGATGAAGAGTGCGGTGAGGCTCAGAATCATCTTGTGTACGATGTACATGAGTTAGATGAAGAAGGAAATGAAGAAAGGGATGAGAATGAGGAAGACACTCATGAAAAAGGGGGAGTGAGGAAGTAAACATGAAAGATCGAAGGCCCCGACCTAGAACAAGGAGAATATGGATAGCACAATAGAGAGGGAGGTGACATGTATTATCCTATAGTTCTTTGGAGGACGAAGCGAGCAAAGTCTTTGAAGAAGTCTTGAAGAAACGAGGTGAGAACAAGTGTAAGAAAGGAGTGCGAGAGTATAGGCGGAGACCCCAGCTTAGTAGTAAGCTTCCCGAAAACAATGCGCATAGGTGTAAAGGGAACAATAACAACGCAAGAACACGATATGACTTATATTAATGATCCAAGTAAGTTATTGCATGCATGCTTCCAAAGTACCATGCCCACCAACCAAATCCTCACTTGGTCTTCTTTTGATGAAGAGGGTGCATACCGCACATGAGGAAAATGCTATCCTAGGATTTTGAGTCCCACATTGATGAATCCGAGTTCCAGGTAAATCGTGATGCATTAATGAAGATATCGAATGCCAAGGATTAAACCCTCTTGTAAATGCCCAACAAGCATTAGATGAGCAAGTTTGCAATGTGCTCAACAAATTATCGATGGAGGTTAAAGCAAGGCTCTTTAGAAAAAATGTCAGAATGAGGGTCTTGGAGGAAGATCTTGAGAAAAAGAATGAGGAGATCATTGAGCGGGACAAGGAGATAAAACAAAAGGAATTGATCAGTGCGTAGTTAAGGCATGAAATGAGGGATGAAAAGGTGAAGGTGCACGAAGTCCACAAGAAGATAAAGGCCATTTCAGATGCCATTATCTTGAAACACCTAGACTTGGCCCCACCTGAGTAGAAATACAAGTCAACCATACACTTCTTTGAAGACTTGATCTGCATCCTCACCATGGAAAATCAGCCACTCACATTAGAGTTAGCGAGAGGAGGCGATGACACTCCATAAGGAGGAATAAAAGCTGAAGATTAGGGAGACAGTGACTTGGTACTCCAAGTTCATTTTCGTAGTAAAGACCACTTTGCCTGAGATGGCGAAGCCGTGTCTGAACAACCATGTTGACAAAGACATGGTAACAAACATATTTGTTGCTACACATGAGGTAGATCTAAAATAATTTTAGGAAAATAACAAAAGCAATAGGGCGGAGCGTGATGAGATCTTGGCCAAAGTTGAGAAGAAGTTGGAAGCAATCAAAACCTTATGAGGTTCGATTAAGAATAGGCTAAATGAACTATACCCCCAAGTCACTCATAGGATGGATACACTAGGTGATCTTAGCAAGCAATCGGAAAGCATTGTAGATACGTTGAAAGCTAAGAGTGATGAACTGAGTTTTGATGAAGTAAGCGCATTGGTGGGTGACCTACTTGGTGGCATAGGGAGAAGTGGATGTTTGGGAAAAGATTGAGGAATCTATAAAGGAGTTCCCACTCCTCATGCAGAAATAGCATATTCTTCCATTCTTTCATTCTTTATTTTAGATTATTTCAATTATACTATTCTTTACTCTTTGATGGAGCAAAATGTTTTCAAGGAGGGAGAACACACGTAGTGTGGGGTGATGTTGGACCCTAAATATTGGATAAGTACTAAGAGGCATGCACGCATGATCAGTAAATAGAAGGGCACTCAAGGAAAAGCACGTAAGAAAAAGGGTTTACGAATGGTTTAAGTGAAACCAGGGTGTGCGAGGGAGGTAGAACAAGTGTTTAAAGGAATTAACCATATTTGGCATCATGAAGTCACTTGAGGAAAAATGCAAGGACCCAACTAGGTGTGATAAGTGGATAAGGTACCAGCCTAGAACCTTGGAGGCCAAGAAAAGGATATTCCATGTAGGGAATATTCCTAGAGGCATCATTATAGTTAGTGGAAGGTTTTGTAAAGAGGATAAGCATTCACTAATGGAGGACCACATTGACACTTGGCATACAATCTGCTCAAGAGAGAAGTCATGGTGGTGGATGCTAATCCTATTTAAAGAAGTGCTTAGGAAAAGAATGAAAAAAAGGGAGAGAAGAATAAGGGGAGAAGGGAGAAGGTAGTGCGAGGTCACCGAGAAGGTATGGAGTCTTTGAGAGAAGGAGGGTAACGAGGTGTTGCAGAAATGTTGGGAAATGTTAAGGGTTTGGAGCTCATGATGTTAGGGCTTAGAGTTCTTGGTGCTAGAGGGTTGTAAGGGATATCATTAAGCATATGTATGGATACGGGGTTTGTAACAAGGGTTATAATGGGGAAAGTATAGTTAGGATCTCTAATAAGATTAGTTTGTAGGGGTTGGATCTTTTTCATTTGATGTATATGGTCTGAGATGACCCTTTTGAATGTAGTATGGCTACCAGAGACTCTTTTTAAATCAATATACATGGATCTATTCTATACATCTTGTTTATGGGTGTAAACCCTCATGTTATTTGGCTTGTCATGACTCATATTTGGTTTCTTGTGCTTCATAAAATGTTTATTTAGCTTTTGTGATGCATTGATGTGTAGATCTGTTAGTTATATCTTATGCCTTTTTTGAGTAGATGCATGTACTTATGTTTCTACAAATAATCCTCCATTAATGGTGGAACTCTCTTGCAAAGATCACATAAAGGAGGGCTCAATGCCCACACGACACGTGCCTTAGGTGAGTGCCTAATGTATGCGGGGTGATAGGTTGTGCGCTTGGGGTTAGAAAGAAGTATTGAGGGTAAAATAATGACTACAACATAGTTCATAGTTTCAGTGGGTTTTCTTCCCAGTTTGGGTTTCCCACATTAAACCTTGTGTCATTGTGTACTCTCTTGTAAATTTCTTTTGTGTGTGTTTATGGTTTTATCACATCATATTTAAGAAGGTAAATTTGTGGAGACACTGATTCACCCCCTCTCGATGTCATCATTTCTAACAATTAGGAGGATAAAGGTCCTCGAAAGTGAGACCAAGTTGAGCTAGACCATCATGTGAACATATAGTGACATCGCATGTATGATCGAATGGAACATGTTCCCAATATGAATCATTCATGAAGAGTGTGCAAGTGAATGGTGGGCATGCTAAAGTAGGTGGTACATGTGAAGGTGTAGGTGATAAAGTGACATCCATAGACTGGGCATGCCCTTGATAAGGGATCATAACATTAGTAGTAACATGTGGCATAGAAGAAACTACATCTATCACAAAAATGACACCTTCAAGTGGTGGCAAGTGAGGTGGTTCATCCATAGGTTGAGGATTGTCTGTAGTATTAGTGCATGGAATAGGAAGACTAGTATTAGGGGCATGGTCACAATATTGGAATGGATTACGATCACAAAAATAGTATGCTTAATACCCTCATGTAGGAATTTGACACAATGATGCACCATAGATGCTACGACTTGCATGACATGAAGTCATGGTCTACCAAGAAAGTAGTTATAGGAGACTGGGAAATCAATGACGAAAAACACGGTGGGGATAGTCTTGGGTCCTACAGTGATAGGTAGTGTAATGTGACCAACACATGGACGAACATAACCATCATAAGCACACAATGAAAGAAAAGATGGACTAACATCATGAGCTGAAAGACCTATGGCTTCAAGGAATGACATGGGACATAAGTTGAGTTCATATCCATTATCAATTAAAGTGCACTTGACACCTACATTCTGAATATGACATATGATATGTAGGGGTGGGTCATTGTCAAAAGTAGTCGAGGTCAACATGAGGAATAGACAGAAAAGCAATATGCTAAGAAAATGCATCCATGAAGGTATTATAGAGCACATATGGATGAGTGTTGTTAGGAATATGAGTTGTGAGAAGAAGATTGATGACTTTAACTCATAATTTAGGATGCAGAAGTAAAAAGTCATGAATGGAGATAACCATGATGAAGGAACCCTAAGAAGAATGCAAATCCTAGGAGTGTATAAGTGGAGTCGGGCTCACCAAAATGATTAACTAAAATGTGGATATTAGAATAGTTAATATAACTAGGAAAAATAGTAAATAACCGTAAGTAAATGCAATGAATAAATATGGAAAGTGACCCAAACAAATAAACTAATGAAAATGTAAAACCCTAATTGACAAGTAGGGTTGGAGCGAGCTTAAATTGATTCAAAGACCGATCTAGAATGTGTTATAAAATCAATTGAATATTCTAGAGGTAGGAGAGAGCATGCAAAGGTCCCGAAAAGGATGGATCTGAGCTGTCTGAAGGGATTGGGGTGACCGAGAGAGGATTAGGGTGCTTGCGGGTGCCCTAGTCGTATTCTAGGCTCCCTGTCTATGCGGGAGGTCCAAAACTAGCTCCGAGGGTCGAAGATGATCTGAATACTTCACTTCCTGTCGCATGTAACTCATTGCTCTATGTCGTATGTCACCAATGATTAGTGATGAAAGAAATACCTGCAAGACCCCAAAACAAGCATCAAACCCTAAAAAGAATTATTAAAATGAAGGGATCAAACTTTCCTCAACGGCCACATTAGTGGACTTACTAGTGAGCATTGCACTACATCTTAGATCCGATGTAGTTCTGTGTGTGTGTGTGTGTGTGTGTGTGTGTGTGTGTGTGTGTGTGTGTGATCATACCTTAGGTTGCTCTTCTACCAATCACACTTTGTGAAAGTAGAGAGCAATAACTATGTGTAGAAAATGTAATAAAATGGTGGATGGAATAGAATAAACTTCCCTCCTATGTAGTGTGATGCAGATGAACCAACCTTGTGCCTTTGTGATGGAGCTAGATGGATGCAAATGAGCTCTAGATGGATGCAACCTTAGATGATGATAGTAGTGCCTAGTGCTTAATCCCTCATTATGGTATCATAACTTTATATTTATATGGTTCTCTTATTCTAATTTCATAATTAACCCGAAAAGGCCGACCACCAAAAAGATAAGAATCTCAAATGGATGGGAAGTGCCCAAAAAGTGGCGAGAAAATGTAAAAAGGATCAAGGTGCCTCAAGCCCAGGGACCAGGGTGCCGATGGGCACCCCAGTACTAGCCTGGGTGCCCCAGTCAAGGCTAAAATGATAGAAAGTGTCAAAAATAGACTGGGCATATATGGGGTGAAGGTCGGGAATTACAACAGAAAGTAAATAAAAATGACCAAGAGACGAGGATTAATTAGTACTTTCTTCACTCAAAAACCATATAAATAGTAGTATAAGACCAAGACTAAATAATGTCTAAAGTGCATGATTTTATTTACGGGAGTCTTAAGATAAGATAAAAGCGTTTATGTTCATTTGAGAAATGAATTAAGAACTAAAGTCATGAAAGAATTTCATGATGTTCCTTACTCTTGACATCTCGGTGTGATGAAACTATTGGATGATGTAAAACAACAATATTTCTTGAAAGGAATAAAGAAAGGCATGACGAATTACATTTCTCATTGTTTTGAAAGTTAACATGTTAAGGCGAGCACATGCATCTTGCTGGTATGTTATATCCTCACAACATTCCACATTACAAATGGCAAGTGATTAGCATGGATTTCATACAAGGGTTGTCAATGTCGAAAAACAAACATGACATGATTTTAGTTGTAGTTGATAAATAACAAAATTAGCTCACTTCATACAGGTAATCTAAAAGATGATTCATTTGTACTTATGAAACAGCTTTTGTGCATGAGATTTTAGATTACACGAGTTATGGAATTGATAATTTTGTGACAGAGACCCTAGAATGACCTCTTAATTTTGGAAAACCTTAATCTTAGCTTTGGGAACAAAATTGAACTTCAATTTAGCACACCATCCGGAAATAGATGGTTAAACAGAAAGAGTTAACTAGGTTATGGAAAATATGCTCATGATGTATTGCATGGACCAACAATATAGATGGGAAGAATACCTTTCATTAGTTGAATTCTCCTATAACAACACTTATCATTCTTCCTTGGAAATGTCACCATTTGAAGCCTTATATGGGAGAAAGTGTAGAACTCCTATGAGTTGGGATAATACTGAGGATAGAGAGGTAGTAGGCCCTGAAATGTTAACAAAAATGGAAAATCAAGTGAATCTCATTTGTGAATGATTGAAGGAAGCTACCGATAGGAAGAAAAGCTACACATATCTGAAAAGAGTTGACAGGAAATTTTAGTCGGGAGATAAAGTTTTCTTAAGGGTTAAACCCAAAAAGATCAATCACGTTTGACAAGTCTTCCAAAATGTCACTTAGATATGTGGGTCACTTTGAAATACTTGAAGTCATAAGTCTAGCTGCATACCGATTGACATTACCTCCCACATTATCTATAATGCATGATGTTTTTTTATATTTCATTGCTTAAAAAGTATGTTTTAGATGTAACACGTCTTAAATTAGAACTCTTTACGAGGTTTTGGACCTAGTAATAATCATAGTTGAACCTATATGAGTGATGGAAACTCATAGATTGTATCCTATAAACGAGATATTACACAATGCAAGTCCAATGGGACCAATATTCTGAAGATAGTGCAACTTGGGAGAATCTAGAAGAGATGAAAAATGTGTTTCCTTATCTATTTCAGTGATAAAAAATTACTTTTTATCTGATATTGAATTATTAATTATTATTTGATAATAATGTTGAAATCTATGGAAAATTGTTGCTATAAACTGATTATTTTACAATAATCATTGTTTTAAGGTTTATTCTGACAAAGATTTGAAAAATGATTGGTCAAATTCGGAAAATTTCTTAAGTTCTTATTAAGATGTGAACTATTTTTCTATTGCGGTGATGTATGAACTATTTTTCTGTTTGATATGTTTGTTACATTATGTAAAATCATCGGGATGATGATTCTTTAAGGGGGAAATTATATCACATCCCACACTTGTGTTTGGTTACATTCTTTGAAACGATTTGATTATCAAATAAGCTAAGAATCTTCATTGATTAGTGCTTATATAATGTTAGTTGTACACACACACACACACACACACATATACATACATACATACATACATACATACACACATATATATATATATATATATATATATATATATAATTAAAACATATGCATACATGTGTGTAGGTGTCGAGCCGAATTAAGGTTTCAAGTGCCTAGGCAAAGTACTGGGAGAAGTACGCCCCCTCTCACCCCCTGCCGGACTAGGCACTCACCTCATATGTGTATGTTTTTAAAACAATTATAGTATAACTTTTAACACATTAAATTAAAGCTATAAAGGATTTTTTCAATAACAATTTGTGTAGATAATTTAAAATTTTATAAACAAAAACATGTACCAGTAAGTAACCAGTTACTACTAGATTGAGAATAATGAATTTGAGATCATGATTCAGATTCATACCTATTAGTGTTCAACTTGAGTTTTGTTCAAGTAGATACATTCGATTCCCGAGGTGAACCGCTTGCAACAACTTTTTCTTCGTTTATGGTTTGGTGATACTGACAACTGTAATTGATTTGGTGAATGATTCAATGAATTATAATACTAATTTGTGCGGCACTGAAATTAGTGGCAAAACCACAAAAGCAAATAAATTACAAATTAATTATTAGCCGCAACGAATCGTGATTCCTCACTATCCTACATTCCTAATTCATGGAGCGATAGACCGTCACTTAGAGTCGGGCTTTAGGCCTTTAGCTTTGACATTTGTCAATTTTCACTTCAACTTGAGTCTTGTGCCACTCATGACTTAGCACACCGCACCGCAGATCTCACTCACACTATACATTCAGAGAAAAACTTTCAAAATTTAGTGTTTATAAAATTATATACTAAGTCTAATATATTATATATATCCAATATCCACTACTCCACACCGGTTCATTGTTCAAACTTCCAATTGGTAAGTGGTAAAGCCGACCTGTAGGCTGAAATTTGAATTTTTTTTTTTTTTTTTACCGCCCCTCCCTATTTGGCGCCCTCGCAAGCTCGCGTAAGTTTCCTAAGGCATGAAAGGCCTCTCGGTAGGTGTATATGTGACACTATATTTGTGTTTATCAGCTAACAATGTTGGTCTTGTTTGACGACCACAATTTGTTTTACATTGCTATGTTTCATTGGTTGAGTGAACACCACCATTTTTTGCCGCTGTTAATTATTTCATTATTCGTTAATAAATCTGGATTGTTTACATTCTTGGGTAATATTTTAAAATATATAAGTAAATAAGTGTTTATCATCATCTTGGACCGTCATGCGAAGCAATAGTTTATTTCTAACATTTTGGTTGGTTGGTCACAATCCTTTCCGTAAGGTAATAATGATGTGATGTTTAAATATATTGTATGGTTATTACTTCTTCTTTTTGGAATTAAAATCCGGTCATAGATCGCATACATTCAATTTAAAGGTAATGCAATAGATCGAACAAGTGATCGTTATATATATATGTATGTATATATATATGTATATATGTATATTTATATAATTAAAACATATGCATACATGTGTGTAGGTGTATATGTGACACTATGTTTGTGTTTATCAGCTAAAAATGTTGGTCTTGTTTGATGACCACAATTTGTTTTACATTCTTATGTTTCATTGGTTGAGTGAACGCCACCATTGTTTGTCGTTGTTATTTTTTTCATTATTTGTTAATAAACTCGGATTGTTTACATTCTTGGGCAATATTTTAAAAGATATATGTAAATAAGTGTTTTTATCATCTTGGACCGTCATGCGAAGTAATAGTTTATTTCTAACATTCGGTTGGTTGGTCACAATCCCTTCCGTAAGGTAATAATGATGTGATGTTTAAATATTGTATGGTTATTAATTCTTCTTTTTGGCATTACAATCCGGTCATAGACCATAATCCATTCAATTTAAAGGTAACACAATAGATCGAACAAGTGATCGTTATATGTATGTATGTATGTATGTATTTATATATGTATATTTATATAATTAAAACATATGCATACATGTGTGTAGGTGTATATGTGACACTATGTTTGCGTTTATCAACTAACAATGTTGGTCTTGTTTGATGACCACAATTTGTTTTACATTGCTATGTTTCATTGGTTGAGTGAACGCCACCATTGTTTGTCATTGTTAATTTTTCATTATTCGTTAATAAATCTGGATTGTTTAGATTACTGGGCAATATTTTAAAAGATATATGTATATAAGTGTTTATTATCATCTTGGACCGTCATGTGAAATAATCGTTTATTTCTAACATTCTGGTTGGTTGGTCACAGTCCCTTCCGTAAGGTATTAATGATACGATGTTTAAATATTGTATGGTTATCAATTCTTCTTTTGACATTACAATCTGGTCATAGTCAGTAATCCATTCAATTTAAAGGTAACACAATAGATCAAACAAGTGATATATATATATATATATATATATATATATGTATGTATGTATGTATGTATGTATGTATGTATGTATGTATGTATGTATGTATGTATGTATGTATGTATGTATGTATGTATGCATGCATGCATGCATGTATGTATGTTTAAAACATATGCATACATGTGTGTAGGTGTATATGTGACACTATGATTGCATTTATCACCTAACAATGTTGGTCTTGTTTGGCGACCACAATTTGTTTTACATTCTTTATGTTTCATTGGTTGAGTGAACACCACCATTGTTTGTCGCTGTTAATTATTTCATTATTCATTAATAAATCGGATTGTTTACATTATTGGGAAATATTTTAAAAGATATATGTAAATAAGTGTTTATTATCATCTTGGACCGTCATGCGAAGCAATAGTTTATTTCTAACATTACGGTTAGTTGGTCATAGTCCCTTAGTAAGGTAATAATGATGTGATGTTTAAATATTGTATGGTTATTAATTCTTCTTTTGGCATTACAATCCGGTCATGACCGTAATCCATTCAATTTAAAGCTAATGCATAGATCAAACAAGTGATCGTTACCATTGTAAAGGTAAGATTCTTGTTGGGGTCGTAGACCAAATTACATTACATTGGTAAATAATGATATTTTTAATGGTCTTAGACCATGATACAAATTAATGTTGTTACGATGATATTGGACCATATCACAAATTTAATTATCGTTGTGGTGGTCATTGACCATATTGCAAAATGTATTATAGTTGTTGAGCTAAATGGTCTTCGACCATGAGGGAAATTAAATAAGTGAAACTATTTTTCGGTATATGGTCATAGACTATGGGAAGGTGGCATTTTAAACAGTTTTATTTTGTGTTAAAATTAGTCATCATGTGACGTTGCATGAAAGGGGATAAATTTAACCTTAGCAATGATTATTAAATTTAAACATGGGCCAAAACTTGCATGTTTAGTAAAATGCGCATTGCAGGGAAAGATAGAGAAATTGGTGGGAAAAAACCAAAGGGACTGCCAGAAGTTAATGTGCATTAAAGATTTGCACGATTTTTTTGGGAAGTGGGAGAAGCTTGTAAAGAAAGCTAGAGACGTGCACCCTACGTATCATTCACATTTTTGTGGTGTTGGTTATTTTGAGCTCCGCTATTTGGAGAAAATGGGGAAACTGTTAAAAACTTCATGCATGAATTTTGTTGCTATTAAAATTTTGAGTTGTGCTGGTTATTGGGCACATTTAATTAGAAAAAAATTGGGATATTTATTTGTTGTTCAAGTGCATCTGGTTTTTTGCCTTTTTTAAGAGAACATAAGAAAGATTTGGGCATTTTTCAAGCATTGATTTTCTGCTCTTAATCTTGTTGTTATATTTTGCATTAGATAATTAAAACGTGGTATTATTTTTTGGCTAAAAATATGGAAATATATCTACAAGTTTTTATCAAAAACTTGATGGAAAATGAAGAGGAAAATTACTAGTTATCTTGGTATTTGTGGAAATAGTCTATATCGTTTTCTTTGTGTATAAAAATTCTAGAAATGTGTTTTTGTGTTTGAAATCTTTTTTTTTTTTTCCATTTCCAATTTGTTCTGCTATTTAAATAGGCATTTTGGGCTGAAATGTTTGTGGGTTTTTAATTTCGTTAAAATATAAGTGTTTGAATATATATTTGTAAAGGTACAAATCTGGTTTTCGTACAATTCGTATAGAGCTCATAGTTAGTCGATCATGTAGAAATGTTGTTCGATTTGCTGGTTGATGAATTAAGTTGCCAGATAAAAGGGTTTTTACTCAACAATTAGAGTTTTAGATTTAATATTAGATCAACTTCTTGGGCAGCCTGAATAAGAGTGAAAACATCTTCATAGGTGTACAGGGAAAAAGAAAGTAATAGTTTGTAAAGATAGCCTTTTCTTCTTTTCAAAAACGTTTTGGTTTTGGGACTCTTGTGAAATTTGTTTCCCAATTTTGGCTGTTATGAGAACACGTTTTTGGGTCTGGCTATGGCAATATGAATATATAAATTTGTATGAATTGTTCTCTTGCTCATTCGAGCTTGCATGTGTGTATAAATAGCTTATTAAACTCTAATAGAACTAAGTCTTTATTTCCATTTATTTTGTGAAGATCGATATGCTTGTTTAATGGTAAAATATGATATGGGACTTGCTATTAATTTATGATAAATTATACATAATTGTTTCTAAACTTACAAGGGAATATGACTATTCTTAGAGAATAGTTATTTTTGTATGGGTTTCAATACATTCCTAGATTTTTGGGTAAATGAGAAACAAGTTGCTTTACATATGCTTATTGAGTTTTTGTGAATCAATTATCCATGTAAATACTATAAATAAGACTTATTAGGTTGGCTTCTATATGTATTAGGATCCTTTTGTTTGGTCTGATCCGTAGCTAAATAAAGTAGAAGGCGTTGTAACGTATTTACTAGGATGTTGTTTTCATTTACTTATTTGATTATAATAACGTTAATTTATTTACTAAACTTTCCTTTGATTGAGTAAGGATTATTTAGACCCTCAATGAAATTGGTTATTTACAATAAGTAAGAAGATGTAATAAATATGATTGATGACTGGAATTCTATTGTTATGAATAGTTGAAACTCAACAACTTATATTATTTTATGATGTAGTATCACTTCATTGATTTGGTGGTATGTATAATTAGTAAATAAATTATATAATTTATGAGATGACTGACATAAAGGATAACCATATCATAGTCATTTATTTTAAAATAAGATAGCATGATTTTGAGTAGACAATTCATGCTAGTTCGTTGAATTGACCATACATGCCTTGTCTCTCCTACAATGTGCGGGAGAGAGTAATAAACTAAGGTGATTATTAGATTTTATACTTAATCATGTATTACTTGTTTGAAAATCTGTTTCAAATTATTGTACTTCATTGTAAAGCAAAAGTATCATTTCACATATTTAGACAAGGCATTTGCTTATTTGTAATATTTTGAAATTTAGCATTAGATCATTTGAGAATATAAGGATTCATCCTTATAAATTTGAATAAATAAACTATTTGATTATATCACATTTTGTGAGTTGTAAATTTTAGGGGTTAAATTTGACGGCCACTTGTGCTTGTCAAACAATTTTTAGGTGACGGTAATTTCTAAATATTGCCTTTCAAATATGAAAAATAGTGTTATTTTTATACTATTAATAAAATATATAATATATAGTTTTATATACATTTAACTATTTTTAATATATACAAATATATTTTACATATAAATCTATATAAAAATGACGGTGAAACTTAAAACATGCAAGTTACATGTGACAGTTATTTGAAATATTTGCAAGTATTTTACGGCTAAAATCATGAAAAACGTCTAAACGATCGTCAAATTTAACCTCTGGTTGTAATGATGTTTTTCTTGTTGGTTTTACAATAGTATATGTTTTTAACATTATTGAATTTTAAGTGAAAAGTATAATACCATTTTTGTTATATTAATATGATTGTATGTTTACAAAAATCTTGAACATTTATAATGAAGTGAAAGTCATTACAATGAGAATCACATTTATATCATTATCATATTTAAATGAAATGGAAAACGATTAAACAATTGTTATGAACAACGGTACATATTTATGAGATAATGATATTCATCTTAGAATTATAGATTCATTATGAATGATTAATTAATTCATCAATGTGAATAGTACAAAAATAATACAAAAATGTTATTATAATTATTGTCATACTTTGATAACATAAAGTACATTAATTATGACATGATGACACATTAGTGTATGTACTATTTCATTAATTATTAAATGGGATAACTATATATAGAAGTGAATTATTATACTCACGTTATACTACAACCATAAGTCAACTAGTTAGTTAATAAAGGATATCATTTGAGTTTAAGGGAAATATACACATTAGATAATAATCTATGAGACTAAACATTACAACTAGGATGAGATTGGATTGTTATAAAAGGGATATGATTAACAAGTTATGTTGCCATACCACGAAAAAGAGGTACTTATTAAAGTTAGTAACAAGATAAGTTACTATAGTTCTCTATCGGAAAATAGATAACGTGTCTTAACATCGTAATGATATGATGTATCTAGTATTAACTCAAAATATAAAAATTATGTGAATGGGGTGTGGGTTCTATGACCCATCTTTCCATTCGACTGAACCCTATCCATATCAGCTTATGATGGCTATGAGAAGGGTAGTGAGTACTTAATGAAAATTTTTATTAGGTGGTCACTATATTTCCCATAGGGATCCTAAGATGGGAACGACACTTGTGCTCTCAAATTGAGTGGTGAGTCCTAGATCCTATTTCTCAAAATAGAAAATTGAAATTCTTAAACAAAAAAAATTGGGATCCATAAAAGGAATGATAATAAGATTGTACCACGCCACAAAGAACTCGGATGCTAATTAAACACCACGCTCAATAAGATCAAAGTAATTCGTCCGAATAAGTTTATAAAAACTTTTGTAAACAAATGAGTAGAAATATCATATATTATTATGGAACTCAATGAAATACAATGAGAATGAGTCTTGTTTATATATGTAAGGAATATCAATCTAAGAACAAGTCAAGGTCATAGATCAAGCCATAAATCAAAGAAAGCAATAGTTATCAAAGAACTAGTCAAGACCATAGATTTAGGAAAGAACTAGTCCTCAAAGATTTAGTCAATACCATATATCAATGAAAGAGATATATCTAACTAGATAATATCTTCGTAATATCTAAATAAGATAAAAGAAATATCCACACACATAAGTGGGTGAAGATAAATACAATAAAGGTAAATAAAATACCTAGGTGAACATGAGCTAAGGTAAATACCTACTCTAATAAACCTCTCAAGTGAAGTGGGAGCCTAAAATAAAAGTGACATATCCGAATTATGAGTCCCGACAATTGGGCTTGATTAGGTACTCATGTACAATATATCCATGAAGAAATATTAAACCAAAAGTAGGAAATAATATTGCTAGAAGGAAAGAGAAAGAAGAAGAAGAAGGAAGATGTTCTCATGAACACCCCCAAGAACAACTTCTAAAACCCCAAGCATGCCACGCAACTCAAGGTAGTGAGGTGATGTAAAAAGATTTGTAAAGATGTTTGCAACCTGGTGCTAAGTCAAAATGTACTCCAAGAAAAGAGCTCCATCCTGAATGTGTTGACAAATGAAGTGTATGTGTATCTCAATATGCTTGGTCCGTTGGTGCTCAACAAGGTTACGAGAAATATGAATTGTACTTTGGTTGTCACACCAAAGTACAGTCGGTGAATCATATGGGAATCCAAACTTTGTCAATAACTATCGAAGCCTAAAAATCAATTGACTAGCTGTAAATGCTGCCATGTAATTTACCTCTAAAGATGAAAGTGCAATAGCCTGCTTCTTTTTACACGCCCAAATAATTGGAGAAGAACTAAGACAAAAAGATAGCCAAAAGTGGAATGTTTGTCATCAATAGAACCTGCCCAATCTGAATCAGTATATCCAACCAACTGAGTAGAACCCCTAGTGTAGTGTAGTCCAAAGTGGGAAGTGCCCTACAAATAGAGAAATCCTTTTAGTAACCTACCTATGACTCAAGCTATGAGGAGAATGTGCAAATGAGATACAAGCCCTACTATAAATGAAATATCGTGGCGAATATGGGTCAAGTACATGAGACTTTCAATTAACTTGCCTATATAATCTAGGATCACAAAGTGGAGTGGTACATGTGGAAGTAAGAGTAACCATAGACTACAAAGGAGATGGATTTGGCTTACAATCAACCATATCAAAGCACCAAAGAAGATCATGGGTGTGCTTTTGCTGACTCAAATGAATCCCTAAATCTTTTTGAGAAATCTGCAATCCAAGGAAATAATGCAATAACCCAAGATCTGTCATGTCAAACTACGTAGAAAGAGCCCTCTAAATACTCTGAATGTGGGAAGAAGAGCTACTAGTAAGTAAAAAATCATCAACATACAAGACAAGTATCATAATATCCTCACCAACATGCTGGAGATATACTTGTATGATTAGAGTGGCAATGAACAAAATTAGTAGATAGAAGAAAAGAATCCATCTTCTCATACCAAGCCCGAGGGGCTTGTTTGATACCGTAGAGAGACCTTCAAATTCTACAAATAAGAGAAGAATCCTGAACAAATCTAGTAGGTTGCTCCATGTATATTTCCTCTTGTAAATCTCCATGTAAGAAGGCACTCTTCATGTCCATCTGGTATATGGGCCACCCCTGTGATGCAACAATAACAAGTACAAGGCGTACAAAATCCATCTTAGCAATGAGTGCAAAAGTCTCAGAGTAATCAATACCTTCAACTTGTGAAAAAACCTTTGTAACAAGATGAGCCTTATACTTGTCAATGGACCCATTAGCTACGTATTTGGTTCGGTATACCCACTTACACCTAACCATATTTCTTCCTTTAGGAAGAGATACCAAATCCCAAGTATGATTCATCAAAGAAGAATACTCAGCTACAATCGCATCATCCCACTCCTATATCCCATGAGCCCATGAAAAGACTGTGGATCCTCGAAATCACTTGACACAAAAGTCAAAATCATGCAGAATGTGCGTGATGATGCCTAGTGGGTGGAAGATCCCATATAAAAGGTGCTACCTCGAAAAATGTAGTATGAGCTCACTTAGGCATATTGACAACATCGGTTGGAATAGGATCCTCTCAAAGGCATCTATAACCTCCTCATCAACCTCCTCTAAGAAGGGATCCTCAAGATAAGATAAAGAAAAATTAGGCATGGAAGAAGATGAAGAATCATGAGGTGTAAAGTGCTCATCAAATTGAACATGTGTTTGGAAAAGAACCTTACGAGTATCGGGATTTGAAATTAGATAAGCTCTCATGTCCTCACAATACCCTACAAATATCAAGGATTTTCTCTTCTTATCCAATGCTTTCCTCTTCTTCTTAGGCACAAAGGCCCAAGCATGGGTCTCAAAGACTCGAAAAAATGAGACATCAGGCTTAGTGTTAGACCAAGCTTCCTTTAGAGTCAAATTTTCAAGTGTTCTGTGTGGTGTGTGATTCTGAATGTAGTTAGCACAATTAAATGCTTCATCCAATAGATAAGAGGTAAATTTCTAGAATGCATCACACGCTTAACCATTTACTTCAAAGTTTGATTCTTCCATCCCGCTAAGCCATTCTTTTGTGAAGTATGAGGAATAAAATGCTTGTGAATAATGCCACGAGTATCTAAAAATTGAAAAAGATCATTGCTTGAAGTACCCCCATTATAAGTGCAAAGGTTATTTATGCAACTAGAAGATTGTTTCTCGACCAAAGCCTTGAAGACTTTGAAGTGTGAAAAAACATCATTTTTACTTGAGAAAATAAACCCGAGTACGCCTCGAGAAATTATCAATAAAACTAAGTGCATATTTAGCTCCATTGAAAGAGGGGTAGGAAAAACCATCAAGTCACTATGCACAAGCTCAAGTGGTGAAGAAACTCTCTTGGACACATTCTTAGGAAATGGATCTTGGTGTTGTTTCCTTAATGCACAACCAGAGAAAACTCCCTCAAGACAAGAAAATCTAGGAAGACCATCAACCATACCATGAGTTCTCAACTCCTTCAAATATCTATAATTGAGATGTCCAAATCTCTTTAATTGAGATGTCTAAATCTCTCATGCTAAATCTTACTCTCGAGTCAACATGAGAAACCAATCCTAAGTGCCATCAAAACCCTCAAAGTGATGTAGTTTAGAACTGTGATCATTGATACCCCGAGAAACAAGTGAATAAGGCTCTAATAAAGTTCGTATTCTGCCCCATGTGGTATAAAAGTCACTATTTTTCCTTGACTAGAATGAAAAATTTGATATACAAAAAGTAAATTTGTAATGATATTAGAAACATATAGTGCATCTTGGGTAATACCACCATCAAGTTGTATGTCACCTTTTCCTTTAACAGAAAGAAAGGAAGAATTTCCAACCTCAATTTTGGAAGTAGAACTTAAACCTAGAGATACAAAAAGTCATGTGATGAGAAGCACTTAAATCTATAACCCAACTATCTACAAGTGGTGACTGAGATCTCCCAACAAAATTAAGTGCTTTGCCATGCTTGATTAGAAGGAGGTAGAACAGAGATAGAAATTTTGTGTTTCTTGAATGCATCGTCTAAGGCTTGCATTTTCTTATAACATATATGTTCTTCATGACCAATACTCCTACAAAAAGAGGATGAAATGATAGAATTATTCTTGGATTTAGAAGACTCCTTGGGTTTAGAGTTTTTTTCTTCAGGTTTAAGAGCACTTTGAGATGGAGAAGGAGTGGATTTGGTTTTACTTTTTGTTTTCCCTTGCCCTTAGGATTAGATGTAACTAATTCCATTTGAGAGGTGGAAGACTCAAGGTTAGATAATTTAGATTCTTCCCTAGTAAGTCTTTCACAAAATGTTTCTAAGTTAGACATTTTGAAGGTGTCACCTAAGACATCCAAGCTAGAGAAAAAGAAGAAGCAAATATTTGGAATGGTCTTCTCAACTTGGATAAAATCAAGTAAACACACTCTTAATCTTTCTTATCTCTTCCACCCCCTTCAATTGTGTCCATAAATGATTGAACTTGGTAAGATAGTCTATAATTGATGGAAAATTTCCAGGGTTAAGAGAGGTGATCTCAATTTCAAGTTGCATGGCTCTCATGTGATCCACCTTACCAAATAAACTTTCCAATTTCTCCCATATTTTGAAAGGAGAGTCACATTTTTCCAAATGAAACAAAATACTATCACTTACATAAGTTACTATCAAACCCATACACTCATCAAATTCACATTAGTACTTAAATTTTTCATATTCTTTAGTGAACACCGGTTGATCGAAGAAGTTAAAGCCCATAATCCTTTCTGCTTGATTATTGTTTCCATTCTTAGTTTCCAGTGTGGTAATTATGTGTTGTTAATGGCTCAATATGATCTAATGTAGAAGTAGATAAATATGCCATTCAAAAATCACCAAAAATACAAGAACCAAGCAATGCAACAAGACCCCCATATTTTGGCACTTTATAATTGAGTGCGTGTAACAATATGACACTTTATAATCATAATGTATTTTTCTAAATAAACAGTTCCAATGGAAAAAACATGAAAATATAAGAACTTTTGTAAAAAATGGCACTCAAATCTGAGTTACCGATCAAAAGATACAAGTTTTTCAATTTTATGCTCTACTATTTATTTTAGTTGCCGCTAAAACAAAATAAAATGATCTTACCTTTACCACACAAATAAAATGAAAGGGGGTTGAAGTTAAGCACCAATCACAAGATTAAGCCCTCATATGACCAAGAGCTAAGGATTTCAATGGGTGTTGGTACTTTGGATTTTCTTGAAATGGGAAATCGTGTACAATCACCTCACATGCAAGCACTGCCAAAAAAGGAAAAAAGCGCCATTCAAAACAATCTACTCCACACCCAATAGAAATGATGCAATACAGAAGATAAAAACCTAATTTTGATCTTGAAAAACCCAGAAATAGTTTTCCTAGGTCTGCTTCTATGCTGACACGGATTCCAAAGTGAATCTGTACATGCTTTGCCAAAATAAAAACACAAAAAAACCTTCCTCCAAGATTACTAGTCGAATTTGCAATCATTATAAGGGTTTTAAAACCTTCCGAATCTAATGGAAGACTTTGTTTTGCATAAAAATGCATGTAGCAAAAAAATACTAACAAAATCCGAATATATGAATATACAAAAATGTTGTTTTCAAAATGAAACTTACAGACATGATGTAAACAACAATCTCCTGCTTTGATACCATAAAAAGAATGATAACCAAATCATACCAAGCCACAAATAACTCAGATGCTAATTAAACACTATGTTCAATAAGATCAAAGTAATTGGCCATAATAACTTTACAAAAACTTTTACAAACAAATGAATATCAATATCATATATTATTATGGAACTCAATGAAATAAAATGAGAATGAACCTTGCTTATATAGGTAAGGAATATCAATCTAAGAACCAGTCAAAGTTGTAGATCAAGCCATAAATCAAGAAAATAACTAGTGATCAAAGAACTAGTCAAGACCATAGATTTAGGAAAGAACTAGTCATCAAAGATCTAGTCAATACCATATATCAAGGAAATAACTATACCTAACAACTAAATAATATCTTCCTAATATCTAAATAAGATAAAATAAATACCCACACACATAAGTGGGTGAGGAAAAATGCAATAAACGTAAATAAAGTACCTAGGTGAATATGAGCTAAGGTAAATACCTACTTTAACAATCTAGATAACTATGTAGAGATGGTTGTGTGGTGACAGAGACAAGTTTCATTTGAATTATGTGCCATCATAAAACTAAGCTTGCATTGCTCACTTAATATCTTGGTCAAGTAGTGTAGCTAGTTAATACACATTTAGATCACCATATTCCTATTCCGTATTGTCAGATACCAGATGGATTACAACATGTCTATTCTTCAGGCTAACACATAGGAGTTGCACTTAGTTCTCAAAACCTATTATAAAGGTTTAACCAAAAGTATATAAGATATACTCACTCGGTTAGAGTGATGATAAGGGGATCTAGGTAGATCTAACGGACCCTTACAACTGCACATGGTTATCATTGTTATTATATGGATTGTAAACATTATTTTATGTTGGATTTTATTGTTGTGTGCTGAAAATCATAAAGGTATTAATTATGATGTATGACTTGCTTATTAAAAATTCCCCTTAATTTGATGAAGTATAACATTGGGTGTTACATGATGGCTTCATGATGATCCTTCTTCGAGTCGGTTCACGAGCTTTGACCACTTTGGTCTAACACTCGTGAGTAATGGTCTCATAATAAAAGTTCGGTCCTAAGAAGAAGCTGATGGAATCCCTTGAGGGTGCACGAAAATTCTCATGTGAGTGACCCCAATTAGCTTGCCACCAAAAAAACTTAATCTCATCATGCAAATGAGGAATGGTTCAAGAAGGATCTAGGATCACGAAAAATGGTTTAGGAAATCAAAACTTCAACTTTTCCTTACTCAGTGGTCGATGACAATTAGATTAGATTTTGTTGTTGTTAGGTTATTGCTCAATATTGAAAATGGTCCTATTTGAAGAAGTGAAAAAAGGAATAGTCTCTAAGAATTTTTCGTCTTTCGCATTCTTGTTCTTATAACGTTGAAGGATTTGGACTTGGTTGCTAGTTTTTGTTTTGGATGGAGCCTTCTCAAATTCCCTCATGAGATATTATTTTCTTTTGGCTTGTTCAAAGGCCTCTTCTAGGGAAGTAGGAGAAAAGGACCTCACCTTACATTGAAGTCAAGGCTCAAGGGATCATAAGAAAAGTTGAAATAGGCTATCATTGGGCATGTTATGTTCTACCTATGTGGATAAGGTCTCCTAATGCTTAATAAAGGATTGTGCTGATTTTTTCTCATATTGCTAACAATTGATGATAATGTTGATGTTGTTTTTGAGTAGATCATGATATTAAAATTCATTTACGAGGGCTATCAATGCTCAACTATAGAATTAGGAGGAAAAATATGGTACCAATCCAAATCATCTCCTATAAGTGTTTTTCTAGGAGTTTGGTGGTAGCATATGAATTGGTCTGATCCATTCTTTGTAAATATTTCCAAATGCCTTGATGTGAAGGGTGGGATTAGTAGACCCATTGTAAGAGATAGATGGAGAAATGCCACAAATATCCATACTAGAAATATAGGGTGCTAAAGGCTCTTGTTGGACTACTTGCAAGAATTTTTTTGAATGGGGGTTGAGTGATGGGCACCCCATTAGGCCCATTTGGAAAAGGAGGGGGCGTGGTACTGCAGAG
Source organism: Taxus wallichiana var. yunnanensis (assembly GCA_018340775.1). NCBI lineage: Eukaryota > Viridiplantae > Streptophyta > Pinopsida > Cupressales > Taxaceae > Taxus > Taxus wallichiana. Next base: position 590,362,133 of record CM031240.1, read on the forward strand.
AGCCCATTGGAAGGTGGTTGACTAACTGAGACATATTGGCTTGCATTTGGAGAAATTTAGTTGTTGTAACAAATTACTTTTGGATCATTTTGTCAATGAGTTGGAGAATGAGGTTGGTAGGGTATGAATTGGAGGCATTTTTAGATGAGATTATTTCGAAAGATTCCCCTTTCTACCCTATGGTAGGTTTATTTGAAGAAAAATTTGAGGAGTTTGCCAAGTGTTTCTTTTGATTCTCTCTTGTATAAAGGAAACTGAGATATATATTTTTGAATTTCAAGAGGATGGTCTAAAGTATCATAATTATAGCTTTCTTCCTCCTCATCCTCATGTGGGCCATTGCGACAGGTAGAAGGATTATTTCTAGGTGCTCCTACAATGCAATAGTCTATACAAAAGGGAAACTCAGCTTCAGGATGATCTGTCTTAGAAAATCCATCACAACATAGTCAAAGGACCACAAGCCAAAATATTCTATGATGGATTGTTGATCTAGTTGAGAAAAGGTCAAAAAATGAAGGCTACAAACATAATCAATCAGTACATAAGAATGTACATAGGGATGAAGGTGTCTAGAAACATATATGAGAAGATAAATGAGATCATTCATGCAAATTGGTCTACACAGGGCCAAAATCATCTAGCTATGAGAAAACAAAGACATACATGATCGCCTAAGGCCGATGATGGTGTCTGTGCGATGAGTTTTTAAGGTTTTGTGGGTTTTTAGGTCTTTAGATGAGATCAAATCTAGAAGTGGATGATTTTAATAAGTGTGCTCGATCAAAAAGTCTGTAATATTCATGTCGGGTTCACCAGAGAATGTATGCGGGCCAAATAAGTGTGTCAATATCTTGCACTCCTAAATCATCTATTCGAAAAGGGTATCGAGGAAATGAGTAGGAAACACACATGTATCGACACACAAGGGGTAGAATTAAAGGGGCTACAATGAGTGTTAGGGTCACATATCTAGAGGGAAGTAATCCATACACTAGGTCAACCTAGGGTTTCCAAGTCCAACAATCAAGATAGAGGAAGTAACGCATTCGAGATATCGGTGATTGGGTGTGGAGAGTTATGGATCAAAAATAAACATGCGTAATAAGATTGAAATGAAAGTGATGATAACTAAAGAGTTGATAATGGATAAGATTACTATGCTAACTAGCATCCAAACATACCAAATACTAAGCTAAAATAACACAATGAAGAAGGAAATTAACTTATCTATGCAAAATGACAAGAGATGGTTAGAGCACTCACATTGTACTTAGAGGTTAGTCACCGATGCATCTGTCTTTCAAGTGAAGCAATGCACTAAGAGAAAGTCACTATTATGTGGAGAAGGAGAATGCCATTCATGTCCTAGAATCACTATAGGTGACCTAATAGTGTAAGAAACCATCCAAGAAGAAGAGTATCCAATCCAATCCAAGCAATATGCAAGATGAACCAAGAGATGGGAAAGAAGATACAAATATGGCACAAAAAGTAGAGTTAATGGAAGTATGAATGATTTTGGATTCCTTTTCTTTATGAGTGTCAAATGAGGTTAGGGTATATAGGACACATCGCCCGCGGTGATGGCATCGACCATGTGGAAATATAACACCGACACCATCACCCATGGGTGATGATGTCAGCCATAGGTGCTAAAAAGAGGTAATGTGTCATGAAAAATTGAAAATAGTGTGTTATAGATCATGGATATGGATAAAAAAGATGTCAAGTGATGAGATACAAGAAATAAGTTGTGAATGTGATGTGCATGAGACCTAGAAATACAAGGATACCTAATGCAAGGAAAACTAAGGTTAAGACAAAATAGTGACACTCTCTCCATGTACTATCTCTAACCCATAATGGTTACATGAATAACCATTCCCCATTCCTGTAGGCCCCTTAAAGCACCTGCTCTAGAAATAGATGCATCGGTGACCCTTATTTGCACAAAGGAAATTGTTAGTAACATATATGAAAGATGAAAAGTGAAAAATTAATTGTATACATTTTTATCCTCCTCATTTACTCCCAATTCATGAATATTAACCCCAAGAAAAATCCTAAACCCATCTCTCTCCTATTTTCCCACCTACATCCAAAAGCAACAAAAGATCGGGTGAGGAGATTCTTCCCACTAGGGTGCTAAGAAGTAATGCTAGTAAGGGAAAGAACATTGAGGGAACTAGTAATTTTGTTGATAATATTCAACAGGATCTAATGCATATATGGGTACCCATTTCCTTCTCCATCTTGGAAAAAACATTGACAAACAACAACAAAAAATTTGTCCAAAATGAACTTGAGCTACCCAAAGATGTGATCAAATGGATCATAAAAGACATCAGGGTGATCCGTGAAAATGGTAAAGACCTCTAAACTAGTAAGGTGTACAAGGGCATCCATAACTAGAAAGATATGGACACAAAACTAGAGGTGGTGGAGAAAAATTATAATATCCTTGCTGATGCTTTTATCATAAAAATTCTATTATTAGCTCCATCATGAAAGAGTTCAACAACAAAGGCAACAACAAAGGAGAGGCAAAAAGAAAGGAAGCTAAAAAGAGAGAACAACTCTTTAAATATCTCATTGAGATCTATACTCAAGTGAAAAATAAGAACATTCAAAATTGAGTTGGGATCGAATGACTATTTTTATATTTTTGGTTGGTTATTGGGCAGTGTTTTGGCTGCGTTCGGCTGCATTCTAGTTATTTTAATGCATTAGTTCCCTTTTTGTCCTAATTTTGCTTCTTGTGATTTTCATTGTAATATCCAGATCTTAGATTCTCTTTTTGTAATAGGGTAGGGTCGCTACCAAGACCTTCCTTAACCCTTTATCTAAAAAATATTGTAAAAAGCCATGACACTTTATAAAATATTTTAGGATATTGCAAGTAAATAATTAAACTATCAAGAGGGTGAAAACAAGACGTTTAAAGATGAAAAAAGTGATGATCACATGAATTAAATAATTCTATATTATTCAATGTGGGATTATCATATGTAAATAAATTTTACTTTATTGATTCATGTTCCTCAAACCAGATAAAATGTTAGAAAGATGGTTTTATAAAGAACTTAGATGATTCCTTTGTTAGAAATTAGGACACTGAGAGGGGGTGAATCAGTGTCTATTCAAATTTTAACCTCATAAGTTGATTCATTCAACCTTTATAATCAGTTTTAAATTAGAAGTCCCAAGAAGCATAAAGAAATCACACATTGAGACAAATTTAATGTGGGAAACCCAATCTGGGAAAAAAAACCCGATGAAACCATGAATTAAGCTTAAGTAAAAATTGTCCTATTTCTATTACATTAGTTTCATGATTGAGCTTCAACTCAATCTGGAGCTACAACTCCTAAATTTGACCAAGTTGCTACTTAGTCTAGAGGCTTCAACCCCCTGTAGTTCAACCAACTTCTACTGATATTTAGTGAGCTTTAACTCACAAGGAAGCTTCAACTCCCAACTGCTAAGCTTCCACTTAGACTTGTTCAATCAATTTGGTCACTCTTGATTTACTGTCTTGAACAGCTTGATAATGACCTCTAAATTTTTCACAAAAACTTTATTTTCTCTCCTCTCTTCTTATCTTCTTATTATTTAATCAACATATCGTTTTGTCATACAAGGTTCAGATTAAACAATTTGCTACAATAAAGAAATATTTCACCTATTCATCATGTCCATGTATAATTATATACTTTACAACTATTTCCATAAGCAAGTTCTCTTTCTACACACTTTGTTATAATCTTCTCAAGCTTACCAAGTATCTATGTAGACTTCAAGACATTATTCATGTTCCCGAAAATGCCAATATGCACCTACCTAAGTCACTGATGTAAGTTCTTAGATGACTATATGTTTCTCAACTTATCAAGATCCTAATTATCCTTATTACCATATCACCGCATTCATTCAAAATCACCTAGCTGGTTTATATCACAACTACTCTTCACCCATAAATAGGCGTACCTCCTCTTTGTACTTAAATTTCTTGCTCACATAAACATCATGCCTTCATGAACACACCAAATTATCCATTTCAATGTCCTATTTACACTTCAAATTTTACATAAACACATTCACTACTTTTCTCTATTGTACAGATATATTCAAATCATCACATCAACAATCTTCTTCCAATCATGTGTCCTTTTAGATTCACAACTCGAACTCAATAACATTTTCTTCTCACTTGCTGAAATACTCAAACTTTTTCACATGTAAGTAATCTTCAAGTCTCTACTATATCCCCGCAATTTCTTGAGATTATTCATTTCCATTCATAGTCATGATTTACTCTGTTCTAGTTCACAAGAAATACTTGTTAATTCTTCTTCTTTTTTATACACCTTCATTGGTTCACCTGTTTTTTTACATATGCTTACTATATTCAACATTTTTGGTCATCACACTTTTCTTCTATCATATATATATATATATATCTAGAAATCACTATCCACCTCTTTTTTAACCTTCAGATAGAAAGACTAACTCAACTTCTAGACTCTAGACCCTTCATATTCTCATTAAATTCACATGTTCAACACACTCATTTTATTTCATGGTCTTTTACTTTTTCTCCGATTTTTAGTAACTTTCATATACCTATATCTTTCTGTTTATCCACATCTTACAAAAAAATCATCTTCCTTTGTTTTCAATATCCTCTTACATGAAATTAATCATCAAAATAAACTACCTCTTTACCTTCCCTTTGTTTGGCTTCAAAGGGATTTTACCTAATTTCCTTCCTTGATGAAGACACAAATGTCTTGTCATCTTTTGAGTTTGAGTCAAGAGACTCTGACTACCCATGATCTGTTGGACTTATTCAAATCTTCAAAACACTTTGAACAAAATGACTTAGAGCCGTAATATTCCCAGAAGTAACATTTCTTGTACTTGGTCTAGAATTCTTTATGCCTTCTATAATGACATTCTCCTTGAATCATATGGTTCTTGTATTACAAATGAGCTTTATTAAAATATTTTACAAGTTAAACATATTGCATGTTTCATTTATGCATGAACCATCCACATATCACTGAGTCAAACATTTCTTTGAAGAATCAATTTCATTCATAGTTCATTGTGACTATAACACAAAGAATAATGTCATTTCTTCACCACTGTCACACATTTTGTATTTTGCACTCGTGATCAACACAACCAAATATTTTTGCACCTTCTTTATGTCTTTTAGAAACTATGAAGTAGGTTTGGAGTGATCATTTTTAAGAATTCAACCATAAACTTGTATTTTTCTCAAGCCCAGACAAAGAGGACGAGTTTTAATAGAAAATTTCATCAATTTATCCTTCATTTGTTGATGAAATGAACTTATTCTTTTTGAAAAAGGTTCATGGCATGAAGACAAATAAACCTTTACAATTTCGTGAATTTTGACTAGTTAGAATTGATGTTTTGAGTAAAAACAATTAGAAAAACCCTAGAATTAGGGTATGAACACCGTAGCCACCCGAGGACACTCAAAAATTTATTTCTCACTCTAAGGATGAAAAAAGAAATTAAAAATGCTGAGCTTTTATGTGACCTTCCTCCATATTTTCAAAAATATTTTCAGGCATAATCATTTTCCCATTGATCTCAATTAACACAAAGATTTCTAGTAAACAATTACTTGTGAACAAAGTAAAGTGACCCTAATAAATATTTCTAGACCAAGGGGAGAAAATTTCAAGTTTGAAGTGATCAATAGAGAGGCTAGAGAGAATCATATGGAGTCTCAGACATCATTATATGGCCACCAAATTCTTTGAGATAATGAAACACTTTAAATGACCTTAATTCATCCCAAAAGCTTCAAATACAACCACATAGTCACTTCAAGCAATACTTTGTGAAGGTATAGTATGCTGAGATTATTCATATGCCACAAAATTTTCATCAAGATCTACCCTACAAACTTGTGAGAACATTTTACATACCATTTACTCAAGGGTATGCTTCAGCTTCAAATCATAAAATATGATCTTTAAACCATGAGGTCTTTAAACAACCACATAACCAATAATGAGAAAGATTTACCAAAGCAAGCAAGATAACTTAACAAATATTTACTGATCATGTTCAAGGTATTTTCCAACTTATAGGAAGAGAAATACTCACATCAAACCAAAACTCTAGCTTTAGGACCACTGTACCTTCATGCATCCTAATTGTAACCACCATAATTGTACTCAATGTGAGGGATTTGGACTAAACTAAGTCATCTTGAAGATCATCAACAACTCAAGGAGCATGAGAATATCATTGATAGACCATGAATAGCTTCAAAAATTCACATCCAAGTGATTTGAGGTTAGGCAAACCACTTTTACTATTACTGACTCAAGAAGATGCTTAAGAGAGAGAAAAACATAGTTAGAAGAATGATCATAACTTCTTTGAAACATGTCTAATTCTCCCAAACATTTTGCACTATCTCAATCTTAGAGTCCTCTACAAAAATTAATTCTATGATTTATCTGAAGGATGCACTATATTTTTCTTGAGTGTTAAGAATCTAGACACCTTATTATTTAAGTTCCAAAAAGCATGTTTTAGAAGAACTAGCATAACTTTCAGATACCTTCTCATAACTTGATGAAATTTTATCTCAAGCACCAAAACTCACCCCTATACATGATATATAAGTTCATTTTTCATAATTATTCATATACTATTCCATCCCATCTCATTTATCTCATCCCGCACTACTAGTTCTCAAAGTCAATTTCTATGCACTTTTGAAGTTTGACTGTAGAAGCTAAACCAAGCCTTATTTTTGATCACACATGCTGTAGGAACTATTCTTAAGCTGCTCCCATGCTCACATGACCTTTCCATGGCTGCTATATATTTTTTACACCCCTACAAAAAATGTAAAACTTAACAAGTCGAAGCGTTGGAAGTTGATGGGGAAAGCAATGTTTTGAATCCTCAAGGTAGCTCATGTTTTTGCTCAACCAAGTTAGTCTTAACTGGTGGCAAGTCGGTGAGCCATGGTGAATGGATGATTTAGTTTTTATGGCTGATCTATTTTTGGAAAACTTAGAGAGTCAGGAAAATGACAGAGAAAAGCCTCTGTAGCATTCTATATGCTACCGACCAAGAAATAGTACAAATGCTACCTGGATGGTAGCAGGATCGATAAGTCACAAAGGGAAAAATAGTGTAGAAGCACCGGTAGCATCCTTAGATACTATTGAATAGTAACATTCAAAATGATACTAGCCGAGAGCATGTACGGATGCTACCGGCCGATAGCATGGATCACCGACATGGTGGAGGATAGAAAATAATGCAATCGACACAATAATGCAATCAGCCAATAGTATTTTGGTGCTACCAACCAATTACAAAAGGGTGACAAGGAGAAGAAGTTGGTCAACAATAGGGTCACCGGTAGTAGTTGTATGGATGGTGTTGGCTAACAACAGATTTTACGCCATCTTGACCGTAGTAGCGGAAAAGAGGTGTTCATGTCATGATGAAGCAAGGCACCAAGAGTGCATGAAGCATACTAACAAATCGTTACATTTATGAAATGAGTCGTTAGTAGGAGAACAAGATAAGGAATGCAACCGAACGACAGGAAAACTCACTCTCAACCGACACAAATAATAATTAAGTAGTTGACCATGTGGGGAATAAAATGCTACCGTCCATGAATAAAAATACATGCAACTCGACTAAACATAGAACGAACCGACATTAATGGAAGTAATATAAAGTTTTTTCAACTACCATTTTAATAAGGTATGTTACGTATGACTACCCCCTGTAAGCATAGTACCAAAATTTTATGGCTTCCCATACCTCTTTAATGAAATCTGTTGGTTGGTGAGGCAATTTCAAGGTTCTTCTCTCTATATATTGTAAAATTCACCTCATTTTGAGGAGAGACATTCTGTAATGTAAAGGAACTCTGTCAAAATTGTTCCAGATGATGTCAGTGAGTTACATGCCTCGAATTTGGGAATTTTGTAAAGGATTCTTTCCTTGTGCCTATATTGTAATGGATTATGCATCATTTTAAGCAATAAAATTAGTGTTTTGTGGCTTTTCTTGCCCTAGCTTGAGTGTATTACATTTCTTTCCTTATATTATATTTACGGGTATATTATGCATATTTCTATATCCTTGTAGGACCCAAATCATTGTGCCTCTGTAAAGATGGAGATGTAAATGTTGTTTTGGAATGTGGCACTTTTTTCGCCCTCTCCCACTTTGTTCACTCCTAGTTTTTCTCACTTAAAATACCTCCACCCCCTTGTTCTTGGTGCTATCAACTCCCTTAGTTTAGACCTTTGATTTTATGCATCTCTCTCTTCCCTCGTTCCTTGGAATTCTAGGTTAGTGTCAGAATAGTTACATTTCCCTTTCTAGGAGTATCTTTTAGCATTAGGAATAGGTAGAGGAACCAATCTTCTCTGAAGGTTTGTCTCAATTGCAAAGGTCATGTTATCCAAAATAAGCCCATGCTTGTTTTGGTTAACTTACCTTCATTCTTACTTCCTTTTCCCATAGGTAGATTTTTACAACTTTAAAGCACTCAAAAGTGGCTTCATCGTATATTATTTTTCTTCCCCTTTCCAAAAAGGTAAAGAAGTCCTCCTAACTCCTTGTATTTTTGAGTTATGGCTTGGCGGAGTTTACAAAGGAAAATTTTCCCAAGGTGGACTTACGGAGCTTGGGAGAGATTTTTGCCAAGGAATCTCAGGCCAGCAGAGTGAGGGAAGAATTTGAGCACTTAGTGCTTATTGGGTTAAAAGTGCAAAATGCATTCGTGCTCCCGCAAGCCCACCAAAGGGAACAAGAGTGGAAAATGCCTAAGTCCCGAAAGGGACACATGGCATCATTTCATGCAATGGCGCTAAGGCGGGTTGGCGGAGGATTATGGGGACTTTGAACTTTTTCCAAAAAAAGTTTCTAAGTCCAAAATTTGAACGCATCTCTCGAAGGAACCCAAAATCAACACGTGGTAGGCCTAAACTAGGAGCGGACCCATGGGGACTCGGAGGTAAAAGTGAAAATTTTCTATTTTTGTCAAAAGGATTAAAAACAAGAACCGACCCTTGGCCCCGAGGAATTAAGTGATGATGTGGCATACAAATGCTGTAGCGAACATGCGGGGATTCGAAGGTAAAATATTTTTTTTTCCTTTTATCCAAAAGTGGAAAAATAAAAAAAGGAGCCTTGCCTCCGTTGACCCTAATAGGTGCCACGTAACCAACGGAAGTGCGGAGATGCAGAGTGTTTTGGGAAATTTTACAAAAGTGCAAAAGTAAAATTTGGGCATGTGGACCCATTTTCAAATCTGATTCACCACCATTTTTGACCTAATTCATGCCTTGAAATTTGTGCCCAAATTTATGCCTTAATTTTGCCCTAAATCTTTAGATGGGCATATCTTTCGATCCAGAGATCAGATTTGGGAAAAATTAGACTCATTGGAAAGATCTTGATCTCCTCTATGCATTGGAGGCATAAAAACATCATTTTTGTAGGTTTCGAGGAAGAAAAATCTAGAAACGTCTTTCATGCCTTTAATGCGAACCAGATTGCTTTGAATGAGTCGTTTTTGCTCAATCCACCATGGTTGCCTTCTCCCACATGCCAAGGATGAAGAATCAACTCAATTTGATGGAAAAAACCCTAAAATGTCTTCTCACACCATTAAACCAAGATCAAATTGCTTTGAGAGCTGCGTTTTGCTAAAATTCATCATTTTTCTTCCAACACACAAAAAAAAACAGAGGAATCAATTTGATGGGTTTGTAGGCCGATTTGAAAGGGATTAATGGCAGATGGTTGAGTTAAATGATCTGATTTTCTCCCTCTTCTACTTTCTCTCTCTTTACTTTAGTTATAAATGGAAAGGATTTGATCCTTTGTTTTGTTGGACGTTTTTGTTCTTGCAGACTCCCCTTTTCTCCTTAGCAAGTGGATTCGTGGAGTTTCAGACCTCTCATACAGGCTGCAACACATATTTTTGCCTCCTTTCCATTGTAATGCATCATATTAAAAACTGGGAATGATAATGCATGCTCTGTGAATGATTTTTCAATCCTTTCATGTGTTATTATTGTCTTCTGATCCTTCATTATATCTTGGCAATCTGTGCATGTTCTGTGTTACATTCTTATGATCTGTGTTTATTTGCAAAATAGAAGTTCATCACTCCTTTGGTGTATCACCGTTTTAGCTTAGTTTTATTTCCCCTTTTGCATCTTCAACTTTATCTCCTTGGAATTTAGAGTAGGAATTAGTATTGAACCTCTACAAATTCATGCATACACCTAAACAGAGGGTAAGAACTAACTTTCTTTGGAGAGTTTTCTCACCTTTCAAGGTCCCACACCTTGAGAAAACTCAAAGTTGTGCAATCACACTAAATGAACCAATTTTGGAATGTAGATCTCAAGGTCATTTAGGGGGTGTCTTTGTAGATTTGGACTAACAATTTTAGCACACACGGTGGGAGCTTAGAGGCCTTCATCTTCACCGCAAAAAAGGTTTGATGTGTAATTGTTGTAAGTTGCTTGCTAGAAAGAGCCTTGATTTACACAACTAGTGACTTCAAAATGATAGAATCAACTGGTTTTAGCAGTCCAAGCTTGAAGATTCATGAGAAGGATCCAAACAAGGTCAAGGACCAAAGAAGAGGGATTGTTTAACTATCTGCAATTATCCCCGAAAAGAGGAGAAAGAGGAAGAAGGATTCAAAGGTCTCCATCTCCACCAAATAGAACTCTATCATTTCCTCCACCTGGTAGACCTTTAATCCAATCAACAAGGGCTCTCGGGCAATCGAATGGCACAACCCAACCCTTATGTCAACTTTACTGGCAACATCCCACTTGCTCTCAATGCACAAAACCCAGTTCCAATTGCAGCATTGAAGAACATCCCATACTTTACTTGGAGAAAATCAAACCACTCTTGGTGATCATGTCAAAGACATTGCTAATGTTTGTGCAATCCATGAGATTGTTGAGATGGAAATTGTTATCAAATTGATGGCATATTCATTCAAAGGGAAAGCCTTACAATGGTTTAGGAGCCTTGAGGCAAACTCTATCCAAAATTGGAACCAATTGTGCACAACCCTCCATAACCAATTTGGAGAGAAAGGGGACAACTTGTCTCTATTGGAGCAACTGACAACTATCAAGAGAGCTCCCAATGAGTAGCTAATAGATTTCAATTTCAGATTTCAAAGAACATGGAATAGAATCCCATTAGCAGTGAGGCCAACAACTCAAGGTGCTTTCTTATAATTTCTCAAGGCTTTAAATTTTGACATTTCTATGTTGATCCAATCCATGGAGGTGCAACTCTACCTACAACTTACAACATCGCCATTAGGGCTGAGAATTGTTTGATCCAAGCTGGTAAACTTGCACCTAGGCCTCCTATGCCCTTATATCAAGAGTTGGGAAGCCCAAGTACTAGTCAAGCACCTACTTTAGCTCATATTCCCACTCATAGAAACCAGAGTTCAAATGAAACTTCTACTTCATCCTCTAGTGCTTCAAATGAGCTTCAAGGAAGTTATGAAACAATTGCAAAATTTAAGCAATGAGATGGTTATGCTCGAGAGACAACAAGCTCAAATTTTAGGCCTTCTTATCAGCCTCAAACTCAGCCTAATAGACAACCATATCAGCCTAATAGGCCACCCAACCCAGTGTAAATCAATATTAAGTAAGGCCTCCCCCAATAGACCATTTCAGCCCTATAACCCCAATGTTGCATCTACCTTTAAAGCCTTAGTGCCAGTGCAAAATAATATAGCTCAAGAGTATGATTGGTGTTTCCCATGCAATGAACCTCACAACCAATCTGTGTGCTTCAATGATGCTTTGAACCAAGCTTTGATGGTGACAACAACTGGTGTAGAGAGTGAAGTGAGTCAAGAAACAAACCAACAATAAGGGACATCTCAACAAGATACAACTCCAAGTGAGGCTACATTTGTGAATTGGCGGTGAAGATTTTTGTGGTATGAATAAAACACCTTCTCGTAGTGTAGTAGCCAACACACGGTCAAAGAAGAGGAATATTGGTGTAGGGAAGTCATTAGATCCAAGTGATTCACAAACTTCCATCACTCCACAAGGTGTTGGCAAGTAAAATGAAATTCCAAATGTGCAAGGACACCCAAGCCACCTTCTAGACCACCTCAAATGCCATTTATTTGTAGCTCATGTACAAGAAAAAAAATGTGCAGAACAAAAGGGTAGAAAAGAGATGGTTCATCCCCATTTAACATAATTGAACAAATGAAGAAGACCAATGTGAACATATCTATGTGGGAGTCACTATCCATCCCAGAAAAGGGATCTATTACAAGCTGCCATGAAGAATTGGTCAACCTCAAATCAGCTAGCTCATATATAAGAGAAGGTACTCACAAATGCTATTCATCTTGAGGGGAGTCATGGAGGACAACAAGGTAAAATTTTGAAGCCCCCTCCATTCTATGTTTCATTGATCATTGGAGATAAACTAGTACATAATTGTATGATTGATTCTCGGGGCAAGTAGTTCCGTGATAACCAAGCAAATAGCTGATCAGCTGGGCCTTCAATATGAAGTCATATCCAAGGGGGTGGTGCAATTAGATGGGACAATAGTAGCAATAGTTGGGGTAATTAAATATTTGAGCCTTACTTTGCATGCATTCCCCAATGTCACTATTTTGCAAGATGTGTCGGTGATAGATTTGCCACCACTCTTTGCCATATATTTGTCAAGGGATTTCACACCTAGAATTAGAGGCTACCTATCTGCTAATTGGTCCCACATGCTGTTTAGGACAAGGTATGGAGCCAAGGCCACAATCAGGTCCGAACCTATTGTAAAATTTCACATTGAGCCTCATACTCCAAGCCCAATCAATGCCAACTGTTCAACGTTTGATCAAGAGGATTATCCAAGCACACATGAAGGTGACACCAAAGTTGGAAGCATTCCAGATTTGACTCTTGATGAATGGGCAAGCAAGGTACATGATTTTGATCCCTACAAGGAAATAGAGGAATATGAACTCAGAGTCTATTACATGCATGATGAGAATCAACCTCTTCCTAACATCACCAAGCCAGACCCTAAAGATGATAATGAGGTATGAAAATTTTCTTTGATGGATCAAGAAGTAGACAAGGTGCAGGAGGAGGAGCTATGCTTGTTTCACCTCAAGGCATTAAGTATTATTCAACTTTTAGATTTTAGTTTGCATGTTCTAACAACACTGCTGAATAAGAAGCTTTGATACATGGATTGCATCGGTCAAGGAAGAGAGGCATAAAAACTCACAAGTCTTTGGTGATAGTGAGCTAATTGTTAATCAAGTTAAAGCAAAACATGTTTCCAAGAATGACCTACTCAAGAGTTATAAGAATAGGGTGCGGGATCTCATTGAGGTTTTGAGGGCTTTGGCATCAACTCCATCCCTAGGAAAGAGAACCAAGTTGTTGATAGGCTTACAACGAGTTGGAGAAAATTTTGATGTTGTGGAGAGTATCAAAGAGATAAAATGCAGCCAAACATCCATGTGATTGTGAGGCCATCGAGTACAAGACAATAATGCAAGTTGGCAAGTGTTTGAGAGTGACCAAAAATCATCAATTTCTTGCAAGAGGAAGCTGATTTTTCAGCCAAAATCAAGAAAAGTTGGAACATCAAGATGGTGATCAAGTGGTATAGCCGAGAACCAAAAAAATACTAAAAGGACTTGTGAATTTAGAGTCTATCTTTAATCGTAATGATCAATTTAGGAAGGAGAATGCAAACATCTAAGTCAAGGAGAGGATTCAAATCCCATCTCAATTGGAGAAGGCAAGTCACTTCAAATTGGTAAAGTGGCAACCGAGCAAGAAAGGTATGAATTCATGCAACTTTTCCAAGAGTTCCTAGATGTATTTTATTGGAGCTATGAAGACTTGAGAGGTTTCAATCCCAAGCTAGCTCAACACACAATTGAACTAGATCCAAGTACTAAGCCCATCACCAAAAATGACCGGTCAATCCACACATTGAGCCTCTCATGAAGAAGGAATTGAAAAATTTAATAGAGGCAAGTATCATATTCCCCATCAAGCATTCAAGTTGGGTTGCAAACTTGGTTCCAGTTAGAAAGAAGAGTGGAGAAATCAGGTTGTGTGTAGACTTTAGAGATTTGAACAGAGCATCCCTCAAGGATCACTACCCACTTCCTTCTATGGAGCAGATTTTACAAGTTGTTGCTGGCTCTGAGAGGTTTTCATTACTAGATGGTTATTTAGGGTATAATCAGATCATGGTAAAGGAAGATGATCAGTTCAAAACAACCTTCACCACCAAATGGGGAACCTATGCATATAGAAAAATGCCATTTGGGTTGTCTAATGCCGGAGCTACTTTCCAAAGGGAAATGGACATGGAATTCAAGGGATTGATCAAAAAATAGTGCTGATATACCTAGATGATATTACTGTATTTTCTAAAAGTGTAGCAGACCATCTCTTTCATTTGAGACAAGTGTTCCAAAGATGTAGAAGATTTGGAGTATCCTTGAATCCCAAAAAATGCATATTCCTAGCTCATGAAGGCAAACTCCTAGGCCACATTATTTCCAAAGAAGGGTTAGCAATTGATCCAGAGAGGGTTGAAGCAATAAGAGCACTACCATTGCCAAGTCATAAGAAGGCTCTTCAAAGTTTCTTGGGAAGAATCAATTTTTTTCAAAGGTTTGTTCCAAACTTTGTAGCCCTTGTCAAGCCAATAACTATGATGTTGAAGAAAAGTGTGGCATTCAAATGGACAACTAAATGTAAGGAAATTTTTCAGGAAATCAAAGAAGCTATCTCACGGGTTCCAACTCTCATTAACCTAGATTTCTCCAAAGAATTCATCCTTTATGCATTTGGCAGTGGTGGTACAATTTCTGCAATTTTAGTACAACAGAATGAAGAAAATGTAGAGCAACCAATTGCCTTCTTTAGCTAAAGCTTGGAGGACTATGAAGTAAGCTATTCCTTCATTGAGAAGCATGTTCTTGTAGTGATTAGGAGCTTGAAGAAATTTAAGCATCTAGTTTCAAACAACAAGGTTCAACTGCTAGGTTCTCATGTGGGAGTTAAAGACTTCCTCTTCAACAAAGATCTAAATGAAGAATGTGTAGGGTGGATTACTCATGTCATGGAGTATGACATTGAGATCAAAGTCACCAAGCTGGTCTAAGGAAAGGGATTGTGTTGGCCTTGGCCTTGAGTCAACCAATTGAAGAAATCAAAGAGAATAATGTTGTTTTGGTGCTGCAAGACAGCCAAGAACAAAGAGATGTTCAAGAAGAAAATGGTGGTGTGCTCACTCCTTGCTGGACCCAAGACATAATGAACTTCTTACAGATAGGCCTATGCCCTCCAGAGATGAAAAAAGCTAAAAGAAGACACTTCAGATTGCAAGCTATTCCATATGTACTTGTTGATGGCATCTTGTTCAAAAAAGATATCAATGGAGTGTTGCTTGAGGTGCATTGGGACAAATCAGATTGAGAAAATATTATAAGAGTTCCATAATGGATCAGCTGGGGGTCATTTTTCTCCAAGAGTGACAACTCTCAAGATCATGAAGGCTGGTTATTATTGGCCCAAAGTGTTTAGTGATTGTTATGCATGGATCAAGAGGTGTAAGAATTGTGCATTCTTCACAGGCAAAGAGAGGTTAGCAGCACTTCCATTGCACCCAATCTCAGTTGACCAGCCATTTATGCAATGGGGTTTGGAATTTGTTGGAGTCATTAATCTAAACTCAAGCCAAGGGCACAAATGAATTCTAACAACAACAAACTACTTCACCAAATGGACTGAGGTGGTGGCACTCAAAGAGGCAAATGAATCTAGCATTCTAGACTTCTATGAGGGGATAGAAACCATATTTGGTATACCTGCCACTATACTATCAGATAATGTGTTGGCATTCATAGGATCAAAGGTAACGTAATGGGCTGTTAGAAATGGGATCTATTTGAGCACCTCATCAAATTATTACCCTCAAGGTAATGGCCAAGCTGAGTCCACAAACAAGAATCTATAAAGGATGATCAAGAGGACTCTTGATGAAAATTAGAGAACTTGGCACACTAAGCTCAAATCATCTCTATGGGCTGATAGGATAACTCCCAAGAGATCCATAGGTAACTCTCCATTCAGACTTGTTTATGGGAAAGAGGTAGTCTTGCCTATTTCACTTGAGTTGCCAACATTGGAACTCATGAAGCAATTGGAATTGTTGGAGTATGAGCCCATGGAGGTTAGATATGTAGAATTGATGGAACTCCAAGAAATCAGAGAGCATGCAGCCCAAACAATGGAAAAGGACCAAACATTGATCAAGAAAAGCTTTGATAGGAAAGCTAAGGCTAGAACTTTCCAAGTCGGAGATTTAGTGTTGAAATGGGATGTAGACCGAGCAAAGCCAAGAACGTATTCAAAATTTGATGCCATTTGGAGTGGCCCTACATGGTCACAAAATGCAAAAACAAAAATGCCTTCTAATTGTCTACATTGGATGGTGAGGAACTGCAGATTCCAGTTAATGGAATCCATCTAAAGCATTGCTACTAGAAGGGAAACTTCTCACCTTGTACATATTAGCTTAGATTTTTCATTCCTCCAAGTGCTTATGCACATTGTTTTGTTATAGCTTAGATTTACATTTCCCTAAGTGCTTTGGCACAGGTTTTGTTGCCCCAAGGATGCATATTTTGCAGATCATGTTCCAGTCAAAGTAATTTTTCTACTCTCACAATCTTCATCTTAGAGATTTTCTAATGAATTGAGAGTAACAAGTAGTTGAGTTCATGACTCCATGCCCAATGGATTGTTCCAGGTAGCTAGTCACTTCATCTACCGTAGATGACCCCAAAATTGTTATCCAAAATAAGCCCATGTTTGTTTTGGTTAACTTGCCTTCATTCTTCCTTCCTTTTTATGTAGGAAGATTTTTGAAATTTTAAAGCAATCAAAAGTTCCTAGAGATGGCTTCATTAGATAGGATTTTTCTTCCCCTTTCTAGAAAGGTAAAGAAGTCCTCCTAACTCCTTGTATTTTTTGAGTTATGGCTCGGCTTAGTTTACAGTGAAAATTTGGTCAAGGCGGACCTGCGGAGCTTGGGAGAGCTTTTTGCCAAGGAATCTCTGGCCGGAAGAGTGGGGGAAGAATTTGAGAACTTAGAGCTTATTAGGTTAAAAGTGAAAAATGCATTCACACTCCCACAAGCCCACCAAAGGGAGCAAGAGTGGAAAATGCCTAAGTCCCAAAAGGGACATGTGGCATCATTTCATGCAATGGTGCTAAGGCAGGTTGGTGGAGGATTATAGGGACTTTGAAATTTTTGCCAAAAAAGTTTCCAAGTCCAAAATTTGAATGCATCTTTAGAGGAACCCAAAATCGACCCGTAGTAGGCCTAAACTAGGAGCGGACCTGCGGGGACTCAGAGGTAAAAGTGAAAATTTTCTATTTTTCTCAAAAGGCTTAAAAAAAAAAAGTAACCCATGGCCCCGAGGAATTAAGTGATGAGGTGGCATGCAAATGCTGTAGTGGACATACGGGGATTTGGAGGTAAAATAATTTTTTTTCCTTTTATCCAAAAGTGGAAAAATAAAAAAAGGATCCCTGCCTCCGCCGACTCCAATAGGTGCCACGTAACTAGCGGAAGTGCAGAGATGTAAAGTGTTTTGGGAAATTTTTGCAAAAGTGCAAAAGTAAAATTTGGGCCCATGGACCCATTTTCAAATCTGATTTGCCACCATTTTTGACCTAATTCGTGCCTAAATTTATGCCTTAATTTTGCCCTAAATCTTCAGATGGGCATATATTTCTATCCAGAGATCAGATTTGGGAAAAATTGGACTCATTAGAAATATCTTGATCTCCTCTATGCATTGGAGGCATAAAAACATCATTTCTTAAGGTTTCAAGGAAGAAAAATCTAGAAATGTCTTTCATTCCTTTAACGCGAACCAGATTACTTTGAATGAGTTGTTTTTGCTCAATCCACCATGGTTGCCTTCTCCCACATGCCAAGGATGAAGAATCAACTCGATTTGATGGGAAAAACCCTAAAATTTCTTCTCACACCATTATACCAAGATCAGATCTCTTTGAGAGATGTGTTTTGTTAAAATTCATCATTTTTCTTCCAACACGCAAAACAAAAAGTAGAGGAATTGATTTGACGAGTTTGTAGGCTGATTTGAAAGGAATTAATGGCGGATGGTTGAGTTAAATGATCTTATTTTCTCCCTCTTCTACTTTCTCTCTCTTTGCTTTAGTTATAAATGGAAAGGATTCAATCCTTTGTTTTGTTGGATGTTTTTGTTCTTGCAGAGACTCCCCTTTTCTCCTTAGCAAGTGGATTCATGGAGTTTTAGACCTCTCATATAGGTTGCAACACATATTTTTGCCTCCTTTCCATTGTAATGCATCGTATTAAAAATGGGAATGATAATGCATGCTCTATGAATGATTTTTCAATCATTTCATGTGTTATTATTGTCTTCTGATCCTTCATTATATCTTGGCAATCTATGCATGTTTTGTGTTACATTCTTATGATCTGTGTTTATTTACAAAATACAAGTTCATCACTCCTTTGGCGTATCACCATTTTAGATTAGTTTTGTTTCCCATTTTTGCATCTTCAACTCTGTCTCCTTGGAATTTAGAGTAGGAATTAGTATTGAACCTTTGAAAATTCATGCATACACCTAAATAGAGGAGTAAGAACCAACTTTCTCTGGAGATTTTTCTCACCTTGCAAGGTCCCACACCTTGGAGAAAACTCAATGTTGTGCAATCACACTAAATGACCCACCTCGGAATGTAGATATGAAGGTCATTTAGGGGGTGCTGCAGATTTGCACTAATAGGTCCCACACCTCGAGAGTCCAATGTTAGAAAATTACACTGATTTCCCAAATAACTCACTTGCAAGCATTCAGAGGGTGCTGTAATTTTGCACTAATAGTTTTGGCATGATCTGTGGGACCTAAAAGTCAAAATTTCAAGGATTTTCAAGATTAGATGTGTATCTTTGTGAGTTTTTAGTCTTTGGAGGCTTTGTAACATCACATCTGATGACTCCCAGGGTTATATTTCAACTAGTTTCAACATTACTGGTGATTTAAGTTCATGAGAAGGATTCAAACATGACCAAGAACTAAATAAGAAGGGATATTTGAATACTTACAACTATCTCTAGGGTGAAGAAGAAGAGGAAGACAAGTCCGAGATCTCCATCTCCACCAAACAAGACTCTTTCAACACCTCCACCTAGTAGGCCATTTCTTCAATCAACTATAGTTCTTAGACCAATCAAAATGGCTCAACAACCACCAAATCCATTTTTCAATTTCATGGGAAGTAGTCCACTTAATCTCAATGTAAAAATCCAATTCTAGTGTCAGCATTAAAAAACATCCCATAATCACACAACTATGATTGATCACATCCACGACAAAGGTCAAATGTCTGCTTCCATTCATGAAATTGTTGACATGGATGTGGTAGTCAAACTTCTCACCTCTTCCCTCAAAGGAAAATCTTTTCAATGGTTCAAAAGCTTGGCAACAAGGTCAATTAAAAAATATAATGACCTATGCTCAAGACTTTGTAACTAGTTCGGGGAAAGAGCACATAATTTATCTCTTTTGGAGTAGCTGACTACAATCAAGAGAGTACCAAATGAACATATGATTGTGTTCAATTTTAGATTTCAAAGGATGTGGGATAGGATTCCAATTTCCACAAGACCAGCTTCTGAAGGTTCATTTTTCTATTTCCTTAAAGCTCTAAATTATGATATATCTGTTATGATACAATCTATGGGAGGGATAACCTTACCAAGAACTTATGCCATAGCCATTAGGGCTGAGAATTTCCTAATTAAAGTCAGTAAAATTTCACCTATGCCACCTATGCCTATTTATCTAGAAATGGGGAATCCCATTTCTAGTCAAGCACCCACACTAAATCATATCCCAACTCCAAGAAGTCGAGTTTCAATGAAGCTTCCACCTCTTCTTAGAGTAACTCAACTGAACTCCAAGAGGTCATGAAATGGCTGTAAAACCTAGGGAATGAGTTGGTGATCCTCAAGAGGTAAGAAACTCAGAATTTTAGACCTTATTAGCCTTAATCCCAACTAAATAAGCTTCCATATCAGCCTAATAGACCTCCAACTTAAGCTATAAATCAAAATCAAAATGAAGGAAAACTCCCACCTGCTAGACCATTTCAACCATACGATCTTAATACACCTTCAACATCAAGAGCCTTGGTTCCAATCTAGAATAACCTTGTGCAAGAATATGAATGGTGTTTTCCTTATGGTCAACCCCATAATCAGGAAACATGTTTCAATGGTATGCTAAACTAGGCCTTGATGGTACAAACTATTGGTGTGTCTCAAGAAACAACTCAAGAAGAAAATCAGTAGTAGGTAAGCACTAAAGAGGCAACCCAAAATGATACTTCACTAATGAATTAGAAAATAAAGGATTTCTGTGGTATAAATTAGTCTCCTTCTTAGGGGTAGCAGCCAACACAAGGTCTAAGAAAATAAATATAGAGGGAGGACAATCATCAAATGTAGGTACTTTGCTCAACCTTCTATCACACCCCAAGGAGTTGGTAGCTCAAATCCAGTCCCAAGCTCACAAAATCAACCTAGAGTACTATTATAGTAGCTCATGTGTAAGAGAAGGTAGTGCCAAGAAAAGGGAAATAAAAGGACAACCCATCTCCTTTCAAAATCATTGACCACATGAAGAAAAAATGTAAGCATCTCCATTTGGGAATCTTTGGCAATTCCAGCCAAAGGGACCTTTTGCAAGCAACCATAGCTAACTTGCCTATCTAAAATGAGTCACCCAAGGATCAAGAGAAGGTCCTCACCAATACAATGTAGAAAAAAGGAGGGTCAAAAAGTAGAAATATGAAGCCTCCATCATTTTATGTGTCCTTGATTATTGGGGACAACTTGTTACATAATCGTATGATTGACTCAAGAGTAAGAAACTCAATGATGCCAAAGAAGATTACAAATCAGTGGGCCTAAAGTATGAACCCATTTCAAAAGGGGTGGTACAAGTTAGATGGGATAGTAGTGGGGATAGTTGGGATCGTTAAAAATATAGATCTAACAAGCATGCATGCCCAAATGTCACATTTCAACAAGACATATCAATGATTGAATTACCACCAATCTTCGCCTTGTGCTTGTCAAGATATTTCATGGCTAAAACCGACGGGTACTTGTTAGCCAATTGGTCCCACATGATTCTCGTAACAAGGTATGGAGCTGAAGTTACAATTAAATAGGATCCAATTTCCAATTATCACATTGAGCCTTACATGCCAAGTCTAATCAATGCCAACTGATCAAACTTTGATAAAGAAGATTTCCCTAGAACTTAAGAATCAAATACTAAGGTTGGAGGCATTCCAGATTTGACACTTGATGAGTGGGCTCATAAGAGGCATGACTATGGTCTATACCAGAGATGGAAGAGGCTTAATTGGGTATCTAATGTCTACATGAAGAAAATGCACCTCTTCTTAGTGTCACCAAATCGATGATAAAGGTGAAAATGGAATTTGGAAAATGTTCTTTGATGGTTCAAGGAGTGGACAACGTGCAGGAGGAGGAGAAATGCTGGTGTCTCCTAAAGGTATCAAATAGTACTCTACTTTAAGATTCTAGTTTAGTTGTTCAAACAATGTAGCAGAGTATGAATCACTCATCCATGGACTACAATGGGAAATGAAAAGTGGTATAAAAAATTTGCAAGTTTTGGGGATAGTGAATTGATAATGAACTAGGTTAGAGGTTCTCATGCAACCAAAAATGATCTTCTCAAAGCCTATAAGCATAGGGTATGGGACCTCTTAGAGTATTTTGATG
Source organism: Taxus wallichiana var. yunnanensis (assembly GCA_018340775.1). Classification (NCBI taxonomy): domain Eukaryota; kingdom Viridiplantae; phylum Streptophyta; class Pinopsida; order Cupressales; family Taxaceae; genus Taxus; species Taxus wallichiana. Next base: position 590,384,111 of record CM031240.1, read on the forward strand.
CTTTCAACATCCATGCCATTCCTAGAAACAAAATGAGGTCATTGACAAACTTGATGCAATTAAAGCAAGGTTTGATGTTGTTGAAGATATTGGGAGAAGAAAAATTCAGCCTCATATCAGAATGGTGGTGAGAACTACTATAATTGATAACATCATAACATGGAAGGTCTTTGATAATTACCAACAAATTTTCAACTTCCTTCGAGAAGAGGCTGAGTTCTCTTCAAAAATGAAGACAAATTGGAGCAGCAGTATGGTGATCAAGTAGTCCAGCTGAGAACAAATAAGTTGTCAAAAGGTCTAGTGACTCTTGAATCAATCTTCAATCCCAATGATTAGTTCCAGAAAGAGAAAGAAAACATCACAGTCAAAGGAGAAGATTCAAAGCCCATTTCAGTTAGAAAAGGTAAAGTACTCCAAATTGGAAAATTAAGCACTCAACAAGAAAAATCTAATTTCACACAAATTTGCTAAGGATTCCCATATGTCTTGTCTTGGAGCTACGAAGACTTAAGATGATTTACAAGGTTGGCACAACACACTATTGAACTAGATTTAAAATCAAAGCCCATCAGACAAAATTAAAGTCTAGTTAACCCCCAATCAAGCCTCTCATGAAGAAGGAACTGAACAATCTCATTGAGGAAATAATCATCTTCCCAATCAAGTACTCTACATGGGTAGCAAATCTAGTGCTAGTCGAAAAGAAATGAGGAAATAAGGTTGTGTGTAGATTTCTAGGACTTGAACAAAGCTTCTCTCAAGGACCATTATCCACTTCCTTCCATGGAGAAAATATTACAAATAGTGGCTAGGTTAGAAAGATTCTCTCCTAGATGGCTACTCAGAGCTATAACTAAATCATGGTGAAAGAGGAAGATCAATTCAAAATAGCCTTCACCAAAAAATGGGGCACATATACTTATAAGAAGATGTCATTTGGATTATCAAATACCGAAGCAACATTCTAGAGGGCTATGGACATGGCGTTTAAGGGGCTGATAAACAAGATAGTGCTTTTTTATCTTGATGATATCACAATGTTTTCCGAGAATGCAAAAAGTCACCTCCACCATCTCAAGCAAGTGTTCTAAAGATGTAGGACATTCAAAGTGTCTCTAAATCTAAAGAAGTGTATATTCCTAGCTCACAAAGGCAAGATCCTAGGCCACATTGTGTCTAAGAAGGGGTTGACAATTGATCTAGAAAGGGTTGAAGCTATCCATGCTCTACCATTTCCAAGTCACAAGAAGGACCTTCAAAGTTTCTTGGGAAGAACCGATTTTGTCAAAAGGTTCATGCCAAATTTTTCCACTCTTGTTAGGCCATTAAAAATGATGTTGAAGAAGAACCTTACTTTCAAGTGGACATCAAAGGGTAAAGAGAATTTTGAAGATATCAAACATGCCATACCTCAAGCCTTAACCCTCACCAATCCTAAATTCTCCAAAGACTTCATTCTCGTATACCTTTAGTGGTTCGGACACTATTTCGTAATCTTGGTGTAGCAAAATCAAGATGGAATGGAGTAGCCTATTGCATTCTTTAGCCAGGGCCTTGAGGATTATGAGGTAAGATATTCATTCATTGAAAAACATGTCCTTACTATGATAAGAAGTTTAAATAAATTCAGACATCTAGTGTCAAATAATAGAATTCATTTACTAGTTTCACATGTGGGTGTGAAATATTTTCTTTTAAACAAGGACCTTAATGAGAAAAGGGCTAGTTGGATAACCAAGTTCATGGAGTATGACATTGATATCAATGTGACCAAATTGGTCCATGGAAAAGGCTTGTGTGAGAAGCTAGCTTCTAATCAACATGTTGAGTCAAGGGGTGAAGAAGGAGGAGTTGTTTTGGTGTTACAAGATGATCAAGAGCAATCAGCCAATGCCTCACCCAATCCTTGTTGGACTTAGGATATAGTCCACTTCCTTCAAAAAGTCAATGTCCTCAAGGATTGAGTAAGGACAAAAGAAGGTATTTTAGGTTTCATTGTATTCCATTTGCATTAGTTGATGGTTTTTTATTCAAAAGGGATGTGAATGGTATCCTCCTAAGATGCATCAAAACAAATCAGATAGAGAAGGTATTACATGAATTTCATGATGGAGAAATAGGTGGCCATTTTTTCCCAAGGGTGACAACTCTTAGAATTATGAAGGCAGGGTATTATTGGCCTAACCTTTTTAATGATTAATATACATGGATCAAGAAATGTAAGAAGTGTGCCTTCTTCACAGGTAAAGAGAAGTTAACAACCCTTCCACTCCACCCTATTTCTATAAATGAGCCATTCACGCAATGGGGGTTAGATTTTATTGGAGTGATTAATCCAAACTATATCTTGGGCCACAAGTGGATCCTTATAGCCAAAAATTACTTCACCAAGTGGACGGAGGCAGTTGCACTCAAGGAAGAAAATGAGGCCAACATTCTAGATTTTTATGAGGGTATTGTGGCAAGATTTGGTGTTCCTTCCACAATTATATCAGATAATGCCTTGGATTTTCTTAGGACAAAGATATCTGAGTGGGAAGTGAAAAATGACATCTATTTGAGCACTTCCTCAAATTATTACCCTCAAGGTAATGGGCAGGCGAGTCCACTAACAAAAATATTTTGAAAATCATAAGGAGGACCTTGGATAAGAACCAAAGAATTTGGCATCCCAAGTTGAAATCAGCTTTATAGGCTAATAGAATTACTCCCAAGAGGTCAACAGGAAACTCTCCTTACAAGTTAGTCTATGGGAGGGAAGAAAGGCTGCCCATATCTCTTGAGTTACCAACACTGGAACTTCTCAAACAACTGGAACTATCTGAGTTTGGGCCCATGGAAGCTAGATATGCAGAGCTCATGGAGTTAGAGGAGCTGAGGGACCAAGCAAGACAAATCATGGAGAAGGATCAAGCTTTGATCAAGAGGTGCTTTGATAAGAAGGCCAAAAATAAAACCTTCCAAGAGGGAGACTTGGTCCTAAAATGGGATGCAGACAGAGCCAAACCAGAAAACACTCCAAGTTTGATGCAATATGGAGTGGCCCTTACTTGATTTTAGGCTGTAAGACTAACAATGCTTTCTAATTATCTAAGTTGGATGGAGAATAATTACAGATTCCAGTCAATGGAATCTATCTCAAGCATTGTTACTAAAATGAAGTATCTTCCTTATACATATTAGTTTAGAATTTATAATTACTCCAAGTTCTTCTAGCACATTGATCTGTTGTAGTTCGGGTTTTCTTTTGTAGTAAGTGTTTGTGAACTCTCTGCATGTTCCATTTGGGATGTGTATGACCTTGTTGTTTGTATATAGTTGTGCTTTTGTTGCTCTTGCACTTTCTAGTTTCAGGTAAGGTTTTATGATGGAACATCTAGTCCCCAACCCAAGGTTTTTTGAAATGATAGGTCCTAGTAGTATTTCGTGGGTTTGAGGGTGAAATTTATTTTCCGTAATAGTTTTGGAAATCGAGTGACTCCATACCCAATGGATCCTCTAGGGTCACTGGTCTTCCGAATATAGCAGAAAATCATCCTATGAGTCTCCAATTTTTATCCATTTTTTAAACCCTCGCAAAAAATGGATAACTTAATAGGTCAAAGAGTTGGAAGTTGATGGAGAAATAAATGATTTAAAATCCTCAAGGTAGCTTGAGTTTTTCTCTAAGCTAAGTGGTGAATGGACGAGTTGGTTTTGACGGTGAGCTATTTTTGGAAAACTTGTGCAGTCGGGAAAAACAACAAAGAAAAACCACTTTAGTAGCATTCTATATGCTACCAACCGATAACATTTCAGTGTGCTACTGGATGGTAATAGGATCATATAGGTTGCAGAGAGGAAAAATAGCAAAGAAGTGCTAGTAGGATTCAAAATGATACTGGCTGGGAGCATGTACAGATGTTAATCTTGACCGATAGCATCGATCGACGACATGATAGAGGATCGACTATATCACAAGAATGAAACCATATGATAGAATTTTTGGTGCTACTGGTTGGTTGCAAAAGGGTGAAAAGGAGAAGAATTCGATTAAAATTAGGGTCACTTTGGTAAAGATTATCTGATACGATGCTGCCCACCAAAAACAAATTTTACGCTTGTCGGATGGTAGTAGGAAAAGAAGTGTTCACATCATGATGAAGCAAGGCACTAGTAGTAGTGAAGATACTACACGGATGGTTGCATTTATGCAACCATTTGACAACAAGAGAACTATAGACACCCCAAATTTACATTCATGTTTCCACTTGTTCCCAGTATTATGCTAATACACCCTATTATTCACCCATTTGCAATTAATTAATTAAATTGATTAATTGATACACATTGTACCCCTTTGGATTAATTAAATTAATCCCATGTACCCTTTGTACCCCTTTGGCTAAATTAATTATTATTTATTAATTAATTAAGTGTGTGCACATCCTAGTCATCTGCCACTTGATCAAACTCCACTTTGACTACCCTAGTTAACTACACTTCTAGAATCCTAGAAAGGTGGGGAAATTAAAATGCATGTACAACCACCTTTCCGGATGCAAATTTTTGTAATTAATTTCATTATTTCCCTGAGACTATTACAACTACCCATAATGCTATTTTTAGCATGTTCATTTATCTGTGTAACCAATTCCAACTACCTTTTGTTTCTATAAATTACAAGCTTACCTTCCTTCCAATCCCTCTTGAATTTGAAGCACAAAAACTCTGTTAAAATTCTTGTGTCTGTAGCATTTGCCTTCAAAGCTTGGAGAGCACTCAAGAGCACCCACAAAACACTTCTGACATTCTTTCTACAAGGTTTCACAGGAGACCCTTATCTGAGGTTTGTATCAAGGATTACAAGGAGGTTTACATTATTTATTGTTTATCTTTCATTCACCGTGATTTTTCTTTTCGCATACATTTTGGCACACTTGCCGGGGACTCGCACCCTCCTCTTTCATTTTTGTTTCATTTTGTTTATCTAACTTTGTTTTGGAGTGATTCTGTTGTTGTGTAGATTTGGACTTGTGTAGGTTTGGAACCAACAACATAATTGTACCATCTCATATACAAAAAAACAATGTCTTTATTATTGCAGTTTCATATGTTCTTTTTTTGCAAATTTTGTAGGTCTAATATTGTTTGCAGATTTACAGGTTTTTGTTCTCCGGTTTGTATGTTTTGTTTTATTTCCATTTTATCTTCCTATTGGACTACCTGCACACACAACAAACACAATACAGTTAGATTTTATTTGTAAAAAAGCATATATTACAAATATCTATATCTATTTTCTATTTTTTAAAAATTTAAAAATAGATCTAAAAAAAAATTTTTAAAACAAAATTTCAAAAACAAAATAAAAAATTGCAAATTTTTTTTTTTTTCAAAACCTAACTACCCTACCCTCCCTCCCTACCCGACTCACCGAGCCACTCCCCCCCTACCTACCCCTTCCCCATTTCCCACAATCCCGAGACCCTCACTAACCTAAGCCCTCGCCTCGCCTCACGCACCCCATTCCCGTTCCCCCACCGAGCTTTTCTTGAGCCCTCGGCTCCCCGTCCCGACCCCACCCCGTCCCATCTAATTCCCTACCCAACTCCTCGACCCCTCACCTCTCAAATCACCCCCATCCCCATCTCCCACAGCCCCTCCCCCGCAACCCCATCCCATTCCTTTCCCCAGCACCCTTGCACCTCATCCTAAGCCCTCGGCTTCTTCCCCCTTCGCACTCCCACTCCTAATCCAATGAACCCCGTCCCTCGCCTACCCCGTCCTCCCTACTCGGCAGCTTGGCCCTCCCAACCCCATTCCCTACAGCCTCCCGACCCTCCCCAACCTTTTTTCCCATCTCGTCCTCCCCTCGAGAACCGATCTCCTAACCTTGATCCCATCCTCACCCGACCTACTACTCAACTCCCCCGAGCCCTCGAAAGTTGAGCTCCCTTTAGCCCTCTCTCTCGTAGCTTTCCTAACCCGCACACACACAAACATACAATGCATTAGGTTTTTTTTTTATTTTATTTTGAACATACCTATAGTTTTAGTTTTAGGGTTAGGTTTTTCTCTTATTTATTTTATTTAAATTTATTTACTATTTATTATTTTTAGTTTAAGTTGCAATTAAACTAGTTTCTTTATTCATTTTTATTGGACTAACTATGCAGGTTGCCAACTTAGTGTTATTGGACGTTTCGGTCCAATTTTTCATGCTTTTTTTTGTATTTTCTGTCCATGTTTAGTCATTTTTTTCAAACTAGATTAACCCTTTCTAACATGTTTTGTGTGCCTCTTGCTTGTCATTTTCTTTTGTTTTTCTAGCAACTAATACAAATTGTTCACGTGTATGCTCTTCCCTCATGCTTTTTCAAGTGATCTTGGGAATAAAAAATGTGGTCGTTTCTTTCTTTTTAGTTTTTTGGGAATTAACGCTTCACTTAACCAAAGCCAACCCACATGTATGCTCTTTCCTCATGCTTTTTAAGTGATCTTGAAATCAAAACATGGGTTCACTTCTGTTGTCTTGTCTATTTCATTTTGTTTATTTTTACCTCATTCTAGAAAACTTTCTAATCATTATTTACAGGACCCGCTCTCACACAAGGTGGATTAAACATTGAAAACTACTAACTACAGGTTGTCAAAAGGAGTTCAACCAAACCACACCTAAATCAAAAGATAAAAAAACACCACATTCAAAACACTTGATTTGTAGGTTTGGTTAAGAGCTACGACTCGATCGCTTAACTAGAACATAACCCCTTGGCATAAGCCTTAAACTAAAACAAAGGGGGTGGTTCTAGGAACCCCAAAGTAGTCCACACCTTGAGGGAATTGGTGGATGAAACAGGAACCTTTTCTCCTACCTGACTAGTAAAGCCTTTGTGAGTTAGAGTCATGGAATATCCGTAGTGGTGACCCCAATGCGATTCATTCTAAGAAAGGTCTTTGCTCAAGGTTTCAAAGGGGGTGAAGTAAAGTCATTAGCTAGTAATAGCGTCGCACTCGCTCAGATATTTTGCTAACACCTAGTTGAGAGAGCCACCCAGGAATCCAAACATTGTCTAAGCCAATCTAAGGTAGAGGCCACAAACAAACATTTAAAACAATTTTTATTTTATTTCCTGTTTTTCGTAGTGTTCCACACTCACTTTTTCCCAAACACTCCTTGTTTGGGATTCATCTTTCACTTTTCTTATCTTTTTGTCCTTTTCCAAACAATCCTTGTTTCAATTCTACTTTCATTCTCATTTCATCTGCTCGTCTTCTTTTCTTCTCATCATCAGTCATTCACTAACCTTCATTTTACTCTCAATTTTCCCCTTTTCGTAACTTTCATCTCTTTTTCATTTTTTTCAATTTTCTCTTCTTTTCATACTCATTGTCTTCTCCATTTGATCTTCTTTCACTTATTTGGTTTCTTCCCCTTTCACGATTATTAAATTCTTCTATCTTTCTTATTCACCTCCTTTTGAGTTCATCTCCCATTTCATTCAACACTTAAACATTTGGATTACATTTCCTAAATTTTAAGTTTTCATCCTCTTTTTGACATCAAGTCTTGAGTTGTGGATATCCACGTCCTCACTCAAGAAATTTCATCTTACAACTCGCATCTTAGTGGTGTTGTGTTTCACTTTTCCACAACTTATTTCATCACATTTTATCTTCATTCTCCTCTTACAACCTTTAGTTTGACAACATCATTGTTAAACTAAATACGTTTTCTTTCTTCACGTCTCTAACTTGACAACATATTTGTTGTGTTCTAGACACTTCATCATATCTTATTTTCAACACTTCCACTGTCAGTATTTGAGTCTTATCTCTTCATTAGCCTCTTCCTTCTTAACTAATTCTTGTTAAGGGTTGAGCACATTGCATACAATTCGAATCATTTTTTCATACCCTCTTCCCATTTAGCATTCATTTTTGCTAGGTGGTAGAGTGCATTTTGTAATCAATCTATCCTCACTTCTTCACTCTAGCATTCACATTGTTAGAGGTTGAACACATTCATAATTTTGTCACTATAACCCTCCTCCATTCTAGCATTCACTTTGTTAGAGGACGATAACCTTCATCACATCACGCCACTCTTCCATCTTGGCATTCACTTTGTCAAGGGTCGAGTTTATCAAACACTTTCACATGCTTCCATCTTGACATTCAATTTGTTAAGGGTTGTGTCACTCATATCTTCCAAACCTCTTTCCCATCTTAGAATTCAATTTGTTAAGGGACAAGTTATTATCAAACTTAATCGCACACCTCTCTTCCATCATCGCATTCACTTTGCTACGGGTTGAGTTATCTTTCACATATCTCTTTTTCTCCCTCCCTCTTTTAAAAATGGTGGGAACACGACACAGAGATTATAGTCCTTTTGGAAATTTTGATAGTGATAATGACCAAAAATATGAGGATGATCATAATGACATCTCACTCGAAGAACAATCCCACGTTGAAAATATTTTATGTATGAATAAAGACCAATTTTTGCTTCGTCTCCTTGAGATGGGAGAAAAATTACCCTTTAAATTTGATGAATCTAGTTTACAAACATTACTTGGCAAACCACCACCTAACAAGGGTGAACCTTTCATTTCAATAAACAATGACGATGAGGCAGGACCTAGTCACATGAATAATGATGATCGAAACAATTCCACCTTAAACAACGCCAAAGGTAATGAATCAAACAAAGAAAAATATGACAAAAGGAACAAAGGAAAATCAAATGATTCGACCACTGATCCTAGTCAAGCCCTCATGAATCAAATTAATGACATGGCTAAACAACTTGCTATTTTAAATTCCAAAGTCACCAATGAATCCCATGACAAGGAGGCACCAAAGAAATCTAGTGATGCTTCATTTAAGAGTCATACCACACACACCAAAGATAACAATAACTCTACAAGTGATGGCTCCTTATCTTTCTTACAGAATAACTCACCATTTGCCCAAGAATGGAAAATGATGAAGGATACCATCTCTAGTATGAAACATCAAGGAAAACAATTCAGCTTTGAAGAAATGTGTCCTTACCCATTCGATAAGGAAATTTTGTGTGTTCCTTTTCCAAAATCTTTTGAGACGCCCAACTTTGAAAAATACAGGGGAAAGAGTGACCCTAGAGAGCATATCAGGGAGTTTTATATGGCTTTCTAAGAGGTGGCCTATAGTGATGTCTTCTTAATGCGTCTTTTTCCACGAAGTCTAGGAAGACAAGCCTTGGAATGGTTCCTACTTCTCCCTAAGGGCTCTGTGAAAACTTTTGCGGACCTCTTAGAGAAGTTCATCAAACATTTATCATTCAACATAGAGTCTGAAATTACAATGATGGACTTGTGTAATGCCAAAAACAAACAAATGAAACCTTCACATAATTCCTACAAAGATGGCATGGGATTGCTAGCCATTTCCCATGCTCCATGCCTGAGAAGCAGCTCGTGAGCATATTTGTACCCAATCTCAATAGTGAGCTATCCTTTCACATGTAAATGCATTGCCTTAATACTTTCAAAGAAGTTATTGAGAAAGGATCACAGATTGAAAAATCCCTTACGTAAAAGGTTTGATTAAACCTCATTCAAAAGACAATGGGAAACATAGTAACCATTCTAATAGCTCTCACCAAGACAAATCTAAACATGTTAACCACAATCGTAATATGGTCAATGATGGTATTATAGACAACCACAATGTCCACAACATCCAAAACACTGAGACTAGACCAAACAAAGGTAAACAACCTCTTGTTGTTTCTAGCAAAGAGGTTTCGTCCTCTCCGATTCTCGAACAATGTAGTTTCACTCCTTTGGGAGAACTTCTATCAACTATCCTTCAACAACTCATTAATGCAAACATGGTTACTCATCCCATCACCAGATGTTAGGATGAGGGATAACCCAAGCCTACTTGGTACAAGGCTGATACTTATTTTTATTTACATTGCATTGACGGTCACCCGAATGATCGATGCTTTTGTTTACGTCACTTTGTCAAAGATCTCATTGATAGTGATGATATCACTGTTGAAGAATCATCACCAAATAAGACACCCAATGATAATCTTAAGGTGTTCTCAAACCCATTTCCCAAACATGGCGGTGACGATAAAAATGTTGACAAACATCCTTCTACCAATAACATTGATTTTAGTTCAATTATCTCATTTATTGAGGAAGTACCATCTATAATGGTGACCATTAAATTCACACCTTTGAGTAATGCCGTGACCACATGCAAACAAAAAATATGGGTTCTTGTGGAAAACCATCCTTCTACGTCTTCTGTAGAATTGTAAATGTCCAAACCAACAGCTCCTTCAAATCTAAATTCAAATTCTAATGCCAAATCTTCCACTTCAGGTTAATATGACTTCATCATACAATTAACAACCACGCCAAAACATATCTCTCTCATGAAACTACTGAAAGAGTCACCTAGCTTTCAAGATATTCTCACTCATGCTCTAAATGAATCACATGTTCCTCATACTCTCAATGTTCAATAGTTTCAGGATATGATCGTGAACCTTACGCTTGAAAATCCTATCCTGTAATTTTTCCCTCAAGATATGTTGAACCCAAATTTAATTAACAACAACTCCTTGTACATCGAAGCCTATGTTACCGATCATAAATTCAAGAGAGTTCTTATCGAAAATGGAGCGGCCCTTAACATATGTTCTATAAAAATTCTTTGTTTCCTTGGTCATACAATAGATGAATTAGATGCTAACATCATTACCATTCATGGTTATGATAATACTGAGCGCCAGTCCTGTGGTACCATCACTCTTCCCATACAAGTAGGCCCACAACTCCTTGACACTATGTGTCATGTAGTTGACATAGACACATCATATAACCTTCTTCTGGGTAGACCTTGGATACATGTGATGCATGCCGTACCTTCCACTTTCCATCAATGCATAAAGTTTCCACATAATGATAGAGAGTTCACCTTACGTGGCGATACTGACCCCTTTAAATACTGTAATTTTTTTGAAGCAAGGTACAAAAAGGAAAACTATTGTCCATCTACTGATAGCACAACCAAACCTATCCCAACTCCTATTGTTACCAACCGTATTGACCCGGATATACTATTGAGCCCTCATGCTTCCACACCTTCCTTTGAAGCATCTACATCTAAGGTGTCACCTGATGTTACATTCTCTCATAAAGGTTTAGGTGAGTACGCACTTGACAATACATTCCTTGTTGGAAAACTCCCATTATCACCTCATAGCTATGGGCATCCTAACGCTCCTCATCTACAAGAACCTCCAGTATTACTATCTCAAAAACACTCTTTGGAGACGATATGGATATCTAGAAGATGAACATATTCCAATCTTCGATGACTCTTGGCTATACAATGACAGGATGATAGATTTCTACGGATCCACTGATTACACCAAGGGCCGTCAAATGATGAAAAACATGAACTGGAAAGGAAGAGGCCTTGGCCCGCAAGGGCATGGTGTTCTTGAACCTATGAATATCAATTCTAACATTTACACATATGGTCTAGGATATGAGACATATGAGAAGATACCTATAGTCTTTGAGGTATTATCTAGTGATGAGGATTCAAATTCTTAAATTGAGATTAGTTCCAAACATAGCCTCTTTGAAGACCTAGCTGAAACTATGATTTTCCTAGACTACTTATCCATTCAAACCCTTGACATTGTTTATCCTTCCCTCATTGATCAAGACCAACAATTTCATATTTCCATGGATCTCTTTCAAAATGATGAGGCCATCCAGAGTTCCTCGAGGTTCGGGACCCTTTTCTCGTTATTAGATCATAAGAAGGGTTTCAATATAAACCTTGATGCTACCACTTAATATAGAAAAGAAATTACAATATCTAGTCCTAAAGAAAAAGAAATTAAAAAGAAAAAAGACAAATTATGTCTCGCATAGTGAAAACCTTTCTGAGGCATTATACGAGAAGCAAAAAATGAAAAAGAAAAAGAAAGAAAAGGATGCATCTCCTAGTGAAAACCTTTCTAAGGCACTAGAGAGAGGAGATTTGGATCCATAAATATCTGACAATCTACACAAGCCTCCAACATCATTTCAAGATAATGACACTTCTAAGTTGTTGGTAGAAGAGATAAAAACCATTAACATTGGAACTGAAGACCAACCAAAATTGTTACAACTAGGTGCTAGTTTATCAGAAACCGAAATCAAAGCCTTCACAACACTTCTAACCGAGTTTCAGGATGTATTTTCTTGGTCTTATAAAGATATGTCTCGGTATTGATCCTTCTCTTGTGGTTCATCACCTTGTGGTGCACCCAGATGCTAAAGCTGTCAAATAGAAACTATGTAAAATGCATCCCAAGGTTGCATTTCTTGTTAAGGCCGAACTATAAAAATTATTGGATGTAGGCTTCATACGGTGCATTGATTACTCAGAGTGGATATCTAATATGGTACCGTTACGAAGAAGACCCTCAAAATTCATATTTGTATAGATTTTCATGATATTAACAAGGCATGTCCTAAGGAAGATTTCCCTTTGCCTAATATTGACATGATTGTCGATTCTACTATGGGACCATGAGATGTTATCCCTTATGGATGGATTTTTCAAGCATAACCAAATTCAAATTTCTTAATAATACCAACATAAAACAACTTTTACAATCCCATGAGGGACATTTTGTTACAAGGTCATGCCTTTTGGCCTTAAAAATGTTGGTGTAACTTATCAACGTGCCATGACTGTTATTTTCCATGACCTTCTTCACGACATAATGGAAGATTATGTCGATGATATTCTTGCTAAATCAAAGACTAGGGTGGATCATCCATCAGTTCTTAGGTGTATATTTGAGTGATTAAGGGAGTAAAAGGTTCACCTTAATCCAAAAAAATGTGTCTTTGGTGTCATTTCAAGGAAAATTATGGGATTCATTGTCTCACGAAGAGGAATTGAAGTGGACCCTACCAAGGTCAAAGCTATAATAGATATGCCACCTCCTTAGAACCTTTGATAATTAAGGGGCCTATAATAAAAAGTATAGTATATTCGTCACTTAGTCTCCTAATTGGCAGATAAGTGCCATCATTTCAACCAGTTGCTTAAAAAGGACGTCCAGTTTAAATGGACACAAGACTATCAAGATGCCTTTGCAAAATTGAAAGAATACTTGACATCTCCACCAATACTCATGCCATATATATAGGATAAACCTGTGTTGTTGTATACATCTACAACAGAACATGCCATTGGGGTATTATTGGTGTAACATAATGATAATGGTTGGAAAAAGCTATGTGTATTAGTTGAGTAGAACTCTCCTTGAACATGAGACCAAGTACTCGCAGGTTGAAAAGGCTTGTTTATCAGTTGCTTATACTTTTGAAAGCTGCGACACTATCTCCTAAATCATACCACTAAGCTAATTTCACAGTTAATCCTCTTAAGTACCTAATTTCGAGACCATTCATAACAGGATGCATGTCTAGCTGGATTGTGCTACTTAGTGAATTTGACATTGAAATTGTCAATCAAAAGGCTATCAAAGGTCAAGCATTGGCAGATCAATTGGCCATAGCACCATTACCAGGTTCACAACCGCTAAATTTTGAATTTCTAGATGAAGACTTGTTGTACATAGAAGCAACACCCTTATGGACATTATTATTTGATGGATCTTGCAATATCCATGGTTCTGGAGCAGAATTGTCTTGTGTACCTTGAATGGAGACCTCATACCTAAATCTTATCATATCAACTTCCCTTACAAAAATAACATAGCAGAGTATGAAGCACTAATAGCAGGCTTAGGCTTTGCTATCTCATGGTGCCTGCAAGAATTGACAGTTCTTGGTGATTCTCTTCTAGTCATTAATCAAGTTAATAGAGAATATTAGGTAAAATATGAAAAGCTCTTACCTTATAAAAGAATGGTTGATATCCTTAGAGGGTATTTTTGGATTATCAATTTTGAAAAATTCCTCACGTACAAAACAAAGCAGTGGATGCCATGACAACTATTGCTTCCCTTATTTCATTCGACACTAATCAAACTCACAACGAGTTCCTTGTTGAACATCTTTTGGTGCCCGCATACAAATTGCACGGAGTCCACCATGGTTTGTGAGATTGTTGGTCCTGATCATCCTTGGTACCACGATATATACACCTTCATTCAAACTAAAGCCTATCCTCCTAATTTTAATTCAGCTAATAAAAGAGCCTTAGCACAACATGCTTCGCGCTACACCCTTCTTGTTGACACCTTGTATCGAAGAGGCTATGATGGGAATCTCTTAAGATGTCTCAATCAAGATGAAGCTAATCAGACACTAGCTGAAGTACATTCGGTATTTGCGGTGCCCATACCAGTGGAATAGTCCTTACAAAGAAGATTTTATGCATTGGATACTACTGGCCCACAATGGAGGAAGATGCATGTAACTTTGTGAAGAAATGTCAGGCTTGCCAAAAACATGGTAATCTCATTCATGCACCATCCCAAGCCTTATAGCCTATTACTTCACCTTGGCCTTTTTCAAAATGGGGACTTGATTTAATTGGAAAAATAAAGCCCACATCTTCCGATGGCCACACTTTTATTATAACTCGCCACTGAGTATTTCACCAAGTGGGTTGAGGCTATGCCTCTTACTAATGTTACTAGGTGCAATATTTCTAAATTCATCTTCAACCATATTATCTGTCATTTTGGCATCCCCACTACTATTGTCACTGACAATGGTGGTTCTTTCAAAAATAAGGATCTCAAGGCCCTAGCTAAGAAATATAATATCCACCTAAAATGGGCTACACCCTATTATCCACAATGCAATGGCCAATCCGAAGCATCAAATAAGACTATCAAGTCTATTATGGAAAAGACTGTCAATAAACACAAATGTAATTGGCATACGCAGTTATATCCTACCCTCTGGGCCTACCGCACTTCCTTCCGTACACCTACAAGAGCTACTCCTTTTTCCCTAGTATATGGATCTGAATCCATATTACCTATCGAAGTTGAGCTTCCTTCACTTCATGTATCCCTCCAACATCTCATTCATGAAGAGGATTACCATGTTGCATGCCTTGTAGAGATGGAATTACTAGACGAGAGACGGCTTCGCACCTTAGACCATATGCAGGTATATTAGAATAAACTGCACGTAATTATAATCACAAGATAAAACCTCGATAGTTTGAAATCAGTGATTTGGTCCTAAAGGAAAATCAAAAGAACACAAAAAAACCATGAGAAAAATAGGGCAAATTTGAGCCTAATTGGTTGGGTCCTTATGTTATAACTGCTAAATTTGGATTTGGTGCATACAAACTATCTATCGAGGATGGCAAAGAGTTGAAGGAGCCTATGAATGCCATTCATCTGAAGAAGTTCTACTCTTGAGTCTTTGAAGAGTAACCCTGTATTGGGGGCATGTTAGTGCATCCACCTATTTTGTCATTTCACTTTGTTTCCCGCTTATAAATTTTCACCTCGTTGTGTGTTGCATGTTCTCCTTGGCAGGTTGTCATGCCCATTGTCTACCACCATTGTTCACCTTCCATTTAGCATGTTGGTTTTGACTTGGGAATTTCCTTTCCCTCTTCTTTGGTGTGTGGTTCAAAATAAAAACCAAAAACATTCAAAAAATGTCTCAAAAAAACTACAAAAACAATATAAAATTGTTCAAAATCCCAAAAACAATATAAAATTGTTTAGATAAAAATGAAACATGCAATCACCATTTCGTTCACCATTTTCTTCACTTGATTGTTCCCAATCATATTTTCCAATCAATCAAACCACTCTTTGTAATGTAACTTTGCATAGGGACATCACTTGGCTTTGGATTTCTCTTGGGGGAAACTTGACATCTGTATATATTCGCTTCTTTATTATAATTTGTTACATTAGTGTGTTTTTGTTCACTAGCTTGTTTGCTTGTTTAACATTTGTACATATGGAATTTTGTATTGTCTATTCTTAGCTTAGTTTCTTATGTGTGATAGTTTGAATAACTAATACTCTGTGTATCTAGAATGCGCTTATGGACCAATTGCAAGAAATTTATTCACATCCTAGTTCACATATAACTTTGGTGTGGTTCTTTCCTATTCATATTGGGTTTATTTTTGTTACTTCTTTTATATCTTTTTGTCATTTGCATGTGTTGTGTTTTCCTCCTGGTTTATTTAAGCCATGGAATTTATTCATTTTTTTGTTTGCATTTGTATTTCCAAACTTGTGAAAATCCAAAAATCAAATATTTCAAAATCCAAAAAAATAAAATAAAAAAATCACAAAAATTCGAACAAACATTCACTTCTCACAGAAATCATACAATTGGAAAACCCTTGAAGTAAATCATTCAACATTTCAATACAATCTTGATAAACGTCATACTTTTATCTATTACTCTAGTGCTTGTGCCAATATTACAACTATCACTTTCTTCCCTTTGCATGATATGCTAACTCTGCTTGGGGCAAGTCACACAAATTGTTTTTCCTTCGTGATATAACTTCACCTGGGGCAATTTCAACTTTGATCATTTACACAATAGATTCAACAAGAGTGTCATAAGGAGTTGCTTTAACTCCGCTCTTCCAGTTTGATCCTATTCCCATTTGGGAGCATTTGTATCTACTTAATCATCATTGTGGCATGCATTATGGGCATAGCTGATTATCTTCTTTTTTGAATTTGTGTTACATTGTTGATGTTTACTCTTTTTGGACCACTTATAAGTAGTGTGATTACATCTTGGTTCCTTTATAACCCTGATGCCGACACCTACTTTGTATATTGGGTTTTTTTTTCCTTTTTATCTTTTCTTTGTTGTGTGTGTTTGTTTACGTGCATCTGGGTTAACCATCTTGATTCTTTCATAATCATGGTGAAAACTCTATTGTGCAACAACAAAAATAAGGTTGCTCTAAAAATTACTCTCCAAATAATGCTCATGCTATGAACACAATCCTTTCCCATCCTTTTTCTAATCCCTTATTTTCTTCCTATCAAGTGGTTGTCCACCACCTTGCTGCATCATCCACCCACTTGAGGGGGCATTCCTCTACCATTTTGATTCCTGGGGCATCCCAATGCTTCACAATTTTCTCGCTCACCGATCTGCATGCGTCTACTATCTTTAAAGCACTATTACTCTGTAATAACACTTTAAAGAGGGGAAAAATGTAGACACCCCAAATTTACATTCATGTTTCCACTTGTTCCCAATATTATGCTAATACACCTTGTTATTCACCCATTTGCAATTAATTAATTAAATTGATTAATTGATGCACAATATACCCATTTGGATTAATTAAATTAATCCCATGTACCCTTTGTACCCCTTTGGCTAAATTAATTATTATTTATTAATTAAATAATTAATTAATTAAGTGTGTGCACATCCTAGTCATCTACCACTTGATCAAACTCCACTTTGACTCCACTTTGACTACCCTAGTTAACTACACTTCTAGAATCCTAGAAAGGTGGGGGCAATTAAAATGCACGTACAACCACCTTTCTAGATGTAGCTTTTTGTAATTAATTTCATTATTGCCCCGACACTATCAACAATCGCCCATAATGTTATTTTTAGCATGTTCATTTATCCATGTAACCAATTCCAACTACCTTTTGTTTCTATAAATTACAAGCTTACCTTCCTTCCAATCCCTCTTGAATTTGAAGCACAAAACTATGTTAAAATTATTGTGTCTCAGAAAATTTTCCTTCAAAGCTTAAGAGCACTCAAGAGCACCCACAAAAGACTAGGAATAATTATGTAGCTGGTCATGTGGGGAATAAAATGCTACCATCTGGGAGTAAAAATACATGCAATTGACCGAATGTAGGAATGAACTAGACATTAATGGAAGCAATACAAAGTTTGTTCAACTACTAGTTTAATGAGGTATGACACCCATGACTTTCTGTTTAAGAAAAGTACCAAATTTATATGGCTTCCCTTACCTATTTAATGAAATCTATCAGTTGGTGAGGCAATTTTGAGGCTCTTCTCTCTATATATTATAAAATTTTCCTCATTTTGAGGAGAGACATTCTGAGAATGTAAAGGAACTCTATCAAAATTGTTCCAGAGTTGTTGTGAGTTACATGCCTCGAATTTGGGAATTTTGTAAAGGATTGTTTCCTTGTTCCTATATTGTAATGGACTCGCATCATTTAAGCAATAAAATCGGTGTTTTGTGTCTTTTCTTACCCTATCTCGAGTGTATTTCATTTATTTCCTTTTATTATATTTATAGGTATATTGTGCATATTTCTATCTCCTTATAGGACCCAAATTTGTTTTACCCTCAAGATGGAGGTGTGAATATTATTTCAAACCGTGGAACTTTTTTCTACCCTCTCCCACTTTGTTCGCCCCCATTTTCACTCACTTAGAATATCTCCACCCCCTTGTTCTTGGTGCTATCACCTCCTTTAGTTTAGGAATTTGATTTTATGCATCTCTCTCTTCCCTGGTCCCTTGGAATTCTAGGTTAGTGTCAGAATAGTTGCATTTCCTTTTAGGAGTAGATTTTAGCATTAGGAATAGGTAGAGGAACCAACCTTATTTGGAGGTTTTTCTCAATTGCAAGGGTCCCACACCTTGAGATAATCCCATGTTATAAATTTCACTAATTTCTTAGACAACTCACTTGCAAGAATTCAGAGGGTGCTGTAATTTTACACTAACAATGAATTGTACCAACTTCTCACACCTCATCAGGCACAAAAACAAGCATAAATGGGATAGTTTCAACTACAAATTCCACCGTATGAATTTATAAACCCTATAGGATATCTTTCCCATGCTTATACCATCAAGTATGACTTGTCGAGCCTCTAAACCAATCATGCCAACCTTGTCCATGCTTCCACTGGACTCCTGCCTCAAAAACTAGGCCTGTAGCACACTAAAAGAACCTGAAAACATCTTGAATGCTCAATACATCACTGATAAGACACTACCAATCAACCTTCATGCCTTTAAATGAGCTTCACCTCACCACTCACTACTTTTCCATCAATGCCACTTGACATCAATGATAACACCAATGACCAAGGTTCAACAATCTCCCCTTTTTCATTAATGGCAACACATTTAGAAACCTTTGATGGAAAACACAATCTCACATCATCATTCCTAGTTTTTGACATAATTCTCTTCCCCTTTGACATCTATGACAAAGGGTTACTAGCCACTTGACATGAAACGATGACAACTAAAGACAAGGAGTCATGAGTAGATCAACTTACCTATCCAAAAACTCCCCCTTAGATGGTGTTTCTTCTTTCGACCTTTACTTGACTAAGCCAAGCCCCCTTGAACATTATCACTCTTCTCTTCACTCCTCTTGAGTTTGTGCAACCACTTATCTTGTTAGAAACATAGAAATGAATTTTTGAACATCTAAACAACATTAATGAGCACTCTATATCGCTTATTAAACCTTCCTCCTATGAAGGTTTGGTATTTTAAACATCTTGACCACTTCAATGTTTATCAGTATCATTATTGTTTCACACAAGTCAACATAACAACATTACACTTATCCATAGTCATTAGAATGTATTAAATGCCATCAAGATGGCTTACATTCCCTGTAGGATGTCATTTAGGAGTAAGAATAATCTGTTTTAAGTCAAAAAGACACACCTTTGTTTCATTTAAGATGACATCTTCTTCTAGATCATATAGAGATAGGTGAGAGAAAAATATCATGGCAAGGGTGGATCATTCAGACTTCACCAACCCGTAGCTTCAAGGCTTACCATTCAAATTATCAATATTCTTTCAACATCATATATGACTATGGGGAACAAGAAACTATCCCGAATTTTCTTTCAACTTTATGGATTAACATCACTAAGAACTTATGATTCATCTAGATCATTTTCTTACACAATACATAGCTATTTTAGAGGCATGATTTAACAAGACTTAGAACCCATACACAAACTTCCTTTAAGAATTTAGTATTTTTAGTACAATCATTACAGTCTTCATCTGCTTTGATATCTCATTAGTGAGCATACTACCCTGCAAATTTTAATAGCTCACTTCAAATACCTCTATTTTGATAAATCACTTTAAATACCTCCGATATACCTTGCATTCACTGATTTGATACACCTCTATTTTGATAGCTCATTTAAGACCTATTATGCCCTTAGACATCTTCCATAAAGTTGTAATACATCTATTTCACTTCACACATTCCTTGGAGCCTTGGATCTAAAAACTTCATACAATTTCTTAGGTCATCAAAAACTTGACAAAAACCCTTGAGAGCTTATTAGAAGCATTTCATACATCTCAATTACATCTAGAACCTCCATTGTCAAATCATAACTCTATCAAAAATATCAAGAAGATTAGGAGTTTTAATGATATGAAATCACTTGATTCTCAAGAACATGATGTTTCGATGATTAGTAAAAAATTTTAGACTTCAAATCCACCATTTGCACTTTCAAATTCATCATTCCTTCTTACAACTGCTAGAAAGCACCTTGAACCCAGTTTTAGATGAGAACCACAAAAATGCACATATTTTTAATTTTCAAGTTCTCACGTGTTTGATACAAGAACTGTATCAAAATCCTCCTAGATCCCGAGTCTAAAATTTCTTGAAAGAAAACCATAAGACCATTTTCATGTAAGAAAACATCTCATAGTTGACATTATCTATTGTCAAGAAGACTACCATAGATCTTCTGCATGGTGATTTTCTTAAGTTATCATCATTGATGACAACTCCCATCTTCAGACCTTCTAAATGAATTTGATACATCTTTTAAAAACTTGAAAAAACAAAAAGACACACAACTTACTATACACATCTAGAAAAATCAAGATAATAAAAAAAGGCTTCCTAAGAAGAATATATCCTTTTAAAAATCTTAACCATCTCCAACACATTTCTGAAGTATTTTCATAGTTTCACCCACATCACACAAACTTGGAAACACTTGACTCATGCACTTGAAGCTCATGATTGACTCATGACACACCATTTGAATATTTAAGACTTCACAGATCCACAAATTTTACAATAGAACTAGTTACAAATTTTGACAACAAAATATGCTTTGCGCAAAAATATATGACAAAAATATACTTTACACAAAAATATACTTCAGATATATAACTTCTCAAAACTCAACTTTTGCAAAGCAACAACCTTGGGAGATATGACTCAATACATTTTTAAAATTGCCAGCATGAAAGAGTCTAACATAAGTCCTTAACACCTATTGACTATTTTTTTGAGACCACTTAAAAGACATTAAAGAGTTTCAACATATACACAAATTTCAACATGGAACAAGACAAACAATTTGAACCTGAAATACCTTTACAATTTGATAAATGTAGTAATCAACCTTATCTTGTGCTTCCTTTAGCTAGTGTACAACTTCTAGAAGCCTAGAGAAGGTATACCATAAGTCATGTATCATCTTAAAACAATAAGAAGTCATCAAAAAAACTTGATGACTCAATATTTTCTTTTCTTTTCCTCAAGACCTTGTTAATATTCTTAGCTGCATTCTTTGGTGTGACAATCACATCACTTAAGCTTTCATATTTTTCTTGAGTACCTGATAAGCACACATGATACAAATTATACACCTACTCCAACATTGCTTGAGGAAGAATTTCTTCATTCTTTACACTCGAAATTGTCTTCCTTATTCTTACATTTTGCATCACCTACCATTTGTAATTTCTTCTCCTATGACTGCCTTAGACTATGGTGTCCCTTCGACATTTTTCCTTTTATCTTCTTATCATCCTCTACTTCCTCAACTTCTGATTTTTCTTCCTTGACCTTGCATATCCATTTTTATTTCTTCTTCTCAGCATCTCTCTCAACCATGGCTGACTTGGTCTTACTTTTAGAGTTTGTATTTTCTTTGAATATCATTTTGTCTTGTCTCTAGAATACATTCAAATTATAGCTAAATCTAGGTGGTTTATAAAATGTTTAGAAAAATTCCCTAGCTCATGGAAGTTAAAGCAAACAACCTGATTCTTGTCCCAAAACTGACTTACTTGATCTTCTAGACAATACTTGGCTATGTGACCTTTTCCTTTGCAATTAAAACACACTATGTTATTTTCATAGACAATCCTACAATATCTTCATGGATATTTTTCATCTACCTTTCACATGCAATCTCTAGCTCTATGTCTAAAGATGTTGCACAAAAAGAAAACTCCATGAAACTTACCTGATAATATCCTTACAACTAGTTGCCTAAAGATTCTCTTGTGCTATTTTTTGTCATTCTTAGGTTGAGAACATCCTTGATAAGAAGTATGACTTGATTCAACTCTCAAATCCTTTTTCTTTGTTTGTTCCAGCTCCTCTTTTAGGATATTTACTTCTACATTTAACTTTTCACATTCTTCACTCTTGGCTTGAATAACTGCTTGACATGTCTCATGCTCTGCTTCACTAGAATGTCCTTGTTTTCTTTGCAGGTTTTCAAGCTGATTAGTAACCTATGCCAACTCATTATTTATGGTCTTTAATTCCTCTTCAAATTTAAGGCAAACATTTTCTTTATCTTTCAAAGCCTTTGACACTTTCTCAACAAATGAGGCCATTTCATTTAGTTATTGACCATGGTTAACTTCCTTAAGCTTGATTTCTTCCTTTAACTCATTTATAAGAGCTTGAGAAATTTCATACCTCTTCTTCAACACTAAATTTGCTGATGTACCCATACTTGTGTCTTCAAGATCACCTCCAAGTTGTTAGGCTTGATTCAGAGGACTAAACTATGGTACCAAATACCTATTTATGATGTCGGTTGAGGGTTGTGCATGTGTTCTGATTTCCGATCAAAGTTGATTGTGAGAACTCCCTTTTGGGTAGGATGAACTACCCGTAAATGTAAAAACTACAACCATATAGAGTTAAATAAGACAATGAGTGGATTGCCTAGTGGGAGCTAGATCCGGGAAGCGTGATGCTTCCTGAACAGATGTCAATCCACTTTTATATAACAATATTAATGCTATTCAAATCATACATGAAGTAAATATCCTATTAAAATTGAAACGATTTAGGTATCTCACACAAAACAATAAGAAATATCAATAAAAGATGATTGAGGTCAAAATGGGTCGTGTGATTAACAGTGTTGTTACAGTGTAGTGTCCGGTACAGCTCTAGGTAAGGTCTGGTAAAGATTATAAAGGGTTATAGGCTATTGGGAAGTGGGTATTAGCTTGTTGGTCTGAGGTATATTGCTAGACATATCAACCATGTCGATTGTGTGACCGATGCCGGTTAGGCAGAATGATCGACGTTAGTTGGCTAACCGGCATCGGTAGGGAAATTAGTAAAAAGGACTTAAAACTTGTTTTTCGACTCTCTGTGATTGCACAAAGGTTGGAAATGGTGAGGGTAAGGTCATAAAATGGCCTTGGAGGCTCAAAGATGATTAAAAGAGGATAAAAATAGGTGAAAGGGTCATGTATGGTAGGGTGATAGGTTGGTAGGAGGAGGGGAGTGTATGGATGTGGAGAAAGATAAATTACTTGAGATGAATAATAAATCTTACTAGAATAAAAATAAATAAATGAAGAGATGTTAGGTACTTACTAAAGAGTAGGTTTAGAGAATGTAGGTGATGAGGATGGTGATGGCAGAGATCCGAGAGAGAAGAGATGTTGTGTTAGTGCCATAGTAGTTCAAACCTCCATGCTTCTCTGTGTGAATCCATGATCGTGAAGAAGATGATGAATGCCAATGGTTGTTGGTAGTGCTCCCGTATATTTTCCTTTTCTTGAGTGCTTTAGAAATTTTGAGTGCTCCAAGTCTCTATTCGTATGAGATCCTGAATCGAATGACCAACCTAGGCAAAGGATTTTGGAAATGTATTTAACCTAACTGATGACGGTTAGGTGACTAGTCGGTTGAGATATAACCAACGTCGGTCAAGGTGAGAATATCTAGGTTGGCCAAAAATAGCCTAATTGTTGCTATTTTTGGCGTGGTCTCCAATATTCATTTGAGTCTTGAGTGATAGATCATGGAAGGATGAGTAAGATTCCTTTTAGGTTTTTAATAGAGTTAAGTCTAGGTTTAGACTAAGTCCTAGTTGGTTAGGATAGGTTTAGACTTGGTCTTAGGTCATTAATGAGGTTTGAGTGGGTCATTTGAGTGAGGTGGCTAGGTGAGGTGGTTAAGTGAGGATATTAATTAATTTAATTAAGATAATTAATTCAATTAACATGTGCACTAGGGGATATGAATGGGTAGGATATGGTTAATTTAATTGATGGGGTTTTAATGGAATTATGACCCAATTTTGGTGTCTACATTTTCCCCTTTTTTTGCATGTGCTTGTATTTGTAAGTGACGCTAACAAAAATAGGAAGTGGTTGCCCCAAATATAAGTGGGAGTGAGGTTTCCCCAAGTATGGGTGGAGGTGATCCCCCTCAAACCAGGAGTTGATGAGGTGTGAGACAAAATCGGTGAGTGGTTTGATAAATGGGTAAGTGATGAAAGTGAAGGTAGGTGAGTTGTAGGTAAGGGTATGGGCACTTTGGGTAATGGGTAAGGGTCAAATTGGGTAATGGGTAATGGGTCATATCGGGTAATGGGTAATGATAATCAAACACACACACACATGTATAGATTGTGACACGGTACATCAGTTGAAGAGTGTGAAAACTCTACATCATCCAAGGTCGATAGGTTTATCCAAACAAGGTTGAAGTGATTCAGGTATCTAGGGTACAAGATATGGTCCAAAACACAACTTAGGTTAGGTGCAGAACGTTTAGGTATGATCTCGATACACCAAAGGTTTGGTCAAGATAAAAACACGACAATAATAGGAAAGGTAAGGTCATTAGGCTAAAACAACACAGGTAACAACATCACAAGGTATAACGAGTACACAAGTTCAAAGGTCACAAAAATTGGTTTAGGTTAAGATATATAGGTCATGCACACGGGTAAGGCCGAGGTATAGGTAAAATAACAAGTCCCTAAATGCAATTAAGGAAATGTATGGGTAATTTAGGCTTGTGGGTAGGGTGTAATAAGTGTTGGTAAGGCCAAAAGGTATGTGGTAGTAATGAGTTTAGGTCAAAATGGGAAAATGTAGATGAAATAGTATTAGCAGTGACCGATGCCGGTTATAAGGTTACCGACGTCGGTTTGGTATGACCGACGCTCGGTCATGTCGGGTTAGGGTTATAAAGTTGAAATTTCATATTTTACGTAAATCATTGTTGTCTTTTGAATTTGAGAAAATGACATAGCTGAGTGACTTGTGCATTTTTCTTGAGGAAAAGACAAGGCATTATACCTGGCTGAGGTGGAGGTTACTAAGTGGTGAGAGGAGCCAGGTAGATGGGTCCATGAGAGTGGTTGGAGACGTGTGATTGGTGGAGGGATTTGAGGTAGATTTCAACATGGTAGAGGTGGGAGAAGGTTTGGCTAGACCACCGGCACAACGGAAACATGTGCCACCACGTAGGTGACACCATGATGAGGTAAGGGGTTTTCTAACTTGTTATTTGCTAAAAATTTGGTGAAAAATGAAGAAATTGGGGTGGGGGTTTTTCATTTTGAAATGTGGGTTAAAAGTGGGTAAAAATGAAGGGAATGAGGAGTGGGAAGGTCACAAATAGGTGAAATAGGTTTGGGAATTAAGTTGGGATAGGGTGGGATGGGTAGATTAGGGTTTTAGGTAAGTTTTTGTCAATTTTTGAAAATGGGGGGATAGGTTTTTGGTTTTTGATCATGACAGAGACCGACGTTAGTCAAGGTTTGGCTGATGTTGGTTGGCATTTTCCACATTCAGTCAAGGCTTAGGCTTAGGTGACTAACATCGGTAAATAAGGACCAATGATGGTCAAGTAGACCGACGGTCAGCTTGAGGAGAAGATAGGTAAAAGAAAGGGATATATAGGGGGGAAAATAGGCACGAAGGTGTAAATGAAGGTTGAAGTAGAGGAAGTAGGGTAACATGTTATGTCGAATGTGGGGTGGGGAAGTAGGTGAATTGAACTAGAATAGGAGAGGATGGTAAGGAGCAATGGGTGTAAAATTGGGTTGGTAAAAGGGGGTAGTTGGTAGGGTTGTTGTGTGGGTATGGTGTAATAGGTAATAGGTGTGTTGGGTAATAGGTATGGTGTATAATAGGTAAGTCGGGTAATGGGTGTGTTGATATGGGAAAGTCTTGAACAATGTCTTGTTTGGATGATGCAGGTAAGAGACCAGCTCCGATGCGTGACAAGAGTACCACCTCTATTGGTAGTAGATGCGGTCGAGTGTGACTACGGAGGAGTGGGAGCATATGATGGATGTTGGACTGATTAGGATCCGATGTTATAGGCATATAGCTTGAGATCCTAGCTTGATGGTCACACTCATCGATAGATGGGATTCAATGACCAACATGTTTCATTTACCGATGGGTGAGATGACTATCACCCTAGAGGATGTATACAAGATCCTACGGCTACTGATTGTTGGGGAGCTAGTGTATTATATTTCTTTAGAGGCATCAGTGGAGTCGATAATGGCTATATTTGGGGAGGTGATGGGCAGATGAGGTACCATAACAAGCTGAGCTTAGACCGAGCTATGGAGACATGTATGTGACCCATCCTTAGAGACGAGGTGAGGTTAGTCATTTTGATGATGGAGGTGGTATGTTGTTTCACCTTACCAGATGTTGAGGGTGGGAGATTCCCACAAGCATTGATGGGAGTGCTCCAAGATATGATGGAGGAGTGGATATATTTTTCCTAGGCACCAACATTCCTAGTGCAACTATACAAGGAGTTATGGGCTTATGGGAGATTGCATGGTTTAGCTTGTGTTGTACCTTTCTACTACACTACTAGGGGCATACAAGCACATCATATGTGTACATCTAGTTGGTTTTCCCTAACATGATTGGTTCGGGGGCCGGGTCAATTTTGTTGATAAAGACGGTGGGGTACTAGTTGGGGTAACACAGAGTGGCTAGGGCCACATGTGATGTTTTGTATTACAGATGGTTATTGGAGGGGCTTTCAGGGGTTGATATTGTGTGGAGACCCTATATTGGCTATCCATCCTATAAAGGCATGGTAGAGGAGCTAGAGGAGCTACAGTTGGAGAGGTGGATACAAGGGTGGCATGCTGATGAGCACAAGTTGATACCCATGGATAAGGTTAGATGACAATTTGGTCTGCCATAGGATGTACCCCCACCTTTCCCATAATATAGAGAGATGACATGGAGAGACCTATGTCTCCACCATGACCGAGTGTGCCTACAGGGAGGAGGAGGAATAACCAATGGATAGGTAGATTGATGATGTTGGGGTCACCGATAGATATAGGTAGTGGTGGGTGGCACAACTATGGGTGGCACCACCGAGGCCAAGGTAGCCAAACTTAGCCACCATCACAATGTAGAGGGATACCTTACAGGGCATTGGTGGCTACCCTTCAGACCTAAAATACAACTTTATAGGGGTTAGATTACCTAGTCGAGGCACATGTTTCCATTTTATAGCTCAGTGTCAGCCTTATAGCACATGTAACATAGGGACCGGCACCCATACAGGTGGATATGGAGATGGGGGGCATGTATTCACCTTACAGTGCAAGGTAATAGGTTTTATAGGGCCATTTGGCCACTACACAAGCTCAAGTCAGTTGTGGCCTTATAGGCCCAGGTTACAAGCAGCAAGCACCTCCATAGACTCAAGGACAAGGTCCCACACTACAAGAGCTACACTATGGGGGACAAGGTCCCATGGTACAGGAGGAGGACAAGGCTCATAGGTATAGGGTTCGAGGCCAACATTAGCAGGTCAGAGCTCAAAGGTTACTTGTGAGACCTATGGCACCACCTCAGATGATGTTGATGGCAAGGTTCAGGGATGCCCTGAATGAGGCACAGTATTACTAGGATCATCTTGATGACTTCGGGATAGATGTCCCTCCTATGCTAAGTACAAGGCATAATAGGCAAATGAGTGAGAGGACTAGATCCCACACTCATAGTTTGAGAGCAATAGGGGCCAAATGAGCCCAAAGGTAGGGTCAGGGCGAGGCTATGAGTTCATGGAGGTTAGTCCTATGTGAGGGGAAGACAAAGATTAGACCAATACCCATGCTAGGTGGAGAGATGTAGGTCATCGGATGGAGGAGAGGAGGAGGAGATAGATGAGACATGTATGGATATCATGGTGATGACGATTAGTCATTTGATATGATCGGTGTATTGATTTTTGATATACCACTTGATATGATAGTGAGGATGATTTTTGAGATTTTGATTTTATACCAGCCTGCATGCCAAAGATAGTGAGGATGTATATGAGAGTTTTGAGATACTAAGTATTTATTTGTATCGGTGTACATTTGTATTGATACACAAACATTTCTCATTGTTATAGATGATGATATTTATGGTATGGATGATGTACTTGCATTTTAATTTTCATTGTTATTGTGTATGTGATGGAAACTAGGTGAATTAGGCATGATTGAGTTAAGGTCATGTAGGCATGATGGAGTCAGGTATAGGCGTGTTTGAGTTAGGTCAGTTAGGCATGGAGTTAGGTATAGGCATGGTTGAGTTAGGTCAGTTAGGCATGGTTGTTGTAGGTTTTTAGGTAATTTAGGCAAGGTCAAGAGTAGGCATGGTGGAGTTAGGTTTTTGGTTTTGATTTAATTTCCAAGTTATTGGTAACATGAAAAAATAAATGATGATGAATATGTATGGTATGATGTTGTAAGAAATAGGTAAGTATACATGTTTATATACTTGTATGTTTGTTTAATTTCCAAGTAATGTAGAAGATGGAAACTAACTAATGGTAGAATGTAAATAAAAAAGTGGGGGAAAATTAGTTAGGGTAAAGAATGGCTAAGCTAACCTCCAAGGGCCTCATGCCCTCAGAGTGCTACCTACATAGCCCCGACGAAAAGGGGCCTCAGGCCGATGTAGTTCTCCCATAAGCTAGGGAATAATATGATGAGGTAGAGGAATGGGTTGGTAGGTTTTAGGCATGGTTGAGTCTAGGTCTTTAGGTAGGTATGGTTGAGTTTAGGTCACTTAGGCATGATTGAGTCTAGGTCATGAAGGCAGGGGTGAATTGAGGTCATTATAGGCGTGAAATAAAAAGGTGAAGGGTAGAGGTGACCAAAAGAGCTTAGTCCTATATATGATAAGAACCAAACAGTAATGATACCTAAGATGGGAAGAATAAGAGGTGACCAAAAGGCATGCATAATTGACTAAGAAAGAAAGTCACATCATGAAATGTCACATTTGTGGCACATCCTCGAAGATGGGCTTAGGGTGAAAAAGGTGATAATGAGGTAAGAATAAAGGCATAACCTTTGTGATCATGCCTATTCTAAGAGACCCAAGATCAAGTAGGATATGATTATGAAAAAGTTAATCATTTTTTTTTTTTTCATGTCCCTTTGATAGATTGATCGATGTGAAATTCCTATGTGGGAAAAGGCCTTGATGTCTTCATGAAGTGAAAGCTTCTAAATATTTTTTTAGTTTTGCAAAATAGTCTTCTTTTATGATAGATAAGCATATGCAAATATTAGCCTTCGAGAGACCCATTTATATCACAATAGAGAGAGAAGTCCATGAGTCATTTTTTTAAAGTTTGACCAAGGAGTTCCCATTTTATTTTTGAAATTGTTTTCTTTTGTTTTTAAGTCATGGACAAGACTATAGATCAAAAATAGGCTCTTGTTTTTTAAGAAGTCTATGTGGGTTAAGTAGATAGAGAGGTTTTAAGTGATGAATGACCATGGGATTCCATCTTGAAAAAGATGAAAAGTATCCATGAGAATCATGCCATGAGTAGAGCCGTGGTACTCATATTGAAGATAAGGTTGAAAAGTAACAAGTAATCACATGATTCTTGTTTTAGTCATTGATCCTTAAAATAGGTAAAATGGAAGGTGAATGGTGCTCAAGGGATGAGTGTTTGAACTAGATAGAATGTGAAATAGGAATGGTTTTAACAATAGAATGGTCAAAGATGCAAAGCATTGAAGGGCTCAGGTTCAGGTTTACCTTTAAGTGAAGACAAATGATAAGCACCTGATCCATAGGTATGAGTAACAATATAGGGTCCAAGCCAATTAGGAGCAAATTTTCCCCGTTTACTTTTTTCTTCTTTTGTTACATGTTGATTTTCCTTCAGGACGAGGTCACGACTTGGAAGGTTCATTCATGGACATGTTTATCATAGGCACGTTTATATACATTTTTGGTAGATTTGGAGGTGGTCAAGAGCATTGAGATGACGTTCATCTAATAACTCAAGTTATGCCAAATGGTCTTGGTGAAAGTCATCATCATTGAGAATCTCTTTAAGTGAGATATGAAGAGATAGAATCTGGAATTCAAGAGGTAGAACAACCTCTATACCATAGACCAGAGAGAAAGGTGTGGCAAATTTGATGTATAAATACTAGTGTGATAATCCCATAAGGCAAAAGGAATGTGCATATGCCAATCCTTTCTAGTATCATCCAAAAATTTCATAATAATTTTGTTCAAAGTTTTATTGGTTGATTCATCTTGGCCATTTGTTTTAGGGTAGTAAGGTGAAGAAAAACTAAGTTGAATGCCAAAGGCATCACAAAGCTTCCATAGAGTTTTGTTTTTGAATTGTTTTCCATTATCAGTGATGAGACATGAGGTAACACCAAAGTGAAAAATGATGTGATGATTGATGAATTCACATATTTTCTTGGCTTTTGTTGAAATAAGAGGTATGGACTTCTACCCATTTAGTGTAGTATTCAATAGCGGTAATAATCCATTGATGGTGTTGTGAAGAATGGGGATTGATTTCTCCAACAAGATCCAAACCCCATTAAGAGAAAGGCCAAAGGTCTCATGTGACTTGTAAGGCATGACTAGGCATGTGATGAAGATTATCATGTTGCTGGCACTTCACACAACGTTTGACATAATCAAAAAATCATGGTTTAAGGTTGGATAATAATAACCTAGGCAGTAGAATGCATTTAGTGACAACTAAACCACTAAAGTGACCTCCAAAATTCCATCGTGAACTTCCTTGATGGTGTAAGGAAATTCAAAACTGGTAAGGCATCATAAGAGGATACCATCAAAAACATTTATAAAGAATACCACCCATGATGACATAGCGAGAGAAACTTTTGAGAAAGGCTCGTTGGCCATTGTGAGTAAGGTCTGAGGTAGAATTGAAAGGGAAAGGTAGTCAAAAAACTACTTATACCAAAGGTCACATGGGTCAAGTTTAATGGTTCTGATGAGGTTGACGTCTTGAAATAGATAGGAAGGTGATTACAACCTTTGTACTTGTGACAAATATTTTTGAGTCGAGGGTGAGGCAGGTATCTAAGAAGCAAGGTAGGCCATGGTATCCACAAATTTGTTAGTGGAATGTGGAGTGGTTTGAAGTTCATAATGGTCAAAGGTAGTCAAAAGTATGTCTACATGATGCTTATACTTTTGAAGTATTTCATTATGACACTGGTATATACCATTGACTTGATTTACAACCAGTTGAGAGTCACCAAAGATATTAATTGATTTACATCTAAGGTGATGGTGGTTTGAAGGCCTAATATGAGTGCTTCATATTCGGAATATTGTTAGTACAATCAAAATCTAGTTTGAAAGATAATGGCATAGGCTCACCATCTGAGAGGAATGAGGATAACTCCAACACCACCCCCACGCTGACATTTGGAACCATAAAGAATAAGGTCATTAGGTAAATGATATCATCCAAAAGAGGGTAACAATGGATTCATCTGGGAAATCAAAGTTAGAGGGTTAATCTCTAGAGAGAGTGTGTTCTACAAGTTGGTTAGTGATAGTTTGGCCTTTGATAGATTTTTGATGAGTGAATTCAAGGTCTAGGTCTACAAGAAGCATGAGCCAACGTGTAACACATTGATGTTGGTAGGGCTTGGCATACATGTAATGTAAGGGGTCAGTATTGGTGACAACAAAGGTTTTGTGGTTAAGTAGGTAATGGAAAGTTTAGTGGTGAAAAAAACTAAGGCTAAGAAAGTTTTTCGGCATGGGTGTATCGGGTTTCATAATCCAAAAGCGTATGGACTTATATAATAAACCACTTTCTCCTTGTGTTTCTCATCATGATGAGTGAGCATGGCTCCCAAGGAATGATCTATAGCAGAAATGTAAAGGTAAAATGGTTGGTCATCTTTAGGAGGAATGAGTACAGGTGGTTGGAGGAGGTACTATTTTAAGGCCTCAAAGGCTTTGTGGCATTCATCATCCCATTTTAAGGAGACATCCTTTTGAGGAGATGATGAAAGGGTGGCAGCGGTTAGAAATATGTGAAATAAAATGACGAATAGACTACAACTTGCCTTGCAAACTTATGCACTTGGAAAATGTTAGTAGGTGGAGGCCTTTTAAGAATAACCTTGATTTTAGAGGAATGAAATTCTATGCTACACAAAGAAATGATAAAACCAAGGATTTTTCCTGAGAGGAAAGTGAAGACACACTTCTTAGGTTGAAGGAAAACACAATACTTGATGAGATGGTCAAAATGACCTTAAGGAATGTAAGGTGTTCGGATTGATGTTTGGATTTGGTAAGAAGGTCATCTACATAATCTTCCAATATGCGATGCATGATGTCATGAAAGATATAAGTCATAGCCCACTAATATGTAGCACCAACATTTTTAAGGCCAAAGGGCATGACTCAATAATAGAAAAGGTCCCCAAGGAGTGATGAAGGTGGTTTTGTGTTGATATTACGGGGTGAGTAATATTTGGTTATAACCTGAGAATCCCATCCATGAGTGATAACATCTCATGGCCGGTGGTGAGATCAACTAGTTGGTCTATACTAGGTAGAGGAAAGTCATCTTTAGGGTAGGCTAAATTAAGGTCATAGAAATCCGTGCATATGTAGAGTCCTCCTATTTATTTTCTAATAGGAATGATGTTAGAGATCCATTAGGGATAATCAATGGGTAGGATGAAGGAAACCGAGAGAAGGCACTTAAAGTTCTTCTTTGAAAAGAAGGGAAATACAAGGATGCATTTTCCATAGCTTATGTTTTATGGGTTTGGCTTAAGGAATAGTTATAATATTGTGGACCACAATGTTTTGATCAATACTGAGCATATCAACGTAGGACCAAGAAAAATAATTTCTATGATCTCGAAGAATGAGGTAAAAACTTCCTGTTTAACAAAATATCTAAAGATTGGCCTATCTTTAGAATGTGCGGTCATCTTGAGTGTTAATATTGATTTTGATGGTCAATTCATTTAACATGGTTTACGTCTCAGAAGGAAATGACCAATGAATATAAGAATCCTCCACATCAAGATAGGTGAGAATAGACTCATCGTCCTGACATTGAACAACATTAATAAAAAGTGTATCATCATCGATCATGTTAGGATACAGGAAGGGAAGGAAGAGGGAGCCTCACCATCACATTGATAAGTCAGAGGTCCTAAGGAAATGGTGTTTATGATTTTTTTTGGAGGAATGGATTCTGGATCCATAGACTCCGTGGGTGAAGGTGGTGAAGTCAGTAAATGGGGTGAAGAAGGTTTGTCATCCTCAATGATTTTGATGAGGGATTTCTTGGAAGATGGTTTGGAAAAGCCAATACCACTTGTGGTCATTGTGTTTATGTGTGGTACACAAGATGACAATATGGTGGCCCTATTTGTAGAACCCAAATCCAAATCCCTTCCATGCACAATGGTGGAGGAAAGTGTGGGCAAAGAAATGGTTGGTGAGATATTGAGGTCAAAGGAAAATGGTCATGTTTGGGAAGGTGGCTCAGGTGAGTAGGTAGAAGTATCAAGTCCCCATAGGTTAAGTTTTTACTAAGGTGAGACCATAAGGAAAACCTCTCCTACGTGGTGATCATAGGAGGATGTTGGAAAAGGTTACCATACTCTTGAGGAGTAAGGAATGTGTCAATGTTGTATAGGTGGTACTCCCCAAAGTGAGATGTTGAAAAACACCTTCTAAGGGATCGGTAGTTGGTATATGGGTAGCAGAATAGATGAATCACTAGGAAATTGGGAAGAAGAGGCATTGGTCCATTGAGAAATATATGGGTTAGCGGATGGGTCAGCTATAGAGGCTATGAAAATAGTGGGAATAGAGGAGGTAGGTGTGGAAAAGGTAGCAACAACATCGGTGGATGGGGTTGTGGGTGAAGGAGAAGTGGCGACAGTGGTAGATGCCTTAACTAGTACAAGGACATCATTAGGTCAGTACAACATGTTATAAGTTTTGAATGGCGAAGGGTCAGTGGGGATGGTATAGTTATGTCCTTCATGTTCAAATTTTACACAACGATGTAAGGTTGAAGGAACACAACCCATGATGCGGATCCAAGGTCAGCCAAGCAACATGTTATACTAGAACTCCCCTCTAAGACATAGAATAGTTCTGAATGGTACAGGGGCCCACATGAATGTGGAGGATGATGGTGTCAAGAGTGGAAGTGATGGCATCATTGAATGAATGCAACATAACTAGGTTATTATGCATGTAATTTGAAGGGATGCACATTTGATTATATGTGTGGGAGGAGATGATGTTGATGTTGGCACCACCATCGATCATAAAATCGAATGCATATATTATCAATATAAATGGAGATGAAAAGGGCGGGATCAAGATCATCTAATTGAGAGGTATAATCTCTTTTTCGAGAAACCGAGGGTGGCTACTTTTGGTGAGTAATGGCAGGTGTAGAGGAAGGGGATGAATTGGTGAGAGAAGCTACATGGTGAGGGGTGAGAATGGAGGCCACAGGTGTTAGGTTGTTAGGTAAAACCTCAATGGATTACGTAGAACCTCCATGAGGGCCTATCAATGGGATTCAAAAGTTTGAATGAGGTCATACAAAGAATTTTTAGAGGGGATTGGTGTAATTGTTTTATCATTTTATGATGGGAGACCCCATCAAAAATAGGATATGTGGGTCCTCGAATGGTGATTTTTGGTGCAGGTGTAGATGGTATGTTGGGCACAAGATTGACAGATGGGCTAGTTGCTTTCTCCTTTCCTTTTTCTTTCTGGGCACGAGTGGAAACTTGGATCATGTTAATATGAGGAAGAGAGGTGGATGGAGAAGGTGTGTCAAGAAAAGTATAATGAAATGATGGACAAAAACTAGTGTGGGGTAAGAACCTTGTGAAATGAGTAGGTCACACTGAATTTTGGTGGGGTTTGGCTAGCTCTCCTATATGGACCATATTGATCTCAAATTTTGGAGGTGGATAAAAGGGTTGGAGGTGGTGGTGCAGGTCATTGAATAGGTAGTGGGAAAGGATGTGTAGTGATAGGTGGAGGTGGAATGGGTCCTCATCTAAGATCATCATCATCAAAGTTTTTTTAGGAGGACAAAGTTGGAGAAGAATGGTTTTTAGAGCCTTACAATTTTCTACATCATGTCTTGGCACACGATGGTAGGTGAAAATTTTAGTATCATCAAACCCTTTTGGTTTGGGCTTGAGTGGGTCGTAAGGTCTAAGGGGCGGAAATGTGATGATGAGGTCTCTAAAAGGTTAGCTAGAATGTTGGCATAAGACCCTGCCAATGGATCACAATGTGAGGTGAGTGTGGGTCTGGATTGAAGTGTAGGTGATTGTGATGTGTGAGGTACTATATGAGGTGGAATTGGAGATGGGATAGGTTTAGGTAGGTGGTATTGTTTTAGGCTTGGGCTATACCTTCTTGAGTAGAGGTGTAGTAGATGAACTAGTGATAGAAGGTGTTGTAGGCTTAACTACCTCTTTGGAGGGTAGTGGGTTTTTCAATTTAGGTTGCACCTTCTAGGTAAAGGTGAAGGAGGCGTACGTGATGTAGAGGGGAAAGTAGATGGTGGTAGAGGATGAATTAGCCAAGGTGATAAAGGAGGCACAATGAAGGTTACTGGCAGAGGCAAGGTAGAAGGTATGGGTTGAAGAGAAGGAAATATCATAGGTACTGATGTTATTACTATAAGTGGTGGGGGTATAGGTGGTAAGAAAGATGCATGGTAATGGCAAAGGTGTACATTGTGCTAATAGGTTGGGTGTAATAAAGGATTGTGATGAAGAGGCGGGATACAACATTTTTGATTTTCCTTGGATAGGTAGTTTGCATGGCCCAAGGTCAATGGGTGAGGCCCTAGGATAGATGGAAGGGGTGAAGGTGACAAAGGCATGGTGGGTGAAACTTGTGTGTGGCCTAAAAGGTTGGGTCTTCCTTTTAGGTGGAGGATTGGTTTTTGCGTGAGCTTGGGAAGATGTGGCTAAATCCAACTTGATGGGTGGGTGGACTAGGATTGATGTCGGCATGACACCCAAGGTAGTGATGGGTCTGGATGTAGGGGAAGGTGTGGATACAAGTAGGTTCTTAGGCATATGAACAAGTTTAGTTGTTGGTAAAGGTTTGGATGTAGGTGAGGGTGATGAAGAAGAGGTTGTTTTAACATGCATGGTCATGGTTGATTGGGTTCCTTGAAATACCTTTTGATATATTGTGGCAGTATCCACATGAGCCATTTGCATTTGAGTTGAAAAGGGTATCTAAAGGCATCCCAAAGAATGGAATTATCAATGTAATCCAAGTGGTCATCTAGGCATGAAAATGGAACTGTTGTAAGAGAAGATGATGTTGGCTTAGTAGAAATCCCTGTAAAATATGTTTGTGAGACATGGAATTGGTTGGCTTTAGAATCTATGGGTAAGAGAGCCAGAGAAAATCAATGGGATCCTGGAATGCTAATGGGGAATTCTCCCAACAAGAAATGGCGTGTCTAAAGGATCCCCTATGGGTAGGGGAGATGATAGTTGGGATGAGATAGTTTCCTCTTTCAATGGAGAAGAAAGTCGAGGATGAATCTCCCATGGGTAGGAGAGTTAATACCATTGGTTGTTCATTAGGTTGTGAGGTAAATGGTGAAACCGACATTGGAAAAAATTGTGGACTCCTCTCGTGGGTGAAGGGGGAGATGAAGGGGAATCCTCTATGGGTGAAGGAGTAGAGGAAGTAGGCTCCTCCGTGGGTAGAGGATCTCGTGCTAGAATCTCCTCGATAGAGGGGATAGGAGGAAATTGTGGAAGGGATTGGTACGGTTTCAAACACAACATGGACCTCATAAACATTACTATCATTAGTTGAAGGTTACCTGATTTGGTTTGTTGGCGAGGTATGGTTAGGTAATGACTTAAAGATATACAAATTATGATTGGTGGGTGCATTTGGGTAGTCCATGATGAGATCTCCATTATCTAACATTTCTGGACAATGTTCTTGAAGGTTATACAATTACCATCACTATGGAATTTTACATGATGATAGTTATAATAGTCATGTTCCTTATACCATGCCAAATAGACGAGTGGGGTCAAAACTAGTATGTGGTTTTATGGGTGGAAGAGTAATGGCTCCAACCTTAAGAGGTTTTTCTAATACTAAAGAATAAGGCTTCCGATTGAGTGTATTTTTGTTGCTCCCATCTGAACTGAAAAGTTTGAACGAGAGAAAGGTTGGAGGTAGGTTTCATTGATTAGAGGGGTGAGATGGGCCAGCCTTTAAAACTACCACATTGGTAGATCCTTTGGATTTTGAATAATTTTTTGGGGTTTTAAAGAGGAAGAATCATCATTTGATTTAAATGTCATGTTTTTGTTACGCAATTGAATTTTCTTCTCTTCAATGGCATAAATTTCCAATTTTGTACCATGGTAAATGCTTCATTGAAGGTATAGAAGGTTTGTACTTGTAGAGTTGGTGAGATGTGCCTGACACAAGCTCTAGTGAACAACTCTATAAGCTCGGTTTGAGGAAACTAGAATGTTAGCTAGTTGATGAGGCTCCGCCAACAGTGAAAAAAATCAAAGTGATAGACTCGTCATCGTATTGTCGAGTTGAGTACAAGTCAGTCATAGTGACCTTCTTGACGATATTGATTGAAAAATGGTCCAGAAGGCTTGAGCCACTTGATTAAATGAGTAAATGGAATGTTGAGGAAAACCACTATACCAGTCTAATTCGGTCCCATTAAGGACATGGGGAATGTTCGTAGGAGTAAAGCATCATCGTGGGTGATTAGATAACACCCATGTTTGAAAGACCACAAGTGTTGCTGCGGTCTTCTTTATTATTGAACTAGGTTAAATTTGGGCATTTCCCAATGTGTAGGGTATGTGTGAATGGGAATAGATGATGGATGGGCTCATTACAGATTTCATCATAGGTTAAGGAGTTGTAAGAGCCAAAAACTGATGCTTCTAATGTTTACATCTTTTCCATCATCATTTTAATAAGGTCGTTGATGGGTTGTGATGATTGGTCACCCCACAGTATAAGGAGGTTGATGATGAATGTATGATGTGGATGACATCCTAGTATATGGTGGTGCCGAGTATGAGAACTGTGAAGGGGAATAGATGCAGGCAGGAAGGTATCTCGAATAGGTGATAGAAAAGATTGGGGTTATTGGTGATATGTATAAGTAGGTGG
Organism: Taxus wallichiana var. yunnanensis; assembly: GCA_018340775.1. Lineage (NCBI taxonomy): Eukaryota > Viridiplantae > Streptophyta > Pinopsida > Cupressales > Taxaceae > Taxus > Taxus wallichiana. Next base: position 590,422,678 of record CM031240.1, read on the forward strand.
GGTAGTCATAATGACTCTTATGGTAATTGGGGGTAGGGATTGCGGGATGGAAAGGACAAGGTTTTGGAATGGGGTATGGGTTGCCGACACCATGGGTGGTTGTGATGCAATTGGTACATATGAGGTAAAGGGTGTAGATGGGGCTATGTTCAAGGCAAATGATGAAGGAATAGTTGACACCACAAGTGCGATAGATGATCGTAGGTGCAGCAGTTATACAGGATGTGGGGTCTAGTTGAGACACCACAGGTGGTAAGGTGGATGAAGGTAATGTTGAGCTAGTGGTAGCTGATGCAAAAGTGGGGGAAAGGGTAGGAGGGATATACATGGGAATGTCATATACCAACTATCCTGATGAGTCCTGAGGTAGATGAGTGGGTGAGATAGTGTTATAGGGTAGTGGGATTCTGGTCAAGGAGTCTTGTGAACTCCTCGTCACTCGGTACTAATAGTAATGGGATGAGTTGGATCCATAGGCAATAGGATGGAAGGTGGTGATGGGCTAGGCGGAGAGTGGTTGAAGGATAACATGGAACATAAGGGCATTGGCTTAGATACGAGTCAAAACCATGTGAGTTAGCATAAACTTGGTAATCTGTTCTTTGTAAATGAAACAAAAAAGTAGAAATGGAGAAAAAAAGATTCCGGAGGTGAAATTGGTCGTTGTTTTAATTAAAAATTAAAACACATGAACCAAAAATGGTTAGGGTAACTAATGACGGTGACAGGGTGATCGATGACAATTAGGATGATTGATACCGGTTACTGTGGGAAATCAACAATTTTGCAAATGAGGCAAAAAAATGATGAAAATGAAATAAAGAAGTTGTATTTGACTATGATTTTAAAATTATGAGGGTATGATGATGTCCTGAGAACTTTAAAAATAATAGAAGATGTGATGAGTGTTTTTTTTTGTAAAATGACCAAAAAATATGGAAAATGACAACGGTTAGGTAAACATATAATGGTTTGATGTAAATTGATGATGGTCGTTGAACGACACCAGTCACTATGAAATTTGAAAAAATGAAGAAAAATTTATTTTGTGAATTAAGTTAGATGGAATATCAACCTAGAAACCTGAGTATGATAGTAATGGACCTTGACACACTCAAAAAAGCAGATAATACACCAACTATGATGGTAGAGTGTGAAAGGAAGAAGAAAATGAAGAACATGACCTCACAACTCAAAACACAACTCAAGAAAAAGCTAAGAAAAACATGAAATCCTATAAGTGAATTTTATGTTTTAGCTTATGCTATTTAAGACTGACTTGTGAACAAATAAAGTTTTTTGGTTGGAAAGGTGTCCTATGAAGAGGAAAGATCTAAGGGTGGTTTCAGTTATGTTTTGGTGGGGGTGGTCCTTTCTCTGAGTTAATGAATGGACAGAGAAACTAGTTGGGTGCCCACTATCAATCCTTTGATCGTGTGATTGTTGACAACTTCTTCCAGGTAAGGTGTTGTTTAAGAAGATGTGTAAATTTATATTTGTGCAGTTTGGCAAAGAGAGAGAAGAGAAAGTGCTCTATGATTCAATTATGTCAACCATCAGCTGGGCATGACTTCAACGTATAGGTTTCCCTTAGTTTTAATGTGAGCTAAAAATGCAAGCATAGAAGTATGAAATGCAAGTATTTTAGAACCCAAATCAAAATGTGATATTCGATGTAAATAAAGAGTGAATAGGAAAGAGAATGAATTTCACTAATGCAAATGCAAGAAGAAAAAGAATGATTCTTTTTAGTCCCAAATACAAATGTCACTGAGACAAATAGAAGAAAGAGAAGATTTCTAGGAGAGAATTTAATGTTAACTTCCTTTTGAAAAGAAACAAACATACAATAGTTCCCTAAGAATGAATAAATGCAAGGAACCCCGATGGGTCCCACCGAGTGTGCCAAAATGTTTCACCGGATTCTTAACAAATTAATGAAACATATAAGGGTTGAAGGCCAAGGAGGAATACCTATTTTGATTTCGGTTGAAGGTTGTGTGCACATTCTAATTTCCTGATCCAAGTTGATTGCGAGAACTCCCTTTTGGCTAGGAGGAACTACCTGTAAATGCAAAACAATACCACTAGATAGAGTTAAACAAGATAATGAGTAGACTGCCTAACGAGAACTAGATCCAGGAAGTGTGATGCTTCCTAAACAGGATGTCAATCCAATTTTATATAACAATATTAATTCTATTCAAATCATAAATGAAGTAAAGATCCTATTGAAATTGAAATTATTTATGTATCTCGCACAAAATAATAAGAAAGATCAGATAAAAGGTGATTGAGGTAAAAATGGGTTAGATGATTGGCTGGTGTTGCATTGCAGGTCTGGTATAGGCTCTAGGTAAGGTCTAGTAAAGATTAGAAAGGGTTCCAATTTGTTGGGAAGTGGGTATTAGCTCATGGTCTACGAGGTATATTACTAGGAACAAGAATCGATGATGTCGACTGTGTGATGATGCCGAGTTAGGCGAATGACCATGCGCGCGTAACCAACGCGTCAGTAGGGGTAATTAGTAAAAAGGACTTAAAACTTATTTTTTAGACTCTCTGTGATTGCACAAAGGTTGGAAATGGTGAGGGTAAGGTCATAAAATGGCCTTGGAGGCTCAGAGATGATTAAAAGAGGATAAAACTAGGTGAAAGGGTTGGGTATGGTAGGGTGATAGGTTGGTAGGAGGAGGGGAGTGTACAGATGTGGAGAAAGATAAATTACTGAGATGAATAATAAATCTTACTAGAATAAAACATAAATAAATGAAGAGATGTTAGGTACTTACTGAAGAGTAGGTTTGGAGAATGCAGTGATGAGGACAGTGATGGTAGAGATCCAAAGATAAGAGATGTTGTGTTAGTGCCGTGGTAGTTCAAACCTCTGTGCTTCTCTGTGTGAATCTGTGATCGTGAAGAAGATGATGAATACCAATGGTTGTTGGTAGTGCTCTCGTATATTTTCCTTTTCCCGAGTGCTTTAGAAATTTTGAGTGCTCCAAGTCTCTATTCGTATGAGATCCTTAATCAAATGAATAACCTAGGCAAAGGATTTTGGAAATATATTTAACCTAACTAGCGATGATGGTTAGGTAGGTGACCAACGTTGGTTGAGATATAACTAACGCACTCACGGTGGGAATATCTAGGTTGGCCAAAAATAGCTTGATTGTTGCTATTTTTTGCATGGTCTCCAATCTTCATCCGAGTCTTGAGTGATAGATCACGAAAGGATGAGTAAGAGTCCTTTTAGGTTTGTTAATAGGAGTTAAGTCTAGGTTTAGACTAAGTCCTAGTTGGTTAGGATAGGTTTAGACTTGGTCTTAGGTCATTAATGAGGTTTGAGTGGGTCATTTGAGTGAGGTGGCTAGGTGAGTTGGCTGGGTGAGGTGGTTAAGTGAGGATATTAATTAATTTAATTAAGATAATTAATTCAATTAACATGTGCACTAGGGGATATGAATGGGTAGGATATGGTTAATTTAATTGATGGGGTTTTAATGGAAGTATGACCCAATTTTGGTAATTCAACCAAATTCTACTAATATTTAGTGAGATTCAACTCATAAGGAAGATTCAACTCGCCAACCGCTAAGCTACCACTTAGAATTGTTCAAAGAATTTGGTCACTTTTGATTTATTGTCTTCAATAGTTGATAATGACCTCTAAATTTGTCCACAACAACTCTATTTTCTCTCCTCTCTCCTTATCTTCTTGTTACTCCGATCAACATCTCTGTTTTTTCATACAATGTTAGTTAAAAAATCAGCTGCAATCAAGAAAGATTTCACCTATTCATCATGTTCATGTATAATTCTAGACTTTACAACCATTACCCGTAGAAAATTCTCTTTCTACACACTTTGTTATAATATTATCAAGCTTACCAAGTCTCTATGTAGACTTCAAGACATGTTTCATGTTCCTACAAATGCCAATATGCACCTACCTATGTCAATATTGTAAGTTCTCGAGATGACTATATGTTTCTCAACTTATCGTGTCCTTATCACCCTTATTACCATCTCACCGCATTCATTCAACAATCACCTAGCTGGTTTGTATCACAACTACTATTTACCCATTAATAGGAAACACCTCCTCTATATACTTAACTTTCTTTCTCACTTAAATATAAATCCTTATGAACACACCACATCATCCATTTCAGTGTCCTATTTACACTTCAAATTTTACATAAATAGGTTCACCACTTTTATCTCATTGTATTGATATATTCAACTAATCACATCAACAATCTTCCTCCAATCATGTGTCCTTTTAAATTCACAAATCAGAACTCAATAAAATTTTATTATCACTTGTGACATACTCACACTTATTCACATGTAAGTAATATTCAAGTCTCAAACATGATCCTATAATTACTTGAGATTATTTGTTTCCATTCGGTGTCATGATTTTCTTTGTTCTATTTCAAAAGCAAGACTTGTTATTTCTTCTTCTTTTAATACACCTTCACTAGTTCAATGTTTTACATCTACTACTTGTATATTCAACATTTTCAGTCATCGACTTTTCTTCTATCATGCATATGTATATATCTAGAACTCACTATCCACCTCTTTCTTGAACCTTAAGTATAACAAGACTAACTCAACTTATAGACTCTAGACTCTTCATATTCTCATCAAATTCATATGTTCAACAAACTCATTTTGTTTCATGGTCTACTACGTTTTGCTCCGATTTTAAGTAACCTTCATATACCTATATCTTTCTGTCTATCCACATCTTGCACACAAATCATCTTACTTTTTTTTCAATCTCATCTTACATGAAAGTAATATTCAATAGAAATTGTCTCTTCACCTTCCCTTTGTGAATTCAAAGGGACTTTACTTGATTTCCTCTCTTGATGAAGATAAAAATGTCTTTTCATATTCTACGTTCAAGTCAAGAGAATCTACAACTAACCATGATCTGTTGGACTTATTCAAATCTTCAAAACACTTTGTACAAAATGAATTAGAGCCATTAATATTCCCAAGAAGTAACATTTCTTGTACATGGTATCGAACTCTTTATGCATTCTATAATGACATTCTCCTTGAATCATATGGTTCTTTCATTACAATAGTTTCTTAAACTCTTTTACAACAAATTAAACATATTTCATGCTTCCTTTATGCATGAACCATCCACATATCATTGAGTCAAGCATTCCTTTGAATAAGAAATTTCTTTTGTAGTTCACTCGACCAGTAACAAAGAAAACTTTGTCATTTCTTCACCAATATCACACATTTTACATTTTACACTTAGTATCAACAAAACCAACTATTTTTACACCTTATTTATATCTTTTGGAATATGTGAAGTAGGTTTGGAGTAATCAATTTGAACAATTCAACCATAAACTTGTATTTTTCTCAAGCCTAGCTAGAGAGGACGAGTTTTGATAGAGAGTATCATCGATTTATCCTTCATTTGTTGATGAAATCGAATCTTTATCTTTGTAACATGTTTGTGTCATGAAAATAGAGATACCTTTACAATTTCATGATTTGAGAAAAAATCAATTAGAAAAACCCTTGAATAAGGGTATGAACACTATACCCACCCGAGGACACTAAAAATTTATTTCTCACTCTAAGGAGGATGAAAACATGAAATTCAAAGTGTTGAGATTTTATGTGACCTTACTCCATATCTTTAAAAATATTTTCAGGCATAATCATTTTCCCATCAATTTTAATTAACACAAATTGGAGTGAATAAAGTAAAGTGACCTTGACAAAGCTTTCTAGACCAAGGGGAGAAAATTTAAAGTTTGAAGTGATCAATAGAAAGGATAGAGAGGATCATATGGAGTATCATACATCATTATGTTGCCACCAACGTATTTAATAACAATGAAACAATTTAAATGACTCGAGTTCATCCCAAAAGCTTCAAATGTAACCACACAATCACTTTAAGCAATACTGTGTAGGTCTAATATGCTGAGATTTTTCATACGCCCCATAATTTGCATCAAATATGTACCCTAAAAAATTGTGATAAAATTTTTCATACCCTTTTCTCAATGATATGCCTCAATTCAAATCATAAAATATGCTCTTTAAATCTTGAGGCCCTTAAACAACCACATAACCAAAAATGAGTAAGATTTACCAAAACAAGCAAGAACACTCAAAAATATTTATCAATTATGTTCAAGGTATTTAAAAACTTCTAGGAATGAGAAATACTCACATCAAATAAAAATTCTAGCTTTAGGACCATTGTACCTTCATGCATTCCAATTGTAACCACCACACTTGTACTCACTGCGAGGGCTTTAAACTAAACTAAGTCATCTTGAAAATCATCAAAAACTCAAGGAGAATGATAATATCACTGAAAGACCATGAATATCTTCAAAAATGATAATTTGAGTGATTTGAGGTAAGGAAAACCACTTTTTCTATTGCTAACTCAAGAATATGCTTATGAGAGAGAAAAATATAGTTAGAAGAATGCTCATAACTTCTCTCGAAAGATATCCAATTCACCTAAAGTTTTTGCACTATCTCAATCTTGGAGTCCTCTAAAAAAATTACTTCTATGATTTATCTGAAATATGCACTATATTTTTGTTTGAGTGTTAAGAAGCCAAACACCTTGTTATGTAATTTCCAAAAATCTGTTTTAGAAGTTCTAGCATAACTTTCACATACTATCTCGAAATTGATGAAATTTTTCGGAGCTCCAAAACTCACCCCTATACATGATACATAGGTCTATTTACCACAAGTATTCATTTACTATTCCATCCCATCTCATTTATCTCATAATGTACCGCTAGTTCTCAAAGCCACTTTCTATGCACTTTTGAATTTTGAATCCGTAAGATAAACTGAGCCTTGTTTTTCTCACAAATACTATTGGCACTATTAATAGTCTATTCCCATATTCACATGACCTTACTATGACATGTACCAACTTCTCACACCTAATTAGGCACCATAAACATGCCTAAATGGGCCAAAGTCAACCGTAACTTCCACTATATGACCCGATACACCATGTATGAGATCTTGCCCATGATTATACCATCAAGTATGGCCTGTAGAACATATTAAACAAGAATTAAAACCCTTTCCATGCTTACACTAGACTCCTACCCGACAAACTAGGCCCGCAACACACCGAAACAACTCCGAAAACATCTTGCATGCTTAATACATCACCGATAAGACACTACCAATCAACCTTCATGCCTCTGAATGAGATTCACCTCACCACTCATTGATTTTCCATTAATGACACTTTAAATAAATTCCAAAACCAATGATTAGGGTTCAACATCCTTTAAAATATAAGTGCAATCAAGAAATGGAAATTCCATCGAAGTTGAAGGAAAGGAAATTGTGCAACTCACCCCTAGTCAAGGTAAGGGTGAAATAAAGTGAACATAATTATATCCTAAGATTTTGTAACAATATTTCATAGGATATAGTGATGAAAGTAAGGCACACAATTTTTATAATCTAACTAAACAATCCACAATCAATTCTAGGGATTATAATTTTTCTGAAAATGATATGTTTGTTTCAAACCTAGGATGTATTATTTATAATAGGATTATGTACATGATTCTTTCTACTACGATTTCCAATAATGTCATGCAACATCCATGTGTCATCCTATAATGCCAAACATGTTCTTGGTGCACTCATATGAGGTAAAAGGAAAGGACCAGTCACCATTAGGTTTGGTATGAATAGTGATTTACTTTTAAGTTTCACTTCCTCTAATTTCAGGAGTTCACTCATGTAGGAAACAATTAGGTTAGTGAGAGTGGTAACATCAATGCATAAAAATACATTACAAAAATTATTTGAATCAATTATAATAATACACATATATAGTGTTGGTGCCCATTTTGAGCTTTTTGATACTTGACACCATATTTACAGAATTTTCCTAAAGCACACTAGCCTAAACCTTTTCATTACCCTTATTTTCTCCTTGGCTATCCAAATTTACATGTTCCATTGATTGTAGAAGGTTGAAAGAGTTTTCAAAGGATGAAGTATAGGTTAAATGGGTTTGATGATCATCCTAAGTGTTTAGTGGTATAATCATGAGAGAAAAAGAGACTTCAAGGCTTGGATTATAGGATTCATGGTGTTTTACTACTCCTTTTCCATATGAAAAACTTATATAGTGTCTCAAGAACATCCCTCCTCTGTTAAAACTCCATTTGAGCCAAGGAGTTAGCTATTTTTGCAAGAAATTGGGAAAATTTGTGTAAATTAGACATTTGAGGAATACATATAATAGTTTCTCTATTCCACTTGTTCCCGTTTCACCGCCATGACCAATTTGGACTAATATCTTGGCAAAGTTAGGTTTTGTGGGAATAGTGGGAAAAATTACCTTTTCCTCGAGTTCTCTCGGTTCTCCGCCATACCCGACCCATGTGTTAGATTACATTAGTAAAATCAATGAAGGATGGAACCGAGGGAATAGTTCCATCATTTCCCAGTTCCCTATGGCCTTTCAATCACCAAAACAAGCACCATGAAGTTTAAATTAAATAAGTCGATTAAATTGGGAACATGTGGAACTTTTCTTCTATTCCACGCATTCCCCGGTTCCTTAATTCTACCCATTCTCCTCGGTTCTTCACACCACTTCATTGACTAGTTATGTTAGCATTGCAATAAACATTTGGAATTATTCCATGATTCCCCAACTTCCTAGAAAATCCATCCAAAATTTAAATCATGCCACGTGGAAAAAAGTCAGTTGTAAACTACAGTTTCAAACCGGAGGCCTGTGACCAATAAATCATGCCATGTGGAATTATCTAGGAGCTTCCAAAGGAAAATGAAGGTTGGAAAATAAAAACTTTAGAACACTAAAAATTACATCTAGAGGTATGAGGGCCGATCATAGTTTGGACACGAGCCACATTTTGGGATCTCGCAGAGGAAATTGTAATTTTGCGGATAACAATCTTAAAATTTGTAAACTATAGGCTGCATTTTCATCCCCAACTTTCTTTTCTAAACATAAACTACCATGTGCCATTTCTTTAGGGGTCCAATTTTTTATAGTTTACAGGATTGTATTTTTGTAACTACGAATCCCGTGTTGGGGCTTAAAACTATTTTTGTATTTTTTCTCATAACGCTTTTCTATGGAAATATATTTTCACATTTTTTTGTGTCTTTGGAATCGTCATGAAGAGAGATTTACATAGAGGTAAATTTAGAGAAAATGGTGTGATATTTTAGCTATAAATTTTTGGGCAAGAAGAACATCATTCTCGAAATATAATGACAAATTTAATAGTTTTAAATGCTCTCTTTCAACTCCAAATTCTTCTAGAATATGAATATGATCATCTTGACTCGCACTCGATGAAGAATGTATGATCTATGGATTATGGAGTTGACATTTGGCATTGTTTCCCTCTTTCATCTCCCTGATTGCATGCTCCTCCATTGATTTCACCTCAAAGCATATGAATCGAAATATTAACCCTTGATTAAGAATTTTCAAGGTATATTCTTCTAGGTTTGAGACAATATTATATAAAAGTGAGGGCCTATCCTCATTTTCATTCATTTAGTGGGAGCTTTGGCTAGTTTTTGGGGTTTTCTACTCTAGGAGCTAGTTATTCCCTCTTAGATTGAGTTCTCCAAAGTATTGGTTCATTGTGGTTCCATTTGGGGTTTATGCTAAGGTGGTTGCAGTTGTACAACCATTAGTAGGCTTTGAGAGAATCTCTATATGTCTCCCTTTTCTCCTTTGCAAATGAACACACATGATCAAACTACCATGTATATGTTTGTTGTTTTTTCGTTAACATAGTTGTAGTGAATAAATCTTCATTCTCCTTTGTAATCTTATGTTTATCATGTTGAAAAACTACAGGGAAGAATTTTGCAGTGATTTCTTGATTTGGGTATTGAAGGAATGTTGTTTTGTAGTGCATACTTTGCAGCCTTTGCTTCAATTATAAATTCATTTTTGTAATTTTTGGGAATGGAAATTTTCTATCTTAAGGTGTCCTGTTATTTGGGGCTTTGACATGATCAACACATGAAAATCTATTATCGCTTCTCGTGCTAGAGTTGTAGGGGTTATTTTACATGTTTTTGTTGTTTGGGTGTCCATAAAGGCAAGTAACCTTTGGAGAGTGAGCTCCTCTTGATTTTATGTTTGAATGCAACATGGACATCGGGAAAATATGGTTAATGTAGTTACCTTATCCCTTTAGTCCCCCATTTCCTTTCATCTCCATCTCCCATTTCATTTTCGTATCCTTTTTCTTACCCCCTCTATAGATTTCATCACCTTTTCCTATTTTACATGTGTTTTCCTACAAATCACACCTATCTCACATATTTCAAGTGTATTTTCCATGATTTTTGAAGTTTAACATCTCAAAATCATCATATCCTAAGTTAACAGCTTTCTTCATAGATGATGCATGTGATCATATTTTATCTATCTTCAGTGGTTTGTGTCTGATGTTTCAAATGTTTTCAATGCTTGTGTGACCATTCTTTTGAATGAGCATTACATTTTTGGTTGCATTTGATCTCAAAATAAGGTTATAACTAGTTTGAGGGTTTAAAATATAAAATTTCCCTCTCTTTCACGCCACCCTTAGGTTTCTCACCTTGGTTTAGGAAGTGCCATAAAGTAGAAGAAATATAACTAAGTCCTTAGTCATGTGCAACCCTATTATTCCCATAAGGTATGGTCAAAATAAATTGATAAATCCATCCCTAGTTACAAAATGAAATATCAAGGGGTCTATCTTTTCTTCTTTCCCTATTTGTATCATTTCCTTATTTAGGGGCTTATATTGGGAACCAACACACAGATGGAGCCATTATTAGGGAAAGAATTGTCTCATTTCAGTTTTCTGACCATTGTCACGAAAAGAATTGTCTCGGTTTAGTTATGAGACTGTTTCGAGGTTTTGTGCATGTTTTGATTCTTTCAATTTTATTATTTAAGTGGTGTTATTACATGTTCTATTTTCCTATCAAGACCACCAACACTTTCATTGGTGTCATTGCTGGGATGGAATTCTCTGAGTTCAATTCTCGAGACAAGTTATCGTGGTTTTGTGCATGATTTGATTCTTTGAATTTTATGAGTTGAGTTATGTTCTTACATGTTATATTTTCTGTCAACACCAAAAATACTCTTGTGACATTTTTGCTTTGGACTTCAAGTTCATTCAATGTTATTTTATCATCCTTTTCTTTAAGCAAGTTTAATTAGAAGTTCTCAATCAGATTTACACAAAGTTATTAGGCTGATTTTGTTCAAAAGCACCATTTGAAAGAAATGGTTATCAGCTTATCAAATTTTAGAGGGTTTAATTATGATCCCATAGCTGCTATTGTTCAAGGTTTATCAAGGTATATTAGATCATCTTCTTATTGTTTTTTGATAAAGGTATTCACTTTATTTTCAAGGTCAATATATAATTTCTAGAGTGCAAACTCTAGTGGCGAATCCAATCTCATTTTTATGTTAGATCAATGTTTATTATTACTATATTTTTTTGGTGATTCATCTTTTCAATATTAGAAGTGTTTAGGTTTTAATTTAGATCAGATTCTATAGAATAATTTTTCCCTGAGTTGGATACTTTACATTAAAGAAGGAGACAATTTTGGTAATCAAGTGCTGATTAGATTTCATAAGGTAAGATTCTACAAACATTTTTATAGTATTGTAGATCATATAATTGAAAATATTATTATTAGAAACATAGATAATCTTCCCTTGATATCCTTTTTTAGAGTTAATGCCTTTAGACCTATAAATATTTTGGGCATGTTAGGGTATCCTAATGAGGTTCTAAATGGGATCAGAATTAGATTGCCCAAATTTCAAGGAAATAATGCCATTTCTGGTGAGAAACATATTAGATTATTTGAAAATATCATGGATGATTATGAATTAGAACATGAAGATGTTTGCTTAAAGTTATTTGTACACACATTAGAAGAGGGTGTAAGGGATATGTATAACTCTTTTTCCTTGTAGTTCAATAAATTATTGGGATGAAATGATGGATGTATGTAATATGGTGATAGGAATAACCCTAGGTTCCTCCTATCTAAATTTGAAAACATTAAGAAAAACCCAAGTGAATGTGTACAAGAATTTAACACTAGATTTAATAAAACCTTGATGAGACTACCAATTAGCTTGAGACAAAGTGAAGAATCCTGCTTAATCAAATATTATAATGAATTTGATAAGAAGGTAGTGTATGTTTTGAGAAACAAAGATCTTATGACTTTGAGACAAACGTTTGCTATGGAAATTAAAATTGAGAACAACATCAAGACAATTGATAGAACTTCAAAAGGATAAGGCGAAAATTAGTCAATATTAAGAAGAAGCAAGTTGAAAAATCACCAGATTTGGAAGAAGTGGTTAAAACTCTAGCTGGTGCTATCAAATATATATCCTCTAAGGTTAAAAATGCTGAGAAGGGGTTATTTTTGGGCCCTCCAGGTTCATAATAATAAAATCAGATTCAAACTAGGTTTGTGCCTCATCCTAGAATGGGTCATGGAGGTAATGATAAAAGAAAGAGGATTATGTGTCAAATGAAAAGTGTAACACCCTCGACAATGCTTATATTCCTCCTTTGCATTTCAAGTTTTGATATGTGATTTTATTGATAAAGGTATGTTCTTTTGACTGCTTGAAGATCACACTTGAAATGGATAAATCAATTATGCTCTTTGATTGGAGGGATGGTATCTTTGTTGCTTGCAATAATCTATTTCACTCTCTTGATAAGTCTGTAATTTGGTTTTTAAGAGTTGCACTTACCTTTTGCTATTAGACTCATCCTTGGATCAATTCCATTGATCCAAGGTATGTTTTAAATATTCTTATTATAACTCGAATGAATTTTTTTGACATTCATCGTTGTGTGGCTTGATGGATTGAACTTGTGTTAGTGGAAAATTATTTATTATCTTAGAAACAATGCTTGCATTCTATTTTGTGTTGAGCTCAGCTTTTCTTAGTCGACCCTTGCAGGGCACTTATGGTGTCAAGGGAATTAGGAACCCTACTTCTAGATTCTAGAGTTAAATAGAAGGTTGTGTACCCTAATAAACACGAGATTTAGGTAGGTTACCTAACTACTGTTATTATACCCCTTTACGAGGGATGACATTCTAACCTAAGTTGTTAGCTTGTAATAAAGTGACCTAAGGGGATGCTAAGTTATTTTTGAACCTATAGTTTCGGTTAAAACTACATCCTAACCTAGGATGGCAAACTATAATTGGGGTTATATCCTAAGGTTATTTATTTAAACTAACCTAAGATCTAACCTAAGAAAATTATAACTATCCTAACTATTGGGATATGAAAGGGGACCTAGGGGCCATTTGCAATGGGAACTAAGCGGCGGTTCCAAGGCTTTTTATTGGGATTTGTTTTGGATTTGGTTTTTAATACATGAAAGGACTGCCAGTGTGGCAGGGGTTAGTGAAAGTTAGAGGAATCTATGTGGAGGCATCTCTAAGTTTGGAAATGCATTACGAATTGCAATTGGATCTCACCAAATATGAATGGTGGTGGCAAGGAAATATAAGTGGGAAAATTGGTTTTAATGGCATTAATGTGCCTCGGGTTTGGCGAGCAAGCCGTCTTGGAAGGCATGTTAGTGGATTCGTTGGGGGTTGTTTAGCTTTGCATGCTTCAAAATTTTGCTTCGCATGGAGCTATCTAGTTCTTCGAACCAACAGTTTGATCTCCACTTTGTAGCTATTTTTGAACTCTTTGAGCTATTTTCAGCCGAGGAATGTATAAGTGGGATTGTGGAAAAAGAATATGGTTGTTTGATCTTGTTTGGAGAAGAAGAGGTCTTGGGAACTCAAATTGGAAGTCTTCTTCAAATTAGCGAGGCTTTATCGGGCATGATAGGCTCTATCCATTAATATTTCTTGCTTTCTTCTAAATGGTTCATTAAAACAATTCTTCTCACTGGAAATTTTATATTTGCTTGATGTATGTGGTTATTTACTTACATGTAAGCTTGGAAAATTTGTGGGTTTTGGAACATGAATCCTTGGATGTTATTGACAGTTATTTTTTGGAAAACTTCTCTGTTCTTGTTGTTAGATGGTTACGTGTAAATGTGAGAAACTCTACAATTTATACTAGTAGCTCTTTTGACCTCTATAGCTTGAACTAGTAGTTCTATACTGTATTTAAGCTTGTAGCTTGTTTTTAAAGCTTGGTTTATTACATTTGAAGATAAGGTGAAAAGTGTTGGCTTATTACTTGTTGGGTTCGAATACGTTATTGTATTGTCACGTTTTGATCTATACTTAAGCTCGTTGAGCTTGAATTAGGAACTCCTTGGCCGTTGTTAACTTGAACTGACAGTGTTGTCGGGATGGTCTTGTATCTCTATTTAAGGTTGTGTCCAGGTAGTTGTTATAGCACTCCATGAATATTTGAATTAGTATTGAAGTTGTGATTGGTTAGAAGCTTTATTTGGACCAAGTGGTTGTTGAACTGTGTTGAACTTATGGAGGTTCTTAACCTTGATACTTGTATACGATCTTATGAAATCTATATTTGTTGTTGAGTTATTGCGTCATGCTTTGTACTTAAGTTCTGTACTGAGATTTTATTCTTCCTTATGAAAAGGGAAGGCCTAAACCCATAATAAGGTGTTGGTGTTATTTGATTTTTTACAAAAGCCATGTTATTCTCGATTTAGATTCGTGTTTGAACTTGAGTTGTTGAACTATGATCTGTGCATGAATACAACACAACACATGTATTCTTGTTGGTCATTTTGATTTGTATGAGGAAAATCAATGAGTCGTATACTTACTAGTATTTTCCTTGAATTGAAACTGTAGTTTCCTTTTGTACCGTTGAGGAAGGAGTCTTGTGAGTTGTTGGTCGAATTTGACCATGTAACTTCCTTACCTCCTTTGTTTTGACGATTGAAGGAATGATTGTTTAATTTTTCTTTTAGACTGCACTGTGTTTCAAACTTAACAGGGCATGTGAATCTTAGAGTGTATTGTATACATATATGCTCTGAGCGTATTCTTTTCTTGTGGGAAATCTTGACTGCTTTGTTCTTGAAATAATTAGGACTAGAACTTTGTTCTATTATGGAACCGACGTATCAGTTGTAAGAGGTTCATGGAAGAGTTGCTTCTTCCTTTCTACCTTTAATTGGATCAAACCCTACCTGTCGTATGATGTTTGAGGAACTAGAGAGGTCTATGGTTATCTTGTTCAGACGAGTTGGAAGAAGGAAGGACATAACTATTCTGGTCGAGTCTCTTAAATATTTACTTCCATATGTGTAGTAGGATTTGGTTGAATGCTAAGTTCTAATATGATATTCTCTTGTAGTTCAAAATTTTTAGTACCATTATATGGATGTTAAAAATGAGAATTTGTGCTATATTATCATTATCAGTTTGTGTTAATGTTTGTAATGGTGATTCAATCTTCATTTGTAGTGACTTTCTAATATTTTCTATTGGAGAAATTTTTCTCAACTGTTATACGTTGTTGAACCACCTTGTATTAAGGAGAGAGAGAGTTATACTCTCTTGGGAGGGGGGAGTCTATAGTTTGAGACTGTACTGAGTTATCTTCTTTGAACTATTTTGAATTTGAGCTAAGTGATGAGGTTAGGTCTTCCAGGGAAGGTTTCCTGGAAAATTGGAGGTATTCGGGCTTGACTGTGCATTTGGTTTTGAGCTCTCTTTTGGAAACTAACTTAAGAGTTCCTATGTTGTTTTGGATGTTGGATTTCATTTCATAGTATAAATGAAATGAAATATGGTTTGGATCCTTGTGGGTATGTGATCCTTTTCTGTTGACTGATAAGTTTATGGATTGAACTTTTCTTTATTCATTCTCTTCTTTGTCTTTATTTAGGGATAGAAATTTTTGATATCATTATGTTGTAACTAACCCTTTTGTAGATTGGGAAAATTTAAATGTGCTCTTTTGTCCTTGTGAATTTAAGAGATAAATTAATGACAAGGCTTGTTATTGATCTAAAAATAAATTGATAGGATCTATTAAGTATTGTGGTATAATTTTGAAGTTGCAGATTATAAAATGTTACTATCTTAGAAGTAGACCAGATATCTTAATTGTACTTCTTACTTGATGTTATTTCTTATGATTACTTGCTTAATGTTTTACCATTGATCCATTAAAGAAAATTTTTTTAATGAAGTAATTAGTGGAATGCACCTTACTTTAATGCTTAGTGCTTATCATGCTCAGTTCATTGAACTGACCCATGCTAGCAATTTTGCAGATGGACATTGTAAGTGATTAAAGAAGACATGAAATTTCATGTTGTATTGGGTTATTTGATTCTGAACTTTATGTAAAGAGTTTCAATTCATTCTTAATTGTATTGAAAAAGAAAAGTTGTATTCTTTTGGTTTGAAGGCTATTTGTCATACAGCGTGCCTGAAATAATTATTCTTGTAAATGAAAAGTTTTAAATGAGGAATTTGAATGTTGGAGATTTACTTGTATTGGCTTTGTAATCTATCTTATATTTATGAAGAATATGGAATATCTATCTTGATAACATTATCCATATCTATTATATGTATAATACGGATAAACTTGATAAGTTAGATGAAAAGAGGATTAGTTTAATCTCTCTCTTAGTAGGTTGCAGCTGGTTATGATTGCATAAGTTATCAATCTTATCTAAACAACTCTATTATAGTATTTAAATGCGTAATGAAAATGTGATGGAACGTTAGAGTTTGTGAAAAATAAGAAGGGTTTGACAAACCCTAGCACTTAATCAAATAGAGGGAGGTTCTTCCTCGATAAATGATACATAACCAAATGAAGGGTGACCTGATCGTTAAACGTAGACCTCATTTCTTATAAAGTCTACCATGGTTGAACCTAATTGGTGACTACACCTTCTATGGATGATTATGATGTATGTAATGGAACTTATGCTATTGCTGTCCTATTTTTGATTAATCTGTTGTTAAACTAATAGAATGAACAATAAAAGCAATCATGAGTTAGAGGAAGTTCTTAAATGCTTAATTAAACCAAGTATAGAACAAGGACTTGAGGAGTGTTGAATTAGGGTTTTGCATGGACGTGGAAATCTGTTTTATAATCCAAATTAACTTAACCTTAATAACCTCCTTGGTGTATGTACATCGTGATGAGGTAGTTTCTGTAGGATGCTGGCACATGCCAACTATAAGAATGTACCTTTGAGAAGACTTGGGTCTTCCCGAGGATACAACACTGCAGTTGACATGTGGCAACACCCTTCTGCATTGATCATCTAGATCTACACACAATAAGGACTTGAACTTAGTTTCTCTCTAGGTCAAGTTAGCGACAAGTTTAGGATAGGGAGTAACTTTCTATAACTTAGGGTACTTTGGCACATCTAGTTGACTTAGGTCAAATGAGTATGCCCTTTTATCCTAAGTCATCGAAAGCATATTCCTATAATACACTATGTTCCTAACCCGGGATAGGGTTAAACCCTAGGACAAGTGGACTAACAAGAGTAAAAAGACCTTTCACGATAATGTTATCCCGTAAAATTGACAAGGGCAATTTTACCGATAACCATACCGAAATTTTGTTCTGATCCCTCGTTAGGCATCCCTTGCGTTCGAAACGTTGTAAAATCCCTTCCCAGAAATTTGGTTTTCCGAACTTAGTCTTTTGAGCCTTTTTTGGCTGGGCGCATGAAATTGCTATGTAACACCAACTTTTGGTGTGCCCCCTTTAAAACCTTTGGCGCATGATTTTCAGTGTCAACACACCTTTTGGTGCGCTAAAGTATGTTGAGCCTTCCTGCGTGTGCAAGGCGCATGCGCTTTGTCTTGGCACAACTTTTGTTGCGCCATGTTTGGTGCACCAAAGGGCACATAACTTCATATCGACATAGATTTTGGCGCGCCAAAGGCGCGCTTTAATTTCCCTTGCCGGCAACGCTTTTCATGTGCCAAAGGGCCCACGCTTTTCCTGTGACAAAGAATCGTCATGCGCCCTTTAAAAAGTGGGTGGCGCATTGATGACCAGCTCACCTATATATATATGTGTTTGCGCGCCCAAATGTCATTTTCACTATTCGCAGAGCACGTGATTTCCTTTCTCTGAGCCTGTCAGCCCCTGCCTCGTCGTTTTCAACGCGTTGTGGACCCGTTTTCTAGATTTTTGCTATTTATCCGGGTAAGTGCTCTTGTCTCTTTCGTGAGTTTTGCTAGATAGTGCTTCTTGCTTGCTGGTTTGGTTTTTGATATGCATGTGTTGAGATTTTTCCCCCGCATGCTTGTCTTTCCTTATCTTCCTCTTTCCAGATCTGCTGGAGGAGGATGTCATCCTAGAAACAATGGTTTGTAACCCTCCTGGTTTTAACCATTTCATTTACCCAAATGACCTGTCAAAAAGGAAAAGAGGAGAAGAAGAAATCTAAACCATGTAAAGACCCCTTTGAGAGTGATTTAGTTCACTGTTTCTCTCTTGCCTTCGGCGCATCTGTCACCCCTGCAACATGAACAAAACCCGTGCCAATGGCGCACCTTTCATACTTGTTGCATCATGAACTCCTGCGCCCTCAAGGCGCACCTCTTTCACATGCTGCAAGTGCTAAACTTGTGCCCCTTTGGCGCACAATCCTTCCTTGCTGCATCACATTTCCATGCGCCAATGGCGCACCCAGCATCCATGCAACACAAGCTTTATCTGCGCTAAGTACAAATCTTTGAAGGCGCAGGCGCATCCCCGATTACAATAACATCATGTTGTGTAAACCTTTCGTGCGCCGCGCCATGCTCCCTTTGGTGCACGAAAAGTTCTTGTTACACGAACCATCCATGCGCCAAAGGGCGCACCAAATCCCAATGCAACATGAAAAATCTATGCGCCAAAGGGCGCATCCTGTCACTATGTAACATGAAGTTTTCATGCACCTTTTATAAAATGCACTCTGCAGTATGCATGCGCCATGCGCCTTCGGCGCCAGTTTAACCTTTGCAACACCCCTTTCCTGTGCGCCCTACCTATTTAGCCCTGTAAGCTGCAATTTTCATGCGCCCTGCGCCCTGAGCCTAAAAATCTCTAACTCTTTCTTCTGCTAACATTCCAATGGAAGATCAAATGGCTAATTCAACCTTTTCGGATTGGGTCTCACTTCTTCTTCATGCGAGATCAAAGAATCGAGTTCTAAAGAACATATGTCTACATCCAAAAAGAGACCCACCAAATCGAAAGGAAAGGCTAAGCCTACGGAGGAAGAAATGAAATACAAATATCGAGAGGTCGAATGCCCGAGTCACGGGCCGAATGCAATGCAGCATGGACGTCGAGACTCGAATGGGGCATATCGACATGGAGGAATTCAGGCCGAACTTAGAAAGTTACAAGGAGTCCATGGATGGAAAACTAATAGGCGTGCCTGCGCACTTCGCCAAGGAATCCCCGTCGGCGCCGTCAACAATGAATTTATGATGGTGGTTGCCCGGTCTTTATAATAAAGACACAAGGTGTGTCGAAAATAGCAAGGGCGAGGTAGTCATTAACCTCACTACCCATCATTTTGAGATCATACTCGGCATCCCTCACCACTGGCATGTTGTGGCCGTTAGCCAAGCAGAGTGCATCAAAGCCAGGGGAAGACAATGAAGACCAATGTACGGCAATAATGAACGAAGTATATCTGAAAAATAAGAAGGTGGTAACCGGTGGCCCCAAATCATCCACTCGGTGACTTCTCGAAGAGCTCAATGATACCATTACCTTCTTGAGCGGGGTCTTCGGGCTTTCTGACGCCCATTACTTCCATAAATGGATGCTGCGCTACTTGGAAACAATGAACAAGAATTTTCCTGATCAATGCTTTTGCTGGGGGGAAATTATAAGCAGCACCATCTCCGAGTAGCTACAACAATTCAGCACAACAGGGGCATTCCATATGAACTCCTACGTAGTCTACGCTGCAGCATCAGCAAGGGACTATCCAGGCCTGACGAGGAGTGGAGTTTGGCCTCAGGTCAAGATATACGAGTACTACCCAGAGTTGAGGCTGGAGAATAGCATCTCCCAATTCACAAAAGTTAACGATGTGTTTTTCTATCACATCATCTACCTACTGAGGCCGAACATGACTTATGGTCGCACGACCAAAAGCATAGTGGCAGCCACGGAGAAATGGGGAGCCCTGTTCACCCAGTTTCCTACATTCACCTATCTAAGGGCTGCCAACTTTTTGGGAGAGCCAACCAGGCTACCAAGGTATGCTGGGCCTAAGCTGATTCTGCTGGAACTGTCAAGGCAGCTAATCACATACCACGAAAAATGCCTGAAAAGGAAGAAGGGTGGAACTCCTTTCCCCCTCACAGTGGGCCGATATACATGCTCTACCCACCACAAGGTGAAGGAAATGTTCGCAGAGCTGGAGTTACTCAATTTGAAGCATGATTTCCCAGCCAGGCCTACCTTCGACCCAAGGGGCTGCCTGCCAAGAGCAAAGCTTGATCCAATCCATGTTCCTCAGATCGAGGATATTTATATTGACGTCCTCCATGAGGTAGAGCTCAGAAGAAAGGATCATTCTCACCTAGCATTGGTAGAAATCATCCAATACGGGATAGCCATTGTCCCCAAAGGCTTCCAAACTACGGAAGATGAAACAGACAAGGTATATAATGATACAGATGGGGACAATTGGCCCTTTCCGCTATTGATGAAAACAAAGCTCCTCGAGACAATTGAGGAGAGGGTCAAGGAAACTCTGCGTAGGGACGAAGCACTCGGTGCCGAATGAACTGGCTAATCTACCTCGGGGTGATTTCACAACCTCCCCATTGGGCAACGCACCTTCACGATCCAAGAAGCAGCTTAAAGGCAAAGGTGTAGAAGGTGAATCCAACACCATTCAGGAAGAAGCCCCTGAAAGTCCTCCTTCCACAGCGCCAGAACAAGTCATAACTCTGGAGGAAGAAATAACAGAGGATAGTCCCATAGGCCCATCCACTCAGGATGTCGGCATTGCTACCACAACAGAGGTCCCTTCTATCCCTTCTTCTTCTCTTCCTTCCCCTCCTCAAGTGACTCAAGTGACCATCCCTTTGGTCATGTCCTCTGTCCCTTCTTCTACTCTTTCCCCTGCTTCTTCATCTATCTTCTCCTCCCTCACTGATCTGTCCTCCTCCATTTCTTCCCTCATCTCCGGGCTCCCTTCCCTTCCTATGTCTTCCGCAGCTGCAGTTTCCCTTCCTCCCGTGGACACTTCTTCGGCTATTCTCTCAATGCCACCACCGCGTGTCTCCACGTTTTTCCCCTCTTCTACTGTAGCTGCCTCCTCCTCCTCGTCCCGGTCCTTCTTCCATAGGACCAGCCTGGATCTCTCAGCAGCTAAGCCAGCAAAAGAGGAAAGTTCCCATCGCTCCGATGGACTTTTCAGTGATCCCAGCCAAAGGGGCGAAGAAGCAGAAGCCTGTTACACGCTTCTCTAAAAGTGCTGCAGGTGAGAGAATCATGGAAATTGCATACCCCGATCCCCTCAAAGAGAAAAAGGATCTGTCTCCGACAGATTTTACTGTGACCCAAGTCACAATGGGGACATCTTCTGAAAGTCTCCAGGGGGAAGCTCTTTCCGTGGTTGACGCCCTCTGTCAAAAGCTTCAAGAGACAAAAGAAGAGAAAAGGCTACTAAAAGAGCAAAACAAATATCTGCTCCAAGCCTTACAGAAGATGGGTAGTGCACCTCCCACAACTGCCGCCGAGACTTCTGAGCTTCTCAGCCAGGAGAAAATCAACAAATATGCAAAGATCGGTGAGCGAGTATATGGCTGTTTTTACTGGAGGAGCCGAGATCCTCAAGGACAAGTGAAAGAGTGATCACCGAGTTTGTCGATTTTTATCTGAACATCGGAAAGGCAAACAAGGAGCTCCAAGCATTAGTGGGGCCTATATCGAAAGAGTTGGAACATGCTAGATCGCGACACGAGACCTTTCAACAAATGTTTGACTGCTCATCGAAGATCTGGTCAAGTTCGGCGTCTTCGGCCATCCAAGGGCCCTCAACAAAATCATGTCCACTCTGGACTACCGGGTGGATCAGCTTGAATTTGTTCTGGAAAAAATCGACAAGGTAAAGGAAGAGGCCCTGGATACAATGCATCAAATGGAGTGAATTATTCTCAACATGTCTCCAGGGTTGCTCACTCCTTCCTTTACCTTAAGGTCAGCTGATGAAACCATCCAGATCTTCAAGGAGATCACTTCTCAAGGAACGGGGCCATAGGTCACATTTGACACGGAGTCCATCAACAACCTGCTGGCCTGTAGGGACTTCGTCGGGTTCCTCATTGAGGCGAAAAGGACTTTTCCAAACTCCCAGAGAAGCTCATAGATGAGCGGGAGACTTGTGAGGCAATAAGCGATAGGCACAAGGATCCTTCTCAGGATCAACTTGGGCCAATAATCAACAAGTTCATGGAATACCACTCTCAGTTCCATATCTCGTCACCTGAGGAGCAACAAAAGCAGTCCACCCCCTTTCAGCCGCAAGATGATGATGACGAATAGCTGCTGCTCCTTCTTCTTCTTCTTCTTCTTCTTCCCTTTCTCTTCTTCGTCTTTCTGGAAATATCTGAAGTATGTTGATGCAAATGATGACATCATCCATGTTGCATCATGGGATGATGTCATCCATCAAGTTGTAAAAAGTCAACATGACTTTTAGATATTTTGTAAATATCTTTGTAAATAGTTGTTGGCTCCTTTTTGCCTTCTTTTCCCTTCTTCTTCTATAAATACTCCAACACTTGTAGTATTATGCATGCATGAGTGAATATCTTTCAGATAAGAAATAGGAGTAAGGAAAAGAGACTTTGAGCTTTTTGTAACAGAAGAGTAATTAATACAAATATTTAGACTTTGTCTTTGAATACTGTGTTATTGCCATTAGATCTTTCTTATGTCCGATCTATGTGCTTATTCTCAAATCTGCTTACGTTTCATTGTCATTTATTCATCATCGGTATTGCTTTGTTTATTTATGCAAGTAGGTTTGGCTCATTTTACTACCAATCCCAAAACATAAATCTTCCGACCTTTCTCGCTTTGGAATTCATTTCTTTTCTTCCTTCGGACCTGCTCTTTCCTCATCCCCTCTTCCTTTCCTTTCTTTTCACAAATCAGAACACCCCACCGGGATGAGATCCCAAACCCCGAAGGCGTAATCATGAGACTTGCATAGATTCCTACCGGTAGAATAGCAATAAACCGGCCGCTTTGCTTTGACTCAAAGAGGGCTATGCCCCGCACACTGCTTGGCTCGTTTATCCATAGATCCGCCTTGGCGGCATTTTCGGACCAACAGATAATAGAGGGGTGAGGTGAAGGAAATATTTCAAAATGATGAGTATGTCATCTAGGAATAGTGACATACAAAGTATGTTGTAAAATATTTGGCCAAAGTATCGCAAGTCAGTGTTGGTTGTGTTGTCTATGTCACCTAGTTTAAAGCTATGTGATACCAAATTGAATATTAGTAAATGATATCTCGGGTATGTTATTTAAACAAGATGACTCAAGACTCCGGATTAGGGTGAAAACCAAGTATAAGAAGTATACGATAAGTATTCAATACTTAAAGTGAAGCATGAATAGATTGGTAGATAACCAAGTCATGGAATGAATAGATCGGTGTATTTCCAAGTCATTACAGTTTGTATATGGTTATCTCATTATGAAATTGATGACATTGAATGTGTGTTCTAAATTAAGTTTTATTTGGAACAATGAACATTAGGTAATTTTTTTCCCTTGTTTCTAAATTCTTAAAATGGGAATGTTACGAAAGACAAAATGTACCTAATCATGATAGAGTAGTTCTTGATCCTTTGAAATGTAAAGTTTTAGTAGTTGAAGAAGAAGATCATATTATTCATTGGTGTGATAAGTGATTCATGTTGGCATGTGGATGTTGAGTTTTCATTGATTTTAAAGGAATATTAATGAAAAATTAGGATGTAGGAGAGCTAGAGGAAGCTTGGAATGAGGTTGACAAGGAAGGACATGAAAGAATCTTGAGAACACACCGTCAAGACTCAACTTCTTGAGTAACTAGTGACCAAATTGGAAAGGTGATGATGTGAGAGCATACCAGGATGATGTTAGACATGATATACCATGTATATGAGTGGGAAAACAAGGTCGAAGGATGAATACAAGGGCACACAAGTGAAATTGGTGAAACTATATTAGTTTAAGAGGCCTAATCCCTAGGCCTAGGTAGAAAATTAACCTTGAAAGGTGGAGTGAAGGCATGTGGTAGCTGGAAAATAATGGTAGAGGCATGAAACACATAATATGACATGGTTGAGGGACTAAATGATGAAGAACCATCCAATTTTGATAAGTTATAATGTAAACTAGCTCAAACTAGCCTAGTTCAAGGACCTAACATGAGGGTATGAAGAAAAAAAGATGTGTCAAGAAAATACAAACATAGGAAGTGTGTAGGGACATTTTCAAGAGTCCTCACATGAAGCTATAGATCATAATTCAATATATGTAGGCATGGTTAGGGTCATTTGTATGATTTACCTTCAAGATAAGCAGTTTAACATGCCCAAATGAGATTGGATTGGAAGTGTTATCTAAATTTATTGTTCGTAATGAATAATGCACTATCTACTAAAGAAATTAACAACTCGAAATGAAGGAGGGCTTATGTTACCTCGAAAGCGTGATGGTACAGTACTTGATGATGATGGGTGATTGGATGTTGTCACGATAGGCCCTGCGAGAGACTAAAAATGATATTTATTAGATAGATAAATGCCGGGGCTGCCTGACTAAGTGGATATAAGAAGTTTTTGACTTCCTTGGTGGATGTTAACTCCGTTTTTAGATAAAGTAAAATAAAAAGGGAAATAACATGTAAAAATAGAAGTCATACCGAGTCTAAAAATGACAGAAATTGATCTAAAGCTGATTAGATTGTAATAACTATGAATTAAGTGTTACCTAGTCTGGGTCAATGACAACCTAAACTATGCATAGGTAGGTTGATGATGACTTGGGAGGATGGATATGAACCTATAGATGAAATATGTAGACCTACAAGGTCTGAGAGTGATCTGAAACTGATGAGGGCCTGTAACTGCTGTAAAATGATCTATAGAAGAGAACCAGAGGTAGAGAAGTAGGATAAAAGAAAGGAAAAGAGAATTTAGATAGGTTATTAGATAGACATGGCCCTAGTCGATGAAAAATAGGAAGGATCGGTGGTGATTATATCAGAAAGGTATAAAGCCGAGGATGACAAGATGAAAATGGCAACTTGTAAGCAAAAAGAGATATAAGAGAAGGATGTTGCAGGTTTCCAAAGCTAATATGTACCTACAAGATGTTAGAAACAAAGCATATACAATAATATGATAAAGATATAGAAAGGAATGTGATAATGATGAGAATATCTCATGAACAATGATCGTGAGTGATGCAAGCATGTTAAAGGGATGTCCAAGAGGTCTTTGGATGTCTCATAATTTCTCAGAATGAGGAAGGATGAGAATTGCATGCATCTGATTTTTTCCCCAGTAATGGAAAGAAAACACTCATTTTATAGGGGGTCGATGGCGACTAGGATGGGTCACTGCCAACTATGGGGAAATTTTCCCCAATGGGCATGATTTTTTGATTTTGGTCGGGATTTGATGCTTTTAAAGATTAGGCAAGTGATTTAAAGCATTAGGCATGAAAGGGATGAGATATGGGTAGTTAGGGCATAAAAATAGATAGGATAAAAGCTAGAAAAGCAAGGGGATTTATGTGTAGGATAAAAGCATCCTAATTAGAAGGTTGGTTAGGAAATGAGAATTTAAATGATTAATTAATTAATTAATGGGGTTAATTAATTAATGGGACTTAGGTGGGAATTTGATTAAATAAGGAGGGATAAATTAAATTAACAATTAAATATGCACACGCGGGTGAATGAAGGCATAAATACTGATTTTAGGTGTCTACATTTTTCCCTTTTTGTTGAGTGGTTTGAGCTAGTAAGCCATGAGAAAAAATGATGAGAGTTGGATTTGGATAAAAAGGATTGATGATAAGCTCCCCCTCAAATGGGGGATCAATGACATCAAGGGAAATCGATGACACGTTTGAAAAAGGTAGATGATGAAGGGTGGGTGGGAAAGGATGGGTAAAAGGCATAACCAAGGTGAGATGCCCTAGGCAAAAAGGATCACAATAATGATGGAAAACTATGGTAGTGACTCTAATATCACATCGGTAGGGGATAATTGTGGTCTATACAGAGACAAATTTTTTTTTCTATGTGCCGGTGAGTGTGTGAAGATCATTGTAGTATGGATGCAGTGAGATGACCAACGGGTCATAGGAAAGTCATCAAAGTATGCACAACTATATGTGAAAATTATGTGAAATCCTTCATACATGAGGAATTGAGCGAAAAGGTATGCATTCACTAGGAATGAGTATGAATTATGTGGTGTACAATGAGACACAAAAAGTGACCGATAAGGAAAAATGAAAAAGTGAGTGATGAAATAATATGCTCGAAGGAGAAAAGTATGAGGAAAAGAAAAGAAAAGAAAAAGTATGGCCATAAAGTCAAAAAAGAAAATAAAAGAAAAAGTATGCCCCAAGAGGGGAAAAGCATGGCCACAAAGGTGGACTTTGATGAAGAGTAATGGTGCCCCAAGGAAGAACATGAATATGGCCACAAGAGTGGACTTGATATAATGAATGTAATGCCCAAAGGGGAAGATGAGTATGGCCTCAAAGGAGGACTTCACATACGAATTGGATAGGATTATAAAATAAAATGCCCAAAAGAGGAGTGATTATAGCCACAAAAGGTGGACTTAGGGAATAGATATGATTAACATGCCGAAGGAAAAAGAGATGGCCACAAATGTGGACTTAGAGAGTTACATATGCCCAAAGGAGGAATAGTTTGAATGTTGAATTAAAATGCCCAAAGGAAAAATGGAGATGACCACAAGTGCAGACTTAATGGTCAACAATAATTAACACCCTGAAAAGGGGTGCAAGAAAGAGGGGGAAAACCCAAAATAGTTACTACTAAGGGTAGTAGATGACGGCGAGGCCACTCAACGAGACCCAAGGGGTCGATGATGACCAAGTTTTTGTGGGATATATAAGCCCAATGGTCACCGATGATGCTCTATTTGACACGTAAATTTAATGAGAGATAACAAAGTAAGAAAAGAGAAAGTGAGAAAATAGAGGCTGCCCACACTGTGAGGAAATGCCGAGAGGTGTGGAGGATGGTGAGTAACAAAACTCATGCTTGTTTTTTATTTAATTTCATGTTTCATTTAATTTTTAGCATTTTTTTGCGAAAGTGGATGACCAAGATGGGTCAATGTTGACTTGGCCTAGGGCATGTCAATCTACCCAAAAATGCATCGACCCAACCTGGGTCGGTGTCAACTAGGGTTAGATTGGCTAAAAATGAATTTAGATTGAATTTTATAAAATTTGTATGGATTATTTGATCGAGTTCTAATATATGCATGTTTTTATTTTTATTGCAATACGAGAGAGATCGGGTGCCAACTCTATATGAGTAGATAAGATGGGATGTGACAGATGCTAAGTGGGATCATCTGTTTGAAGTTGGATTAGGAGGATTTAAAGATTATCAGAGGATGCCACGAGATGTGGGTCATATGATTTCTTTGGTTGAGAGGTGGAATAAGCAGACATGTACATTTTTGTTTAGGACATGGGAGATGACTATCACCCGGAGGATGTGTATTGGATTCTCAGGATGTCGATATAGGGGAGTAGATAGTTCCCATTACTAGTGATGACAGATTGGCAGTTTTGATGTGGTTATTTGGAGCCGATGCGCCCCATATCAGATTTTCTTCAAGGGATTTTTCCTATGAGCAGAGATATAAGGTTGGGGTGGTACGTAGGCTGGTTGATTTTCATGTGATGATGACAATGTCTTGCTATGGTTTTTTGGACTAAGGAGGATCTAAGTTTCTATGGGAATTGACTGGTGTAGTGGCCCATATAGTGGAGCACCAGATAGTCTTTTCATTTGGGACCGCCTTATTAGCTCAGGTTTACCATGAGCTATCTATATACGAGGGCATGTGTACGAGGTCAGGGATGGATGTAGGATTTTTGCTACACTACTAGGATTATGGGCATATTGTAGTGATTAGGCTACTGGGGATTCCATGGGTCACATGAGACCATATTCAGTTAGTAGTTGAATGTTTAAGATGGAGGGATGATCAGGCCTTCGAGACATGGGCGAGAGAGGGGTGGATTGGTAGGTAGATCAGCTTGTTGTATATATCTACCCCCTAGGTAAATATAGACAATGACACAAAGGAAAATATGTCAGAGAGGTCCAAAAACCTGACACAAGGAAAATATGTCGGAGAGGTCCAAAAACCCGACACAAGGAAAATATGTCGGAGAGGTCCAAAAACCCGACACAAAGGAAAATATGTCGAGAGGTCCAAAAACCTGACACAAGGAATTTTGGGTTTCAGGTTTCGGGAAACATGAGACATGAAGCATGAAAATCGCAAGGCATGTCCCAATGCTTGGGAGTTCCGAGAACCCAAAACACTACCTAGGAAAATCAGGTTTTGGAGTTGGGAAAGCATGGGGCGAAAACATGTCAAGCCACCTTCCAAACCTGATGCATATGCAAGTCCAATTTCTGAACCCGAAACAAAGGAAATCTTGGCAATAGCAACGGAAGTGGGTTTTAGGAAAACACAAGCATCAAACACATGTCGAGCCACCTTCCAAACCCGATGCATATGCAAGTCCAATTTCTAAACCCGAAACAAAGGAAATCTTGGCAATAGCAGTAGAAGTGGGTTTTGGGAAAACACAAGCATCAAACACATGTCGAGGCATCCTCCAAACCTCGATGCAAATGCAGAGGAGAACCCCAAACCTGACAGGAAGAAGACCCTGACGTGGGAAATATTCAAATGGCCATAACTTTTCACAGGGAGCTCGGATTCATGCAAGGTTGGACTTTTTGGAAAGCTTACAAGGTCCTCTATCCAACTACAACTAGATATCTTTAATTGGGTGAGAAAAATTTCTTCAAAAATGTAAAATACAGTTCGCCATATTTTGGGTTTGCCAGGGTTCTCACCTACCGCCATAATGAGATGAATTAAGTGCAGTCTGGAGGTGGTTGGGGTAGATTTTGAATTCCTCTCTTCTCCCTCTCTTTTTCTCCCTATAAATTGTAAGGAGGGGCTTCTTTGTAAAGGTTGGACATTCTTTTTTACCCCTCCCTTCTTCTCTTTGGCAGGTGAAATTGTGGAGTTCAAACCTCCCATCTAAAACTGTAATGCAACTTTTCCTCTTAGAATTTTGTAGTGTATTGTGTCAATATTTGGAGCAAATAATG
Organism: Taxus wallichiana var. yunnanensis; assembly: GCA_018340775.1. Taxonomy (NCBI): domain Eukaryota; kingdom Viridiplantae; phylum Streptophyta; class Pinopsida; order Cupressales; family Taxaceae; genus Taxus; species Taxus wallichiana. The sequence continues at coordinate 590,452,158 of CM031240.1, forward strand.
CATATCGTGGATGATTATCAACCCTCTCTGTGTTCATCTACATCCTCCTATTCTTTCACTTTAAAATCAGTTATCTCATGCATGATCTTGCATTACATTTTAATGGTTTGTGTTTATTGGCAAGACAGATGTTTCTTCATTCCTCGGTGTATCACCTTTGTTAGTTTAGGTTTATTTTTATGCATCTTCTTACCCAGTATCCTTGGAAAGTTAGATTAGGTTTTGAGTAAACCCTCTGCATTCTTATGTGTGCATCGAACAGAGGAATAGGAACCGGCCTTCATCCAGAGAGCTTTTTTATTTTCGCAAGGTCCCACACTTGGGAAAAGATCATGTTATCCAATCGCACCGAGAGTCTCAACCCATCGAGTTACGAGACATTTAGAGGTGCTTTGTGATTCACCATCAACACAAATTACACAAGATGACTGAGGTGGGTGAAGGGGAGATGACCTTAGATGATTGAGGCCGTTCAATTTAATAGGGTGAGATGACACTTTGGATTCATTCAAATAGTTCTCATGATCTGATTTTGTACATGAGGGAGGAGTTGGATAGAGAGTTGTCGAGTCCTACTATGGTAGACCCATTGGAGGAGGAGGTTGTACCATGGGATGATGATAACGATGTTGGAGTAGGAGTGAGATACTCTGATTGGCATACGATAACATGGGAAACTTAGGTGGTTGAGGAGGGAGGAGAGGAGGATAGGAGGAGATAAAGGAGACAGAGGTTGAGGTTGAGGTAGCTCCAGGAGGTAGTGGAGATGGAGTAGGAGAGGCTATAGAGGTGGAAAACTTGTGTGTTGAGCTAGATCATATGATAGCAGAGAGAGACATAACCTTGTAATAGTAGGACGTGGTCACTCAGGAGAGAGACCAAGTTATTTAGGAGAGATACCACTATCGTAGGAAGAGGGAGGCCTACAAGGTCTGCTTTTTAGAGATCGACAAATATTGTAGCAAAAAAATTTAGCAATCGGTGTTCGGGAAATGCCATAGGAATCAAGACATATGAAACCCCATGACATGATTAGGATGCATAGGTACTTACCATTGGCCACCGAGGCCAAATAATATGAGGACATTGTGATCCATAGGATACCTTAGATGCTGATATACTGGGAGCATCTCCAGAGGTAGGTGGCAAGTGGAGCTAGGCCATCAAGGAGTACAACAAGTGTAGGTCATGTGCAGCGAGAGGAGGGAGACTATGAGGGTGGCGATGACATGCGGGGTTCAAGTTCTATATATACCCACGGAGGAGAGGTTATGAGAGTTTTAGACATGGAATTTACCAATTTTGATAGCATTTCTGCTTTGAGGAGCCCCTAGAAGGCCGTGATGTAATAGTACTAATTTTGATTATATATATGATATATGATTTGTCGTGGATCATTATGTGTTTATTATGTGATGTGATGAATTTAATTTGATGTGGTGATGATTTTGTATTTATGTCATGATAATGAATTTAATTTGATGTGGTGATGATTTTGGATTTATGTCATGATGATGATTTTTGGATTAGATGTGATAATGATGGTTGCTTAGATCGATGTGATAATGATGGTTACTTTTAGAATACATGTTTTGTTTTATATTTGATGATGATGGTGAAATAAATGTATGATTAGATGGTTATTTTAGATGTGCATGTGTATGGATGATGATATAAATGTGTGATGTGGTAATATGTTTTAAATTTAAATTTGATTATGGTGATTAGAATGTATGGATAAGATGTGATGAAAACAGTTTGGAAATGGATGTGATTAAAATGATGAAATAAGTAAGAGTAAATGTGTTGTAAGACAGATAGATAACATATAGATGATTGGGATAAAGAAAGGTATGTGTTGTAACAAAACAAAATGGGGATGAAAGATAGATGTGATAGGATCAAGGATAAAATGTAACGTGATGGTGGTGACCCATAGGTATGAATGAATCTACATCATATCAAGGAACATGCGAGGAAAATATGCCTCTAACTACATTAGAGGTAAACAAGAGGAGGATCCAGGTAATGTAAGGCACATGTGACCAACATCGATGCTAGAAAATAACCAATGATAGTTAGTCATTTCAAAGATCATAAGGAAAAATGGATGAAATGATCTCATAAACCTAATGTTGACACACCAAAGGGGTTTGAGATTCACTTTTATAAAGGCGAGAGGATTCCCCACAAATGGTGTTCCCTAAAACTGTACCTCAACTCGGAAAGGGGAGAGAGTAAACTAATCAATGGAGGAAGCTTTCTTAGGATGCTAATAAAATGGAAGGTTGATCAATGTAGGAATCCTTCAAATTCCATAAGGAGTATCCATCCTTTGAGGGTATGGTCTACTTTATACAATATATAGATGACAAGAATAATTGATAGCCGTCCTTCGAGGGATTGGTTTATTTATTTGATTTTGATGTCGATTTCATCTATTTTATTTTTTTACATGAACAACTATCCTTTAAGGATCAGTCTATTTTGATAACTTTGATTTTTGATTTAAGCATCCATGAATTTTTATTTTACATGGGGAAGAGCTGGGACTAGCTAAGTAGACCACTTAAGAGGGGATAATGATGTACAAGAGACACCCTGAACCCTTTACATGGTTCCAATAGGTGAATAAGAGGGTGATGGATGTAATGATTGCGGAGTTCTCACCAAAGGGGAGAACCTATCCATAAGGAATATGCTATGGGTAGAGTCATGGTACCCATATTTAAGGTCACATCTAGGAAGTGACAGAAGACCACATAGTTCCAAATCATCATAATGAGAGATGAAAGTGATAAGATGGAGGAATGATCCAAGGATATGACTAAGGGCACATTGGTAAATGTGCTAACAATAGAATGGTCGCAAGTGTAATGCGTTAAGTGGTTCCACTTCTGGTTTACCATTAAGGGAGGCCAAATGATAGGATCCCAACCCATACTTGTGCATAATAATGTATGGTCTGATCTAGTTAGGGGAAAACTTTCTGCGTTGGATCCTTTCTAAGATAATGATGTTATAATGAGGAGGCCACTAATGTTAACGTCGCATTAGGATAGGGATAAACAAGTGAAAATAATCTATGTGCTTCCCTTTAAGGAAGTGAGAAATATGCATCTAAGATGAATAGATGGTCCCCTTAGAGAGAGACAAATACAACCACAATGGTGGATTTGGGATTAGATAAGATGAGCTATGTATAGATTATGAAATATGCACCTTAAAGGTGAATTTTAGATAAAGCCATGGTGCTTCGAGAGGGAGGCACATATATGGCCATGAAGGTGGTCATAGGAGGAGGAGATAGAAAATGTGATTGGATGAGCTAGATGAGATAAGATGATGTCAGACCTGATGAGGAACTAATCTATAAGTAGACAAAACCTAGAGAGAAGTCCCCCTAACACAAGAGGATGGATCGATGAGGATGAGAAGAAGGATGTGAAAATATCAAAAAGGAGGGGACGATACTCCCCCAACGATGGATGGATAAGATGCCAATAATAATGAATCATGAAGGTGGTGCAACCAAGAAAATAGTATCGATGAACAAAGGACAGGAGGAATGATAGGAGATGATGTGGATGGGTGACGAGACCTAGGAGGTTGAATGGATGGGGATGTAGTAAAAGGATTTATATGGGATATGGATGAAGTGGTAGATGGAGAAGGAGACTCACCAAGGAGATCCTCTCGCTCAATAATGTCATGAATGATAGTTTGAAGAGCCTAAAATTCTCTATGTTGTGATACAAAGTATGATGATAGGTGCAGAGATACGATGAGAATCGAACCACGGTGGATTTGGATGACTTGAATCAAAGGGTTAGATGGGAGGAAGTGTGATGGTAGAAGTTTGAAGAAAATTTTGGAAGAACTCTGCATATGATTTGATGTATGCACCAGGAGAGGTCCTATGAGACAGTGTGGATGTAGAAGATGAAGGCAGGTTACTTTGAGATATGGGATGTCTAGAAGAAGAAGTAGAAGTGGATGACTAAGGATTGGTATGATTGGTAGATGGAGGTATTTTGGAGGAAGGATCTAGTCATACAAGGGAATTAGACTGTTATATTTGGGTTGGTTGACTGTTCGTGATGGAGGAGGGGGTCCTAAGATAGATGGATGCATCCCCAAGATAGAGGATGTAGATTTGGTCTTGATTGGAGGAATGTCAATTTTCTTATGAGGATGCTCAAGGGATCGTTGTGGAAGGATTCCAAGGTTTTTGATTTGGATGGTTGAGGAGTGCCCTTGGTAGGGATGAAAATGATTTCGATAGGTAGATCAGAAGGTGATATTGTGGTAGATGGCAGGAGTAATTTTGGCATGATTTGTTCTAAGGAGGATGGGGATTGGTTCGATGTGGGAATGCCAGGTTGCATGGATGAAACAGGAGGATAACCTATGGTGGCTACGAGTTGAAGTGCTCTCCAATATTTCTCAAATGACTTAGGTGGTGCAGATGAAGAAGGATATAATGGGGATGTGGTCATGATAGTTGATGCGGTAGGTGTGGGAAGAAGCACAAAAGTGGAACCAGTATAGATTCTAAAGATGGTATGATTGGAAAAAGGTGGAATAAATGTAGATGAAGGGGTAGAATTGACTTTAGGATATCGAGATAGATGTGGGTGTGGAAAGAATGAGAGGTATTTAGATGATGCGGTTAATGAGGTCTATGTGAGATGGTAGATAGGTTGGGGTAGGGATGGAAGAGGAATGCATGTCAAATATGTTTATTTTGGGTGTATAAAGAGGAATATAGGTGGATTGAGGAGATGTGATGGGTGTGATAACAGATGTGGATGTGGGAATGGTAGATGTTTGGACACTAGGTGTGGATGGGGAGACGAGGTAAGTGAGGCAGTCATAAGCAAGGAGATAGGTGGTAGAGATGTCGAGGTAGATATAGTGTCAGGTGATATGGGCATGGGTAGAGAAATATGTGATAATGATGTCAATGTAAGTGTGGTGACAGGTGTGGATGTAGAGGTAGGTGCGGCTAAGGCTAATGCAGATGTGGTAAGAGTAGGACTGGATGTGGATGTAAGAGAAGTGGTAGAAGTAAGGGAGGTAGATAGGGTAATTATGGATATGGTGGACATAGGAATAATGTTCGAAGGGCCAAGGGCACAATATCTAGGATGGGAATAGATGAGGAAGTGGAGAAAATAGATGTGGAGGGAGGAATCTGATGTATGGTGTTGATTGAGAATGGGTTAAATTGATGTGATGTAGAAGGTGAAGATGAATTTTCTAGTGGGGGATTAGGAAATGGTTATTAAAATATGTCACATGATGAATATGAGATTGCTATTGATGCAAAATCATAGCACCCTTGAATGGCCTCGATATGAGTGGGGCATTCGGTGTGACTGCATAACATTGGACCATCTCTCAAGCTATGGGACTTGAAAACTTGAGATGGACCTCTAGAGAAAGCTGGTTCTTGTTCCTAAACTACCTGCCACAATCTACTCTAGTGCAGGAAAAACCTATCTATCCTAATCTAACCATTCCAAGGAAACAAGGAGAGAGAGAATGCAAGAAAAATAGAGCCTACACTAAAGCGGTGATACACCAGAAAAGGAAAGAGGTGAGATACTCTATTGAGGAGGATGAAACATGAAAAAAGGAGATGAGGGAGGTCAGACAGAAGTGACACAGACCCAAGTCCTAATATGCCATTAAAACTCCATGAAACACAACATCCCACACCTAAAAACATGAAATACATGCACAGAAAATAGATCTGAAAGGGAGAGGCATGGAGAAACAATAAAACATGAGAAAGGGTTGAAGAATGCCACAAAATCATGAGTTTATTGCTCTAGAAGGTGCACAAACCATTACATTTCTGCTCAGAGGCACAAATACACTTTCTAGGTGTAGGAGAAGGCTTATAACTCAAATGGAGTCGGGAAACAAATTTTACAGAGTTTCCCCACACCCAGAATGTCTCCCCTCTCAAATGAGAAGTGTTTACAATATATAGAATGTCGAGGCAAGAGAGAAAGAAGAAAACTCAGACTCTACTCTGAAAGCTCAACCACCAACCATTAATGCCCTACAAATCCACCTACAATCTGTCAATTCTAGTTCCCCATGTCTATTTGGTGTGTTGGAGAAGGAAAGATGGCAAATTAGATCAGATCTAGGTAGTTGAAGCAATCGGATCCTGTATTAATGGCTTGAAAGACTTTTTCTAGATTTTCACCCATCAAAGCCTCTTTGAAAATAATAATTTATGCTTCCATGGTGTAGAGGAGGTCAAGACCTTTCCAATGGTACCAAATTTGTTGAATTTCAAGCACTGGATAGAAATTTATGCCCATTTGAATATTTGAATCAAATCCGTATAGGCAAAAAACAAGTTTTGCAAAATGGATCCGCATGGGCCCGAAATTCACTTTGCGCCTTTTGTGAAAAACACAAAATTCTAAAAAAACTCCCACACCCTGCAGCCTAAAATTCACTTTTTCCCAAAATCCTCCATGGGCCCAAAATTAAAATTGTGCTTTTTGCACAAAAATTGCAAAAGTGCAAAAGTCTCCCTCAAGCCCGCAAGCTCGTAACCTTCTCATTTTCCATTTGTCATCCCCGGGCTTGCCGGCCCACATTTTCCACTTAGCAAAATAAATCTTTCCTAGGCTCGTGGGCCCAAAATTATAACTTGTGGCTTTTGTAAAAATTGTAAAATGCCAAAATATTTCCCACCGTCCCACTGTTTCTACAATCTTACCCTTTGGTGAAAAGTCTTCCCAAGCCCGCCAACCCACTTTTGGCAAAAATCCTTCCAAGGCCCGCCTTCCCGCTTTGACCTGAAACATCACCACATATCCCTTTGTGGGCCTATTCTATATTTTTGTGTTTTGACTAAGTCCCTCTATTTGGCGAAGGCTTTATGTATGACCTGAACACGTGGAGGCTTCCCGCTCATTTGGAGACTCTGTTTGGACCTAACCTTTGGAGGTGTATCGATTGGACACGTGGAGAGCTAGTGCATGTTTGGGACCTGATTTTGGATTCACCCCCTAAAATAGTGTCGAAGGGACACATGGGGCTTTCTGCTGGTTCTCCTTTCCTTAGCTGATTCAACGGATGGTCATGTGCCTTTTGAATTCTGTTGGACCTTAGACACGTGGAGAGCTAGTGCTTGTTTGGGAACCACCTTTGGCTTCAACCCTTGAAGGTGCACCGATGAGACACATGGCGCTGTCCGCTGGCCTTAGAATTTTCAACGGATGATTTAAATTTTTGAGGCTCTGACCACATGGAGGGTGGCACTCATTTGGGGTTTGTCCCTTGGTCTCACTTCTGAAGTTGCACCAATGAGGCAAATGGAGGATTCCACTGACCCTCTTATACTTTGTCGTTTAAACAACAATATCTATCCCTTTTTTGACCTGGAACTTGTGGAAGCTCCAAGCACATTTGGGAACCCTCTCCAGATTTTACCTTTGAAGTTGCACCGAGCTGACGTGTGGCTTCTTCCGCGGCCCGATTTATTTTCTTCATTTTTTTCCTATGTCCCTTTTGTTTGCAAAAGGTACTATGTTCGACCACTGACACATGGAGGATTTTGCTAGCTCTTCTATACTTAACCAACTCAATGGTTGGCTCTCTGCTTTTGGACTTTGACCACATGGCAATCTTGCACTTGTTTGGGGACATGCCCTTGATTCTTCTTTTGAAGTTGCGCTAAGATGACATGTGGTGCCTTAGTGAGTCTATTACTTTGCCCCGAGTCGAATCGTATGTGAAGTCCAAAAAATTTGATCCCTTTCTCTCAATACTTTTTGTTGAGCCTCTGGTTTCCTTTGACACCATTGGCCTCCTTTATCAACCCTACTTGGATTGAAATGACCCTTCGATTTTATTACTGCGGGGTCATGTTTGATAAAATTTTCTAGGGGGAATTCGGATAGCAATTTTCTTGGGGGCATGTAGAAGCATGGTGATAAGCATGGTAATTTTAAGATGAAATAGATGGGGCAAGAACATGAAGGTTTGATACATGAGGCTCATAAGGGATGTCCCTAGGTGAGACAGTATGTTAGGTAAAGGGGAAATGTCATAAGGTGAAACAAGATCATTAATTGATATCTATGGAGGAGGAAGTCATAGATGGGGTTATCATGGGGAATATCCATAAGTGAAGTGGGTATGGTGATGTCGGATGACCCAGGAAGGGCATGAGGTAATGGGGACAAATATGGTGGGGTAGAAAAAGGAATGGTGTAAGGTGATAGGGATAAAGCAGGGGCTACTAGTTGATGTGATTGAGAAGTAGAGGGCTTGTAGTGGAGATAGTCATAGATGGGGATAGAGGAAGACCTAGAAGCAACCAATGGTCTAGATGGGGTCATGGTGGATTGCTGAGAAGCTGCTTGAGGAAAATTTTGGTTCCATTATTAAAAAGACAAAACAAGAAAACAATTCCTTTTTTAATGTTTTGATTAAGAAAGTGTGAAAAAGGGGATGGGTATCGAAGGACCTAGGAGAAGGTGAACTATGTTTGGTCTTAGGTAAGTTATGGTTGGGAAATTTCTGAAGCATCTTCCTATTGGGTGATCAAATCGTAATTAGTGTACCGGGAAAAGGAAATGTTTTGATGTGTTAATTGATTCATGATGTTTTGGCTATGTGATAAATGTAAGATGAAGAAGATTAAACCCCTATTTAAGCTATGTGACCAAGTAGGATGCAAAAAGAATGTTCTTTTTAAGCCCAAAACAAAGTATGATATTCGATGAGGACACAAGCAAGAATGGGAAATTACGATGCAAAAAGGAGAAAAATAGGGAAAAAGTGAGGAATACATGGATAGTGCTTTTCCTATTTATTTGCACTTCTTGAGCAATGAGCGATCCAAGCCATGAACCCAACATGAACAAGAAATAAAGTAGATCCTCACACTTTGTAGTGTTAGTGGAAGACAAAAACAAAGAAAAAAAAAGTAATAAATGTAAGAGATCACCTAAAGGGTGGTCCCACCGGGCGTGCCAAGAATGTTGTCTAAATTTCTTGTTCGTAATGAAGTTAATGCACTAGATACTAAATAAATTAACAACTCATAAATGAAGGAGGGTTTATGTTACCTCGAAGCATGATGGTACATGCACAAGATGATGATGGGTGATTGGTTGTTCTACTACTTGATATACCTACAAAGAGACTGAAAATGATATTGATTAGATAGACAAATGAGGGTGTTACCCGACTAAGCTGATCCAAGAATTTTTGACTTCCTTGGTGGATGTCAACCCTCATTTGATAAGACTAGAAATTTCACAACAGCTTAAAAATTACACCAGAGAATCCACACACACATATATTGAAATCAAAAATTTATTAAAATCAACAATGATTCTATATAGTAGATGTCATTTTCTAAGAGTATATTTAATGGAGGGAGTAGGCAAAAAAATTGAAGCTTTTCCCAATGGAATTTGGGAAGAACGATGATGTCATTATTAAATTGTTTTGTTTGTTCTATTGCAAATAGAAGGTAATTGGTGTTTAATTTAATTTTTCATTTGTTTAGGGAAATATATGTTCTCGGTCATTTTAAGAAAATTCATGGAGGAATTATATTTATGATAGATTAGCTAGTTATTTTTTTGTAGTCACAATATTATTCGCAACTTCCTTCTATTCATGTTGATTCACCTTCAATGGATGGTGTAATACCCAGCTAAATACATGTAGTACCAAATTAAGGTTTTTGAGTACCTTAGGCAATTTTTGGAGAGTACTCCCTCCCTATGACTCACTTGCTGCCCACCCACCCGATATTTTGAAAAAATTATAGTGTAATTTTTAACAACACATACAATTAAAGATAAAAAGGTTTCTTTCTTGACTTTTCCATAGAAAAACTATTGGTTGCATCATCATAATTTATTGTTGTAGTGATGTTGCACCCAATTGTTAAAATGAAAAGGCTATATAATCTACTTTCACCCATTCTTGATCTTAAATTGTTTCAACACCCTCAAGATTCCATCATTTGGGAAAGATGGAATGTTAAGAAGAAGCTTAGTGCAACTCAACTTAACTTCAACCCACAATTTCATTGACCTCCAATAATCTCCATTCTGCATTGACATATGATAAGTCTCCTCCAACATGCACAACTGAATTCCCCTACAATTGTAGAGTGTCCTAACTATCCACAAAACACAAGGACTAACATTGTGAAGAAACCACTATTGATATGAGTCTTGATAGATTGGGCCTTGCTTTTAGAAATATCTCCAAAGTATGTTGCATCAAAAATTTGTGTACCACACCCCCTTTCTCCTTCTAAAAATTGACATATATGGCACATGGTTGTCATGTGTCTACTTGGAAGAATGAAGAGATTTGTATATATTCCCTTGAACATTTTTCCAACTCCAATATTTCAATCCTTCAAATTTAAATTCTTGTACAAACTTTGTACATTACAGATTTCACATACAATTGCTAATTTAATTTCTCCACATATAAATATTTTTACCACTGAATTGATATAGAAACCTTCAAAGACTACATACAACATAAAATCGAGACCAAACATGTTTGTACAAAATTAATAAAAAATACACAACAAGCTGACTCCAAACTAATACACAAGAAACCGACTCCCAACAAACAAAACAAAGCTAACTTAAGAAGGTTCTACAAAAAAGTGTGTCCTAACTCATGTTCCCTATAAAATGATGAAAATGAAATTTATTAACGATGTCTCTCCATCCTAATTTTGAAATTTTAAACATTTAAACTGACTCCCAAAAAATACACAAGAAACTAACTCCCAACAAACAAAACAAAGGTAACTTAAGAAGGTGTTATAAAAAAGAGTGTCCTAACTCATTTTCCTATACAACGATGAAAATGACATTTGCTACGATGTCTCTCCATCCTAATTTTGACATTTTAAACATTTAAACCAAAAATTGATACGTTACACGTCAATTTTTCACGGTAGTAAATGTAAAAATTCATCTCTCCTATATTCAATCCTACTTCAAAACCTATTTAGTGATTGAAAAAAACCTGCATCTTTTTCTCGAATTGTTGTTTTTACTCGCTACGAAAAATATGTAAAAGCTACCATCTTGTTATGGTTGTTACTCATGTTAGTAGTTATGAGAAACAATGAAAATGAAACTTCAGTGCCAGGGGAGGAGCCTGCGGCATCCATGAACTCTGTAAATGACTCACAGACTGATTTCCAAGCATGGTAGCACCACTAGTAAAATTTGAAATTTAGGTTGATCATCCCTCTCACCATCAAATTGGGATTTCATTCAACGATTCTGCACAACTAATAAGAGAAAATTCTATGTAGCTTCATAAATAAATCCTTTAGACTATTTGAAGGTAGTAGCTTCTATGTTGTTCAAGTGATGAGCCACTTTACTTGTTCTCTAATTTAGACTTCTACAACATTGTCTAGCTATAAATGAATATTGAGAGTGTGCAACTGAGATTTATTATAGATATTTTAATTGAGACTAATGGATTTCATAAATCTTGATTCTGACCATCCAAAATAAATATATTATATACTTGTTACTTGTATATGTGTTGAGAGGAGTTATTTTTGGTGTCCTTGCCCATCATTCACCATAATAATTTAAATAGGGCATGAAACACTCTTGAATACATGGTGGTAATGATTTTTAATGGCGGTTCACCCCTTTCTCTAGCTTGTATTCCTTTGTTTTCCCAAATCCTTCCTTTAAAAATAATATTGTCAAATTTATTTGTAATTCCATGATTACCCCTGTTAGGCATGGTTCTTTAGCGTTGTATACATTTCAACCATTGATTGGTCATTTAAGGGACTATCTGATTTGGAGGAGCCATTAAAGTAAATATCTAGGATTTATTGATGAATATCTAGGATAGTAAATATCTATTACTATAGAAAAATATCTAAAATCTGACAACCTTTAAAATATCTAAAATACGATAAGATAACAAATATTGGAGCCACCAGAATTTGACTCTTTCCAACAAAAGAATCTTCAAAGGTGAACGCCTATCGAAATTAAAGTGAAATAAAAATGGAAAGAGCATGTAGAAACAAAAGTTGTACTTTGCATCTGAAAAATGACAAAAATTGATCTAAAGTTGATTAGATTTCAATAATTGTGAATTAACTGTTACCTAGTCAGGTCGACGGTGAACCAAACTATGTATAGGAAGGTTGAAAATGATTTGGGAGGATGGATCTAAACATGTAGATGAAATATGTAGACTTGGAAGGTCTAAGAGTAATCTGGAAACTACGAGGGCCCAGTAACTATTGTAATTAGATATGTAGAAGAGAACCAGAGGTAGAGAAGTAGAATAAATGTCAAGACAAGAGAATTTAGATAGGTTATTGGATAGATAGGGCCCTAATCGACTGACTTACTAGAGAGGATTGGTGGAGGCTGTATAAAAATGTATAAATATGAGGATGAAAAGATAAAAAATGGAAACTTGTAAGCAAAAGGAGTTGTAGGAGAAGCCTATTGAGGGTTTCCAAGCTGATATGTACCTACAAGATGTTAGAAACAAAACATATATGATAATATGATAAAGATATGGAAAGGAATGTGATAATGATGAGAAGATCTCATGAATGATGACTGTGAGTGATGCAAGCACACTAAATAGATGTCTAAGAGGTCTATGGATGTCTTAGAAATTCTCACAAATGAGGAAGGATGAGAATTGCATGCATCTGATTTCTTCACCCCGTAATGGAAAGAAAACACTCGGTTTATAGGGGTTGATGACAACTAGGTGGTCACCACCACTACGAGGATAGTTTCCCCAATGGGCATGGTTTTTCTATTTTTTTTGGGGATTTGATGCTTTTAAATGTGTCCTTTAAAGCATTAGGCGGGCAAGGGATGAGATATGGGTAGTTAGGGCATAAAAATCGATATGATAAAATCTAGAAATGTAATGGTATTTATGTGTAGGATAAAAGCATCCTAATTAGAAGGTTGGATAGGGAAATGAAAATTTAAATGATTAATTAATTAATTAATGGGACTTAGGTGGGAATTTTATTAAATAAGGAGGGATGAAATAAATTAATAATTAAATATGTGTGGGTGGGCGTATGATGGCATAGCTACCAATTTGAGGTCTCTACAGAAGTTTCAGAGTGAACCATGAAAAATTAGCCATTGGAGATCATGGAGGATGTAGTCATGATGGTGAACCAGATTTGAAGACATGAGGATGAGTTTTGTTGAGAAGGTGGAATGGTAAAGTCTTTTGGACATACGTGGAGGTTTGGGGCCATGCGTAAGAGGGCATGAAGTACTACATGCAAGAAGGATGGAACAACGCATGAAGGTTCATGCCATAACAAAAAAAGTTTGGGACTTATCCAATTATCCAATACTTGGCTAAAAATAAGAGAGTAGAGGAGACATGTCATCTAAGCAACATTTATATTTAGACGAAGCATGATAACATGGAACACACACAAAGGAAGTCAAATTCAGGAAAAACACATGAATAAATAAAAGAAGATCATGTACGAGCCAAGCTAATAATAGGACCAAAGAAAGTGTTACAATTAGGTTAATATATTATTAATAAAGGATGTAAAAGCATGCAAGTTTTGTATGCATGGTTATTTTTAAGAATGTAAAGCATGCAAGCTATTTTTGAGAGCATGCCTATTATTAGGAGAGTGCATGGGCGGTGAAGGGAAAGTCCCCACCCCTATATACTTGATGTATGTCATTTATCTAGTAGTTCATCATAGGTTAGAAATTTAGAGTGCAAATTGAGTATGCTAGCTTGATACGATCTAAGGGTTTTGGTCACACACTATTGTAATGATCTGTTATGTATTCAAATTTCATTATATAATGAATTAAGTTAATGATGGATACTTTTGGTTGGATAATGGTTGTTGACATATCTAAATATGGTGTTATAATGATGCAGTTGATCTTAGTTATTTTTAGATTTTTCATCTTTCTTATTATATTTGTTTCCAAATTATCATGGTTAGATTGATTATCTATTTATGAATGGTTTAATGGGGAAAAACATGATGAACATGCATGCTAACCCCTTGTTAAGCATAACAAAGGAGGGAATTGGTGGCTACACACACTTTGGGTGAGTGTTTAGATCTGTTTAGATGAAGTGCTAGTGTGCATAACTATTAAGTGGGTAACAAAAGCCTATATTTTGGTTCTATTATCGGGACCTCTTTTTTATTTCTCTACCACGATGTTACATGCAAACGCGCATTGAGTGTCTTTGAAGAGTATTGAGAGTTGGGTAGAAGAGGCCAAGATAAGTTTGCACAGAGGTATAACACTAGACCTGATTTCAATTTGTGAAAGTGGGTGGAAGATAATCTTTATGACTACCGATATGAGATGTTCTTCATCTTTTCTCAAGATATTTGTACTAGTGGTTAGAAGCTTATGCAATAAACATAATTTACTACCATAGACTAAGTTTTTTAAGCGGAAGTCTACCAAAATATTTTTGATTTAATTGATACGTGGACCGAGCTATGGATCATTAGTGGGAAGGTGTGTTGCACAATTACACTTTGGAGTACATAATTTTGACATATCCTTTCCTTGAGGAAGTACAATTCAAGTTCTTGCATGGGACCAAAGGATAATACTTGCTTGTGATATCCTTAGATATAAAGATCTTGATGATAGAGTTGGGATTGGAAATATTACCCATGGCTAGCTAAATTCCCACCGTAGGTAGGGGTAGGAAAAATTGTGGAGAGGGATGATAGTGGCCTTGATGGAGGAAAGGTAGAGAGAAGAGAGATGACTCAAGTATAATGAAGCATGAGAGAGGGATATTGAAGAAGTTTTTCTATCGAGAAGAATGATGGCTTGCGAAAGGTTTTGAGACACTCGTGGAAGATAAGGAGCCATAACATCATGTCCTTCATAAACCGGGAAAGCGTAGTATGGAGACCCCATCAATTTTGGATGAGAGTACATCGAGGAGAGAGTAAGACCCACATGCGGGCATGTGATCCAACCTAGCTACCTAGCCCTTGTGTAAGGTGCTCTAGATCCAGAGGTAGTTGTTGAAAGGTAGTCTAGTAAGGGGGAGATACAAATAGATCTAACTTTGTGTTAACTTAGGAAGTACATTAGATTAAGAACGTGCCTATGACAACACAACAAGCACCAGTGTGTGGAAGTATGCTAGGAGTATTGTTCACGGTGTGTCTTCAAGGTAGAGTATTGTCACATAAACCATAGGAAGAAGTTATATAGGTGCTATAACAATGTAGACAATGGGTGTCAAGTTTAATATTACAACTGGGATATAAAAAAGTTCATCAACTGGGCCACAGGCTGCATCAGGGGGTGTAGGAGGCTCAAGAGGTTCAGGTCAACCATGCCATGAAGGAAATCTTAGTGGAGGTTACTTTATCAGCTAATTTTAACTTCACAAAATTATAACATGAAAATTTAATTTTTTTATGAAGTGTACTTTCTCATGGTTTATCACCTCCACTATGATTGTTTTATTTGTTTGATCATTTTGAACTTCGTTTCATTCATTTCAGTTGAAAAGTTATCCTTTTATGTCATAAACCATGTTTTAATTAATTAATTAATAATTAACCTTTTTATTTAATAAAAATAAATTTATTAAATTTTGGGGTTTTTAATTAACAAATATTAATTTAATCCTTATAAAATTTGTTCGAAAAAATTGAAAGAAATTTTCTCATTTTCCCCAATTTCCATGGGCATTTAATTGTCGCAAGCAATTGCCATGGGAAATTACAATTTTACTTCCATCATCTGAGAAATTTGGAAGAAGACGGTTACAAGAAGTTGCGGTAGTGAGGGAAATTGGAAATAAGAAGAAGCAAGAGAAAATACTATAGACATCCAGAGCCAGAAGAAGGATAAGCTCATTCCACGAGGCACTCCTTAACTTTCATACGAAACTTTGGCATGGGAATTGGCTAGAGCTAGACAACCTTGAAATCTTCGAGTAGTTATCTCTATTTCAAAATCACAAGCTTATAAGAATCCATCCTTTTCCATTTGCTTAAGATCATCCATGCTCGGCAAATTTCCGATCCGTATAACATGCTAAACTCCGACCCAAGCTCAAAATAATGAAAAGAAGACTCAAGTTTGAGAGTCTCTCTTTTATTTTGCATGCAATATAATTTTATTAAAGATTTTTATTTTTGTTTTATTTCATCATATTGGGCACATACATGCACATGTTAAGGAAAACATTTTCCATGCCAAGGGAGGAGAGGCCAACCACACATGGGTCCATGCATCATCGATCACCGATGTCAAGGAAAATCCCATGCACTCATCCAAAAAAATCCACATATGCAAGGAAATATACAATATATGCCTAGGTCAAAGACAACAAAGGCCATTCACACTAGTATGAGACTCATCCCATGCCAAAGGAAGGTTCATCACACATAAGGAGGCAAAAAGATCCACGTAGGGAGTCAATAAAAGTCCATGCATTCACCAAAGCTACGTAGGTAAAAATCCTAACTGATCTACACATGATAAAATGAGGAATATGCACACCACACACTCACCTTGGAAAAACATCCCATGCGAAGCCTAGAGGAGAAAGAAAAATCTCGTAGGCCAATAAAAATAACCCACGCACACATCAAGCATAAGTCGGATTACGGGAGTAAAATACATGAGTTGTACTCACATTTTTCCAGCCCCATAAGAAGGAGAATTACTTACTGAATACTATAGAAACCGTGCCAAAAGTCCCGAGACAACATTTTTATAGAAATAGATGGAATTATATAAAAATTAAAGTTATGTTTTATTGTAAAAGAGGTGAGATAAATATGGTAAACAAAAACATGAGCTCAAGTTTTAGCTCACAAATAAAGCATGACCCAATTCGTTCTTTCAAGCTCATATTGCCACATTGTAAAAATTGTAACCCAAAAAATGCTCATCTTTATTTAAAAGAAAAATAATAATAATAAATGGAGAAACATATTTTTCTTTGTGATTACAGTGGTTCAGAGAATTTGACCTAACACCTTCCTAGTATATGCTTCCTTTTTATTTCCTCTTTAAAAATTCATAAAGGGAGAACACTCTAACAAATCGGAACTCAAGTATGCATATCAAGGATTAATTCTAGGATCGTCCTTAAGATCAACATACGATAATATTTTAGATACTAACATGATTCATCCTGGATACGATCCAATTTTGCGATAGTGTTAGAAAGGAAGGAAAATCATTTTTCTCAAAAAGGCTCTATCACGGTGGCTTACCTCATGTGACAACATTTCTAGTTGCAATACAATGTCTCGAGTTTGTTCTGGCCTGTGCCAAACACTACAACCTGTGGATCATCGAGAGAGTCTTTAATGATAGAAATGAAGCCCTTATGCTTAAATCCTCCAAGTACATGGAGGAGATGTTGAAAGTGCCACTTTATGAAGAAAATGTTGACATAATGCAAGAATCAACACAACAATTTTGGGATGAAAATCCCTTGAGATGGTAAAAAATGGTTAGTCAAATTGAAAACTCACACTTCAAGGATGCCCAAAGAATTGTTTCATGTGGAGTTTCATGAAGAAATAAGAGATATGATCACTCTCCTTAGCATGGTTTTTTGTCTCCCTTCCACCAAGAATTTCCATCCTTGGATGTACAAATTCATTTGTATCATTCTTGATGTGAAGATGTTCGTTGATTGGGTGAGTATCATCAGCAACACTCTCCATAAGCAGTTGATTGAGGTGAAAATGATGGGTCATTTTTACATGACCTCATATTTGATCTATGATGTAGCAAGGAGGATATTTTCGGGCTGACAACTAGAGGTACAATGGGTCTTGGTAAAAATAGTGTTTTTCACTTTTACCCACAACTTGAATTCAAGAATGGTTCTCACCATTTCCAGAGGGTCAATGATGCCTTCCTTTTCTATATAATCAGGTCACTAGGGAGAAATCTAGAAGAAAGGTTTTCAGAGGATGCCAAAGCTGTAATAAAACAATGGGGAACTTGGTATATCCAGTTTCCTTCTTACTCCTATATACGGGTTAGTGGATTTGTGGGAGCTCCTTACAAACTCCCTAAATATGTTAGTGAAAAATTGGCGTTGATGGAACTTTCATGTCAACTTTTCAAAGTCCATTTCCTACTTGTGGATAAACATAGAGGAGGCATTCATTTCCCAATTCAGATTGGGGAATATAAATGTCCAAGTTCCCATAGTGCAAAACTGATGGAAAAATAATTTTCCCACATCACCATACATTCTTTCACAAGTAGGGCTCAATTTGATATTAAAGGGTCCATGGAAAAATCCCTAGGAGCAAGATACAGGCACAAAGAAAGTATAAAATACTATTGGGTAGGATGTGCGGATGATAGGGAGGTAAGATGATGACAATTTTCTCATCTCACATTGGCTCAAATAGAAAATTATGGATTGAGGATTCACCTTTTAACCTTACCAATAATGAAACTGATCTTATGGATCCTACCTATGATTAGATTGTTTTCATTCCACTCCATAGTATTGATTGGAGTAAAGTAGATGAAACTTTTCTAGATACCATGAATAAACCTGTGTTGAGAAGAACCATGATGTGGTATGAGAACCAAATAGATAATTCTCTCCAATTCTAGGCACATATTTCCAAAATACAGAAACTACCAATGAAGAGAGGACTCACATAGAAAAAGGTGATGTAAACCTCTTCATGATAGTCTCAACCAACATCATTAGACACATCTTAGAGGCAAAGTCGGTGGTTACCCAAATTTGTATCTAATGAAGAAGTAGTGCCTCAAAGGTCGGTAAAGAGTGTGCATCTTGGGAAGGAAGAGAACATGTTTATGGTATTTCTACCCCTAAATCATCTATTCACATCATTGAGAATTCCAATAGGATCACTTAAGATCCAATTCATCAATTTCAGACACCTTATTCCAAACAAATCCCGAGTGGTACAAATATCCAATTCTTCCGAGTATAAAGATGATAGGAATATTTCACAAGAACATGAGGGTAATCAAGAATGTGTTGCAGATACCATTTCACCAAGGATTGAAGATATAGAACAATTACCTACTCATTTTAATCATGAGGAAAGTAAAGATGATATCCCTTCTAATTCTCGACTCTCTTGTGTCGAGATAATGAATGAAACACATGCCTTGGTTGATTCTGAAATCAAAAAGAGGAAGTGATTGATATAAGTTTCCAAAATTGATTTGGAATCTCTTTCTGCCCTTTTCAAAAAAATTGTGCCCAAAAATCCTAAGGTCTTCTCTAGGGTAGTGATTGATGATAGTAGAGCTAAATTTGCAGAAATTGTAGTTCTAACAATTGAAAAGGATCATGGGGACATGAAAATCACTGATTATGAAGTATCCGAAATAGCTCTTGGAAGGACCGCTTTTGAAAGTGATGTTGCCATGGTGAAAGATTCAATGAACAATGTGCTTAAAAGGTTGGAGAGATACAAATATCAAATTTCCCAACTCAAAGAAGAGAAGAATCAGTTGATCTCATACGTTCAACATTTGATCAGTCCAATTACATCTTCTTTCCCTATTCCAAAAATGGTGGCCATCCCAGATCAAGAAATTATCAATCAATCAAAGGATGTGATCACTCTAGGGCACACTCTAAGGTCTTGGGTTTCTGAGATAGAAAATGGTGGGTTGAGAACAATTGATGAGGTGATAAAAATATATGAGAATATCTATGCCTACCTTGATCCAGTGTTTCCATTCAAGGAATGCCTCATTGCAAAATTAATAGCTATGGATCAAATCTTTCCAAGTCTTTAGGATCTTTCCCACATGGAATCTACATTCTTATCCTTGGAGGGAATCCTTGAGTTTGACCATCACATGACACAAATTCTATGGCTAAATCATGCTAAGTCCAAGAAAATGATTATGGAAGACTTAGTAATTCAGTTTGACAGTTTGTGTGATGAATCTTATACCACACTCTCCTCCATTCAAGCCTTCATCAAAGAGATTCCTTATACCTTTATCAATGAACACAACTAAAGGAATTCAATACAACATCTAGTGGAACAATTCATGAAATTGATACATGAAATGTACACTCATGTGGATATTTTTTCCACTTCTTCTATGGATCAATGTGATAGGATAAAACACCTTTGTGAAGGGTTCCAATCTACCAAGTAAGATTCTTGAACTTCAAGTACTTTGTGAGGCTTGTATTCTTCCAAGTTGTTGTCCAGAGGAATAAAAGATGCACCGGACATTGCTGAAGCTCTAATCTTTTGAATTGGTGAAGAGTCATGACCCTTGTTTCAACAACATAATGGTGAGATAATTTTCTATGTTATCTAATGGGTGTGTGTTCATTTCTCATACGATTGAGAATAAGAGAACCCTACCCAATGGATAAGTGACTAGTTGTTTTGCTTAATTTTCATGTGTTTTTCTACATGGGGTCCACATGTACCCATTTCCCTTTATTTATGTACTTCTCCTAAAGTGAATTTCATATTATCATAAAGTGATGTTGACTTTTTATAGTTAGATCATTTAAGGAAAAGTCACGTAAAGTTCCCTAATTTAATGTTCATGTAAACCCTAACTACATTGTAACCAAATTTCGAGTTATTGTTGGTTCCTCAAATGTGCATCTCGTGTCTCGAGATCTCGGAAAGGGCCAAGATGTTTGAGACCACAATGGAACTTTCCCAAGTTTTGGGACCTTGTGAGCTTAGGAAAGATCTCTCGAGAAGGCCGGTTCCTTTATCTAATTCTCTCACACTGCTACCCTAGCGCTGAAAGGGGAAACTAAGATAAGAATGCCAAGGGACCAGGGAAATAAGGATAACATGAAGTAAACTACACTAAAAGGTGATAGCACCAAAAAAGAGGGGTGAACACTATACATTACAGTGAGAATGATAGGGAATGCATGAAAGGAGGCTAGGCATGAGTAGCACAATGAAATACACATTCACGAGATCACTCTCATGGAACACAACTAAGTATGGAACTATAGGGGACTTGAAATAACACAACAATACACAATGTAAGAGAAGAGGAAATAATAAGGAATGAAAACATGTTAGCATAGAGAATAGTCACAAAAAGATGCTTCTATTACTTCCAAATGCATAGAATTATTCTGATAAGGAGGCCGATATCCACATGCAAGAGCAAAACATAGAGGTCTCCGACTCAAAATACACAAAATATGGAGTCCTCAAGAACATGCGTAAGGATCTAGAGTGTCCAATAATTAAAAATGAGCCTTGCTCTTACATTTATAGATGAATCCATAGAGGAAGAAGGGAAAAGGAGGGAAAACATGAATTTGAAACATAACCGAAAACAAGAAGCATTCAATGTTTGCAAATCCACTTGAAAATCAGAAATACGCTTCCTATGCCTCGCTTGACGTGTTGAAGAAAAAGGAGGGTAGATCATACCAAATTGGGTGGTTGGAGTAGTCAGATCTACTCATTAATGTTTAGAGAGACATTTTCCCATTTCTCACCCACCAGATCCACCAGAATTTGAATTTTGAATTTCTATGCTTTGTAGCTAACATCATCGATCTTTGACAAGTCCATGTGCACATTGATCGAGCTCTGTAGCTGATAATATGGCTATTAGAATATGTCAGATTCATCGGTGTATGCAAAACACATGGCACACACTAATTGACTAAGATGATGGCCAAATGTATAACTATTTGTCATTTTTGCCACGTGTCAATCATTCATTTGTTGCAAGGATTCAACACCCTATTGGTTTGCTTGATCAAGTTTACATGTGAAACACTTAAGCATGTCAAAATATGATCTCGCACAGAAGGGTATGAGTGAAGGGCACACAAAAAAAAAGAGGAAGGCGCGGAGGAGCACGTGATGCACATGGGGAGATGAAGCAAACTAGTGAGCAGAGAACGTATGGTTAAGGCGTAACTATTACAAAGTAATGGGTGCGGCGCATGAAGGCCAAGGACTTAGTAGTAAGTGTGAGGCGCATGGGATGGGAAGAAATTGACTAGGAAGAAGGTGAATGCACGGAAGGTGGGTGCGAGGGGAAGTGGAAGGAGAAAAGGAAAGGGGCGCACAGGTAAACGTGACCAAGGGAATGTGCCAAATGATTTTGAGTGCGCGAATTCTTCAATAGATAACTTAGGGCCAAAATGTGTATGAAAGTTATCCAAATATCTAGGGGAGCTATTTAGATAACAGTTTTGGTGACTTTCGGGGCCATTTGCCTACTAGATGAAAGAGATCAATAGCCTAAAGCATCCATTGGGCATGAAGTCTTCTTTTTCAATTATGAAAATTCCCTTGCGATCTGTTGAGAATCATTTCTACACTCTGTTATAAATCTCACAACTGTTGAGAGGATCTCTGCACTCTAGAAGTAACAAAAGAGTGTGCGTAGGAAGCACATGAGAGGAAAGAACTATGTACAAACAAACAATGTGCGTGGAGCACACTTGGAGGAATTAAAACTACTTTAATATATACACATGATGCAACAAACCTAATGGAAGGGTTTGAGATAGATCCCATTTGCTGGAATTTGCAGTGTGCTTCCATCCGGATGAGTTAACTCAAAAGAGTTAGCTTCTTTGCAGGAACTTGATGATGTATGGGCCACTCCAAAGTGCATCAAAATTTGAATGGCACCCTGGTTTAGCTCTGTCAGCATCCCATTTTAGAACCAGGTCCCCAAATTTAAAAGCTTGAGGCTCTAGCATTTTTGTCAAACCATTCTTTTGTTGTTTGCTGATGTTGTTCTAGATTGATCATGGTAGAGTTTCTAAGTTCTTCAAGATGGACCAGATATGCCATCCTAATTTGTCTCTGATCCATGCCCTCAAATTCCAGCTATTGGGTAAGTGCCAATGAATTTATTTCTAGTGTCAAAGGAAGGAAACCTCCTTTACATTGAAAAGCTTGTAAGGTGAAGTTCTATTGCCTTTTTGACTATGATTCTATTTGCCCTGAGTGTGCGCAAGACCTTCGTATGCCACTATCTTTGGCTGATGTTCATTGTGTGCTTCATGATTCGATCGAGTTTTTGTTTGTTGAATTTTCAAGACCATTTCCACGAGGGTAATATTTAGAAGAATTCTTCGAGTAAATGCCCACATTTAGAGCCCAATAAGTGATTTTAGCACCAAGGAAGGCCTTTGCATTATCAGAGATAATGGTTTGAGGAACGCCAAACCATGTCACTAAACCCTCAAGAAAGTCAAGGATGACTACCTCGGTTGATTCCTTAAGTGTAACAACTTCTATCCATTTGGTGAAGTAATCTGTAGCTATCAACACCCATTTATGTCCAACGCTTGAAGGTGGATTGATCATGCCTATGAAATCAAGACCCCACTGTGCAAAGGGTTGATCTGCTTGGATTGGTCGGAGGAGAAGCACTACCAATATTTTATTTCTTGTAAAGAAAGCACATTCCTTGCATTTTGTGACCCACCTATGTGCATCTATAAACAGGGTAGGCCAAAAGATACCTGCTATTATGATATTTATTGTTGTAGTTTTGGCAGAGAAGTGTCCACTAGAGAATCCATCAAAAAATTCTACTAACATTTTTTCACTGCATGCCATTGATACATCTTAATAGTGCACCATCTAGATTTCTTTTGAAGAGAATTCCATCAATCAAAACATAAGGGATAGATTGTAAAATTAGTTTCCTTCTCTTTGCTTTGTTAAAACTACGAGGGTACACACCCTCGAAAAGTAATGTGATCATGTCCTTCATCTAGTCATGCAAGTCGGGGTGTATATTCATTCAAGTTATACATGCGTAAGGTCTTCATCCGAAATAATGAATCCTTAGGATCACTCTACGCATCCTTTGTAATCTACTTGCAGAGTGCACTACCTCTTACAAGTTTTGTGGCCTTAATAGTCACATCATATTCCATGATTTTAGTCACCCATTATGCTCTCTTCTCATTGATTTCTTCTCCCATGGTGAAGTCTCTGATAGATGAGTGGGAGACTAACACCTTGATATGATTTATGGTGAACATGCTCTCGAATTTCTTGAGTGTGCACATGATGGCGAAGACCTAATTCTCCATGTGACTATATTTTAATTAATAATCCTTTAACATTTGGCTAAAGAAGGCCACTGGCTATTCCATCCCTTGTTCATTTTCCTGTGTTAGGACAACAGCAGATAATGCTTGCATCAACACCATAAGCATAAATGATGAAATCCTTTGAGTAATCTGGATTAATGAGTATTGGCACACAAGAAATCTCTTTCTTGATCTTGTTGAAGCTTTCTCTTCCTTCTGCTGTCCATTTGAAGGCTATGTCATTCTTGAGCATAAGGGTGATGGGCCGAACTAGTCCCAAAATTTAGGGATAAAAAACCTAAAAAAGTTAATTTTTTCAAGGAAGGACTGTAAGGAATTTTTGTGTGCTAACATGAAGGGGATAGGATGGATGAAACATGTTTAGGATCAATTGCGATGCCATCCTTTGAAACCACATGGCCCAAGAGCTTGCCTTGAGCCACCGCAAAATTGCACTTCTTGGGGTTAAGAGATACCCCAAATTCTCTGCATCTCTCAAATACCTTTTCTAGGTGCGCCATGTGATCCACGCTCTGCTTTGAGAAGATAATTATATCATCAAGGTAAACCAAGATGAACTCATTGATGTAACATTTGAAGGCAATATCCATGGTGTTAAACGTTGCGCCTTCATTTGATAGACCAAAGGGAATTTTATTGTATGCATATGTTCCCCATTTGGTTGTAAATGCTGTTTTGAATTGATCCTCTTCCTTGACCAGGATCTGGTTAAAACCCGAATACCCATCTAGCATGGAGAACCTTTGTGTGCCAACTACGGTCTACAAAATCTACTCCATTGAAGGCAAAGGATAATGATCCTTTAAAGATGCCTTATTCAAATCTTTGAAATCAACACAGAGTCTGATTTCACCATTTTCTTATGTACTGGAACAAGATTCGTGACCTAGGTAGAATATTTGATGGGAAAGATAATTTTAGCCTCAATGAGTTTAGATAACTCCTTTCTCACGAGGGGCTCAATTTTTTGATTGACTAGTTCACGCTTCCATTTGACGGGCTTTATTCTAGGATCAAGGTCAATGGAGTGTTGAGAAACACTTGGATTAAAACCTTTGAGGTCCTCATACTCCCATGAGAAAATATCACTATATTTTTGACAAAGAGAGATGAAGGCCTATTTTCTTCACGCAAATAAGTCCCATTGAGCAACAACTCTTTTCCGTGTGCAATAGTAATGGGAGAGCAGTCTTCTTGCATAGCGCGCATGTATATTTCTTCACCCTTGAACTCATTATCAGGGATGAACATTTTCTCTAAGGTGACCAGCCCTTTAGGCAACTTATTTGTCTTCACCATTTCATTTGTATTACTTGGTCACCATAGCTGTCATGCAATTTATCTTGCATACTTGATGAAAATTTAGCTTCATTATGGATGATGTGGATGATATCCATGTCAATGTTGAACACTTTCTAGCTGGTGTTATTGATAGATGGATTTTCTGATTACCATCTTAATGTCTTGAGCACGTCCTTTGAAAAAGTCCTTAGCGAGAAAATTGTGAACCAAGCGCGACCATTTGGTCACTTCTTTGTTCATTCTTCTCGGGGGGACTACCTACATATTAAGGGCATTAAAGCTCTCAAGTAGGTCTCAAACTCTATGTTTATAAGATTTAAGAAGCTTATTATTTGTTTGGAATTTGTTGGTGACCTGGTGGATGATCAATTATGTGTCCCCAAAGATCTACAACACTTTAATATTCTTCTTTTCAGCAATGAGCAAGCCATGCACCAACACTTCATACTCTACCACATTATTAGAGCATGCAAATTACAACCTGTGCATGAAGAAGAATTTCTCATCCTTAGGGAAAATAAGAACCACTCCTACTCCTGCGCCATTTATGCTTCTGGATCCATCAAATTACAACTTCCATAGACCAGTTTGAAATTTATCTCCCATGAGCATGCTCGAAAGCGTAACGTCTTCTTCTAGAATATAATAAGTACCAAACCTAGTTTCATAGGCTTCCGGTTCTTCAACATAGGGATAAAATTTATGACGCCTTTCCAATCATTCATCAAGTACTAGGTTTGGAACAAAGGGTGGAAGAGACTACTCTTCAGGAACTGAAACTTGTTCTTCTTGGATAAGACAATTAGCTTGGAGAGGGGATGGGACATATGGCTCTACATGATAAGAAAATATAGGCTCATCTTGTATGGTAAACCGAGTACCATACCTTGTCTTGAGTAATATATGAGACCAATCAGAAGACAAGTAAACACCCACCTTGGTAGTAAATTATCTCAATAGACATAGGGAAAACAGAGGAGGCAGGTCAATGATTGACACATCTTGAGTAATTGTCAGTCTTGGACATACATGGAGGGTTAACTCAAGATCCTTGATGACTTCTAAGGTGGTTACAATTGAGCCATCAAGTTGTAGGACTCCTTTAGACAAAGGGCTATATTTCAAACCTAAGACATCAACTATCTTTTTAGGCATAACCGAAGTACTAGTGCCTGATTCAATCATGCAGTTATGCACTAGGTGTTTTCCTATAATCAAGGACATATAGAAGGGTGGGGTTTTAACAACTTTACTTACTTGTTTCTCCTCTTCTTGGTATATTCTGATAGAAGTGCATGGCTTGTGTATAACCGGGTCACTGCGTGGGAGTTGCGTCTGAGCTTCATGAAGAGTCTCACCGAGATGGAATGGTCGGGCATCCCACATTGTGACGTTTATGTGTGTTATCTTCATCTAGTAAATAATGCTTTGAATGGAATCCTCCCATCTTGTGTATTTGGGGAACAACATCCCTTCTCGACTGTTTAGGCATGGAAGCATGAATTTTAGTTGGGGCTGAGGCTTGGCCAACCAAATGAGGGGTGCATGTTGTTTCAGATGGAGATTTATGAGGGGCCTCTTACATAGGGATTTGAGATCTTTTACTACATGATGCCTCGTCTGATTGTTTCTTTTACGAGGATCTACCCGCTTTGCCGGTATATCCTATGCACCTGATTCTAATATTATTTTCTTGTATCTTGTGTTGTCCTTAACTTTGGTGCATATTTTTGTATCTTCTATAGCTTGGTTGATTGCACAGTAGTCCTCTATGCCAAAGAACATAAAATTGGACTCCGGAGGAACTTCGATCCTTGTGAGTTATCTACTTCATGGGCACTTGTTGAGGGATCATAGGATGAAGCATTCTGGATCATGAAGGCTTGGGAAATTGCAATATTAGCACAATGATACTGAATATGAGGCATATTGCAAGGAAAAACCATTCGACTCTTGAGCCAAGTTGTTCGGAACTAGAACAAGCACTCACTCACACTTGGGCTGGAAGAGAAGTCGGGGAGGAACAATCTACAAGGGAAGATGTGCATTAGGCTACCATCTATCATTCTACTAATTGGGTGCATATCTTTGATTTCCATATTGATTCTGCTAGGGCTGATTACCTTGGCCATGCGCTTGATTAGAACTACCTCTATAGGCTTGCACCTACTACTTCTCTAATGATATGACCTTGTTTGATAAATTTCTGATCAAGGCCTTCAATTATTCATATTCCCTCTATTGTGATGGAGAATAGAATGTTGAGGCAAGTGGTTGCGTGATTTGATCGGGGATACGAATAGGGGCTGTTGAAGGTTAGGGCATCTGTGACATTTACGGGAACCGGGAATGGGTGGTCTAGAGCCAACTTTCCCACCCGAATGAGACTATTTTCTGCCATTCTTAATGCTATAAGTAGTTGGTAAAGTCCTACCTCCCATAGATTGGATCATAACTAAAATGTCACTATTGAGTGCCTTCAGATAATAAAGAAAATCATGTTAGGTTGTAGGTCTTACCACAAGAGGAATTCTGTCCCAAGTCTTCTAAAATCTGATGTTGAAATCAGTCATCTTCTCATTGGTGCCCTCCTTGTTGTTGTCAATTGCTCCACCAAAGATAGGTGATTTGACTTGTCTTCAAAATAACTACATAGAGTTGTTCCCAACTCATCCTAGGTGCTAATAGATCCAAGTATCAAGCCTCTATACCACTGAATTTCTTTACCTTTAAAAGAGGTTGCATAAGCAGGCATGACTCCTATATCATTATGTGTGATTAGATAGAGTGAACACACATTTGATACATACTGGATATGCTCCTGAGGGGTGACTTGATTCTCACCAGTAAAGTAAGGAATAATCTTGAGTGTGCCATTTATCATATCATGCTACATAGCTAGAAGTCAGGGACTCCCTCCATCAAAGTTTACAAAGTTTATTAATGGAGGGGGTAGCTGATGTGCCATTTTAGGGTGTAAAAGTTGTGTGTTTTGAGGAGGAGTTGAATAGGTGTGACACACTGGAGATAGAGATGCGTGCATGGGCTTTCTAGAATAAAATCTTCTTGGTGATAGATGGAGGTATTCAAAAGAATCTTTAGTTGTTGTACTTCTTCTTGTGTGCAATCTTCTCATGAAAGGTGTTCAGATCTACTAAAAAAAGATTTTAAAATAGTGGGAGTCACCAAATGTGTTTGAAATGAGCCTCCAAAGGCTAAAACATTAAGTTCACACACTAGAAATTAGAGATATGAAATTTGAGCTTTCAATGCTAGTCCCACCAGGCATGCTGTAGAAAGCTGTTGGTTCCTCAAACATGCACCCACGCCTTGGATCTTGGAAAGGGCCAAGGTATTTGAGACCACAATGGAACCATCCCCAAGTTATGGGACCTTGCAAGCTTGGGACGGATCTCCTGGAGAAGGTCGGTTCCTCTATCTATTTCTCTTTGCTACTACTAATCATAGTGCTTTGAAAGTGGAAACTAAGCTAAGAATGCCAAGGGACTAGGGAAAGAAGGATAACATGAAGTAAAATACACTAAAAGGTGATAGTACCAGAAAAGAGGGGTGAATACTATCTATTCTGAGTGAGAATGATAGGGAATGCATGAAATGAGGCTAGGCATGAGTAGCACAACAAAATACACATTCACCAGATCACTCTCATGGAACACAACTAAGTATGGAACTGTAGGGGACTTGAAATGGAACAAAAATACACAATTCAAGAGAAGAGGCAAGAATAAGGAATGAAAAAATGTTAGGATAGAGAATAGTCACAAAATGATGCTTCTATTACTTCCGAAATACACAAAATTATTACAATGATAAGGAGGCCGATATCCACATGCAAAAGCCAAACATAAAGAGGTCTCAGAACTCAAAATACAAAAATATGGAGTCCTTAGCAATATGCGTAAGGATCCAAAGTGTCCAACAACAACAAATGAGTCTTTCTCTTACATTTATAGATGAATCCATGGAGGAAGAAGGGAAAAGGAGGGAAAACCCGAATTTGAAACACAACCACCAATAAGAAGCATTCAATGTTTGCAAATACACTTGGAAATCTGTAAAATATGCTTCCCCATGCCTATTTGACGTGTTGAAGACAAAGGAGGGTGGATCATACCAAATTGGGTGGTTGGAGTAGTTAGATTTTCTCATCAATGTTTAGAGAGACGTTTTCCCGTTTCTCACCCACCAGATCCACCAAAATTTGAATTTTGAATTTTTGGCATTGTAGCTGACATCAGTAGCTCTCTAAAAAATCTAGGCATGCGCCAATTTGAGCTTTGTAGCTAATGATATGGCTGTCGGAATATGTCAAAGTTGTCGGTGTACGTAAAACACGTGGTGCACTCTAATTGGCTAAGATGATGGCCAAATGTATAACTATTTTTCATTTCACATGTTTCAATCATTCATTTGTTGCAAGGATTTGGTGCCCTATTGGTACACTTGACTGGTTGTGTGCGACACACTTAAGCATGTCAAAAGATGATCTGGCATAGAAGGGTATGAGGGAAGGGCGCACGGAGAAAACAAAGGAAGGCATGGAGGGAGCGCGCCTTGCATGCGCGTGTGGGGAGATGAAGAAAAATGGTGAGAAGAGAATGTATGGTTAAGGCACAACTATTACAAAGTAATGGGTGCGGTGTGTGAAGGGACAATGTCCGAGTAGTAAGTGTGAGGTACGTGGTATAGGAAGAAATTGACCGGGAAGAAGGTGAACATGTGGAAGGCGGGCACGAGGGGAAGTGGAAGGATAAAAGAAAAGGGGTGTGTAGGTAAACTATGACCATGGGAATGTGCCAAATAATTTTGGGTGCGCATTCTTTCAATAGATAACTTAGGGCTAGAATGTGTATGCAAGTTATTCAAATCACTAGGGGAGTTATTTGGATAACATGTTATAAAAGGAAGTTAGGGGTTCTTTAGTAAGGGTTCATTTGAGAGGAGAAGAAAATATTTTTGTGTGCAAGCTTTGTTTCAAGAAAGAAACTTTGTGTTCTTTTGTGAAGACATTTTGAGAGTTAGGAAAATATGAAATTTGTGTCCTATTCATTATCTCTTGTAGCATTTGTGTTCTTATGTTCATTAGATGTTAGTGTTAAAATCTTACATATAAATACTATCTTTGATCTTATTATCAACATTATTAATCTATTATTCTTGTTCACAGATGATTAAGCTATGATATTTACTTACTCATGTGTGTTCCCTTTCATTTATTCTCATTTACCCGATTCAAATTCCATTTTATCTAAGTTAGTTATTCATTGTTCTTCTTCTTCTATATGCAATATTAGGCTTTGTTTTTATCTAATTATTGTATGCTCCTTCCATCCATTCCTTTCCTTCATTCCATTCCATTTCCCTCATTCAAACTTCTTTCCATTTGATGTCCCAAAACACCCCATGAGACAATTTTGAATGTATAGATGTAAATATATTTTTGGTTTTCAATAAAGGAAACTCCACCTTTATTGAGGAGGGATTTTTTTCCCTAATGCATGTCATTTGCATACATGTAAATCCATTTGCTAACAAGTTCACGATCTTGTTGGGGTTAGCACAATGATTGTACACATATATTAATCCGATCCAAGCATATAAGCAATCGATACAAAAATAAAAAAGAAGAAACAATACAAAATAGTTAACATGGTTCACTCAATGTGAGCTACGTACACCAAAAACAACCAATTTATTATCACAAAGGAAATACAATGAATATTTACAATATTCAACACCTTCTTGGATGTATTGTTCTTTCTTCTCCACAAATTTCTCTTTTTCTCTCTAAAGGAAACTTATCTTAATTCTCACTTTGAAATCTCTCTCTCTAACCCTAACTTTATGCTTATATATGCATCTACAATCTTAGGGCACTTTAGCTATGCAATTACAACCATTAGATTCAATTTACAACTAAATATAGATCTAATTCCCACAACTTAATTATGGTAGTCACGCATATGCAACTAATGCTTTAGTTAGCCTTAACCGATGTTGGTACCTTCTTTCC
The DNA here is from genome assembly GCA_018340775.1 of Taxus wallichiana var. yunnanensis. NCBI lineage: Eukaryota > Viridiplantae > Streptophyta > Pinopsida > Cupressales > Taxaceae > Taxus > Taxus wallichiana. The sequence goes on from CM031240.1 coordinate 590,483,638, forward strand.
CGACCGATCTGCGTCATTGGGTGACCGAACCGGTTAAATGCGACCAATTTTGGTTATTGTGTATTCCAACAAGTCTATAAAAGAATGCTAGTGAAGAAATTAAGCTCCACAACTCAACAATCTTCCACTTGGAGATAAATTTTTGCACTTTACCATACAAATCCATCCTCTGATCCTTTCCACGGCTTGTTTCTCCCTATTCAAGTCTTAAAATCGAAGACAATAGAAGTGGAGTGAATCTTCTATTGTATATATCTTCCCAGAGTAGATATAGACAAACATAAGAAGATGGAAATCAAAGAAACTCAGAGCCCGATATTTTTTACGTCACCAACAGCCCATGGCGCAGGAAAGAGGCGCACGATAGAAGGTGTCGACACGAAAATGTATGCACCAAGGTGCAGGTAAGTGGCGCATAGAAATGAGTGTCGACACTAAAATTTATGCGCCAAGGTGCAGGTCTGAGGGCGCATGAAAATGGGTGTTGACATGAAAGTGTATGCACTAAGGCGCAGGTAAGTGGCGCACATAAATGAGTGTCGACACTAAAATGTATGTGCCAAGGTACAGGTAAGTGGTGCAAAAAAATGAGTGTCGACAATAAAATGTATGCGCCAAGGTGCAGGTCTGAGGGCGCATGAAAATGGGTGTCGACATGGTAAAAGTTACACCTTGGCGCATGTAAATGGCGCATGACACAGAGTGTCGACATGGTAAAAGTTGCGCCTTGGCGCACGTAAATGGCGCATGACATAGAGTGTCGACATGGTAAAAGTTGCACCTTGGTGCATGTAAGAGGATGTCGACACAAATATGGATGCGCCTATGGCACACCTTCAGGAGGCGCAACATTTTGAGCGCTGACAGGAAGCAGACCCTGGTGCAGATATTCAGATGGCCATAACTTTTGACTGGGAGCTCGATTCATGCAAGGTTGGAATTTTTGGAAAGCTTACGAGGTCCTCTATCCAACTATGACTAGATATCTTTAATTGGGTGAGAAAAAATTCTTAAAAATTCAAAATACAGTTCGCCACTTTTGGGTTCACTGGGGTTCTCACCTACCATCATAATGAGATGAATTAAATGCAACCTAGAGGTGGTTGGGGTAGTTTTGGAATTCCTCTCTCTTTTCTCTCTCATTCTTCCTATAAATTGTAAGGAGGGGCTTCTTTCTAAAGGTTGGACATTTTTGTTTTGCCCCTCCCTTCTTCTCTTTGTGAGCAAATTTGTGGAGTTCGAACCTCCCATTTGAAAGCGTAAATGCGACTTTACCTCTTGGCATTTTATAGTGTATTGTATCAATCCTTGGAGAAAGTAATGCATGTTTGTGGATGATTATCAACCCTCTCTGTGTTCATTTTCATCCTCCTAGTCTTTCACTTTGTAAATCTTTGTTATCATGCATGATCTTGCATCACATTCGAATGGTCTGTGTTTATTGGCAAGATAGGTGTTCTTCATTCCTCGGTGCATCACCTCTCGTTAGCTTAGGTTTATTTTTGTGCATATTCTTACCCTGTCTCCTTGGAAAGTTAGATTAGGTTTTTAGTAAACCCTCTGCATTTTCTACGTGTGCATCTGAACAGAGGAATAGGAACCGGCCTTCATCCGGAGAGCTTTTCTGATTTCGCAAGGTCCCACACTTGGGAAAAGCTCCATGTTATGCAATTACACTGAGAGTCTCAACCCATCGAGTTGCAGACATTCAGGGGTGCTGCGATTCAACATCAACATCTCCAACTTCCCTTTGTCAATGGATTTGTTCACATATCTACAGGATTATCCTTTGTATGAATTTTCTCTAACTTCATCTACCCATCCTCCAATACTTGCCATATGAAGTGATATCTCAACTTTATGTGTTTTGTTCTAGAATGAAACATTGAGTTCTTTTCCGGATGAATTGTACTTTGAATATCACTATACATTCTCGAATCCTCTTTCTCCTTTCCCAACTCTTCCATGAACTCGATCATCCATATCATCTCCTTGCTAGATTTTGCAGCCGCAACATACTCAAATTTCTATTGTAGACATGGCCATAACCTTCTGTAATCTAGAAATATAGCTAACTGCCATGCCATTTACTATGTAAACATATCCAGTGGTGCTCCTCCCGCCATCAAAATCACCAGCCATGTCAGAATCCATATAGCCACGTAAAGAAGTATCTAACCCTCCATAATAAAACTGCATGCCAGACGTCCCTCTCAAATACTTGAGAATCCATTAGATTGATTTCTAATTCTCTCTACCTATATTAACTATAAATTTTCTCACAAATCCCATTGCTTATGAAATGTCTAGTCGATAAAACCATATCATACATCAAGCTCCCAACTGCTGAAGCATACAGAACTCGTGCCATATACTCAACCTCCTCATGTGATGTAGACACCGATATTTTCTCAAATTGAAGTGTCTAGCCATAGGTGTACTTATAGGTTTTAAATTTTATAAATTAAACCTTTCCAACACCTTATTGATATAACACTCTTGAGACAAATACAAATTTTTGTTCTTCATGTCTTTGTGAATTTCATGCCAAAGATTCTCTTTGAAGATCCCGAATCCTTCATTATAAATTCATGAGCTAGATTTTATTTAAGCTCACTAATGTACTACATACTAGACCCTACAATAAGCATATTATCCACATACAATAAAAAAATAATAAATCTCCCATTTCCAGGCATCTTGAAATAAATACAATGGTCAAATTCACATCCGAAATAACCATGCCGCATGAAACTATCAAACCTCATATACCATTGCCTTAGAGCTTGCTTGAGCCCATATAGGCTCTTTTTCAATCTACACACAAATTTATCCTTACCCTTGACTTCATACCCAAACAAATGATTCGTATAAATCTCTTCCTCTAAATCACCATGAAGAAATTCTGTCATGACATCAAGTTGGTATACAAATCCTCTCATCAGAACTAAATTGAATACAATATGAATTGAAGTCATATTAACAATAGGAGAAAATATTTCACCAAAGTCAATACCTAATTTCTATGCAAATCACTTTACTATAAGCCTTTCCTTGTATCTCTTATGTCCATCCTCTTCTTCCTTGATCTTGTAAACCCACTTTTTCGTAATGATATTTTACCTACCGACAATTTAAAAAAATTCTATGTCCGGGTTCTACTCTAAGGAGCCCATCTCCTCATTCATTTCATTCTCACACCGCTTGTGGGATTTATCTTGCATTGATTCTTCAAATATTTCTAGTTTACCACTATCAGTCAATAATAAATAAGAAAAGGAAGGTGAAAATATTTATGGAGGTCTACTTACTCTTTGTGACCTTCTCACCGAGATTTTGGGTTACGAGGCTCAATATGCTCATCATGTAGACTTTTATCTACATCTCGATAGTGACCAACATTGGTCACCTTCTACCAATGTCACTTCAGGTAATCAAAGCCATTATGGATCTTCTCTAACTTACACCAAGACAGGGACCGATGCCGGTCGGTAAACCAATACTAGTTCTTGTATAAACATGTAGGTGATAATTTTAAATCTAAGAGTTTATTTTCATCCACAAACTTCTCCACCAGTTCACCTTTGGGTACCAAAAAATGACCCATGTACATTCTCTTTTCATTCCAATCAATGTCACAAATCCTAATTATCTTAGAACCTTCTCAATCCCAAAACTAGAATCTGAAATCACTAGAGCCATAACCAATGAAAGTACATCTTTTGGATTTAACATCCAACTTATTTCTATTTTCCTTATCAATATGCACAATATCTTATGAGCCAAATACTATAAGAAAAGAAAGATCTACCTTTTTTCTAGTCCAAGCTTCTTCTAGTATTTGACCATCTAGTGCACTTGAAGGTTCGCGATTAATTAAATAAACCACCGTGTCTACTGATTTTTCCCAAAACTGTAAGGGCAATCCAGCATGTATCCTAATGCTTCTAGCAAGTTTCATGATTGTCCTGTTTCATTATTTTTACAACACCATTCTATTGTGGTGTTCTAGGAACCGTCCTTTCTCTACGTATTCTATTTACTAAACAATAATCATTGAAAGCCTTGCTACAAGTACTCACCACCATTGTCAAATCTAAGGCATTTTAACTTTGAATTTGATTCATTTTCCACAAGGGATTTCCATATTTTAAAAGTTTCAAAAACATCATATTTACATTTAATACAATAAACCCATACCTTTATTGAGGCATCATCAATAAAGTAACATAGAATCGCGATCCACCATGAGAAGCTACTGATCGGTGCCCACACATATGAGTGTAAAAGCTAAAATTTATAGTTATTCTTTGTTACCCCAACTTAGAGAAATCTCACTCTCTTATGCTTTCTAAAAATAAAATGCTCACGCGTAAATAAAGATCCACACATTTCAAATATGATAACTTACCCTTTTCCTTTAAGATATGCATTCCCTTTTCACTCATATGACCTATTCGATTGTGCCACATGCTTGTATCTGAATCTAAAGTAGATAGAATAGAAAAAGAGTAAATAACACAAGTAGATAAATAAAATTATCCTACCTTCTTTCCTCTTGCTATAAAAAGATATCCCTTGGTAACTTTCCAAGATTCGGCTATGAGTGTAACCATGTAACCAGTTTCACACAATTGTCCTGCAGAAATTAGATTTATTTTGAGGCTTGGAACATGCCTCACATATTTCAATATCCATGTATTTCCATTCTAAAATTTAAGATGAACTTCACCTTTACCAATAATATTGCATGGTTCATCATCTCCTAAATAAACATGCCCAAAATTACCCTGGACATAATTTCTGAAATAACCCTTATTAGGGGTTACATGGAAAGAAGCTCTTGAATCTAAAACCCATGACTCAATTTTACTATCCAAGGAGAGAATTAGGGAATCTTGCATTACCTCTTTTGCAACAACATTTTCCTCTTTACCTCTGTCTAGTAGATTCTCTTTGTTTTCCTTGAACCATCAATCCTTCTTTGCACAACGTTTCTTTCCATGGTTCTAACAGATTAACCTCTACCTCTGGATTTATATATGTCATTCTTAGACTTTGGTTTCCCATTATTCTTGATCTTGGATATCTCCTTCTACATTCCCCTACTTTCTACATTCAAAGCATTCCCAGATGATGATTCTCCTGTACTTTTCCTACGTATTTATTCATTCAGGATTATACTAACATCATCAAACTTTAAAACATTAGTAATGCATGTTGTATTACTAACAACTGTTACCAAGTTATCCCAACTATCTAGAAAAGAGCATAATAATAAAAGTGCTTTCACTTCATCCTCAAATAGAATACTAACTAATTTTAATTAATTTACAATAGACCGAAATCATTCAACCGAATCGATGCGAGATCTACCTTTTTGCATATTTAAATTAAACAATTTTTTCATCAAATAAACTTTATTTGAAGTACTAGGTTTTTCATATAGATTTGCTAAAGATTTTATCAACTCTACCGTAGATCCTACTTCAGTAATATTCGAAGCCACGAGATGCATCAGGATAAATCTTATAGATCCTAGAGCCTTTTTATCAAGAATTTTCCATTCTTCATCATCATCTTTGCAGGTTTTTCCTTCTCATTTAACAAGAAGTATAGATATTTCCGATACGATAATCCTCCAACCGTATCTTCCATAATAGATAATCATGGCCATCAAATTTCTCTACTCTGAATTTTCTTTCTTCTCCATTTCTTTGCTCCCACTCAATCAAAAACACCTTGTGAGTAAATCTATCAACACACACAACCATCAAACAAAGAAGCTCGATACCAGTTGTTGGGGTTAGCACAACGATTGTACACATATATTAATTAGATCTAAGCATATAAGCAATCAATACATAAATAAACAAGAAGAAAAAACACATAATATTTAACATGGTTCACCCGGTGTGGGATACATTCACTAAGAAACAACCAATTTATCATCACAGAGGAAATAAAATGAAGATTTGCAATCTTCCACACCTTCTTGGACGTCATGTACTTTCTTCTCCACAAAATTCTCTTTTTCTCTCTAAAGGAAAATTCTATTAATTCTAAATGAAATATCTCTCTCTAACCTTAGCTTTATAATTATATATGCATCTACAATCTTAGGGAACTTTATCTATGCAATTACAACCATTAGATTCAATTTACAACTAAAGATAGATCTAATTCCCGTAACTTAATTATAGTAGTCACACATATGAAACTGATGTTTGGTTCCTTCTTGGTGACCAACATTGGTTCGTCAACCAACACCATTCCATTCGTGTACTCTAGAAAGTCTGTAAAAAGCATGTCAGTGAAGTAATTAAGCTCCACAACTCAACCGATATGGGTCTGGTTCTAATCCATGATAGGGTCGACCTCCCAAAAACAACCATTTAATCGGCCTCATCGGACACCACCTCAAAACCATAGAAACAAATACTTCAAGTCTTCTTGGAGATGTCACTTCACTTACTAGAGTACGAGAGGTGCAACGGATGTAATAGAGCATGCATACAAGTGTGAGCTATTATGACGTGTTAAAGGAGTTACAACTCCCGATCAAAAGGAAAGATAATTTTCCACCGCACTTCAAGGAGTGCTCATAGTTGGTAAAGAAAGTATCATCACATAAGAATGCGGTGGATTATGATTCTTTGTTTACAACACTTTTGGCTGAGTTTTACATCCTGGAGTTTGAGCAAAAGAGCATCAACGCGATCAAGGGCATAAAACAAGGGTTGTCTAAAAGTGTGAGAGAGTTTGAAAATGTTATAAAACTCTACTGTCCAAGTTATCTTCTGATATTCATCTAAGTAACCATGCACGATGGTTCGTTGGAGGATTGATGACTCCATTTTGAAGATCCCGGTCTTGTAAGACATATGTAGATCCACGTGAGGCCTTAAAGCCACTATGTATGTTTAAACAATCGAGAGTGTTGATACTAGAGTGATCCCATTTTTGGAGGCACAAATAGAAACTATGGCTAAGTAATTGGAAAATATTTCTACCAATTAATGACACAAAACACACAGTGGTATATGGTGTATTGACTATGAGGTAGAGGGGCATACAAAGGATAGCTATTCACTAAGGACTGTGCACATGTTGTTACAATCTTATGAAATATTTCAAAATAATCATGATCTCTGGAATTATCCTTTATTGCAGTGTACAAAAATGAAGAACATATGCATGTACTATAAGATTTTTAACATGCACACTTATGACACCAAGGATTTCCAATTGTTAAACTAGATTCATGAGGCATACGAGACTAGATTGCAATAAACCATTGTGGTAAGAATTTCTCGTGTACATGAAACCCAACCTTTTGAAGAATGTAACAATGGAGGAGGTAGATTCCATGGAGGTTATAGGAGAATAGGTCGTGGTGGAAGAGGTAGATTTATACGCAAGACTTATTACACTTGTGGGTCAACAAATCATTACTAGCGTGAATATCCCCATAATATGGTATGTGCATATTGTGGAAAATAAAATAAGGTTGAGGACTACCCTGATATTTATGAGAATATGTGTAAGAATAAGAAGAAGGAAAAAGGAGTGGGCATGATCAAGGAGCAAGGAAAAAGAGTGATCAATGGATGCCAAAGAAGATGCCTGATCTTGAGTTACAATATTTGTTTGTCACTACACAGTGCTGAAGTAACATGTGTGCACGAGCCTCTTAAGGCCAAACCACTCATCGGAGAGAAGAAGTTATACATGCAAAGTATCTAGATATTACTCATTAGAAGGAAGTATATCAAGAGACTATGGGAGTCATCAAAGAGGTGCAAGGTGAGATATAATGCTTGAATAAGTAGGTGCGCGAGACAGAACATGTAAAGAATGTTAAGCTTCTAGAGAAGGATGTCAATGATATGAAAGAGGTATGCAAGATGCTAAAGAATAAGATTATCATCCCAATACCAGGGGAATGGTTTCTTAAGAAGGTACCACACACTAGAGTTGAGTGCAAGTGACATATATTACTTGTACATTTACCACCACAAAACCACGAGTATGATAAAGAAATAGTTTTGGATGCAATAATTGATTAAACTAAAATATAAATAAAATCCTAATCTGAATGTTATTGCAGTAGTAAATAAATAATAATGAAGTACATAAATGATACAAAAAAACTAAGTAATAAATAATGAAACCCTTACAAAGAGAGAGTAGAAATCCTTAGTTGATTCAAAATAAAAGTCTTGATTGGACCGAAGCTCTAACCAGTTGAATAGAGAGGAAGAAGCGTCACACAAAAGCCCTAGAAAATGTAGATATGGAGGAACAAGCTGGACTGGGGCACACTGGAGGGAGATTGTAGTTATTTTTACACCCACCAAGGAACAAGGGAATCCCATGTTTGCTTTGACCTATCACCTAACAGTGCTTTGTGCTCTCACCGAGGCATGTGTGGGTGTAGAGTCTATCTTTTATGTGAGTTGAGTGGGAAAACATCATCTATGATCCAAAATTTAAAGGAAGTGAGTGGGAATGAAACATGCGAATGTCATAGAGCTCAGAACAGCTCTAGATCATTGTAGTCATTACAAACAGAGATACTTCAATAGATTTTAAAGAACTAAATCAAAACAGCAAGGGAAAATGCATAGAATTCATATTCATCTTATAAACATACATGAAAAGGAACTATGAAGAATCATGTATGAATCTCGAACCAAGAAGGATCATATTCAATTAACTTGGTAACCTCATTACATTCATTAGACTTACTACAAATCACCACATTATGGCAGACCAAAGTCATGCATCATAACTAGATCCATATCATTTAGCTCTAAAAAAATTCAAACCCCAAGCCCTTGATACATCCTTCTCCTATATTTCATCTACCCAACCCAATATGACTTCTTGCAGCATTTCTGGAGAACCCCGCTCTATATTACTCTCTCTATCCATGATCCGCTTCTTTTCTTCTCGTGGGCGATTGTATATATAGGCATCCCAAAGTGATAAGTCATCCTTCTGCGGCCTCGTTTGGCGCCAAGTGTCTAAATGTGGTCCTCCATGGGAGCATGCTCTTCTAGGCTTCACTCTCCACTTTTTTCCATGATGTCTTCTAGAAACTTCTAACGCACAGAATATTCCTTCCTAGACCAACCTGTTGCCAGGATGGCACCTTATCCACTCCACATGCACAGTCGGGTCATGCTTTTCTCGTGTCCTACCTAATACACCAAATATGGCTAAGTCCCAAGACCTTGTCTTTTGGCGCGCAACACGGCCCTTCTAAAACCCTCCTAGAACCTTGCCTTGTGCACCTTCTCCTTGCATGCCCATCCTTCAACCTAGGACTTGCGCACCCATGTGCCTTTGTGTACTTAGCCAATATTTTAGGGGCCCAACATCACCCCACACTACACTTGTTCTCCACCCACGAGAACACTTCTCCAATGAATAAAGAATTACAATAGACTTACATGTTGGGAAAATAATAAGGGGATGAAGAATTTGGGAATGGGGAAGTGATGGAATTATTGTAACAAACTACGAAAATATTTTTGCAAGTCAGCCTCCAACTTGTTCCAGTCATCGACTTTGTTTTGCGCTCATTAGTAGAGGTTGCCAAATAGGGCACTTACCCCCAAAACTCAGTCCATCTCCTTGAGCATTCATAGTGTCAACAATTTTTTCCAACTCCTTACCCACATCCTCTAGTGCACCCATCCTTCTAGTAATCTATTGGTATAGCTCCTTTAGCCGGTTCTTGATTGTACCCCTTAGGGCCTCAATAGATTCTGACTTCCTTTCAACATTGGCTAGGATTTTATCCCGCTCTTTCCTGTTACCTTTGTTATTTTCTTGGAACTCTTTAAGCTCTGTTTCATAGTTTGCGACTAGAGTAATCGCCACTTTATATTTGTCTCCACAATTGTTAGATGTGACCTCGGTGGTATGGGAAGCAATCTTTACATTAGCAATAAATTTGCTGTATTCAGCCATGATTGATTTTACCTTTAACTTATCCTCCTTCTCCATGTGCACTGCTACTTCTTCTGTGGATTCTAAGGCTAGAGGTTGTCTCTCCATGGCGAGGATACACATTAGGTCTTCAGGCACTCAAGGAAGATCCATAATTTTGTGTGGGTGACAATAAATCTGGATGCTTCAAAACAATGACATCTGTGATGGATTCTACCTTCTTATGTACTTTACGCACCCTTTCCTTTTCTTCCCTGAACTCATGCTTTAGCTGGGTGCTAATTAAATCCTTTTACTTTAAATCCTTGGCCTTCTCTTCTAGCTCTTCCTCCTTTTCTAGTTTTAATTCTAGAAATCTTATCTTGTCATTCTCGTCCAAAGAGCCTAGCTTCAACCTCAACTGAGACCTTGTTGAGTGTGTTGCATAACTTCTCATTTGAAAGATGCTTGAGCATTTACCAAGGGGTTGTCTCCTTTTGACTCAGGAATTTTCATTAGTGCCCCTGGCTTACCTCGAACTCTAGCTCATTGATGTGGGACTCAATTTCCCAAGAGAGAATCTTCCTCGTCCGAGGGTATGCACCTTCTTCATCAAATGACTTCATTTCCATGAGTTGATCTGTTGGGACAATGCTTTGGAAGAATGTGCACAACACCTTGTTGGATCATTAATGTAGATCATTCCTTGCCTCTGGATCTCCATGCACTTTCCCCACTGTGTGCATGACCTTAGGAATAGTTATTGATAAATTGGGGCCTCTGTGCTACCGTGATCTTTCCCTACACTTTCTTCCTTATCTTCTTCCATCACTATATCAACACTGCACTCCAATTCTTGTTCTACCAAGGCCTTAATGATTTTTGTTGCTTCTTTTTCTGCCACCTCGTTTACTTGCTCCTTTGTGAGGCATGGAGTTTTTTGATCCTATATGCTAACCTCTTCACTTCTCTCTATGTACTTGATTGCCTTCCTCCTCTTGCTACCCTTGTGCTACATTAAAAGGAACTCATGTTCTTCTTCTTTGCCCTCTTCTTCTGAATCATGCACGCTGAAAACAAGTGGCTCTTGGTCCCCTTCAGGATCATCTTCTTCATCGTCATCCCTCTCACCTATGTATTTCTTGAAGCTATCCATATCCTTTGAGTCATCTTCCTCCATCACCTTATGTTTCTTCCTAACTCGGGATTCTAGTATAGGAGATTCTACTTTCTCTTCCTCCTCCTCTAGTGATTTCTCCTCTGCGATAAGATTTTCCTATTCTGGCACCTCCTCTTTGACTGGAGACCTCTTCCTGAGCATGTAAGTACTTATTCTAGTGCTTGTTCATGGGGCACCTAATGCATGTGTATCTTGGGAGCTTGGTGCCTTCTTCTTTATTTCCTCCATCTCCTTCTTCTTGCGTGCGGTCTTCTTCTTACTATTAGGTCCTCAAGAATAGCTATCTTGTTTTCAAGATAAGCACCCTTCTTAATCTTGGGCCTTATTTGAAGGTATATACATCTTTGTGAACCTTCCTGTAATAGTCAGAGTAAGGGGTTTTATCATTTGGAATTCATGCGACACGTACTTTTCCACGTATGCGTACTTGTTGGGGTAGACCAACATCCTGTGCATCTCCTTGTGGTCCCGGTCTAAACTTCCAAGGTCAAGATTTAACTTTTTGGACTCCTTGAATCTGTTAACTCCTACCTAGAAGTATTGAGCTGTGAAGGTGAATGGGAGCTTGCACCATGGGCTCATGTTCTCATCAGTCAACTTGAACCTAACAATACAAAAGTATTTATATACAACAAACTCAACTTCTCCTTCTATAAGCACTGGCATTTGTTCTAGTATTCTCCATTCTTCCCCGAATGCATTGATTAAGTGCGTATACCATTTTTCAAGACACGCCTTGTGAACCGGTGTCATAATATCACAGGTATATTTCTCAAATCTTTTTTCAGGTGAGGGGTCTTCCTCTGGGTACTCCCTCATGAACTTATTTGCTGCATCCGGTACTCCAATTTCGAGAACACAATAGTTAAGAGGACATTAATAAAAAGAATCTTGTATCCCTCCCGTGTAGGCGCTGGTGATAATTTCATCTACAATGTATGTAGATAGATTGTAGATGACACCCTCGATTTTCTTCTACAAACATTTAACCAAGACTTTTTAACCTGTGTCCATATTTCTTACGCATTGAGTTTTGTTACTATGCGCGTAATGATTATCATCACTGGGCCTTAGATATCCCCAATATCAAAATAACTTGCCCCCTTCTTATACGCATACGTGGCCAATATTTCCTTGATTGCTTCCTTGTCGCACAGGTTCTCCTCTAGACTTTCTCCCTCACAGATAAGGCCTGTGAATCTTGAAATTAGTTGAGGGGTTATGCACATCTTGTGCCCTGTGAAGTGGAACTGGTCTTCATGTATGTGCAACATTAGCCACTGATAGAGGTTCTCTAGCTTTCCAAAGTAGGGAAACTCATAGAGTTATAATAATCCCGCCTTTTCTAACTTCAACTTGACTTCATCGCTATAAATTGGTAACCTCTCATGTGTTCTCTGTTTAGTCGGGCACACAAACTTCAAATCCATTTCCTTTTTAATCATGTTCGTGTGATGATTATAGTCACTTACTTGTCATTTTTCTCAAGTGGGATTCCCATTCTATCCCGAGTGAAACCCCATCTGGGTATCAATTTCTGCATACCATTCCTCGTTGGTACTTACAATAGTCTCTTGTTGTTTTCCCTTGCCCTTTCCCTTCTTAGGTGTTACTGCTAGTTTCTTGGGTGCCATTGTGTAGGTTTTCACTTCAACTTCTCTTCCTAGCTCTGCTCTTCTAACTTTTCCAAGTTCAAATCTCTAACCTGTGAAGAATACTCTTTTCTAACCCATGCCCTAGCTGCCAAACCCTAACTAGAATATATTTTCAAAAGATGATGCTTCTCCACAAATATTCCCATGCCCGTGAATTACTTCCCCAGGTTTGCAGATCCAAACTAGTTACTCACGGTTAAAATCTTCCAATTTTTCTTCACATGGATTAACTTTAGAAACCCTAGTTCACAAAATCTCTTCCTTCTTCATAATCACAAATTAAATAATGAAGTTCGCAACCCTCTATTTATAGGTTTCCCACTTTTTAACATTAAATGATATCTTACATACCACCGTAGTTTAACACTTAATGTGGATTTTTCAACAAAGTCTAACTTTATCTCCTTAACTCATGCACCCCACCATGTGTGGACAATTCCCCAACCTTCTAGCACACAACCAATCCATCTTGACAGAATACTCTTATGCGCACATAACTAGTGCCAAGGAACTTCTTCTTTCATGATTTTTTCTCTCTCCTACCTTGTGTTATGTTTGTGCTTCTTCCTTTCTTATACGTGGATCCCCAATGTAGCCTTACACTGACACCAATCATCTTTTTTCATATTTCCTTGCATATACTTCCTTCACAGGGCCATTCAACCGGGATTTCCAATGGCATCCTTCCTGGCACTTCATACTCCAATTTCTTCCACTTTACTCCACCCCACACTAAAATGATGCGCGGTCCTTTGTGTAGTTAAAAACTTAAAAAATTAATGAGATTACCAGTGCCCAAGGCACAACAAAAAACAACAACGAGAAAGGGAAACACAAGAAAAGAAAATGCATTAAGGGAAATCCTTAACTAACTGAAAATACTGCCTTATGTACAAACATCAAGAAGACTTATTTATAGTAGGGCTTCAACCTACTCCCATTGAAGTGTCCTTGCAATCTTGTCCCATCCAACGCCTATAACTGGCATGCACCTGAATCAAGGATGTAAGAGATGATGTAGGGACCCAACCAATGCACTTTCAACTTCCCAGGATGGCATAGAAACTTAGAATCATATAGTAGCACCATCTGCCCAACCTCAAACTTCTTGTTCTTAATGTGATGATCATGTCATGAATTTTCTTTTTCTTTTTCCGTCTTCTGGCTCCACCTAGCGAGTGATCGTCTTTTGTCTTGTAACATATTTGACAAACTGTTATCTTTCCTCTTTTGCATTGTAAGTGTTGACATGTAATTTTTTGGATAAGGAGTGTTCCTTTGATTTTTGGAAATCATGCTTTCCATGGATGAGTCATTTCTGCTCTTAGATTCATTAGGCTGAAATGATATTGCTTGCAAAGAATCCATTTTTACTTTTGATAGATAAGTTGTAATTTGGAAATGAAGTTTGCAAACTTATCTCCTTTTATTAACAAATCCTTGGATCAATTCCATTGATCCAAGGTATGTTTTAAATCTTCTTACCCAATCTGAATGGTAAACTGACATTCAGAGGTTGGATGACATAATGGACTGAACTCTTGTATGTTTACAAATTCTTTTATTTCTTGTAAGATTGTGCCTACATTCCGTTGTATGTTATGTGCTTAGATCTTCTTGATTGATCTCTTTAGGACACTAATGTCGTCAAGTGGTATGAGACCTACTTCAGGACTATGGAGAAAAAATAAAAACTAAGTCCTAGGCTCATGTGAGATCTATCCTAATGGGATTCTAAACTAAGGTAAATGTACCTATCTTTTATCTATGCCTATTTCATTCGGGATAGCATCCTAACCTAGGTTGCATGTTCTAAATTAGGGTATGGGGAAATAACCTAAGGTGATGCTAGGCTTATTTCTAACCTATACCTAATACTAAATGGCTATGAGCTATGACCTAACCTAAGATGGAAATTTACCTATTGAAATGTTTCTAAACCTAAGGTAAATACTTCTAAACTATCCTATGGTAATATCTAAAACTAATGGAACCTACCCTATGTAACACCCTTGACAACTGATATATTCCTATTTTGCATTCAAGTGTTGACATGTGATTTTCTGGATAAAGATGTGTTCTTTTGACTGTTGAAGATCATGCTTGATAAGGATAAATATTTTCTGTTCTTAAAATCATTAGACTAAAATTATATGGTTATCAAGAATTCATTTTCACTTTGGAAAGATGAGCTGCAATCTAGTTTTAAGAGTTGCAGACTTAATTCTTCTTCTGACTCATCCTTGGATCAATTTCAGTGATCCAAGGAATGTTTCAAATCTTCTTCATAGACTGAATGGTAAAATTGACATTCAGTAGTTTGAGAGATGTAAAAGACTGAACCTTGTTTGTTACAAATTCTTTGATCTTATTTGAACATGTTTTCATTCAGCTGTATGTTTGTGCTCGGGTCTTTGGTGATTGATCTTGGTAGGACTATAAGGACTTAAGCAAAATTCAATTCATAGAGGATGAATACGGAGTCCTAAAACCTAAGAATTATCCTAACAGTAACCTAAGTTAGGTAAGAACATCTATGTTCTAAGCTACATTTACTTATTTGAATTCTGTTCTAACCTAAGCCTCTTATTCTATTTGTTGGGTTGTGACCTAACCTAAGCATTGTGCTAAATGGATAAGGGAAGGGGTTATTAAAGTGATACTAGGCTATTTTAACTATTACCTAATACTAAAGGGTTATGAATTGAGCCTAACCTAAGGTGGGGAATTCTAATGGTAAATGCTTTAAGACCTATGTTGTTAATTGTTAAACTAACCTAAGTTCTATTTGAATCTATCCTAAACTATTAAGGGAACCTAAGGGGTTGCATGTCACAAGGGTGATGGTTCTAATGGCTTTTAAATGAGGTGAAAGGGTTTAAATGAAGGAAGTAATGCCAGATTTGGTAGGGGCTAGTAGACTTGGTAGAGGCTTACGTGGAAGCTCCACTAAAGGATGGAATTGTATTTTTGTGTTGAATTGGCATTCGCCAGATTTAGGAGGTGGTGGCAAGGAAAGATAAGTGGGAATTTTTGATTGAATGACATTTATGGAATTTATGAGCCTCGGTCTTTGTGTGTGTCCGTATTGGAAACTTAGGAGGTGGGTTTGTAGGAGGTCATTTGGTTTTACATGCATGGCAGATTTTTCTCTACATGGAGCTAACTAGTTCTTTGAATCAGTAGTTTGACCTTCACTTTAAATCTATTTTTGGTTTCTTTGGCATATTTTTGATCAAAGAAAAATATATGAGGCGTAGGAGGAAAATAAGTTTGATTGTTGATCTTTTTTGGAGGAGAAAAATAGTTGGAAGCTCAGCTAGAAGTCTCCTTCGATTTGGTGGAAGCACTATCAAGCATGATAGGATCTAACTATTAAAATTCTTTGTGTTCTTCTAAATGATTCATTAGAACAACTCTGCTCTCATGAGATTCATGTTTTCATACCTGTCTGGTTATTTTTGCTTTCTGGTTTGGTGAATCTTTGTGTTATTTGGATTTGTATCCACGGCAAAAAATAATGATGTTTGGAAACTGCCTTTTCTGTGTAAGTTTTATGACCTGCATGCAAGTGAAAATGGTATTAGAAACTTGTTTTGTATCTCTGTTTTCTCTCTAGATCTTGTATTCGAAGTTAATGTGCTTTGAAATGACTTTCATGACAATATAAGGATATGAGCTTAGGGAAACTTGAGTTCTGTTTTATTTTGCTTCTGGGTTGTGAATTTGGAGGTAGACTTGTGTTGGTACTTTGTGTTTTGATTTAATTTGTGTTGGAGCTTCGTTTTGATCAGAACCAGTGTTGGAAAACTTATGCAATGTTGAACTATTGTTGGGAGTTTGTATTTTGGCACTGTTTTTACATTATCTTTCTTGTGAAGTTCTAAACATTTGTGCATGAAGCTTGGGTTCGACACTGAACTCTGATTTAACACTTGAGTGTTATGAGTTTATATTTGGGTTGATATATTCGATTCTGTTTAGGCATTTTTGTATTGGGTTATTCTTTTGTAAAATATTTAGCTTATAACTCTTTATTTTTAACAACTCACTCACCAGGAGACTGGGTGAAAGCTTGTTTGGGTTGTTTGAAATCTCTTTGAGATTTGGAACTGGAAACATCTTGCCTAAAGGAATGTTGAACTTCATTTATTACTGTATTGACTTCTTGAGATGGTATTGGCATGGGGATAAAAGGAAGTGTTCTTTCCTATTGTTTGGAGGAAATCCACGTTCTGGGTTGACTGAAATGTTTTGAACCAGGTCACCTCTTTCACAAATTCATGGTTAAGAAGTTTTGTTTTAATATACCGTTCCTGTTGCTTTAGAGTTAAGACTTAGACATCTTCTGTATAAGGCGTTTTGGTTCTTGCTCTCCCTCTCTTATGTATTTTTAAGTAAATTTGGGTTTTAATGGAAGATTTGGGTTATTACCTTGGACATTGGATCTATACGGGAAAGATACTTTCTCCGTTCTGTTGTTTTGTGCTTAGTTCTTTGAATCACGAACTTACTTTTTGTAATAATTGGTGAAGCCTTTGTGAGTCTTCAGTTTTGGGTTCGTGGGTAATTCTGAACTTGATATGTTACTATTTTGGGATGTCATTCTCAACTGATATAGTGATTGAGTCTTTGAATTCTTTTTAAGAAAGAAAATATATGTATATATACATATTCTTTTGAGACTAGTATATGGTTTAGGTCTGCAATATGCTTTCATCCTGAATTGGTTTGAAACTAGAACTTCTTGTTTAGTTGAATGAAATGATTTATCATTGGTTCTTTTCTTATTTGAGTTACCATTCCTCTGTCCTTGGATAAGCTCATTATTTGAACTTCTCTGTACTCGATTCTCTTTCGAGATGGTGATTTCTTTTGACCTGTTGGTCTACCTTGTTCGAATCATTGATGAAATAATGTAGAGAACTAGTAGCCAAGAGGGTTCTATTGATAAGTAAATTTATACTTATGGGTTTGACTATTGTTGACTAGTCTTGCCTAGTTTATATGGATAGGAGTAGGTTTGTCTCTTGTACTCTTTATCTTTTGTGAAGAAACTTGAGTAGAGATTAACTCCTCTTCGGGGCTACTTTGTTTGTGAACTTTGATTTCTGATCTTTGATGGATAACTTCTAACATGAAGAGTTGGAATTGGAATTGCAGTTGGACTGTTCTGATTTTCCTTACCTTCTTGTATTGTTATGGAATTCTATTTTGATGTATATTCTAATGTTGAATGTGCAAGATTGTTACCTAGAAAGGAACAGGTAATTCATGTATGAACCTGGTCTGTCTTTCAGATGTAATAAGTTGGGTATGGTATGCATTGGTTCTTTTTATTCCTTACTTATGATTTAGATGAATCATCCTAGAATGAACCATGCTGTATTCATTTATTTTGTCTCTTAGAAAAGATAAATGTGGTATTCTATTAGGATAGAATTATGAGACAATGGGATGACAAGATTTATTGTTTTGTTATAATCCATTGATAGGATTAATAGAACTTTAAGATCTTAGGCAGATATTGTTTATTATATTTTGCTCTTCTCTTTAAAGTGGATCTAGATTTATTAATGTACTTCCTTTCTATTTGTTATCACTTATGCTAATTGTATGATGTTTTAATTATCTCATTAAAGCAATGTTGCTTTAATGAAACAATTAGTGGAATGCACTTCATTTTAATGCTTAGTGCTTATCATGCTTAGTTCATTGAACTGACCCATGCTAGCTATTTTTGCATATGGACGACTTAAGTGGTAAAAGAAGGCAAAAACTTATATGATGCATTGGCTGATATATGTATAATTCTTAGTAAATAATTCTGATTCATTCTTTTGTTGTATTGTAAAAGAAAAGTTGTATACTTTATAGAATGAGGGTTATTGTTATGCAGTTGCCTAAAGTGCATAGTCTTGTAAATTTTATAAGTTGTAATGATGAATTGCGAGTTGTGATTTATTTGCATTGGTTGTGTAAATTATCTCATACTTTTATAAAGAAGATGAAAGTTCCATCTTGTTGATATTATTTATATTATGTTATGCTTATCTTGTTATCTTTGATAAGATGGATAATGGGAATTAGTTCAATTTCCCTTATAATGAAGCAACTTGTTGAGTTGCATAATATGATGTGTTTTATCTAAACAATTTAACATAGTAATGTGTTGCGTAATAAACATGAAGTAAGAACTATGGATATTGGGAATAATATACCCTAATACTTAATCATTTAGAGGAAGAATCTCTCTCTCTCTCTCTCAATTGAATATAAACCTAAAAGGTTTGGAGATATGATTACTAATTATTAGACTTCATTTTGTATGAAGTCTACTTTAATTGGATATATGTGGTTGTTAAACCTTCCTGAAAGTTAAAGTACATTTTAATGAAACTTATGATATCATTGTCCTGTTTTGGTTAACTGCTGGTTACACCATGAAAATGAACATTAAAAGAAACCATAAGTTTAACAAAGTTCTTTAATACTCGATTGATACAAGTATATAATAAGAACTTATGGAGTGTTGGATTAGGGTTTAGCAGGGTTGTTGTAATCAAGACATAATCCAAATTAACAATGTATTAACAATCTCCTTGGGGTATGTACATCTAGATGAGGAAGTTTGTAGTCATTTTTACACCCACCAAGAACAAGGGAACCTCACGCATGTTGACCTAACACCCAGTGGGCACTGGGCACTCACTCGAGGCACGCGAGAGGGAGCCAAGTCTCTCTTTTATGTGAGTTTAGTGGAAGGCATAATTCATGATCTTGACTTAGTGATTTAACAGAGACATAAAGAAGCTATAGAGCTCAGAATGGATTCTACACCCTTCATTATAACAAAAGTAAAAGCACGCAATGCAAATTAATAGAACTAGGAAGTTGTAAATCCAAAAATAGACTTAACATTCAAGTAAGGTTCATGATTATACAAGATCAAAAGCATAGTAGAAATATGCGAGATAATACAGAAGGGGATCTTAATATAAACGCAAAGTGGTAACCTTATCATATTCATTTACAAGATATTACTCCAAAACATCACAGAGTGGCGAGACCACGATCATATACCATATCCGGATCTATACATGTATGCTCACAAAAAAAAATTTACATTCCCCATTTCCCATTACATCCTTCTTAGAATAATCTACCCATTTTATCCCATAGTTCTCACAAGGTAAATTCTGCAGATCTCCGCTACCTCACTTGTGTCTCTTTTTCATTGTTAAGGGCACACGTATAAATAGACATCTGAGCTCTAACAAACTCCTCTACAACCTCAGATTTGGCCCCAAGTGTCAAGGTGTGGGTCACCTCAGGCACATGCCTCTCTATGTCATGATTAGATTTTTGGATCTTCCTATTACAAGGTATATTCCTTCCAGGACACCCTGTTGCTAGGCTGGAACCTTATCCAAACATAACACGTTCTTCATGTGTTTTGTCCAAAAGGCCGAAAATGGCTAAGTCCCGAATTGTTCGTCATGTGCACATGTCCTTGGTTTTCTAAGAACCACTTTTTGAATTCTACCTTGTGTTCCTTAATTTATGTGCTTCCTCCGTGTGCGCACCTACGTGTCTTTAAGATTTGGTAGCTACATAAGGGTCCCAACATTACCTCACACTTCACTTGTTCTCCACCCTCGGGAACCTTTTCAAAGAATGCCATACAAAAAATGCAAGGCCTTTCCTTGGAAAATAAAGGAGGAAAAAAATAAAGAATGGGGGAGAGAAAGAATAGAAGGAAAACTACCTAAAGAAGAAGGGGAAAATTTTGCCGTAGGTCGGCCTCCAATGTATTCCATGCATTGACTTCATCTTGCGCTCTTGTGTAGAGGTCGCCAACCAATGTGCTCACCTCATCGAAGGTTAACCCTTCCCCTTTTGTGTTAATGGTCTCCACCACGCCTCTCAGCTTCCTTAGCGTTATCTTCCAGGCATCCATCTTCCTCGTAATGACCTTGTAGAGCTCTTTTAGTTGGGTTTTGATTGAGACTCCCAAGATCTCAATAGCTTCAGACTTCTTTTCCACTTTGGCTAGGATCTTTTCTTTCTCAGCTCTATTTCCTTTATTCTTTTCCCTAAAGTCCTTCACCTTGGCTTGGCCTCACAATCGCAAGCAACATGCTTGTCACCTTGTCTTGATCCACGTAATGGTCATAGGTGACCCTCGCGGTTTGTGCGGCTATCTTCACATCGAGATAGAACCTTGTTGTATTCAGTGACAAGTGCGATGAATTTCAATTTTTCCTCCTTCTCCAAGCATGCAACTAGCTCCTCTGCCGATTCCAAGGCCAAAGGCTGCCTTTCCATGTTGAGGATCTGAGTCAAGTCCTCTAGACATTCCAGGGAGAATCCATAATTTTACGCGGGAGGGTTAAGGTATGGCTGCTTCATGATAATAGCTTGGGAGATGAGCTCCACCTTCTTGGAAACTTCACATACCCTAGCCTTTTCCTCTTGAAGCTCACTCTATAGTTGAGCGATTAGTTTCTCAAGGCCGAGGTCCTGTGTTAGTTTAACTACTTATTTCTTCTTCTTTTCAGCAGTCCTCCAAGACTTTAACCTTGTCATTTCTTGCAGAAGAGCCTAGCCTTAATTTCCATGAAGAATTTGTTGAGTGCGTTACACACTTTCTCATCGATAGTTGTTATGTGTTTATAATGGGGTTGTGCCCCATTTCTTTAGATAGCGTTAGTATTGATACTTGGTTAACCTCGATCTCGGGCTCATCGAGGTGGGAGTTGAATGCCCATGATAAAATATTCCTTGTGCATGGGTATCCACCCTCATGATCAAAGGATTCCATGGTGGTGAGCTCCTTGGTGGGCACGATACTCTGGAAATGCATGTGTAAAACTTTGTTGGGTTCATCAATGTATCCCATCATTACTCTTCCCCTTCCACGTGTTTACCTCCCATGTGCACACCCCCGGGAATGGTTACTAAAAGAGTTAGGCCTTTCATGCTACCCACACTCTTCTCCCTTTGCTCTTCCTTGAATTCATCGAGCATGAGCTCCACGCTGCGCTCCAACTCCTCTTCAACTAAGGTATTAATCATCTTCTCTACCTCCCTTATCGCTTTCTCATTCACCTCCTCCTGAGTGAGCTTGGGCATATCTCGACCCCTTGTACTTTCCCCTTTGCTCCTTTCTTCACTTTACGTGCCTTCCTTCCCTCAGCACCCTTCCTCCTTACAAATATGAAAGCGTCATTTGTATCTTCCTTCCTCTTCTCCCGAATCGTGGACATAAATTGGCTCTGATCCACCTCCAAATCTTCCCCTGCTCATCATCATCCTTTTCTCCTATATAGGTGTTTGGGTCGTTTATATCTTTAGACTCTAGTTCTTCCATCCCCTTTTCTTCTTCCTCTTGCAAAACTCGGAATCGGGATGTGGTCTTCTCTTCATCTGAGGGTTCTTCAGGGGATGGTGGCTTTACAGGTTCTGGGGTTGTCTCCTTGACCACCATTCTCTTCTTCTTCTGGATGTAGGTACTTGGCCCCATGGTATCTACGTTCTGCTTTTCCACCACCCTTTGTTCCTCTTTCTCTTCCCTCTCCTTATGCTTTGGCGCGGGATTCTTTCTACCAATAGGGTAATCTGGGATGGACATCTCATTCTCCACGAATGCACCTTTTTCAAATTTTAGCCTTATGTGTAGGTAGATCCTAGCAGCAGTGCTCTCAGCAATAGGTAAGGTTAAAGGCCTTACAACGTGCACATCATGCGACCCGTACCTCTTAACATACGTGTAATTCTCTGGGTAGACCAACTTATTCCTCATTTACCTGTGCTCTCTGTCAAGGGTGGACAACTCCAGGTTTAATTTCTTCGACTCCTTGTTTCTGTTTACTTCCGCTTGGAAAAATTGGGTAGTAAATGAGAATGGGAGTTTACACCATGGACTCCAACTACCATCCACCAAAATGAACCTACCAATGTAGAAGTGTTGGTAGACCTGCGAACTTTGCTTCTCCTTTGGTCGCCATGGGGAGTTGTTCAGGATCCGCCATTCAGCCCCGAATGCGTTCCTAAGGTGCGTGTACCATTTTTCTAGAGCATGCCTTGTGTACTCATGTCATTGATTCACATGTGTATTTCTGAAACCTCTCCATGGGTGAAGGGTCTTCAACAGGGTACTCCCACACGAACTTGTCAGATGCATCCAACACCCCGATTTATGAGAACACAATTGTCAATAGAATGTTTCCAAAACGGATCTTTCCTCCCTTCTTTGTGCTATTTATGATTTCATCTACTATGTATTGGGAGATGTTGTATATGGTGCCTTCCGCGACCTTCATGCAAACATTCAGCCAGGGCTTTCTCACCTGGGTCCACCTCTCTTGTCCATTTAGTTTGGAGACAATGTGTGTGGCCATCTTCATCACTAGATCATTGATATCCGAGATGTCGTAGTACCTTGATCCCTTCTTCAATTCCTGGGATGCTATGGTTTTTTTGATTTCCTCCTCATCTAGGAGGTCCTCTATGAGCACGTCCCTTTTATAGTTTAGGCCTGTGAAGTGTGAAATTAGTTGGGGAGTTATGTGCATTTTGCACCCTGCGAAGCAGAAGAAGTCTTCATGTACACACTTCATCAACCATTGGTACAAGCGCTCAAGCTTCCCAAAATATGGTACTCAAAAGTTGGAGAAGCCTGCGCTTCTCCATTTTCACCTTGACCACATCGCTATAGATTGTCAATCCGTCAAGTGTTCATTTATTTGTGGGGCACACCAGCTCCAAAGACCATTTCCTTCGTGATTGTGCTTGACCGGTGATTGTAGTCGATCACGGTCATCTGTCCCATGTGGGACTCCCACTTTTGCCCTAGAAAAACCCCATATGGGTATTGCATTTATGAGTACCACTCCCACCGTATTTCCTCAACCACTTCCTAACATGCTTCCAAAACCAATCGTATATGTGCCTTGTCCAAACATTCCACCAAATACCGGAATATTGTGTGAAGCCATATAAGTCCCAAATGAGAAGTTGTATCTTCGGGTGTTGATCGATTGCTTCTACTAATATTAAATGGATGAACTGTAATTTTCCTCGTTCAAACAAACCAAGCACCAAGGTTCGGTCACTAGGTGGGGTCGGATGCGTGCAACGACTCTTCTTTCTCTACGTGACAAACTCTCATCAGAAGCCGCAAGGTCTTATCTCTCACGCTTACTAAGATGGGGTATCACAGACTATTTGGATTCCACATCCTCCATGTGAACCTCAACTCCCCGTCCACCATGTCCGGCTCCATAACCCACTTGTAATCCCACACTATCTATTAATCTCCCTTTCATGCACTTCATTAAACTTGAGCCGCCTCCTCCTCCCTTTCCTTTTCAGTTGTTATATCAGCCATCTTTCCCCAACTTGGCTTCCTCACCAAGAACTCAAAGTGGTTTAGCCAGCCATAGGAAATGCCTCTAAACCCATGGTTACCATCAAGATTTTGATTACAAGGGGGATAACATGTAGAAATGATCCTCTGGGCTCCCACAAAAACTCAAACTCAGCAACTTCCTCGGACAGGAATACGTGAAAATTGTGTATTCCAGAGTGTAGCTAGTCAATACTCCCTTCCACCAATGATCTATAGCATGGGTCCATGTTAGATCAGCATCTTACAAGTTCGATGTGTTTCTTGGGTCCAAGGGTGTAACTTATAACACCACCCGATCTAGATGTATAAGCCAAGAGCCATTCAAATAACTCTACTAGGAAAAAACATAAGAAGGTTTCATACAACTCATGATAAAGAGTGTCTTCCACCCATCTTCGCGTGTCAAACCCAGGTCTAGTATTGAATCTCTGAGTGAATTTGTCCTCCGTGCTTTTAAACCAATCTTCAACACCTTCTAGGGTTAAGCGCTCTGTCATCAATTTTTGCATAGACCATGATGTATGCCATGTTCCACTACAACTTCCAAAAGAGGTCCCGGCAATGGAACCAAGATGTAGTCATTTTTGCACCCACCAAGAACAAGGGAACCTCATGTGCACCAGCCTATCACGTAATGAGCACTTGGGTGCTCACCCGATGTGCGCCAGAGGGAGATGAGTCTCTATTTTATGTGAGTTTAGTGGAAGGCATAATTCATGATCTTGACTTAGTGATTTAACAAAAATGAAGAAGCTATAGAGCTTAGAACGGCTTCTACACCCCTTCAGTCATAACAAAAAAAAGCGTGCAACAAAATTAATAGAACTAAGAAGTTGTAAATCCACAAATAGACTTAACATTCAAGTAAGGTTCATGATTATACAAGATCAAAAGAATAGTAGAAACATGTAGATAATACAGAAGGAGATCTTAATATAAACATAGTGGTAACCTTATCATATTCATTCATAGTATTACTCAAAAACATCACAGAGTGGCGGACACGATCACGCCATACACCATATCTGGATCCATACATGTATGCTCACAAATTTTTTTGCATTCCCCATTTCCCCATTACATCCTTCCTAGAATCATCTACCCATTTTATCCCATAGTTCTCATAGTAATTCTGATAGAGCTCCGCTACCTCACTTGTGTCTCTTTTTATTTGCTAAGGGCACACGTATAAATAGGCATCTGAGCTCTAACAAACTCCTCTACAACCTTAGATCTGGCCCTAAGTGTCAAGGTGTGGGTCACCCCAGGCGCATGCCTCTCCATGTCATGATTAGCTTTTTGGATCTTCCTATCGCAAGGTATATTCCTTCCAGACACCCTGTTGCAAAGCTGGAACCTTATCCAAACGGAACACGTTCTTCATGTGTTCTATCCAAAAGGCCGAAAATGGCTAAGTCCCGAATTGTTCTTCACGTGCGCACATCCTTGGTTCTCCAAGAACCCCTTTTGAATTCTACCTTGCGCACCTTAATTTGCACGCTTCCTCTAGACGTGCACACCTACGCAGACTTTAAGATTTAGTAGCTACATTAGGGTCCCAACATAGTTTATGTAGGATGTTGGTACACACCAACCACAAGGCTGTACTTTCAAGAAGACTTGGGTCTTCTCGAGAATACAATGTTGTAATTGACATGTGGCATCACCCTTCCGCATTGATCATCCAGATCTACACACAATAAGAACTTGGACTTGAACTTAGTTTCTCTCTAGGTCAGGTTAGTGACATATTTAGGATAGGAAGTAGCTTCTAATGGCTTAGGGTACCTTGGCACATCTAGTTGACTTAGGTCAACCGAGTATGCCCATTTACCCTAAGCTATTATGAGCATCTTCCTATAATAAATTATGTTTCTAACGAGGGCTAGGGTTAAACCTGGGACAAGTGGATTGACAGAAGTCAGTAAAGACCAATCATGATAATAGAGGAGTGAGGTGAAGGATGTATTCCAATATGACGAGTATGCCGTCTAGGAATAGTGACATACATAATATGTTGTAAAACTTTGGCCAAAGTATCGCAAGCTACTGGTTGCATTGTCCTACGTCACCAAGTTTAAAACAACGTGATATCAGATGAATATTGGTAACAAATATTTAGATATGTTCTTTAAACAGATCACTCAATACCTGGTGTAGGGTAGGAAAACCAAGTATACGAAGTATACAATATGTATTCAATACTTAGGATAACATAAATAGATCGGTAGCTTACCGAGTTATGGAATGAATAGATCGGTGGATCACCGAGTCATTACAACTGCATATGGTTATCTATTTGAATTCGATTGGCATGGAATGTTGTTCTAAATAATGCTTAATTTAGAATAGAGAACATTGTATATTTTTTTTTCGCTTGTTTCTAAAGTCTTAAAATGGGAATGTTACACCCTAAACTAATAAAATGTGGAAAGGGGACCTAAGGGTCGTATGGCAAGTGGTAATCTGGTGACGGTTCCTAAGCTATTTATGTGATTTGATTTTTGTATTAAATGACAACGAACTGCCAGTTTAGGTAGAAGCATGAAATTTAGTAGGAGTCCACGTGGAGTCATCACTAAGGTTTAGTGATGCATGCAGAAGTTAAATTGGGTCTCACAAATTTTAGACGGTGGTGGCGAAGAGGTAGGTAGGAATTTGAGAGTTGATGGCATTAATGAGCCTCATTTTTGGCAAGAAAACCACCTAGGAAACTATGCAAGCGGATTTTTGGAGGTTGTTTGGTCATTCATGCTCTCTAATTTTTTCTCTGCATGGAGCTATCTAGTTCTTCAAACCAACAATTCTATTTTTAGTTTATGGCTATTTTTGATTTCCTTGGTCTATTTTCGATTCAAGGAAAGTATATGAGACATTGGGGAAAGATATTTTTGGTTGTTGATCTTGCTTGGAGAAGAAGAAGTGTTGGAAGCTCGGCTGGAAGTCTTCTTCGAATCGACAAAAGCACTATCAGGCATGATAGGCTCTATCCATTAAGATTTCTTTCTTTTCTCTAAATGTTTCATTAAAACGACTCTGCTCTCATGAGATAAATGGGTTTCTATTTTGTTCTGGTTATTTTCTTTCTTGTTGAAAGAATCTCTACGCTTTTGGTTTTGGAACCCTTGCATGATAATGTTGTTTTGGGTGTTTTCTATGAATGAGTTAAAATGGTGAATTGCAATTACAACTATCGATACTTTAGTGTTTTGATTGGAATATATATACTCTGGACTGTTTGCTCAAAAAGAGTTTGAGTAGTTAGTTTTGTCTTAAGCTTCGAACTGGAAGTCTCTTTTGAAAGTAGTATGTAAATGGGTACTCTTCTCTAATGCATCTCTGAGTTTTAAAGTCAGTATTACTCCTTCTATGATCTGTATGGATATATTTTTATCTCATTATATGAACACAAACTTGCATGAAAGTGAGGAATGGACATCTTGTTTGTATTTATACTGGTAAACTTGCATGCTTATACTTGAATGCCTTTGCTTGTTTTGAAAGGTAGAAGAATACTTTTTTAAACTGTATCCTATTCTGTTAAGTTTTATACTCCTTGTTTGGGACTGTATTTGTATACTTTGTTCTTCAGTATGAACTCGAACTTACTTAAAAAAAAGGTTAATGGGTGTTTGAGGTTTATGGAATTTTTGGTGTTCTATACTTCAACTTGTATAAGATCTTAGAAGAAATATCATGTTCTTATTTTATTCTATCTAAATCTCCTCTGCTTTGAATCGTAATTTGATGGGAGTCGTAAGTTTTGTTATTTGGAATTACTAGTTTAGTTGAACTTGTGAGGAGATAAGAATGAAATTTGTCTTACTTGGGTTTTTTGTTACTATAATTATCTTGTCCAAAACTCTGTAAGGAAATTGCTGGTGCATTGAAATCTGGAAGATGAGATGGTTGTCTTTGGTTGAAGTTATTTTTGATGTTGTGATACTCTGGTAGTTGGCCTTCTCCAAGTCATTATGGTGATTATCTTCTTAGGTCTGTTCAAAATTCTTAAGTTTGATTTTCTGTCCTTTTTGGGCTTGGGTGAGGTGATGAAAACTTACTCGCTAGAGTTGGAAACTTCCTTGTAGTTTGTTAACTCACATGTTATGAGCTGATTGTGGTACGTTCATGGGAATCGTTGAATGTATAATCAACTTTTGGATTATTACTTTTGTATATGGAACCAACCAAATTGTTCTAGTCTATAAGATTTATTGATCTCTGTTTATTTGTGTGGAATCGAATGTCTTGTCAATTCACGACAAGTGTTCAGCTGAGCTTGTCCTATAGAAAGGAAAACTTAACCATTTCTTGACTAACTATTTTTCAATGGCTGAGTCATGCATCGTTATGAAACTATTTTTAGATGGAATCTTCTTTGTGCACACAATGGATGATTTATTCCTTCTCTGTTTGGTCATGATTAAGGGGTGATATTTTTATAGTCTTACTTTATTTTGATGGAATAAATGGTTTCGAATCAATGAATGAAATCTTCAAAGATATAGAAAGATTCATTAAGGTTGCAAGTAAGTTAATAACTATTTTTGGGTAGGATGTTGACCCTTCTTTTCTGAAGATGAATATGAGAACTCGGTTTAACCGAATGTTAAGGAAATTGTAATTGTCTACTCTATAACTCGTTCTCATTTCTTTGTATAAAACCTATCATAGGTTTAATTGAATCATTTGTATTACCTTTATTAAGTAATTGATTAGTAGTTACTACTAATTACTTCTCTACTTAAATTATATTTAAGGAAATAATAATTGTTCCAATTAATTGAAATGAAACATTGTT
The DNA here is from genome assembly GCA_018340775.1 of Taxus wallichiana var. yunnanensis. Lineage (NCBI taxonomy): Eukaryota > Viridiplantae > Streptophyta > Pinopsida > Cupressales > Taxaceae > Taxus > Taxus wallichiana. The sequence continues at coordinate 590,512,626 of CM031240.1, forward strand.
GCTGGGAAGTACTTTTCCATTGTTAATATGAGGCCTAATATGAGAACCTAGGTTATAGTTATTTGACTGAGAAATAGGCTATCACATCTGAAATTGTGAATCTCTTATTTATTTAAGTTTATGGTTGACTCATCTTAAAAACATAATGATGCTGAAATGAACTTGTCTTCACATGTTTTCTGGAAACTTGGTAAAGATGACAAGAAGGTCTTGATTATGAAAGTAACTCTTTTTGTTTATTTATTGAAGTTAAATTTATATTTCAAATTCAGAAAGAATTATGAAATAATTTAATGTTAGGAGCTGTTATGCTAATTATATTATGATATTTTCTTAAAAGTGAATTCAGATTGTTATTTGTGCTTCTTTTATGGTTGTTATTACTTATGATTTATTTGGATGATTACATTAATTGTTTCATTAAAGAAGAGTTGTTTTAATGGAACAATTAGTGGAATGCACTTCATTTTAATGCTTAGTGCTTATCATGCTTAGTTCAATGAACTGACCTGTGCTAGCAATTTTTGCAGATGGACTTCATAAGTGATAAAAGAAGGAAATAAATTTTATGATGTATTGGCTGATTTAAAGTCTGGCTCTTTTAAAGAGAACTCCGATTCATTCTTGAGATGTATTGAAAAGGAAAAGTTGTATTCTTTAATGATCTTAGTACTTGATTGACATGTAGTTTGTCTGAGATGCATAGTCTTGTAAATTGTGTATTTTATCAAGATGAATTGAAAAGGTTGGAGGTTTACTTTGAATTATTATGTAATTTATCTTGTACATTTTATGAAGGTAGTTGGAATACTATCTTGTTGATATTTGTTTGTATTCTTGTTTCTGTTGTCATTTGATAAGTTGGATGAAGAGAAATAGTTCAATCTCTCTCTTAAATGAAAGTAACTTATTAAGTTGCATAAGATGACGTTCTTTATCTAAATAATATATTATGATAATGGGATGTATATTGAATATACAATTAAACTATAGAAAGTGCGAAAGATATAAAGGGTATGATAAACCCTAACACATAACCATGTAGAGAGGAAGACTCTTCCTCTCTCAAAAGAATGTAAAGTGAAAGAATGGTGTTTATGATCATTAATCATTTAGACTCATTTTCTATGAAGTCTACTCTAGTTGAACTTGTGTGGTTGCTACACCTTATTTGAATAGTTGAGTTACATTAATTTAACCTTACGATGTATGTTGTTCTATTTTTGGATAATTGCTCGGCAAGTCAAAGTTAACGAACATAAAAGCAATCATGAGTTAATGAAGTTATTTAATATTAATTAAATCAAATATGGATGAAGAACTTAAGGGGTGTTGGATTTAGGGTTTGGCAAGGTTTTGTAATTCAAATCTTAATCCAAAATTAATTAAGTGTTAATGACCTCCTAGGGGTATGTACATCGTGATGAAGTAGTTTATGTGGATGTTGGCACATGCCAACTGTAGAACTGTACCTGCGTGAAGACTAAGGTCTTCATGAGGATACAATGTTGCAGTTGACATGTTGCAACACCCTTCCGCATTAGTTCATCTAGATCTACATACATATGGACTTGAACTTAGTTTCTCTCTAGGCCAAGCTAGCAATATGAATTGGAATAGGAAGTAGCTTTCTATGACTTAGGGTACCTTGGCACATTCGATCGACTTAGGTCGGATGAGTATGCCCATATACCCTAAGTCATCATGAGCATCTCCCTATAACAAATTATGTCACTAACCTAGGTTAGGGTCAAACCTTGGGAAAGTGGACTGACAGAAGTCAGTGAAGACCATTCTAGATAATAGAAGAGTGAGGTGAAGGACGTATTCTAATTTGACGAATATGCCATCTAGGAATAGTAACATGAACAGTATGTTGGAAATCTTTGGCCAAAGTATTGCAAACTGCTAGTTACGTTGTCTGATGTCACCTAGTTTAAGGAACATGATTTTATATGAATATTGGTAACAAATATTCAGATAGGTTCTTTAAACATGTCACTCAGTACCCAGATTATGGTAAGAAAACCAAGTATACATAGTATACGTAAAAGTATTCAATACTTAGAGAAAAACATGAGAGATCGGTAATTCACTCGAGTCATTTGCAAATGCATATGGTTATTTGTTATGAGATTGATTGGCATGGAATGTGTGTTCTAAATTATGTTTTATTTAGAGCAGAGAACATTGTGTACATTTTTTTTCCTCGTTTCTAAATTCTTAAAATGGGAATGTTACATCTTGGTATCGAGTGAAGGTTGTAGCTCTTAAACCTACTGTGTCCATAATCGATAAAAAAACTTAAATTTTCTTATTAATAGAAAATAGTTAGAACAAGAGGAAATGTTGCAAATAATCCTCCACCCGAGGAAGGAGCGAAACTACGCAAAAACTTGATGAGATCCTTACTTGCCTTGTTGGACAAAAGGGATCGTTTAGCTGTACTTAAATAACAAGTAATGAGAAATGAGGAGGAAGAAGATGCTAGTAATAATAATCAACCACCTCCCGAGGTCAACACCAATTTAGGTGCTGATAATAACAATGTGAACAGCTGATTAGCCGGAAAACAAAAAGGCTAGGTGGTAGGTAGCTGAACTCACTAATGATATAAAAATGATAAGTCCATCTAAATTTGATGGCACCACATTAGGAGATGGAGCTGAGAATTGGCTTAGTGAAATGAAGAAGTACTTTGCAATAAGGAACTTCTCGGAAGAAACAAAGAGAATCTAGGGAACATATCAACTTTCCCATGAAGCATCTTCATGGTGGGACAACTGTAAGGCTGAGTTGAATATTGATGAAACTAATATCACTTGGGATCAATTTAAAGGTTAATTTAGGAAAATTTGGCTGCCACAACTTTATTATGATAAAAAAATGATTGAATTTTAGAACTTAGTGCAATGAAAGCTAAGCTGGCCGAGTATTGGGAGCGGTTTACTAAACCCCTTAAGTATGTAACTCGGTATCAAATGACAAGAAGTCCAGGGATATGAAAATTCATCCCGGGGTTGAACCCCATTATAGGAGGAGAGGTGGATGTTCATAGCCCAACCACTATGGAAGGGGTTGTTGAAAAATCCATAAGGAAGGAACAAAAATTAAAGGTAATTTCTGCTCATAAGGAGGAAGTGAGGAAGAAAGTTCCCAACTCCTCTTCATCATCTCTTGCACCTAAGAAAGGACCATGGAATAAGTTTGGTATGAAAATTAAGTTTTCAGCTGATAATAATAAGAAAACAACAACAAATAAGTCTGCTGGAAATCCATGAAACAACTTTGTCAAGAATAATAATAACGGACAGAAGTCCTATGGAGGTCAAAATGATAAATTTAAGGCTGGAAATAAATCAAAGCCTAAAAATGGACTGTAGAGAAGGCTGTTATAAGCTGTGGTAAGGATCATTGCAAAAACCAATGTCCTTTGAAAAAGGATGATCATAATCAGCAACACAAGATACACACTGCTAAATGGTGACAAATAGGCTGAAAAATAAGTCACACCCATAGAAGTTCGTAAGTTATTTGGCATACCTGTAACTATTCTTTTTGATACAGAGCTACATAATGTTTTATTTCTAGTAAATTAGCATCAAAACTAAAAATAAAAGATGGAAAAATGGATAAAACATGGACTGTACATTATGGAAACAATGTTGTTCATACAATTAGTATGTGTCTTTTTGGGGTAGTCATTGACTTACCTAGTTTTTCCATTGAAGTTGATTTTTATGTTGCTCCTTTGGGGTCTCATGATTTAATAATAGGTGTTAATTGGTTAGCTGAGCATAAAACAAAAGTGGACTATTTTGAAAACATATTAGTTGTTTAGATGACCAAAAATAACAGAGATTCAGGGTGTGAAATGTGAAATTTCAGTTAGGAAACTATCAGCTATGTAACTTAAAAAGGCCAAAAATAAAGGTTGTACCTTATATGTAGTAAAAATTTCTAAATCCATTGAGGAAAACAATGATTTCATGGAACAATATCCGCTATTAAAAACTATAGTGATGTGTTTCCAAAGAGTTACCAAGTCTTCCACCCAAAAGAGAATTTGATTTCACAATTGAAATCAAGCCTGGAACCAAGCCTATTTCTAAGGCACCTTACTGAATGACTACTATTGAATTGGTAGAGCTTAAGGCACAGTTGCAAGAAATTTTGTCTAAGGGTTTGATTAGACCGAGTGTTTCACCTTGGGGAGCACCAGTAATATTTGTGAAAAAGAAGGATGGAACACTTAGATTGTGCATTGATTATAGAATGTTAAACAAAGAAACAATCAAGAACAAATATCCACTCCCTAGAATTGATGATCTATTTTATCAGATGTGTGGAGCATCGATATATTCTAAGATAGATCTTTGATCCGATATCATCAATTATGGATTAAGGATGAGGAAATTCTTAAAACAACTTTTAGAACAAGGTATGGACATTATGAGTTCAAAATTTTACCCTTTGGATTAACAAATACACTTGCAAATTTTATGAATTTGATGAAAAATATTTTTCAAGAATACTTGGACAACTTTGTGCTTGTATTCTTGGACGACATTCTCATATATTTTAAAAGTATTGAGGAACACCATGAGCATTTGAAGATAGTTTTGGAAATTTTGAGAAAGAGACGGTTATATGGTAAGCTATCTAAATGTTCTTTCTATGACATAGAAGTGCACTATTTGGGTCATGTTATAAGTAAGAATGGAATTGCTAGTAGATCCTTCTAAAATTGTAGCTATAACTAAGTGGCCTGCACCAAAGAATGTACATGAAGTTAGAAGCTTCATGGGTCTTGCTAGTTACTTTAGAAAATTTGTAAAATATTTTTCCAAGGTTCTTTGCAATAACATCATTGCAGAAAAAAAAGATAAGAAGTTTGTTTGAAATGAGAAATGTGAATCTGCATTCAAAAATTTGAAGGATCGCTTAACTTCAACACGTCTTTTAGGCATTGTACTGCATCCTAATGGAGACTATCTTTTGTAACGGATGCATCCGGGGAAGGTATTGGAGGTATTTTGTTACAAAATGATCATGTCATAACTTATGAAAGTAGGAAACTAAAGTTACATGAGTTGAATTATGATCCACATGATTTAGAGCTTGCTACCATTGTTCATGCACTTCGGTGTTTGGAGGCATTATCTACTTGTAAACCTTTTGAAATAAAAAATGATCATGTTGGACTGAAGTATATGTTCACTCAAAGAAAATTTGAATGCAAGACATCGAGGATGGTTAGAGTTTTTATCTCAATATGATTTTTACATAAATTACATTAAAGGAAAGGAAAATAGAGTAACTGATGCTCTAAGTAGTAGGAAGCACATTTATGCTCTTATAACATTAAGAACTCAATTTAAGGATAAAGTAAAAAGTGTTATGGAATCGATTCTTATTTTCAACAAGTAAAAACAATGCTTGCTACTGAGATCCAAATGATATGAGATATAAAGGTTTTCACTTTGACAATGAAGGAATCTTATGATTTGAAAATAGAGTATACATACCTTCACTAAATTATTTAAGAAAGAAATTGTTAGCAGAATTTCACAATTCAACTTTCTCTGGACACCCTGGTATTACAAAGATGCTTGCTGATATAAAACAATAATATTTATGGAAATGGATGAAAAAGGAAGTTATTGATTTTGTGACACATTGTTTGGAATGTCAACATGTTAAATCAAACATATGCATCCAGTCGGTTTATTATATCCTCACAACATACCACACTACAAATGGCAACTAATAAGCATGAATTTTGTACAAGGGTTGCCTATGTCAAAAAATAAACATTATGTTATTTTGGTTGTTGTGGATAAACTAAAAAAAGTTACTCATTTTATTACTTTGGTAATCTTAAGGATGATCTCTTGTTTTGGAAAAAAGGTTTGTACATGAGATTTTCAGATTACATGGAGTACCTGAATTAATCATATCTGATAGAGATCCTAGAATGGCTTCAAGGTTTTGGCAAACCCTTAATGCAGGTCTAGGAACTAAGTTGAATTTCAGTTTTGTGTATCATCTAGAAACAGATGGAAATATTGAAATAGTTAATCAAGTTTTAGAGGATATGTTACGGATGTATTGTATGGATCAGCAGTATAAGTGGGAAGAGTACCTTCCATTAGTTGAATTTGCATACAATAATACATATCATGCTTCTCTTAAGATGGCACCTTTCGAAGCATTATATAGAAGAAAATGTAGAACCCACATTAGTTGGGACAACATTAAGAATAAAGAGGTAATTGGACCTAGAATCCTTACGAAAATGGAACAACAAGTTAAAATGATTCATGAATGCTTGAAAGAAGAAGCAGATAGGAAAAAGAGTTATGTTGACTTGAAGTGGGTTAATAGGAAATTTGAACTTGATGAGAAGGTCTTTCTTCGAGTTAAACCGAAAAAGAGTTCTATAACTTTTGGCGGGGTTGTCAAGTTATCACTTCGTTTTGTGGGACCTTTTGGAATAGTTGAAGTAATCAACCCTCTAGCTTATTGTTTAGCATTACCTCCTTCTTTGTCATGAATGCATGATGTTTTCCATATTTCTTTGCTTAAGAAATGCGTTTCAAATTTATCATGTGTTAAATTGGAATTCCTTACAGGTCCAAGACCTAGGAATAATCGTGGTTAAACCCTTGCGAGTGCTAGAAAATCACTAATTGTGCTTAAGAAATCATGAAATAAGTCAATGTAAGGTCCAATTAGGGACTAGTTTAATGAAGAAAGTACAACTCGGGAAAATATGAAAGATACAAAAACTACTTTTTCATACTTATTTGAGCAAATTGATTCTATTGAGTGATATAAATTGTGATTTAATTCTTTTATGAAAATAAACCTGCCCAGCTTTTGGGCCGATATTTCATTGTTTAAAATAAAAAGCTAAGTAAATGCTGTTTGTTTTGGGAACTTTAATTTTTTTTATGTTTTGAACACATGAAAAGAAAGTCAATAAAAAAATAATTGTCCTTGATGTAAATTGTTTTAAGGAGATAATCATTGAGACGATGATTATTTTAGGAGGGAAGCATGTAACATGTTTGACAAACTATTATCTTTCCTCTTTTGCATTGCAAGCATTAACATGTGATTTTTTGGATAAGGAACGTTCCTTTGATTTTTGGAAATCATGTTTGTCATGGATGTGTCATTTCTACTCTTAGATTCATTGGATTGAAATGATATTTCTTGCAAAGAATCCATTTTTGGTTCCAATAGATAAGTTGTAATCTGGAAATGAAGTTTGCAAACTTATCTCTTTTTATTAACAAATCCTTGGATCAATTCCATTGATCCAAGGTATGTTTTAAATCTTCTTACCTGATCTGAATGGTAAACTGACATTCAGAGGTTGGATGACATAATCGATCGAACTCTTGTATGTTTACAATTTTTTTACTTCTTTCGAGACTATGTCTGCATTCCATTATATGTTACGTACTCGGATGTTCTTGATTGATCTCTTCGGATGCTGATGTCGTCAAGTGGTATGAGACCCGCTTCAGTCTATGGTGAAAAAAATAAAAACAAAGTCCTAGGCCTATGAGATCTATCCTAACAGGATTCTAAACTAAGGTAAATGTACCTATCTTTTATCTATGCCTATTTCATTCGAGGATAACATCCTAACCTAGGTTGCATGTTCTAAATTGGGGTATGGGGGAAATAACCTAAGGTGATGCTAGGATTATTTCTAACCTATACCTAATACTAAATGGCTATGAGCTATGACCTAACCTAAGATGGCAATTTACCTATTGAAATGTTTCTAAACCTAAGGTAAATACTTCTAAACTATCCTATGGTCATATCCTAAACTAATGGAATCTACCCTAAACTAATGAAATGTGGAAAGGGGACCTAAGGGTCATATGGCAAGTGGTAATTTGACAATGGTTCCTAAGCTATTTATGTGATTTGATTTTTGTATTAAATGACAACGAACTACCAGTTTAGGTAGAAGCATGAAATTTGGTGGGAGGCCATATGGAGTCATCACTAAGGTTTAGTGATCCATGTAGAAGTTGAATTAGGTCTCTCCAATTTTTGATGGTGGCGGCGAAGAGAGATAGGTGAGAATTTGAGAGTTAACGACATTAATGGGACTCCTTTTTGGCAAAAAAATTGCCTAGGAAACTATGCAGGTGGATTTGTTGGAGGTTTTTGGTCATCCATGCTCTCTGATTTTTGCTCTGCATGGAGCTATCTGGTTCTTCAAACCAGCAGTTCTATTTTTAGTTTATGGCTATTTTTGATTTCCTTGGTCTATTTTTGATTCAAGGAAAGTATATGAGACATTGGGGAAAGATATTTTTGGTTGTTGATCTTTCTTGGAGAAGAAGAAGTGTTGGAAGCTCGGTTGGAAGTCTTCTTTGAATTGGTAGAAGCACTATCAGGCATGATAGGCTCTATCCATTAAGATTTCTTGCTTTTCTCTAAATGTTTCATTAAAATGACTCTACTCTCATGAGATAAATGGAACTCTTTTCTAGTACGCATCGATGTAGAACCTTGTCATGACCCATTTTGTATAGGTCTCCACTAATTAGCATGTAGGGTGTGGTGCGTATGGCCAACTTATTCTTTTCCAAGGCCTTCATTCCGTCTGGCACCACACCTATTTTGAGAAATACTGCAATATCCTCCAAATATGAGGGTGCACACCACAAACTAAATAGTTTCACATCTTGCATAGTCTCTTTAAGGCTCTGTGCGTCCTCCCCTGAATCAATCCTAGACAAATGGTCAGGTCCTGGAATTAATTTTTCCTGGTTTGACAACCACCGTGAACTCAAATTCTTGGAACAATAGTACCCACCAACATATGCATCCTTGTAGAATGGGCTTGTTCACCAAGTATTTTAATGTTATATGGTTAGTGTAAATCATAAAAGGGGTTACCAACAAATACTGTCTAAATTTATGAAACACATAGATCATTGACAATGCCTCACACTCAATCGCATTGTAATTCTACTCTCTCTGGTGTTAATTTACCACTTGCAAAGCACAAGTGATGATCAACAATCCCTTCACTATGTTGTACAAGTATTGATCCAATGGCAGTTCTGAGGCATCCACATGAACTTGGAAAAACTTATCCCAAGAAGGGAAACGTAGGATGGGTGCGGTGACAATTCTATCCTTAAAAGGTTCAAAGGCCTTCTCTGTGCTTCTCTCCATGAAAGGAAATCTTATGTCTAAGCAACTCTTCTAAAGGCATGGTGATCTTGACATATCCTTTGATGAATTTCCTATAGTACCCTATATACCCAAGAAATTTGTGCACTGCACTTTGACTAGTAGGCTCCCTTAATCCCACAATTACTACAACTTTTGTGAGATCTACTCGATAGGCCCTCCTTACAAATGATGTGCCCCAATAATGTTCCAAACAGGGTAGCAAAGACACATTTCTTAATGTTAAGGGATATCCTCAATTACCGACATCTTTCAAACATCAGCCTTAAGTTATCACAATGGTCCTTCACTAACCCATATACTATCCAATCATCTAGGTAGACTTGAAGGAATTTATGGATAAAGTTTTGGAAAGCTTGTACTACAATACATGAGAACCCAGTATGTGCATTCTTCAATCCAAACGACATAACCATATAGGAAAAAATTCCCCATTCAGTGGTGAAAGTCATCTTCCTTTGGTCCTCCTTCACGATCCTTACCTAGTGATAGCCCAAGAATCCATCTGTGAAAGAATAGACCTTACACCCTGCCACTCCCTCTAAGATTTAATTAGTAAATGGGGTTAGGAAAGGATCAATGATACATACTGCATTCAGGTCCCCGTAATCAACACGAGATCCTTATCCTCCCGTCCTTCCCGATGCTAATTACCATTAGACTTATCCATTTTGATTCTTCAACAACTTCAATAATGCACGATGCTATCATCTTATCTATTTCCTCGTTGACATTCATGCACGGTGTTAGGATTCATTTAGTATGGTCTCTTTTGGGTAGGCACGCACCCTCCTTCAAATTAATTCTCAATTCTCCTAAGGAATGGTGAAATCCTTTAAGCTCATGATACCTACGTGGGAATAGATCATCAAATTCATGCAAAAGATCAATGATCTTAGAGGCTTCCTTCTTAGACCAATAGTCTCCAATGATAACCTCTTTAGGCTCTTTGTCTTAAACGATGTTAACCTTATTTGTCTTTAAAGGCTCATGATATGCGTGCACCCATTTATCAACACCATCTATAACTTTGCGCATCCCTACATAATGGTTAAAATCCAATTTTTCTACTTCTTCACCGTCATAACATACTCCATCTTCCCCTTTTCTTTTTCCAAACATGCGCACTCAAGCTGTATCTCTTATGTTTCTTCTTCGTCAAAGCGCACCTTCGTGCCAAGTTCACCTAGTAACTCCAGTAGCCTATCTTCTACCATGGCATTATCCCCAATGGTAAGGTGCTTGAAAAATTGTAATTCCTTATCCACCAAGGGATTTATACTCCGATACTCAAATGTTTGAATGAGATCAGCCGCTAACTCTTGCGATTCCCTTTACGGCGGCATGTTTGAGAATGAATGTATAATATGCGCGCACACCTTGTAGGGTGGAATATAACTTGTGAACCCATAATGAGGGTGGAAATGCTTTTGCACTTCCCATCCAAGCTATCTCACATGCTTAGATATGGAAGGAAAATGTCTCTTTACCATGGTAATATTTTATAGCCATGGATGCGTTGCTCCTGTAAAACCTTATAGAGAAGGTAATTATCACTTTGCATCATTCCAAGAGATTGTCCCAATGTGTTTCCCACCAGTGCGTAGTAGTTCCAAGTAGGATGCAACTTAACATCACCCTTTATTTTCTTTCCTCATTCCAATGAGCTTCCATCTCCTGTAAAAAGACCTCAGGGAAGGCTCCTCCTGAGTACTTAGGTAGTTCCTTTCCTCCTAGGCACTGGACCGTACGCACCTTTGTCACCTTTGTCATTGATCCCCTCAAATGCCGTTTGATTAACTCATAGGTTCCATGCACCCAATTATCACACACTATACTAGTGGTGTCTCTTAGGGATTGAGCATCCTCAAACTAGATAACTCCTTTGGTGGGATGACTTATCTTTGGATATCTGATCGAGAATACATATATTCTATCCAGACCTCTTCTCCCAAATCTTTAGTATAGGGTGTTGAATTCCCATCAGATAGGGGTATGATGACCCATTCCTCCTCATTTTCAAAGCTTATGTATCCCTTGTTGAACCAAAGAACTGCATTGTTCTTATAACACCATGAGTGCCCAAGTAGTGCTTTGGGAAATTATGTACCTCAGTGAGTGCGAAGACTTTGAAGTCCCCAGTAAACTTAGCTCTTTGAATGGTGATAGTTGCATCCTTTAAGACACCGATTGAAATTTCCTTCATTTTTTTCCATATACAACACATTTGAAGATGACTATAATGCATGCCTTCCCATCTGATGCCATGCATTCAAGGTGAGAACATTAACCTTTGCACTGTGAGGCTATTACTAAGGAGCCATCTATCCATGTTGCATTTAACATGATATCCCTATCATAGTCGAGGTTTTGAGGGGAAGGTTTGCATGCAATACCTACCACTCGTGCTCTTCCCCAGTGCATGGTACCTTCTCTCTCAACCATGCTCCTAGTAAGGGAATAATATTCTCTTGCCTTAGCATTTTACATACTTCCTTGACCTCATCTAGGTCATCTTTTGGCACCTCGACCTTCCTTCTTTGCTCCTCCCTCCTGGACTACTCCTTTAGGCACTATCTTTCTCCTTGTAAACTTCAAATAATGTCCATGGTTTATTGATATACCTCCTTTTGATGCACAAGGTCTGGGTACTTCCCATGTACCACTTCTTCCCTTGAAACTAGGTTCTTTTTCCTAGTATTTCTTTACGCGTGTGAAATTTTCTCTTTTTTTTACCATAATAGGTTCCAAGCCTACATCACGTGTCACCCGTGACATCCATTGTGTGTCATCCTTCTTAATGCTTACCATTGCAGTGCCCTTGTCTTTCTGGTGCTGCTGATTCATGTGCTCAAACAACTCAGGGCACTCCTCATACTTGTGCTTCTTCCCACACCATGAGCACTATAATAAGTTTGGGAACTCGCGTTTGTAGTGGTCTGTAGACCCAAAATTAAAACAGTTCCATGTGGGAATTCACTTCCTCCTCATCAATAGTTACCACAACCATAGAATCCTCCATGAAATCCCCTTCCGCGCGTGCCTCCATCTATGCGCTCCTCATAATGGTAGTCATCATTCTTAGAACTATTGGCAAGGCTAGTTTGGCACACACCAAGATCAATGGCCTCATGGATCTGATCGATCAACAAGCCTACAATCCATAGTGTCATGGGTCGTAGAGGTGTAGATCTTATAGTAGCAAGAAAAATTCTTCAAAATTACACGCTGTAAAAAGGGACATCTACTTGCATCATGGTCCCCATGAAAAATCTCACAGTCTTCTTTTTCGACGCATATTGTCTTCTAGGGGAAATATCCTTAACATTCCCCTCTAATTCAAAATATGTACACCATATACCACTTTGTAAATCTCATGGGATGAGTTCGTAGAAAACTTCTTTAGCTTCTTAGCCATAACAATGATTTGAGCCTCCGAAATGGGATAACACTAGTATCAACACTTCGAACAACTTCGGCATGTATATTAGCTTCGAAGCTTGACACGGGTTTGTGAAATTCTTATGAGATATAGCTCTTCTAAAAGGTGTTATCAAACCTCCAACAAACCATTGAGAATGATGTGAAGGGTGAATGTCATATGATAATTTTGACAGGAGGGTTTTGAACCATGCATTATACTCTCGCACACTTTCCACCATTCCCTGTTGAATCTCCTTCAGGGAGCTAATACTCTTCTATTCAAACTCAGGGATGTGAAATTCTACAAGGAAGGTGTTCTTTAAAGTAGTATAATCCACCACTATTTGATGAGGGTCATATTTCCTATACCAGCTATGTGCACACCCTTGCAATGTCATTGCAAACTAGCATGCTTTGCACTCTGCGTTAGTGATCCCTTTCATGTGCCATAGAAAATCACACTTGTGAACATGTTTTGCAACATCTTCAATACCTCTATAATCTGGAAAATGTAAAGAAATCTCAAAGAAAACTTGAGGAGGTGGCTGGGGCCCTTGTTGTTGATCAAAGAATATTTGTTAGAGGTCACATAAGAATTCTATGTGGGAGAGAAGGATCAAGGGTGGGGAGGGACAGGAAGAACCCACACATGGAGGGCGAGTTTAACTTTTGGGACTTAGCTGATTTTGAACATGAAGACCTATTTTTAGAAGATGGTGTGCGGAACACACACACGATGCGAGACGTGTGTGCCACGCATTGTATATCTTTAGAGGATCAAATCAAGAGTTTTGTATGGAGATGAGATAAGAATAAGATTGTCACTTTATTTAACTATAAGAGGTCTATAGATAGCATACTTGCATGTGTGGCTATACCTATAAATGGAGCATGGCTATTAATAGCATAAGACCTATTTTTGGAATAGATAAGTGGTGAAGGGAAAGTCCCCACGCTATATATATGATGTGAAGAGCATAGTAGGAGATATACAAAGAGAGAGATGGATGTACGAAGATATAGAGGTATGAGCATATGATTGGATTACTGTATCATATCGAAATGTTGAGGCTTTTAATAAGATTTTGAGCTAAACTTTGACAAAAATTTGTGATGTTGGAAGAAAGGATTGGGATGAAAAAGTGTCAGCTATTCTTTGGGCATATAGAACAAATTACAAGAGATTGAACAAAGCCACACCATTTCAGTTGGTGTTTGGTGTGGAAGCCATTCTCCCTATAGAATTTATGTTACCTTCTTTGCCATTGTGTGCGTTGGAGGTATAACTAATGAACATGCTTTAGAAGAGCGTATTGAGAAACTAATTCAAATAGATGAGTGAAGAGATATTACACAATGGAGTCAGAAGTAGTAAAAGGCTAGGAAGAAAGCATGGCATGACAAAAACATAAGGGATAAGAAGTTTGAGATTGGAAAAATGGTACTTCTTTATGACTAAAAGTTATTATGCCATCCATGTAAGCTCATAGTACATTGGTTGTGGCCGTATGCCATTAATTACATACTTGAATCAAGTGCTTTCTAGTTAGAAGCACTTGATGGAACATGGCTACCCAGTTACTTTAACGGGAGTAGGTTGAAGCCCTACTATAAATAAGTCTTCTTGGTGTTTGTAATAAGGTAGTATTTCCATTTAGATTAGGTTTCCATTATGTATTTCCTTCATTATCGCTATGCTTTGTCAATTTAGTTATTGTTTTTGTGTAATAAGCATGCTTGCACACATGAAGCTAATTAATATGTGAAGAATGTTTATGCACAAAGGACTACACATAATTTTAGTGTGGGGTGGTTGTATTTATCCAAGTAAAAGACTATGATAATTGAAAGGTGAAAGGAAAAAGCTACTATGGGTGTGATTTAAGTCTAAAGAAGATTGCTTCTAAAAAGTGACCAAGGATGGAGATGAATGAAAGGATAGCATAACGTGAGGTAAGCAGAGGTCATGATAAATACCAAGAGAAGGTATAGTGAAGAGGTACTTGGGTGCAAGGGAACACGCTGAAGAGAAGTCTATGACTAGAGGGTAGGAAGGTGTCTTTAGAAGGTTATAGTTGAGGCACAAAGATGTGCTGCGTGGGATGAATGAATTTGGTCAATGAATGAGAGGATATTTGGTAGGTGAAGGAGAAATAAATGCATCAAAATTTGAAAAATATATATAAGGATGGAATGAGAATTCATTTTTACCATTGTGATTAAGAGAAATTGAGAAAAGAGCTAAGTATAAAGAGCGATTAAGGTGCGAAGGGTGTGAAACCAAGCGTGACAAACATATCTATGTGAAAATAATCTTACGTCCCTAGTGGTGAATGGTTTGAGTGAAGGAAAGAGATAGAGAGGAGTTAGGGAAGAATTTTCCACCTAGGGTACAATTGAATTGAGCTAGGGGTTGATTCCCAAATTGCAGCGTTAAAAGAGGAGACGTTTGCAAGGTAAAAATGACACCTAAGAAGGTAGTTGTAGTAGGAGAAAAAGGAAAGAAGAAGGTGGTCGTCGAGGAAGAAGAGATGGCACCCAAAAGTGATTTTTCAGAAATGCAATATCTAGAAGGAGTCATCGTTGGCTAGGAATGGGATTCACCTATCAGAAAGAGAAAAGTGAGTGAATACAATCACATGACCACAAAGAAAAAGGAGCTCGATTCCCTGTTCACTGCGAGGATGAACAAGCGTACGACATATGACATTCTAGTTTATGATGATGCAAGTGAGAAGCTTCTGAAGAGAATTGGGGTTTACCAATTATATAAGCGTCCATATTTTGGGAAGTATGAGCCCTTGTATCAATGGCTCATGAGCAGAGTGTACGAAGACTTCTTCTACTTTACAGAGTTAGAATCTCATATGCACTTATCTCATCAGTTATAGGTTTGAAGGCCACAGGAGAGGACATAAAGAATGATCTCACAAATAAAGCTGCGATCTTAAAGACTAGATAGGAGTTGGGGTACTTGAAGGGTCCGTGGGTATGGATATAGACAAATTGAAGAACTGTCTAGTTGTGCAAGCAACAACACACCTTGTTACAAAGTTGAATGATCAGGAGTGGTGGTCATAGGTAAATACTATGTGGTTACACGTTGCATGTAAGATGTCAGAAGGGGAAATCTACAATATTGTAGGCTACATTGCAGAACAAATAGTTGAGGAAGCGCGCACAGGAGGGAAGATCAGCTTTGGGGCTGTTCTACTATCACTAGTATTCATGGAAATTGGAGTACCAGACGGGCCGAAGGAAAAGGTATGGGAATACCCCATGGAGAATAAGTCACCAGCTAAAAGGTTCAACAAGTACCTATGTAAAGGGGCCATGACAGATGATGTCAAGAAAAGGGTGGAGAAATGGTACGACAGGATCTGCATGACATTTGGAGAAGAGTGGCGCATCCTAAAGGAACTACCATTAGTAGTGGGGAAACAAGTCTAGTTTACTTTATATCATCATTTCTGTATCATGCGCTTCCCAATGAGAGATGGATTCTAGATCCCTTGGTGTAAATTTATTTATGCATTCACTACAAGGTGTTTCCAAGCATCTATTCACAAATTTACAAACACACGCTGACTGGTATTTAATGCTGATAAGGTATATTGTGACTACCATATGTTGAGGAAGAAGCATGTGTATCCTAGAAGAAGTGTCTACACCAAGAGGATCATTTCAGAGGTGTTAAATATTAAGCCAATAAGTTTGGCTATAGCAGATGTCGGGAAACATTAGTGTATCTTCAGCTGAAGCCCAAGATGGAGAACAATAAGTGTGTAGAGAATTAATTTGCTCTCCCGGGCGTCGAAGGGTAAGCACACAATAGAAAACATACCGGTGCAAAGGCCCACAAAAGTTGTTGAAGTAGAGGGTGAAGAGGAGGAGCGTGAAGATAGTGGAGGCTTGGAGCATAGAAGAAAGCAACCATATGATAGAGAAGAGTCACATCATGTGGCCACTCCACCTCAAGGACAAGATGAAGAGGAAGATATAGAGGTTGAGTAGGGGGCATAGATTTAAGAAAGTGTTTAGATGCACAAGGACTCAAAGTGGAACCCCACAAATGGTACAAAAATCACCTCGTCTCTCTCCACACAAGGAGACCGCTAACCAAAGAAGAGAAGAAAGTTGAAGTTGGATAAAGAAGTAGAGGAATCAGAAGAGAGTGAGCATGCATCTCCTACCCCACTCGAGCAAGAAGACAAGCCACATAATGAGGAAGAGAAAAAAGATGAAGAGATGAAGGATGGAGAATAAAAAGAAAAGAAAACCTCCGGATCTATGCATACGACTACTCGAGATGTAACGAGACATGCTTCTAACCTTGAAGCTACAATTCCCAAGGGTCCCAGATTGAAGAGGATGAGTGGAGAGAACATTCCACCAGCCATGGGGTATGCAGAGGACACATGTAAAATTTTCCACTCCCACTTCCGATCATGATAACACGAGAAGGATTTATTTGGATGGGAGATAATGGATAAGGATACGAACATTATGCGCACTCGAAAGAAAATATCATGGTCGATGCACACCCACATGGATGAGATTGAATTTGTTATATGCAAAGATTCATGTGTTTCAAGATGGCTGAAGAAGTCACCACAAGCTAGACATATGATAGTAAAGCCTACTGTCATGTCGGATGAGCAGGTTAGCAACACATTGGTAAAGGTTTCTGCTGAAGTTGCTAGAAGAAACATGAACAAAGCTGCAACAATCAGAGCTGTGTGAGGAGATAAAGACAAAGGATGCTGAGATAGTGCACATAAAAAAAAAGAGGGACTTGACATAGAAGAAGAATGAAGTATTTATCAGCTTCGCAGAGGAGATTGGGGACAATGTCATAAGAGCTAGGCCACACTTAGAGACCAAGGTACCATAGACGTTTCCCTCAGTGATACATTATGTAGGAAATTTGGTGGACCTAGTGCTTGAAGATGAACCTCTACGCATGACAATGCCAAGGAAGTTAGAGTAAGAGGAAGAATGAGAGAAAGCCTTAGTGATGTGAAAGATTGCATCCTATGAAGGGCTACTATAAGCACTACAAGAAGTATTGAAGAAAGCATACCAGGATTTGAACATATGCACAACTCTAGAGGTGCTTATCAACATAAAGACCCTAGAAGAAAATAATGAGGTCTAGAGAGAAATGAAGGATGAGACATTGGGCCGTGCAGAAAGATTGTCAATAGTTAAGTAAAAGTGCGAGGCCTTGACAGTAGCACAAGAGCCACATAAGACTTAGTTTGTAAGAGCTTGGGAAGTTCATTGCATAGAAGATGGATCTTATAGAATGAAGAATGACCTCAATGTCTAGCATTTTGTTAGTTATGAACAATGAAAAAGAAGAGATGCGAGGGATGATTTGGAATCCATTCTTTGTGGACATTATTGGTGCTCGGTTTTATCTCATCGAGTTTGTTCTAAAAATTTCCCAATCTGCCTGGTTTGTCGTATTTTCTATCTCCCTGAATGGATGCGTACAAGTTTTATCTTTACTAGGTGTTATTGTAAATCCTTCTCTATGGTTGTGGATTGCTTTGTCGAGCCATGAATTATTTGTAAATTCTTTGTCCTTGAAGAAAAATTCAATTCTAGGCAAATGGTGATTTCCTTGCATTTTATGGTTTGACCAGGTGTGTTTTCCCTATCAAATTATATCTCAACATCTTCGATTACATGTGGTCTCTTTTGATTAGACGAGTCACCTCGAGTCTATTTTATAACTTATAACTTTTTTCTATGTTTGAAAAAAGATAAATTTGGCCCCACGGACGCGTTGAGTTTTGATTAGTGGGTCAAATTTATAAAGGTGGAGTGAATTTCTCTTTTTTCGCCGAAGGTGTATACGTGTTCATTTTTAATTGGTTGTGGCCCGATGGGTCTTTTTGGTGAAATTTTCCACTTTGGTCACATTTGTAAAAAATACCAAATTATCCCTGCCCTAATAGTCTCTGATTGGCTATTTAGCAAATATGAAGTGGTAGGGAAAAAGTCTTACTTTGACCATGATGTGGCGATTTATCAAGTTCTGAGCGGGAAGTGGGTTGGTGGGTCTTTTTGCTGAAATTTTCCACTTTGGTCACATTTGTAAAAAATACCAAATTAGCCTTGCAGCCCAGATAGTATCGATTGGCTATTCAACAAATATGAAGTCAGGGTAAAACTCTTACTTTGACCACTGAAGATGGACATGTGGCGATTTTCAAGTCAAAGCGAGGAAGTGGGTCGGCACAACATTTTGAAGTTTTTTGCCTCTTTGAAAAGGGAGCAAAGTTCTAAATTGACCCATAACTCTGCTGGGGCCCACATCAAAGGTTAGAAGCGGGGTGCGGGTCGCTGGGGTGTTTTGAAGTTTTTTCGCTTAGCATTGAAAATTCAAAGCGGGGAGGCAGGTCGCAGGAGGTTTTTGAAGATTTTTTCCTTTTTTTGAAAAGGGGAAAAGTATAAAAATGAAGCGCGACTCCGGTGGGGCCCATGTAGAAAGATAAAATCAGGAAGGCGGGTTAGCAGAGGAAAATTAGAAATTTTGCCTTTTTAAAAAAGGGAATTTTTTAGAAATGAGTCATGACTCCATCAAAAGCCTAGATTAAGCCACGTGTCGAGCACGATTTTCAAAGGCGGAGGGTGGGGAAAAATGTGAAAATTACACGTTTTCTCCAAAAGTCATAAAATGTAAAAGGAAACCCCGAGTCCACTTTGAATCAGATTTTTCTATGTGGGAGGCTCTAATCTAAAGTTGAGAAAGGGGAGAATCAGTGGTTGTTGTTCATTGCATCTAATTTTGCCGCCATTTTAGCTCCAAGACTCTTGGAGATGCGAATATGCATTGTTTTTCATTGTTTTTGGATGAAATTCCTTGTCATTTTGTCTACAAAGTGAAATTGAATGGATTTAGAGCTTAATTTGTGAGCCTAAGGAATGTAAAGGTTGATATTTTGAAGTTGGAATTTCTCGGGCACTTGCAAAATGGGAATTACCAGAGAAGGATATAGAGAAAAGTTGCAAAAGGAAAGAATAGGAAAAGGATGAAATGATGGAGGTTGCGAGCACAAAGGATGAAAAACATGTTGCTAGAGGAGATGACTGGATGCCCCAGTTAAAAAAATGATGGAAATATCTTTAATGATTCACCTTTTGAACACCTAGCAAATTTTTGTTGTAAATCTATTAAACGTCATTTTCTGGAAATCATGATAAAAAATGTAACAATAAAATATTCCTTGAATATTATTTTCTTGGGGGAAAGCTTGGATGTAAATTGAGTGTTATAAAAGCATGCTTTAGTCATACAAATGGTCGGGGGTTGAATTCTTATGAGAAAATTTGAGAAAGCCCATCTTCTAAGAGACCATATGAGAAACATGTTAATCTCTTATGTTTTAGATTTTATCATGTCAAGTTCGTTGCAAGTGTAAAACCATTGATAAGATCTGAGATTGTTCAAGAAACCTTCCCCTTTGATGAATCTAATCAACTTTGAATTAATCATGTTAATCTTGGGAAAATTTGTGTTTGCTTTATTTCAGAATGTCTGCAAATAGTATTTCTTGTTCCTATTGCAATCTTGTGTTAAAATCCCTCTGAATCACACAAGATCTCATCCCTGTGATAGTTTAGTGGCATTTGCAATTTCATTACGAGAAGATCCTTCATCTTGTAATGAGATAAAAAATTTAAAATCAATTTATTGTCATTTTGTTGATAAAGATTTTACGTAAGGCTTTGAGTGTATCTTAGGCGTGAGGAACTAGGGTTATTTAATGTTTAATTGAATCTTTAGCTAGAGCTTTCGTGTTAAATTATTAGAGATTGTGTGAAACTGTGAAAATATGGGTCTCCATTGATGCACACCTTTTGGTTGAAGGAATATTTTAGCTATTCTAAAGCATTCTGTCATTTAGTTTTCCAATTGTTGTGAAGGTTCTCAAAGATATGGAAAAATCAAGTTTATCCTACTTAATCTCCCATAAAAATTATTCAAAAACAATGAATCCTACCCGAACTACCTGTTTGCCCTGTATGTCCACAAAATCAATTTGAGAGTGCACCCATTGTGAGGAACATGTAATAAGAAGCTGTAGCTTGTTCCTCACTCCGTTGATACAATGGGAACTCTTCCGGTTGTGAGACTTGCTTGCGGAAGAGAGCCTCTAGAGTGGGCTGGTTCCCTCGGTAAACCACTATCCTACCTTTTATATGAGAAAAGAGGAGAAAAAAATTGCAAAAACAATACTAAAAAAACAAGCTAACTAAGGTGATGCACCGATATTTGTTGGATCTCTCTATTCTACATACACACACTAATGATTGATAAAGTTGTTCTTGTCACTTCAAAGCACTTCTATAATTAATGCCTAAGTGATTCTGAAGAAGGTGTAAATGGCTGTAATAACTAAAGTGAGAGGGTTAGAAACCACTTTCAAAATAGGACTACAACAAACACACACTTAATCAGACCGACAGAGAAACTTATAGTGCAAATCAGAGGTTAATTGCATTGGAAAACAAGCAAAGGAAAGATGAATTTCACTTACACAAGTTAATAAAGAAAAGCAACACTTTGAATTGCATGCACAATGGAGGATAAAACTAACTTTATTGCATCAAATAGGTGCTCACTGTAGAATTTTGGGTCCTCCCAAAAGCTTACAGAAAGTATGATGAACTTTCCTTGTCAACTCTCGGTCCTTTGTGCTTGCAATCACACTACAATATATAGCAAAAGTGTTTCCTAAAAATAGGACTAAGAGTGAACTCACCCATTAGATCAATTATTATCCCTTTATTATTTTTATTACGGATAATAATGATCTATTACAAAAGAGGCTTCAAGGCCATGAGCATCACTCAAATACATAGTCAAACTGAAGTTGACTCTTATTTTAAAGGAAAACTAATAAAAGAATTACAAATATAGCTTGTAATGCAAGTCTTTCACATGCAACATGCTGCTTCATCTCTGATGTGGACATCTGTTATGTCCCTTATTAGTGCATGGAAAGGTCTATTTTGGCAATTTTTCTTCATTGGGCATGCATATAAAATTGTTTATTTGTCTGACTCCATGCACATGTAAATATATTTATATTTTTGGCCCTATAGCCACCTTATGCCCCCCTTTTTATATATTTATATTTCTTTTTGGCATATGCCACAAGACTATAGTATGTGGCTTAAACTATATCTATTCACCACCACCTTTTAAAAGGGGGCCACCATATCCACATTGAGGTAATATTTGGGGGATAATTCGATGTGATTGTGTATTGGCTGACACTTGGCATATTCTTGATTGTTGATTGCGTTTGGTCCTTGGATGTTGATCTACCCATGCAAAGGTATTTAGTTGTTGGCATATTTATTATAATCCTTGGCATAATTAGTCTTAGCCATCGATTATGAAGGTGCATTGTTTAATCTTATCCCTTGATTTTAAAGGAATTTATGAAGCTCTTATCACTTTGGGCGGCAAAGAATTTCAATCGTTGATCTTTCTAATTTTGACTTGGCCGTGGATCCTCTGCTGTACATTGCATTGAATTAAATTTTGATGGGGATCATTGGATCTCTGCCACTTTGGTTTGGGTTGTCGGATTAATTAGTGTAGTTAGGAACCATGGTTTTGGTTGACTTGGTCTGGGCCATTGGATTAACCTTGAATTGATTTGTGCCATTCGATCACCTAACTCAGGTTAGGTATATAGTTTAGTGGAGTTTATGGGGGCAGAATGGCATTTTGTTGAGCTCATTCGATTTTTTTTTCGATGACCATGGCGAAGCCATGAAAAAATCACTCCAACTCTACATTTTTTATAAAAATGGTGGTTTTGATGCCTTCGGACCTACACATTTCAGTTTTTACCTTTGGATGCCATTGTTGGTTTGCTCGGCCTGCATTTTTGAAATGAATATGAAGGTATAAGTTTCATTTTGTTCATGTAGCTTCGTATTTCTTCTCTGTACCTATTTTCCTTTGTACATGGACTTGCTTCTTTTGTAGCTTCGTTTTAATGAAGCCTTTGGCTTTGGTGATGTTCTCTAGTTTCTTCTCCACCATCATTTGGCTTTGGTGAGCTCGAACACGAGCCTGCAAGGGAGTTGACCACCATTGTTTCCTTCTTCGGGCCTCGTCATTTTGTATACGGTGAGTTCTTCAGTATGTTGACTCTCTGCAAGTGTTAATATGGAAAAGAAAATATTTTGAAACATACTCTGTATTTTCTTGTTCTTGAAATATGGCTCTTGCCTTTTTTGTTTGAACTTTTTCTACCTCGGGTGCTTGTAATGATCTTTATTTTAGCCTCTTATTCTTTTTATGAAGTTACGCCTTTGGATGCTTGTTGTTCATTTCTATAGATGAATATTTTAAATGGCTTCGGCCTCGTCAACTGTTCAACATGAATCTCTTCTTGAGTGTAACTTATGAAGCTCGGCCTTTTTTGTAACTCGATTGTTTATTGATCATTCATCCTTTGTGAAGTTGGAAACTCAAAGAAAATCATTAAGTTTCTTTTCTGTAATGAATTTTCCTTTTTTAGAAGCAATAATATAGTCACTATATTTCAGTTTTATTGATAAAGCACTAATTTTTAATTTTGTTCTATCTGAAAACCCCATTTTACAAGGGGAGACTCGGAATTTTTTTTTCAAAATCCTTCTCTCTCCAGATTTCTGCAACTTGTCCATTTTGAAAAGATATGAGTATCTCTCTGCTACCTTTTATGGGTTGTCTGCTTCACTTGATTGAATTATGTTCATGCTTGCTTTGCTTGATCTATTGCAACTTTGGAAAATATGAAGTAGTTGGCTTAATTCACACTTGAATTTGGAAATAAAATAAACTCTAAATAGCTGCAACTTGATGAACTTCTGAAATATCTATGTTCCATTTGATCATAATATCAACTTTGTAATGATGAAACATATACTTTTTGTTGACTGTTATCATTTCTTTCGAAGCTCAAATAGTTTATAAAGCATGTAGTAGCCTATAAAGCATGTATTTCAATTCTATTTTAAATCAAAAGTCACTTTTACAAGGGGAGACTCTGGCAAAAATTTTCCAAAATGACTATTTTTCTCAACCTTTTCTAGATTTTCAACCTGATTTGTAAAAGTATTTCCTTCTTGACTTATTCTGATGCTTCTTTCTTTCTGTAAACCATCTTGAAATGATGTTTGTTTTCCATTCTCTTGAAAGTAAATAGTAGCTTCTTCTTTCTTAACTAGTTAAACTGATCTTTTTCATTCCATGTTGCAACCTGTTCCTGCAAAACTCATAAATAAGTTAGAAAAATATAGGCTTTTTGGCCTCTCTTATATCCATGTGATTTTGATTTCTTCTTCATTCTTCTTTTGTGAACTATTTTCAACTTCCTTTTCATGTCATCTCCACATCTATTTCTTTTGTAATCTATTTCAGATTCTACTTTTCTATTTCAATCCTTTTCCTTTTTATTGCTTTTTACCACTAATTTCTCTTTATGCACTCTACTCTCTTCTGCTGCCAAGCCTATCTATATCCCTAATCTTCTGTCATCATGTACCTGTATTTCTTTCTTTAAAGTACCATTAGATGCATTGAACTTAGAATATGTATTTTCTTTAGAATAGGTGTATAGGAATAAAAATGTACCCAGAGCTCAAAATTGATAGGTACTACTCTTTATCTTACAGGTGATGAGAAAAGAAGATGGAGATGGAAAGTGGAAGATGAAGACAAGATGAAGCTGAAATGTAGATGATGTGGAGTGGGAATGAAGATAGAAAAGGCAATGATGGGTTCACTTTTACTCCTCCACTCTTATTCTTTAGCACATGCAATATTCTCTTTTCCATGTATATGATGTTGTTACTCAGTCACATCCCATGGCTTGTGTGGGAAAACTTGTAATCTCTTATGAATAAAGCATTAAATTGAAATAATGAGTTGACTATCTCTTTCTGCATTCATTTTTCCTTTGATTGTACAATGATGTAAGCAACTCAATATCTCAATCAAATGAATTAATATAAGAGATAAACTTAAAAGAAATACTTGTAACTCCAGTAAGTAACCATTGAATGAGATGTGCCTCTTGTATGTTGTTTCTTGCATTAAGCATATGCTCTTCATTTTGACTCTTTCCTACTATTTACATTCAGACATTATTATCACTATTTTGGTTGGCGGTACTTTCTTGATGTAAGTAGTAGGAAAGGAGTCACTTGTAACATTTTATGATAGCATAGATGGATGCAATTTCATGAATCACAAAAAAATTTAATGAATACAAAGCAATAAATCTGATGAGCACAACATAATAGAGTGAAGTTGATTATTTGAAATCTGCAACTGTGAATGTAGTTTTGAAATGATTAGCTGATTGCATAAACTGCAATACGTTTATCCTCATCAAGTTGTCATATGATCCTTCATGAAGCTTGATGAAGATAAATGAGATATTTTGTTCATGTAACTAGCTCTTTGTTTGGGGACAACATTCCTAGTTTCAAATTCTAACTAATCACCTTCATCTATAATCAACTCAACTTAATGAACTCAATCTCTTGTAATCTGTAACTGAAATGCCCCAATGTTTAACCAATAAAAATTTTAAAATGCCCCATACTTATGATGACCAAAAATGGTCAACATCTTTGGTGACTTGGTTACTGCTCTGGTTGCCTACTAAACAACGAGAACCCAAACTCTCTGTGACTTAAACTGAACCACGATGGACACTGCCCCTGAAATTCTCACTCTGATTGATGCTTCTAAAGCTGAAATCCCCAATGCTGAAAATAAACTATGAAAGCAACTGTGCATTTCTGCACTTGGAGGAATGAAAACTAACAAACCTAGGCTTTCCAAATCTAGAAAAGCCACCTACATGTGAAAAACTGAACTAAAAAATGTGCATAAGCACTTAGAGGAAAGCATGAAACTATGGTACAAGGTCAACTTATCTATTTAGAAACAATGCTTCAAATGGATCTCATTGATAGGGATAGGAAGCTCTGAACCATCCATCTTGGCCAATTAAATGAGTTGTGAGCCTTGCAACTTGTGATCACATAAGGGCCACTCCATAAGGAATCAAACTTAGTATGAGCACCAGGCTTAGCTCGAGTCTGCATCCCATTTTAGCACTAAATCTCCTTCATTGAAGACCCTCATCTTAGTCTTCTTATCAAACATTCTTTTGATCTGTGACTGATTCAAATGTATGGATTCTAATGATTTATTTCTTACCTCTGTACCTCCATGAGTTAGTGCATATCTAACTTGCAATGGTTCTTCTTCTAGAACATCAATCTGATGCATAAGCTCCAATGCTGGCAGCTCCAATGAAATAGGCATTTTGGCTTCCAAGCCATAGACCAACATGTATGGGGTGTTTGAAATAGACCTCTTGTAGGTTATCCGGTCAGCCCAAAGAGCTGATTTCAGCTTCAAATGCTAGGTCCTCTGATTTGAATCAATTGTCCTTCTGATAATTCTGAGAAGATTCTTATTTGTGGACTCAGCAAGGCCATTGCCTTGTGGATAATAATTGGAAGA
Source organism: Taxus wallichiana var. yunnanensis (assembly GCA_018340775.1). Taxonomy (NCBI): domain Eukaryota; kingdom Viridiplantae; phylum Streptophyta; class Pinopsida; order Cupressales; family Taxaceae; genus Taxus; species Taxus wallichiana. The sequence goes on from CM031240.1 coordinate 590,538,844, forward strand.
AGTACTTAAATAAAATCCATTCAAGACAGCCCAAGAGCTGATCTTACTTCCAATAAAATCTTTTGCATTATCTAAAATAATAGTAGAAGGGGCTCCAAACCTGGTCAACAAACCTTCATAAAAATCCAGAACATTGGTTTCGTTTGCCTCCTTCAAAGCTACTACCTCAGTCCATCATGTAAAATAATCTGTAGCTATAAGAATCCACTTATGCCCTGAGCTGGAAGGTGGGTTGATCATACCAATAAATTCTAAACCCCACTGCATAAATGGTTGGTCCACTGAAATGGGCTGAAGTGGCAGTGCTGCTAACTTCTCTTTACCTGTGAAAAATGCACATTTCTTACACTTCCTTACCCATGCATGGCAATCTTTAAATAAGTCGGCCAATAATATCTACCTCTCATGATTTTGAGGGTGGTTGTTCTTGCTGAAAAATGACCACCACTTTCTCCATCGTGGAATTCAGTAAGTATCTTTTCAATCTGATTTGGTTGAACACATCTCAATAAGACACCATTAACATCTTTCCTAAATAAAACATCTTGAACCAGCACATAGGGAATAGACTATAATCTGAAATACCTACGTTTAGTGTTGTCCAAACCTGGTGGGTAGGTGCCATATCGAATGTATCTGATCATGTTGGAGAGCCAATCTGAGGGCTGATTTTCCTGAGTCTCGTTTGGTTCAAGCTGCAACATCAGAACAACATCTTTTCTTTCTTGAAAAGCATGAGCCAAATTCTCACAAAGCCCTTTTCCTCTTATTAACTTGGTAATCTTAATATCAACGTCATATTCCATTACCTTGGTGATCCAGCTCTCTTCCCACTGATATCCTTGTTTAATAAGAATTGTTTGATGCTTGGATGGGAAACCATTAAATGGATCTTGTTATTGACAACATATGCCTAAACTTTTTTAATGCTCTAACAATTGCAAGCACATGCTTTTCTACAAATGAATACCTTGTTTCATACTCCATCAGGCCTTGGCTAAAAAATGCTATTGGTTGTTCTAAGCCTTCACTGTTCTGTTGTGTCAAGATACCTGAAATGGTGTCAATACTAGCATAGGCATATAACATGAAATCCTTTGAAAAAATAGGGTTTATAAGTGTTGGAGCTGAAGCTATGGCATTTTTGATTGCTGCAAAGCTTGAAACTCCTTCACTAACCCAAGTGAAATTTTGATCCTTCTTTAGCATGGTTGTCAAAGGCTTAGCTAAAGTAGAAAAATCTGAAATATATCTTCTTATGAAATTGATTTTTCCCAAAAAACTTTGAAGTGCTTTCTTATGCTTAGGTAGAGGGAGAGTAATAATAGAACTTACTCTTTCAGGGTCAATCTGCATACCCTATTTTGAAATGACATGGCCAAGCAGCTTACCCTCATTGACTGAGAACACACACTTTTTTGGGTTAAGTGAAACCCCATATTCTCTGCACCTCTCAAAGACTGATCTGAGATGCATCAAGTGATTTTCTACATTCTTAGAAAAAACTGTTATGTCATCCAAATAAACCAACACAAACTTATTGATAATACCTTGAAAGGCCATATCCATTGCTCTCTGAAATGTAGCACCTGCATTGGATAAACTGAAAGGCATCTTCCTGTATGCAAAGGTGCCCCACTTAGTAGTAAATGTATTTTGAACTGATCCTCTTCTTTGACTAGGATCTGATTATAACCACTTGTATCCATCAAGAAGAGAGTACCTTTCTAAACCTGACAACAAGCTGCAAAATCTGCTCCATAGATGGAAGTGGATAATGGTCTTTAAGGGAAGCCTGATTTAAATCATGGAAATCTACACACAACCTTATTTCCCCATTCTTTTTCCTAACTGGTACAAGATTAGCTACCCAAGTTGAGTGCTTGATAGGAAATATGATGGCTGATTCAATTAACTTATCTAACTCTCTTCTCATCAAAGGCTCAAGCTTAGGATTGATAGGCCTTTGCTTTTTCCTAACTAGCTTTGAGTTAGGTTCTAATTCAATATGCTTTAGGCTAATGAGGGATCAAACCCTTTCAAATCTTTATATTCCCAAGCAAAAATATCAGCAAACTCTTTAGATAAATCAATGAATGATTGTTCTTCAAATTGAGTACGTACCTTGCCAAGGTTAAGGCTCTTGCCTTCAATAATCTATACTGACTCATAATGATCTTGAATTGATGACAACACTGATCTATTCTATTTGACAACATCATTTTCCCCAAAAATTGATTCCAATGTAACAAGGCCTTTAGGAATCTTGTTGGTTTTCAACTACATGATCTGATCTCCATATCTGTTTTGCATTTTTGTTGATTTTGGGGCTGAAAACTCAGCTTCATCCTGTAGAAATCTGACTATATGTGCATCATCATTGAAAACCTACCAATGTGTATTATTATCTGGTACAGAAGGCCTTATTACAACTCTAATATAAGGCTGTAATTTGTTGTCAGTAATATCAACAATAACATCAAATTGTGAGCCTATAGCTGCAAGTCTATCAACATGCTGATTTTTGGTCCTAGGGACACTTTGAATATTAAAAGCACTAAAATCATCTATGATATCCATTACACATTGTCTGTATGATTTCATATGCAAATTTTTACATGCACTTAGCCCTCTTACTTGTTGTGTGACAAGCTCACTGTCCCCAAATACCTATAATTTATCAATATTTCTCTTTCTAGCCCACTCCAAACCATGAACAAGTGCCTCATATTCTGCAACATTATTGGAGCAAGCAAACTGAAACTTGATTGTAGAAAAATACCTTTGTTGTGAGGGTGAAATCAGCATTAAACCAGCTCCTGAACCGTGTTGGTTTTTTGAACCATCGAAATATAATTTCCAAATTCCATCATCTTGCTTGATTCTCCTTCTGTATCGTTAGAATTTGCTTATTTTGCTCATGAATGCAATACACTCCAAGGCCCTTTTCTTCTATTTCTCTATAAGGATCTAACTCATACATTTCACTTGTTAGTTCATCCTTAAACAAATCTGGTACACCTTCTAGTTCATGGAGATTTTGGTGTCCATTTCTTCAAGCTCATCATCTAAGATAGCACAATTTGCATTTTCCATGCTTGGCATATGTGGCTCAACATGAAAATTAGAAAGAGGTTTTAAATTAATAGTAACTTTGGTTCCATACCTTGTTCTGAAGATGAGGTAAGACCAATCAGCTGAAAGATAACCTCCAATCTTAGATGTAAAGTCTCTAGAAAGACACATAGCAAAGTATGGTGGCAAATCAACAACCATAACATCCTATAAAATAGTAACACCTGGGCATGCATGCAAAGTGACTTTTAAGTCCCTGATTAGTCCAATAGTTTTGGTGGATGAGCCATCTAATTGTAACACTCCTTTAACACTTGGCTCATATGACAAACCCAACTTTTCAGCAATCTTTTTGGGCATGACAGTGCTGCTTGCACCATTGTCCACCATACAATTATGCACTAAAGAGTCACCAATAATCAATGAAAGATAAAATGGAGGAGGCTTGACTGCTTGTACCTAACTCTGAACCATTTTTCCAACTGTATTACCTTGTTGTCCTGATTTCTAAACATGTTGATCTATTGAATTTGTTTAATATGAGATTCTGATTTGGTAAAAACAACATTCACCTTGTTTTGCTCCAAATCTGAACCTTTGGGCGATGTCTGCAGGTCTGAAATCTCTTTAACCAACATATCCTTTTATCCTGGAATGGTTAGTGAATCCCACATAGTCATAGTAACATGTGACTTTTTCATATGATCAACAATATTAAATGGGGCTGCCCCTAATTTGGGTTGTACCTTCTGAACTAAAATTTGATCAGATTTTCAGCAACATTAAAACTATTTTCTTTTGATGGGAAAGCTGAAACAAATTATTTATAATGATAGGGACTAATTTGGGAACATTAATAGCTTCTCTTACCTCATGCACATCATCAATTTCCCTTTTCTTTGACCTCGTTAGTACAACAGCCACTAGATCATCTGATATAGGTGGTTGTTCTATCTGAGTCTTAACTAAACTTTGATCAGTTGACTTCCCAATTCACCATTATTGCCTCATGCTGAATTTGTACCATGTTTGGATCCTCCCCTTGTAGTGGATACCCAAAACTGTTGCCCTTGTTGTTTTGCCTCTACTTGAGATAATTGTGGCATAACAAAGTTTGGTGCTGCTAATTCTAAGGGAGCAACTGCAACACTTGGAATCAAATTAGGATCCTGAGCCATATTGTTTTGGGGTTGAACTGGTACTAAGGCCCTTGAAGTAGATGGAACATTGGGGTCAGGGTTAACAAATGGTCTTGTTGTTGTCATAACACCCTGATTCTGATATGGAGGCCTAAAATTTTGAATAGGTGGCCTATAGTTGTTGTAAGGCTGATATTGTGGCTGATATGAAGGCTGTTGTGATGGTTGGTAAGATGGCCTATTGCTCTGATATTACTATCTTTTGATCTGAACAATCTCATTACCAAAGTTTTACATCATTGTTTTAAGCTCAACAATATCATTAGTAGAATTTTGAGCAACGTTAGGTTGTGAAACCATCATTGGAATAGGTGTCAAACTAGGTGACTGCAAGGGCGGAACATTAGGAAAAACTAGAAATAAGGGCATGGGGGTCTAGGAGCCAACTTTCCTGCTTGAATAAGACTATTTTCTACACTAATGGCTATGTTGTAAGCTATTGGTAATGTACTTCCCCCCATAGACTAAATCATGACAGCAATGTCATAATTTAAAGACTTAAGATAATACAAAAATGCATGTTGAGGGGTGGGTTTAACATTTGCTGGAATTCTATCCCACGTACGCTGAAATCTGATATTAAAATCAGTCATTAATTCTATAGGGGCCCTTTTAATGGTTGTCAACTATTCAACTAAGGACAAGTGATCAGATTTATCTTCAAATTGGGAATAGAGGGCTGCTCCTAGTTGATCCCAAGTAGCAATAGTTCCAACAACTAAGTTTTTGTACCACTGGAGGGCTTTACCTCTAAGGGAAGCAACAAGTAGTCTTAATGCAACATCCTCATGAACAATATGATGGACTGAAACAATATTCCCTACATCTCTAATATGTTCGATTGGGTAGTTTGATCTTCTCTTGAGAAATAGGGTAAGCTTTTAAGGGCTCTTTATAGGTATATCATGATAGGCTGCTATCAATAGAGGACTGCCAACATCAAAAGCAACAAAAGGTAGTTGTCTTACTAAAGCCATAGGAATGATAGGGGGTTGGGTAGTAGGATTATGGATAGGTGTATGAATAGAGGGAATAACTCTTGAATATGGAACTGGATCTTGCCCTTCTTCCTCTCCTAGGTGAATTAAGAGGTAATTGATGAAATTCAAAAGGAATACCTCTCAATGCTGATCTGGTAGTGACTTTAGGCATAAATCTCTTTCCCCTTTTAAAATATATCTTCTATCAGGTGATAAATCTACTTGTGGAAACGTGGTCCCACCGGGCGTGCCAAAAACTATTATCAATCTGAGAGTGCACCCATTGTGAAGGAACATGCAATAGGAACTGTAGTTGTTCCTCACTCCGTTGATACAATGGGAACTCTTCCGGTTGTGAGACCTGCTTGTGGAAGAGAGCCTCCAGAGTGGGCTGGTTCCCTCGGTAAACCACTATCCTACCTTCTGTATGAGAAAAAGAGGAAAAAAATTGCAAAAACAATACTGAAAAAACAAGCTAACTAAGGTGATGCACCGATATTTGTTGGATCTCTCTATTATGCATACACACACTAATGATTGATAAAGTTGTTCTTATCACTTCAAATAACTTCTATAATTAATGCCTAAGTAATTAAAGAAGGTGTAAATGGCTATGTAATAACTAAAGTGAGAGGGTTAGAAACCACTTTCAAAATAGGACTACAACAAACACACACTTAATCAGATCGATAGGAGAAAATTTATAGTGCAAATCAGAGGTTAATTACATTGGAAAACAAGCAAAGGAAAGATGAATTTCACTTACACAAGTTAATAAAGAAAAGCAACACTTTGAATTGCACACACACAATGGAGGATAAAACTAACTTTATTGCATCAAATAGGTGCTCACTGCAGAATTTTGGGTCCTCCCAAAAGCTTACAAAAATATGATGAACTTTCCTTGTCAACTCTCGGTCCTTTGTGCTTGCAATCACACTACAATATATAGCAAAAGTGTTTCCTAAAAATAGGTCTAAGAGTGAACTCACCCATTAGATCTATTATTATCCCTTTATTATTTTTATTACGGATAATAATAATCTATTACAAAAAGGCTTCAAGGCCATGAGCATCACTCAAATACATAGTCAAACTGAAGTTGACTCTTATTTTAAAGGAAAACTAATAAAAGAATTACAAATATAGCTTGTAATGCAAGTCTTTCACATGCAACATGTTGCTTCATCTCTAATGTGGACATCTGTTCTGTCCCTTATTGGTGCATGGAAAGGTCTATTTTGGCAATTTTCTTCATTGGGCATGCATATAAAATTGTTTATTTGTCGACCCTCATGCACATGCAAATATATTTATATTTTTGGCCCTATAGCCACCTTATGCCCCCTCTTCGCATATATTTATATTTATTTTTGGCATATGCCACAAGACTATAGTATGTGGCTTAAACTATATCTATTCGCCACCACCTTTTAAAAGGGGGCCACCATATCCACATTGAGGTAATATTTGGGGGCGGTGACTGTGTATTGGTGACACTTGGCATATTCTTGATTGTTGATTGTGTTTGGTCTTGGCCATTGATCTGCCCCTGCGAAGGTATTTGGTTGTTGGCATATTTATTATGATCCTTGGCATACTTAGTCTTGGCCATCGATTACTGAAGGTGCATTGTTTAATCTGATCCCTTGATTTCAAAGGCATTTATGAAGCTCTTATCACTTTGGGTAGAAAATAATTTCAATCATTGATCTCTCTATTCCGACTTGGCCATCGATCCTCTGCTTTGTACATTGCATTGAATTTGGTTTTGATGGGGATCGTTGGATCTCTGCCACTTTGATCTGGGCCGTCGGATTAATTAGGGTAGCTGAGGAACCACGGTTTGGTTGACTTGGTCTAGGCCATTGGATTAACCTTGAATTGATCTGTGTCATTCGATCACCTAACTCGGGTTAGGTATAGAGTTTGGTGGAGTTTATGGGGAAAATGGCATTCTGTTGAGCTCATTCACATTTTTTTCGATGACCATGGAGAAGCCATGGAAAAATCACTCTAGCTCTACATTTTCTAAAAAATGGTGGCTTTTGATGCCTTCAGACCTGCACATTTCAGTTTTTTGCCTTTGGACGCCATTGTTGGTTTTCTCAGCCTGCATTTTTGAATGAATATGAAGGTATAAGTTTCATTTTGTTCTTGTTCCCTTCTTCGTAATTCTTCTCTAGGATCATTTTCCTTTTTGGACTTGCTTCTTTTGTAGCTTCGTTTTAATGACACAACCTTTTTTTATGGTTTTTTCTTTCCACCATCATTTGGCTTTGATGAGCTCGAACACGAGCTTGTAAGAGAGATGAATGCCATTATTTCCTTCTTTAGGCCTCGTCATTTCGTATATGGTGAGTTCTTCAGTCTTTCGACTCTCTGCAAGTGTTAATATGGAAAAGAAAATTTTGAAATGTACTCTACATTTTCTTGTTCTTGAAATATGGCTCGTCCATTTTTTTAAAACTTGGCTTCATAATGATCTTTGTTTAATTCTTTCAAGTTCTACCTTTGGATGCTTATTGTTCATTTCTGTAGATGAATATTTTAAATGGCTTCATTCGCCTCGTCAACTGTTCAACATGAATCTCTTCTTGAGTGTAACTTATGAAGCTTGGCCTTTTTTTTAACTCATCTGTTTATTGATCATTCATCCTTTGTGAAGTTGGAAACTCAAAGAAAATCATTAAGTTTCTTTTCTGTAATGACTTTTCCTTTTTAGAAGCAATAATACAGTCACTGTATTTTAGTTTTATTGATAAAGCACTAATTTTTAATTCTGTTTCTATCTAAAAACCCCATTTTGCAAGGGGAGACTCTGGAAAAAAATTTTCAAAATCCTTCTCTCTCCATATTTCTGCAACTTGTCCATTTTGAAAAGATATGAGTATCTCTCTGCTACCTTTTATGGGTTGTCTGTTCACTTGATTGAATTCTGTTCATGCTTGCTTTTCTTGATCTATTGCAACTTTGGAAAAATATGAAGTAGTTGGCTTAATTCACACTTGAATTTGGAAATAAAATAAACTCTGAATAGTTAACTTGATGAACTTCTAAAATATCTGTATGTTCCATTTGATCATAATATCAACTTTGTAATGATGAAACATATACTTTTTGTTGACTGTTATCATTTCTTTCAAGCTCAAATAGTTTATAAAGCATGTAGTATCCTATAAAGCATGTATTTCAATTTTTTTAAATCAAAAGTCACTTTTACAAGGGGAGACTCTAGCAAATTTTTTTCAAAAATGACTATTTTTCTCAATCTTTTCAGATTTTCAACCTAATTTGTAAAAGTATTTCCTTCTTGACTTATTTTGATGCTTCTTTATTTTTGTAAACCATCTGGAAATGATGTTTGTTTTCCATTCTCTTGAAAGTAAATAGTAGTTGCTTCCTTTTTAACCAGTTAAACTGATCTTTTTCATTCCATGTTGTAACCTGTTCTTGCAAAACTTAGAAATAAGTTAGAAAAATATAGGCTTTTTGGCCTCTCTTATATCCATGTGATTTTGATTTCTTCTTCATTCTTCTTTTGTGAACTGTTTTCAACTTCCTTTTCATGTCATCTCCACATCTGTTTCTTTTGTAATCTATTTCAGATTCTACTTTTCTATTTCAATCCTTTGCCTTTTTATTGCTTTCTACCACTAATTTCTCTTTATGCACTCTGCTCTCTTCTGCTTCCAAGCCTATCTGTATCCCTGATCTATCCTGTGTCATGTACCTATATTTCTTTCTTTCAAGTACCATTAGATGCATTGAACTTAGAATATGTATTTGCTTTAGAATAGGTGTATAGGAATAAAAATGTACCGGAGCTCAAAATTGATAGGTACTTGCTCTTTATCTTGTAGGTGACGAGAAAAGAAGATGGAGATGGAAAGTAGAAGATGAAGATGAGATGAAGCTGGAAATGCAGATGATGCGGAGCGGGAATGAAGATAGAAAAGGCAATGATGGGTTCACTTTTACTCCTCTACTCTTATTCTTTAGCACATGCAATATTCTCTTTTCCATGTATATGATGTTGTTACTCAGTCACATCCCATGGATTGTGTGGGAAAACTTGTAATCTCTTATGAATAAAGCATTAAATTGAAATAATGAGTTGACTATCTCTTTCTGCATTCAGATTTTCCTTTTGATTGTACAATGATGTAAGCAACTCAATATCTCAATCAAATGAATTAATATAAGAGATAAACTTAAAATAAATACCTTGTAACTCTAGTAAGCAACCATTGAATGAGATGTGCCTCCTTGTATGTTGTTTTACTACATTAAGCATATGCTCTTCATTTTGACTCTTTCCTACTATTTACATTCAGACATTATTGTCACTATTTGGTTGGCGGTACTTTCTTGATGTAAGTAGCAGAAAGGAGTCACTTGTAACATTTTTATGAAAGCATAGATGGATGTAATTTCATGAATCAAAAACAACTTTAATGAATACAAAGCAATAAATTTGATGAGCACAACATAATAGAGTGAAGTGATTATTTGAAATCTGCAACTGTGAATGTAGTTTTGAAATGATTAGCTGATTGCATAAACTACAATATGTTTATCCTCATCAAGTTTTCATATGATCCTTCATGAAGCTTGATGAAGATAAATGAGATTTTTCATTCATGTACTCAACTCTTTGTTTGGGGACAACATTCCTAGTTTCAAATTCCAACTGATCACCTTCATCTGTAATCAACTCAACTTAATGAACTCATAAGAAGTCCATGTGGGAGAAAAGGCTAGTATCAAGGGCATGGAGGGAAAGGAATAACCCACACACGGAGGGCAAGTTCAATTTTTGGACTTAGCCAATTTTGAGCATGAAGACCTATTTTTAGAAGATGGCGTGTGGAACACACCAAGGATGCAGAGATATGCACACCACTCATTGTCTATCTTTAGAGGATCAGATAAAGCATTTTACATAGATATGAGCTAAGAATAGGATTGTCACTTCAGTTAACTGTAAGAGGTCTATAGATAACACACTTGCATGTGTGGCTATGCCTGTAAATGGTGCGTGGCTATTAATAGCATGCATCCTATTTTTGGAATAGATAAGCGGTGAAGGGAAAGTCCCCACCCTATATATATGATATGAAGAACATAGTAGGAGATATACACAGAGAGAGATGGATGTATGAAGATATAGAGGTATGCGCATATGATTGGATTACTCGTATCAGATCCATGTGCGCATTGGTATAGATTGCCATTATTGTAAGGATCTTCTGTTTATTAATAGATGGAAGATATTGGCTAAATCTAAGTGTCATTCCTATGTGTAATTGAGTGGTGCATGTTCTTGATTCAATCATGATTATTGTTTAAGCTTGTTCTTTCATAAATATGAATATGACATGCATTGTAGAATGATGGATTAGTTAGGAATCTATATGTTTCTTCCTTCATCATGCTAACATCGTGCTACAATAACCCTAAAGAGGGACCTGGTACCTTTGCACACTTCAGGTGAGTGCTCATTCTAGGCTGAGTGATGTGCCTCGCATGTCTAGGGTGTTATCTAGTAAATTCTAGGCTACATCACTTGTCCTCCCGAGACGTAGCCTTGGTTTCATCCGGTGTTTCCCCCGCTAGATCCACCGATCCACTAGGTCCCGTGCCTACTAACCCACTAGACCCACCCGATCCACTAGGTCATGTTTCTCCTGACCCACCATATCCACCGAGTCTGTTCCTCCCGACCCACTAGATCCACCAACACCGGTATTGTGGTGGTCATGCTAAGGGTCACTAAAGTTCCTCTTGACTGTGCACCGACAACCGATCTGTGATAATTCCCCTACTAATAGTGTACCCAGCGCTAATTCCGGATGTGATACTAAAGGCTTGTGTACTTGCTCCTTGTATAAAAATTACTTTGAATACTGGAATAGTATGTGTAGCAATAGAAGTGGGAAATGAGAAATTATATCTCCTAGGTGCACATATATTACTTCCACTGATACAAACTGGGTTAGTGATACTCCTTCCTTGATCTAGAAAACCAAGTGCTAGGGTTTGGTGACTAGGTGGGTTCAGATGTGTGCTAATGAATCTTCTTTCTCCACACAAATAAATATCATCAGAAGCCAAAGGGGTCTCTCTTATGCACTTGCCAAGATGGGGTAGCACAGATTGCTTAGGTTCCATGTCCTCTGCGTGAACCTCAAATCCTTCCCACAACATCTGCCTCCATAGATCCATCACACTTGCAACCTCACATTGTCTAGAAATCTCCCTTTCACATGTTTCACTATACTTGAGTCATCTCTCCTCCCTTTATTTCTCTACCGCAATATCTCTGCCATCTTTCTCCACCCTAGCCTCCTCGCCTAGCACTTATCACGGTTTAGCCGACCATCGAAATTCTTATAAACTCAAGGTAATAATCAAGATCTACATTTCGGGAGGGATAACACGTAGAAATGATCCTTTGGGCTCCTAAGAAACTTGAACTCGGTGACTTCCAGACAAGAATATGTAGAAATACCTCACTCCAAAGTGTAGCTAGCCAAGATACTCCTTTCCACCAATGATCAACAAAATGAGTCCACATCGGATCTGCATTTTGTAGCCTCTAGTACTTTTATTGGGTCCACACACATGATATTTAATACCATATTGATCTAGATGCATATGTCGAGAGCCATTCATACAGTTCTACTGGGAATCAATAGAAAAAAGTTTCATACAAATCATGGTAGAGGTTCTCTTCTACCCATCTACGTGCATCAAACTCAGGTCTAGTGCTGAATCTCTGAGTAAATTCATCCTCCGCACTCTTGAACCTTGATTCAACACTTTCCAATGTTAAATTATTTGTCATTACTCATTACACAGATCATGATGTATGCCATTTCCTAGTACAACTTCGTAACATTCCCATTTTAAAGCTTTAGAAATAAATATTTTTTTCTTTTTTTTTGAATAGCATTCTCTATTCTAAATTATCATAATTTAGAACACACATTTCAAGTTTTTAAATAATGTTCTTTGTTATAAATGATCATGATTTAGAACACACAATCCATGCCAATCAATCTCATAATAGATAACCATATGCAACTATAATAACTCGATGATTTGCCGATCTCTCATTTCATGACTCGGTTTCTTATCGATCCTTCATGTTAATATAATTTATTATATACTAAGTATACTTGGATATTTTACCCTTTTCGGGGTATTGAAGTGTTCCATTTAAGAGGCCTATTTGAATATTTGTTACCAATATTCATCTAAAATCCTAGTTCTTAAACTAGGTGATATAGGACAACGCAACCAACAGCTTGCGATAATTTGGCCAAAGATTTTCACATGCTTTACATGATCATATTCCTAGATGGCATACTCATCAATAGAATACGTCCTTCACCCCCACTTCATATGTTATCTAGAATGGTCTTCACTGACTCCTGTCAATCCTCTTGTCCAAGGTTTAACCATAACTCAGGTTAGCAACATAGATTGGTATAGAGGGCCACTTGTGGTGACTAAGAGTACATAGACATACTCAATCGACCTAGGTTAATTACATGTGTATAGTTACCTTAGTTCATCAGGAGTCCTTTCCTATATCAAATCATGTCCCTAAACTGACCTAGAGTGTAACCAAGTCAAGTATGAGTTTATGTAAACCTAGATGATCCGATTCGGAAGGGTGTTGTGACATGTCAACTACAACATTGTGTCCTCATGAAGACCTGGTCTTCATGATGACACATTATTACAGTTGGTGTGTACCAACATCCCACGGAATCCCCTTGTCTAGAGGTGCATATCTAGATAAGAGGTTAAATAATCTCTTATCTTCTTAATTTAAGATTCAGTTTCAACAACCCTGTTGATTTTATAATCTCTTCAATCATTATGGTTTCTAGTCATAAATGAATTATGGTTGTCATGTAGCTTAATCAAAACCAATCCTTCTACCCAAAGGATTGTATGTCATTCCTTGGTTTCTTAATTTAAGTTTAGGATTATAGTCCAAATCAAAACAGCTTAACCAAGTTTATTCATGACTCAAATTTAAATCCAGAATCCTTAATAATGAAATTCATTAAAATGAAGTCTATTTCTTATACATATGTATTCATTTGTTTTCAATTACCTTACCTCGCTTAAGGTTCTCTAAGAAGAGGTATAATTTCCTCTTTATAAATCTCCTTTGGTTACAATACTCGAAAGAGTCATAACGAAATATTTATCCCGAAGACTAATTGTCTTTCCTTTAACATATACTAGTTAGGCTCCATTGCCAATTTTTTTCTTATACAAGGATCTCATATGTATTTACTCTTATATTAATGCTAATTAATAATCCATATTGACCTAGTTGAGTGTTCATCTATGTATGCCAACTTAGAAGTTACATTTAAGAGGAGAATAGAGTATCAAATCCATCTTGCCCTATTTCATTAGAGTACAACTGAAATGATTCAAAACATATATGTTTATGAGAGAATAAGAATAAGTCTACAATCCCCCTTTTTTTGTATGCCCAAAATACCATGACACATCAAATATAAATAACACTTAATCCTTTCTCATTGATGAAACAAATTACATATTTTACTGTGTTTAAAAATTTCAGACATTTTTCATGTCATTATTTATTGATAAAATAGAGTAAAATTTAAATTTTTTTCCCTTTTTCAATTACATCTAAAAAAGAATAATAAATCCTCATTAAAAATGCAGCCTTTAAGTAAACACAGGAAGCATCATAAAGGAACTTGTCTTCTTTTATTATTTATGGAATCCATCTCTGCAAAAATTGCTAGCATGGGTCGGTTTGTTGAACTAATCATGATAATCACTAATCATTAAAGTGATGTGCTTTTGACAAACCTGTCTCATAAAAATAACTCTACTCTATGAAACATTAAGCAATACGACAGAATACCGAGTAAAGAATTAAGTACCACTAAAAGAAGAATAGAGTGAGAAACTTGTCACATTAATTTAAGTATCAAGATTAAACAACAATCTTTGTTCAAAAATTTCATAAGAAAAGCTACAAAAAAAAGTTATATTACATCCCAATTACTTATCTATTTCATACTATAGTGTCTTTGAATCATTCAAATTTAAGCCAACTCTAGCCTAACCTTTTTGTTCAACATCAACAAATTTTACAAGGTTTAAATTCCATATAATTCTCCTCCGAAGATAGTCACACATCGATTCATTACCTTCTTAACAATCAATTGAGAAGGAAAGAAAAAGGAAAGAAAGTGATTAATCCAACTAACTACTTTGTAATCCCCTTCAGCTAACCTAACCAAAATGACCAGCTTCAAGCAAGGTGTAATAATAACGAGAAATAAAAAGTCAGAGAGAGATAAAAATCAACTACCTTTTGAGAACAAGAGTAACAGTTAAAAAATCCATAACTCAGAAAGGAGAGAGAGATCGAGATGGAAGTCAATAATAAATATGAGAGAGATATTCTCATTATTTCTTCCCAATACTGAACCGAATTATATAAAATGTAACATGCAAATCAGTAAACAACAATGTACTTCCCTTAACACAAAATAGGGACATTTTCAGTAGCTTACTAGCTACCACTAAAGAATATATTCAAAGAATTCATTCTATAATTGTACTAGAAGTATCAAGCAACAAATTATCTTCTAAATTTATCCACGTCGATAGATTTGCACTCTACAAACAAAGCTTATGCATCCCAAATAGAAAGCGATTAAGAGATTACAGTCAAGTAAAAACATGTTTCCTATTCCATAGGAAGGAAAGAAGTCATTTTTAGATACAATGAAAAGAAGTCCAACTAGATTCAAATACAATTGGGAACAGTGAGGAAAGGATTGTAATCCCCCAGTACATGAGTTCATCATCGAGCCTAAAAGGAGAAGGAGAAACTTTATGCTCCAACTGAATTTTGACTAAGATGAAAGCAATCAAAGGAAATGAAACCCCAAATTGGTTCCCAAAATCAAACAAAAGGGAGAAGAGTAAGACTAAATGTTCCAACTCTTTCCCCTTAGATAACCAAAACCAAACTAATCCCAAGATCCACTAAAATAGTTGAATTTCACAACAACATATACATAAGTAAATCGAAAGGTTTTCCACAAACCATTTAATACATGCAGGTGAGAGAAACAACAATATCCTCACACAGTCCCTGGAAAGGAGTTAAACCGAAAATTACCATATTTTGAATAAGGAAGGTCAAAACCAAATGAAATCCCTTCTAACAATCCCACAAAAATTCATGGGTTTAAATGCATTAAACTCAAAGGGAGAAAATGTTTCATCATTGTCCTTTTAACAAGTTTAAATTCACAATACATCGAATCCAAACAACTATTCCAACTTATCTCAGACAGAAACAACCAGATTCAAGGTGATTCATTTTTCAGAGAAGACAAAGCACTTCATATTTTCCACAATTTAAAGAAAAACAAACCCAATTAAAATCTTTACCACATAATGCTTTCCCTTAATCGCTTGTGCACAGAAAATCGAATCCCACACGACTTAAGCATCATTCCAGTTTCAAATATGATAAACATGATTTACTCAAACATGCATTCAAAAATGCACATTTTACATCCTTTCAAAACAACAAACTCAAATAGAATATCACAACCAAAATACACCAAAAACTTTCCACAAAGCCATTCATTTCAAAGATCAGAGTTGTTCTTGTGAAGATGCTTAATAAAAATCAAAATTGTTTAATAAGAAGAGCCTATTATGCCTAATGAAATTTTGTGTTGATTTGCAGAAGATCTCTAGCTGAGCTTCTCAAGAATCTCTTATTTTCAAACAACATAAAAACCAAATCTCCCAACTGCCTCCATGTTTCCATAGGTTCAAAATAGTTCGGGGATGCTCAAGATCACAATGGATCGAAAAATAGACTTACTGGTTTGAAGAACCAAAACCACATGCAGAAAAAAACAAGGACCAAAAACTTTCCCAATTCCATCGACCAACTCCTAGGCGGTTTCCTCCACTAAGCCCAAGGCTATTGAATGCATTGAATGCAAATTCCCTCTCTTTCCTTATGCCACCGCCACTTCGAATTTGGTGAAGTTTATTTCAAAAACTAATAGCAGAGATTCTAGCTAGGCATCCCACCTACTTTCCTTTCCTCTGCCAAACTTGGAAAATTAGGATGTAAGGACTGAGATTTAATTCTCATTAATACCTTAAAAACCACCACCACCAACCTTCTATTTTCCATGTAACCCATAGGTCCCCTTTCATCTTAGTAATAGTTTAGGTCACCTTAGCATTAGTTAGGTTTCCATCTTAGTTCTTAGGTCTTTAAAATTTATCTTAGGTTAGTTCAAACCCCATAACTATATCACATACCATCTTAGGTTAGGTCATAACCCCTTAGGTTAGAATCCATATAGGGTAGGGCACTGCAACATAGTTTTAGGTGTAAACCGTAATAGTTTAGTAATAGGTCCTAGGTAAGTATTATTACCTTAGGTCAAAAATCCAATAGGGAAACATTACAGTTTAGGTAAGATCCAAATAGCACCAACCATTCTAACCAAAGTTAAGGCATTTGCCTTATAATACCAATAACAAGTGTCCTTAATCTCCTCACATTGTTCAACGTTCCAAAACATTAATAAAGGAGGTCCAGACTTACAGTTTGCAACATGATGCTAGTAAGGATACCTGAAGCCAGGTCCTTAAAATTTATATCAAAACATAGCTCGGTTCCATAATATGTTTCATTCAACATGTCTATTAACAAGATGACAATAAAGAGAACTGAAGCATACCTTGGATCAATGGAATTGATTCAAGGTGTGTTGTTAACATATGGAAGATGTGAAAACAATGGTACAAATTTACAACTTATATTTCATAGAGTAGAATGGCTTCACTTCCAAGTAAACAGAGTTACAACAAGCATGAATTCTAGACAGTAATAACTTATCCATTGCAAACATGATTTTCAATGTCAAAAGAATACACCTTCCTAAGACAAATCACATGTCAATGTTTGCAATGTCAAAAGTGGAAGTCATCATAGTAACATTCATGACCAAGATGTTACATATCTTCATCCTTAAAATAATCATCGTCTTGATGATTAAATTAATCAAACAATTAAGGTTTTAGGAAAAATTTAATTATTTTCCTTCTATTCATATGTCCATAATAGGACTAAAATTGAAAAATTCAAGTTTTCAAAATAATATTTAAAATAGCTATCAAATTGTTCAATAACTACCCAAGTTTGGCAGATTTAACATCAAAACACGAATAAATTTTTCAAATTTTATCAATTTTCAAAATCAATTATGATCAAACAAGTATGGATAAGCAGATCTCATATCTTCAAGATTTTCTCAGGTTGCACTTTCTTCATTAAATTGGTCCCATTGGACCTTACATTGACTTATTTCATGATTTCTTAAGTGTAATTGGTGAGTTTCTAGAACTTGAATGGATTTAACCATGATTATTCTGGTCTTGGACCTGCAAGGAATTGCAATTCAACACATGTGATAAATCTGAAACATATTTCTTAAGCAAAGAAATATGGGAAACATCATGCATTCGTGATAAAGCAAGAGGTAGAGCTAAACAATAAGCTACATGGTTGATTACTTCAACAATTTCAACGGGTCCCACATAACGAGGTGATAACTTGGAAGCCTTGCCAAAAGTTATAGAACTCTTTTTCAGTTTAACTTGAAGAAATACATTCTCACCAAGTTCAAATTTCCTATCCACCCGCTTTAAGTCTGCATAACATTTTTGTCTATCTGCAGCTTCCTTCAATGTTCACGAATCATTTTAACTTTTTGTTCTATTTCTGTAAGGATTTCAGACCCTATCACCTCTCTATCTTCAATACTATCCCAGCTAACAGGGGTTCTGCATTGCCTTCCGTATATTGCTTCGAAAGGTGCCATTTTTAGAGAGGTGTGATAAGTATTATTAGAAACAAAATCAAATAATGGAAGGTACTCCTCCCATTTATATTGCTGATCCATACAATACATTCTTAGCATATCCTCTAAAACTTGATTAACTCTTTCAGTCTTTCCATCTGTTTCGGGTGATACGCATAACTAAAATTCAGTTTAGTTCCCAGAGCTGCATTAAGCATCTGCTAAAATCTTGATGTCATTCTCAGATCTCTATTCGATATGATTAATTCAGGTATTCCATGTAACTTGAAAATCTCATGCAAAAATCTTATTGCTAACACAGGTGAATCATCCTTTAGATTACCAACAATAAAGTGTGCTACTTTTATTAGTTTATCAACAACAACCATAATAACATCATGTTTATTCTTTGACATAGGAAACCCTTGAAATAAATCCATGGTTATCACTTGCCATTTGTCTTTGCGGAATCTTTGTGAGGGTACAATAAACCGGTTGGATGCATATGTTCCGCTTTAACTTCGTTGACATTCTAAACGATGCATCATGATTTACATCACATCCTTTTTCATCCCTTTCTAGAAATATTGCTGTTTTATATCAGCCAACATCTTTATAATGCCAGGGTGTCCAGAAAAAGGTGAGTTGTGAAATTTAACTAATAATTTCTTTCTTAAATCATTTTCCAAAGGTATGTATACCGGTTTTCAAACCACAAAATTCCTTCATTGTCGAAATGAAAACCCTTATATCTTGCATCATTTGGATTTGCAACAAGTGTTTTCCTTACTTGATGAAAATAAGAATAAGATTCCATGACACTTTTCACCTCATCTTTAAACTGAGTTCTTAATGTTATAAGAGCATAAATGTGCTTCCTACGACTTAGAGCATCAACTACTCTATTTTCCTTGCCTTTAATATAGCTTATATCGAAATCATACTTGAGATAGAAATTCCAACCATCTTCGCTGTCTTGCATTCGGGTTTGTCTTAGTGAAAATATACTTCAACCCAAGATGGTCAGGTTTTAGTTCAAAAGGACTACCGAGAAGATAATGCCTCCATATTTGAAGGTAATGAACAATGGCAACAAGCTCTAGGTCATATGGAGCATAATTCCATTCATTTAAATTGAGCTTTCTACTTTCATAAGCTATGACATGGTCATCCTACAATAGAATACCTCTAAGGCGCTCTCTAGATGCATCTGTTACAACAATAAAGTCCCCATTTGGATCAAGTATAGTCAGAATAGGTTTTGTAGTTAACTACTTATTTAGAATATTAAAAGCATTTTTGCATTTTCATTCCAAAAAAATTTCTTATCTTTCTTTTTTATGAAGTTATTGGTGCAACAATCTTAGAAAAGTCTTTAACAAACTTTCTATAGTAACCAACAAAACCCATGAAGCTTCTAACTTCATGCATATTCTTGGGTACATGCCACTCAGTTATAGCTATGATCTTTGAAGGATCTACATCTATTCCATTTTTTCTTATTACATGTCCCAAATAGTGTACTTCCATGTCATAGAAGAAACATTTAGATAACTTACCATACAACTTTCTCTTTCTTAAGATTTCCAAAACTATCTTAAAATACTCATGATGTTCTTGATGATTTTAGAGTATATGAAAATATTGTCCAAGAATACAAGCACAAAATTGTTCAAGTATTCTTGAAAATATTATTCACCAAATTCATAAAAGCGGTCGGTGCATTTGTAAACCCAAAAGGTAAAACTGTGAATTCATAATGCCCATACCTTGTTCTAAAATCTGTTTTATGTATGTCTCCATTCGTTATTCTCAACTGATAATATCTCAATCAAAGATCTATTTTAGAATACACTGATGCTCCATGCATCGATCAAACATATGATCAATTCTAGGAAGTGGATATCGGTTCTTAATAGTTGCCTTGTTCAACATTCTGTAATCAATACACAATCTAAGTGTGTCATCCTTCTTTTTCAAAAAGATTACCAGTGCTCTGTAAGGTGAGACACTTGGTCTTATCAACCTTTTGACAAAAGTTCCTATAACTGAGCCTTAAGCTCTACCAATTCAATGGTAGTCATTATATAAGGTGCCTTGGATATAGAATTTGTTTCTGGTTTGATCTCTATTGTGAAGTCAAACCACCGGTTTGGTGGAAGACCCATAAACTCTTCGAAAATACATCTATGAAATTTTGTAACAAAGGATATTTTTCCATAAAATATTTACCTTCTTCTGTAGTATCGGAAATATTTACTGCATACAAGGTACAACATTTGTTTTTGGCCTTTTTAAGTTGCATTGTTGATAACTTCCTAACTTGAAATCTCATGTTTTACACCCTAAATGATCATTGATTTCTGTAGATCATCTAAACAACTAATATGTTTTTCAAAACAATCAACCTTTGTTTTATGCTCAGCTAGCCAATTAACACCTATGATTACATCATAAGACCCCAAAGGAGCAACATAAAGCTCAACTTCTGTGAAAAAACTGGCCAAGTTGAGGACTGCTCCAAAAAGACACATATTAACCGTATGAGTAACATTATTTCCATAATGCACAGTCCATAAATTTTCCATTTTATCATATTTTATTTTTAATTTTGAAGCTAACTTATTAGAAATAAAATTTTTAGTATCTCCAGTATCAAAAATTATAGTCACAGGTATACCAAATAACTTACCTGGAACTTCTATGGGTGTGACTTGATTTTCAGCTTACTTGTCAGCTACTACTGCGTGTAAGCTATGTTGCTGATTGTGGTCATACTTATTTAAAGGAAAGTGACTCACGTAATGATCCTTGCCACAATTAAAACATCCTCCAACAGGCCCCTTCCTAGGCTCAAATTTATTTCCAGCCTTGAATTTATCATTCTGGCTTCCATAGGACTTCTGCCCATTATTATTGTTCTTGACAAAGTTGTTCAGCATACTAGCAACATTTATGTTTATCATTATTTTCTTATTGTTATCAGTGGAAAATTTATTTTTCATGCCAAACCTCTTCTATGGTCACTTTTTAGGTGCAAGAGACGAAGAAGAGTTTGGAATCTTCTTTCTAATTTCCTCTCTATGAGCAGAGATTGCTCTTAATTTCTGTTCTTGTCTTATGGATTTTTCAACAACCCCTTCCATAGTGGTTGGAATGTGAACATATACCTCACCTCCTATAATGGGATTTAATCCCATGATAAATTATGTATCCTAAAATTCTCATCAATTTGATCTGAGGCATGTACTTAAGGAGTTTAGTAAACCTTTCCCAATACTTTGTCATAGTTAACTTTCCTTGAGATAAGTTCTGAAATTCAGTCATTTTTTTATCATAGAAAAGTTGAGGCAGCCACCATTGCCTAAAGTAACTTTTAAATTGATCCCAAGTTATGTCTACTTCGACCATATTCAACTTAGCCTTATGGCTATCCCACCATGAAGATGCCTCATGAGAAAGTTGATACGCTCCCCATATTGCTTTTGTTTCCTTAGAGAAGTTTCTTATAGAAAAGTATTTCTCTATTTCACCGAGCCGTTCTCGCCCCAACCCCAAGTGTAGTTCCATAAAAATTAGGACTTATTCTTTTTATATCATTGGTGAGTTTCACTTCTAATCTTGCCTTTTTATTTTCAGGCTTATTAGGTATGTTTACATTACTATTATCAACACCCATTTACCTCATTGGTGTTGTCCACAGTGGCTGGCTGATCATCATTATCTACATCTTCTTCCTCCTCCTCATTTCCCATTACTTGTTGTTCTAGTACATCTAGGTGATCTCTCGTGTCCAACATGGCAGCAAGGATCTCATCAAGTTTTTGGGTAGTAGCTGCTTCTCCACCGGTGGTGGGTTGTTTGCAGCATTTCCTCTTGTTCTAACCATTTTTAGTTTTCAAGAAAATTTAAGTTTTATTAGATTATGGACACAATAGGTCCAAGAGCTGTAACCTTCAGCTCTGATACAAATATGTAACATTCCCATTTTAAAGCTTTAGAAACAAGAGATTTTTTTTTCGAATGGTGTTCTCTGTTATAGATTATCATAATTTAGAACACACATTTCAAGTTTTTAAATAATGTTCTCTATTCTAAATGATCATGATTTAGAACAAACATTCCATGCCAATAAATCTCATAATAGGTAACCATATGCAGTTTGTAATGACTCAATGGACTACGATCTCTCATTTCATGACTCGAGTTTCATCGATCTCTCATTTCATGACTGGGTTTCTTACCAATCCTTCATGTTAATTGCATGTATTTTATAGTAAGTATACTTGGTTATTTTACCCTTTTTGGGGTATTGATGTGTTCCATTTAAGAGGCCTATGTAAATATTTGTTATGAATATTTATCTCAAATCCTACTTCCTAAAGAAGGTGATATAGGACAATGAACCCAACTTACAATAACTGGACAAAGATTTTCACATGCTTTACATGATCATATTCCTAGATGACATAATCGTCAATGGAATACGTCCTTCACCACCACTTCATCTGTTATCTAAAATGGTCTTCACTAACTCCTGTCAATCCTCTTCTCCAAGGTTTAACCATAAATCGATTAACAACATAGATTGGTATAGAGGGCCACTCATGGTGACTAAGGGTACATAGATATACTTAATCAACCTAGGTGTATTTCATGTGTCTAGTTACCTTTAGTCATCAGGAGTCCTTCCCTATATCAAATCATGTCCCTAAACTGACCTAGAGTGTAACCAAGTCAAGTACGAGTTTATGTAAACCTAGATGATCTGATTTGGAAGGGTGTTGGGACATGTCAATTTGCAAAACCGTGTCCTCATGAAGACTTGGTCTTGATGATGACACATTATTATAGTTGGAATGTACCAAAATGCCATGGAATCTCCTTGTTTAGAGGTACATATCTAGATAAGAGGTTAAATACTCTCTTATCTTCTTAATTTAAGATTTAGTTTCAGTAACCCTGTTGATTTTCTAATCTCTTTGATCATTATGGTTGCTAGTCATAAATGACTTATGGTTGTCATGTAGCTTAATCTACAACCAATCCTTCTACCTGAAGGATTTTATGTCATTCCTTGGTTTCTTAATTTAAGTTCAGGATTATAGTCCAAATCAGCTTAACACAATAAGATTTAACTTACTAAGCTTAACCAAGTTTATTCATGACTGAATTTAAATCCAGACTCCTTAATAATGGACTTCATTAAAATGAAGTCTATTTCTTATACATATGTATTCATTTATTTTCAATTACCTTACCTTAGTTAAGGTTTTCTAAGAAGAGGTATAATTTCCTCTTTCCAAATGTCCTTTGGGTATAATACCCAAAGAGTCACAACGAAATATTTATCCCGAAGACTAATTGTATTTCCTTTAACATATACTAGTTAGGGTCCATTGCCAGTTATTTTCTTATACAAGGATCCATATGTATTTTAATCTTCTATTAATGTCAATTAATAATCCATATTGACCTAGTTGAGTGTTCATCTATGTATGCCAACTTAGAAGTTGCATTTAAGAGGAGAATAGAGTATCAAATCCCTCTTTCCCTATTTCATTAGAGTACAACTGAAATGATTCAAAACAGATATGTTTACGAGAGAATAAGAATAAGTCTACAATCCCCTTTTTTTGTATGCCCAAAAGACCATGACACATCAAATATCAATAACACTCAATCCTTTCTCATTGATCAAACAAAATACATATTTTATAGGTCTAAACATTTTAGAAATTTTTCATGTCATTCTTCATTGATAAAATCAAGTAAAATTTACAAATTTTTCCCTTTTTCAATTACATCTCAAAAATAATAATAAATCCTCATTAAAAATGCAGCCTTTAAGTAAACACAGGAAGCATCATAAAGGAACTTGTCTTCTTTTATCACTTATGGAATCCATCTGCAAAATCGCTAGCACAGATCGGTTTGTTGAACTAATCATGATAATCACTAATCATTAAAGTGATGTGCTTTTGACTAACTATCTCATAAAAATAACTCTGCTCCTATGAAACATTAAGCAATACAAACATATACCTAGTAAAGAATTAAGTACCACTAAAAGAAGAACAGAGTGAGCAACCTTGTCACATTAAATAAGTATCAAGATTAAACAAAAATATTTGTTCAACAATTTCATAAGAAAAGCTACAACAAAAAAGTAATATTACATCCCAATTACTTATCTGTTTCATACTATAGTGTCTTTGAATCATTCAAATTTAAGCCAACTCTAGCCTAACCTTTTTGTTCAACATCAACAGATTTTACAAGGTTTAAATTCCATATACTTATCCTGAAGATAGTCACACATTGATTCATTACCTTCTTAACAATTAATTGAGAAGGAAAGAAAAAGGAAAGAAAGTGATTCATCCAACATATACTCTGTAATCCTCTTGACTAACCTAACAAAAACGGTCACTTCAAGCAAGGTGTAATAATAACAAGAAATAAACAGTCAGAGAGAGATAAAAAACAACTACCTTTTGAGAACAAGAGTAACAAAACAAAATCCACAACTCGGAAAAGAGAGAGAGATCGAGATGGAAGTCAATAATCAAGATGAGAGAGAGATTCTCATTATTTCTTCCCAATACTGAATTGAATTATATAAACGTAACTTGCAAATTAGTAAACAACAATGTACTTCCCTTAACACAAAATAGGGACGAGTTTGAGCTTCTAGCTTACTAGCTACCACTAAAGGATATATTCAAATAATTCATTCTATAACTATCCCGTATATCAAGCAATAAATTATCTTCTAAATTTATCCACGTCGATAGATTTGCACAATACAAAT
The DNA here is from genome assembly GCA_018340775.1 of Taxus wallichiana var. yunnanensis. Taxonomy (NCBI): domain Eukaryota; kingdom Viridiplantae; phylum Streptophyta; class Pinopsida; order Cupressales; family Taxaceae; genus Taxus; species Taxus wallichiana. Next base: position 590,563,832 of record CM031240.1, read on the forward strand.
TTTATGCATCCCAAATAGAAAGCAATTGAGAGATTACAAACAATTAAAAACATGTTTCCTATTCCACATGAAGGAAAGAATTCATTTTTAGATACAATGAAAAGAAGTCCAACTAGATTCAAATACAATTGGGAATAGTGAAAGGATTGTAATCCCCTAGTATATAAGTTCATCATCGAGCCTAAAAGGAGAAGGAGAAACTTTACGTTCCAACTGAATTTTGACTAAGATGAAAGCAATAAAAGGAAATGAAACCCAAAATTGGTTCCCAAAATAAAACAAAATGGGGAAGAGGAAGACCGAACATTCCAACTCTTTCCCCTCAGATAACCAAAACCAAACTAATCCCAAGATTCACTAAAATATTCAAATTTTGCAACAACATCTACATAAGTAAATCGAAAGGTTTTCCATAAAACATTTAATACATGTAGGTGAGAGAAAAAACAATATCCTCACCTAGTCCCTTGAAAGGAGTTAAAAAAAATGAAATCCCTTCTAACAATCCCACAATAATTCACATGTTTAAACGCATTAATTTCAAAGGGAGAAAACTTTTCATCATTGTCCTTTTAACAAGTTTAAATTCACAATACATCAAATCCAAATAGCTGTTCCAACTTATCTCAAATAGAAACAACTAGATTCAAGGTGATTCATTTTTCAGAGAAGATGAAGCACTTCATACTTCCCATAATTAAAATAAAAACAAACCCAATTAAAATCTTTACCACATAATGCTTTCCCTTAATCCCTTGTGCACAAAAACTAGAAGCCCACACGACTTAAGCATCATTCCAGTTTCAAATATGATAAACATGATTTACTCAAACATGCATTCAGAAAATACCCATATTGCATCCTTTCAAAACAAAAACTCAAACAGAAGATCACAACCAAAATACACCAAAACATTTCCACAAAGCCATTCATTTCAAAGAGTAGAGTTGTTCTTATGAAGATGCTTAATAAAAATAAAAATTGTTTAATAAGAAGAGCCTATCATGCCTGATGAAATTTTTTGTTGATTTGTAGAAGATCTCCATCTGAGATTCTCAAGAATATATTCTTTTCAAACAACATCAACAACTAAATCTCCCAATTACCTCCATGTTTCCACAGGTTTAGAACAGTTCGGTGATGCTTAAGATCACAATGGATTGAAAAATAGACTTGCTGGTTCGAAGAACCAAAACCACATGCAGAGAAAAAACCAGAAGGACCAGAATGACCAAAAACTTTCCCAATTCCATCTGCCCAACTCCTAGGTGGTTTCCTCCACTAAGCCTAAGGCTATTGAATGCATTGAATGAAAATTCCCTGTCTTTCCTTACGCCACTGCCTCTTCAAATTTGGTGATTTTTAAATTTAGCAGAGATTCTAGCTAGGCATCCCACCTACTTTCCTTGCCTCCACCAAACTTGGAAAATTAGGATGTAAGGAATGAGATTTAATTCTCATTAATACCTTAAAAACCACTACCACCAACCTTCTATTTTCCACGTAACCCATAGGTCCCCTTTCATCTTAGTAATAGTTTAGGTCACCTTAGCATTAGTTAGGTTTCCATCTTAGTTCTCAGGTCTTTAAAATATATCTTATGTTAGTTCAAACCCCATAACTATATCACATACCATATTAGGTTAGGTCATAACCCATTAGGTTAGAATCCATATAGGGTAGGGCACTGCAACATAGTTTTAGGCGTAAACCGTAATAGTTTAGTAATAGGTCCTAGATAAGTATTATTACCTTAGGTCAAAAATCCAATAGGGAAACATTATAGTTTAGGTCAGATCCGAATAACACCAACCATTCTGACCAAAGTTAAGGCATTTGCCTTTTAAGACCAATAACAGGTCTTGAATCTCCTCATGATGTTCGGCGTTCCAAAACATTAGTTTGCAACATGATGCTAGTAAGGATACTTGAAGCCATGTCCTTAAAATTTATATCAAAACATAGTTCGGTTCCATAATATGTTTCATTCAGCATGTCTATTAACAAGATGAAAATAAAGAGAACTGAAGCATACCTTGGATCAATGGAATTGATTCAAGGTGTGCTATTAACATATGGAAGATGTGAAAACAATGATATAAATTTACAAATTATATTTCATAGAGTAGAATATCTTCACTTCCAAGTAAACAGAGTTACAACAAGCATGAATTCTGGACAGTAATAACTTATCCATTGTAAACATGATTTTCAACGTCAAAATAATACACATTCCTAAGATAAATCACATGTCAACATTTACAATGTCAAAAATGGAAGTCATCATAGTATCAGTCATGATCAAGACTTTACAACTTCAAAAAGAGGTCCCAGCAACGGAACCAAAATGTAGTCATTTTTACACCCACAAAAGAACAAAGGAATCCCATGTACACCGGCCTATCACCCAACAAGTTCTGGGTTCTCACTCAAGGCATGCGTGGGTGCTGAGTCTCTCTTTTATGTGAGTTGAGTGGGAAAACATCATCTATGATCCAAAATTTAAAGGAAGTGAGTGGGAATGAAACATGCGAACATCATAGAGCTCAGAACAACTCTAGATCATTATAGTCATTACAGACAGAGATACTTCAACATATTTTAAATAACTAAATCAAAATAGGAGGAAAATACATAAGAGTTCATATTCATCTTATAAACATATATGAAAATGAACTATGAAGAATCATGTATGAATTTGAACTAAGAAGAATCATATTCAATTAACTTGGTAACCTCATTACATTCATTAGACTTACTACAAATCACCACATTATGGTAGACTAAATTCATGCATCATAATTGGATCCATATCATTTAGCTCTCAAAAATAAATTTAAACCTAAATCCCTTGATACATCCTTCTCCTATATTTCATCTACCTAACCCAATATGACTCCTTGTGGCATTTCTATAGAGCTCCGCTCTCTATTTCTCTCTCTCTCTGCGATGCCCCTCTTTTCTTCTATGGGTTCTTGTATATATAGGCATCCCAAAGTGCCAAATCATCCTTTTGCATCCTTAGATCTGATGCCAAGTGTCTGAATGTGGTCCTCCATGGGAGCATGCTCTTCCAAGCCTGAGGTCTCCACTTTTTTCCATGACGTCTTCTAAAAACTTCTAACGCAGGGCATATTCCTTCCTAGGCAAACCTGTCACCGGGCTGGCACCTTATCCACTTCGCATGCACAGTCAGGCCATGCTTTTCTCATGTCCTTGCCCGATACACCAAATATGGCTAAGTCTCTATACCTTGTCTCTCGACACAGACCCTTCTAAAACCCTCATAGAACCTTTCCTTGCACGCCTTCTCCTTGCGTGCCCATCCTTCAACCTAGGCCTTGCACGCCCATGCACCTTTGTGTACTTAGCCAATATTTTATTGGCCCATCAGAGACTTGGGCACCCTAAACCTATTTCTTGGCACTTGGGTTTGCATAAATTTTTAGAAAACATCCTCTGAGGTGTCACAAGGTGTTTTCCTTTATTCACCTTTAGTATCTTCAAGGTTGTACCAATATTTTCAAGGTTGATGTAAACCTACAATGAAATACACACTTACAAAACCCTCAAATAGACATTAAATCCCAAAAAAGAAAGATGCAGAATGAGGGGTTGGCTTGTCCTCAGCTATCACAATGGTGAACTTATGACTGAGTGCTACACTACATCTTAGACCCAATGTAGTTCTGTGTGTGTGTGTGTGTGTGGAATTGTGCCCTAGGTTACTCTTGTGCATGTTGCACTTGGATAATGAGAAAGTAGCTAGATGTAGAATGTAATAAATGTGTGCATGGAATAGAATAAACTTCCCTCCTATGAAGTGTGATTCAAAAAACCATCCCTTGTGTCCCTTGTGATGGAGCTAGATGGATGCAATGGAGATATTAGATGCCTTGATGGATGTAACCTTAGGTGGTGATAACTAATGCTTAGTGCTTGGTCCTTTATTATGATCATATAGCTTTACATTTATATGATTCCTTCACTTGAATTTTTGACTAACCTCGAAAAGGCTGACTACCAAAAATATAATATGCTCAAACTACTAGAAAGGACCCAAAAATGAGAGTAAACTAAAAATGGGACATGGGAACCAAGAAGGGATGAGGGTGCCTAACATTGGCATCCTAGCTAGGTCTTGGTATCTAGGATGACTAATAACTAAGAGTAAAAAGGCAGATTGAGCAAGTAAGGGTACAAGACTGAAAGTAGTAACAAAAAGTAAAGAAAGGTGGCCAAAGACATGGGTTAATTAGTAATTTTCTTACTTAGGAATCATATGAATAATAGTATGCAATCAAGACTAGATAATTACCCAAAGTGCATGATTTTATGTCTATATTTTCCCCCATTTTATGTTGGTGAGTGAAATGATTAGCAACACAAAGTAGATAGATATGCATACCTGATAACCATGTAGATCGATGATGAAAAGCATGCCAAGGGACTAAAAAAAATCGTGGAATGATAAAAATGTGAATCGTGGATGCTAAGGAGGAGAAAATGCAAAAAGTGATGAAAATGAACCTAAGGCGAAAAACACATTTGTATATGTCATGATGTACATGTTGTTGATGTGGATGTTGTTGTTGATGTTGATGATGTTGACTACTACTTCCCATACAGAAGGACCTACAAAAGAGAATAATAGACAAGTAGTCAAATACACACCTATATGTGTAAAATGTATGTAAAGTATGAAAATGAAAAAAGGAACATGTGCACCTGATCCGTGATGAGAAAAGAGTGTAGAAAGGATCCTGGCTAGCCTCACTTAAGGGCGGTGTTTTAGGGTGATCTCATAGCACGAAAAAATAAGTGTAGGGAGAAAGGTATAGTGTTATTCTCCAACCTTTGACTTCTTCCCAAAATATGGAACACCACTTTGCAAATGGTGTCAAGTGCCAATGAATGTATGCATTGTAAAAATCATTGTGTGGAGTTTTTTAGACTTTTCTAAACTACCAATCACTATGTAACTACCCCTAGTTACAAGAATCTAGGAAAGGTATCATTGTGCTAAAGACCCAAGTCTGATTCTCGAGCCATGTCCAAAAATGACAACTATGTTGTACTTGGCATTGTCTTTGTGATGTGTAATTTTTGTATAACAATGTATGGGGTGAATGATTCACCCAAATGATTCCCCCCTAGTTTGGGGTGAATGTGATTACCATGAAGGAGTATGCGGCCCAAAAGAGGACTGACCACTATGATGAAACTATGCCTTGTAGGGGAAAGGGAATGTGCTCGGTAGAAACCAAGGCACACACAAAAAAATTGACTTGGAAATAAGTGTTAGTACAAGAAAAGACAAACATGCATGTATAATATGAAATGTAATCTAAACAAACAATGTGTAAGCTAAGACACAAATAAAAGACAATGTAGACCAAAAAAGTGGGTTGCAAACATGGGACATCAATCATGACATTGTAAGAAAATCAAGGCTATTATGGCCGTAAGAAATCGAGAACAAACAAGACAGAGAAAAGTATGTAAATAATGAAAATAAAATGCAAACAATGTAGCTAAAAACCATGGAAGCAAATAGACATGCATAGTAATTGTTGCACATGAAGCACCAGATTAGGTTGTTAGAAATTTAAAAAGTATTTCAAGGCATGTAGAACATGATAAAGTAATGTTCTATGAAACAAAATGAAACAATAACATCTATAGTGTATGAAAGTGGATGCCCCCATGAGCCACTATAGGACTGGTAATAGGTAATCTTGTGCTAAACATGATGTTTGTATAGATCTATAAAATATGTGATCACAACTAGAAAGAAGTGAACACACATGTGTGTATGATAAAGATAATGACATACAAGATATATATCTAGCATGTGTAATAATATGAACATGTAAAAGCATGAGTAAACAAGAGTAAATGCAACCAAGATATGTAGTATGTTGTGGATGATATGGAATGGAATACAAAGTGAATGATAGGAGAAACATTCCCCCTAAGTGGATGTGAATGGAATTATATGCACTAAGGTTCATTTATTTATGCCTCCTTAGTAGTCAATAATGAACCGTAAACAAGAGTGCATCAATGGGAAATGGTCTGAATGATGTGTTAGAAAGAATTTATGAGTTGATCATGGAGGGTTGTTTATAGAATGATGATGTGGAGATGATAGGGATGATTGATTGATAATAAGTGATGATTTAGCCTAGATCGTATATCATGAAAAGAGGCTAAAAAGAGTGATTATTTAACCTAAGAATATATCACTAGGTGAGTGAATAGGAAGAAAAGATAAGTGATGATTTTTCCTAAAGAGTATATCACTAGATGAGTGAATAAATTACTATTTAGGCATGTGGCATGATAAAAATATTGAATGATTTAACGTGTGAGTGTGATGAGGTCCATTCTATATGTAGACCCTCAAAGCGATCAGTACGAACTGCGAAAAGAGTGTGTCACATTGGTTGTGTGAGAGATATGTCTATTGTGTTGTGTTGTTTGTGTATGAAAGAAAGATCTTTGTGAATGTGTTGCTTGTGTAGGATATTGATTGAGAAGTTTTCTATTGGGTTGTGTATTGTAAAAATGTTGAGTGTGTAATAGGTTGTGATGATTGTGAACACATTGAGTTTGTAATGTTGTGTGTTGAGGGAGATGTATTGTGGACCTATCAAGCATGTAGTAGGTTGTGCCACATGTGAAAGTATCCAATATGTAGTGTGTTTTGGATATGTAGAGAGAACAATATGTGTGTTGATTAAACGCGAGAGAGATGTGTCATATGAGGCACATTGTATGATTTTAGGAGATATAGGTATGGAAAGCACTAAGTGTGAAGCATGTCGTAAATATGTCAAGTGGATTGTATGCTATGTTGAAGATGTGAGGAGAGTAGGTTTTGTTTGTTGTTGTGTTGTGGTTGTAGTGATGAATAAGTGTGAGAAATATGTATTGTTTGTGTGTTGAGTGTGTAGTATGTAATGTTGAATGTGTGGTAGAAGGTGTCATATGTGTGTGTTGATTTTGATGAATATGTGTGAGAAATAAGATGATGTGTAATGTAGTGTGTAGTATGTTGTGTAGTGTGTTGTGTGTGAGGTTCATGTGTATAGGATGCCCTCAACAGTCAAGTGTGAACCATAGCACAAGAGTGTGTCATTAGGTAGTGATGATACGTGAATGTGAAATTCTAATATGTGAAATGATGTGAATATAAAGATGCTTGCTGATGCTAAAGGGGGATAGAAAGAAGCACAATTCCATCCAAGTAAAGTTGATGAATGAGATATCTGATAAAAGTAAAGGATGAAGGTCCTCTACCCGATGCTTGTAGTGATGAAGGCATGTGACCATGCTCTAAGAGTGGTGGTATATGAGATAGAAACTACACAAGTGAATGAAGTCTATATGCATGCAACTGATGAGTATATGGTGGGCACCTTTATGTAACAAAATGTGTAGGTGATGGAGACCTATGTGAAGCAGAGAATTGAGGTGATGGATGATTATGTGGAGGAGAGCACACAGGTGATGGATGCCTATGTGGAGGAGAATGCGAAGGTGAAGGAAACCTACTTGGAGTAAAAAGGTGGAGAATTACATCTAGATGTAGGAGATATCATAAGCGATGGAACTAGACTGATGCATTGGACTAGAAGAGCGATGAAATTGTGCATGGCATGTGTAAATAGGAAAACTAGGAGCATATTGTGGTTTAGGTTTTATATGCCGCGGGCACTAGATGGACTAGGTGATGAAATATCACCCTCTAGAATAGGTTGTGACCATGGAGTAGATGAATTCACCACATTGATAGAGATAACTTGATTGTTGTGAATGAACTTTAGATGCAAGTGATTCATGGAGATAATAGACTGAGACCTTTGAATCCAATTGAGATCTAAGAGTATGTCACACCCTTCGATAGTTTGAACTATAAGGAAGGGTAAAAGCATGGTGAGAGGACTGAAAGTAACTTGAAGCTAGACTACCCCGTATGAGTTATCCATTGGATATGAAACTTTTGAGAGTGGATAGCCAATAGTAACAAGAAGTGAAATGGAAAACACGCTAATAGGACATGATGGATAAAATTTGGTGTTATTAATAGGGATGGATCTAATAGAAGCAATAATGTGCAGTGATTAGAAAATAATGTATAATGATAATCATGATAATAGAAAACTATGATTGGTGGAGAAATGTCAACATAAGAAATCAGGAAATCAAGAGCCCTTGATGTAGGAGGAGGAATTACACGATATGTGTGACTAGGTGAGGAATCAACTACTTTCTTGTCGTGTATCTAAAGTGGATTATTGAATATCTTGAGCTTATGATTTTCATTAACTGGTGTAGAGGTCGTAGGCTCTAGAAGATCAAGTTTGTTGTCATCGATAAGATCTTGGATGATATTGCAAAGTTTGAAACACCTATTTGTAGAATGTCTGACACATTGATGATAGTCGCATAAAAGTTCTCATTGTAATTTCAACATTTTGGATGAGATGGATCTAATTCAAGCGGAGGAGGAAGTGTAATAATATTTCTCTCAAGAAGTTGTTGTAATATAAGTTGTGGAGAAATAGTCAACTTTGTAAATGTATGCTTAGGTGGTTGCCATTGAAGTTCTTTGGTGTTGGAGACAACATTGAAAATGACCTTAACATCAGTAGGTTTCATGGTTGGTTTAAAAGTTGACTTACTTTGAAAACATGTAGAGGAGGAAGCTTGCTCTTGATATTTAAGTTTTCCTATAGATAAGAGTTTAGTTTCGCATAGCTTGAGAGTGTGACATAATTGATCAAATGACAAAGATGTCTGGAAGAGAAAATATCCCGAGAGGCACCAATAAACTCTTAATAAATATATTTTAGAGCTTAGATTCCAAAAGAATATTAGAAATCTTAGCAAGGTTATTTTTGTATCATAAGACATAGTCCACTAGCTGTTCATTATATCCTTGTTTAAGTTGTGCGTGTTGGGCATATGAGATCTTAGAGACAATATTTATAGAGAAACGAGTAAGAAAAAAATTAGTTAGATGCATGAAATATGTTACCGAGTGGACAAGTAGGTCATAGAACCAACACATTGCATAATATTGTAAACTATGGGGAAAGAGATTTGCTAATATGGTATGATCATCCACATAGTCGAGACATGCCACATGAAAGAATCGAAGATTCTCTTGTGGGTCACCATGGCCTTTAAAGATGGGTAATATGGGGAGATGAAGTTTGGTGGTAATAGATAGGAAAAAATGGTGGGTGCAAAAGGAGTGTGAAGAAGTGAAGTGGAATCAAGAGATGGAGACACACGAGAGGTAACAAGTTGGAGCTAGAGAATTTGCATTTGCAGATCTTGATATAAAGAAATTAAATTAGGAGTATTTGAAGAAGATCCATGTTGTGCATTGAGAGTGTTAGGTTAAATTATGGGAGTATTAGTGGTAGGGACAAAAGTTGGAATATGAAGGGGTTGAGTGGAAGATATGGAGCCAAAAAGTTAGCCACAAGAGGTGCCAAAGCATCATGAGTGTTTTTAAAAATAATCAAAGCATGTATAATGTGCAAAAGTTAAGTGGGATTATTACGAAATTTTTTTCTAAAGGTGGTGAGTTATTCTAATTGCTATTGATTGATATTGGTATCCTCATCGTATGATTTTTCACTATCAGATGATTGTATAAGGGGAAAATTTTGAGATTTAGGATTTTAAGTTGTATCCATTGATATAGAGATGTCTTTCATTGATTTGGAAATCTTAAGGGAAAATGGAGGAATCTCAAGATATTTAAAAGACCCAAAATGACCACTATGGGTGATATACATAAGAAGGAAAACCCTAGAGAGAAAGGTTGATTCAAATATCAGGTTCACCAAAATGATTAAGATAAAATGTAAACAAAATCCTAATTTGAATGCTATAGTGCAGTAAATGAATAATAATGAAGTACATAAATGATACATAAACAACTAAGTAATAAATAATGAAACCCTAATTGCAAAGAGAGAGTAGAAAGTGTTAGTGAAAATTCACAACACCCCCAAATGAGTTATGGATCTACTTTTCTAAGGAAAAGTCATTTGGTGTGATTGCACAACATTGAGCTTTCCCAAAGTGTGGGACCTTTACAAATGGGGAAAGCTCTCTAGAGAAGGCTGGTTCCTCTTCCTAAACTACCTGCCACAAGCTATTCCAGTGTAGGCAAGCTAATCTAACCTAATCTAACTTCCAAGGAGACAAGGAGAGGAAGAAAACAAGGAAAAACAGAGCCTACACTAAAATAGTGATACACTAGAGAAGGAAAGTGTTGATTATCTATCAAAACTACCATGGAACAAGAAGAGGTGAGCAATGGAAAGGATGGATAAGTGCATCACAGACCAAGGATGGATTTCACACGAAAATGTTCCAAAACTCCATGAACACAACTCCAAAACCTACAATGAACATCCAAACATGCACAAATACCCTGTAATGAAGAGAGGTAAGGAAAACAACAAATAAAACAAGCCAAGGATGGACAAATGCATCACAAAAACACATTTTTTTATTGCTCGAATTTACATAGTGCATCATTTCACGGGTAAGAGGAAAAAATGCCATTACAGAGTAGGGGAGGAGGTTCAAACTCCATTTTTGACCCTAGGGAAGAAAAGAAGGGAGAGGTAGAGAAGAAGGATGAACAACCTTTTTCAAAATGAGCCAAAACTGGCTTTTATCACTCAAACAGAATGAAGGAAATGAGAAAACATGGGAAAATTGATTTTAAAACTCCAACCACCAACAAGATCCATTTAATTAGCCTGAAAAATGATGGGTTTCCATGAAAAATCCCATACTTCATCGTACATTTCTTCGCAGAGCAAGAAAGAGGCCCATACTTCATTAATTTTGGTGGTTGGGGTCATTTTCTGCAATTTTTCCATGCCAGAGACATTTTCCCATTTTTATCTTGTAAAAATCCATCAAAAATTAAAATTTAAGTGTCCATCGTGTAGAGAATTTCAACACTTTCCATTGATACCAAAATTGTGAAAATTCGAGCTCTAGATCAAAAGATATGGCCTTCTGAAGATTTAGGGCAAACAGGGGAAAAATTAGGGCAAAAATTGGGTCGGCCAAAACTTGAACTTTTTCGATTTTTGCAAAATTGGGAAATTTTTCCAAAATTATTTACAGCCCCGCCACTCCGATGACATGTGGCACTTTCTAATTGGTTCATGGGGATGCAGTTCTATTTTTTCCTTTGCGCTTTTCACCACTTTGGTGACAATTCCAAAATCCTCCCGACACCTCGATCCCCACCGATGAATGGAAACATGGCACCTTTTGATTGGTTGGTGGGGATGCACTTCCATTTGCCTTTGACACATTTTGACCAAATGCCAAAAACTAGAAATCCCTCCAACGCCCGCCACTCCGCCTTGACACGTGGCATCATTTCATTGGCTGCGGGCCTTAAGCAATTTCATTTCCTTTGCGGGCTCACGGGAGTACAAATGAATTTTGCACTTTTAGCCCAAAAAGCACTAAGTTCTCAATTTATTCCTCCACTCCACCAGCTTGAGCCTCTTTGGCACAAAACTCTCCCAAGCTCCACGGGCCCGCCTTAGGAAAATTTCCCCTCCAAACTCCGCCGAGCCATAACTCAAAAAATACAAGGAGTTAGGAGGACTTATTTACCTTTCTGGAAAGGGGAAGAAAAATCCTATCTGATGAATCCATTTCTAGATTCTTTTGAGTGATTTCAATGTGTGAAAATTGAATTTGAAGCACAAGGAGGGAAAGAATGAAGGCACGTTAGCGAAAATAAGCGAGGGGCTCATTTTGGATAACAGAAAGCCTTTGTTGATTTGCGGTAAAATTCTAGAATAGATCAAGCTATGGCTAGATAAAAAAATAGAAGAAGAACCATATAGAATCCCTAAAAATGTCTATTTGGAGGAGCATGCTAGATTGGGGCACCTAAAGGGGACAAGGGCACTGTGGGCACCCTAGACTTGTTTCTAGGTACCTATGTATGTGGAAATGGTGAAAACCTCCTCTAAGGTGTCATAAGATGTTTTCCTTTAGTCACATTTTGTCACTCTGAGCTCGCACCAAGATCATTGAGGTCACTATAAACCTGCAATGAAATATGAACATACAAAACCCTCAAATAAACATCAAATCCCAAAAAATAAAAATGCAAAATGAGGGGTCGTAATATCCTCAAATATCACAATGGTGAAATTAAAACCGTGCACTACACTATATCTCAAACCCAATGTAGTTTTGTGTGTGTGTTTGAGGAATTGTGCCCTAGGTGCTCTTGTGCATTTCACACTTGGATAAAGAGCAAGTAGCTAGATGTAGAATGTAATAAATGTGTGCATGGAATATAATGAAATTCCTTCCTATGAAGTGTGATGTAGAAAACCAACCCTTATGTCCCTTGTGATGGAGCTAGATGGATGTAATGGAGCTCTTAGATGCTTTGATGGATGCTACCGTAAGTGGTGATATCTAATGCTTAGTTCTTGGTCCTTTATTATGATCACATAGCTTTATATCTACATGATTCCTTCGCTTGAATTTCATAATTAACCCCGAAAAGGCCGAATGCTAAAAACATAAGATGCTCAAATGGATAGAGAGGACCCAAAAAGTGAGAGTAAAGTAAAAAGGGGACAAGGGCACTTGACAATGACATCTTGGCTGGGTGCTAGTGTCCATGATGACAAATATTGAAGAATAAAAAGGGAGACTGAGTAAGTAAGGGTGTAAGATTGAAAGTAGTAACATAAAGCAAAGAAAGGTGGCCAAAGACATGGGTTAATTAGTAATTTTCTTACTTAGGAATCATATGAATAGTAGTATATGATCAGGACTAGATAATTACCCAAAGTGCATGATTTTGTGTCTACATTAATCGATGGTTGGCTAGTGAGTAACATTTTGATTGATACATGCCTTTGAAGTAAACATCCCGACTTTGGATGCATGGAAGCAAATGAGAAGACCACCGTTGCAGCCATATTCATATGTGTTGTATATGGTGAACAAGATGAGGGCTATGCCTATTAGGGTTTTGAATAATGCTTCAATTACCATTCAAGGAGCCAAGTTCACTAGAGACTTTGAAGTATTGGAATTGGCTGAGGTAGACAACTTTAACACTAATTAGACGTCCTTGGTGTTATGTGAACGATTATAACCTTTTCTTGAACAAGAGATATATTGGTTTCAATAATAAGGAAAAGTGCGTGGTCATACTCCTAGATGATGTGAAGGATGAACCTTATTTTTAGAAAGTAATCAAGAAGAGTTGGATATGATTTACGCACATAAAATGCATGATCTTGTGGATGTAGAACCCTCTAAGGAAGGCATGCTTTCTACCGGGAAGACACGTAGTCAGTCAACGACACCTCAAATGTTTGTTGTGATAATTGGGCCCATGGAACATATGAAATGGTCGGCATGAGATGAAGGGGAGAGTAACTAGAATGATCAGGTTGTGCATGGTCAGGCACTTGGGAAAACCTCGATTATCTAGATATAATGGTGAAGAAAATCTTGAATATTTCTTGCATGCTATATAGGAACAGTGGAAAAACAAAGGTGATAGGAGGAATATGCTGGTTTATACATTACACGAGAATAGTAGTGCAGTGGTGGGAAACATACATAGATAACCTATTGGGTTTGCGAGAAGTGTGAATCACCTTTTCAACAAGGTTCACTCGGAACAATGTACCTAAACTTATACATGAGTATGATGGGAAGAATCCTTCTTTAGTACACGTTCATAACTGTGAGAGACAATGGGAAAAAGGTTAGGAAGATTTTACACCATATTTATGGGTATATAAGTTTTATTCCACTTTGTGTGGTTGCGCACGGGCGTGGTATGTGCATGTTGAGATCAAGCAGAAATTGTAAGTTGACGAGATATGAATGAAGGTATGGTTAAAAATTTTGATTACTTTTCTAATAAACCTCTAGTCCATGAATCTTTGTAGATAATGAAGCACATCACATTGAGAGATAGCAAAAAATTAGAAGATCTCATGCTTTAGATACTTAGAGAGAACTTGATCCTAAGATGTGTGTAGATACGGCTGGAGGCAGACAAAATGTAATTGATCCATTCCTAGAAAGAAAAAGAGAAATGGAAGTTAGTCTACCTAATTAGTGATGAAGAGGTGGAGAGGTTGGATGTCATCCATATAGAATGTTCACATGAAGTAATGCACACTACAGATGAAAATGCCTATGTTTACCATGCTCTAATGAAAATAAAGAAGGTTAATATCGACAGTGAGGATGCACCTAAGGAGGAAATTAATGGCAATTACTGGTCAGAATAGGAGGTAACAAATATTATTGAGCTTTTGAGAAAATTCCAAGACATATTCCCAAGAGGTTACCATGAGTTGAAAGGAGTACACCCTCATTGGGATAGATGTAGATTAAGCTGAAGGAAGGTGCATGTCTAGTTTGGAATAGACATTATATGATAAATCTAAACCCATGTGTGAAGATGAAAGAAGAGATAGCTAAGATGCTAACATCTAGAATCATTAAACCAATTCAAGAGTTTGAGTGGGTAAGCCCTATGGTTATTAACATCAATAAGGATGGGTGGATCTATATTTGTGTATATTATAGAGAACTTAATGCCTCATGTGTTATATATCCTTTTCCTACACAATTTACAGAAGAAATCCTTGAGGATATCGCAGGGTGTGAGATTTACTCCTTTATTGATGGGTTCTTAGGCTATCATCAGGTGTGCATTGTGTGCAAGGATCAAGAAAATATTACCTTTGCCACTAAATGGGGAAGTTTTGTATACAATTTCATGCCTTTTGGATTGAAGAATGTGCTAATAATATTTTCACGCATAGTTGTACATGATTTTCATGAATTTATTCACAAGTTCTTACAGGTTTATCTTGATGATTGGACTGTCTATGGGTTGGTTAAGGATCAATGTGATAATTTAAGGCTCATGTTTGAGAGATGCAGGTAGTTGAGCATCTCCCTTAACATTAAGAAGTGCATATTTTCTACACACTTTGTAGTTTTTCTTGGGCACATCATTTGTAAGGATGGATTATTGGTAGACCTAGCCAAGATAGTTGTGATTTTGGGATTAAAAGAACCTACCAACCAGAGTGAAGTGCACATATTTTTGGGGCATATTGGTTATTATAGAAAATTTATCAAAGGATATGCAAATATTGTTGCGCCCCTGGAGGAATTTCTCAAGGCCAAAGGAAAATTTTATTGGGGTAATGCACAACAACATGTGTTTGAGACCTCAAAAGAAAGATTGACTAATGCTCATATCTTGCACTTTCCTTCTTGGAACAAACCATTTCATGTACATATTGATGCCTCTAGTATGGAAATTGACCCAATTTTGGCATAACCTGGAGAGGGTAATATGGATCATCTCATATGCTTTGTGAGTAGGAATTTGACACCAATAGAGCATAATTATACTACCACCAAGTGTGAGGCATTATCTATGATTTATGTTCTTCATAAGTTTCAAAAGTACTTTTGGCCACCCCATTAATCTCTTACACATATCATATGACATTGAAGTACTTGGTCAACAAGCCTATTTTGCAAGGGCACATTTGCAGTGGATACTTCTCTTTCATGAGTTTGATTTCACAGTTGTAAAACAAGGCAAGAGAAATTTAGGGTCTAATCATTTATCAAGGAAAAATTATGGATAAGATGTGCGAGTATCGAAGACACTATGCCTGATGCACAACTATTCTAATTGAATTATGCACATGCCAATCTGGAAGACATTTTAGTATTTCTGCATATTGGACTTACTCTAGAAGGGATGAACACATTGGAAAAGAAGCAACTTGATATTCGAGCTACACCTTATCAACTCATTAGAGGATAATTATACAAGATGGGCCACAACAAAGTCTTACATATGTGTGTTTTAGAACACGAGCATGAAGCTATTATAGAGGAAGCTCATGGCGGTGTTGCGGGAGGACATTATGCATCTGATGCAAGTGTGTGCAAGATCCTTTTAGTTGGTTTATGGTGTGAGACCTTGTAAAAGGATGCCAAGCATTTTGTGAAGGCATGTGATCATTTCCAGCAATTTGGAAATCCTAGGAGTATAGATGAGATGATGTTACAAACCATAGCAAGCATGAAACCTTTTGAAAATTGGGATGTTGAAGTTTTAGGACCTATTGTACCACCCACATGTAGGACTAGAGCACGCTACATAATTACATGCACATATTATCTAAAAAAGTGGGGAGAGGATATGCATTCAAAGGATTATACTTTGCATCCATGACATCAAGTTTCTTTTGGGAAAACACCATTAGTAGGTACGGTTATCCATTAAGTTTAACTAGTGATAGAATAACTCATTTTTGAGTGAGACAATTATAATTTTGTTGGCTGAGTATATGGCGGCACACCATAACAATGCCCCTTATCACTCCTAAGATAATGGTATTGCAGAAGCTTTCAACAATATCTTGGGAAAAACATTGAAAAATATTTGTGATGTTGGATGAAAGGATTGTGATTATAAAATATTAGCTATATTTTGGGCTTATAGAACTACATATGAAAGGTTGAACAAGGCCACACCCTTTCATTTTGTGTTTGGAACAGAGGCGATACTACTTGTGGAGTTTTTGTTTCCATCCTGCGTATTACATGTGCAAGATGTTTGTCGATGAAAAGGCTGTGGAAGAGCACATTGAGAAACTAATACAACTAGATGATCAACACACCATTACACCTTAGAGCCAAAAGACTGAGAAGGCACAATAAAAGGCTTGGTATGATAGGCACATTAAGAGAAATTCATTTGATCTTTGGGAAGATGGTACATCTATATGAATCCAAGTTCACGTGCCACCTAGGAAAGATAAAGGTGCATTAGTTGGGACCTTTTGTAGTAACCAAGATACTTGAATCAGATACATGTCAATTACAGGCGCTAGATGAAACCATGTTGCCTAGTTACTTGAATGGGAGTAGGATGAAGCCCTACTATAAATAAAATTCTTGGCATATGTAATAAGGATGTATTACCACTTAGATTATATTTCCTTCCATGTTTTTTTTTTTATTTACTTGGTTTTGTTGTAATAAGCATGCTTGTGAGCAGGAAGATGATTACTATATGTGGAGATGATGCATAGAGGACCGTGTATAATTTTAGTGTGGGGTGGAAGGAAGGTGTCATTTGGAAAAGAAAAATTACATGATGAGAGGTACCTTGGAGAAGATAGGGAGGTGTGTGTGTCATTGATAAAAGATAGGTGTTTGGTGTATAAGAAGGGAGAACACACGAAGGAAAAAGAAGGTGTTGCAGGTGTCTAAGTAGGATGGTGGATAATGCAATTTTATTAAAAGGAATCCCATGCAAATAAGAGGCTATGCAATATAACATGAGGGAGGCAATAATATTATATACGACTTGGGATATGACATAGGAAGATGGCATGCGACACAGAAAGTGTGCGCATGGATGTCTCGTAGTCTTGGGATGTAGTAAGTGTGCTAGAGGTTATGATTGCTGCACACAAAAATATAGGCATGGAAGAAATTAAAATGTTATTTAGAAGGAAAAAGGAGTTTTAAAATGGAAAATGTACTTTTAAACTTAAAAGAGAGAAAATCGGTTTAAACGCAAAAAAACAAGTTGGTGGAGTTTTAAAGTAAGAAAAAGCTATAAAAAGGGTCAAATAATGTTATTCACTATCTTTCATTTCTAAAATTAGATGGGCCATGTAACTAAGTGACAAAGAGAGACAAGGTGAATTGACTAGAAATAAAACCGAGAGCAGCAGCCAAGGGTATTAGCTTGGAGCTCCTTTGTAAGAAAAGTGGAAGGTTGAGTGTGAAGTTTGAGTAGGAAGTAAGGGAAAATATAGTTAGGGTTTGTTGAGGTTAGAGAGTGAATAACTAGGGTTGTCGAGGCTCAATA
This sequence comes from Taxus wallichiana var. yunnanensis, assembly GCA_018340775.1. Lineage (NCBI taxonomy): Eukaryota > Viridiplantae > Streptophyta > Pinopsida > Cupressales > Taxaceae > Taxus > Taxus wallichiana. The sequence continues at coordinate 590,581,806 of CM031240.1, forward strand.
ATTGCAAAGGAAAGGCTAACGATTTTTGTACAAAAGGGTTTGAAGAATAAAATTACCTAGGGCATGAGTTTTTAGTGAGGAAGTAAGAAATATTGAACCTAAAAAAGGAACTTCAGAATCACCAAGACGTAAGGGCAAGGGAAAGGGAAAGGCTAAAGCTAAGAGGGTTAAAGTTAGAGACACACCAGAAGAGTTATATCCATAAATGTAGTATCCTCCTAGAGTGATTATTACACAAACATGGAAATCACAGCTCGTAAAGTGTTAAATTAGCGATTTTAATCATAATGCACTAGGAAATGAGGCAACTTTAAATGTGGATATGTTACAAGATTTGGTAGATAGGAACATAAAGGAACATGTACTAGTAGATGATTCAATGAGAAAAACCCTTGAGAAGGTAGGGGTCCTCTAAATTTTTGAATTACCTTTCTTTTCCAAGCCTGCACACCTCTTCCAATGGCTAATGTTAAGGGTGCACAAGGATTATTTATACTTTGCAAATGAAGAATGAGGACCATATTTTGACTTATTGGACAAGTCATAGGGTTACGAGAGAGAGGAGAAGACCAAGATATGGATCTACACAATGATATAAAAATCGATGAGTTGGCTGTCAAATTACAATATGAAAAGGGGGAAGAGCCATGGATGTGGAGAAGATTACAAACCCCACAACTAGGGTAGCAACCAAGATGGTGAGTTACAAGATTGGCACTTCGGAGAGATAGGGGAAATAAATAAGAAATTCATTTACATTCCTCACAAGATGGCTCATAAGACACAATATAATATAACACAATTTATCAATGATGGAATTATTGAAGAGGTGAAGGCACAAAATGAAAAAGGGGCCAAGATTACGTGAGGCTCAATACTCACGCTGAATTTTTTCTGGGAGATTGGTGTCCTAGAGGAGCATGATGAAGACATGTGGGTAAACCTAGTAGAGAGAAAATCCCCCGCAATGTGAATTATAGGTTTTATATGTGAGGGCACAATTAATAATGTGTACAAGGCTAGATTTAGAAAAGTGGTATAATAAGATGTGTGCAAACTTTGAGAATGAATGGTGAATACCACTAGAGCTACCTTGAGAGGTTGAAGATCATGAATTTTTTATAGTAATGCAACACTTTACCCTTACGCACTTCATGATGCCGAATGGAGAAATGGGGCATGTGATGTAAAATTTCATTTGCATCAACATTCAAGTATTTTAAGTGCGTGGTGAATATGATTAAAGATGCACAAAGGATAAATTTTGACATAGAAAATTTAGACTCATATTGGCATATGTTGCACACCACCTATGGATATATAACCAGACTTGCATACTCTGAAACCAATGAGATAGATACATTGAACTTTAACCCGATGCTGAATGTTACAATCAAGGGAATGATATGTAAAGTATTTATGGTTTTACAGACGAAGACACATGGTAGAGTAGAGATAGTGGTATGTGACATTTTCTTTCCACATCCGAAGAGGATATGAGAGGATTCTTTAACAAAGGAATAAGAATATTAGGAGGACGTTGGGCTTGATCACATGCAAAGAAGGGAAATGTACTATAAAAGGAGGAAGCACAATGATGGCATGGGACCTTCTTATCCAGTCTTGGAGAGTCCACTAAGGAAAAAAAGGGGGTGCGAGGAATCACATATTATTTAGTGATGAATATGTAGAGGATTTGAAGCGCGAGAAGTTTGCGCAAGAGACAGAAAAGGAGCCACCAATAAATGTAGAGCCTAGCCTAGAAAGGGGAGAAAAAATTAGAATCCTACATAGGGAGAAAACATCGGTGTGTGAGGAGGAGCCCAAAAATAATCGGGAGGCTAATGATACTTGTGTGATCGAGAGGATAAGGGCATGGAACGAAAAGAAAACACAAGGAAATTTACACCAAGAAAGCCACAGACCAAGGCTAAAGTAGTAAAGAAGTAATGACCTGTCAATCCCTACACATAGATTCTATCAGGTGATCCCATGTAGGTATTGAGGGTAAGGTTTAAAATCATGTTTAGCATAGAGAAGTTGTATGGATGGAACTTGATGGAAAAGTAAAGAGGGTTCTCACACATATAGAAAATGCTATCATGGAACATGCATACGCATGCGGAAGAGCCGAGTTTGAGATCAAAACCAGTCCCTTGTCACATTGGAGTTGAAGGATCTAGGAAGAAAGTATAAGCATGTGGACCCCATGTTTTTGACCAATGAACAAGCATGCAATACCTTGAACAAAATGGTGCTGATGTCACATGCAAAAATCTGGATTAGGGGCTACCATGAGGGTCATGGTAGAGGATAAAAATAATAAAGAGCATGAATTAGAAATCTTGAAGAATGACATTAAAGGAGATTAGAAGCACAATAAGGAGGCATATGAAAGGGAAAGAGTGTTGGTAATGCAAATGATAGGTGCATGCCCCTCCTTGTAAGCCAAGATCGACCAACTACACTAATGAAATGGAATATCTTGAATACTTATTTGGAATGATGCTCCTAAATATCAAGATTGACACGGGGCCATCATCCGAAGAGTTGGTAGAGGAAAAGGAAGAGAATAAAGTAGATGTGGAGGATAAGATAGATGATCTTCAAGATATTAGAATTTGAGTATTCTAATAAATACAGATTTAATCAACTTATATATTACATAATGTTACAATAAATATTTAAATACGATTACATCATAACATAAGTAAATAAATAAATACTTACAAGAAATAAATAACAAATGTGACACAATATTTATAGTGGAAAACCCCAATAGGGTAAAAACCACTTTGAAAATACCTTTTACTTCGAGAACTTATTTTACATCCAAGAAGATCACCTCCTCCTTTGAAACCCTATTTACCAAGGGTAAAACCAAATCATTTTATTTACACACCTTTGATATATTTCCCAAATATATCAAATGAGGACTTAAAGTTCTTTTTATATAAGGTGATCGAGTATGTCTCCCAACCCACCTTTTCAACATAAAATGGTTGACACATACACCTAGGTTTATAGTATTTAATATTAGAAATATAATCATTTCATGACATTAAATATTTAACTTAAAGTATATACCTATGTTAGCATATTTAATAAAAGAAATATAAATATTTCATATTATTAAATATTAACCTATATATTAGTGATGGACCCATATACATTAAGGGTTGGCGGACCACTTAATCATTATGTTATAACACAAGCTATATTCACATGAGTCAAGGAAGAGAACCTTAAAGAAGAGTTGGAATTTGATAGGTGTCAAAGTGTGATCCTATCCTTACTTGAAAGGGTTTCCAAAGATAAGTAGATATCAAGGATATACGGAAAAAAACCGACAAATAAGATTGAGTGCACAAAATTCATGGTAGAGATAGCAATGCAAAAGGAGTTAATAAAGTACACGAGGGACACATTAGAGATTTGGATCTAGCAACTCCAAATCTTGGTTTTTGAATGAATGGACATGTTGGAGGGAGTGAGTGCTGATTTAAGTGTGGTCATTAAGGATCTGAAGGGGAAAGTGGATGAATTAGTACCCGACCAAATATCGGGCATTGTGGACGTGACCCCCAGAAAAGGACACATAGGAGCTCACATAGTGGAAAAAGTTTGAAGGAGATTTAAATGTAGAGTTTTCAGATCTCCTCCGTAAACCCAAGCACGAGGAAAATTACGATTAAGTGGGAATTAATTATTTGGATTCATAGTATACTTGATCATATATTTATTCTTTGATTGATTTATTTATTGGAGGGATAAGTTTGAAAATACAACGCTAAGGACATGTAATGAATTTAGTGTGGGGTCATATTGAGCGGGAGAAATGGTTAAGTATCGGCCATGCGCGGAGGTTTGGGGCAGCGCGTAGAGGGACGTGAAGTGGCACATGCAAGAAGGATGGAACAACACGCAGGGGTTCATTCTTGAGAAAAAAAAGTTTGAGACTTAGCGAATTCTCCAAAGACATGGCTAAAAATAGGTGAGTAGAGGAGAAGTTTCATCCAAAAATATTTATATTTTGATAGAAGCATGATAAGATGGAAAACACATAAAGGAAGCCAAATTTGGGAAAAAAACTTGCGAGGAAAAAATAAGATCATGCATGAGCCAAGATAATAATAGAACTAAAGTAAGTGTTATAATTATGTTAATCTATTATTAGCAGAGGATGTAAAAACATGCAAGTTTTGTACACATGGCTATTTTTAAGAATGTAAAGCATGCACGATATTTTTAAAAGAAAACCTATTATTAGGTGAGTGCATGGGTGGTGAAGGGAAAGTCCCCACCCCTATATATACTTGATGTGTGTCATTTATCTAGTAGTTCATCATAGGTTGGAGATTTAAAGTGTAGAGTGAGTATGCTAGCTTGATACAAATATAAGGGTTTTGGTCCTGCGCACTATTGTAATGATTGTTATGTATTCAAATTTCATTATGTAATGAATTCTGGTTAATGATGGATAATTGTTGTTAGACAATGGTTGTTGACATATTTGAATATGGTGTTTTAATGATGCAATTGATCTTGGTTATTGTTTAGATTGTTCATCTCCATTTTTATATGTGTTTCTAAATTACCATGGTTAGATTGATTATCAGTGTATAAATGGTTTAATAGGGACCAATATGATGAACATCCATGATAACCCCTTTGTAAGCATAAAAAAGGAGGGAACAAGTGGCTACGTTTGCTTGATGAGCATTGATTTGTCTAGATGAAGTTCTAGTGCACATAGCTATTAAGTGGGTAATAAAAGGCTACGAGATTTGTGTAAGAAATTGATTTTTGTCAAAACAAGGTTAAGAAAGGTATGATAAAATAGTACCCTGAATTCTTAGCATTTGAAATAAAGTGTGGAGCCTCCTTTAGATAAATAATAAGAGACATTTTTAAAGAGCATAAAGATAAAAATATGTTACAAAATTTCTAATGCCAAAAGGATAATAAATAAGAAAGTTTATTCATTTTTGTGGAGCAGACTTAAACCCTCCTAAACCCTAGATGAAATTGGTATGGAGAAAAATTATTTGTTAGTTTCTCAAATCAAATTATTTTTCTTATTTATAAATTGAGCATGTAGAAAATTCATCACAAATATTTTCATGGTGGTTTGATCTTATTACTTATAGTGGACCCCTCAAGAAATTAGTTAGTTTGTGAAGAATTCAAAGTGTATAGGACAAACTTACAAAGTAACCCGTTCTCAAATATTTTGTGAAGGATTTTGGATATATGTGATTGATGTTAATAAAGTAACATGGACAAATCTTTTTAAGAATTTTATTGTAAAAGTGTGTTTTCAGTCCTACCACGTGAGAATGCTATGAAGGAAAAAACTAGTCTCTATTTTTGAAAGGTAAATATGTTTCTCTATATAAAATATGAACAAGTTAAGAGGTACCATTTTAAGTGTTTCATTAGGTTATTTATTTTGAAAACATGTTTTGAAGTGCTAGATGTCTCAAGCACAAAATTGGTTTTTCGAGCTCTGAAACTCAATCAGTTTGTCTCTGAGATGAAAGTTTTTACATGACAAGATATTTAAATAATTTTTGGTAAGGTTAAAATTAGTATAATTTTAAGGGATTTATAGAAAGGTATGGCATGATCCATGATTAGGTGTTTAGATAAAGTTATACCTCTTTTTGTGAAGACAATTTTTATGGGTATGCAAACCTTTGAGAGACTGTGTTCCAAACTGCATACCATGTATAATATGAAGATGTTGGTGCTACTCCAAGTATATGGTAATGTTCTAGAAATTTTTAATATTTATTCATCAAATTTTTGTTTCATGACATGCGTTATTGGTGCTCCTTACAACACTAGGTTGAAGACTACAATGTTTGGTACCTCCATGAGTAAGTTTTTAAATCTCTAATGAAAATTGAAGGATAAATAGCGTGTTAGAAAGGATATGAAGAGGTTATAGAGCACATGAAGACTCATTGTAATGTTCTCACATTCTTATACCACTCAGTGGATGATCAGATTAGTTATAAGAATAAAGAACTTGCTAAAAGGAAGAAGACAAAAAGTATGACATGGTAGTTACAAAAGAGATGTCAGAAGTTAGATGTTATTTGTAAGAGGATTATATTTATTTGTGAAATGAATTTAGGAGTTATTTTTTGATCTAAATGAATATTATAACTTCCATGACAAGTTTTCTAATGTGTATGCATGTAAATGATATACAATAAGAGATAATCATTGATTGAAATAAGTTTATATGATGTCATATTCTCCTTCCCAATTTGAGTTGTATGGTGAAGTTAAAGAGTTTTCATGTTGAATTTGAAGTGCCAAATAATTGTGTGTTTGTTTTCCTTGAGATTATAAACTCGATTTATGCAAGAAGTATGTTATTGAAGAATATACCATTAAAGGTGTAGTAAGAGCACTTGTAGACATGAAAGAGTATATGTTTGAGAGGGATATATGATGTTGAAGAGGAAAATTTGAGGTGATTACCTACACTAGATGAAGGAGAGTGAGAAGATAAGGATTTGAGATGAAGAAGTGATCATAATCAGTTGTGGAGACAACATAAGAAAAGTGATCAAACATTACACATAAATCTGAGTGGATTCTTAGCACTCATGGAGTTGATGCTTCCTTGTAAGTGGCAACTTACAGAAGATCAAGTTGAAGCTTGGTTGAAGTGTTGGGAGTTGAATCTTTCATGAAAGTATAATCTTACTTAAGGTCAAATGGAAGCTTAACTAAATTTTAGAGTTGCAGCTCCATGTTGAGTGGATGGTTAACAATGAAATCATTATAACATTTACATGACATTCTTGTCCAAGCTAGTTCTTTGGTTTTAGTGAGTTTTTCTCCCTTGAAGGGTTTCCCAAATAAAATCCTATCTCTCATGTGTTCTATCTTGTTTATAGCTCATGAACGATTTTGTGGTTTCATCATAACTAAGTTAAGGAAATTGAATTATATGTCAAAATTTGAATAAGAACTGATTCACCCCTATAAGTGCCTGGAATTTCTTATAATTGGTATCGAGCATGGTTTTATTGAATCAATTATAATATATTAGAGGTAGTCTTCTTGAAAAATAAACATTGTTGTAGAAATAATATCTGAAGAAAATCAAGAGATAAGTATCTCAATGAAGATGAAATTTCAAATGAAGATGAGACTGAAGTGAATCTTGAAGAAAAATTGATAAGTTACCTAGAGGAATTAAAACACCAAAGGAAAAATAACCACAAATTGAAGCTAATGGTGAAATAATATGAAGAGAAAATAAATCTTCTGAGGAAAGGAAGATGTAGAAAGAGTAATATGGAATCAAAGAACTTGAAGCAAAATTGGAGCTGATCTCAACCTCTCTCAAAGTCAAAGAGGAAGAGTACCTCAAAGTCAATACAAAAATGAAATCTCAAGTTGATAAAGTGACAAAATATCTTAATGTCAAAGAAGACACTTGCATGAGACATGAAGAAAAATTGATATCCTTGAGAGTTGAACAAAAAGAAGCGAAAGAAAGTGAAAATGTATGGCAAGATGGAAAAGAGCTCTAAATCTTTGAATGGAATGCTTTGGATAGAAAAAAGGTAGCAGGTGATAAGATAGGACTAGGCTTCAATGAAGAACTAATGAAGAGGTGTGAATATGGAAAATCTGGTCCAAGAAGACAATCAAGCATGAAGATGACCAAGGGGACAAATTCAAGAAGGCCTAAATAAATTTGGCAACAATATTATTTCAAGTATGAAATAAACTTTAGTCATTATTATTTTTTCTTGTCACAATTTTGGACACAGAGCTAAGGAATACATGAATCATGTCATGAATAACCATCCATGGAGAGATTACAAAGATGAGAAAACTAATAATAGAGTATGCTTCAAATGTAAAGAGAAAGGTCACATACCTCAATATTTCCTTTATGAACTAGACAATCAATTTTGGAAAACAAAAGACTCAATAGGTATGAATCAAATAGTTTTTTATAGGTGTAACATGATTAGAAATGTTGCTAGTAATAGTTATGGTAATAAGAGTGCTAATTATGGTTAGAATATCAGTCCATACCCATATAGAAGTAAGAATAAAGTTATGTGTTTCAATTGTCACAAACTTGGAAACTTTATAAAGCATTGTTATCAAAACCAACCTCCTAGACATAGCAACAAAACTCAAGTAGGAAAAGGGTAGGTTAAGAAGGTATACAAAGTAAAAACAATCCTAAGAGTGAGTAAGAGAAAGTCATGGGAGAAACTAACTTAAGAAAGATATCGAAAGTGGTGATCAGATTAAGAAAGTTGAGAGAGAGCAAGCCAAGTTCCCATCATGAAGAACATCCTTTCATAGTTAAGAGAAGACAAGGTGATGAATTTCATCATACATGCTTGAAAATTATAAGGCAAAATAAAAAGGAAGAACATAAATTATAAGGTAGTAGAAGTAGAAGTTTTGGAGAGTACGAAAAGAATTTTGGGCCCGGTTTCCACATCGATTTGTGAACTAGTTTATTAGAACATGAAACGAGGACATAATGGTCACATATGTATTTAAGACAACCTTTTGAGTGGACCGCAACAACATTAACCATAATAAAATATCTTGACGAACCATGGACCAGAGCAACCAATTATTGGTACAAACCTATTCTATATTCCTACTTAATCATGTGGGAAATTCAAGATTGGACCAATTTTGATATAAAGAAACAAGAAGTTATAATTGGATCTAGTGGTCTATTTCTTCCGTCGAGTTTGTTCTTGATTAAAGTATTAATGAAAGAAAAGGGATTAATTAGAGACATAGTAGAGTTCCTTTAGGGGATAGGCACTTTGCAAGATGGAATACATGAAGGGGGCGATCCAAGAGTCATGGATTATCAAAATTAGATAGTTGGTAAAGAGGAGATTAAGAAAATTAAGGAAAGTTAAATTAAAAAGAGTAACTAAAATGAGGAGGATGGAAGAAAGAGAAAGAATAGCCGTGGAAAAGAAATAAGTAGAGAAAAATTTGGAAAAACAAAGGATAACACGAGAAGAAAGAGCTAAGAAAATGAATGAGAGGAAGGAAAAATTGAATAAAGTTAAGAAAGTAGAGAAGAAAATAGAGAAAGAAGATTCACCCACATCAAGTGGAGGCCAACAATTGTCTTACCCAAAAATGGAGGAGGACACATCAAGTCTAGCTATAATACCCATGTCTTGTGGAGACCAACAAGGTTTTGTTACCCCATGGAATCCCATGGTTCAATACACTATAGAAAGTCTAGTTCAACATGCAATAATGAGACAAACAATCTTAATGAGGGATCTACAATAGTTAGTAGGAGGTTTAGAACCAACATTTAAAAGGTTATTAGAAGTAGAAGGATGGAATGAAGAGGAGTTAAGAACCCCATTAATGATTAAGGAAAGAGAAAAAGAAGAAGAAGTCACTGGAATGAAGGAATTAATTGAGGAATTCAGAGAGAAAATAAAAATAGTAGATGAGGAGAATAAAGAAGAAGAAAATATAGATAAAAAAGAAGAAGAAAAGATAGAGGCAATAGAAGAGAAAAATGAGGAAAGAGATAGAGAGGAAAACCAAGGAAGAAAGGAAGAAAAATAGAATAAGAAGAGGAGTGACAAGGGATTAGAAGAAAGACATAGATTAAGGAATAATAAAGATAGGAAGGTAGTTATGGAAGATGCTAGTTACGAAAATTTTCCAAATAAAGATACACCCCCAACCAACACACAAGACCAAAGGAGATGACCCCGGAGGATGCCATTCCATGTGTCGCTTACTACACCATTTGAGAATCTAGAAAAAGGAAAAAGTTTGGAGGAAAGGTATCAAACATTGCGAGAAGAGAGTCAGAAAAGATAAGAGATAGTGAGAGAATTTCGAGAACTACTAGGTAAAATTTATTTTGATATTGAATTGAGTAGAGATAAGGGAAGAAAGAATAATTCAAAAACAATTCATAACTAGAAAAAGAAGGAGAATACCTAATCAACTAGACCAATGGCTTAGAAAATCAAATTGCCAATTTTTGACAAGGACACCAACAATGCCTTGGAACATTTGTTTCTGTTGGACTCTTACTTGAAAAGAAATAATACCACAAATGAAGCTACTAAGCTACAATATTTTGTATACACATTAAGAGATGATGCACTACATTGGTACATGAAGATAACTGCTCAAGGAGAAAAACCATGGGCTGACATTGAAAGAGTTTAAAATAGACTTCCATTTTTAGAAGCACCAACAAGGAGTAAGCAAGATGAGAGACCTTGTAAAAAAGTGGGTGAATTAATGAAAGAATTTAGTTAGAGATTCAAGAATGTTACTAGAGAATTAAAAATACCCTAACATACGGGGTTACTTCCCTACATTAGAGCAACACTATATTCGCAACACTTTAATGCATTATCAGATGAAATTGAGATGACAATCAAATTGGAAGCCCAACCATGGAGAAGAGAGGGTGAAAATTCATTAAAGAGTGAGCTAAAAAGGGTGCAGTTAGAACTAGCAAAGCTAAGATTACAAAGTGGGAGATTTAGAGTTCTCAAGGACTAAGAAGTAGTTCACCACTAAAGAGCAATATGAGGCCAAATATATAGTGTACAATGTTTTGTACCAAAGGTCATAGTAGAATTAAATGCCCATATTTTTAAAATGCAAAAATAGCAGCTGTAGTAAGAGTACATTCATCACAAAAATCATCCTCTAGTAATGTAACACCATCAGAAAGGACATGGTGTGGTATTTGTAGACTTTGGGACCAACATACACATGAAACTTTTCCTTTACTAGAAGTAGCACCTCCTACGAATCAATTGATGTATTGTATTGCATGTGGGTCATATAATCATTATCATCATACTTTCCCCTTGGTCGATGCATTGGAAGACTTAAAATATTATGCTACCAGGAGAGCAATGACCGCTAGACAGAATGCAACACCAAACCCTCCCCTGCTAAACCAAATATGCCTATAGTAAATACACCACCTACATAAAAATGATAAGTGCACCATAGTATTTGAATTAAAAAGATGGCCGACCTCATTTTGGAAGTGGATATTAAGGAGGTGACTATAACTACCAAGGTTATAATGACGGAGGATACCGCGGAGGGTACCGAGGTAGATATAGAGGATGTTTTGGGGTGTGTATTTCGAGGTGGATATAAAGGTGGTTATGATAACTACCATGACAATAGAGGATATCAAGGTTACAATGATGGTGGTTACCATAGGGGTTATAGAGATAACCAAGGAGGTGGATATTAGGACAGAAGGCCCATGAATTGTTATAAATGCAGACAAGATGGGAACCTTGCAAGAAATTGTACAGAACCTGATCCCTATGGATTTTTCCATGAGAAAGGACATGATGCATTTAATTTTCCTAAAGCTTCCCAGTTCTATAGAAGTAGAGCAATAAATTTAGAAGATTTGGGAGCAGATGCTTAGAGAAAAGTACAACACATCACCATAATCCCTTGGGATGAAGAGACTATAAAAATGATAAATCCATGAGGGCCTCTACTTTAGGAAGTAGACCTACAGAAGAAGACAAGAAAGAAGAGGCAAAAGAAAGTTATATGAGAAGGAAAGTAGCAAAAGTAGGAAAAATTACTGAAGAACCTCAATATAGAGTAGTTATTACAACCAAAAGTACCACCAAGAATGAGGTGACACCTAAAAATAAAAAAATAATAAGGCTACCACAAGAACAACATTCTTCTGATGAAGAGGAGTGGAATGATAAAGAAGTTAGGCCATATTTACACTTAAAAGAAGTTGAAAAGAGTAGGGCAGTTGTAAAGGAAGCACAAGCCATGGAAGAAAAAGAGAAATTATTTTATAGAAGAAGAGATCCTTTCCTTAAAGGAACTAGCTAAATTAACAATCAATCATGGGTTGGTAGACAAGTTGAAACAATTCAGCAAGTATTGGAACAAAGAAGAAAGGAATTTTCACATTCGTAGAATTGAAGGAGGACACAATAAGAAGAAAATAAATATATTTCATACTCAATGAACATCGTGCAAGTCCGCCATTTACTTAGAGGTGGATATCTTTGATACCACCATTACAAAATCACTACTTGATCTCGTTGTGGATGTTAATATGATGTATAAAAATACATGGGAGATGCTTAGGAGGCCTACATTAGAACTTTTGAGATACTTTATCGGGTTAGATAATGGATCATCAAGATAATTTCTAGGAGTACTGAATAATGTAGTAGTAAATTTCATGGGAATAAAGAAAATGGTAAAATTTGAAGTAGTAGAAAATGTGGCCAAGAATCCTTCATACAATGCCATTCTATCCCTAGAATGGTTCGTAGACTACAATGGAACATTGAATTCTGAAGAAGAAGAAGTGACATTAAGCGCAAATGGTATATGTGTTCATGTACCCTTATATGCTTGAATGAGTTTAACATGGGCGAGAGGAAGTATCACACAATACAAAAGGTGAATATTTTGATGAAATACAAGGAGTGTATGCATTGAATAAATTATCTAACATTGAAAATAATTCAAACCAAACTCGGATGGTGAGATTTCAGTAAAATTAGAAGATACCACTAAAATTTTAGATAATATGGTAGAAGCTTTGAGACATGGATTTCCAGAGTCAAGAAATCAAAAATTACACTACATGAGAAGAATACCCTCTAGTGTTATCACATTAGAAGATAGCTATAATACCGTGGGTGACATTTTTGTACCCTCCCAAGACATATTTGAAGAAGAGGATGGATACTATTCCACACAGAAGAATAATAACATGATATATTTATGCCACTTGAGATATATTTTCCATGGAGGAAGAAGAGGTAAAAGAGATTTCGATCAAAAGAGTTTACAGGTTGAGCCGTGGGGCGTCCCACCAAACCCTGCCAAAGTATTCAAGATTTGGGGATCTATAAGGGTATATTAAAATCATGGAAAGAATATTTCCTAATGAGAATGCAAGAATGGAGGCGTTGGATGATACCCTAACTATAAATGTTGCAGGTTGGTGGGTGACACATAAGCCTAATGTATCTCACTAGAACTCAATAATAATGTTGCTAAAAGCAAGATATATGGAAAGTGAAGGTTACTATGTCGTAATTCCCGAATACACCAGTGAAACTAATCCATAGAGGTGTATTCAAATTTGTGAACAACATTGGCGACTATGTGGGGAAACTTCTCCCTTGGTATGGATTCAATTTTTTGTATGGACCCTAGGGCCCATACCGTGATCCTGGTATACACATCAAGAAATTAGATGAGAGACCAGAAATTGGGATCAGATAGTTAAATACTTTTGCCATACCTTTAATTTTTGGGACACGGATTTGAATGTCTTGAGGGAATTACAAAATATTTGAAATTTCTTATTTTTAACACCAGATGAATCAAAATAGAAATATTATGAAGAGAAGGAGAAAATAGAACCTAAGATTTTATATCTGCAAGAGATTTTAAAGAAGATTCTAGAAATGGCACGGTGTTTTACTGTTGAAAAAAAAAAGAAAGAGAGGAAAAAACAGAGAATTTGAGATACAAGGTCATAGAGGATGAAAGAAAAGTAGTGGAGAATAAAGATGAAGGGGAAAAATATTATTATCAACCCTTAAAAACTAGAAATGAGAACATTGGGATGAATGGAGATGAGAAATTTTCCAAGATTGGAGACTATTGGTCGAGAGGAAGAAGTGGCCAAGGTAGTAGAATTACTACAAGAATTTCAAGATATTTTTCCTAAGGACTTCAAAGAGCTGAAGGGAATAAAAGAGGAGGTAGGAACAATGAAAATTCAAATTAAAGATGGATTCAAGCCAATGAAGAAAAGACCATATAGATTGAACCCTAACTTGAAGGTGAAGGTGAAGTCAAAAATTGACAAAATGTTAAATGTTGGGATTATTAAACCCATCAATGATTCAGAATGGATCAGTCCCATGGTAATTCAAAACAAGAAGACTAGAGAGATCCATGTGTGTGTAGATTATAGGGAGTTAAATAAATCATGTGTGCATGATCCCTTCCCAAACCCTTTTATAAAATAAGTATTGGAAAATGTGGCTGACATAGAGGTATACTCATTTATAGATGGTTTCTCCAGTTATCACAGGTAAAAATGGCCTCAGAGGATTAACTGAAAATAACTTTTTCCATAGAATGGGGGTTGTTTATGTACATAGTTATGCCATTTTATCTTAAGAATGCACCAACAATGTTTAGTAGAATAATGATCAACGTGTTCAAAGATTTCATTCATGATTTCCTAGAGGTCTATCTTGATGACTGGACAGTTTATGGACTACTGAAGAACCATATACAAGTACTAAGGCTGATGTTTCAAAGATACAAAGCATTACAAATATCATTGAATTTGAAGAAATGCATCTTTTTGACTCCATTTGGCACATTACTAGGGCACATAATTTATAAGGAAGGTCTATTGATTTATCCCTTAAAACTTCATGTGATTGTTAATCTACCACCACCAAAAACATAGAAAGAGGTGCGGACAATTCTTGGTTACACTGGATATCATAGAAAATTCATCAGAAACTATGCAGAGATAAGTGCCCCACTAGAAGAACTATTGAAGAAAAGGAAAAACAAATAAATCCCTTGGTCTAAAGAATGTGCGAGATGCATTTGAAATCTTAAAAGAAATTTTTTTACATGCACCCATATTGATTTTCCCTGATTGGAAGGTACCCTTCCATGTTCATGTGGATGCATCTAGGATAGCAATTGGAGCTGTATTGACACAACCTAGAGATAAGATGGATCATCCTATAGCATTTTCTAGTAGGAAGTTGGCTAAGGTAGAAAGGAATTATACAACAATAGAAAGGAAGTGTTAAGTATGGTTTATGCCTTGATGAAATATAGACAATACTTACTAGCCACCTCCTTTGTATTTTATATTGATCATGAACCTTTAAAGTATCTATTGAATATACCAGTATTAGGGGAGAATATGTAGATGGATCATGTTTTTCTAGGAATTTGATTTCACTATTGTAGTAAAACCTAGGAAAATAAACAATGGTCCAAATTATTTATCGAGAATTGAAATAGGAGAAGATGAGGGACCCATAGATGATGATTTTCCAAGTGCTCATTTATTCAGATTGAAGCCATACCCAAATAATTTGATGAAATCACACAACTGTTGCATACATGAGAATTTCCAAGTAACTATACTCAAAGCATTAGAAAAGAAATTTTTTAAGTAGGGTGTTTCCATTTACACTAATTCAAGGGAAGTTATACAAAAAGGGACAAGATGATGTCCTTAGAAGCACATGAAGGTATAACAAGAGGTCACAATGGAGGAGAGAAGACAACAAGAAAGGTAATGATGGTTGGTCTATGGTGGCCTATGATTTTTAAAAATGCACATAAACATGCTAGGTCCTGTGACATATGTCAGTGGGTAGGAAAACCAAATGCAAGGGATGAGATGCCATTGAGACATATTTTAGCATTATCTTCATTCAAAAATGGGCCATTGATTTCATCAAACCTATCAAACCAACCATTAAACATTCTCAAGAAAGGTTTATCATAATTAGAACCTAATATTTTAAAAAATGGGAAGAAGAGGTTCCCATAAAAGATTGTACTACAAAAACAACTGCTAGATTCTTATATGAGAACATCATTACAAGGTTTGGATGTCCTTTGAGCATTACCAGTGACCAAGGTAAACATTTTGTGAATACAACTATTCAAGAACTATTGAGCAGTTTTATGATCAACCATAATAGAAGCACTCCATACCATCCCTAAGTGAATGGAATAGTAGAGTCATTCAACAAAGTATTGGAGAAGGTATTAACCAAAATTTGTTCCTTACAAACTGTAGACTGGGATTTGAAGATACCTGTCGCTCTATGGGCATACCACACAACCTATAAAAGGATCACAAAATAATCCCCATTTATATTAGTTTATGGACTAGAAGTCATGGTCCCCATAGAGTTTGTGCTTCCAAGTTTGAGGATTGCAGTGGCATTCAAAATGACTAAAGATGATTCACTCCATGAGAGGCTAATAAAACTAGAAAAACTAGATGAAAAGAGGTTCATAGCCACGTATAACTAGACTTAGGAGAAAAGAATATAGAAGGCATTTCATGAACTCCACAAGAAAAAAAATCAGTTTCATGTTGGAGATTAAGTACTCTGTATGATAACAAGTATAAGCACCCAGGAAAATTGAAGGTAAGATGGCTAGGACCATACATCATTAAGGAGATATTTCCTTCCGAGAAAAAAAGTGATAAACCTTGCAATTGAAATAAATCCTTGGATATATGAATGTGGAAATACTAAAAATATATGTGAGTTAGAAAAAAATCAAAAAGAAATAAATAATTAATAAAAAAATCCCGACCTATCTAAAAACCAAAAATTCGGTGGGTAGGTCGAGGGGTAGGATGAAAACCCACAAGGGCATATCTACCCTTAGAAAAAAAAGATGAGGAGAAATAAGAAACCACGGAGGATAAATACCCACATAATAAAAAGAACAACCTATCTAAAAACCAACATTTCAATGGGTAGGATGAAAAACCACAAGGGCATCCTTACTCTAAATAAAAAAATAGAAAAAGAAAGAACCATGGAGGAAGAATACCCGTGTAATAAAGAGAAGGTAGAGCCATAGAGGGAGCATACCCATGTAATAAAGTTAAAAAAAAGAAAAATCAGCAAAAGAAAGGTAGTAAATCCATGGAAAGAAGAACTCACACAAAAAAGGAATGAATGGAAAAACCAAAGAAGGAAGAAAAGATAAACCCACAAAACAAATAAATTGAAGAAATCCATGGAACAAAAAAATAGAGAAGAACTGTAGAAAGAATCAATGAAAAAAACCCACGGAAGGAAGAAGCGAGGTAAGCTACGTAATAAATAAAAATGGAATAAAACCACGAAACAAAGGAGGGAAAATATGCGTACAAACCATGTACAAATGCGTAACAAGGAAACCCTTGAAAAAGTAGAAGCCACAAAAAAGTAAAATCTGACTCGCTAAGAAGATAATAAATGTGGTAGGTGGAAATAAAAGCTATATAAAGGATCGATTATGAAAAGCTAAGGCACTAAAAGCACAAGAAGTGATCGAGGAGCTCATAAAGTGAAAGATACAAAAAAACTAGGGAAAATTGAGAAGAGGACATGGATACTATTTCACCAATAAGTTTTATGCTTTCTAGGATGAAATAGATAGAAGGTAAAATGGTTAAGGAGGAATACCTATGATATGTAGGTCAAAGGTTGAATGCGTGCATTAATGAATTTTTCCAAGCTGATCATGAAGAGCTTCCCTTTGGCTAGGAGGAATGACCTATATAAGAAACACAACAAGACCACCAAATAGTATAAGTAATATTGGTTAGTGGTCCGCTTTAGCGATTGCTAGATCCGAGAAGTGAGGTTCTTCCTAGAAGGTTATTAATCCACTTTCAAATATAATTTAATACAAATATCATGAAGTAAGGAAATCCTACTGTAGTTATATGATTTAGGTATCTCGTGCAAATACAATAAGAAAATATAATCTAACAGGAAAGGTTATGATTAAATTTGGAGGTTTGGTAGGTTATTCTGGGTTTTACAGTCTAACGGGGTCTAGGATTGATCGGGTAAGGTCTGGGTTAGTTTTAGTTGATTGAGAGGATTGTTGGTCAAAAGGAATAAAATGAAATAGATACTTTGATATCAAGATCTGTGACTGATTTCGTATGGATCTGAAACCGATGATGGTTAGGTGACCGATGTTAGTAGGGGAAATTTACAATAATTTGATAAAAATGGTTTTGGGGCTTCTCTTGTGATTACACAGAGAGTAAGAAGGGTGTGGTTGGGTTTGTAATATTACTGAGAAGACTCGGGGATATAGAGGGGGAAGTCATGAAAGGAAAAAAATTATATAGGTGGTTGGGTTGGTAGATTGGTGAGGAGGTGGAGATAAAGGAATACAGGAAGAAATAAAGTATAATGAAAGAGGTAAGGAATCTATACTTTAAGTAAGCACAATATGATTGAAATCATGTATACTTGTATTTACATATCTGGTAGGTGAAGGTGGATGGTAGTTGATTTGTGAAGAGATTCTAGAGTCATTGCCACGACAGTACTCCCGTAGTGTTCTCGTGAGTATTCCAATACTTTGGAAGGAGAACCAAATGCTTGCTTGGGTCATGTGGTTGAGTATTTTGTGTTGTCTAGATGCTGAGAGGATTTGGATTCATGCTTGAATGTAATAGATCTCTACAAAACTGAAAATGACCAAGCTAGGTAAAAAGTTGTAAAATTATATATAAGGTAACCGATAGTGGTTTGGTGACCAACATTAGTTGAGGGATAACCGATGTCGGTTAAGGTGGGTAAGTATAGGTTTACCAAAAATAGGAAGATCTTTACTATTTTTGGCGTGATTTTGATTTTTTAATTCGGGTCTCAAGTGATAGAGTCCACCTAGATAAGTTTGAGTTCTTTTAGGATAGGTAGTGGGAGTTAATGCTAAGTTTATACTAAGTCTTAGTTAGTTAGGATTGGTATATAATTAGTCCTAATTAATTAATATACTATGAATGGGTATTTAAGTGAGGTGGATAGGTGAGTTAGTTGTAGGTGAGGTGGATGGGTGAGGTAATTAATTAATTTGATTATTGCAATGAAATTAATTAACATGTGTGCACTAGGGACATGAGTGGGTATAATATGAATTTATTTAATTGACGGGGGCTAAGGGAATTCATCCTGATTTTTCAGTGTCTATATTTTCCCCCTTTTATCACATAGCTTATATTGGTAAGCAATGCTAACAAAAATAGGAAGTTGGTGTCCTAGGTATGAGTGGAGATTAGGTTGCCCCAAGTATGGATGAAAGTGATCCCCCTCAAACCAGGAACTGATGAGGTAGGAAATGGAGTCTCACAATGGTTTGATAAAAGGTTAATAAAAACAAGGGTGGATGGGTTGTAGGTAAGGGTAATGGTCGGTTCGGGTAATAGGTAATGGCAATAAAATTCACGCACATGTATAGATTGCGATAAGGTACCAAGTTGAAGAGCTTACAAACTCTACTTCATCAAAGGTCGATAAATTTATCCAAATGAGGTTGAAGTGGTTCAGGTATCCAAGGTATAGGATATGGTCCTGAATCACAACTAGGAAAGGTGTAGGAATGAGTAATAGGTTTTGTTCCAGGGCACCAAAGGTTTGGTCGGGATAAACATCACAATATTAGGCAAGGTAAGGTCATTAGGCTAAACAACATGGGTAGCAACATCACAAGTTATAGCAAGTACACAAATTTGAATGTCACAAAAGGTGATTTAGGTCGGGTATGTAGGTCAAGGCATAGGTAAGGCCAAGGTATAGGTAAATAACATGTCCCTAAATGTAAGTAAGGAAATGTACAGGTAATGTAGGCTTGTGGGTGAGTTTTAATAGGTGTTGGGAAGGGTAAAATTTGTTTGAAAACATTTTTTTAGGAAAAGTGGGTAGAGTGTGGGTCAAATGGATATGTGTGGTGAATGATGTTGGTTAGAGCTTAACTAGCATCAGTTGGCTAGGGAATGACTTGACCAGTGTCTCTCATGTTGATTTAGGGCTAAAAAGGAAAAATATGCTTTTACGGATTCATTTGTTGATTGTTAGTTATAGAAAATGACAAGCGAGAGGTGTGGAAGTGGAAAATGATAGTGTCAAGTCATGAGCGGAGTCAGCAGTTTGCGAGGAGGTGATTGGAATCTAGTGAGCATGAACATGAGATTGAGAAGATCCATTTGACTAGTTGTGAGCAGAGGAGACATGTGAGACCAAAGAGGAGGACATTAGGTGGGGGTGATTGATATCCATAATGGAGATATATATACTAGCTTGTATTATCATTTTTATTTTTGATATATATACTAGCTTGCGTGTTGAAGACATGAGATTATACATGAAAATTTTGAGATACTGATATTTATTTATATCTATGTATATGTGTATTAATACATAGACACTCCCATTATATAGTTGATGATGTTTATTGGATGGATGATGTACTTGTTTTAATTTCCATTGCTATTGTGTATTATGGAAACTAGTTGAGTTAGGCATGATTGAGTCGAGGTCATATAGGCATGGTGGAGTTTAAGTGATTTACACATTATGGAGTCGAGGTCATATAGGCATGGTGGAGTTAGGTATAGGCATGGTGGAGTCAGGTATAGGCATGGTTAAGTCTAGGTCATAGGCACAATTGAGTCAAGTGATTTCCAAGTTACTTGATTTTATGGAAATAATGTGTTTGTATGTATGTTGTATTCAAATTTCCAAGTATTTGATATCATGGAAATGATAAATTATTGATGTATGATATGGTTGATGTTATAAAATGGTAGGTATGTATGTTTTATGATAGATTAATTTCCCAGTTTTGTGTAAAATGGAAACTAACTAGGGTAAAATGTGAATATAAAAGGGGAAAATTGGTTAGGGGAAAAGTGGGTGAGCTAACCTCCAAGGGCCCCATGCCCTTAGAGTGCTTGCCTACATAGCCCCAAAAAAAGGGGCCTCAGGACGATGTAGTTCTCCCATAAGCTAGGGAAGAATAGGATGAGGATAGATGAATGGGTTAGTAGGTTTTAGGCATGATTGAGTCTAGGTCATTTTAGGCATGGTTGAGTTTAGGTCATATAGGCATGGTTGAGTTTAGGTCATTTGGGCATGGTTGAGTTTAGGTCATTTAGGCATGGTTGAGTATAAGTTGAATAAGCATGGTTGTTGTCTATGTTGAATAACTATGGGTGATTTTTGTGGAAGAGGAATTCCCAGAATGTATGTGTCAAAGGCTATTTATGTGAAGGAGGATCAATAAGGAAGAAAATAGGTGAATGATAAGAGGAGACAAAAAACCACCTAATTAGTAAGAACCATTATGAATATATCATACCAATGATTGGCTTATGAACATAAATCCCTAAAGGTGTTGCATGAGTGAGTGACTGTTCTAAGGGTGAAGAAGGTCACACGATCACAAAATTTCACATTTGTGGCACATCCCTTAAGTAGGTAGAATATTAGAAAGGAAAGGTGGTGAGGTGAAAGAGGTTTCTTTATCATAACCCGGTGTGAGATAACATGCCTCTTTTACAAGATACCCAAGATCAAAATAGACAATTCCACGATGAAAAAGTTCTTTTTCTTTTTTTCTTTTGTTTTATAGACTAATCAATGTGGGAAGTCTATGTGGGATGAATAGAATATCTCCTTGAGGTATTCGTGAAGCTGATCGATGTGGGAAGCTTCAATTTTTTTAATTTTATTTGTATAGAACTAGTCTTCTTTTTGGATAGACTATGTATTTTTTAGGGCTAACTTTTATAGCTGTCCTTTGAGGGAGCAGTCTATTTATAGCAGAAAGATAGAAAGATAGATGTCATTTTTGAGGGAGTCATATTTTTGCTAGAAGTTTTACTCAAGGAGTTTGAATTTGAAAATCCCATATATTACTTTTGAATTGTTTTTTGGACTTTTAGGTCATGGACAATACTATAGATAAGTATAGGCTTCTCTTATGAAGAAAAAACCATATCACATAGGGGTTAGCTATGAAAGATAGGTTTTAAGTGACAAATTACCAAGGATAAAAGCAAATGAGTAATCACATAATTCGTGTTTAGTCATTGATCCTTAAAATAGGTAAGTGGAAGGTGAATGTTGCTCAAGGGACTAGCATTTAATAGGTAGAAGGTTATATAGGAATTGATTCAACAATAGAATGGTCAAAGATGCAAGGCATTGAGGGGATTAGGTTCAGGTTTACCTTCGAGTGAAGATAAATGATAAGCATTTGATCCATATACATGAGTAACAATATAGGGTCCAAGCCAATTAGGAATGAACTTTCCCCATTTACTTTTCTGCACTTTCATTACATGTTGATTTTCCTTCAGGATGAAGTCACCAAACTAGAAGGTTCATTCTTGTACACATTTATCGTAGGCACGTTTGATACATTTTTGGTATATTTGGAGGTGATTAAGAGCATTTCGATGAAGTTTGTATAATAACTCAAGTTGTGCCAAACATTCCTAGCAAAAATCATCATCGTTGAGAATATATTTGAGTGAGATACTAAGATATGGAATTTTGACTTCTAGAGGAAAGAAAACCTCTATAATATAGACCAACGTGAAAGGTGTGGCGTAGTTAAGGTGAAAATACTAATGTGATAAGCCCATAAGGAAAAAGGAATGTGCGTGTGTCAATCCTTACCAGTATCGTCAACCACTTTTATAATAATTTTATTTAGAGTTTTGTTAGTTGATTCATCTTGTCCATTTTTTTGAGGATAATAAGGTGAAGAAAAACTAAGTTGAATGTCGAAGGCATCATAGAGTTTTCGTAGGGTTTTATTTTTGAATTGTTTTCCATTATCAGTGATGAAGTGGTGAGGAACACCAAAGTGAAAAATGATGTGATGATTGATGAATTCACATATTTTCTTATATTTTGTAGAAATAAGAGGTATGAATTCCACCCATTTAGTGAAATATTTGGTACCGTAATAATCCATTGGACATAGGGAAGAATGAGGGTTGATCTCTATGAAAATATCCAAACCCTATTGAGAGAAAGGCCAAAGGTCTCATGTGACATGTAAGGCATGACTAGGTGTGTCATGAATATTAGCATGTTGCTAAAATTTCACACAATGCTTGACATAGTCACAATAATCATGGTTTAGGGTTAGTCAGTAATAGCCTGTGCGAAGGATTCACTTAGTGACAACTAAGCCACTGAAATGACCCCCACAAATCCCTTCGTGAACTTCCTTAATGATGTATACAATTTCAAAATTTGTAAGGAATAGTATGAGGATAGTGTCAAATCCTTGTTCATAGAGAATACCACCCATGATGACATAGCGAGAGACACTTTTGAGAAAGGCTCGTTGTCTAATGCAAGTAAGATCTGGAGTAAAAATTGAAAGGGAAGATATTCAACAAACTGATTATACCAAAGGTCACATGGGTCAATTTAAATGTTTTCTACAAGGTTGATGTCTTAGACTAGATAAGAAGGTGTCCGAAACCTTTGTATTGTGATAAATATTTTTGAGTCGAGGGTGAGGCGGGATTTAAGAAGGAAGATAGGCCATGATGTCTCAGTAAATTTATTAGTGGAATGTAGGGTTGTTTGAAGTTCATAATGGTCAAATGTAGTCAAAAACATGTCAACATGATGCTTATACTTTTGAAATATCTCATTATGACACTGTTATATACCATAAACTTGGTTCACAACCAGTTGAGAGTCGCCAAAGATATTAATTGATTTAACGTCTAAGGCCGTAGCGGTTTGAAGATCTAACATGAGTGCTTTATATTTGGCGATATTGTTAGTACAATAAAAATCTAGTTTGAAAGATAATGACATAAGATCACCATCAAGAGGAATGAGGATAGCTCTGGCACCACCCCCATGCTGAAATTTGGAACCATAGAAGAATAAGGTCATATGGTAAATGATATCATCCAAAGAGAGGGTAGTGATGGATTCATCAGGGAAATTAAAGTTAGAAGATTGGTTTCCGGAGAGAGGTGTATTTGCAAGTTGGTCGATAATTGTTTGTCCTTTGAAATTTTTTTGATGGATGAATTTGAGATCTAGGTCTACAAGAAGCATGAGCCAATGTGCAGCACGTTGATGTTGGTAGGGCTTAGCATACATATAATGTAAGGGGTCAGTATTGGTGAAAAAAAGGTTTTGTGGTTGAGTAGGTAATGGAGAAGTTTAGTGGCGACAAAAACTAAGGATAAATAGATTTTTTTAGTGTGATTATATCTAGTTTCGTAGTCTAAAAGCGTATGACTTATATAATAAACCACTTGCTCCTTGTGTTGCTTGTCACGATGAGTGAGCATGACACCCAGGAATGATCAATAGCAAAAATGTAAAGGTAAAATGGTTGTTCATCCTTAGGGGGAATGAGCACAAGTGGTTGGAGGAGGTATTGTTTTAAGGCATCAAAGGATTTGTGGCATTCATCATCCCATTTGAAGGAGACATCCTTTTTTATAAGATGATGAAATGGATGACATCGGTTAGAAATATGAGAAATAAAGTGACGAATAGATTGTAACTTTCCTTGCAAACTATGAAGTTGACGAAGGTTAGTAGGTGGAGGCATCTCAAGAATAGCCTTAATTTTAGTGTTATTTACTTCAATGACACACAAATAAAAAAAAAGGATCTTTCCAGAGAGAACAACAAAGACACACTTCTTAGGTTAAAGGCGAACATAGTATTTGATGAGACAGTCAAAGAAAAATTTAAGGAAAACAAGGTGCTCGACCTGATGTTTAGATTTGGCAAGGAGATCATCAACTTAATATTCCAATATACTATGTATAATTTCATGAAACATATAATTCATAGCGCGCTGATATGTAGCACTAGAAATTTTAAGGCCAAAGGGCATGAAACCATAGAAGAAGGTCCCCCAAGGAGTGATGAAGGTGGTTTTCTGTTGATCTTCCAGGTGAGTAATATTTGGTTATAATCCAAGAAACCATCCATGAGTGATAACATCTCATGGCCGATGGTGAGATCAACTAGTTGGTCAATAATAGGTAGAGGAGAGTAATCTTTGGGGAAAACTAAGTTAAGGTTGTGATAATCCATGCAAATTCAAAGTCCCCTGTCACTTTTGTGATAGGAATGATGTTAGAGATCCATTGGG
The DNA here is from genome assembly GCA_018340775.1 of Taxus wallichiana var. yunnanensis. NCBI lineage: Eukaryota > Viridiplantae > Streptophyta > Pinopsida > Cupressales > Taxaceae > Taxus > Taxus wallichiana. The sequence goes on from CM031240.1 coordinate 590,606,574, forward strand.
GATAATCAATGGGTAGGATGAAGGAAACCAAAAGAAGGCACTGGAGTTCTTCTTTGACAAGAAGGGCAATGCGAGGATGCATTTTTGTAGCTTCTATTTCATGGGTTTGGCATCAGGAATGGTTACAATATTGTGGACCAAAATGTTTGGGTCAAAATTGGGCATATTAGCATAGGACCAATAAATTATTTTGCTATGATCTTGAAGGAAAGAAGTGAAATATTCCTATTCAGCAACATCTAAAGACTGGACTATATTTAGAATGTACAGGTCATCATAAGTGTGAATATTGATTTTGATGGTCGATTCATTCAACATGGTTTATGTCTTAGAAGGTAATGACTAGTGAATATAATAATCTTCCGCACCAAGGTAGGTGAGAATATAATCATCATCCTAACATTGAATTACGTTAATAAAAGGGTTATCATCATCTCTTGTTACGATACATGAAGGGAAGAGAAGAGAGAGCCTCACCATCATGCTTTGATAAGTCGAGGTCCTAGGGAAATGGTTTTCACGAAATGTTTTTTTAAGAGGAATGGATTCTGGTCCATAGACTCGTGAGGTGAAGGTGACAAAGTTTGTGAATGGGGTGGGGAATGTTTATTGTCCTCAATGAGTTTGACTCGGGCCTTCCTAGAGGGTGGTTCGAGAAAATCCAATACCATTGTAGTCTTTATGGTTATGAGTGGTGAAAGAAATGAAAGTATGTCGGCCTTGTTCATAGAAACCAAAGCCAAAGTCCTTCCAAGAACAACGATGGAGGAAGGTGTGGGTGAAGCGGCGATTGGTGAGAGATATGAAGGTTAGAGGAAAACAATTGAGTTTGGGAAGGTGGGTTAAGCAAGTAGGTAGAAGCACAAAGTCCCCCATACTTTAAGTTGGTGCGAAGATAGGGGGACTATAGGGAAAACCTCTCATATGTGCTAATCATAGCAGGGATTTTGGTGAAGGTTACCATACTCTTGAGGAGTAAGGAATGTGTCAATGTTATAAAGGCGTGACTCCCTAAAGTGAGGCATTGAATAACACCTTCTAAGAGATTAATATATGATATGTGGGTAGCGGGAATGGATTAATCACTAGATAGTTGGGAAGAAGAAGCATTTGTTTTTTGAGAAGTAGTTGAGTTGGATAATAGGTTAGCTACGAAGCTGCAATAGTAATGGGAATATAGGAGTTAGTTGTGGAATATGTAGCGGAAACATTAGTGGATGAGGTAGTGTCTAAAGAAGAAGTGGTGGCAGTGATAGATTCCTTAACTGGTATAAGGACATAATTGGGTTGATTCAACATGTTACAGGTCTTGAATGGTGAAGGGTCGGCTAGAATGGTATATTTTTCCCTTTATGCTTGAATTTTAAACAACGGTGTAAGGTTGAAGGAACACAACCCATGGCGTGAATCCAGGGTCAACCAAATAACATGTTGTAATGGAATTCCCCCTCTAAGACAGAATAATTTAGGAATGGTATGGGGGCCTACACAAATGTGGAGAATGATGGTACCGAGGGTGGAAGTCATAGCATCATTGAATGAATGCAACAGAATTGGGTTATTATGCAAACAAATGGAAGGGATGCACATTTGGTTGTACACATGGGAGGAAATGATGTTAGAACTGGCACCTTCATCAATCATAACACTTTGAACATGTATATTATCAAAGTATATAGAAATAAATAGGGCGGGATCATGATCATCGATTGGAGAGGTATAATCTTGTCGTCAGAGAAATTAAGAGCGGATACTTGATGAGTGGTAGCAGTAGCATAGGAAGGGGGAACAGTGGTGAGAGCGGCCACATGGTGAGGAGTGATAATGGATGAAACATGCGTAGGGTCATTAGGTAGAACATAAATAGATTGCTTGAGCTCTATGAGGGCTTGACGATGAGACTCAGAGGTTTGGACAAGGTCATAAAAATTAATTTTGAGAGGATATTGGTGCAATTGTTTAAACATTATATGATGGGAAATCCTATCAGAAATAGGGTATATGGGTCCACAGATGGAATATTGGGTAAAAGAGTAGCAGATGAGCTAGTTATTTTTCACCTTTCCTTTTTCCTTCTAGGATCAAGTGGAAATTTGAACCATATTAATATGAGGTAAAGGAGAAAGTGAGTCGTGATAGGTGTAACGACAAGACGGGAAAAAATATGGTGATGGCATATACTGGTTTTTTTTGAAAACAATGCAACACATTGGAATTTTGGTGGAGGTTTGGCTAGCTCTCTTATGTGGACCATATTGATCTCAAATGTTAGAGGGGGATAAAATGGTTTTATAGGTGGAGATGAAGGTCTATGAATAGGTGTGGTGATAGGTGAAAGGTGGAATAGGGTCCTCATCTAAAAGATCATCATCGTAATAGCTTTCTTTGAGTGGACATAATTGGAGAAGAATAGTCTTAAGAGCCTTAAAATTTACACGTCATGCTCTAACACATGATGGTAAGCAAAAATTTGGTATCGTTAAACCCTTTTGGTTTAGGTTTGAGTGGGTTATAAGGTCTAAGTGGTGGCAATGTGATGACAAAGGTTTCCAAAAGGTTAGCTAAGATGTTGGTGTAAGACCCTGCCAATGGATCAAAATGTGAAGTAAGTGTGGGTATGGATGGAAGTGTGGGTGACTTTGGTGGGAGGGGTGTCATCGTAAGTGGAATCAGAGGTTAAGTAAGTTTGACCACCTATTTGGTAGATAGTACAATTTTAGGTTTGGATTGCACCTTCTTGGGTAAATATGTAGTAGGTGAACTAGTTGTTGAAGGTGGTGTAGGTTTAACTACCTCCATGGAGGGTAGTCGGATCCTTGGATTTTGTTGCACCTTTATGGGTAAAGGTGAAGAATAAGTGCATGATGTAGAAGGGAAGGAAGATGGTGGAAGGGGCCGGGTTAGCCAAGGCAATAATGGAGGTGTGGTGAAGGTTGTAGTAAGAGGCAATGTGGAAGGTATTGGTTGAAGAGAAGGGAATGGCATAGGTAATGATGAGGATACTAGAAGTGGTGTAGGTATAAGAGGTAGAAAGGATGTAGGTGATGGTGAAGGTGTAAGATGTGTAGGTAATTTGGGTATAATAGAGGATTGTGATGAGGTATACTCTGTGCTTTTGGTTTACTTTTGGTAGGAGGCTGTTTAGCCAAGGTTGATGGGTGGGGACCTAGGATAGATGGAAGTGGTGAAGGTGACAAAGGGGTAGTGGGTAAAGCCGATGTATGCAGCCTAAGAGGTTGGGTCTTCTTCTTAGGTGGGGGAATAGTCTTTACGATGGCTTGTGAGGACATGGCTAAATCTAGTTTGATAGGAGGATGGACTAGGCTTGATGTCGACATGACTCCTAATGTGGTAATGGGTCTAGATGCGGAGGAGATATAAGTGTAACTAAGGTTTTAGGAATAGGAATAATTTCATTTGATGGTAAAGGTGTAGGTGTTGGCAAGGGTGATGAAGAAGGGGTCACTATAACTAGCATGTGAATCATGGGTTTGGTTGTCTGAAACACCTTTGGATAGATCATGGAAGTATTGACAGACAACATTTGCATTTGAGTTGAGACAGTAGTCGAAGACATCCCCAAAGCATGGAATTGTCAACATAATCCAAGAGGTCGGCCAAATGTGCGAAAAACAATGATGTAGGGGGATGATGTTGATTTGGTAATAATCCCTATAAAGAATGTCTGTGAGATAAGGAAATTGTTGGCTTCAGACTCTGTGGGTAAAAGAGACGAGAAAAAAATAAATAGGATCCTTGAAAACTAATGGAGAATTGTCACCGTATGCACCCAAAATTGCATGTGCTACATTATCGGAAAATGGTTATAAAAGTCCCTAGTGACGATTCAAAATCCTTTTAAGGTGTTCAAGCTCAAAAAACCCATTCACAGTATATATTTGTAGCCTAGATAGCCATACTTAAATTTTCCATACATTTTTCCATCTCCCTGTTTCTTTCTGTGCTTGTTTTGGCCTTCATGCATAGGACCACCACCCCGCCCGGTGGTAGTTTGTAAACCACAGCCCTACCTAGGAAGAGGTCTCAAAACTACCACCCTATGTAGGGTGGTGGTCTTGCCCACTTTTTCCATAATCTTCATGCATAAAATTGCATGCGATGATTCACTTAAGTTTGCCTTTTGAATGCATCCGTGAGCCAAATTTGCTAAAAATAGCTTCGTTTGCTTGGTTCTCCTTGCTCCTTCTATTTTAAAATAGATTTAATGAGTGGAAATGCCTCTTCATTTCCTTGTGCATGAAGTAACCTCCTATCCTCCATTCCTATATATTCCATGCTTGTATTCAAGTAAAGGGGGCCTCGAGAAGTTTGTGTATCTTGAATTGTGTTACTGCTATGATGATCTTGATAGAAATTGCATAACCAAGCTCGATCTTTGTGCTATCTCTCTTCTACTTGCATTGCATCCGAACTGCCATGAAGCTTCCATTGTTCAAGCTCCATCCTCCTACTTTTGTTTTTGCATTTCTAATCTCTTGGACTCACATGAACACTCGAGAGAAAGAAAGTACAAAATGAGGGGACAAATTACTACACAACTAGATTTACCTATGTTCTATGAATTACAAGTCGATTTGTTGTTTGATTTCCATCATTCTGACAATTTATCCTTATTACATCATATCAAATAGAGTATAAACAAGGTTGTTTTCATTTGCAAGTAGTTAGTTAATTTCCAATAGGGTTTGAATCTTTCATAGCAATCCTCGGTGATGGATCCTCTTCTTCGCATCCCCGTGAATATGAAGGAGATAATCTTTGTAGGAGGTTGTCTACACATAATATATCATTTGGAAAAGTTCTTATTTTAAGTTAGTTTAGTTTCCATACACTCAGCACAGGTGAATAATCACACTAGGTTATCTCGCTTGTTTAGTTTTAGTGTAGAAGTAGATTGGATTATTTATAATAAAAGAAAACTATTGTTTGTGATTGTAATATTTTAGTTTTGTGACTTGTTTAGATTAGTTTCCTTTCAGTAGTAGCATAGATTGTTAATGTCATTCAATTTACATGGACACTTCAAACTAGATCAATACTTAGATCCATGTTAGGAAAACAAACCATAGGGAATTTATGCTACCTGTTCATAGCCTCTAAATCTCCCCTTTGTCAACTCGACTACCAGGAGATCACACTACCAGATCTTAGTCACTGATCCTCCTATAGTTAGCCACACACATTCAAACATCGGATGCTCTGACACGACCTTGGGGGTTGAGTGTGGTTGAAGGTCACGTGTTCATTTTCATCTATACAAATTGGTGAACCCAACGTGAAGGATTAATTCCTTCTTGTTTCCTTTCCTTTCATTAACATCACCTCTCCATTTATTCCCCTATTTTGGTAGGTATTTTATACTTTCTAAAATATGTCTAGAAGAGAGTTTGGTGGGCCATTTGGCTTTGATAGATATTACACCAATGTGTAACCACAACAATCCCCTTCTCTTTCAAGATGGGGCGATAATTACACAAGTAATGTTCAAACCTCCCCGGTTATACTTCAAACCCCATTAGCTATGAAAGGATGGAGGAGGTGGATCAACCATGTTAGACATTCAAAATGATCAACCCAATGTAAACCATGTTGTTATCACAAATGGAATAGGTTCTTACCATAGGGTCTTGTCAAGACCTCACATTACCATGTAATCAATGGAGGATGATCTATTTACACGAATAACTAATCCTCTTCATCATATAGATGAGTATTTGGATAGAATGAGGGATTTAGCCTCTAAGGTTTCGAATACCTATCCTAAGATTCTTACTTCTGAGGAAGACAAGAATTATAACACTAAACAATTCATGACAGGGTATCATGAGCTTTCTTAATCAAACCCTACGCCACATGCACCCCAACAAGGGACTCAATCCTCTCCCAACAATCTCATTTCTACTTTAGTGGGGAGGATTAGAGAACTAGAAAGTTCCCAAACTTCACAACCAACACATGTAGTAGGGAAGAACATAGGGTATCTAGTTGACAACAAAGGATACATCCCTTCCAATGAACAACCAACACAATATCCTATACAACAAGGTTATCAGGTTCATTCAAATCCAGGTGATCTTATCATAGGGTTAGACACACTAGGGATGGGTCCTCATCCTTCTCAATCTTATCCTATGCAAGGGCTAGCCGAAGTGTGTTCTCGAATGCTGCCACAATAGTAATGTGACGTTCCCTGGTTTTATGCCCGCTAGTCCATATCCTAGAGCTATCCCACCTTACATGTATATGTATTCAAAAACTCCCCAGATGGACCCATATGCCATTCCTTCTCCCTACATGCCATATCAAGGGACCCCATACGTTCCCATCAACGCTTATAGTGCAGCTTATCCAACTCCTCCTCCTCTACCTCCTTATCAAGGATCTTCAATGATGGAATCTTACACAATGGGTACATATGCTTTGAGTAATTAAAGGAGCATATTGACTTCACCCTATGTGGTGTCATGATTCCATGCCCATTGTTTGGATCTTCCAAAATTTAAGGGAGAAGGAGACCCGAATGCTCATATCAAGGCCTATGCTACTGCTATCAGGGAATTGCTTCCTTGGGATGTTGTAGTGGCTAAGATCTTTCCAAAGACTCTCGAAGGAATCACATTGGATTGGTATTACCATATTTTGAAATCTTCTATAAATTCCTTCAAATAACTTGTTTCCGAGTTCATCAAAGCATTTGACATGAAAAAGTTATTGCGTATAGGGATTAGGGAGTTCTGCATAATAGACGGGGAGAAAAATGAATATTCCACTCATTTCATCCAGAGATGGTGCTAAGTTCTATATTCCTTAGCAAGTGCACCCAACATGGACTGGATGGAACTTTGCAATATTTTCCTTCACTCGCTCAATCGAGAGACTAAGGAAGAGGTCCAAAAGTTTCCTTTCCATAATTATGAGGAAGTATTGGAAGGAGCACTTCGGATTGACCAAGCCTCTATAGATAGTGGGCATAAGACCTATGGTCCTAATGGGAAATTGGTATCCCCAAATCAAAATAATAATGCAAATTATCAAAACAATGGTGCCAACAACCAAGGACCTAAAGGTGTGAATCACAATCATGGTGCTACCACAAATGGTGCTACTGATCAAGCTAAGAACATTGGTTTTTCAAACAATGACAATACTAACAATATTAAAAATTGGGGCAATCAAAGAATCCCTAACCTTGTGTCTTTTATAAACACAATCGATGTAAATTGTCCACTGCAAAAAAAAATCAAACCCAAGGCACAAACCAAGATTAAAACTCTAGAAAAGGGGCAATGAATCATGGTTATAATAATCAATTACAAAATTACAACCGAGGTTATAATCAACAACAACAAGATGCTTATCAAAGGCCAAGATATTATGACCCTAACCTATATTGTGGTTTCTATAAGGTTCAAGGTCATGATGATAGGACTTTCCACGATTGCAACAAGTTTCTGCAAAGACTTCCCGAAAACCAAAGGTAACTCTTTATAGACATGTTCCTAGCAAATCCTGAAACAAAGTCACAATCTGACTATACATGACCTGTAGCTCCTCAGAATGCTAATGTGAGCATATCTTGAGATCCGATACCTACACATCCTAAAAATTTGAAGGTGAATTCACAAAACAAAAAAAAGGCATTCCTATAGGAAACAATGACCATGAAGCCTCAACTTCCAATAACTCTCGAGTCAATCCTAACCTTGGTTCAAATAATAACTCAAAAATCTTGGGATTAGTTGAGCTAGAGGTTAAGTGTGAAATTAATGAAACAACACACATGAAGGAGTATCCTTCACAACCCCTACCCGATATTTCCTTTCCATAGGATGACATTCCTACAATTACAAAACTAGTAGGAGCCTATGATTTAATATCAGATTTGAACAAGACCTTTTCTCACATTTCGTTTCTAGATTTGTTGAAGAATTCACTTGCGCATCATTCTGCATTTCTTAATGCACTAGGTATTGGTCATCTAGTCCATGTTACGTAACCTCCTAGTGCTCAAATAAACAATATTGATTTTGAAATACATCCTCCAAGATAGAATGATAGGGATAATAGGTTTGTTTTTGATATATACAAGATTGCATCTGACACTAAAATTACTCGAAAAGGTGATCCTACCTTATTTTTACAAGTCTAGGTTTATAACAATTGCATTAAGAGAGCTATGATTGATGACGAGGCTGCTATAAATGTGGTTCCCTTCTCTTTCTTACAAAAGTTAGGATATGGAGAGACAAATTGTTCCTCTACAAAAAACACGTTACGGGGGGTATGAAAATCTTAAAGAAATCTTGATTAGAACCATAGTTCTTCCGGTCACACTTGGGCCAAAAACCATCTTGACGAAGTTTTACATTATCAACAGGAAACAAGTTATAACATGATCCTCGGGAGACCCTGGATTCATCGAATGAAGGCTATCCCTTCTACCCTATTCTAGGAGATTAGATTCCTCCATTTGGGGAAGGTTTTTCGTTTCTCAAGGAATCTTAAGCCCTTCGATATACACTTAGAAAACCTCAAGAAGAAGAAATGAGTCTATACAGTAGTATGAAATTCATGCGAATCAATCAAACAAACCACCTCTAATAAAAGAGTTAGTCCCGGTCACCCCAGACGTTCCAAAGGTTGAAGTCATTGACCCAAAAACATTTGAGGTGGCAAAAATAGATAAGGGTAGATCAATATCTATGGAAATAGTGTCGATTAAGACCACAACAGGAATTATGAAACTCTTAGAGAGTGATGATCCGATCTTCCTTCAATGGGATGCCGTCTTCTAGGTCTAGGTGTGTACCATGAAAGAATTAACAAATGAAGAATGGAAATTTGAGATTTAAATGATGCCCATAAAAACCATCTCTAGGGGCCGTTCTATTTTAAACCCTAGTTTCAACCCATGTGCATTCTAAAATAAGATTTCCATATCCATGGGGCAAGGTCTCATCATTCAACAAGTGTCACAAGTAAACACAACACTCTACATAGGAAATGAGGCCAAGCAACATAGTAATGCTCACCCACACATCATGTCTCAAGAACATGAAAAGAGGTGCACGAATGCTTCTTTCGGACAAATGATTTTAATGATTTGACACATACACTTCTAGGAAAGTGTTATGAGTTTAAACCTAGAATGGTAGGCCCTTGTCAAGAGAACAGAAATTTTGAGGATCATGGTTCTCTGATGTGTACTTTTAGGGGTGAAGAATTTGATATTCATCAACTTTCTTCACCTTAGGCATCATGAAATGTAGTTTCACCTACATCTTCATATGTACATTACTGCATTGTAGTTTCATCTCCATTTCATTAGTAAAATTTGTGATCAAGGGATTTATTCTTATAGCAACTCCTAAAAACTTTTGAAAACATTGAAAAAACATTCAGATCATATCTCTTCAAATATTCATAGTATCATCAATTATTTTTGAATCATCTCATTAGTTCAAGAAAGATAAGACAAATTTTTGATTGTGATCATACCAAGGCCTACATACTTGGTTCTGCTTATAGTTTCTTTCTAGGTTAGGTGTCTTTGCCTATAGTATGTTCTAGAAGCTTCATGGTGTCACATCTATCCCATGAAAATATCTTTGGAAATAAGAACATACTAAACATTTTGTCTAGATAAGTAATTCAAATGCAAATCCATAGAAATTTATTATTTTACACATTTCTTTGCCCTACTAACCTTTAGTGTTGAGCATGCATCTCTTACTGGTGATGTAGGGTTGGTAAAGGAGAGAAATTCCCTTACTCACCTATTCCTTTTCCTTGGTGACGAGTCCATGCTTCCTCATGGTAGCATGGGGAAAGGAGTAGGGGGTCTCATTGATAAACTTGAAAGTTACAAATAATTTGCTCAAAAATTTTGAGTTCATAAGTCAAAAACAAAGTGAGTTAGATGTCCAAAGTTCCAAAAGAGTTTAAAACCTCAAAACCAAATTTTGTCAACCAAGTGGCCATCTACGGATCTAAGTCTAGATAAAATGGAAAGTAATTCACATTCTAAACTATGAAGTAACTTGAGTAGAGTAAGGTTGTAGCATCTCAATTTGGTTCTCAAACCTTTGTCTTTCTCTCATCACTACCATTCAATAATTTTTCATAACTTGTGCCCTTTCTGACCCTTGGTGTTGAGCCCTCGCATCCTACTAGTTGCGTGGGGTCAGGAGTGGGGAAAGTACATCTTCTTATCATATCATTTTATCACCACGTTTTCCAAGACAATATGAAGTATCAAAGATTGCTTAAAGAAACTAAAGTTCAACATCACATTGTGCTTGCATCATCATATATCAGCATTATGAAATAAAAAAAGAAATCATTCTATTATCATTCATATCCATTGCATACATTCTAAAAGCATAGAAAATCAGAAATTCTAAACATCTAAGAGTACACACATGAATCAAATCATCAATGTAAGCCAACTCTATGCAAGGAATAACCAAGCCAAAAATAGATATCTATACATATCATGGTGTGTCATAGTTTTTACATTCCATCACACACTAGGTGCGGTATAAATGCTCGCAATAAGCATGAAATACCAAAAACATCATATATGCTGCACAAAATGGAGACTAAGCAATAAAGGCACTCTGCCTATCCACCTCTTTGAGGCCCCTTATGACCGCTCTAGTTACGAATTTCTTAGGAGTTCTTCTCAAAAGTATTGAAACAACAAAGGGCCAAGCCTAATGAAAATACCATCACCAAATCCATTCCAATTCAACCATACTCAAAAATGAAAAATGGTCATCGTGGGCTCAGAGCTCAAAAATCACCAAGTCAGTATGCACAAATGAATTTGAAAACAAGTTTACTTAGATATGTGTGTGTGTGTGTGTGTGTGTGTGTGTGTGTGTGTGTGTGTGTGTGTGTGTGTGTGTGTGTTATAACTTCATTTTGAGTGTATGGGTTCACGAGGATGGAGCATTGGCGTATGTATATTTATATATCCCCACACGATGGTAATTCCTCTTGTCATTTTAATTTAGTGTTTATTTTTCAATATTTTAGCTATCTGAACTTGAGTCTTCTTCCTATTTTGTAGGTAATGGGAATTTGGACTACGAATCTTCGACACACGGGCATGTTAGGTATAGCTTCTAACTCCCCATTTCGGGAACGCCGTACTCGAACTCTATGTTTTACACCTCTTTCATGTCTAGTATGCTTCTCGAGGGTCAATATGTATGCACCCAAAATTACACGTGCTACATTTTCAAGAAAATGGTTATAAAAGTACCCACTGATGATTCAAAATCATTTCAAGAATGTTTTCGAGCTTCAAAAACCCATTCGTAGTATATATTTGTAGCCTAGATAGCCTTACTTAACTTTTCCATGCATTTTCCATTTCCCTGTTTCGTTTTGTGCTTGTTTTGGCCTTGGTGCCAAGACCACCGCCCTTCCCGGCAAAGTGGTTTGCAAACCACCTCGCTACCTAGGTGGTGGTCCCAAATCGCCACCCTACATAGGGCGATAGTCTTGCCCACTTTTTCCAGAATATTCATGTGTAAAATTGCATGCGACGATTCACTTAAGTTTTACTTTTGAATGCATCCGTGAGCCGAATTTGCTAAAAATAGCTTCATTTGCTTTGTTCTCATTGCCCCTATTTTTAAATAGATTTAATGAGTGGAACTACCTCTTCATTTCCTTATGCATGAATCAGCCTCCTATCCTCCATTCTTATATATTCCATGCTTGTATTCAAGCAAAGGGGGCCTGAGAATTCTGTGTATCTTGTATTGTGTTGCTGCTACGATCTTGCTAGGAATTGCATAGCCAAGGTTTGATCTCTTGTGTTATCTCTCTTCTACTTGCATTGCATCTAGAATGCCATCAAGCTCCCATTACTCAAGAACCATCCTCCTACTACTGTTTTGCATTCCCAATCTCTTGGACTCACATGAAAACTCGAGAAAGAAAGGACAAACTAAGGGGAAAATTACTACACAACTAGATTTACCTATGTTCTATGAATTCTAGGTTGGATTTTTGTTTGATTTCCTTCATTCTGACAATTTATCCTTATTACATCATATCAAATAGAGTAGAAATCAGTTTCTTTTCATTTGCAAGTAGTTAGTTAATTTCCAAGAGGGTTTGAATCTTTCATAGCAATCCCCGGTGACGGATCCTCTTCTTCCCATCCCTATGGATCTGAAGGAGAGAATATCTATAGGAGGTTGTCTACACATCATAGATCATTTGGAAAATTTCTTGTTTTAAGTTAGTTTAGTTTCCATATACTCAAGGAGGTGAATAACCACACCGGTTATCTCTCTTGTTTAGTTTTAGTATAGAAGTAGATTGGATTATTTAGAATAAAAGAAAACTGTTGTTTTTGATTGTAATATTTTAGTTTTGTGACTTGTTTAGATTAGTTTCCTTTCAGCAGTAGCATAGATTGTTAATGTCATGCAGTTTACATGGACACTTCGAACTAGATCAATACTTAGATCCATGTTAGGAAAAAAAACCATAGAGAATTTACACTACCTGTTCATAGCCTCTAAATCTCCCCTTTGTCAACTCTGCTACCTGGAAATCACACTACTAGATCTTAGTCATTGATCCTCCTATAGTTAGCCACACACATTAAAACATCATTTACTCCAACACGATAAGGTCACGTGTTCATTTTCATCTATATAGTCACCAATAGGAAGGGATGTTGTTAATGGATCCCCTGTGGGTAGGGAAGATGACAAGTTGGATGAGGTAAGTTCATCTTTTGGTGAATAAGAAGGTAAGCATGAATCTCCCATGGGTAGAAGAGTAAGTACTATGGGTTGTTTGTCAGGTTGAGAGGTGAGTGGGGAAATTGCATTGACAGATATGGTGGAATCCTCCATGGGTGAAGGAGGAGATAAGGGAGACTCCTCTGTGGGTAAAGGAGTAGATGAAACAAGTCCCTCCATGGATGAAGGAGATCATGTAAGAATATCCTTGATAGATGGAGTAGGAGGAAATTGAGCAGGAAGAGCTGGTATGATGTCGAAAACAACATGAACCTCACAAACGTTACTATCATTGGTCGAGGTTTCTCTGGTTTGGTTAGATAATGGGGTGTGATTTGGGAATGAATTCTTGAAGATGTGAAGGTTCTGATTATCCAGTGCATTAGGATTATCCAAGATGAGATCTCCATTATCTAACATTTCTTGGACAATATTTTTAAAATTTATATAATTACCGTCGCTATGACCTTTAACACAATGATAGTTGTAGTAATCATTTTCTTTGTACCATGCAGGCACATGACGAGAGGGGTAAAAACCAATATGTGGTTTAATGGGTGGAAAATTTATTACTCTGACTTTTAGAAGTTTTTGTAAAACTAAAGATTAGGGTTTTCCTATGGGAGTATATTTTCATTGTTCCCTCTTGAATTGAAAAGCCGAATAGGAGAAATATTGGAAGAACAATTTTATTGGTTAGATGGGTGAGATGGGATGTATTTCAAAACTACTGTGTTGGCATATATTTTTGCTTTAGAGTAATTATTTTGTGGTTTCAAGAAGAAGAGGTATCGTTTGATTTGCACGTAATGTTCTTGTTATGTAATTATATTTTATTCTCTTCAATAGCACAAATTTCAAGTTTTTGGGCCATGGTGAACACCTTGTTAAACTTGCAAAATTTTTGAACTTGGAGAGTTGGCGAGATATGTCTAACATAATCTCGGTGAAAAATTCTATTAACTCAATTTGTGGATGTTAGAATGTGAGCTGGTTGATCAAGCTCCACTAAGGAGTGACAAATATGCAATAGATTTGTCTTTGTATTTGTGTGTTACATATAAGTTGGTCATGGTGACCTTCTTGAAAATGTTGATAGAAAAGTGGTCTAGGAAGGCTTGAGCTAGTTGGTTGAATGAGAAAATGGAGTGCCTAGGTAGAGCACTATACTAATCTAAAGTAGGTCCTATCAATGACATTGGAAATGTTTGCAAGAGAAAATTTTCATCATGAAAGATCAGATAACACACATGTTGACAAGACCACAAGTTTTGTTACGGGTATTCTTTACTATTAAATTAGTTTAATTTAGGCATTTACCAATGCGTAGGGTATGGATGAATTGGAATGGATGGGTGAATGGGATGCTTGCAAATCTTGTCGTATGTTAGAGAGTTACGTGAGCCAAAGACAAATGATTCTAATGTATGCATCTTTTCCATCATCATTTTGATAAGATCACCTTGCGGTATAAGGGAGTAGATGAGGAGTGTATGGCGTGGGTGGAATCCTATTATGTGGTGGTGCTTTGAGTACAAAAATTGTGAGGAAGGAATGTAGGTCGAAATAGATGTAGATGGCAAGTATCCTAAATAAGTGATAGATGAAATAGGGGGTCTGTTGGTGATAAGTGTAGGTAGGTGGAGTGGATGTAAAGACTCTCATATTAATAAGAGGAAGAGATTGTGGGATGGAGAGGAAAATGTTTTGGAAGGGAGTATGGGATGTCGAAAATATTGGTGGTTTGAGACGGAATAGGAATATGATAGGTGGTGGACGCAGAGATGAGACGTACACTCAAGGCAGTTGATAAAGGAATGGTTAACATCGTAGGAGAAAAAATGTCCAAGGTGTGACAGATGCCATATGTGTATCTCGATATCGATGATGTATGCTCAAGTTGGGAAACCACAGGTGGTAAGGTGGAAGAGGGTAAGGCTAAGCTAGTAGTAGTTGATGTAGAAGTGGGTGCGAGGGTAGGAGGAATGGACACAAGCATGCCATATACAAGTTGCCCTGATGAATCATGGGTATATGAATGAGTAAGATAGTACTACACAGTAGTGGGGTTGTGATCAAGGAGTCTCGTGAACTCCTCATCACCAATGGGTATGACAAGAGCCTAATTGGGTTCCATGGGTGATGAGATTGAAGGGGGCAATGGGCTAGGTGGGAGTGGCTGGTGGCTAGCATGAAACACAAGAGAATTAGCTTGTTTACGAGTCAAAACCATGTGACTGACAATAGAAAAGGTATTATGAGCTTCGCTGATGATGTAGAAACATAGAAGTAATGGGGAAAAATTAGTCTAAAATGAGTGATTATATTGTTGTTCTGATTGGAAAGTCAAAATACGGATGTAGACACCCATAATTACACCCGAGCAATTTAAATACTTAAATTGCGCTAATTATCCCCCTTCTTGCAAATTGGTGACATATCATCAATAACACTCATTTTCCCTCATATCGTCATTAATTAATTACACTACGCTAATTAGTTAAGTCACCTATCCAACTAACATCCTGATTAACGACCTTCCGTTAATTATTCACCCCTTCTACCTAGACTAATTAATTAATTAGCTTTCCCCTTCATTTAACCAATAAATCAATATTTAATTGATTTAATCCCCTTCTAATAGCCTAAATCATACTAATATTCCTCTAATTAGCTTCTATAAGCTTACATCTACCTATTAGTTAATCACCTTTGATTAATTAAAGCACCCCTCCAACTCCCATGACTTGCTAAGCATAAATTAAACCCTTCTAAAGTAAGGTTACCTTTTATAAAGCAACCTTATCCATTCCTAATCTTGTTTTACCTTTATCCCACATGCAAAGGGATGAAGTGTTTCCTTTATCCATTGGGCTATATAAGGAGCCCTCCTTCTACCTTTATACCTACACCTAAACTTCTTGAGAAGACAAATGCAAAGCATATAGCAAAATAGACTAAAAGCTTTCCTTTTTTTTCTTGAGAGTTCATCATCTTGGAGAGTTAAGCCTCTTTCCTAAGTGCTTAGGTCATATGGGAGGTGTCAAAAGGGTCTTGTAGCCCAACTTTGACAAGCCCTCATTCCTAGGTTCTTGGAATACCAAAGACAACCATTTTTGATTGCCATGGAGCCTACTTAGGTCCATTCATTTATTTGTTGTTAGAGAATAGAGGATTTAGATACTTAACATTGTTAGTTTAAAAGTTTTGAATATGATGAATGTTAGTATCTAACCTTGTTTAATTCTTATCTTGATGGTGCTTAGTATGTTGTTTAATTTTTGCTAATTAAGGCTATTTAGGTGTTAGTATTTACTTGTATTAGCATTAGTTTAAAAAAACTCATGCACACATTTGGCATGCCGGTGGGACCTAGTCCCTTGGCATTTTAGTTTAAATTTCATTGTTTTGGCTAACTTTTGATATGCACATGTAGTAATTAATGTCCATTTTCTTGGAATTTTTGCTAATTTTATATGTGTAAGTTCTTGTTCATAGCCATCATTTTAATGGGTTGTTGCCATTTTAAAACTAACTTGCTAAAATTTGAAGTATTGTGAGCTTTCTTGTGTTTTTTGCCGTATTTTGGTTGCAGGGGTGGCACAGGCACACTATCGGGAGCGTAGGTATGTTTTTGGTGGTGCAGGCACCTCTCGGGTGGCACAAGTGCACTGTCAGAACCTGATTCTCTATTTATCGACCCTGGCGCATACGCACTAACCCTAGCGCACATACCCTAACTAGTGTGTAGACACAATAACCTAGGCGTAGACACATTTTTGTACTGTACCTTCACTGTAATTCAAAACCTGTCAGATCGGTGCATACACCCTAACCCGAGCATACACACTATTTTAGTAGCGCAAACACATTTCTAGTGGTGCAAGCATTCTGTCGGAATCTAAGGCTGTTTTACAAAGTGGTAGCGCACACATTTTATCGGTAGCACACATGCTATTCTGGTAGCACAAACACTCTATGTGAAAATTAACCTATTTTGATTGAAGGTAGCACATATGTTATTTTGGTGGCGCACATGCTACTTGGGTGGCGTAGGTACATAGTAAACTAGAAACACACAGAGTGGTGCATAGGTCATTTTGGTGGCACACACACCTCTAGGGTGGTGCAGGTGCATTGTAAATCGAAAAAAACAAATAACACAAAAACAAGGGTACATGTGTCTTTTGTTTTCTTGAAATTAATGTGTTGAGGTGCAAACATTCTTGTAGGTTTTATGTAATCACATACTTGTTTTTGCAGGATGTTTTTATATGCTTTTACTTGATTAGTTAAACTTTGCATATTCACTTACAGGAATAAGATCACGTATGCTCTTCCCTCGCATCCCTTAGGGCGATCTTGGGAATCAAAGATCCGAAAATAATCAAATTATTACTACCTGATCTCGGACCCTTGTAGGCTTTAAATATTTGCCGATGATTTTCTCCTTTTAAGTAATCAATTTAAAAAAATTAATGCAAAACAATAAGACAATTGCACACAGATTGATTACGGAGTTCGGCAATTGCCTACGTCTCCGGGTTCGTGGTCGAACCGTTCCACTAGTCAAAACTTGTAAGTTACAATAGTACTTTCACAAGAAAACCTAATGGAAACTATTTAAACTTGCTTAGAAGAATAACCAGACCTTCGGACGACAAGGGTGAAAAATAGCACCCGACTTCCACCTTCCTGGCGTACAATCTCCTTCGGCTTCGATTGGCCTTCCCGATGCTATCAATGCGAAGCTAGCACTCCGGTCGACAATCCAGGATTTGCAAGTAATTGGTGTGGCGCTATGGGCCGACTAGGTAGTTTGAATAACTCCTAGCCACAAATATTTAATTTATTATTGCCTAAAAAATAATAGGTCAATAATAATCAAAATAATAATGCCTAAATAATTTAGGTCTTCACACAACAATTTCTCATTCTCCTCTTGGCTCGGACTTCGCCTCCAACGCTCTAGGAATGAGCTTGTCTCCGAGTTTGTGTGTGTCCATTACAATGAACAGGTTCCCTATTTATACAAAAAATAGGGCCCTTAAAATATGCATTTGCAAATTATCCTTAGGCTATTTTAAACCTAAGCCTTACCCGTAGCAAAATAAATGGGATCAAATACCCATATTGGCAGATTTGCTTGTTTTAATGGGTTAAATCCCAAATAGGGTGCTTAGCATTTAGGAAGGGATAAAATCCCATGTTGGTGGTGAAGTGGGTTATATCCCACATAATCCTCCAACTTCCACGTGAATGTGGATGCATATTAAAAAGTGGGTAATATCCCACATTAGGTGGGAAGGATAATGTTTTAGGCTTTAATAAGCCTTTTTTTAAATTAATTTCTTTTTAAAAAAAAGAAAGAAAAGATTCTAAACCTTTTTTATGTGGGTAATGCATAAACCCAAATTCCATGTGCCCAAATCTACGTGCAGCTCTGCTGGTGTGCCACGTGTCACCATATTATTCGTCCACTTGGCGTGTCCTCTGCTCGTTGACCGCCAATTAACCAAACTTTGACCGGTCATAACTTTTGCATATGGACTCGGATTTGGTCCGTTCAAAATGCGTCCGAAAGGTGTTGGCGAGCTCTACGCAATGGTGTTGACTTAAAATGATTTCAAAATCAGTAATTTTTCTATTGACCAACGTTGACTAGTTGTTGACCAATCTTTGACCAAACATCATTTGCACACGCGGACTCTGTTTTCGATGTTCAAACAGTCGTCGGAAAGCTCTCGCAATGATATTCTACACTGACACCATTTATGGATGTTTATGGAACTTTCAAAAATGATCCCCTGATCACACCTCCCCACTAAGAAAAACTTTTTGTCCCAAAAAGCTTCCATACTGTCCTGAATCTGAAAAAATCTGCTGCCACGTCGGAAGTGCTGCTTTGTAGTAGACCCTTGGGTCTTCTCCTCCAACCTTCTCACTTTGAAAACTCTGCTCTGATCCTAGGACTTGTGGGTTATGGGCCCATGACGCTTCACTGCGCCACTCTGATATCCAAAGAAAACCTCCACGCCTCCGCTTTATGGTGCTAAGTTTCTGAATGAAACCTCAACGCTCCTTCTGTGTGGTGCTAAGCTTCTTGATATCTGACAACAAGGATCTTCTTTGACTCTATAACACAACTCTTGGCTCCAAGTTGATTCCGCAGAATCCGAACTGGTTTGAAGGAACTCCATGTTACGTAGAGCTTTGATTGATCCAATGTCAATGATGGACAATGCCTTGTCCCTTTATAGACCTCAACACCTCCGATGCATGATGCTAAGCCTCTTTCAAGACCTTGAGCCTCCGATGCACAATGCTAAGTCTGTGTAGACCTCAATGCCTCCGATGCATGATGCTAAGCCTCTTTCAAGACCTCAAGCCTCCAATGCATGATGCTAAGTCTCTATAGACCTCAACACCTCCGATGCATGATGCTAAGCCTCTTTTAAGACCTCGAGCCTCCAATGCATGATGCTAAGTCTGTTGATCAGCTACCATTCGTATGTGTGGTCGCAATGCCTTGACACCGAATGACATTCCGAGCTGATCCTTTTAGAGCTCCTCTTGTTGACATACTAATATCAGGTACCATTCTGCTACACGGTCGCAATGCCTCTACACAGAATGAAGTTCCAACCCGACGTCAATGCCAACGGTGATTCAGCTACCATTCTGCTGCACGGTCACAATGCCTCTACATAGAATGAAGTTCCGAGCTGATCTCTGTGAACTCTATTATCTGCACAAATGGCAGATCAATCTCCAAGCTTTATATGAGTTATTTCCTGTATCCAAGTTCATAACAGGTACTCACCAACTGATTAGGAGATATGTTTGGAGCATTAATCAAATTTTCTAAGTAAGAAAATCCACTGAGTATTGTAAACCTTTCTCTCAGCATTTCCTCACAGAATTTGATCTCCAAACTTAATACTGCATACGATTCATCAATCTGAATTATGCAATATATAATTGAAAAATTGTTGACTTACCCATTTTAAAGGACTTTCACTTTCAGGTATTACCTGGTCCTGGGTTGAATTGTCAACTGGTGGTGAAGTAGAAACCTCCTTTGCCTTTACAATAGGCCTCCATTCCATCTTTGGCTTGCCATTACTCTGATGGCGAGATGGATGCAGTTTCCAGCAATTTTCCACCCGATGCCCATTCCTCTGGCAATGAGCACAAAAATTCCTCTTAATCTCCTTCTTCTGGGATGAGGAACTCTTTCTGCCATTTCTCGACTTTGCATGACGAGATTGGTCTTTCTGATTTGCCTTGTTCTTGACGAACGACATCAACTTCTTCATCAGTGTCCTTCTCTTCCAAAGATCGCCACTTAATGATTATGCAATCCACAAAAAGTACATGGAAAGGAATTCCACATCTTACAAAATCATAACCATACTTCTTAAGCTGAAAAAGTGGATCAGAAGTTTTATTGTGCTTACGATTATGGTAAGAAACTGGAGGTGGAATCTCATTACCTCTTCACTGATTTCTCTTACCACATCTTGCCTGTGACGACGAAGCACAACTTTCCTGCTCAGAATCTTCTTGCAGGACTAGTGGGGTAATCACTTTGCTTTCGGAAGCTTGTCTCCCGTTAGCGTTCTTGGAGCATTCTCCAATTTCCATTCCCGCACTAGGATAACCCAAACCTGCAAAATGAGGATGATCCTCGACCTATATTGGGTTAGAAATACCTTGGCCATTTTTACCAAGGCCTCTTCCATCAAATCCCATTTTATCTAGTAACTTGGATCCAATGCCTCTAGTATGCTTTTCAAACAAACCAAAGACTTCATTACCTGAATTTGAAACCGAATGGGAGGAAGAAGAAGATTCCAGTGGTGAACAACTTACAGTGCAGTCATTTGCCATGGCCTCTGCATCTGAAGTTGAAGGTATTTCCTTCCTCTGATCACCACACTGCAACCTTGCCAAGAGCTCATCCTTGGTTTGTAGTTCTGATTTCAAACGAGCATTCTCCTCTTCCAAGGAGGAATACATTGATCGCAGGAGAGAATTCTCTTCTTGGATCTGGTGATTATAAGCTTCAATTTCCTCAAGATTTTCCTATTTAGACATCTTGCCCATAGTGCACTTGTACCCTATTCACACAAACTGAACCAACTGCACCAATCTTGAAGCAATCACTCTGTTAATCAGATTTACTGAAAAAAAAATATGGAGCTAAACCAGCTCTGATACCAAACATGATCCGAAAATAATCAGATTATTACTACCTGATCTCGGACCCTTGTAGGCTTTAAATATTTGCTGATGATTTTCTACTTTTAAGTAATCAATTTAAAAAATTAATGAAAAACAATAAGACAATTGCACACAGATTGATTACGGAGTTTGGCAATTGCCTACGTCTCCAGGTTTTTGGTCGAACCGTTCCACTAGTCAAAACTTGTAAGTTACAATAGTACTTTCACAAGAAAACCTAATGGAAACTATTTAAACTTACTTAGAAGAATAACTAGACCTTCGGACGACAAGGGTGAAAAATAGCACCCGACTTCCACCTTCCTGGCGTATAATCTCCTTTGGCTTCGATTGGCCTTCCCGACGCTATCAATGTGAAGCTAGCACTCTGGTTGATAATCCAAGATTTGCAAGTAATTGGTGTGGCGCTATGGGCCGACTAGGTAGTTTGAATAACTCCTAGCCACAAATATTTAATTTATTATTGCCTAACAAATAATAGGTCAATAATAATCAAAATAATAATGCCTAAATAATTTAGGTCTTCACACAACAATTTCTCATTCTCCTCTTGGCTCGGACTTCGCCTCCAGCGCTCTAAGAATGAGCTTGTCTCGTAGTTTGTGTGTGTCCATTACAATGAACGGGTTCCCTATTTATACAAAAATAGGGCCCTTAAAATATGCATTTGCAAATTATCCTTAGGCTATTTTAAACCTAAGCCTTACCCGTAGCAAAATAAATGGGATCAAATACCCATATTGGCGGATTTGCTTGTTTTAATGGGTTAAATCCCAAATAGGGCGCTTAGCATTTAGGAAGGGATAAAATCCCATATTGGCGGTGAAGTGGGTTATATCCCACATAATCCTCCAACTTCCACGTGAATGTGGATGCATATTAAAAGTGGGTAACATCCCACATTAGGTGGGAAGGATAATGTTTTAGGCTTTAATAAGCCTTTTTTAAAATTAATTTCTTTTTAAGAAGAGAAAGAAAAGATTCTAAGCCTTTTTATGTCGGTAATGCATAAACCCAAATTCCATGTGCCCAAATCTACGTGAAGCTCTGTTGGTGTGCCACGTGTCACCATATTATTCGTCCACTTGTCGTGTCCTCTGCTTTCGTTGACCGCCATTAACCAAACTTTGACCGGTCATAACTTTTGCATATGGACTCGGATTTGGTCCGTTCAAAATGCTCCCAAAAGGTGTTGGTGAGCTCTACACAATGTTGTTGACTTAAAATGATTTCAAAATCATTTATTTTTGTTGACCAATGTTGACTAGTTGTTGACCAATCTTTGACCAAACATCATTTGCACACGCGGACTCTGTTTTCGATGTTCAAACAAATATCGTGGAAAGCTCTTGCAATGATATTCTACACTCGACACCATTTATGGATGTTTATGGAACTTTCAAAAATGATCCCTTGATCAATCAGAAATGATTCTTAGGTCCTTTTTATGCTTTTGAGGTTGTTAGGAATGTTTGGATTAGAATTGGTTAACTTGGTTTGTTTGAATTAAAGTGTTTTTCCATTTGCTATCTTTTTGGATTTTGGGAAACATCATGTATACTCTTCTCTTGCATCCTTGGACGATCCGGAGAGTCGAAATGGTGTTTACTCTTTTAATGGAAAACTACTAAAAATCGTCATGCAAGACCAAAACATCTCACTTGTCAAAGAAAGGAGGAATCAAAACGAAGACACAAACTACTAATACATTGCTATACATGTTTCCAAAAGGTGTTCGAGTAAACCACACCTAATTAAACAAGATAAAAAGAACAATATATTCAAAACATTGTATTGTAGGTTTTGAAAAAGGTATGTCCCTCTCTGCTCAACTGGAACATAACCCTTTTGGCATAATGCCTTAAGCTACAACAATGGGGGTGGTTCTAGGAACCCCAAAGTAGTCCACACAAGAGGGAACCTTGTGGATGAAACAAGAAGTGCTCCACACTACCTACCTGACTAGTGATTCCTTTGTGAGATAGCGTTACAAGTTGTCCCTACGCGACCCTTTTAAGTACACGATGGATGCATTTACTACCCACTGTGCTTGAAGGGGGAAAATTTGAGATACTCCCAAGATATTCGAGACTATTTGGGTAAATCACCCTGCTTGTGGACAAAATTTGTAACACCTAGGATGAGAGAACCACCTAGGAAAATATACTTTGGCCAGGAGCCCACTTTGACCATTCTAAAACAGTGTTGAGTTGTGAGCCATCTTTTCATCATGAAACGTGTGACGCGTTACTTTCGCTTAGTTTTTCACTTGCCTTAAGGCGGTGAAACTCTGCCAAAGTGAAGCCAACATTTTTCATCCCCATTTTTGATTTGCTTCCTTCACATTATTTTGACATTTTGTTGATCAAAAGAAGGGTGACTACCTTTGTGTTACCAATTGATTGTTTTTGCTAATTTTTTGTCCGTTAATGCCCATCCATGTTTTCAAATTGGGTAAGTTAAATGTGTAAAGTGCGTGGAGACGTATTCATATCATTGGTGGCCTTTTTGATCTTGATACCCATGTCAAGATCATCATTGTAGTTAGGCATGGTTCATCATCTTGAACTTCCTTAGAAGGGTTACTTTGTTTGTATTGTATCAATACAATTTTGATATTTACGTCTTGTTTCTTGTAAACTCGACCTAAATATCTATATTGTAAGGTTACATTGCACACATTTTAACTATTCCTAGCTATACTTTGAGCTTTTAGTTTGATTCTATTATTACCTCAATTTTGAAGAGTGCTACGTGTTACCACTTGTGCATGTTGTATCAATAGCATCTTGATATCAATACCTTACTTTCTCGCAAAGTTTGGTTAACATATCTTGGTGATATTATTGTGTCACTCATGAATTGTAACTGAAACTTTTTGGGATATAGGTCTTAATCGAATTTGAACTCACTTTTAGTATATCTTGTTAGGAGGTCACATTAAATTTTTGTATTTACTTACGTCTTGTTCATTCTCTTGAACTTGGCATAAGTGAGAACATCTTGTTAATTATCTTGTGACACTAAACTACTTTTTGAGACGTATTCTAGGAGGTACTTCATTTGATAGGCTTAGATACCAAACATTTGTGTCACTGGTGATTTATCACTCTATCACATTGGTATTCTCACATTTTTATTCATTCATATTCTTGACAATTTATCTTGCATTTCACTTAGGTGTGGTCACAAAGTTTTGAACACATTTACAACTTACCTTAGTGAAACTATCACAAATCATGGCTCCCAAAACATGATTAGGACTCAAGAAACAAACATACAAGGAAAAAAAAGCACAAGCTTGGGAAGCCTCGAACAGACAAGGGTCAAACCCCTTCATTGGACATGATCTAGGGCCTTTGTTTTCTATGGAAAAAGAGATAGAAGATATGGTCGATCATAGTGGTAATGAATTAGAATCCCCACACGCAGAATTTGACTTTGACCCTACTTTATTAGATGAGTTTCTTTTCAAATAAGGATAGAGTGCTAGCACAGGTCATGTAATTAGGGGCCAAAATGCCCACTAAAAATGAAACAATACCACTTGTAAATAATGCTAATGAGGAAGAATGACCCCTTATCAATATGAAGGATATTTTGATGCATGGACATGCTTCTACCTCCAATGTAGAAAATAATAGGATAGTGGGACATAGAATACCCTTTATCAAAGTGCCACGTAAAAACATGACGGGACATGAGAATGGTGAAGAACCTCCACAAAACGAGGAATAGGATGAACCTTTGGAAGAAGAAACCACAATTAAACAAAAATTTAGTAGCCTAAGCCAACAATTATCTTTGCTAACCTCTCATGTACAAAAGGAAGCCAGAAAAAGTGTTCAAAATTCAAGGCCTAAGGTTAAGATCAATGAATTCTAGAAAATCAAGAAGAAGATGATACGGGGTATCATCGAGTATATATCCCCACTTCTCCCACTAGAGAAAAATTGCTCACACAATATGTACAGTCTATGAAAGCAACACTCACAAGCCTTTAAGATAGGGATTATTAGAAAGTATCAATATGAAGAATTATGTCCCTATCCTTTTAACAAGACTATGAACCTTCAACCCTTTCCTAAGAAATTTGATATGCCGAAAATTGACAAATATAAAGGGAAGGGAGATCCACGGGATAATGTTAAAGATTTCTATATGGCATGTTGCGAGGTGTCCTATAGTGACAATTATCTCATAAGACTTTTTCCTAAGAGTCTAGGAGGTCAAGCCTTGGAGTGGTTTACACGTTTACCTCGGGGATCAATTTTCACTTGGCCAAAATTGGTAAAAAGGTTTGTGCGTCACTTCTCATATAACATAGAGAGTGATGTCACCATGGCAGATTTATGTGGTGCCAAACAACACCCTAATGAGACTTTTTCCAGCTTCCTCCAAAGGTGGAGAGGGATAGCTAGCCACTTCCCTTGCGCTTTCCCTGAAAAACATCTGGTTAGTATTTTTGTATTGAACCTTAATCTGGACATAGCTTTACACCTCCAAATGCATTATGTTTGCACTTTTGAGGAGGTCATCAAAAAGGGGGTTCAAATAGAGAAACCTCTCATTACAAAAGGAACTCTCAAGTACCAGTCTAGAGATAATCAAAATGTTAAACCCACGGAGAAGCCAAAGGTTTTTAACAAAAACAAAAATGTAGTGGGAGATCGTATCACCGATTCCAAATGTGTACAAACGGTCCAAACCAATCAACCTTTTAAACCGACCAAAGGACCAATCCAACCACCACCAAAATGAAGAATGTTCACCTCTCTTAATGAATCTTTTTGGTTATACTAAAATAGTTGAACATAGATCACATGATGACATATCCTACAACACAACCATTTGATGACAATGCTCAAAAACCTTCATGGTACAAGGAGCATGAATATTGCGAAATACATTGTGTTAAAGGACATAAGATAGACAAATGTTTGTGCCATTGTCACTATATCCAAGACCTCATCGATAATGGGGAAATAGAGTTGGAAAACCCAGGGAAAACTCAGACACCCAACGAGAAAATGGGGATATATAAAGAGCCATTCCCTAATCATGATAAATTAGAAAAGTCAAAGCCGGATCGGGAGAGTCATCCTAAGGTTATAAAGCAACGAATTACTTATACACCAAAAAGACAACAATCATTATGATTCACTTATTGGATGTATTCACTCTCCTACTGACCATATTAATGCCATCCGAATCAAGGGAAAGGATTGTGCCATGCGGTAACAAGGCGTGCCCACCTCATGATTCTGGAACCTTCTTCGTCAACCCTGGAAACTGGTAAGTACAACCTCTTAGAGAAACTTGAGAAGATGTCTACTAAGATTTCGATCTTAGATCTTCTTAAGATATCCAATGTACACAAAGACATTCTTTACCAAACTCTTCAGGGGTCGGGAGTGCCATTAGAGGTCAATCCTACACATCTCCAAGCCGTAGTGGAAAACATCATACCAAATGAACATATTACCTTCAACCATAGGGAGATTCCTACTGAAAATCCAACACATAATATTCCTTTGTATATTGAGGTGGTGGTTACCCACAGGAAGATCAAATGGGTGCTTGTGGATAACGGATCAGGGTTGAACATCTACACACTCAAGTTGGTTAAACAACTAGGACATATTGAGGTGGATCTTGAGTCAAATATTATCACTATCACCACTTATGACAACATGGAAAGGGAGTCAACGGGAACAATCACGTTGCCCATGGAGGTGGGTCCCACTTGCCATCAAACAAAGTTTCATGTCCTGGACTTGGAAATTCCGTATAATATGCTTCTAGGCCACCCATGGATTCATGCCATGCAAGCCGTGCCATCAACGTTCCATTAGTGCATTAAATTGAAGCATGAGGGACACACCATTATAATACAAGGAGATTCAGAGCCCTTTGCTCACTGCAGAGCTCTCAATAGCTTTACACGTAAGGGCACATACACATGTCCCTCCATGGAAATAGCTGTCCCTCTCCCATCTGAGGCCATGGAATCCCAAATAGATTTGGATTCTCTTAGTTCTTGCACTCATGGTGCATCTACATCAACCTCTCCTTTTGATTCATGAGAGATGAAAATCCTTGAATATGGATGTGGAGAATATAATGTACAGTAAGCCCTCTTAGTTTTAGGCCTCTCATTGTCACCCAAGACTAGAGGTCAACCCAACTATTGCTTAAGAAGACCTAGAAATGAACACTTTATTGGGTCGTTCTTACCTGAGAGGCTTGTTAGCTGAAGAAAAATTGTTAGATCCACCTACAACTTGGGTCCCAGAGGATACTCACCAACCTATTATAAAAGCCATGAATACAAGAAATCTAGTAAGATGATGTCCTCCATGGGCTACAAGGGCCTAGGATGTGTAAGAAATGAAAAAGGATAGAGAGAACCAATGCCTATTCCACATTTTAAAATAGAAAGATACGGCATTGGGATTTTCCCTTATGGGACACACCCCAATGATCAAGATGTTACTTTTTCTAAATGTGAGGATAGCTCTGACTATCTAAACAAAGTGATACAAACTCCCATTATAGCCAATATGAGGATCTTTCCTCAACAAACCTATTCATGAACAACGTTTTCCTAACCATAACCCATATAGAACAAACCCTTGACCTTGTATACTCTTCCCTTTTTGAATGGGACCAACAATGTCACATGTCGCTAGATTTATTCGAGAATTACAAAGCTATGGCAAAGTTCATGGGCATTTAAGATACAATTGCCAATGGAGACCACAAAAAGGGATTCCATATTGACATGGATACCTGTGTTTACTTCGGCAAGGAGGATGAGCTTCAAGGTCAGCAAAACTTAAGAAAAAGTGAGGGAAAAGTTCCAACATAAAGCCTCAAAGAAAATTCAAAGTCCAAGTCACATAGTGAAAACCTCTTTGAGGCACTAGCTAACAAACAAGTAAAAAAATCAAGGGACAATGAAAGTGACCACACCAAGGATGAAAATCTCGTGGAGACATCCTTAGACGAAGATCTCAACCTTCCTCCTGATCCTACGCGTATGGAGGACTTGTCAAAATTACTAGTTGAGGAAACCATCGATGTCAATATTGGTATAGAGGAGGATCTGAAGATAGTAAAATTGGGAGCTTCACTCTTAGCTAGAGAACAAAAGACATTCACTATGCTACTATGAGAGTTTATAGACGTGTTTGCATGGTCCTATAAAGACATGCTAGGCTTAGATCCAAATTTAATTGTACACAACATAGTTGTGCATGCAGATGCTAAGCCTATTAAATAGAAGCTTAGAAAGATGCACCCAAGGGTAGCCTTACTTTGGTTAAAGAAGAACTAGAAATATTGCTTGTGGTAGGATTCATCCGGCCTATTGATTATTCTGAATGGATATCTAACATTGTCCCTGTCCAGAAAAATCCTATCGGTATTATAATTTGCATGGATTTTAGAGACATTAATAAGGCTTTCCCTAAGGATGATTTTCCATTGCCAAACATTGATATGATTATGGATTCAACAGCAGGATACAAGATGTTATCTCTCATGGATGGTTTTTCAGGATATAACCAAATCAAGATTGCTGATGAAGATCAGCACAAAATGGATTTCACGACTCCTTGGGGTACCTTCTGCTACCAAGTAATGCCATTTGGCCTTAAAAATGTAGGAGCTACTTATCAGCGGGAAATGATGGTAATTTTTCATGATATGATTCATGATATCATGGAGGACTATGTGGATGACATCCTCGGAAAGTCTAAGACAAGAGAAGATCACCCTATCATTTTGCGGTGTATCTTTGAGCACCTACGAGAATACAAGGTCCAGGCTGAACCCAAAGAAATGTGTATTCGGTATGCTATCAGGAAAACTATTGGGCTTCATTTTATCAAGAAGAAGAATTGAGGTAGACCACCTGTAAAGTGTCTACTATTACTAAAATGCGTCCACCTAAGAACATTAAGCAACTGCACAACTTACAGGGGAAAATCTAGGCTATTCACTACTTCATCTCCCAGCTTGCAGATAAGTGCCACTCATTCACCCACCTACTTAAAAAGGATGTCACCTTCATCTAGGGACCAGAGCAACAACAAGAATTTGCTTTGGTGAAACAATACTTGGCCAATCCACCTATCCTCATGCCTCCAACTCCTGGGAGCCACTCTTGCTTTATATCTCTACTATGCAATTTGCTATTGGTGCGCTGCTCACCCAATACGACCTGGGTCACAAAGAAAAAGTGGTGTATTATCTCATTCACACTCTCATTGCTTATGAGCTCAACTATCCCCAAATTGAAAAATATTGCTTGGCTGTTGTTTTTACTTTTCAAAAACTTCACCATTATCTATTGAATACCAAAACCAAGTTGATATCCAAAGTTGACCCACTCAAGTACTTGTTATCTAAACCAACCCTCACGGGTAGAATGGATAATTGGATCATTCTACTAAGTGAGTTTGACATAGAATTTGTACATCAAAATTTAGTTAAAGGACAAGTACTCATTGACTAGCTAGCGAAGTGCCTTTACAAGGCACTAAACCTTTGAATCTGGAGCTGCCAGATGCCTCATTGCTATACATTGAAGAATCTGTTGTGTGGCAAATACATTTTAACGGGTCCTTTAATTTTTATGGTTTAGGTACGGGGTAGTTCTCATTACTCCTTTTGGTGACCCTATACCACAGCTTTTCACCTGGTTTTCCTTGCACAAATAATATCGTAGAGTATGAGGCACTTATCACAGGGATGAAGCTCACTATCAAGTGGAACATTCATCATGTCAAGGTTGTGGGTGATTCTCAGTTAATTATTAAGAAAGTTAATGATGAATACAAGGTTAAGGATGACAAGCTCATACCTTACAAAAAGTTGGTAGAAAATCTAAAGGAGTACTTCATGCACATTACATTTGAAAAAATTCCACGAGCGCAAAATAGATTGGTAGATGCTATGGTGATAGTGGGTTCTATGCTTCGTATTCCGCTAGGGAATAATGACATGCCATTCTTTGTAGAAAACTTACGCTAGCCTGCATATGACATGCTAGAATCTTGTCTAGCTTGTGATGTTGTTGGTCCCAATTCCCCATGGTACAAGCCCATCTTTACCTATCTCAAGGACAACACGTTCCCTCCCGATATCTCCCTGTTCCGAGAAACAAATCTGATTCGCCAAATAGCTCATTACACCCTTTTAGGAGGTACGCTTTATCATCGTGGCTACGATGGGAATCTATTACGTTGTCTTGATATGACGGAGTCAATCCAAGCGATCAAAGAAGTACATGAAGGGGTGTGTGGAGCACATACTAATGGAATGGTTTTGGCCAAGAAAATTTTGAGAGTAGGCTACTATTAGCCTACCATGGAAACCGATTGTTGCAATTATGTCAGGAAGTGTGTACTTTGCTAGAAGTATGGAAACTTCATCCATGCTCCATCACAACCATTGCAACCTATCACTACCCCATGGCCATTTTCTAAATGGGGACTTGAATTGATAGGGAAGCTTACCCCTACCTCATCTGATGGTCATACCCACATCATCACGGCTACTGAATACTTTACAAAGTGGGTGGAGGTCGTTCCTCTAACCTATGTAACAAGAGCTCAGATTTCCAAATTTATCATGAATCATATCATTTGTCGATATGGCATTCCTGCAGCCATTATTACGGATAATAGAAATTCATTTAAAAATAAAACTGTGAAAGGCCTTTTCAGCGGTTCTAAATCAGGTTAAAATGGTCTACACCATATTACCCCCAAGGTAATGGATAGGTCGAAGCCACAAACAAGACTTTGGTGAGAATAATGGAGAAGATGGTCAGTAAAATAGGTCGTAATTGGCACTTGCAAATCCACCTAGCTCTTTGGGCTTACAAAACCTCCATTCGCACTCCTACGGGTGCGACACCATATTCTCTAGTATTTGGGACAAAATCTATCATCCCATTAGAAATTGAACTTCCTTCCTTGAGAATCTCTCTTAGGGACTATCTAGATAAAGATGAGGATTATCGTGTGGCTAGAATAGATTACTTAGATCCTAGATGAGAAGCACATTAATTCTCTTAATCACCTCAAAGTGTATCAAAACAGAGTCTCCAGAAACTACAACAAGAGAATCATACCTCACCAATTTGAGGTTGGTGATTTAGTCATGAAGGAGAATCAGTTCAACACAAGAGTGGAACGAGAAAAGAAAGGAAAGTTTAAACCACATTGGTTAGGACCCTATGTTATAGTAGCCAAGTACGGCACAAGGGCATACAAACTTGCTCACCCTAATGGTGATGAGCTCCGTGAGCCCATGAACGCCATGCATCTTAAGCGGTTCTATGCTTAAGCATGGCACAAAATCAGAAAAGCAAAAAAATAAAAACATGGTAAAATGATAAAAATACAAAAAAATCAAAAAGAGAAAAATAAAAAGAGAAAACAGGTCATCCACAAGTGAAAACCACGCAATTGTGGCACTTTGGATAGGTCCTTAGGTGAAAACTAGTTTCCAACACCTTGGGAGGATTCATTGTTCACAAGCATCTTGCATCTGGAGGGTACTTTTACTTGGCCTAGCCCTAGTTCTACCTTTGAGATTCCCTGTGAGCCCAATCCTATCAAGCCTTGATCTGGATTTGTCTTCTTTTATTCATCTGTGAGGGGCATGGTATTTCGCTATTCCCATCTTACGTTGGGGAAATTCAATGACTTCACCTTCTTGTTCATACGCGTGTGGCCTCTGCCCTTGTATATTCCCCATCTAACACTGGGGGCATCCACACTTTCTTGGTTACCTATGCATAACTCTGGAAAACTATTAGAAAACAACACAAAAACAATAGAAAATTGTTTCAAAAAGCTGCAAAAACATTCAAAATATCCAAAAACACAAAAACAATAGAAAATTGTTTCAAAAGGATGCAAAAACATTCAAAATATCTAAAAACACAAAAACAATAGAAAATTATTTCTGAAAAACAACGCAAAAATAGTAGAAAATTATTTCTCATAAACTACAAAAACAATAGAAAATTGTTTCAAAAACCCTAAACAATAGAAAATTGTTGCAGAAAAACAACATTTACAAAAACATTTACTTACGTTTACTTACATTGTCTTGTTTCTTACTTTGCTTGTTTGCTTCTATAGTTGTTTCATGTTTGTGATTTTGTGTTGTTTGTTGCTTGCACATACTTTATTAGAATTCAACTTTTCTTACTTAGATTAAATTTATTCTTGCTTATGCATATTGAGGTATGTTTTTACATGCTAGTGAGTTTTGGTGCATTAATATGTTAATTCATTGTGTTATTTGTTAGCATTTGATTGTGTTTATTGCATGTGCAGTGTTTTGTTATCACATCATCACATTACCATCACTATCATCACATCTAACATCATCTATACATCATATATCAAGAAAAAGATAAGTATACATCATACATGAATGCTAAGCTAATCATCACATATCGTATCATCAAATGGGGGCAAGAGGGATCACAAATATCAAAATCTATCCCCCCCGCACCCTTATCATCATATCATCCCATCCACTAAGTATGGCACATCACATAAGCAATCACATTTGATATATTCTACAAGATCAATCATCTAGAAATAAAAACACATGTGATACATCAACAAGATCATGATACATATACATGTCAAATAAAATCAGAGTGCATCATAAACACAACTATCTATCCATGAGAAACAATAAACAAATTTACATCTCATATACACATATGTCCTGTCAAAATGTCTGAATCATACATGTGTGGTATATCTAGTATCAAAAATGGATATACATCATGGTAGTACATCAAAAATCCTTCATCAGAGGCATGTGTCAAAACTGCTATACATCAAAAATTCCTTCATCTGAGGTGTACAAAGGTGATACATCTATAACAAATAAATGCTCATCTGAGGCATACAAAAGAATGGTACATGTATCAAGGAAAAATAGCCTTCATCAAGAGGTGTATGTGGAAGTACAAAACATCAGGTTGACTCGAGCCCTCTGAGGGAGTAGTTGGCCTGTCCTATGGAGGTAGCATGGCATGAGCATCACTAGCTCTCTCTGGTCATGGCTGCTCCACTGAGGCCTGAGGCCTCTCCGATCTAGTGCCCCTGCTCGACTGTTGACTGTAAGAAGGTGCTCACCACTTAGCCGGAACCACCTCAAAATATAAGGACCTATAATAGGAGGCCTTGCCCTTTGTTGTGGCCGATACTGTATGTGTCCGGGTCATCACTGTTGTACCCTCTATGAGTCGGAGGATGCTATCTCTCTGCTTTGAAGCTTGGGCCAGCTCGGCCTGGCCCACTACATGCTCTACTTTGAGCCTGTCTCACTCTAATATCATAGGCTACAACTGGCCCTGTGTTTGCTGTACAAACCTATCACCTGCCATTTGGGAGACCATCTATTGAATATGCTGGAAGTGCACAGTACTATCACCTCCTGGGCCAGCTTGGGCTTGAGCCTGATCTCACTTTGATAATAAAGTCATAATTTACATCCGAGCCTAATCTCACTTGGTCATCACTGTCACACACCAGCCTTAGGCCTCATTTCTCTCTACCCTAGCCTGATCTCTCTTAGCTAGGGCCTGCTGTAACTGCTTCTGCAAGGTGGCTATCTATGCCACTAAGGTTGGTCCCTGTGGTGCTCTACATGACTGGCCCTACTCAAGGACCCTAGCTCTCAGAATATGTGTGGGGCCCTATCCTAGACCTTGTGGCCTCGGTCCTTGTACCTATGGGGAACCCTACTCATCATGAGGTAATCCATCAAATGGATCCTCTAGATCAGGACCTACTACTCTCTCTCTACTCAGAACCATGCCAAATCTCTATGGGCGGTCAAGTGCCTGCTGCCCAGGCCTCCTCCGAGATAGTAAGGCGCCGAGGTAAGATAGTGGCGTACCAAGTCAAATAATCTGATTGTGGGTACCTAGGTCCCTGACCTGTCATGTTGGGTCCCATGCCTGTGGGACCACCTGTGAAAAAATTACCCTGGCTCGGGCCACTAGTATGTGAGGCCCCATAGTATGCCTCTCTGAGTCTCTACGGGCATACCATATATCAGGCTATGGAACCCCCTGTACTATGCCAAGCTACCGCTAGCACCTGTCAACTCTATATAGCTCTATGATGTAGCTACAACTACCAAGGATAAAGTGCTCTACTAAGCACACACTAAGCTCTATGGCATCCTCTAGCCACTGGATATGTCTATAAGGTCTCCATATAATGTCTATCTCTGCAGCTCATCAAACTCTCACCGGTATCTATATAAGCTACCTAGGTGGCCTCTTACATCGCCACCTACTGATACCCATGCCATGTAAGATGGCTCCTCTGGGTCTCGAACATGCAAAGTGCCCATAGGGCATCCGATCGTAATGTGGTCCCATGACCAAATCTGTAACAATGAGGCTGGCCCCATGGTCTTTTGACCGTGGTAGGTGATCAAGTGTAAATCCTAGTATACATGGGCCAGTATGCACTTCCCCCAAAAATATCGCTCACCATGTAAAATACTATGTACTAATGGTAATAATCCTCTCGGGAAGGATGTCCCCATCTTATCAGTGAGAAAAAACCCACTGATAAGTGACATGATGTATAAGGGCCCCGATGCAATGTCGGGTTAGAAATGCACTCATGCAAAGGCAATGGTCATACCATCATGTGGTATGTCATCTATGTCGAAAAGGTCACTACAAGCTGCTCTAATCTACCCTACATCAGAGCTGTACTCAATCAAAGTACCAATGATTGGCACGTAGAGAATCTGCCATACATCCTCTAGGGTCACAATCATCTCCCCTAGTAGGCGGTTTGAAGCACCGGCTCTCGCTATGCCATCGCTCAACTAGCACTATCAGTAAACCATGGTCCAAGGTGATAGAGGGCATCTAAGACACATGGCCTAGCCCCATCACCTCGAGAAGTATGGACATAGCCCATCACTCTTACCGACGCAGGCTCCCCTCTAACTCAGCAATCCAGGAGTACCACTCCCACGTCTGCAACACCAACAATCATCTTTGCAAAATGTCAATCTAAAAATCTATCTATCATTTTAGGGTTAACCCAAAAATCCTAAATTTTATTCTAAGTGTCATCTTTTTGGCATTTTTAATCTATACTCTACCAACTTAGGATGCATGCGTGCCCTTTCGGGCATGTGTGCCTCCCTTTTAGCACGTGTGCATGCACACAATGGTCTTTGGGCACATGTGCCATCATTTGTGCACTTACGTGCCCTTTTCATTATGTGTGCCACTCATTCGGTGCTTGTGCCATCATCTGTGTGCATGTGCTTACACGTGTGTATTCCCCCTAGTGTGTGTGCCCCCTTTGGTGTGTGCGCTTCCCTTTTGGTGTGTGTGCGTGTGCGCACATGTAGTGTGTGCGCGTGCGCGTGGGTCTCGTGAAGTTTGTGCCTCGCACATGTGTGCATTTTCTTTGGGACACTGCGCACCTTTGTGTGCATGCATACCGACGTGACCTCCTAGCCCTAATTACTAATTTTAGGCATTAATGACAAAATTTGACAAGAGAGGTTAGATACTCAAGAAGGGGACATCATCGGTGTGCTGCTTTGGTACCCTCGGACTATGTCTACTCACCTCAATCAGTCCCGTGTGATCACCATCGTCCTCATTGCTGTCAGAGCCTCATAGTAAAATCTCAATAGTGCTCGGTTAAAATGAATTGGTCACAGTGATTTACCCCCTAGTGTGGGGTATATAAACTTGTTTTTCACCGCCGTGAAGGCCGGAGGCTCGTTTTGACCGTTGTTTTCTCCTTTGTTCATTGTGGAATAATTATTTTTATTAAATAATTATTTTTCTCTTATTTTTCACCGTATTGGGGCATTTTTGTTGTCCAATACCCTTTCTTCCCCTAGGGAAATTTTATTTCTCCTAGGTGATTTTTCTTCTTATTCACACTCTCGTAAATAATTATTTTTCAAAAATAATTATTTTATTAATTTTTCCATTAAACAAGGACATTATTTGTCACTTGTTTCTTTTTTCTTCCCCCTAGGGTGCTTTCTGTTGCGCCTAGGCCCTTCATTCTATTTATTCTATTTTCTTCTACTCATCCACTACAATTTAGAAAATGAAAAATAAAAACAATATATATATATATATCACGTTAATTTTTTTTTCCAAAAACAGGGAAAATTTTTCCACAAAATCCTAAAAAGTAAAAAAACCTACAAAAATGGTAACTTGCTTATTACAGCTGAAACTTGTGTCTTGCGCATGGTATTTTCTCCATATCCTACTTGGTTTGTTTCACATCTTCCCCGATTAATATGACTCATGGATTGCCGGATTCACAACCATTCCCAAAGCTAGCTGCTTGCTTTTTATCGTACTATAGAAGGCACGTTTGTTTCCAAGTGTTGTCTCATTGCCCATAACACTTTTTACTTGGACCTCGTGTCCATTATCATTTCCCCTTCCATATATCCTTACTTGGGACATCATTTTCAACCCTTGTCATCAATCATGAAAATGTGGATCTCTTCAACTTGATAATTTTTTTTTTTTTACAACCTGTCTTAACTGTTGTTGGGTTAGATATGTGCATTTGTATTTGTTTTCCCTATTAAATGAGCTTGTTTCCTTCTCATATTGCATTGCATTGTTGTATGTTGCGTGGAATTGGTATTTTCAGCAATGGACAATTATTCGTAGTATGGATTTTCATGTCATTCTACCTTTGTCGTATTCTTATATTATTCATAAGGACCGATGACGTAGCTCTCGTGGTAATATGATGACACCAAAATTGTTCCAATAAACAATGACTAGAGGCTAATCTCTTCTCTCCATGTAACATTCCCATTTTAAGACTTTAGAAACAAAGATTTTTTATTTTTATTTATATATATAATGTTCTTCGCTCTAAATAAATCATTATTTAGAGTGAACATTTCATGCCAATCAATCTCAAACAGATAACCATATGTAGCTAAAAAATGACTCGGTGATTCACCGATCTATTCATTTCATAACTCAGTAATCTACCGATCTATTTATGTTAACCTTAAGTATTGAATACTTATCGTATACTTTGTATACTTGGTTTTTCCTACCCTACACCAGTGCTTGAGTTATCATTTAAAGAACATATTTGAATATTTGTTACCAATATTCATCTGATATCACGTTGTTTTAAACTTGGTGACATAGGACAATGCAACTAGTAGCTTGCGATACTTTGGCCAAAGTTTTACAACATACTGTGTATGTCACTATTCCTAGACGACATACTCGTCATTTTGGAATACATCCTTCACCTCACTCCTCTATTATCATGATTGGTCTTTACTAACTACCATCAATCCACTTGTCCCAGGTTTAACCCTAGCCCTAGTTAGAAACATAAATTATTATAGGAAGATGCTCACAATGACTTAGGGTAAATGGGCATACTTGGTTGACCTTAAGTCAACCAGGTGTGCCAAGGTACCCTAAGCCATTAAACTACTTCCTATCCTAAATATGCCACTAACTTGACCTAGAGTGAAACTAAGTTCAAGTTGCTAATGTGTGTAATCTGGATGATCAATACGGAAGGGTGATGCCACATGTCAACTACAACGATGTATTCTCGTGAAGACCCAAGTCTTCTTGAAAGTACAGCCCTGTAGTTGGCGTGTGCCAACATCCTATAAAACGCCTCATCGAGATGTACATACCCCAAGGAGATCATTAAAACATAGTTAATTTGGATTAAGTCTTGATTACAACAACCCTGCTAAACCCTAATCCAACACTCCATAAGTTCTTTCCTAAATTTGTTTCATTTAGTCCATGAAGAACTTCCTTAACTTATGATTGCTTTTTAATGTTCATTTTCTCAGTTTAACCAATAGTTAACCAAAATAGGACAATGATATCATAAGTTTCATTTAAAATGTACTTTAACTTTCAGGAAGGTTTAACAACCGCATATATCCAACTAAAGTGGACTTCATACAAAATGAAGTCTAATAATTAATAATCATATCTCCAATCCTTTTGGCTTACATT
The DNA here is from genome assembly GCA_018340775.1 of Taxus wallichiana var. yunnanensis. Lineage (NCBI taxonomy): Eukaryota > Viridiplantae > Streptophyta > Pinopsida > Cupressales > Taxaceae > Taxus > Taxus wallichiana. The sequence goes on from CM031240.1 coordinate 590,644,689, forward strand.
CATTTGAGAGAGAATGATTCTTCCTTTACATGATTAAGTGTTAGGGTTTATCATTCAAATTATCCATAGTTCTTACTTCATGTTCATTACGCAACATATTACTATGTTAAATTGTTTAGATAAAACATATCATATTATACAACTCAACAAGTTGCTTCATTATAAGGGAAATTGAACTAATTCCCACTATCCATATTCTCAAGATAATAAGATAAACATAATATAGTATAAAGAATATCAAAAGATAGAATTTCCATTTCCTTTATAAAAGCATGAGATAATTTTACACAACCAATGCAAATAAATCACAACTCACAATTCATCATTACAACTTATAAAATTTACAAGACTATGCACTTTAGGCATACTGCATAACAACAACCTTCATTCTATAAGTACACAAATTTTCTTTTTTCAATACAAATAAAGAATACATCAGAATTCGTTACAAAGAATCACACTTATATCAGCAAATGCATCATATAAGATTTTTCCTTCTTTAATCACTTACAATGTCCATCTATAAAAATTGCTAGCATGGGTCAGTTCAATGAACTGAGCATGATAAGCACTAAGCATTAAAATGAAGTGAATTCCACTATTTGTTTCATTAAAGCAACATTGCCTTAATGAGATAATTAAAACATCTTACAATAAGAATAAGTGATACCAAACAGAAAAGAAGTACATTAATAAACCTAGATAAACTTTTAAGAGCAGAGCGAATATAATAACCATGTCTCGCATAAGAAATTAAAGTTCTATTGATCCTATGAATGTCTTATAAACAAACAATGGATCTTGCCATTCCATTGTCTCATTATTCTATCCTAATATAATACCACATTTATCTTTTCTATGAGATAAAATAAGTGCAAACAACATGGTTCATTCTAGGTTTATTCATCTATATCCTAAGCAAGAATAAGAAGAACCATTATGTACCATGCCCAAACCTATAACATCTGAAAAATAGACTAGATTCATAACATGAATTACTTGTTCCTTTCTCGGGATAACAATCTTGTAAATTCAACATTAAGATATACATCCAAACATAATTTCATAACAATACAAGAAGGTATAGAAAACCGAACAGTCTAACTGTAATTCTAATTCCAATTCTACATGTTAGAAGTTATCAATCAAAGATCTAAAATCAATGTCCACAATCAAGTAGTTCCATAAAGGAGTTAATCTCTACTCAAGTTCATCCCAAAAGATAAAGAGTACAAGAAAAGCCTACTTCTATCCATTTAAACTAGGCAAGGCTAGTCAACAACAGTTGAACCCATAAGTATACATTCACTTATCAGCAAGAACCAACTTGGCTCCTAACTTTCTACATTAAAGCAACAATGATTCAAACAAAGTAGACCAACAGGTCATATGAAATCACCATCTCAAAATGGAATCGAGTACAGAGAAGTTCAAACAATGAGCCTATCCAAAGACAGAAAAGGTAACTCTAATAAGGAAAGGTCCATTTAATAAATCATTTCATACAACTAAACAAAATAAGTTCCAGTTTCAAATCAAATCAAGTTGAAAGCATATTGCAGACCCAAAACAATATTCTGACCCTAAGAGAATACTTATATATATTTTTTCTTTTTCAAAAAGAAACCAAGGTCTTATTCATTGTATCAGTCGAGAATAACCTCCTAAATAGTAAACTATAAAGTTTAGAATTACCCACGAACCCAAGAATGAATATTCACAAATTATTCACCACTTAATACGAAGATAAATTAGTTTGTGATTCAAAATAAATAAGCATAAAACAATAGAATGGAGAAAGTATATTTCCTGAATAGTTTCAGTTTCCAAGGTTAATAACCCAATCAATTCCAATGCAAAAGAAACAGAATTATAAAACTTCACAACCAAAAATTGTGGCAGAGGTGACTTGGTTAAAAACAATACAGTCAACCCAAAATGCGGCTTCCCTAAAAATAGAGGAGAAAGAACACTCCCTTCTATTCCCATGCCAATACCATCTTGATACATTGTAGAACTAAAGTTCTACGTTCCTTAAGCAAGGCGTTTCCAGTTCCTAATCTCGAAGATATTTTTAAATGACTCAAACAAGCTTTCACCTAATTCCTTGGTGAGTAAGTTACTTAAATAAAGGGAATCTACAAGTGACTCTTCCTCGCACCCTACCTCTCGAGGTCGTGCCGAGACAAATGGCCGGGGGGATGGAATATGTGTGAGATACGAAAACTAGTTAGGCAATCTAATGTCTTCAATGCGCACTAACGGAACTTGTGAATCTAAAGCAAAGAAATCCCTCCTAACTTGGGCTGGTGTGATAGATCGGTCATCAAGGATGATGACTACTCAAGGCTCCAATCAATATCGAGCTCGCGTGATTCGATCTATGGGTTGTGGAATACGTGGAAAATGACCCGGATAGTTTCGTGTATTTCTCCTGACAGGTCATATGGTGGATGGTAAATGTAGTCAATTCTATGGACGGTTCTCTAGCCTAGTCCAACTCCTAGCTTTGTTAGTGTGTGTCTAGCAAGGATAATTGTTCGATGATGATAGGTGGAAGTGGAGTAGACTAGAATACTAGTGTGCGTAGGCCAGTGTCTATGTCTAATTCTCCTATGGATTCATTGGGCTACGGGATTTTGGGTCACAACCGTAGACTCTTAGTCATTGTGGACCTGTTATGGTCATGCGTGAAATCAAGTCCTAATCCCTAATATCCAGTAATCGTATGCTTTCTCAGCTTCTATATTTAGGATCAATAACTGTGTGATTTTCTCATAATACCCTACAGTGTTCGTGTAACCTGGATTCTTAGGCTGGTATCTATATCTAGAAGAGTGTCTCCTGCATCTGGCTATGGGACCAAAGGATCACAACCAAAGGTTTGTTCTCTTTCGAACCCTTCTACAGTCATATGAATGTTTTCCTAGGGTAATCTGTAGTTCGGTTGATTCGACCAAAACGTGTGTGCTTGGTCGTCTTCTATGTTTAGTCCGCTCAACTGAGAATTGATTTGTTGCAAGCTTACCATTGTTCGGAAGACTTGAATCCTAAGATTTTGATCTATATCAGTTATTGCCATGATGAGATTGGGCTGAGGCACGATTGGCTCGAATATGTATTCCCTGGGCTCTCTAGGTCCCGTGATTGTCATACAAAAGTAACAAAGTAAATTAACTATAACAAAATGAAATTTAACTATGTGAAGTGTATCTATAACATATATGTTTTCTCTATTTTTTGTGTTTTTCTGATGAACTTTACGAATTTAAGAAAACAACTATTTAAAATATCTAGAAAGACAACTAAAATAATAATTTAAAACAAACAAAATAACCGAGTGTAGCTATTTGTCTGTGTAATTTGTAGATCTATTCTAAACAATAAAATAGCTCATCTAATCTATTTGCAAGATTCTCGATCCTACCTCAGAAGTGAGGAGTGAATCATAGTTTCTCAAAAACTATCAATCCCCACAGCTTCCCTGGCAATATCGAGAATAGAATTTACTAAAATAAAGCAATTAACTACTCTATTTGATATGATTCTAACTAGAACTTTGAAAGCTAGAACCTGGATTCTGCAGAATACAGGTGAATCCGATGGTGTGTGTGATCTTGTCCCCTCAGTGTGATCTCCTCATTCCTTCATGTTCACGTGGATCCAGAAAAGTGTGTAATGCTAGCATCAATAGAAGTAGATATTGGGATAAAGGTAGCTCAAGACACACACTGAATACAATGCGAGTAGGAGAGGGATAGCGCAAGAGTACAGAGCTTGGCTTATGCAATTCCTAGCGGGATCTATTGCGAGTCATGCAACATAAAGCATCCAGAACCTGAAACTATCCTGTTTGAGGAGAAAAACCTGCAACTTTAATGGCTTCCTAAGCTATTCTACTCCAATGGATTGGATGAAATAACAACACTGCTTGCACAAGATGGATATGTGGCTTACCAACAGTAAAACAATGCTAACTAAGCATGCAATGAACTAAACTATGAATCCTAAGCAAAATAAAAGACTGAATTACTAAAAATGAGAAGATGAGAAGTGAATGAGGGGCCATTTGCTTGAGCACAAGCCATCTATTTATAGCATTTGCATTTACCCAAGGTAAAAGCCAAATAGAACTCTTAAACTATAAACAATGGCAAAACACTATTCCAGGGAACCAGAATCATAAATGCAAGCTTATGGTGGTGAAAGAAAGCTGGTAAAACGTTGAATTTACGTGAGTCGTGTTAAAAGAGCTTTCTAGAAAATGCGTAAAGGACCGCCACCCTGAGCAGGGTGGAGGTTACAGGACCGCCGCCCTGTTCAGGGTGGCGGTCACGAGACCGCCGCCCATGGGTGGCGGTTTTCATCACTTGAAGAGAAAAAGGCTAAGAAAAGAGGGGAAAAGGAAAAATAAAGCACACGGGGGCTAAGCGGGGCATGCAGGATGTTAACGCACACTTGGAGAGATTTTCGGATCCCGAACACCTTGCGAGGAGACCTGTATCATCATTGGGGCACGTGTCACGTTGTTCTGGCAGTACAATACCTTACAATTTTGGGTACGTACATATTTCCCCCTCGAGAAGCATTTTAGCCATGAAGAGGCGTAAAATGGTGGGTCCGAGTATGGCGGTCCCGAAATGGGAAGTTAGAAGTTATACCTGATACATCCGTGTGTTGAAATGACGCCGTCCAAGATTCCCGCTACCTGCAAAATGAAAAGAGAACTCAAGTGCAGATAGACACAATAGTTTGAAAATAAACGCTAAAATAATAGGGAATGAGAATGTACCATTTGTGCGGGGATAGGAACTTACCTCCATCGGTGCTCCAAACCTGTGAAAAGTCATTTAAAATGAATCAGAGTGCTATATATATGAAAGTGGGCCCATTTTCCTATTCATTTGCGTGAGTCGATTTGATTGATTTTGAGCTCTGGGACCCACGGTGATGGTTTCTTGCGTGAGTAGAGTCAAAATGTCCGCGACGAGATAGCGATCATGCCTCCACGTGTGGAACATCAACCCGTGAGATCACAGGTTAGTTTTCTTCAGTTTATCCTTTTTACCCCCTTAAATTTGAAATGCTAAATACTTTGTCATGGGGGGGTAATTTTTGAAAATGTTAGTGTTAAAAGGTCCACTCTAGGGGGCGCCTACTGGGTAGGCTTTGTTTTTAGGTAAAATGGTCATTTTTTTATGTTTTTAGGCTTTTTAAATTTAAAACCCGCGTGGGTTTTCGGACCACGACCGCCGCCCTGCCCAGGGTGGCGGTTACATGACCGCGCACTGCTCAGGGCGGTGGTTACACGACCACCGCCCTTAAGGCGGCGGTTACAAAACCGCCCCCCTGCTCAGGGCGGCGGTTTTGCACAGAATGCAAAAGGAACCTCTTTTGAGATTGTGTTTGTATTTTTAGCATTTCTACGTGCTTTCATGATTTTTCTAGTATTACTTGGATGCTAACTTGCTTTGTTTTGTGTGTTTTTGGGTGTATGCAGGCGAGAGAGGAGTATATCCGATGGAGTAGAGAGAGGGAGTGTGATTGGCTCCCAGGGGTACTAGATGCCCTCTCACAGGATGAGGAGGACACTCTTCAAATGGGGTCGGGATACTACGCATTTCACGCGTGCCCCACGTTACACCATCTAGTCACATCCTTTGTGACTTGTTCTCATACTGGGATGCAGATCGGAACACCTTCCGATTGCTAGGGGTCCGCGGTGAGTGGACTATTACACTGGAGGACATCTATCGCATTCTGGGGGTCCCGATCATCGGGAGACGACTCACCCTAGAGACAGCAGGCTCACGGGCACAGATTGCACAGTGGGCCACATATATGGGAGATGCAGTCATCTCCACGGGGTCGAAGAAGGGGGTGAGAGTTTGATCTATTCCTTCTTTGCCCATCCCCTACTTCACCAGGCCATCATGGGGATCCTTGCCTCGAGACTGATCGGGGACAAGGGAGGAGATACATTATTATACTGTTGGTCCCCCATTATTACACAGATAGAGGGGCACGGTCGATATATGCCTGGGGAGCAGACATTCTTGGGACCACCTACCACGACTTATACAGGGTGGTCCATTTATAGGGGCAGTCATTGAGCCACCCGACTCTAGTCATGAGTTGGGTCTATGAGCATTTCATCCCTTATGGCAGGGGTGTGGAGGTGGCAGATCCTGGAGCTGTGAGGGCAGCCAGATGGATAGACATGTCGGTGCTTAGAGCACCTCATCAGCTAGTTTCCTCCCTAACTACTGCCGACATGGAGGCCACACCATACTACTATGGCAGGCATATGGGGGGGCGAGGAGGCTCTTACCTTGATCTCCGCTCTCCCACAGGCAGCTTATTGACAGAGTGGGGCGAGTGGAGATGCACCCTTTGGCCGAGTTCCTCAGCAGTTTGGCCTACCATACATGGGTATGCTTCCCCCAGTGGCTGCCAGTATATAGATCAGTCCGAGAGGCCAGAGGGGGCCTAGAGGCCGGGTTGGACAGTGGTTACTCCTGGCATTCCTATTGCAGCCAGGAGGATAGTTCGTGCCAGAGGGAGAGCCGGTGCACCTCAGGCACCTTTACTTCAGATTTCCGCGGGTCCTACCCACAGCAGCGATGACCCCATTGAGGTAGACTCCAAGTCTGAGGAGTTTACGGGGGGGAGACAGAGGAGGAGACCGAGGACAGTGATCCTGAGTGGCACGATACCCAGGATATCATGCAGGTGGAGAGGGCCGAGCAGAGTGCAGAGAGGGTGACTCTGGTTTCAGAGGAGCCACTCTCCCAGGGCCATGGGGAGGATGAGTCTGTTGCGGGGCGTTACATTGCTCCAGCCACAGGAGCAGCCCCTCAGTCGGCAGCGGCATCCGTGGTGGGCGCTGATCCCATAGATCCATCTTGGAGGCCTGGTGATCCGAGTAAGTTACCTTCTCCCTCTCTAGTGTTTGTTTAACTTAAGATCATTTTAGTTGCTATCTTGTATCTTTTAATTTCTTGTTTGGTTTCTAATTTGTTTTCTCCTTTGTTTGCAGAGACCGCCGATGAGTGGCGGGACTTGATCCGTAGGGTATGTACTGATACCCTGATGATCCCCATGGAGAGGACCCACGTAGAGCTGTCCATGGATGCTGGGGAGCCTTCAGCAGCTAGTAGACATACCGACATCTTTGCTCCAGTCTGGCATGTGGCCAGGATGGTATCGACCCTTCACACCGAGCTAGCGGGGTACAGGACGGCTGAGCGCTGATGAGGAGCCATTCTCGTGGTGAGACTGCGGCTGCCCTCGATCCTGAGCCCTCCATGCATTCAGAGCGCCGGCATAGCCGAGTCCTAGGCGTGGGCGTGCACCTTCAGAGGGGTCCCGTAGGGATTGAGAAGCCACTTGGCTCTCGTAGATTTTGTACTATATATTCTTTTGTATATCCCGGCTCTTTGAGCATTTTGACCATGCTTAGTGCATGATGGCATTGTATATAAACATTGATTATTTATATATATGCATTTGTTCTGGATCAAAATCTTGGCATTCATGGCTTTCTTTCTATTTCCAGTTTCCTCATGTATGCTATGATGTATGTTTATATGTTTCTTTTAGAATATATGCAATGGTGAACAAATGATGCAAGTGTTTTACTTTCCTTTTGTGTTTCATGATGCTGATATATGATGATGTAGATATAATGTGATTTTGAATCTTAGTTTCTGTAAGCAATTTTGGATACTTCATGTTTGTTTTGGCAAAGTGATGAAAATAAACCGGTATGATGAATGATAAAAACCTGCCCCTACCCCCAACTCCACGCAACTAGTAAGATGCGAGGGCTTATCACCAAGAGTTGGGAAGGGCACAAGTTATGAGGTGTAGTGAAATGATAGTGATGAAAGACAGACAAAGCTTTGGTGGAACCAAATTAGGACACCACAAGTCTACTCTACTCGAGTGACTTCATAGTTTTGGATGCAACTTGCTTTGCGGTTTATCCAAACTTAGACCCATAGATGGCCACATAGTAGACAAAATCTAGGTTTTTAGGATTTTAACTCTCTTGGGACTTTGAACATCTGATTCATTTGTTTTTGACTCAAAGTTTCAAAGTTTGAATTGTTTGTGTATGACTTTTTACATTTATTTGTCAAGAGGACCCCCTACACTTTGCCCCATGCTACTAGTAAGAAGCGTGGGTTTATCACCATGGGCAAAGTATAGGCGAGTAAGGGCATTTCCATCCTTTCCCAACCCTACGTCACTAGTAAGAGACGCAAGCTCATCACCAAAGGTTGGTGGGGCAAGGAAATGTGTAAAATTAAAATTTTCTATTTGTTTGATCAATGTTTGACTTGTTTATTTGAGTAAAATGTCGTATGTGTTTATTTCCAAAGAGATATACATATGGGATAGATGTGACACTTCATGAAGCTTCTAGAACAGACCATGGAGCATTCCATCGACACCTTTCCCTAAGAAGAAACTTGCAAAATGAGAATAAAATAATACGATCTTGGTATGGTTACCCTTCATTAAGACTTTGCCATGTCTAGCTTTATTTGATAAAATGATTCCATGAGATAATTAATGATATCATGAAAATGGAGACTTATGATTAGAGGTTTTTCGATGCCAAAACATCATGAGTTTGTAATGAATTTCTTTGAGAATAGATTCCTTGATCACATCATTTGGGTTATCAAACAACAATCTGATGATTTGATCCTAATCTATATTTAAGATGCAATGTATGTATAATTAGTGAATATTAAGGAGTTATAAAACGTCCATCCTTTTAAACAAGGACCCTTGAGGTGTAGGAATTGTTTCGCCAAATTCCTCACCTTCTAGTGTACATGAGGTATGCCCATTGTCCTTCATGATTTAGCATATGGGCCCAACCATTTAGGCATTTTCCTTCCTTCGCCGGTCTTCTATGGATCCGGCATTCTTCTAGCTTAACCAACTAGATCACCTTTTATATGTCGATTCATAGACTTTCTAATGAAATAAATCACGCACTCTCTTGTCATCATCTTATTGAGCCAAAGCATGCAAATCTAACCTAGACATCTAGGCTTTCGAGAATATAAAATTAACGGTGCATCTTCATCTTCCTCTTGGTGAATTAGTGTAGGTGGTGATAATAGAAATGCTTAACTCGCATCAAAAGCTTCATTTCATTCTTTACCCAATCAATGCTATAATCTTTCTTGAGTAAATTGTTGATTGGATGAATGGCGAAAACTTAAGTCCGGATGAATCTTCGATTGCACCCACTTTCCGAGAATGACCTTTAGATTCCGATTCATCAAAGGTGGAACCATTTTTAAGGATGGAACCCGAATTTTGGTCAATCAACATCTATCCTCATGGCTTATTTTAAATTTATGTAACCTAGAGCTTCCTCTTCACCAAAGACACATTTTTCTAATGATTTAGCGTGACTCCGTATTCTATCGACGTGAGAGAATGATGCGGAGTACTTCCGGATGGTCACAACGCTTCTTGGCCTTATCCAACAAGTCATCTACGTAGGATTCCACGATTTTATGAATTAAATCGTGAAATATATATGTCATAGCTCGCTAGATGTAGCACCAAAGCATTCTTGAGACCAAATGGCATGACAACATAGCAATAAGTTCCCCAGGGAGTTATAAACGTGGTTTTAGCTTGATCTTGTTCAGATATTTTAATTTGATTGTATCCCGAGAATCCATCCATGAGAGACAAAAGTTCAAACCCAGCTGTTGCATCAACAATGACATCAATGGATGGCAACGGGAAGTCATCTTTAGGACATGCTTTGTTGATGTCTCAGAAATCTATGTAGATGCGTATCTTTCCATTCTTCTTGAGAACGGGAACGATGTTAGACACCCATTGGGAGTAATCGACTGGCTTGATAAATCCTACTTGGAGGAGTTTTATTACCTCCTCTTTTACCATGAGAGCTACCTTGGGTTTCATGGGTCTCGATTTTTGTTTAACTGGCTTTGCATCAGATTTAGTGATGAGGTTGTGCACCGCGATGTGGGGTGCAACCCCTGTCATTTCCTTATAATTAAATGCAAACACCTTCTGATGTTCTTTGAGGATCCGAGTGTGTATTTACTTCTTCTCTGTAGGGTTAACGAGGACCCTAATTTCAATATCCTTGGTTCATCTTCCGTTCCGATGTTAATATCAATTGTTTCTTCGATCAAAGAGGCGTTACCCTCTTCAAACTCAGGTGGCGCTGGAGGTAAATCCAAATCATCCCCATTTTCTACTGTGCATATGCTAGGTTCCATTTGTGAGGGAAGATCCACCATGGGATTTCCGAAGTAGGAAGACGAATGTGGGATTAAGGACAAATCTATCATATGATAGGAGAGATGTAGTGCCGCATAGGTGTTTAAGTAATCCAAAGTGGCCATATCACTATCAACATGGTCTAGGATAGTAGATTCATTTCGCTTAAAAGAGAATTTGTCATTGTCTTTTATCAATGGTTCATCACGAAGGGATACCATGAAACGGGTATCCTCTAACTTATTGCTTGGAGTAAAACGTGATGCTGAAGTTGCTATTGAATCGGAGAAGATTTTTCTCTCATGGGATTGCTTCAATTGATATGAAGTCAAATTCCTTGCTTAAATCTAATACAACTTTTTTGTAAAGCTGTAAATGCTCGGCTTTGGTTTCATATATCTCTGAGACTTGGTTTGCTACCAATTGTGAGTCTCCTAAGACTCTGATGTTATCAACACCAATTCTTTTAGCTAAGATGAGGCCAAGGAGGAGGGCTTCGTACTCAACGCCATTGTTTGTGCACTCAAAATTTAGTTTAAAGGCAAAAGGTAAGACTTTTCCTTCAGGGGAAGTGAAGATTACACCTGCCCCCGCTCCGTAATCGGCATCTAGCTCCATCAAAATGGAGTGTCCAATATTTGACTGGGAATATGGATGTTGGGATATCTGTTGTGTTTGCATATTCTACTTCCACCATACAGAGATCCTCTGTTGGAAGAGAGCCAATGCCTAGGGGATATCCTATGCCTACTGAATCGAATGGTAAGAATATTGGTAGATCATTTTCTAGCAATTCAACGATTTTTGCAGTAGTTCTTAATGATACTGCTTCTACAGTGTTAGCCTCATCTTTAGGGGTTGGGGTTACTTTGGCTAGGCTCATAGCTTCAAGATCTGTCGTAGGTACCAACTTTTCATTTGTTTTTGCGTCGGTAGGTTTATTAAGTTGATTTGTTGGGAGTTCAAACTCCGAGTGTACGCCTGGTCTTTTCTTTAAGTCAGCTAGGTGTACATCAAATGGTTTTGGATCACCTTTGGCCACGAATACCTTTCCTAAATGTAAAAACCTTACTTCTTGAAATAGTGTAGAAGGGATTGCCTTCATGCGGTGTATCCAAGGTCGGCCGAGGATCATATTATAGTTAGTTTCCCGATCTATAATATAAAACTCAGTCAAGATGGTTTTGGGTCCTAAGGTGACCGGTAATATTATAGTTCCAACCGAGGTGGCTTTAAGACTATCATAGCCCCTTAGTGTATTTCGAGTTGTGGAGCAATTGGTTTCTCCATACCCTAGCTTTTGGAGGAAAGAGAAGGGGACTATGTTAACTCACCCCCATCATCAACCATTGCATGCTTTACATAGTTGTTATAAACCCATACTTGCAAATGTAAGGCTGGATCACCTCGGCGTGTGATCTCAGCATCTGTCGGCATTTTGTTTATCTCGAATATGAATTCGACATCCCTATCTACCTGCCCTGGAGGATGAACATCAAAGTCCACATGATTTACCTGTGTTTCAAGTGGTGGAGTGATGTTAATTAGATGACCTAAACCTAATGCTTCTAAAAGAGCAGCCCTGTGGGTAGGAGAGTTCTTTAGTAAGTCTAAGAATGAAATGTGCGAGAAGGTTTTTGTTAGGTCGTTAATCAAATCATAGGCTCCCACAGGTTTTACTATGATTTGTTGGATGTCATCTGCCTCTAGCAGGTGGCTTGGACTTGGCTGAGAGAAATACTCTCGCGTCCTTGTTATAGCTTCGATGGGTAGCTCAACGTCTAACTCTACTAAACCGACTACCTTAGGTCGTGGTTGACTTCCTAGTTGTGGCGCAACTAATGGATTTAGCGAGGTCGAGGCTTCATGATCATTGTTTCCTATCATTGCACCCTTGTTCGTCCCAGTTGGATTTAGCCTGTTGTTATCGTGATTTGGGAGTGGATCATTAAAGATCTTCAGGGGTGCGTTTTGAGGGGAAACTACCCCTGAAAAGGTATTTGACATTGGTGACGTAGGATCTGCTAAGAACATATCCATAAAAATTTGTTTTTGTTCATCTAGCAAGCGTTGCATGAATTTATTGTAGTCACGGCACGTTCTAGTGTCATGGCCCCAAATTTTGTGGAAACCACAATACGAATTAGGATTGTAATTCCTAGTTTGTTGATTTGATGTGTATTGTGGCCCAAAATTTTGATCAAACCGTTGTCTATTAAAATTTTGCGTTTGTTTTTTGGTTTGAATTCTGGTTTTGGTACCTAGTTGAATTTTGGCTTGGACCCTGTATGGGATTTCACCGTTGTTGTTGTTGTTGTTGTGGATGATTAAAATCCACTGCATTGACTGGTCGGGTAAAGCTATTATTTCGTTGGTTGTTTATTTGTGATGGAGTATTGACAACATTTACCTTTTTAGGTTGGTCGGTTACTCCATCTGTTGTTACACCCCGATTTTTGTTAAGGATTTTAGGTCCTTGATTGACGTCATGGTAGTGGGATAAGTTGTAGTGTTCTCGATTGGGGGTGATTAACCTCCGCTTGCTCCATATGTTTTGCATGACCACTATCAATTGCTGCTTGATCTATTCGAAGAGAACTCTCTAGTACTTCATCGTAAGTTCTAATGGGAACTTCTGGACTTCTTCCTTCACTTCTCTGCTAAGCGAATGAAGGAATAAATCACATAGTTCCATTTGATCCATGTTTGGAGCACTTTCCGAGGAATAAAGGACTATACGCCACCTTTGGATGAAATGGGTGATAGATTCGTTGTGTTCTTGTTTGATGTGTAAGAACTCCCTGATTCCTGTTCTTAATAGTTTGTTCATGTCGAAGGCCTTGATGAACTCTGAAACGAGTTGTTTGAATGAATGGATGGAAGCCTCAGGTATTCTATAATACCAATCGAGAGCGATGCCTTCCAAGGTTTTTGGGAATATTTTAGCAACAACCCCATCCCATGGGAGTAGTTCTCGAATGGCTGTAGCGTAAGCTTTGATATGCGCATTTGGATCTCCCTCTCCTTTGTATTTGGGAAAATCGGGAAGAGGTCTTGGAAGCATGACGCTTCGTATGGTGAAATCCAAGGGTTCTTTCAAATATTCTGAGTAAGTCCCTATCGCATATGTTTCGACCATTGATGGCGCCTGTTGAGGGAGCGGTGGTGGGATGGGTTGTTGATATGGCACAGCGTATGCGTTGGCAGGGGCATAAGGAAGCCCCTGTGTTTGAGAAAATGTCGGGAGAGGAGAACATATCCCCTTGTGGTGATTTGGAGTATATGTTTAAGTATGACGGGGTACTATCCAGGAATGGATTGTTCTGTACTAGACCGGGAGGAACAGTGCTAGAGATGGTGGGTCTAGTTGGCATTTGTTGTGAATACTGAGGAGTCATGCCTAACGTGCCTACTCCTGTGAGGAGATCCACTTGGCTAGGATGGTGTGGAGGATTGGAACTCCCTGCTTGCATGAATTGCAAATTTTGACTTGCTTGGGCAAGTTCTAACCCTCTAACCTTTTCTATTAGAGTTGAAATGACTTCATTTGGTGAAGTCACGATGTTTTTCCGTAGTGGCGTTTGTTGTATACCATGGTTTTGTATAGGCATGTGATATCCTGCTATGAACTGATCACTATCTTGCCAAGTTTCTCCGAGGGTATTTCCTATATGCAGTGGCATAGAGGTATTTTCTTGAAAAGAGACCTCGGGTTGTGTTTGTAAACCTCCTACAGGTGGATACATACTTCGAGAGCATTGTTCATTCCTGGCATAACGTATACCGAATATTCATCATCTAAACCTCGGTATGAGTCTGATTGTCTACTAATTTGTGGTCTAAGTAGTACCTGAGGAGATGAACCAGATTCTCCGGTGAACGTCATATTGTTCGAGCCTGAAGGCTCTGTTTGTTGCGTTTGAGCGAGTTGTTCCAACTCCTCTGTTTGGAAGGGTGAGCTATATCTGATCCTTGGAGTTTGTGTTGACAACTGATTAGTTGAATAGTTGTCACCCCACACTGAGAGCGAGGGTGATGATTGTCTATTTTGTTGGGCGTAGTATGCCTCAAGACCCAAGAGGGGTCTGCCATATGCATCGAATCCTGACATATTCGGGGGGTATATGAATACCCGTAGAATAATGGGAAGGAGCAAAGGTGAAAGCCAATGAGGCGAGAAGATGAAAAGTATACTAAACTTGGAAGAACACGTAATACTATGACTCCAAACTAGAAAGTAGGAAGTTCACGTCAGCTTCACTAATTTTGTTTGTTTCACGTCGGGTTCACCAATTTTGTACGACGAAAAAGTGACAAGCGAGCGGGAATCTACAAGTGACTCTTCCTCACACCCGACCTCCCGAGGTCGTGCCGAGACAGCCGGTGGGGATGGAATATGTGTGAGATACAGACAAACTAGTTAGGCAATCTAATGTCTTCAATGCGCACTAACGGAACTTGTGAATCTAAAGCAAAGAAAGCCCTCCTAACTTGGGCTGGTGTGATAGATCGGTCAGCAAGGATGACTGCTCGAAGGCTCCAATCAATATCGAGCTCTGGCGTGATTCGATCTATGGGTTGTGGAATACGTGGAAAATGACCCGGATAGTTTCGTGTATTTCTCCGGACAGGGTCATATGGTGGATGGTAAATGTAGTCAATTCTATGGACGGTTCTCTGGCCTAGTCCAGAACTCTCTAGCTTTGTTAGCTATTGTGTCTAGCAAGGATAATTGTTCGATGATGATAGGTGGAAGTGGAGTAGACTGGAATACTAGTGTGCGTAGGCCAGTGTCTATGTCTAATTCTCCTATGGATTCGTTGGGCTGCGGGATTTGTGGGTCACAACCGTAGACTCTTAGTCATTGTGGACCTATTATGGTCATGCGTGAAATCAAGTCCTAATCCCTAATATCCAGTAATCGTATGCTTTCTCAGCTTCTATATTTAGGATCAATAACTGTGTGATTTTCTCATAATACCCTACAGTGTTCTCAGCAACCTCGGATTCTTAGGCGGTATCTATATCTAGAAGAGTGTCTCCTCGCATCTCGGTCATGGGACCAAAGGGATCACAACCAAAGGTTTGTTCTCTTTCAACCCTTCTACAGTCATATGAATGTTTGCCTAGGGTAATCTGTAGTTCGGTTGATTTGACCAAAACGTGTGTGCTTGGTCGTCTTCTATGTTTAGTCCGCTCAACTGAGAATTGATTTGTTGCAAGCTTACCGTTGTTCGGAAGACTTGAATCCTAAGATTTTGATCTATATCGCTTATTTCCGTGATGAGATTGGGTCAGGCACGATTGGCTCGAATATGTATTCCCCGGCTCTCTAGGTCCCGTGATTGTCATACAAAAGTAACAAAGTAAATTAACTCAAATAAAAATGAAATTTAACTATGTGAAGTGTATCTATAAAGATATATGTTTTCTCTATTTTTTTGTGTTTTTCTCGATGAACTTTACTTAATTTAAGAAAACAACTATTTAAAATATCTAGAAATGACAACTAAAATAATAATTTAAAACAAACAAAATAACCGAGTGTAGCTATTTGTCTGTGTAATTTGTAGATCTATTCTAAACAATAAAATAGCTCATCTAATCTATTTGCAAGATTCTCGATCCTACCTCGTAAGTGAGGAGTGAATCATAGTTTCTCGTAAACTATCAATCCCCACAAATTTTCCCGCAATATCGAGAATAGAATTTACTAAATAAAGCAATTAACTACTCTATTTGATATGATTCTAACTAGAACTTTGAAAGCTAGAACCTGGATTCTCATAGAATGCAAAGGGCGAATCCGATGGTGTGTGTGATCTTGTCCCCTCAAGCAGATCTCCTCGCTTCTTCGTGTTCACGTGATCCGTAAAAAGCATGTAATGCTAGCATCAACAAAGTAGATATTGGGATAAAGGCAGCTCAAGACACACACCGAATACAATGCGAGTAGGAGAGGGATAGCGCAAGAGTACAGAGCTTGGCTTATGCAATTCCTAGCGGGATCTATCATGAGTCATGCAACATAAAGCATCCGTAACCCGAAACTATCCTGCTTGAGGAGAAAACCTGCAACTTTAATGGCTTCCTAAGCTATTCTACTCCAATGGATTGATGAAATAACAACACTCGCTTGCACAAGATGGATATGTGGCTTACCAACAAGAAAAACAATGCTAACTAAGCATGTAATGAACTAAACTATGAATCCTAAGCAAAATAAAAGACTCGAATTATCTGAAAATGAGAAGATGAGAAGTGAATGAGGGGCCATTTGCTTGAGCACAAGCCATCTATTTATAAGATTTGCATTTACCCAAGGTAAAAGCCAAATAGAACTCTTAAACTATAAACAATGGCAAAACACTATTCCAGGAACCAGAATCATAAATGCAAGCTTATGGTGAAAGAAAGCTGGTAAAACGTTGAATTTACGTGAGTCATGTTAAAAGAGCTTTCTGAAAACACGTAAAGGACCGCCGCCCGAGCAGGGGCGGCGGTTAGACAGGACCGCCGCCTGCTCAGTGGCAAGCGGTCACGAGACCCCCCTGTGCAGGGCGGTTTTCACACATCAAGAGAAAAGGCTAAGAAAAGAGGGGAAAAGGAAAAATAAAGCACGCGGGGCTGGGCTAAGCAGGGCATGCGGGATGTTAACGCACACTTGAGAGCTTTTCGATCCCGAACACCTCATGAGGAGACCCGTATCATCATCAGGGGCACGTGTCACGTTGTTCGCAAGACAAGACCTTACAATTTTGGGTACGTACATATTGCCCCCTGAGAAGCATTTTAGCCATGAAGAGGCATAAAATGGTGGGTCCGAGTATGGCGGTCCCGAAATGGGAAGTTAGAAGTTATACCTGATACATCCGTGTGTTGAAATGACGCCATCCAAAATTCCCGCTACCTGCAAAATGAAAAGAGAACTCAAGTGCAGATAGACACAATAGTTTGAAAATAAACGCTAAAATAATAGGAATGAGAACGTACCATTTGTGTGGGGATAGAACTTACCTCCATCAACGCTCCAAAACCCGTGAAAAGTCATTTAAAATGAATCGTAGAGTGCTATATATGAAAGTGGGCCCATTTTCCTATTCATTTGCGTGAGTCGATTTGATTGATTTTGAGCTCTGGGACCCACGGTGACGGTTTCTTGCGTGAGTAGAGTCAAAACGTCCGCGACGAGATAGCGATCATGCCTCCACGTGCGGAACATCGACCCATGAGATCACAGGTTAGTTTTCTTCAGTTTCTCCTTTTACCACCTTAAATTTGAAATGCTAAATACTTTGTCATGGGGGGGTAATTTTTGAAAATGTTAGTGTTAAAAGGTCCACCTAGGGGGCGCCTACTGGGTAGGCTTTGTTTTTAGGTAAAATGGTCATTTTTTTTTACGTTTTTTAGGCTTTTTAAATTTAAAACCCGCGTGGGTTTTCGACCACGACCGCCGCCCCCTCCTGTGGGGTGGTAGTTACATGACCGCCGCCCCTTGTCAGGGGTGGTGGCACACACCGCCGCCCTTAAGGTGGTGGTTACAAAACCGCCTCCCTGCTCAGGGCGGCGGTTTTGCATAGAATGCAAAAGGAACATCTCTTTTTGAGATTGTGTTTGTATTTTTAGCATTTCTACGTGCTTTCATGATTTTTCTAGTATTACTTGGATGCTAACTTGCTTTGTTTTGTGTGTTTTTGGGTGTATGCAGGTGAGAGAGGAGTATATCCATTGGAGTAGAGAGAGGGAGTGTGATCGGCTCCTGTGGGTACTAGATGCCCTCTCACAGATGAGGAGGACACTCTTCAGTGGGCTGGGATACTACGCATTTCACGCGTGCCCCATGTTACACCATCTAGTCACATCCTTTGTGACTTGTTCTCATACTGGGATGCAGATCAGAACACCTTCCGATTGCCAGGGGTCCGCGGTGAGTGGACTATTACACTGGAGGATGTCTATCGCATTCTGGGGTCCCGATCATCAGGAGACGACTCACCCTAGAGACAAAGCAGCTCACGGGCACAGACATGCAAGGGCCACATATATGGGAGATGCAAATCATCTCCACGGGTCAAGAAGGGGGTGAGAGTTCGATCTATTCCTTCTTTTCCCATCCCCTACTTCACCAAAGTGCCATCATGGGGATCCTTGCCTCGAGACCGATCGGGACAAGGGAGGAGATACATTATTATACCGCTGGTCCCCCATTATTACACGATAGAGGGGCACGGCCGATATATGCCTGGGGAGCAGACATTCTTGGGACCACCTACCATGACTTATACAGGTGGTGGTCCGCTTTACAAGGGGCAATCATCGAGCCACCCGACTCTAGTCATGAGTCGGGTCTATGAGCATTTCATCCCTTATGGCAGGGGTGTGAGGTGGCAGATCCTGAGCCGTGAGGGCAGCCGATGGATGACATGTCGGTGCTTAGAGCACCTCATCAACCGCCTTACTCCCGACTACCGCCGACATGGAGGCCACACCATACCGTACTATGGCAGTATATGGGGCGAGGAGGCTCTTACCTTGATCTCCCGCTCCACGACAGGCAGCTTATCGAGAGAGGGGAGTGAGAGATGCACCCTTTGGCCGAGTTTCCTCAAAGCAGCTTTGGCCTACCATACATGGGTATGCTTCCCCAAAGGCGCCAAAGATATAGATCACCCCGAGAGGCCGAGGGGGCCTAGAGGCCGGGTTGATAAGTGGTTACTCCCGGCATTCCTATCAGCAGCAGCCAGGAGGAGGATAGTTCGTGCCGAGGGAGAGCCGGTGCACCTCAGCACCTTTACTTCAGATTTCCGCGGGTCCCGCCCACAAAGCAGCGATGACCCCATTGAGGTAGACTCCAGTCCGAGGAGTTTACTGGGGGAGACAGAGGAGGAGACCGAGGACAAGTGATCCCGAGTGGCACGATACCCCTGATATCATGCAGCAGAGAGGGCCGAGCAGAGTGCAGAGAGGGTGACTCTGGTTTCAGAGGAGCCACTCTCCTAGGGCCATGGGGAGGATGAGTCTCATTGCATGGGGCGTTACGTTGCTCCAGCCACAGGAGCAGCCCTCGCCGGCAGCGGCATCCGTGGCAGGCGCTGATCCCATAGACCCATCATGAGGCCTGGTGATCTGAGTAAGTTACCTTCTCCCCTCTCTAGTGTTTGTTTAACTTAAGATCATTTTAGTTGCTATCTTGTATCTTTTAATTTCTTGTTTGGTTTCTAATTTGTTTTCTCCTTTGTTTGCAGAGACCGCCGATGAGTGGCGGGACTTGATCCATGCAGGGTATGTACTGATACCCTGATGATCCCCATGGAGAGGACCCACGCAGAGCTATCCATGGACGCTGGGGAGCCTTCAGAGCCGGCAGACATACCGACGTCTTTGCTCCTATCTGGCATGTGGCCAGGATGGTATCGACCCTTCGCACCGAGCTAGCGGGGTACAGATGGCTGAGCGCTTGATGAGGAGCCATTCTCATGGTGAGACTGCGGCTGCCCCTCGGGATCCTGAGCCCTCCGTGCATTCAGAGCGCCGGCGTAGCCGGAGTCCTAGGCATGGGCGTGCACCTTCAGAGGGGTCCCATAGGGATTGAGAAGCCACTTGGCTCTCGTAGATTTTGTACTATATATTCTTTTCAGTATATCCCGGCTTTTGAGCATTTTGACCATGCTTAGTGCATGATGGCATTGTATATAAACATTGATTATTTATATATATGCATTCGTTTCTGATCAAAATCTTGGCATTCATGGCTTTCTTTCTATTTCCAGTTTTCCTCATGTATGCTATGATGTACGTTTATATGTTTCTTTTAGAATATATGCAATGGTGAACAAATGATGCAAGTGTTTTACTTTCCTTTTGTGTTTCATGATGCTGATATATGATGATGTAGATATAATGTGATTTTGAATCTTAGTTTCTGTAAGCAATTTTGGATACTTCATGTTTGTTTTGGCAAAGTGATGAAAACAAACCGGTATGATGAATAGATAAACCTACCCCTACCCCCAACTCCACGCAACTAGTAAGATGCGAGGGCTTATCACCAAGAGTTGGGAAGGGCGCAAGTTATGAGGTGTAGTGAAATGATAGTGATGAAAGATAGACAAAGCTTTGGTGGAACCAAATTAGGACACCACAAGTCTACTCTACTCGAGTGACTTCATAGTTTTGGATGCAACTTGCTTTGCGGTTTATCCAGACTTAGACCCGTAGATGGCCACATAGTAGACAAAATCTGGTTTTTAGGATTTTAACTCTCTTGGGACTTTGAACATCTGATTCATTTGTTTTTGACTCAAAGTTTCAAAGTTTGAATTGTTTGTGTATGACTTTTGCATTTATTTGTCAAGAGGACCCCCTACACTTTGCCCCATGCTACTAGTAAGAAGCGTGGGTTTATCACCGTGGGCAAAGTATAGGTGAGTAAGGGCATTCCCATCCTTTCCCAACCCTACGTCACTAGTAAGAGATGCAAGCTCATCACCAAAGGTTGGTGGGGCAAGGAAATGTGTAAAATTAAAATTTTCTGTTTGATCAATGTTTGACTTGTTTATTTGAGTAAAATGTCAGTATGTGTTTATTTCCAAAGAGATATACATATGGGATAGATGTGACACCATGAAGCTTCTAGAATAGACCATAGGCAAGACACCTACCCTAAGAAGAAATCAAAAGTGAGAATAAACTTACAGATCTTGGTATGGTTACCGTTAAGACTTTGTCATGTCTAGCTTTATTTGATAAAATGATTCTCGAGATAATTTGATGATATCATGAAAATGGAGAAGTATGATTAAAGAGTTTATGCCAACAACATCATGAGTTTGTAATGAATTTCTTTGAGAATAGATTCCTTAATCACCATTTGTGTATGAAACAAGCGGACAATATGATCCTAATCTATATGAAGATGCAATGTAGATATATATATATAGTGCTAGCTGCTTACGCGTAAAAATGCTTGAGGTGTAGGGAATTGACTGTTTCACCAAATTCCTCACCTTCTAGCGTACATAAGAGGTATGCACCATTCCCATAGTCTTTCATGACTCGGTATGGGCCTAACCATTTAGGCCGAATTTCCTTCCTTCGCCGGTCTTCTCGATCCGGCTGCCTAGTCTTAGAACTAGATCACCTTCATATATGTCGCGCTCATAGACTTTCTTGTTATATTGCCGCACATCCGGTCAAAGATAGACTCTATGTCATTGTTCAAAGATCTAACCTAGTTTCATCTAGGCTTTCTAGTTGGGAAAGACGTGCTTCTCTCGTAAGCATCTTCATCCGTAATCCTCTTGTAATGAAATGCGAGACCGGGTATTTCAACCTCGAGTGGGAGAACCGCCTCCCCCCGATACTAGTGAAAAGGAGTTGCTCCCGTGGTGTTTTTATTGAGGTTCGGTGGGCCCATAAGGCCGGATATAACTTCAAGTGCCAATCTCGCTTGTTTTCTTTCACCGCTTTAAGGAGAATGGCTTTTAGTGTTTTATTCGCCGCTTCACCTGTCCATCGCTTCGAGGGTAATACAAGGAAGCCGTATGATGGCTTATTTTAAATTTATTGCATAGCTCATGCGAACCTCTTCATTCTTAAAAGAAGTTCCATTATCGAGAGATAATGATTTGTGGATACCGTACTCTAAAATGATTTGGTTTAAAATGAACTTGCGATTACAGTAACTGTGTATGAGTAAGAGGCATAGCCTCTACCCATTTGGTAAAATATTCGGTGGCCGTGATTATAAAATTATGGCCATCTCAGGACGAGGGAGAGAATTTCCTATTAAATCTAGGCCCCATGTAGAAAAGGGCCATGGAGTAGTGATTGGTCAGCAGAGCTTTGTGGCCGCATATGGATCTCATGGGAGAATTCTTGCACTTATGACACTGCGTATTTAACTCTACTACGCCGTGTTCTAGAGTAGGCCGTAAATAGCCCATTCGATGTATTTTACGAGCGTGGCATGACCACCGAAGTGGCCTCCACACATTCCACTCATGGGATTCATGGAGAATCTTCTTGATTCTTCCGTGTCGACACATCTTAGAGCATTCCATCGAACGCTTTCCGATAGAGCACTTGCTCTATAATGATGTATTTAGCTACGATATAATACGTAACCACCTTCTTTGTTGCGGTGTAGCTCCTTCTCGATACGTATGGTCCATGATATAATTAATGATATCAAGCATACTGTGACACTCGAGATAGAGGGTCGGGTTTCATGTAGATACGCACTCATCCGGAAAATCTAAATCTACTAGATCGCCTCCATCTAATGGGTTATCAGCTAACCAATCTGCGATGATTTGTCCTTTAACTGACTTCTGATTTACAAATGTTAATTCAAATTCCCCCATTAAGGTTATAAAACGTCCAATCTTTTTAGACAAGGACCCTTGTGTGAGGAAAGTTCGTAAATGGTCCGTTTTTACCATGACCCTTGTTTCTTGATTTAGCATATAATGTCTTAGGCGTTTGGTTGCAAAAACTATGGCGAGGCATTCTCGTTCTGCTTGGGTATAACGTGTTTCATAGTCGAGCAACGCTCGCTAATGAAATAAATCACGCGTTCTCTCTCTGTCATCGCCTTTCTTGCCAAAGATGCGCAAAGCAATGAGACATTAGTTGCTCGTGAATATAAAATTAACGGTGATCTAGCTTAGGTGGCATTAGCGTAGGTGGTGATAACAGAAACGCTTAACCGCATCAAAAGCTTCATTGCATTTTCACCCAATCAATGCTATAATCTTTCTTGAGTAAATTGTTGATTGATGAATGGCGAAACTTAAGTCCGGATGAATCTTCGATCGCACCTCAGCTTTTCCGAGAAATGACCTGATTCCGCATTCATCCGAAGGTGGAACCATTTCGAGGACAGCCCAATTTTGGTCAATCAACATCTATCCTCGTGATGATATGATGTAACCTAGAGCTTCCTCCCGTTACACCAAAGACGCATTTTTCTAGATTTAGCGTGACTCCGTATTCTATCGACATGAGAGAATGATGCGGAGTACTTCCGATGGTCACAACGCTTCTTGCCTTAGCCAACAAGTCATCTACGTAGGATTCCATGATTTTATGAATTAAATCATGAAATATATATGTCATAGCTCACTGGTATGTAGCACCAAATTCTTGAGACCAAATGGCATGACAACATAGCAATAAGTTCCCAGGAGTTATAAACGTGGTTTTAGCTTGATCTTGTTCGTATATTTTTAATTTGATTGTATCCCGAGAATCCATCCATGAGAGACAAAAGTTCAAACCCAGCTGTTGCATCAACAATGACATCAATGGATGGCAACGGGAAGTCATCTTTAGGACACGCTTTGTTGATGTCTCGGAAATCTATGCAGATGCGTATCTTTCCATTCTTCTTGAGAACGGAACGATGTTAGACACCCATTGGGAGTAATCGACTAGCTTGATAAATCCTACTTGGAGGAGTTTTATTACCTCCTCTTTTACCATGAGAGCTACCTTGGGTTTCATGGGTCTCGATTTTTGTTTAACTGGCTTTGCATCAGATTTAGTGACGAGGTTGTGCACCGATGTGGGGTGCAACCCCTGTCATTTCCTTATAATTAAATGCAAACGCCTTTCGATGTTCTTTTCGAGGATCCGAGTGTGTATTTCTACTTCCTCTCAAGGTTAACGAGGACCCTAATTTCAATATCCTTGGTTCTCTTCCGCTCCGATGTTAATATCAATTGTTTCTTCGATCAAAGAGGCGTTACCCTCTTCAAACTCAAAGTGGCACGGAGGTAAATCCAAATCATCCCCATTTTCTACTATGCATATGCTAGGTTCCATTTGTGAGGGAAGATCCACCATGGGATTTCCAAGTAGGAAGACGAATGTGGATTAAGGACAAATCTATCATATGATAGAGAGATGTAGTGCCGCATAGGCGTTTAAGTAATCCAAAGTGGCCATATCACTATCAACATGGTCTAGGATAGTAGATTCATTTCGTTTAAAAGAGAATTTGTCATTGTCTTTATCAATGGTTCATCACGAAGGGATACCATGAAACGGGTATCCTCTAACTTATTGCTTGAGTAAAACGTGATGCTGAAGTTGCTATTGAATCAGAGAATTTTTCCTCTCGGGATTGCTTCAATTGATATGAAGTCAAATTCCTTGCTTAAATCTAATACAACTTTTTTGTAAAGTCAGTAAATGCTCGGCTTTGGTTTCATATATCTCTGAGACTTGGTTTGCTACCAATTGTGAGTCTCCTAAGACTCTGATGTTATCAACACCAATTCTTTTAGCTAAGATGAGGCCAAGGAGGAGGGCTTCATACTCAACGCCATTGTTTGTGCACTCAAAATTTAGTTTAAAGGCAAAAGGTAAGACTTTTCCTTCAGGGGAAGTGAAGATTACACCTGCCCCCGCTCCGTAACGGCATCTAGCTCCATCAAAATGGAGTGTCCAATATTTGACTGGGAATATGGACGCTGGGATATCTGTTGTGTTTGCATATTCTACTTCCACCATACAGAGATCCTCTGCTGGAAGAGAGCCAATGCCTAGGGGATATCCTATGCCTACTGAATCGAATGGTAAGAATATTGGTAGATCATTTTCAGCAGCTTCAACATGATTTTTGCAGAGTTCTTAATGATACTACTTCTACAAAGTTGTTAGCCTCATCTTTAGGGGTCAGTTACTTTGCTAGGCTCATAGCTTCAAGATCTGTCGTAGGTACCAACTTTTCATTTGTTTTTTTGCGCTCGTAGGTTTATTAAGTTGATTTGTTGGGAGTTCAAACTCCGAGTGTACGCCTGGTCTTTTCTTTAAGTCAGCTAGGTGTACATCAAATGGTTTTGATCACCTTTGGCCACGAATACCTTTCCTAAATGTAAAAACCTTACTTCTTGAAATAGTGTAGAAGGGATTGCCTTCATGCGTGTATCCAAGGTCGGCCGAGGATCATATTATAGTTAGTTTCCGATCTATAATATAAAACTCACCAAGATGGTTTTGGGTCCTAAGGTGACCGGTAATATTATAGTTCCAACCGAGGTGGCTTTAAGACTATCATAGCCCCTTAGTGTATTTCGAGTTGTGGAGCAATTGGTTTCTCCATACCCTAGCTTTTGGAGGAAAGAGAAGGGGACTATGTTAACTGCCACCCCATCATCAACCATTACACGCTTTACATAGTTGTTATAAACCCATACTTGCAAATGTAAGGCCGATCACCTCGGCATGCGATCTCAAAGATCTGCCGGCATTTTGTTTATCTCGAATATGAATTCGACATCCCTATCTGCCTGCCCTGGAGGATGAACATCAAAGTCCACATGATTTACCTATGTTTCAGGTGGTGGAGTGATGTTAATTAGATGACCTAAACCTAATGCTTCTAAAAGAGCAGCCCTGCAAGGGTGAGAGTTCTTTAGTAAGTCTAAGAATGAAATGTGCGAGAAGGTTTTTGTTAGGTCGTTAATCAAATCATAGGCTCCCACAGTGTTTTACTACGATTTGTTGGATGTCATCTACCTCTCCTGGCAGTGGCTTGACTTGGCCGAGAGAAATACTCTCGTCCTTGTTATAGCTTCGATGGGTAGCTCAAAGTCTAACTCTACTAAACCGACTACCTTAGGTCGTGGTTTGACTTCCTAGTTGCGGCAAACTAATGGATTTAGCGAGGTCGAGGCTTCATGATCATTGTTTCCTCGTCATTGCACCCTCCTTGTTCATCCCAGCTGGATTTAGCCTGTTGTTATCGTGATTTGGGAGTGGATCATTAAAGATCTTCGGGGTGCGTTTTGAGGGGAAACGCCCTCAAAAGGTATTTGACGACGTTGGTGACGAGGATCTGCTAAGAACATATCCATAAAAAGTTGTTTTTGTTCATCCGGCAAGCGTTGCATGAATTTATTGTAGTCACTACACACGTTCTAGTGTCATGGCCCCAAATTTTGTGGAAACCACAATACGAATTAGGATCAGTAATTCCTAGTTTGTTGATTTGATGTGTATCAGGCCCAAAATTTTGATCAAACCGTTGTCTATTAAAATTTTGCGTTTGTTGTCTTTGGTTTGAATTCTCGTTTTGGTACCTAGTTGAATTTTGGCTTGACCCCGTATGGGATTTCACATTGTTGTTGTTGTTGTTGTTGTGTGATGATTAAAATCCACCGCATTGATCGTCGGGTAAAGTTGTTGTTTCGTTGGTTGTTTATTTGTGATGGAGTATTGACAACATTTACCTTTTTAGGTTGGTCGGTTACTCCATCTGTTGTTACACCCCGATTTTTGTTAAGGATTTTAGGTCCTTGATTGACGTTCGTGGTAGTGGGATAAGTTGTAGTGTTCTGATTGGGGGCGATTAACCTCCCGTTTGCTCCATATGTTTTGTGACCACTATCAATTGCTGCTTGATCTATTCGAAGAGCACTCTCTAGTACTTCATCGTAAGTTCGTAATGGGAACTTCTGGACTTCTTCCTTCACTTCTCTACTAAGAGAATGAAGGAATAAATCACATAGTTCCATTTGATCCATGTTTGGAGCACTTGCCGAGGAATAAAGGACTGTACGCCACCTTTGGATGAAATGGGCGACATGATCGTCAGTGTTCTTGTTTGATGTAGAACTCCCTGATTCCTGTTCTTAATAGTTTGTTCATGTCGAAGGCCTTGATGAACTCTGAAACGAGTTGTTTGAACGAATGGATGGAAGCCTCAGGTATTCTATAATACCAATCGAGAGCGATGCCTTCCAAGGTTTTTGGGAATATTTTAGAACAACCCCATCCCATGGGAGTAGTTCTCGAATGGTCAGTAGCGTAAGCTTTGATATGCGCATTTGATCTCCCTCTCCTTTGTATTTGGGAAAATCGGGAAGAAGAGGTCTTGAAGCATGACGCTTCGTATGGTGAAATCCAAGGGTTCTTTCAAATATTCTCGAGTAAGTCCCTATCGCATATGTTTCACCATCGATGGCGCCTGCTGAGGGAGCGGTGGTGGGATGGGTTGTTGATATGGCGCACAGATGTATGCATCGGGCAGGGGGCATAAGGAAGCCCCCGTGTTTGAGAAAAATGCCGAGAGGAGAACATATCCCCTTGTGGTGATTTGGAGTATATGTTTAAGTATGACGGGTACTATCCAGGAATGGATTGTTCTGTACTAGACCGGGAGGAACAGTGCTAGAGATGGTGGGTCTAGTTGGCATTTGTTGTGAATACTGAGGAGTCATGCCTAACGTGCCTACTCCTGTGAGGAGATCCACTTGGCTAGGATGGTGTGGAGGATCGAACTCCCTGCGCTGCATGAATTGTGAATTTTGACTTGCTTGGGCAAGTTCTAACCCTCTAACCTTTTCTATTAGAGTTGAAATGACTTCATTTGGTGAAGTCACGATATTTTACCTTGGTGGCATTTGTTGTATACCATGGTTTTGTATAGGCATGTGATATCCTGCTATGAACTGATCGCTATCTTGCCAAGTTTCTCCGAGAGTATTTCCTATATGCAGTGGCATAGAGGTATTTTCTTGAAAAGAGACCTCGGGTTGTGGTTTGTAAACCTCCTACAGTGGATACATACTTCGAGAACGTTGGTCATTCCCGCATAACGTACCGAATATTCATCATCTCTAAACCTTGGTATGAGTCCGATTGTCTACTAATTTGTGGTCTAAGTAGTACTCGAGAGATGAACCAGATTCTCCGTGAACGCCATATTGTTCGAGCCCAAGGCTCTGCTTTGTTGCGCTTTGAGCGAGTTGTTCCAACTCCTCTCGCTTTGGAAGGACGAGCTATATCCGATCCTTGAGTTTGTGTTGACAACTCGACTTAGTTGAATAGTTGTCACCCCCACACCGAGAGCGAGGGTGATGATTGTCTATTCTTGTTGGGCGTAGTATGCCTCAAGACCCAAGAGGGGTCTCCATATGCATCGAATCCCGACATATTCTGGGGTATATGAATACCCGCAGAATAATGGGAAGGAGCGAAGGTGAAAGCCAATGAGGCAGAGAAGATGAAAAGTATACTAAACTTGGAAGAACACGTGATACTATGACTCCAACTAGAAAGTAGGAAGTTCACGCCGCCTTCACTAATTTTGTTTGTTTCACGTCGGTTCACCACCATTTTGTACGACGAAAAGTGACAAGCGAGCGTGGGAATCTACAAGTGACTCTTCCTCGCACCCGACCTCCCGAGGTCATGCCGAGACAGCCGGTGGGGATGGAATATGTGTGAGATATAGACAAACTAGTTAGGCAATCTAATGTCTTCAATGCGCACTAACGGAACTTGCGAATCTAAAGCAAAGAAAGCCCTCCTAACTTGGGTTGTGTGATAGATCGGTCAGCAAGGATGACTGCTCAAGGCTCCAATCAATATCGAGCTCGCGTGATTCGATCTATGGGTTGTGGAATACGTGGAAAATGACCCGGATAGTTTCGTATTTCTTCCTGACAGGTCATATGGTGGATGGTAAATGTAGTCAATTCTATGGATGGTTCTCTGGCCTAGTCCAGAACTCTCTAGCTTTGTTAGCTGTTGTGTCTAGCAAGGATAATTGTTCGATGATGATAGGTGGAAGTGGAGTAGACTGGAATACTAGTGTGCGTAGGCCAGTGTCTATGTCTAATTCTCCTGTGGATTCGTTGGGCTGCGGGATTTGTGGGTCACAACCGTAGACTCTTAGTCATTGTGGACCTGTTATGGTCATGCGTGAAATCAAGTCCTAATCCCTAATATCCAGTAATCGTATGCTTTCTCAGCTTCTATATTTAGGATCAATAACTGTGTGATTTTCTCATAATACCCTACAGGTGTTCGTGCAACCTGGATTCTTAGGCTGGTATCTATATCTAGAAGAGTGTCTCCTCGCATCTCGGTCATGGGACCAAAGGATCACAACCAAAGGTTTGTTCTCTTCGAACCCTTCTACAATATATGAATGTTTGCCTAGGTAATCAGTAGTTCGGTTGATTCGACCAAAACGTGTGTGCTTGGTCGTCTTCTATGTTTAGTCCGCTCAACCGAGAATTGATTTGTTGCAAGCTTACCATTGTTCGGAAGACTTGAATCCTAAGATTTTGATCTATATCGCTTATTGCCATGATGAGATTGGGTCAGGGGCACGATTGGCTCTCGAATATGTATTCCCGGCTCTCTAGGTCCCGTGATTGTCATACAAAAGTAACAAAGTAAATTAACTCAGTAACAAAATGAAATTTAACTATGTGAAGTGTATCTATAAAGATATATGTTTTCTCTATTTTTTTGTGTTTTTCTAGATGAACTTTACGAATTTAAGAAAACAACTATTTAAAATATCTAGAAAGACAACTAAAATAATAATTTAAAACAAACAAAATAACCGAGTGTAGCTATTTGTCTCGTAATAATTTGTAGATCTATTCTAAACAATAAAATAGCTCATCTAATCTATTTGCAAGATTCTCGATCCTACCTCAGAAGTGAGGAGTGAATCATAGTTTCTCATAAACTATCAATCCCCACAGCTTCCCTAGCAATATCGAGAATAGAATTTACTGAAATAAAGCAATTAACTACTCTATTTGATATGATTCTAACTAGAACTTTGAAAGCTAGAACCTGGATTCTCAGTAATGCTGGCGAATCCGATGGTGTGTGTGATCTTGTCCCCTCAAGCAGATCTCCTCGCTCTTTCGTGTTCACGTGATCCGTAAAAGCGTGTAATGCTAGCATCAATAAAGTAGATATTGGGATAAAGGTAGCTCAAGACATACACACCGAATACAATGCGAGTAGTAGAGAGGGATAGCGCAAGAGTACAGAGCTTGGCTTATGCAATTCCTAAAGGGATCTATCATGAGTCATGCAACATAAAGCATCCGTAACTCCGAAACTATCCTGCTTTGAGGAGAAAACCTGCAACTTTAATGGCTTCCTAAGCTATTCTACTCCAATGGATTGATGAAATAACAACACTTGCTTGCACAAGATGGATATGTGGCTTACCAACAGCAAAACAATGCTAACTAAGCATGTAATGAACTAAACTATGAATCCTAAGCAAAATAAAAGACTCGAATTACTCAAAATGAGAAGATGAGAAGTGAATGAGGGGCCATTTGCTTGAGCACAAGCCATCTATTTATAGCATTTGCATTTACCCAAGGTAAAAGCCAAATAGAACTCTTAAACTATAAACAATGGCAAAACACTATTCCAGTGGAACCAAATCATAAATGCAAGCTTATGGTGGTGAAAGAAAGTCAGGTAAAATGTTGAATTTACGTGAGTCATGTTAAAAGAGCTTTCTGAAAATGCGTAAAGGACCGCCACCCAGGTGGCGGTTATAGGCCAGGCGGTGGTTACAGACCGCCTCCCGGGCCAGCCTGGTTTCATTAATGGCGGAGGGGAAAAGGAAAAAATAAAGCACGAGGGACCGCCAGCATCCCGAACACCTGCAGGAGACGGCGCATGGTTTTCACCACACCAAGAGAAAAAGGCTAAGAAAAGAGGGGATCATTTAGAAGAAAGAAAAGAGTTTTAATAGTTAGAGCCTATCATGCCTGATAGTGCTTCCACCAAATCGAAGGAGACTTCCAGCTAAGCTTCCAACTCTTTTTCTCCTCCACGAAAGATCAAAAATCAAACATCTTTTCCTCCTATGCCTCATATACTTTCCTTCGATCAAAAATAGGCCAAAGAAACCAAAAATAGCTTTGAAGTGAAGGTCAAATTGCTGGTTCGAAGAACCAGTTAGCTCCATGTAGAGCAAAATCCACCATGCATGCAAAACCAAATAACCTCCTACAAACCCACCTTCTAAGTTTCCAAGACGGTTTGCACATAAAGACCAAGGCTCATTAATGCCATAAATGCCATTCAATCTAAAATTCCTGCTTATCTTTCCTTTCCACTACCTCCTAAATTTGGCAAATGCCAATTCCACACAAAAATACAATTCCATATTTTAGTGGAGCTTCCACATATGCCTCCACCAAGTCTACTAGCCCCTACCAAATCTAGCAGTACTTCCATCATTTAAACCCTATCAACTCATTTAAATGCCATTGGAACCGTTTCCCTTGAGACATGTGACCCCTTAGGTTCCCTTTAATAGTTTAGGATGGATCCCAATATAACTTAGGTTAGTTTAGCAATTACCAACATATGCCTTAAAACATTTGCCAATAGAATTACCACCTTAAGTTAGGTTCAATTCATAACCCTTTAGTATTAGGTATTAGTTAAAATAGCCTAGTATTACTTAGTAATCATTCTCTTATCCATTTATCACAACACTTATGTTAAGATTCCAACCCAACAAATTAGAATAAGAGGCTAAGGTTAGTGTAAAATCCAAATAAGTAAACGTAGATAGAACATAGGTGTTCTTACCTAGCTTAGTCTACTGTTAAGATAATCCTTAGTTTTTAGGACTCGAACTCCTCCTCTACGGATTGAATTTTGCATAAGTCCTTATAATCTGCCAAGATCAATCACCAAAGACCCGAACACAACATACATTTGAACAAAAACATGTTCACATGAGACCACATAATTTGTAACAAACAAGGTTTAGTCTTTTATGTCCCTTAAACTACTGAATGTCAATTTACTATTCAGTCTATGAAGAATATTTGAAACATTCCTTGGATCACCGAAATTGATTCTAGGATGAGTCAGAAGAAGAAATAAGTCTGCAACTCTTAAAGCTAGATTGCAGCTCATCTTCCCAAAGTGAAAATGAATTCTTGATAACCATATAATTTTAGTCTAATGGTTTTTTTAAGAACAGAAAATATTTATCCTTATCAAGCATGATCTTCAACAGTCAAAAGAGCACATCTTTATACAGAAAATCACATGTCAACACTTGAATTCAAAAGAGGAATATATTAGTTGTCGAGGGTGTTACATGCTTCCCTCCTAAAAAGAATCATCATCCCGATGATTATCTCATTTTTAACAACTTACATCAAGGAAAATCATCTTATTCACTTTTCTTACCATATGTCAAAAACATATCAGCATTATTAAGTTCCAGAAATCAGCATTACATAGCTGTTTATTCAAAAAAAAAAATCTGCCCAAAATTGGCATACTTATTGTATTATAAAGATAAAATCACACATTTTTATCAGTCAACAGAATCAATTCTATTTAAATAAATATGGAAAGGCATTTTTCATATCATCTAGGTTTTCCTAGGTTGCACTTTCTTCATTAAACTGGTCCCATTGGACCTTGCATTGACTTATCTCATGATTTCTCAAATGCAACTAGCGAGTTTCAAGCACTTGTATGGGTTTAACCATGATTATTCCTAGGTCTTGGAACTACAAGGAATTCCAATTTAACACATGTGATAAATTTGAAATGTATTTCTTAAGCAAAGAAATATGAAAAACATCATGCATTCATTACAAAACAGAGGCAATGCTAAATGATAAGATCCGGGGTTGACTACTTCAACTATCTCAAAAGGTCCCACATAACGAGGTGATAACTTGGAAGCCTTGCCAAAAGTTATAGAACTCTTTTTCGGTTTAACCCAAAGAAAGACCTTCTCACCAAGTTTAGATTTCCTATCAACCCTCTTTAAGTCAAAGATAACTCTTTTTCCTATCTCTTGCTTCTTTCAAGCGTTCACGAATCGATTTAACTTGTTGTTCCATTTCGGTAAGAATTTCAAGTCCAATTACCTCTCTATCCTCCATGTTTTCCCAACTAATAAGGGTTCTACATTTTCTTCCATATAATACCTCGAAAGGTGCCATTTTAAGAGAAGCATGATATGTATTCTGTATGCAAATTCAACTAATGGAAGGTACTATTCCCACTTATACTTGTTGATCCATGCAATACATCCATAACATATCTTCTAAAAATTAGTTTATTTTTTCATTCTGCCCATCCATTTCTGGATGATACACAGAACTGAAATTTAGTTTAGTCCCTAGAGCTGCATTAAGCATTTTCCAAAATCTTGACGTCATTCTAGGATCTCTATCTGAAATGATTAATTTAGGTACTCCATGTAATCTAAAATTTTCATGTACAAATATTTTAGCCAAAATAGGAGAATCATCCTTCAGATTCCAAGTAATAAAATGTTCTACCTTTTTTAGTTTAGCCACAACTACTAAAATAACATCATGTTTATTTCTTGACATAGGAAACCCTTGTACAAAATCCATGCTTATTACTTGTCACTTGTACTACGGTATGTTATGAGGATACAACAAACCGGTTGGGTGCATATGTTCCACTTTAACACATTGACATTCAAGGTAATGTGTCACAAATTCTATAACATCCTCTTTCAGTCCTTTCCATAAATATTTTTGTTTTATATCAGCAAGCATTTTTGTAATGCCAAGGTGTCCAGAAAAAGGTGAATTGTGAAATTCTGCTAAACATTTCTTTCTCAAATCATTTAGCGAAGGTACATAGACTCTATTTTCAAATCGTAAGATTCCTTTGTTATCAAAGAAAAAACGTTTATACCTCAAATCATTTGAATCTGTAGTAAGTGCTGCTTTTACTTGTTGAAAGTAAGAGTCAAATTCCATAACACTTTTTACTTCATCCTTAAACTGAGTTCTTAACATTATAAGAGCATAAATGTGCTTCCTACGACTTAGAGCATCAGCCACTCTATTTTCTTTACCCTTGATATAACTGATGTCAAAATCATATTGAGACAAAAAATCTAACCACCTTCATTGTCTTGCATTAAGATTTGGTTGAGTGAAAATATACTTAAGTCCAAAGTGATCGCTTTTTAATTCAAAAGGTTTACCAAGCAGGTAATGTCTCCAAAATTGTAGTGTATGAACAATGGAAGAAATCTCTAAATCATGTGGAGCAGAATACAACTCATGTAAATTTAGTTTTCTACTTTCATAAGCTATGAAATGACCATTTCGTAACAAATACCTCCTAGACCTTCACCAGATGCATTAGTTACCACCATAAAATCACCATTAGGATTTGGTACTACAAGAATAGGTGCTGAAGTTAACTATTCCTTCAAGGTTTTGAATGAAATTTCACATTTTCACTCCAAACAAACTTTTTATCTTTCTTTTGTAAGGAAGTTATTGGGGCAGCTATCTTAGAAAAATATTTTACAAATTTCCTATAATAGCCAGCAAGTCCCATGAAGCTTCTAACTTCATGTACATTCTTAGGTGTAGGCCACTCCGTTATAGCTACAATTTTTGAAGGATCTACAACAATTCCATTCTTACTTATTACATGTCCCAAATAGTGTACTTCTATGTCATAGAAAGAACATTTAGACAGCTTACCAAATAACCGTCTCTTTCTTAATATTCCCAAAACTATCTTCAAATGCTCATGATGTTCCTCAATAATTTTTGAATATATGAGAATGTCGTCCAAGAATATGAGCACAAATTTTTCCAAGTATTCTTGAAAGATATTATTCATTAAATTCATAAATGCTGCAGGTGCATTAGTTAATCCAAAAGGTAAAACCGTGAACTCATAATGTCCATACCTTGTTTTGAAAGTTGTTTTATGAATATCCTCATCCTTAATTCACAATTGATGATATCCAGATCAAATATCTATCTTAGAATATACCGATGCTCCATGCATCTGATTAAATAAATTGTCAATCCTAGGGAGTGGGTATCTATTCTTGATTGTTGCCTTGTTTAACATTTTGTAATCAATGCACAATCTAAGGGTTCCATCTTTATTTTTCACAAAATTATAGGTGCTCCCTAAGGTGAAACACTTGGTCTAATAAAACCTTTAGAAAAAAGTTCATGCAAGTGAGCCTTAAGCTCTTATAATTTTGTAGTAGTCATTTGATACGGTGCTTTAGAAATAGGTTCAGTTCGAGGCTTGATATCAATCATGAAATAAAACTCCCTTTTGGGTGGAAGACCTGGAAATTCTTCTAGAAATACGTCATCAAGTCTCATAACAACAGATATCATTCCATAACATCACTGCTTATCTTCTCGTTGATTCAGTAATTTTTACTTTGCATATAAGGTACATCCTTTATTTTTGGCCTTTTAAAGTTGCATAAATGACGGTTTTCTAACGAAATCTCACGTTTCACACTTTGAATCTCTATTGTTTTCTACAGTGTCTAAAACAACTAATGTGTTTTTCAAAATAATCCACTTTAGCCTTATGTTCTGCTAACCAATTAACACCTATGATTACATCATAAGACCCCAAAGGTGCAACATAAAGATCAACTTCAGTGGAAAAGTTAGGTAAATCAAGGACTACTCCAAAAAGACACATACTAACCATATGAACAACATTGTTCCCATACTGTACAGTCCACATTTTATCCATGTTTCTAACTTTTCTTTTCAGTTTTGATGCTAATTTACTAGAAATTAAACATTCAGTAGCTCTGGTATCAAAAAGAATAGTTATAGGTAAGCCAAATAACTTACCCAAAACTTCTATGGGCGTGGCCTATTTCTCAGCTTGCTTGTCAGCTACTGCAGCATGTATCTTGTGCTACTGATTGCGATCATCCTTATTCAAAGGAAATTGATTCATGTAATGTTCTTTGCCATAGTTATAATAGCCTCCTACGGTCTCTTCCTAGTCTCGGGTTTATTTCCACCTTAGAGTTATCGTTCTGACCCCCATAGGAATTTTATCTGTTATTATTGTTCTTAGCAAAGTTGTTCCATGCATTACCAGCAAACTTGTTTGTTTCGCTTTCTTATTAGTATCAGATGAAAACTTACTTTTCATTCCGAATTTATTCCATGGTCCTTTCTTAGGTGCAAGAGATGATGAAGAGGAGTTGGGATTTTTCTTCTACTTCCTCCTTGTGAGTAGAAATTACCTTTAATTTCTGTTCCTACCTTATGGATTTTTCAACAACCCCTTCCATCGTGGTTGGGCAGTGAACATCCACCTCTCCCCTATAATGGGATTCAATCCCATTATGAATTTCCATATCCCGAAATTCTCATCGCTTTGGTACTAAGGTACACACTTAAGGAGTTTTGTAAATCATTCCCGTACTCGATTCTGATTAGCTTCCCATGAGATAAGTTCTGAAACTCAGTCATTTTCTGATCATAGTAAAGTTGTGGCAGCCATCGTTTCCTGAAGTATCCTTTAAATTGATCCCATGTGATATTAACTTCATCAATATTCAACTCATCCTTACGACTATCCCACCATGAAGATGCTTTGTGAGAAAGGTGATATGATCCCCATATCACCTTTGTTTCTTTTGAGAAATTCCTTATTGCAAAGTATTTCTCCATTTCCCTAAGCCAATTCTTAGCTATATCTCCTAATGTGGTGCTATAAAACTTAGGTGGACTTATCCTTTTATATCATTAGTGAGTTCAGCTGCTAGCCTAGCCTTTTGTTCTCAAGTGAAAGGTATGTTCACATTGTTATTATCAACACCCACATTATCATTGTCCCCTGAGGTGGCTAATTGTTGTTGTCGGTGTATCCTTCCTCCACATTACCCATTACTTATTGTTCAAGTACAACCAAACGATATCTTGTGTCCAACAGGGCAAGTAAGGATCTCATCAAGTTTCGGGAAGTTTTTGTTCCTTCCTCAAAGGAGGATTATTTGCAACATTTCCTCTTATTCTAACCATTTTTTTATGGACACAATTGGTCCAAGAGCTGCAACCTTCATCTCGATACCAAGATGTAACATTCCCATTTCAAGACTTTAGAAACAAGGATTTTTTAATATATATAATGTTCTTCGTTCTAAATAAAAATTATTTAGAATTAACATTTCATGCCAATGAATCTCAAACAGATAACCATATACATTTGTAAATGACTTGATGATTCACTCGATCTATTCATTTCATAACTCGGTAATCTACCAATCTATTTATGTTAACCTTAAGTATTGAATACTTATAGTATACTTTGTATACTTGGTTTTTCCTACCCTACACCGGGTACTGATTGATTTGTTTAAAGAACATATCTAAATATTTGTTACCAATATTCATCTAATATAATGTTGTTTTAAACTTTGTGACATAGGACAATGCAACCAGCAGCTTGCGATACTTTGGCCAAAGTTTTACAACATACCGTGTATGTCACTATTCCTAAATGACATACTTTTCATTTTGGAATACGTCCTTCACCTCACTCCTCTATTATCATGACTAGTTTTTACTGACTACCATCAGTCCACTTATCCCAGGTTTT
The DNA here is from genome assembly GCA_018340775.1 of Taxus wallichiana var. yunnanensis. Classification (NCBI taxonomy): domain Eukaryota; kingdom Viridiplantae; phylum Streptophyta; class Pinopsida; order Cupressales; family Taxaceae; genus Taxus; species Taxus wallichiana. The sequence continues at coordinate 590,682,177 of CM031240.1, forward strand.
ACCCTAGCCCTAGTTAGAAACATAAATTATTATAGGAAGACGCTCACAATGACTTAGGGTAAATGGGCATACTCGGTTGACCTTAAGTCAATCGAGTGTGCCAAGGTACCCTAAGCCGTTAGAAGCTACTTCCTATCCTAAATATGCCACTAACCTGACCTAGAGTGAAACTAAGTTCAAGTTCCTAATGTGTGTAGATCTGGATGATCAATGTGGAAGGGTGATGCCACATGTCAACTACAACATTGTATTCTCGAGAAGACCCAAGTCTTCTCAAAAGTACATCCCTACAGTTGGTGTGTACCAACATCCTACAAAAACTACCTCATTGAGATATACATACCGCAAGGAGATCATTAAAACATAATTAATTTGGATTAAGTCTTGATTACAGCAACCCTGCTAAACCCTAATCCAACACTCCATAAGTTCTTTCCTAAATTTCTTTCATTTATTTTCTTTTTAATGTTTATTTTCTTAGTTTAACCAAAGCAGATTAACAAAAAAACAGGACAACGATATCATAAGTTTCATTTAAAATGTACTTTAAATTTCAAGAAGGTTTAACAACCGCATATATCCAACTAAAGTGGACTTCATAAAAAATGAAGTCTAATAATTAATAATCATATCTCCAATCCTTTTGGCTTACATTCATTTGAAAGAGAATGATTCTTCCTTTACAAGATTAAGTGTTAGGGTTTATCATCCACAATATCCGTAGTTCTCACTTCATGTTCATTACGTAACATATTACTATGTTAAATTGTTTAGATAAAACATATCATATTATACAAATCAACAAGTTGCTTCATTATAAGGGAAATTGAACTAATTCCCATTATCCATATTATCAAGATAACAAGATAAGAATAATATAGTATAAAGAATATCAACAAGATAGAATTTCCATTTCCTTTATAAAAGTATGATAAAACTTTACACAACCAATGCAAATAAATCACAACTCGCAATTCATCATTACAACTTCTAAAATTTACAAGACTATGCACTTTAGGCATACTACATAACAACACCCTTCATTTTATAAGCACACAACTTTTCTTTTTTCAATACAAATAAAGAATGCATTAGAATTTGTTACAAAGAATCGACTTATAGCATCCAATGCATCATACAAGATTTTGCCTTCTTTAATCACTTACGATGTCCATCTACAAATATTGGTAGCATGGGTCAGTTAAATGAACTGAGCATGATAAGCACTAAGAATTAAAATGAATTGCATTCCACTAATTGTTTCATTAAAGAAAAACTACTTTAATGAGATAATTAAAACATCTTACAATAAGAATAAGTGATACCAAACAGAAAAAAGTACATTAATAAATGTAGATAAAATTTTAAGAGGAGCAAAATGTAATAACCATATCTGCATGTGAACTTAAAGTTCTATTGATCCTATCAATGGCTTGTAAAAAAGCAATAGATCTTGTCATTCCATTATCCATAATTCTATCCTAATAGAATACCACATTTATCTTTTCTACGAGACAAAATAAGTACAAACAACATGGTTGAATCTAGGTTTATTCATCTATATCCTAAGCATGAATAAGAAAAACCATTACGTACCATGCCCAAACCTATAACATCTGAAAAAATAGACCAGATTCATAACATGAATTACCTATTCCTTTCCGGGATAACAATATTGTAAATTCAACATTAAGATATACATCCAAACAAAATTTCATAACAATATAAGAAGGTATAGAAAACTAGAACAATCTAACTATAATTCTAATTCCAATTCTACATGTTAGAAGTTATCAATCAAATATCTAAAATCAACTTCTACAATCAAGTAGTTCCATAAAGGAGTTAATATCTACTAAGTTCATCCCAAAAGATAAAGAGTACAAGAGACAAACCTACTCCTATCCATTTAAACTAGGAAGGCTAGTCAACAACAGTCGAACCCATAAGTATGCATTCACTTATCAGTAGAACCAACTTGGCTACTAACTTTCTACATTAATGCAACAATGATTCGAACAAAGTAGACCAAAAGGTCATATGAAATCACCATCTCGAAATGGAATCGAGTACAGAGAAGTTCAAACAATGAGCCTATCCAAAGATAGAGAAAAGGTAACTCTAATAAGGAAAGGTCCATTTAATAAATCATTTCATACAACTGAACAAAAGAAGTTCCAGTTTCAAATCAAATCAGGTTGAAAGCATATTGTAGACCCAAAACAACATTTTGACCCCAAGAGAATACTTATATATATATTTTATCTTTCAAAAAGAAACCAAGGTCTTATTCATTATATCAGTCGAGAATAACCTCCTAAACAAGAAACTATAAAGTTTAGAATTACCCACAAACCCAAGACTGAAGACTCACAAAGGCTTCACCACTTAATACGAAGAGTAAATAGTTCGTGATTCAAAAGAACTAAGCATAAAACAATAGAATAGAGAAATTATCCTTCCTGAATAGTTTCAGTGTCCAAGGTTAATAACCCAATCAATTCCAATGCAAAAGAAACGGAATTACAAAACTTCACAACCAAAAAATTGTGGCAGAGGTGACTTGGTTCAAAATAATATAGTCAAACCAAAATGCGGGTTCCCTCAAAATAGAGGGGAAGAACACTCCCTTCTATTCCCACGCTAATACCATCTCGATTCAGTTGTATAACTAAAGTTCTACGTTCCTTAAGCAAGAGTGTTTCCAGTTCCCAATCTTGAAGAGATTTTTAAATGACTCAAACAAGATTTCACCCAGCCTCCCGTGTGTGTAAGTTTCTCAAATAAAAAGTTATAAGCTTAATCATTTAATAAAATAATAAGCCAATACAAAAATACCAGAAAAAAATTGAATACATCGACCCAATACAAGCTCATAACACTCAAGTGTTAATTAAGAGTACAGTGTCGAACCCGAGCTTCACACACAAATGTTTAGAACTTCACAAGTAAAATAATGCAAATACAATTCCAAATATGAAATCCAAGCAATAGTTCAGCAGTGTAATTTTTTTCCAAACATTGGTTCCGATCAACACGAAACTCTAACACAAGTTTAATCAAAACAAAAAGCTCCAACACAAGTCTACATCCAAAAACGCAACCTAGAAGAACATCAAATGAAACTCAAGTTTCCCCTAAGCTCAGATCCCTATACTACCATGAAGATCAGTTCAAAGCACAAAAACTTTGATAACAAGATCTAGAGTGCAAAAACAGAGATACAAAACAAGTTTCGCATACCATTTTCACTTGCATGTTGGTCATAAAACTTGCACAGAAAGATAGTTTCCAAAACAACACTATTTTTTCCATGGATTCAAATCCAAACAACACAAAGATAGAATAAACATAGCAATAAAATAACCAGACAGAGACATGAAAACATGAATCTCATGAGATCGAGTTGTTCTAATGAATCATTTAGAAGAAAGCAAAGAATTTTAATAGTTAGAGCCTATCATGCTTGATAGTGCTTCCACCAAATCGAAGGAGACTTCTAGCCAAGCTTCCAACTCTTTTTCTCCTCCATGAAAGATCAACAATCAAACATCTTTTCCTCCTATGCCTCATATACTTTCCTTCGATCAAAAATAGGCCGAAGAAACCAAAAATAGCTTTGAAGTGAAGGTCAAACTGTACTGGTTCGAAGAACCAGTTAGCTCCATGCAGAGAAAATATGCCATGCATGAAAAACCAAATAACCTCCTACAAACCCACCTTCTAAGTTTCCAAGACGGTTTGCACACAAAGACCGAGGCTCATTAATGCCATAAATGCCATTCAATCCAAAATTCCCGCTTATCTTTCCTTGCCACCGCCTCCTAAATCTAGCGAATGCCAATTCCACACAAAAATACAATTCCATCTTTTAGTGGAGCTTCCACGTATGCCTCCACCAAGTCTACTAGCCCCTACCAAATTTGGTAGTACTTCCATCATTTAAACCCTATCAACTCATTTAAATTCCATTAGAACCGTTTCCCTTGAGACATGCGACCCCTTAGGTTCCCTTTAATAGTTTAGGATGGATCCCAATAGAACTTAGGTTAGTTTAAAAATTACCAACATAGGTCTTAAAACATTTGCCAATAGAATTCCCACCTTAGGTTAGGTTTAATTCATAACCCTTTAGTATTAGGTATTAGTTAAAATAGCCTAGTATTACTTAGTAATCATTCTCTTATCCATTTAGCACAATGCTTAGGTTAGGATGCCAACCCAACAAATTAGAATAAGAGGCTAAGGTTAGAGTAAAATCCAAATAAGTAAATGTAGCTAGAACATAGGTGTTCTTACCTATCTTAGGCTACTGTTAGGATAATCCTTAGGTTTTAGGACTCTGAACTCCTCCTCCGTGGATTGAATTTTTCTTAAGTCCTTATAATCCTGCCAAGATCAATCACCAAAGACCCAAACACAACATACAGTTGATCGAAAACATGTTCACATGAGACCACAAAATTTCTAACAAACAAGGTTCAGTATTTTATGTCCCTCAAAATACATAATGTCAATTTACCATTCAGTCTATGAAGAAGATTTGAAACATTCCTTGGATCACTGAAATTGATCCAAGGATGAGTCAGAAGAAGAAATAAGTCTGCAACTCTTAAAGCCAGATTGTAGCTCATCTTCCTAAAGTGATAATGAATTCTTGATAACCATATAATTTCAGTGTTATGGTTTTTTTTAAGAACAGAAAAGATTTATCCTTATTAAGCATGATCTTCAACAATCAAAAGAACACATCTTTATCCAAAAATCACATTTCAACACTTGAATGAAAAGAGAAATATATCACTTGTCGAGGGTGTTATACTCCACTCCTCCATATTTATTTTGTGTCACTTTACTCTCACCCCTAATCTTTCATCTTCCTAGGGCATCCTACCCCTTCCCATTCTTCTATGTCTCACCTTTTTGATCGTCGATCGTCTTCCTTCATCACCCCATCGACACTCAAGGGGACATCTCTCCCTCCTACTAATTTTTCTTCTACCCCTTCAAAATTCTATTCGTCTACTATCTTTGAAATGGCATCACTTACTCCACCCCAAAGAGGGACAAATGTAGACACCCATAATTATGCCCGAGTAATTTAAACACTTAAATTGTTCTAATTATCCCCTTCTTTCAAATTGGTGACATATTGTCAATAACACTCATTTTCCCTCATATCGTCATTAATTAATTACACTATGCTAATTAGTTAAGTCACCTATCCATCTAACATCCTCGATTAACGACCTTCCATTAATTATTCACCCCTTCTACCTAGAATAATTAATTAGTTTTAATTAATTATATTTCTCCTTCATTTAACCAATAAATCAATATTTAATTGATTTAATCCCCTTCTAATAGCTTAAATCGTACTAATATTCCTCTAATTAGCTTCTATAGGCTCACATCTACCTATTAGTCAATCACTTTTGATTAATTAAAGCACCCCTCTAACTCCCATGACTTTCTAAGCATAAATTAAACCCTTCTAAAGTAAGGTTACCTTTTATAAAGCAACCTTATCCATTCCTAATCTTGTTTTACCTTTATCCCACATACAAATGGATGAAGTGTTTCCTTTATCCATTAGGCTATATAAGGAGCCCTCCTTCTACCTTTATACCTACACCTAAACTTCTTGAGAAGAAAAATGCAAAGCATATAGAAAAATAGACTAAAATATTTCCTTTGTTTTCTTGAGAGTTCATCATCTTGGAGAGTTAAGCCTCTTTCCTAAGTGCTTAGGTCATATGGGAGGTGTCAAAAGGGTCTTGTAGCCCAACTTTGACAAGCCCTCATTCCTAGGTTCTTGGAATACCAAAGACAACCATTTTTGATTGCCATGGAGCCTACTTAGGTCCATTCATTTATTTGTTGTTAGAGAATAGAGGATTTAGATACTTAACATTGTTAGTTTAAAATTTTTGAATATGATGAATGCTAGTATTTAACCCTTGTTTAGGTGTTAGTCTTTATTTGTATTAGCATTAGTTTTAAAAAAACTCATGCACACAATAGAGATCAAGGCGTCGATTGGGGTAACCGATGTTGGTATGAGGGTAACCACCGCCTCTGGCTCGAGACCAATGTCAGCTACTATGATAAATAAGAGATTCAAGTATTTGGTAATGAAAGGTGAAAATGGGTCAATCTGGATCCTGAAAATGATATCAGAGATTCAAGAGTGGAATAAAAATGGTAGAAAAATCCACGAAAAGAACAGAAAGGTGGAGAATACTATTATGGAAAAATAACCAAAAACCATATAAACCGACATAAGTTAGCTAACCAATTCCGGTAAGATGATATAATCAATGCAAGTTCTTTAGAACAATATCGGTTGTTGTGAAATCTGGGAAGAGAAGAAAAATGAATTTTGGTGATTTAGATCAAATAAAAGGGCCAACCCAGAGATTGAGTATGACTATGAGGAGTCCTAATAAACCCAAAATAAAATTGAAATACACCAGTCGTGATGTGGGGTGTAAAAGGATAAGAAAGAATGAAGAAACGTAACTCATACCTCAAAATGCAAGCAAACAAAAAGCTAACAAACATGAAATCCTAAGTTGTAGATTTTATGTTGTGGCTTATGCCATTTAAGACTGATTGTAAGCATGATAGAATTTTTGGTTAACAAAGGTGCCCTATAAAAGTTGAAAACTATGGCTGGTTTCAGGTAAGTTTTGGCATGGGAGATCCTTCTTTGAGATGATGACTGGACAAAGAAACTAGCTGGAGCCCACTGTCAATCCTCTGATTGTGTGATCATTGACATCTTCTTCTGGGAAAGATGTTGTTTAAGAACTGTGTAGTTTGTTTTTAGTGATTTGGTATAGAGAGTGTGCAAAATTTGAGCTACGGTTCAATTTGTCAACCATCAGCTAGAATGACTTCCAACATATAGGTTGCCCATAATTTAGATTAGCTATAATGCAACAAACTCAAAAATGCAAGTGCACAAGTTTTAAAACCCAAATCCACAAATTATATTTGATGAGAAAAAATTATGAAGAGGTTAAGGGCATGAATTTCACTAAATGCAATACAAGAAAAGAAATAAGAGTTCTTTTTAATCCCAAAAATAAGTGTCACTGAGTCAATCAAAAGAAAATAATATTTCCAGAGAAGAAGCTTAATGTGAACTTGTTTCAAATGAAAATAGACACACAAGATTTTTCCCTAGGAATGAACAATGCAAAGAACCCTTGATGGGTCCCACTGGGCATGCCAAAATGTTTCACCAATAATTTTTATACTTTCTAGGATGAAACAGATAGAAGGAAAAATGGTTAAAGCGGAATACCTATGATATGTAGGTCGAAGGTTGAATGCACCCGTTAATGAAATTTTTATCCAAGCTGATCGTGAAGAGCTTACCTTTGGCTAGGAGGAATGACCCATATAAGAAATAAAACAAGACCAAAAATAGTATTAATAATACATGTTAGTATACTTTGCTAGTGAGTGCTAGATCTAGGAAGCAAGGTGCTTCCTAAAAGGCTTTCAATCCACTTTCAAATAAAATTTAATGAAAATATCATGAAGTAAAGAAATCATACCATACTTATACTATTTAGGTATCTTATGCAAATACAATAAGAAAATATAATCTAACAGGTAAGGTTATGATTGAATTTAGACGTTTGGTAGGTCATTATGGGTTTTACAGGTTTGACAGGGGTTTGGGATTGATCGGGTAAGGTATAGGTTAGTTTTAGTTGATCGAGAGGCTTGCTGGTCAAAAGGAATGAAATGAAATAGAGACCAATATTGGTTAGGTGACCAATGTTGGTATGGAGGTGAAACCGATGACGGTTAGGTCACCGACATTGGTAGGGGAAATTGAAAATAATTTGATAAAAATGATTTTGGGGCTTCTCTATGATTGCAAAGAGAGTAAGAAGGGTGTGGTTAGGTTTGTGATATTAGTGAGAAGACTTAGGGATATAGAGGGGGAACTTAGGGAAGGGAAAAATACTATAGGTTTTTGGGTTGGTAGATTGGTGAGGAGGTGGAGAAAAAGGAATACATACATAAATAAAGTATAATGAAATAAGTAAGGAATCTATACTTTAAACAAACACAATATGATTAAAATCACATACGCTAACTCGCATTTACATATATGGTAGGTAAAGGTGGATGGTAGTTGATCCGTGAAGATATTCTGGAGTCGGTGCCATGACAATACTCCCGTAGTGTTCCCGTGATTATTCCACTACTCTGCTGCGAAGCAACGAAATGCTTGCTTGGGCATGTGGTTGAGTATTTTATGTCGTCTGGATCTTTGAGATGCTTTGGATTTGTTAGGAAAACATTATTTAGTGATCCACATGGTTTGTTAATTTATAGTGTGGTATTATAAATCATAAATTTGGTTGATTAAGAACTCATAGATATTTAATATGTAAATAGGTTTGGTGGTTGTGTGAACACCCGTAGAATAGGTGTGAGAGATTCTAGGGTGGTTATGTAGTTGAGATTTTATAGGAATATTGAGCTTAAGAATAGGATTTCCTAATCCTATATATTTGTAAGCACTCTCAAATGAATATAATGAAGTATTATTCATGTGTATTCCTTATATAAACTGGTGTTGTGCTTACAAGATTCACGCTTGAATGTAATAGTTCTCCGCAAAACTGAAAACAACCAACCTAGGTAAAAGGTTTTAAAATTGTATATAAGGTAACCGATGGTGGTTAGGTGACCAATGCCAGTCGAGGGATAACCAATGCTCGGTTAAGGTGGGTAAGTCTAGGTTTACCAAAACTAGGTAAATATTTACTATTTTTGGCGTGATTTTGATTGATTAAGCTAGGTCGCAAGTGATAGAGTCTACCCAGATAAGTATGAGTTCTTCTAGGAGAGGTAGTGGGAGTTAATGCTAGGTTTAGACTAAATCCTAGTTGGTTAGGATTGGTATAGAATTATTCCTAATTAATTAATAGACTGTGAATGGGTATTTGAGTGAGGTGGATAGGTGAGTTGGTTGTAGGTGACTTAGATGGGTGAGGTAATTAATTAATTTGATTATTGTAATGAAATGAATTAACATGTGTGCACTAGGGAAATGAGTAGGATATAGAATGAATTTATTTAATTGATGGGGTTAAGGGAATTTGTCCCAATTTTGAGTGTTTACAGATACTCCAAATGCGAGGCACACAAGCAGAGCTTCCAAGGAAAAAATTCATGAAGCACTCTATGAAATCAAACACGAACGACCCATAGGGAGAATTTTCGCATATTCCTTTCAAATTCACATGCATACGAGACCTCCAAAGGTATATTCATTCCCCCATTTCCAAATACAATCATACCGGACTCAAAGTAGACAGGGAATTACTGGTAGTTACGAGCTCGGATACCCACCAAGATGAGTATAAAAATGTGAAATTAATTAAAGAATTAAAAATTGATGCATGGAGTATAATTTTCTACTTCCCTAGGGTAGACAGGAAATTAAAGTTCTCCTCAGCCATCTACACAATCAGATGCTCTATTTGGATCAACCATACCAAATTAATATGGAAGTGATGGCTAGGGTTATCGAGCTATGGGTGGCAGGACGGTCCACACTAACAAAGAAGGTCCCAATGAAGGATATGGTGATGGTGATGGGCATCATGACATGCAAATGAGGCATCCAAATCTCCAATATTTCAAACCCTACTTTGAGGTATGCTACCAAAGCCATTTTTTTAAAAATTTATCATACTAATAGGGAGGATGGTGCCCATGGTGTTAGTGCCCAAATTGCATTAGATATGGTCACAACCCACTTGGAATATAACTTAATATAATTACTAGCAACAAAATTTCATGAAAATGTAAGGATAATAAAATAAGGAAAACACACATTTTGCTATGGGTCAATACTATTATGTTTAGCAATGTATTTCACAAGAACACTCCCTCAAAAAGTAGAACTAGTTGATTGGAAGATGGATACCCCTGTAGTTGAGAAAATCTAGGAACATATGAAAACAATGGATGTAGTTACACAAATAACCTCGCTCATTGGATGGACAGATAGAATCAAGGGGATAGTTGTAAATAAATCTAGAATATCATAACAAGTTGTGGCAAAATATGAGTAGGAGGTTATGTTTATTGCGGATATTGATTATACCTTCATTAGGCCATTAATTCCCCATACCATCCAAGTACCACCATTTACCTATGAAGATTTAGATTAATTAGTAGCTACATCCATAAAAGCATTGCAAGCATACCCATTGGATCCTAATAAACCTACCCTCCCTAACTTTGACGAAGTTATTGAAGAAACTTTTAAAGAATATTGGGATAAGTATGCTCAGGCACAACAAATCAAAGAAAATAATCAAACATATAAAATAAAAGCTACTAAAGCTTCTAGTTCCATAGCACCTACCACCAAACACCAAAAGGAATTGATAGAGAAATAAAAATTAAAACAAGTCACAATCTGTTGGGAATATTATAGTGTAAACATTATATTGTGATTTGTTGTGGAACAACAAATTATTACATGGAATTATATGTGAAGTTGTTGTAAACAACTTCACGTATTTAGCTTATTGTTTACAACCACTCCTAAATTATAGGAGGTTGTTTTGCTATTTGCTTGGCTATTTATTAGCCATGTATTGTGTGTATGTGTAGTGAATGAAGATCAATATATTATTTTATTATTCGATCCTATCCTATCACACTCAACACGTAAAAAGAAGAGGAAAAATCTGAGGAAATTTCAGAATCGGGACAAAGAAAGGACTCCTTCTGTCTCACCATATGATTCACCAACAAAGCTAACACTTGAATTCTCGGAGTGCAGAACCATGGGTGGACACAACATTGTCTACCATAACCTATGAATACTACAAGAAATGTTTAACAACAGGTGGTATCTCACAGGTAGCCCAGAGTATGAGGTGAGCTCAGGAAAAGAACATATGGCGATAGCAGAAGAAATACTTTATTATATGAAAATTTTTCCATAGTCCTCACAGATATCATTCATTTACTTCCCAAGGAGTTGATACAATAAATTCAAGAACAAGTGGAAATAGAGGAGACAAACCACCTGTAGTCTCTATAGTAGGAAATAATTACACTTAAACAGAAAAAGAAAAAGACTATTGTGGATCTCCATCGCATGAAGGAGATTGAAGAGCTCATTGGGATTTTGATTAAATCCATAAAGAAAAGAGAACAAGAAGCTACAAATCTAAAATTTGAGGAATAAAATAGAGGAGGTAGAGAAGAAAAGAAAATAGATAGATGAACAAAAACAAAAATCCACGAGACACATCTAAACAAAAAAAGATAAAACAAGAACAACAAAAATAGCAAGAGGACAAACAAAAGGAGCTTGAAAAGCATAAAAGATAGCATCAGAAGAAAAAAATAAAAATTTATTGATAGAAGAAGAAAATAAAAAGAAAGAAGAAGAACTCAAGAAAAAGGAGTTAGACAAATAGAAGAAAGAACAAGTAGAAGCAACCAAGAAAAATTAGGAAGAAGTAGAAAAACAAAAGATAACACATGAAGCGAAAAAAAAAAAAAAAAAAAGAAAGGGTGGTGGAAGAACAGAAAAATAAAGAAGAAGAAGAGAAAATAGAGAAGGAGAAGAAAGCCAAAGAAGATGTGACACAAAATCAGAAGGAAGAACAAATCAAGAAGGAACAAGAGGAGAAAGAAAGAAAATAAAAGGAAGAAAAAGATAAGAAGAAAAAACAAGAACAAGATGAGAAAGAGAAACATGACAAATAAGAAAAGAAAGCAACAAAATAGATACAAACAAGACCATCATTAACTAGTACAAACATATTTACAAACATGGTACCTATACAAGCACCTAGAGATTCATTGGCAAAAATCAAGAAAGTTCTATAGAAAAGAAAATAGGAACACTCAATCCAGTTGCAACAAGGTGTTGTTGAACAAATAGTGGAGGGCTTCAAGGTCCACTTAGACAAGATAAATTTCTTACAAAAGTCTACTTACGACTAAGTAATAGAAAAAAATTTCAACGTAGGATTGGAGACAAAGGTGAATCAAGCTCGAAGAAGAAATGAAAAATATGATCTCCGCCATCAAAATAGATAAGCCACAGATCAAAATCAATCCTAATTTATCAATAGAGGTGACCACAGAGAATGCGGTAAGTGAAATTTTAAGGGAGCACCACATAGATCTAGAAGTAGAAAAAGAAATAATGTAAGAACACAAACTAGAATTTTTTAAACCTCACAAATTGGAGAATCAAAATAAAAGGACTTAATTGTAGGTTACGGTGACTAAGTTAGAAATAGAGTTGAAAAATGTTGTGGTATATTATACATACACCATTGGATGGCCGAGCATGACCGTAGAAGATAAGGTAGAAATGGAAAAGTTAGAGCAAGAGATACATAAGGCTTCTACATAGTATGAAATTTCCAAAGATACATATGGAACTTAGAGGAGGAAGCTGGCAGAAATCACAAAAAATACCAAAACTAGCAGAGGGTACAAACAAAGAAAATTTATGATATGAAAGAATGTAATGATACCTTAAAAAAAGCCTTGATAAGAATACAACAAGAAAATACAATAGAAAAACTCAATGGAATAATGTACAGGCACAACCCACCCCATCAGACATAATTCCCTTAATTCAAGAAAATACACAACTCCAAGAATGGACCGATCAGGTGAACAATCATTTGGATTCTTGGTATATTTATGAAAAGAATATTACTCCTTAGATCACTAAATACATGCCACAAAGTATGCCATAAAGGCTTAGAGGCCGCAAAGATCTCGTAATTCCAAATCCGGAGAGTTGAGCAAAGGAACTCTTCCTTTCTCTAGATGTCTAAGTTTCTAGGGGTGATGCCTACATTTTTTCATGATAGCATCCCTTAAGTCTAGTTGGGCGAGTCAAGAAAATGAACTATTCCTTATACTAGATGTCTAAGTTTTTAGGAGGCGATGCCCACAATTATTCTCAAAGAAATAAGAAGGATGGTTGCAATCTCGGGGTTCTTCATCATTTTTGGTTATCTCGAGGATGTGATAAGGTTCAAGCGGGGGATAATGTTGACTGATTTCTTGATCGAATTCTATATAAGCCACAAAGATATATATTAAGCCACCATAGTATGGAGATAGCCATGAATAAAGAAAAAATCTGCATATGAAAGGATGAAGCCGTAAAAGGTTAAGGGAACTATGCGTACATATAAGAGAAGCCACGACAATAGAAAATGTCCACCGAAGATTAGAATAAGTTGCCGATAAAAGGTAAAAGCCACGAGATACTGGAAGAAGGCATGGAACATGAGAAAGACCATGTGATAACAGGATAAAGCCGTGATAAACTAAATTAAGCCGACATGAAGCCACAGATTGAAGATAGATTGAGCTTGTACAAGATTGAAGCCAACAAAGGCACGAGTCAAAAGAAGTGTCTTTTATAATTGATTTTATTTTGTGTATTTATTGTAACTAATGTATTGTATATGGGGTGTCACAAGAAATGTGTGTGTGAGTTCCATTTTGAGAGATTTTGTATGAGAATTGAGATAGATAAGATAGAATGAGAAGAATATACATGTACTTGAGAATGATGTAATCATTATTGATAAATAAATAAATACTTGTAGCTTTGAGATGAAATATGTTGTATGCTTTCCTTTACATTTATGTTCTTAGAGTAGATGTGGTGTATTTTCTAAGTACATCCTTAACTAAGGTCAAATTTCCTAAGCCTCACAATACTGTCAAGGTTTTAGGTCAATAGTTCCTCTTAATGTTCAAACAATGAAAAGTGTATCCTTGTAGTGATGAGGCTTGTGGTAGTTTAAAGGGTGTTGTAAAGTGTTTTTAATTCCTTCCATAACATATCAAGCCTAATACTAATAAATTCACCCAACTCCATTTAAGAATGCATTAGTGAAATGTGTTGAAACTTTTTTCATTTTTCAAAAATAGAGCTAAGAAAAGAATGATCACTAAAAAGTGTGTTATGCGCTACATCTTAGTTGATTTATGTCTTCTTGTGACTCAACTATGACAAATAAGTATAATGGTCAATGAAAAGTAGATATCAAAAGGAAATGGCTCATATAGTGTGTCATAGTTCATATATTTTTTTACAAGGTAGTCTAAAACAATCATGAGGTCATCCAAAAGGTTTTGAGTTCCTTGAGTGTGCAAAATTGCAATTTCAATCCAAAATGAAGGATTTAAAATTGAAAAGAGTTGTGGAGAAAATACCTTGGCTTCTTACATTGATTGACTTGATGTGGTCATTAGGTACTGAGAAATCATGTTCTCCAAGTGTGTGAAAACTAAAAGTGGACATCTTTGTTATGTACTAGTTTGTAAATCAGTGTGAAGTCTCCCGTAATGATGCTCAACAGCATGCCATAACTTTTATATCATGTATGAGATAAATCGAAGTTGATTATGATTCTTAAAGGATGTGTGAATTAGTGCAATCACAATTTATTCAAATATGATAACTAGTTTCACAAAGTGAAGACATGATGTTGGTATTGTTTATCCAAAAAGTTTTTGTCTTCAAAGGTGTTACCAAGGTGGTCTTAAAACTTCATTAGATTCCTATCATGGTTAAGAAATGTATCAATACTTAACACTTTATATTTGAATTGGACACCCTATTTTAAGGGCCTATGACTGAGATATCCGAGCTCAAATGTAAAAGGGTTAAGAAACCTAGTAATGATGGATGAAATAAAGTTAAGATCAATATGATCAATACAAATGAAATGTTTATAGGCATGGATAAATGATCAATTTTTTAAAAGGATCAACTAAAGGTTGAGAACCTAAATCTTACTATGTATGGAATATGTCATGCTTTGGAATGTAAGAAGGATGTGGGTATAACATTACAAAGGATATTTAATTCAAAATATTATACAAGTGGGATTAAGGTGAAATTACTTGATCAAGGAGTTTCCTACAAGATCGAAGAATACTCAGACTACATAAATTAGAAAACAAAGTCTTAGACATGTAGACACAAACTTGAGAGCCATAGAAGGAGTAACTTCAAAATGTGTAAACTTATACTTTGACCTGTTACTTTGAAAACTATTGGAGGTTGATAAAATTTAGTATTGGTGGTGTGAGACCACAAAGATAATAATTTTATCAAATCTTGAGTTAAAGGGAGGAAATTCCTAAAACACAATTTTGTATAAACTGACATAGTCAGGGTTAAAAGTACAATATCGTATGAAATTTCATTCATGAAGTTTGGTGAATAATAAGGAGATTACATAAGGTTTGAAATGTCATATTCACTAAATAAGATTCATACATATACCTTTACTCGAAAGAAGACAAAATATAGAAGACTTAGTGCAAGAAAATGGAGTATCTCGGTTAAAATATGTGCATGCATAGATTAAAGAACCTTAAGAGCCATCAAACGTGAAATAATCTTATTCAAAAATTATTGGGGTATGTAGAGTTATGTGAGGCATAGGAAAGCATGATCTACAAGGGCACATAGGTCCGATAAGGATACACAACTCAAGGGGAGTAGCTTACTATACTCAAACATGTGACTAAAGTGCTATAAAATACTAGAAAATCCAAATCATGAGTGATAGTAGGCATATGAGAAATGGGAGAAAGTGGATGATCAAGTGATTCATCATTCCATGTAAATAAGGACTACAAACACTGAAAGATTAGTTCAGTGGCAGATCTAGATAGGTTTGCTCACCTATATGATAGAAGAACAAGGTATGAAACTCCATTCTTGGCATAGGAAAATAGAAATGGATATTCTAAACCTAGATGGAAGAAGAATGAGGAACTTCATGTAGTATATAAGGTGTTATAACATAACAAAGATTAACAAAAATGCACGAAAAGCCCAGTTTAGGGACCTAAGTTCTAAATCCTTCCTACATGCAACAGATGGAAGAATTACGCCTAGAGTTGAATCTTATGAGCTGATATAGACATGTGTATGTGCTAGGATGATGTTTTCACTCAAATATCAGGTTGTTGGCATGTGCAAATGCTATGAAAGCATCTTCTCGGGGAGATAGTGAGTTCAAGACCAAAAACAAAGTTAAATCAAGGAGAGACAAGAGAGAGATTGAATGATGTGTTTGGTTTATGTTTCCAACCAAGATGGAGCCAAAATAAGCTGATGTAGGAGCATACCATAAACTAAAACTAGGTACTTTGTGATTAATGTAAAAAGGGGGAGAAGAATTAAGAGTTTTCCATCAATGAAAAGGGGGAGATTTTTAGCATGTGGATGTTGAGTTGTCATTGATTTCAAAGGAATATTAATGATAAAAAATAATGCAGGAGAGGTAGAGGAATCTTGGAATGAGGTTGACAAGGTAGGATAATACAAAAGCTTGAGAACACCAGGTTGAGACTCGGTTTATTGAGCAAATAGTGATCGGTACATGTAGGGTGATTATGTCGAGAGAAACTAGGATGATTTCAGACATGGTCTAATAAGTATATGATGTGGAAACAAGGTCAAAAGGATGAATACAAGGGCACATGAGTGAAATTGGTGAAACTAGCTCAGTTTAGGAGGCCTAATCCCTAGGCCTAGGTAGAAAAGTGACATGGAAATGTGGAGTGAAAGCATGATCTAGATGGAAAAGCATGGTAGAGGCATAGGAAACATAATAGGACATGGTTAAGGGACTACATGATGAAGAAAAAATCATTTTTGATAGGTTACAATGCAAACTAGCTCAAATTGGCCTAGTTCAAGGACCCAACATGAGGGTATAAAGTAAAAAAATATGTATCAATAAAATAAAAGTATTGGAAGTGTGTAGGGACATTGTTAATAGTCCTCACATGAAGCTACATGTCATAATTCAACACCTGGAGGCATGGTTAGGGTCATTGGTATGACTACCCTTTAGGAAAAATAGGTTTAACATGCCCAAATGAGATTGGATTGGAAGTTTCAAAGTGAACATGAAAAATTATCCATTTTAGATCATGGAGGAGGTATTCATGAAGGTGTGGACCAAATTTGAAAACCATAGGAGGAGTTTTGTGCTAGAAATTGAACTATTGTGAAAATCGGGTTAAGTAAGGTATGCGAAAATAATACCCCAACTTCTTAGCGTTTGAAATAAATTATGGAGCCTCCTTTAGATAAATCATAAGATACATTTTTGAAGATCATAGAGATAAAAATATGTTTCAAAAAGTCTGAGGCCAAAAGGATAAGAAATAAGAAAGTTCTATTCATTTTTATGGGCCGACTTAAACCCTCCTAAACCCTAGTTTAAATTGGTATGGAGGAAAATTCTTGGTTAGGTGCTTAAATGAAATTATTTTTCTTGTTTACGAATCTAAGCATGTAGATAATTCATTAGAGAATATTTTCATGGTGGTTTGAGCTTATGAATCATGATGGACCCCTAGAGAAATCAATTGGTTTGTGAAGAATTTAGTGTACAATCTAAACTTGCAAAGTAACCCATGCTCAAATATTTTTTAAGGATTTTGAAGATATGTCATTTATGTTAATGAAGTTATATAGACCACTCCTTTGAAGAAATTTTATGGTACATGTGTGTTTTTAGTCCTACCGCTTGAGAATGCTATGAAGGCAAAAAAATAGTCTCTGGTTTTGAAATATAAATGTGTTTCTCTCCATAAAATATCTACAAGTGAAGGTTCTAGAGTGAAGTAGAGGTCTCATGTGAAGTTTTTCATGAGGTTATTTGGTTTGAAAACATGTTTTGAAGTGCTAGATGTCTCAAGCACAAAACTAATTTTTGAAGCTTTGAAACTCAGTTTGGTTTGTCTCTGAGATGTAAGTTTTTACATGCTAAGATATTTGAATTGAAACTTTATGGTAAGGTTAAAAGTTTCACAAGGTCAAGATATTTTTAAAAAGGTATTGCATGAGCCATGATCAGGTGTTTAGACAAAGTTATACCTATTTTTGTGAAGACTAGTTTTCTGGTATGCAAACCCTTGAGAGACTTTGTTCAAATCTGCATAACATGAATAATATGAAGATTTTGGTGCTGATCCAAGTGGATGGTGGTGTTTTATAACTCCTAAAGATTCCTCCATAAAATTTTTGTTACATGACATGAGTTATTGTTGCACCTTACACCACCAAGTTGAAGACTGCAATTTTTGGTACCTCCATGAGTAAGTTTTTGAAGCTCTAATGAAAATTGAAGGAGAAATGAAGTCTTAGAAAGGATGTGAAGAGAATATAGAGCACACGAAGAGTCATAGTAATGTGCTCAAATTTTTTTGCCACCCATTGGATGGTCATATTAGTTAAAAGACAATAAAACTCTCCAAAAGGGAAGAGGATAAAAATTATGACAGGGCAATTACAAAAGAGATGTCAGAAGTTAGATGTCAGTTGTAAGAGAAATATCTTCAGTTGTGCAAAGAATTTAGGAGTAATTTTGTGATCCAAATGAAGGTTACATCTTCCATGAAAAGTTGTGTAAGGTGTGTACATTTAATTGATGTGAAATCAAAGATAATCATTTGTATAAATCAGATGTATAAGGTTATCTTCCCCTTCCCAATTCGAGTTGTATGGTGAAGTAAAAGAGTTTTCATGTCGAAGTTGAAGTTAAAGATAATTATGTCAGTGTTTTTACTTGAGATTATAAACTCATATTTATTCAAGAAATATGTTTTTGAAGAACACACCATTGAAGATATAGTAAGAGCACTTGTAGACATGAAAGAGTAGATGTTTCAGAGGGATCTCTAATGTTGAAGAGGCATCTTTGAGGTGAGTACCTATTGCATACGAAGGAGAGTGAGAAGAGGAGTTGAGATTAAGAAGTGATCATAATCAATTATGGGAGAAAAAAAAAGAAAAGTGATAAAAAATTATGCGAAAGTCTAAGTGGATGCTCAAAACTTAGGAGCTGATGCTTCCTTGTAAGTGGTAGCTTACAGAAGATCAAGTTGAAGCTTGGTTGAAGTGTTGGGAGTTGAAGCTTTTGTGCAAGTATAAGCTTGCTAAAGTTCAAGTGGTAGCTTGAATAAATGTTAGTGTTGCAACTACATGTTGATTGGATTCTCAATAGTGAAATAGTTGTTACATTTAGAACACATTCTTGTCCAAGATATTTCTTTGGTTTCAATGGTTTTCTCCCTTAAAGGGTTTCCCACATTAAATTTTGTCTCTCATGTGTGCTCTCTTGTTTATAGCTTGTGAATTATTTTTGGTTTCATTATAACTAAGTTAAGGAAATTGAATTGTATGTCAAAATTTGAATAAGCATTGATTCACCCCCCTCTCAGTGCCTAGAATTTCAAACACTTCATGCCTCATGTTCCTTGTAAATAACTTTATTTGACTAATATAGTTGTTGAATATGAATATCAATCTGATGGTACCTTCATGCTTTATGATCAAGTGAAAATTAAAGATGTTGTTACCTCAATCGATCTTTTACATGCGAAGACAACAAATGATTATTTAGCGGTTTTCAAGAAGGTATGTTGTCTTCCCCTTGAAGGTAATGATGTAATAGATTTGGATCAAAATAGTAATCTTCTTAATCATGACTTTGGATACCTAATAAATGTAATGATTGGAAAGTATGATGGGAGGGTTACTTCAAGGGAATATAGGTAATTATTACTTTATGCATTGGTTGATCAAGAAAAAGAGTACAAGTTGAGAAGTGAATGAGAAATAAATTATGTTCTTACTTCCAAGGCTGAGAATATTGCATTGGATAATAAAATCAAACACATTTTTGGAAAAATGAGTCATATTAAACTTTGGTTGAGCATCCCTATGCTTATAAACCATTTATTGTTCATAGTTCTCTTTTGGATGGTTTTGTATTGATTTAGAAGAAAACATTGTGGACCCCTAAGTTGATCTTGACTTGACTAAGTTTTTGATCATTATTGTATTATGCATCACGAGGAAAATCAAAATGATATTGGTTATTAGTTAGCTGTTCTAAGTTCTGATTTTGAGAGCCTTTGTTTTGAATTGGGTATTAAAGTTGTAGATTCCCATGCTGATTTTTATTAGAACAAGTTTTTGGTTATTCCTTATGCATCGTACATCTTGATGAGACTCAGTGTTGATATAGATAAGAATACAAATGTTAATCATTTTTCTTGGCCTATGTCATCTTTTGATGAAAATGATTGTACCTGCAAACCCTTGAGCCATGAAACATAGTTTTTTGAGTTTTTTTATTATTGAACTAATGATTATCATCTCATTTATTCCTCAAGTTCTTAGATTGAATTTTATGAGAATATGGTTTCTGAATTGTCTAATCAATATCATGAGTTATTTGAGTAACCAGTTGAATTGGTACCTTTGTGGAGCTTCTTGATTAACAACATGTGCCCTTGTTCAAACAAGAAATAGATCACTTGATAGTTGGTGCAATTACCCTATCTGAAGAAGAAATTTTCAAGAAAAATAAGATGCATTTTTAACATGGCATATCTATTTTGAAGGTCCTTTCAAAAGTGATACCAATGAATAAATGGATAAGTTATACCCAATGGAAAGTGAGTCAATTGATTTTTGTTTTGGTACTCGTAATGAACTTAAGAAAGTTTGGTTAAGTGGAAAATTAAGTGAAAATGAGAAACATAGTTACACCAAACTATTGTAGAAGCACTAAGAATGTTTATCATAGTCATACCTTGAGTTTACAGTTGATGAAGAAGACATTGGTCACCATGTCTTTCCTTTGGAGTTTGACTTACATGCTCATTTGAAGATTTGTGTTCCTAAAAATGACATTGAAACCTATACTTTGCGATGGAAACATAACTACATGATCTTAGAATAGAGGCTATTCGGGCATTAAACTTGAAAAACATTTCCTTGGCCTCCATACAAAAATTGAATATTTAACTACTTTTTGGGATCTTGGAGGGTTTTTTATGGAAATTTTTGGTCCTATGGATTGAAAGAGATCCTTGTATAGTGTATAGTTTCCTTTCATTTTTATTTGTTCCCTTAGTGTCATATTCCCCTTCATTCATTTTTGATGTTCTAGGAAGGTTTCGTAGCTCATGTGATTTGAAATTGCAAGAAACCATAAGTGTTTATCCCATTCAACTCAATTACCCAATGGATAGGCACCTAGTCTATTTCACCCATGAGTTTTTATGTGGTTTTGTAGACATCAATTTGGGGTGTCCATCCCCAAGTAAGAGCCAATGTTGGTTCCTATTTTTATCCTCGTTGATCTTCTTGCTGATCCTTGGAACCTTATTTACATAATCTTCCTAAAGCATGTTGTTCTAAACCTTTTCATTGCCTTTATTTTCTCCTTGGATCTCTTAAGCTACAAGTTGCATTGATTGTATAATGTTGAAATAGTTTTCAAATGGTGAATTACAAGTTAAAAGGGTTTGATTATCATCCTAAGTGTTCAACGGTATAATTATGAGAGAAGGAGAGACTTCAAGGCTTGGATTGCAGGATTTGTAGTGGTTTTCCACTCCTTGCAAATTTAAAAACTTCTAGAGTGTCTCAATCACCTCTATCCACTATTAACAATCCATTTGAGTGAAGGAGTTAGCCATTTTGTAAGAAATTGGGAAAATTTAGGTAAATATGACATTTAAGGAACAAGTGGAATGGTTCCTTTATTCCAATTGTTCCCCATTTCATTAAAAGACTGATTTAATCTAAGATATCAGTAAAGTCAAGCTTTGTGAGAATTGTGGTAAAAATTCCCTTGTCCCCCGATTTCTTAGGTTATCTTCCGTATCCCACCCATGTGGTAGTTTAATTGGATTTTTTTTAAGGACAAAACTAAGGAAACAGCCCATCATTCCCTTAGTTCCCCATGGGTGTCCAATCAACACAATAAGCACAAGGTAGTTTAAATCAAATAAAACGATTAAATTGGGAACAAGTGGAATTGTTCTTATGTTCCACCCATTCCGCATTTCCCCACTTATCCCCATTCTCTAGTTTGGCATAGCCCCTTCATTGATCGATTATGTCAAGCATTGTAAGGAACATTTGGAATTATTCTATCGTTCCCCGAATTCCTCGAAAATCCAACCAAAAATAAAATCATGCCATGTGGAAAAAATAGGTTCTAAATTACAATTTGATTTTAGAGGCTTAGGACTAATCAAATCTAGCCACATGACATCATCTAAGAAATTCCAAAGGAAAATGTAGGTTGGAAAATAACAGACTTTACAAAGCTATAAATTACATGTGGAGGTTCGAGGCCTGATTGTAGTTTGGACATGTGGTACATTTTAGGAGCTCACAAAGGAAATTATAGTTGCATAGTTGGAAGTCTTACAATTTGAAAAATGCGGGTTGAATTTTTAGCCCCGACTTCCCTATCTAATCATTGACTTCCATGTGTCATTTTGTTGGGGGTTTAACTAAAAATTATAGTTGTGCATCTGTGAATCCCGTTTTGGGGGATGAATCTATTTTTATACTTTTACTCATAACTTCTACTTTGCACATCCATTTTTCACAAAATTTGTTGTGTTGGAATCATCATGAAGAGATCTTTCAATAAAGGTAAATTTTAGAGAAAATTGTGTAATATTTTTAGATATTTTAACTGCGCAGAAGTTTGAGCAGAAAGAACATCATTCTCGGGATGCAATGGAAAAGTTAACTTTTGGAAATGCTCTCTTTTAACCCATATGCTTCTAGAATTCGAATATTCTCTTCTTGACCCCACCAGATGAAGAATGGATGATATATGCATTCTAAAGTGGACACTTAGCATTGTTTCCCTCTTTCACCTCCTTGATTGTTTATTCCTCCATTTATTTCAAATCAAAGCTCATAGATCACAATCTTAACCCTTGATTAGGAATTTGTAAGGCATATTCTTCTAGGTTTTAGACATCATTGTATAAAAATAGGGTAATTTACTCATTTTTATTCATCTATTGGGATCTTTAGTTGGTTATTGGGGATTTCTACTCTTGGAGATGGGTTTTTCCTCTTCTAGGTTGAGTTCTACAAAGTAATTATTTGTTGTGGTTCCATTAAGGGTTTATGATAAGGTGGTTGCAATTTTGCAGCCATTAACAAGCTTTGATATCCCTTCTTTATGTCTCCATTATCTCCTTTGTAAATGAACACATATGATCGATCTGCCATGTATCTATTTTTTGCTTCTTGTTGTTAATAAATATTCAATGAGTAAATCTTTATTCTCCTTTATAAACTTGTGTTTATCATGCTAAAAAACTATAAGGAATATTTTTACAATGATTTCTTGATTTGGTAATGAAGGAATGTGGTTTTTAGTGCATGATTTACAACATTTTCTTTAGTTATAAATTCATTTCTATAATTTTCTAGGAATGAACATCTGCTATCTTAAGGTGTCCTTTGATTTTAGGGATTTGACATGATCAACACATGAAACTTTATCTTCAGGTGTCTCGTGCTATATTTTTAGGGGTTATTTCACATTTTTTCCCCTTATTTGGGTTTCCATAAGGTAATTAAACTTTGGAGGGTGCTCATTCCTCTTCACTTTAGGTTTGGATGCAACAAAACATCAAGTAAAGATGGTTAATGTAGTTACTTTCTCCCATTAGTCCCAAACTCCCTCATTTCCTTCCATCTCCATGTCCTCTTTCATTTTCATTATTTTTTTTCCTACCCCTTCTACATATTTCATCACCTTTTCCTATCTTACATGTTTTTTCTTACAAATCACACATATCCCATACATTTAAAGTGCATTTTCCATGATTTATGAAGTTTAACATCCCAACATCATCATATCCTAAGTTTTTAACAATTTATTTAGAGATGATGCATTTGATCACGTTTTTATCTATCTTCAGTGGCTTGTGTCTGATGTATCAAATGATTGTGTGACCATTATTTCGAATGAGTATTACATTTTATGGTTACATTTGATCCAAGATTGAGGTTCTAACAAGTCTGAGGGTTTTAAATATAGCATTTCACTCTCTCTTTTAGGCAACCCCTTAGGTTCTCTCACCTTGGTTTAGGAAGAGCCATAAATTAGTAGGAATACGACAAAATCCTTAGTCACATTACTCCTTGTCATTCCCATAAGGTATGGCCAAGATACACAGAGATAGATTGGTCCCTAGCTATAAAATTACATATTAAGGGGTATATCTTTTCTTCTTTCCCTATTTGCATCATTTCCATATTTGGTGTGTTGTATTGGGAACCAACGTATAAAATGATCATAAGAATTTTGAAATCAATTAATATATTATATTAAAATCATCCATTACTCTAAATACCAATATAGTAGTACCCTTGTATTTATATATCAAATAACACTTATACTACAAGCTCTAATACCTTTAATCAAATGCACTACATGACATAATATGAAGTGAACCTAATTCAAAAAACATGACACAACCCTTTACACAAACACTTCAAGGGTTATTTATATTTATGGGGTCTTTCATTTCATCAATTAAACATTAATTATAATCTGGACATTGAGCCATGTTTACAAATTATTTCCCAAAATTAAGAGGGTGACATGAACTAGTAAATATTTCCACTCCCTATCTTTGTACATTACTTATAGGTTATATCTCCTAGGAATTATACTTCATCAATTTATTTCCTTTATCTAATTATAACACACTATATCTACCTCATCATTGTTAATTCCTTGTTTTAGTGTTCCATTGATCTTTACTTTGACATGTATGTGGTCCAACATGCTATTTATCTTTATCTTAACTTTATCTTAACTAAAATTATTCAAATTGTCTTGTGTTTGGATCTTTCTTGAGGGTATCCCGACTCTTTGATTAATGTGATGATTTTAAGCTCTGCTGAAACCTTGTGTAGCAATTTATGGTCTTTATTTAATTATTTGCATGCACATGAGTTTTATCCCCCGTTCTAATATTGGAGGTGCATGCATATAAAAAATTGTAGAATAAAAGGGTGATTTTACACCAAATAAAAGTTCCTTACAAACTATAGGAGAGTTGATTAGCCAAAAATATTGTTTTAATTAGAAAAATGGGGCCCAACATTAGCCCACACTAGCTTGATTTCCCACCCTTAGGTAACCCTTTGTTGATATCCTCAAAAATTATGTGGATTCTTGTTGTAATAATTCCATGTTCCCCATATACATTTCTAATGCCTTCTAAAAAAGTTATTTAATCTTATTGAGCCATGCATCGAAGTCTTTCAAGGTAATATCATTTTCTTGGGATCCTAAACCTTATCTTGCATTAATTATATGGCCTTACCTACCTCAATATTGCTCTTATAAAGTGTTCCCTCATCTTTGAATGTTTTATTTTTGATTACATGAGTTGCTTCTTGAATTTATTATTTTTGGAATTTATTTTCCCTTCTAAGTCCTCAATGTCTTATAGCCATTTCTCTCACCCAACCTTCTCAAGGGTAAAAACTCATATTCCCAAAGTGTTATACTTATGCTATTGAGGGAATATGCACAATTATATTATTTTTATTTTTAAGAAAATATCTTGAAAAATGTATTTATAAAACATTTTCATTTCACTTAGCTTGGTTTCTAATTCCACACTCTTTGATCTTGGTTACATTAGCTTAGCTTGTTCATTTCATTTGTTGTGTACGAGATCCTCTTCCATTTTCACCTCTCCTTTATAAGTAGGGTGAAAAAGTATAAATTTTATCAATGTCATATCTTGAATATATTGGCACACCATCTGTAATATCTAATGTGTTAAAAAATATCCTCTTGCATAATTGAAAATCCTTGAGGTCCCTAGTTTTCTATTTTTCTAAAAATTCGTTGTGTTCCTTTTCTTTTATCATGAGATATTTCTTCGTCACACAAATTTCTTTGTTTACATATTACAAATGGGAATGGTGAAAGAAAACATTAGTGCTATTTACATAAGGTTTTATCAAACAAATTCTCTAGAAATTTTCAAGAGTACATCACCACTATGTCTTTGTGTCATTTTCTAGGAATAAAAAAGATAACTTCATGCCTTCCACAACTTTATCTAGTGGGAAGTGTAGAATATAAGCAATGAATTCAAAATAAGGTTCATATTTGCAAACATCTAAGGTGAATAATAAAAACCTCCTCGTTTTAGATGTTGCACTTTTATCATCCATGTGAACCTAGTAGAATGAGTTTGAATCTTCCCTACCTCTTTGGAATCTTAAATAGATAGAATTCGTGTGCATGTTATCATCAAATGTATTACTTGTCCACCTACTCCTCCTCAAATTCCACCTTTTGTTTTCATTTATACTTGTGATTTTATATTTTTCCTCACTCATCGTGTGCTTATAGTTTTAGTATTCTTCCTCTTCATCTTTATC
Source organism: Taxus wallichiana var. yunnanensis (assembly GCA_018340775.1). Lineage (NCBI taxonomy): Eukaryota > Viridiplantae > Streptophyta > Pinopsida > Cupressales > Taxaceae > Taxus > Taxus wallichiana. The sequence goes on from CM031240.1 coordinate 590,708,500, forward strand.
ATCTTCCACATTGATTACTATATAGGGTTCATTATGAGATAATTTAGGCTCGGTGATAGAATTGAATTTGATATATTACCCGGGATGGTTCCTTTAGCATGGTTTTTACACTTATATCCCTCTCTCCATATATATTTTCATCCACCATTCACCATATATCTTTAATTACATTTTCTCCTTCATCATGTGTAGGTTTCTCCATCATGTGCCTTTGATAAGAGCTTACTAGCTACAGTTCTTCCTAAGAATTTTCCTTATGTCTAGCTCACTATGTATCTAAAGTTGGTTGTGCTTCCACACAAAATAATGGACCATCATGATCATTACTCGATATAATTCTTATTTTCCACTTATTGAGTGGTACACAATCTATTTTTTAATATTATTATTCTTATTATTCACTAGTTTTCTCAAGGATTCTTAGAAATACCTTCAATTTCTTATATCTAATTTCATTTTTCTTTATCAATATTATTTTCATGGACATGTGTAATTATTCATATTATTCATCTTATTTATTATTTTATCCTTCTTCCTTCCTTTTTGTCTCTATAAAGTCATACATTTGGACTTCCTAATTGTTCACAATAATTGTTTATTGTGGATCGATCATGCAAAGATATTCTTGATTGTTCACAATATTTATTTTCTTTTCATTCTTAATCCAAATCAAAGATTGCATAAATTAATCAATAGTGAAACTAAAATAAAGGCTGGCCCAATATCCCATAATGTTTTCAGTCAAAGCGATGTGTCCCACACAATAATTTTTAATCACTGTAAATTGGGAATGAACTTTCACTAACTCTTAGATAAGTCTAGGTACACACCACTCATCCTCAAAGGTTTTCTTGAGGTTCCTAAACCATTTTTCTTGGTTATCCTTATATGCCTTTATGAGTGTGGAAAAGACAAGGTAGTCCTTATACTACAAACCCAATGATTTATCTTCAAGAAAGAATTTCCAATTCACCTCCTTGTCTCCTTCAGATATGACAATTTAATTAAAAACTATAGATAGTAATATCATGTCCTAATTGAACTTCCCCATTGCATGCCTAATTTTACATCCACTATTCTCTCTCAGTAATATATTGAAAGAGGTTATAGTAAGTTGCCTTAGCCAAATTATCTATTATGTGTAAGATATTTTTACCTCCACCCATATTTATGATCTTGTCAATACACAACTAACAAGGTGCACTAAAAATCTTGTGCTTAGGTCCATGATGTTGGAAATGAAGAAGGTGTGACCTCCTCACTTGTACTTCAAAAAATCATCTATCTTCTCTATCTCTTTTCATTGCACAAGTATAACCCAAGATCGTCCCCTATATTTATTGATATATTGTTGGGATGAGGGGTGAAAAGGAACATTAACCATATTAATTAATTAATTATTATAAAGTAAAACATTATAACATAAACAACATAAATAAATTAAATAAAACACATTGTACACATAACACAACATGTAACATGGAAAACCCCTAAATGGGTAAAAACCACGAATAAATCCACTATCAAGAAAATTTTACAATTACCAGTCCAATAACTCCCTCCTCACTTCTACTCCATGTTTTTACCAGGATTAACCTTCATATTCCTTTAGAATATTATTTGATCGATTGATCTGAATTTGATATCCTGAATATGACCTAAGGTCATATTTAAATAACTGAAGGGTTATAACCTTATTAAGTGATGGGGCACACCTCCCCAATTTAATTAGTTGATTAATTAAATTAACCAACCCCTAATATAAAGTTTATATTTAAATAATATGAATATAGTTTATTTTATATTATTTAAATATAAACTATATATTATGATGCACTTAATATTATAGTTCTAACACTCCCCCTTAATATTAAGTGGGGATCCATATGCCAACATTACTTGTTTGTACAACAAGATTTACAAATCCATAAACCCTAAAGGTTTAGGCTAGCACATGTATTTGTGAGACTAAATCTCATTGTTTCTCATGGAAATATTCTTATACCACATCTCTAGGAGCCTTTTATAACACAAGGACCTCCTTTACAAATAGATGCACACTAGACTGTATTTTTCTTGTAAAATATATCAATTTACATGTAAACCCTATCAATTTAATTTAGATCATATAAGATCTTTTACAATTCTTTTAAATCGAGTAGAAGTATAGAGGAGAAAGAGTCAATCAACTGGCCGACCATTAGGAGGTGGAATTTCCATGCACACTCCCCCTCAATGGAAAATATGAAAGGCCAAGAATTGCATGAAACTTGCAGAACTTTGCAACACACAATGGCTTCGTGAACAAATCAAATTGATCTTGATTAGGCAAGATCGGAGATATATATCACCACTAAGAACATTATCATGAATAAAGTGCATATGTATCTCAATATGATTCATTCTTTGATGCTGAATTGGATTCTTAGCGAGAGAAATATAACTATGGATATCACATAGAAGAGGAGTACTTCCTTTAACTTCCATGTGCATCTCTTCCAACAACCTCTTCAACCACATGGATTCTTTTACTTCTTCCATTGCACTTCTATATTTTGCCTTAGTAGAAGAAATGGAAACTTTTTGATACTTTTTATTGCTCCAAGTAATGGCACCTGCACTAAACTTTAATAAATATCTAGTTGTAGATTTACCATATATCACATCACCAACATGGAAAGAATCACAATATCCATATAAATATGAATTGTTAGATAAAATATAATGTAAACCATAATTATTGGTGCCCTTTACATTAGACAAAATTATTTTTTCTAACTTCTAGTGATCCTGATAATGTTCTTACATAAACATTAATGCAATCCCTATTGCATAAACAATGTTAAGTCTAATAATAGTTAGATGAATTAAACTACCCACAAGTTACCTGTAACAATTAGGATTATTTTTTCACATGCATGTTTAGGATCAAGTTTACATCCTACTTATATAGGAATAGAAATTGGTTTACAATCAAGCATATTAAATCTTTTAAAAAAATTAGTTGCATATTGTGATTGATATACTACAAGAGAATTTTTATCCTAAACTATAGCCATGCCTAAAAATGGCTGCAATAATCCTAAATATGTCATCTCAAAATATTGCATTAACTTTCCTTTAATTTTCATAATTAAAGTGTTAGAATTACTAGTGATAAGTAAATCATCAACATACAATACAATAATAATAATACAATTTTCTTCAATTTCAACAAATAAATCAACTGTCATATGCAAAGTTAGAAAAACCAATTTCATTGAAAAAATGTTAATTTTAGAATACCAAGCTCTAGGAGTGATTAACTAAAATTAACTAAATTACGGTAAATATAGTGATAGTTAATTTAATCTAGGAGTACATAAATGCTGCAAATAAATATTTTAAAGTTGTATAAATTGAATAAATACTTAAAATAATAGAAATAAAACCCTAATGTGCAAGAGTAAAGTGAGGAAGGAACTCAACCGATTGATGAATGTCATAGGTTTGGCAAGAAATTCTAGAAGCGTGGAATGGTTGCATAGAGGTCCCGAAAAGGGTGAATGTAGAAGATCTAAGCATATTGGAGCACCCAGGAGGGTAATAGGGAACCTTGGGGCTCCCGGTGTGTAGGAATAGGCACCATGGTCTCTAGAAAATCTCAACTTAAATATTTCAGGGGTTGAAAGATGGCTTGTAATCTTCATTGTTTATCACACTAGATTTACTAGACTGTGCTGAATGTTCCAAATGAAACAAGATGATGTTGAAGACCTGTAAAAGAAAAAAGAAGCATTAAAATCTAAAAATAAAAAATGTAAATGAATGGTTGGATTGACCTCAGCTGCCACAAAAGTGAGCTTACTAAATTGAGCGTTGCACTATATTTCTAACCCAAATTTAGCTATGGTGTGTGTGCACATGTCATGCCCTAGGTGCTCTTTTGTCAACCACAATATGTGAAGTAGCAAGAAATAAATAAATGTAGAAAATTTAATAGTATGTGTGCATGGAATAGAATAGAATCCCTCCCCTATGAAGTGTGTGTTGATGCAGATATCCTAGCCTTGATGCATGGAACTATGTGGATGTAAGTGATGTAATGGATGCAACTCTAGATGGAGTGATAGTAGTAAGTGACACTAGGATCCTCATTATGGTCTCATAACTTTATATTTATAGGGTTATCTTGATATAATTTTGTATTTAACCTCGATATGGCTGACTACGAAAAATATAAGGATGAAAAATGGCTAGAAAGAGCCCAAAAAGTGGCGGGAAAATAAAAATGGATCAGGGAACCTCGGGTGGGACCAGGGATTCCTTGGGGCTCTCCAATATAGGCTTGGGTGTTATGGTTTAGCCTAAAATTATGGGAAAGTTCTGAAATAAACTGCCATGTATATACAAATGTACGAGAATGATGAAATAAAAGGTAAAACAAAATGGCCAAAAGATGAGATTAATTAGTACTTTCTTTACTCAAGAACCTTATAAATATAGGACTTTACGAAGGGCAACAGTTAGGGACAAGAAGTCCCTCCTCTTTAATGGGAGAGGTTCTCTTATTCAGAAATGAACCTATTTACAAATATACAAAACATGATTTTCTAGTTGAACTTGGATATTACGAAAGTGTTTTCTATAAAGATCATCAATTAAAAAAGGACTCGAGGAATGAGAATACGAGAATGAGCAGAAAGGCAACACTCAGAATTATAGATAACAGAGTAATTCTTTATGTATGCGAAGTTACAGTGAATTGAAACAAGATCATTTGTATCATATAAATAAGATGGAATTTAAAGACACAAAGTTCTGTAAATAACATCTGCAAGAACACAAAGTTTCTTGACATAACACAGACAAATGATCTTCACAAAATTAAATGAAAATCTTGGGGATAAAAGAGATCAGATAGACAAAGAATGAAAAGCCCTTCTGTATTGATTTCTTTATGATCTATTTACACTTTCAGAAAATAAGCCAAGTTCTTCCTCCTTTTTTGCAAAATGGCATGGAGAGGCCATTATATAGCTTACAAATCAGTTACTCTTGGTAACTACTTCTTTTAACTAAAGATTAGTTAAGGATTTCCAATCGCAATACCTCAACTTATTACAATGAATCCGAGAAAAAGAATTAGAAGAGAAGAGAAGAATAAGGAGAAGAAGACAGGTGGTTATGACTGGGAGGGACCCACTGACTTCAAAATCCACTGCCTGAATCTCTTCAATGCCTCGGCTATGTCTCTGCCACGGGGACTGACGTGTTGGCTGTAGACTGAGTCCAAAATCCGAGGCACTTCTCCATTTCCTTATCAAACTCGACATGAGTATGATAGTCTTTATTTGCTTCTTCAATGGCAGATTGAAGAGAGCAGATCTCCTTCATTTTCTCTTTGGAAATGGAGCTTTCCTTGAATAGATTATCTTTGACAAAAGCTCTGAATTGAGCTTTGATTTCTTGCAAGGAAAAAGGCACACCAGAAGTTTCATCCTGAAGATGACAATGTATATCTTTGAAAGCAGATACAACCAGTGTCTTGAAAGCCTCACCCTTCTGCCAGCTATTCTTCAGCTCTCCCAAAGCCTCCTCCAAGACTTTGATCTTCCACTCCATGCTGTAAACCCAAGACTTTGATAGATTATCCTTTGCATCATCAAAAACCTTACTCGCCAATAAAATGTTCTCATCTGTCTGTCCCATGAGGCGAGGTCTACTATGCAACTGCTCCAAAGTTTGAGCTCTTTATCTATGATCCCGATAGTGGAGGAGAGCTTCTGTTGCAAGTTGTTCACCTTTCCGTGGAGTTTGAAAGCTTCATCGATGAAGTTCAATCCTGCAACAAGCATATCTTCCACCATGGCCTCCATAGCTCTGCCATAGATGGAATACTTGTGCATGTCTTTGATACTCTGTACTTCATCTTGGCTCAAAATTACAGGTGGTGGAAGGGTAGTCAATGGGGTAGGGTCCAAAACTTTGTCCTTAGACAAAAGAGATTTGATAAAACCTGTGAGAATCTGGGCTTGTTCCTCCAACTGTTCAATAGTTTTCTACCCTTTCTCTACCCTCCCAATGACTCTTGTGACCATTTCCTGGAGGTTGTGGATCTCACCTTCAGGGGTAGACTCTCCCATAGGAATCCTTGAGAATTCTAGGTCAGATGCCTGTAAGTCCTGCTCTGATTTATCTACTGTAGGCTTAGCAATCTCCAGGAATTGCTGACCCTGAGCATCAGACACTATCCTGGAGGTGATTCTGGCTTTTTTGGTGTGAGAAGGAGGAGTAGTGCCTAACAAGGCTGCCACAACATCAAAATTTGGCCCTGAGCTCCGAGAGGAAGATTTCCTCTTTCTACTGTCGACAAAAGGTTGCACCCATGCAAAAGAGGAAGAGGAAGCAGCAGGAGGGGCAAGAGGACCAAGAGACAGAGAGCTCATGGTGCTCAAGGTTTGCACAGCTGTTGTCTCAAGTTGAGACATGAGTGGGGTGCTTGAGACAATTGCTGTAGAGGAATCAATAGCACTTAGAAGTTCAGTGCTCTGGACTTCCTTATCTTTATCCGTTGGAGCTTCAAGAGCACTTAGAGGAGCTGGCACTTCACTCTCTTCACTTTCACTGAGAACAATAATGTTCTCTCGATCCCAAAGGTATTTCTACTTGCTTTCTCTCGAGGATCTTTTCCATAGCTCCTTCTTAACCTCTTTGAATTTCTTCCGTATACTTGGGTGATGAAGGAGAGTAGAAGCCGTGGTCCTCGCGTTGATGAGGTAGGAGGGGTTTGCACAGGTGTGTCTGATCTTGGAGTCGATGCTTCCCTCCTTGGTGTTGAAACATCCTTAGAGGAGGATTCTCCTGAGTGCCTCCTAAGCTCTCGAACTTTCTTATCAAACCAGATCTTAGTCCTGACTAAGACTGGAGCCAGGATCTCGCCAAATCATCTTTCTCTTTCTTGAACCAATCCAAGTCCTCCAAGGGAGTGTGCTTAACCACATTGTCATACTCATATGAGTATAGATCAGAGTTGTCATCCTTGAGTCCTTCAGGAACTTGGTACAAGCCAAGTTCTTGGATCAATCGTAGAGAGAACCTACCATAATGCCTCCTTCTAGCCTCAAAATCATCGCACAATCAGCCCAATAGTCTTCTATATCTACCCTATGATGATAGATTATCTTGATGTTCTGTTCAATGAACTTCTTCAAGTCAAGCAAGTTCTTGGCTTGAAGAAATGAATACAGATGGGAGCCAGGGCTCTTTCTATATTCTGTCGCCCAGGGCTATTTTACAAGTGTAATTTCCCAAAGAGATGGGAAAGTGCAAACCAGTAATCTTCTTGTCTCTCAAAGGTTCTGTGTAATTTTTCTAACTACCTGCATACTTCTATCAAAGCCATCTTATCACTGCAGAACATGGGAAGCCTCAGAGGGGTGCTCTCATAGCCAGCAAGCCTGATATAGGAGAATTTTCTGAATTGGATAAAATAGGCACCGTAGTTTGATATCATGTTCATGGCTTCATCAAAAAACCTTCTAGCAGTAGTGTCACCTCGAGAAGCCCGACCACGTACATGGTGAAAGCATCATTTACCCTTCGAAATTGTAATTGCTAGTCTCTAGGTGAATCATGGGGAAGAGGGCATATACATGATCATCCTCAGGGCATCAATGTAAGAAAAACCAAACCATTTCCTTGATGCCACCAGAGTATACATCAGGTACAAAGTCATGTAGAATTTCTTCATTTGCTGTACATTGGATACCAAGCTCTCCGCTAAGTTCATGCCGATGATTTCTACCAGCTTGATATTTTGAGTTCCTCGCACACCATGTTGATGAGCGGCACATCCAAATGGAACTCATTAGTAGAGGGTAAGCCCATAACCCGAGCCAGAGGGATTATAAAATCTGACAATTCTTCATTGAAATCAGCCTTAAAAGAGTCTTGATAGACGAGATGCTCCTTCTTAGGGTTTTTAAGCCAAGACTTCACCACCCGCGCCTTGTAGTTGTCACCGCTTGATCGAACAGGCTCGTGCTTGATTCTGGGAAACAACTATGGCATTATCCATTTCTGAATCCTCAAAGCAAAGGCTAATGGTGGTAAGCATCAAGTTTGGAATGAGTTCCCGTGTATGTTGGTCAATTTCACTCAATCAGGTCGAAATGAGATCTCGCATGAAAGCACCGTATCAAAGACATCGCACCGAGATTGGGAAACCTCCAGCGAAAGCCAGACCACTGTCGTGAATCATCTGTGCCATTGGTGTAGGGTTTGCATCTATCATCCTCGACCAAAAATCACCAAAGTCAAGATGGCGAGCTTCACTGTCCCCGATATTGGGAATGACAGACTCTAGTGGTGAGATTTGTTCCTGTCCCTGAAATTTGATCTTCATGTTGATAGTAATTCGGAGGGCAGAGCCGCAAGCTAGACTTGGGAAGGAATTACAGAGGGAAATGGATACGTGTGCAGAGAATTTAGATTGCAAGGGTTCGAGCAATAGATAGCATGGAAGCAAGCAGGTGAAAAACACATAGGGGTTCGCTCATTATATAGCCGTTTAGAGAGAGAAAGGTAATGAATGTGCGTTTAATACATACCTACCAATTTGAATAAGCAAGATATTCGGGTAGAGCGGGAAAAATTAGCACGAATGGCACTTGGTTCATTTGGGACATGTGGGACGCGAAATGCGTGCAAAGCACGCGCTCTACGATTCGCGATTCAAATGAGGGGGGAAAAGACACGCAAATGCTTTTTGGGACATGCGGGACAAAAGTGCGCAAGGTGCGCGGTTCGGTGATTCGCGATGTGAAAAAATGGAACAACTTGTCTGGGTGAACTTGGGACATTTGGGACAAAAAGTTCCGACGGGCCCAAAAAGACAAACTTTGGGGAAACCGGCCGATCGGGGAACAGAGGGCCCAATTGAACTTGGGACACGTGGGACAAAAATGTCCGACAGGCCCGAAAAACACACAAAATGACCCAAAAATGCAGATTTTCAATTTCTCGACTTTTAACATTATCAGTACAACAGAGAAGACACTTAAACTCAAAATTTTAAATTTTCACTTTCTTAAGAGCAGGGGAATTTTGAGTGGACAACAACTGGCTCCTTCTGGGGATGACTTGGCATAAATTCAAGGAATGAGACAAGGTAAGAACTTAGACAAACTCGGGAAGTAGACCAGTACCTTATCCATTGGGCAACGGAGTCAAAAAGCAAACCAATACAGAGGACAACACACCAAAACAAAAAGGAAAGAAAAACAAAATGCTGTACAAAATATACAAAGGACTCCCTAATCACCTATGACTTGAACAATTTCAGGTACTACCCACTATAAGGAAGTGGGAGAGGAGAACCATCCATGTAATCAAGGTAAAAAGAATTCTTACCAGCAAAGTGTCTGATCTTGAAAGGTCCGAGCCAAAGGGAATCAAACTTGCCATGGCTGCCACGAGGTTCATGCCTTTTATCCCATAACAAAACAGTGTCTCCAACTTGGAAATCTCTGAACCTAGCTTTCTTATCAAACAGACCTTTACCTTTTACAGTGAACAGATATCCTATCAACGCAACCTCCAATCTGTTCTCATTCAATTTGTGAAGGTACATAATTCTCTTATCCAAAGCATCACTGAAACTGGTATCTTCAATGGCCTTCATTAGATGCAAGGCTGGCAGCTCCATCGTATTGGCAAATTGAGCTTCTACTCCATATACCACTTGAAAAGGAGACATTCCAATAGCTCTCTTTGGTGTGATCTTGTCTGCCCAAAGAGCATCATAGAGCTTCTTGTGCCAGTTTTGTTGAGACTCATTGACTAATTTCCTTATAATAGTCACCAAATTTTTATTAGTGGATTCTGCTTGTCCATTTCCCTGAGGATAGTAATCTGAGGAGTGAGCCAAAGAGATGCCATACCCATAGCAAAAATCCATTATCTCGGTTGAAGAAAAATTCGAAGCATTATCTGTCACAATCTTGTTAGGTACACCATACCTTACCAAGATGTTTTCTTTGATGAAACTGCACACCACTTCAGAAGTAGTACTCTTTACTGGAATGGCTTCTACCCATTTGGTGAAATAATCTGTGGCAGTTAATACATGAGTATGACCAGCACTAGAAGAGGGATTAAGTGTTCCAATGAAGTCCAAACCCCACTGTTGAAAAGGTTCTTCAATTACAACTGGCTTAAGAGGCAAAGAGGCCAATTTGGTCTACCCACGAAAGTCTGACAAGCCTCACATTTATCAACCCACTTGATGCATCTCTCGAACAAGGTAGGCCAAGAATATCCTCCACGAAGTATCTTATGAGTAAGTGACTGCTGATGAATAGTGCCTCCACATGCCCGATCATGAAAAGCCGAGAGTAACTTTTTCGTTGTTCCTTGTCCACACATTTCAAAACCTTCCATCTAACCCACGTTTAAACAAGGCATTTTCCCACAACACATATCAGACCGACCTTAGTTTAACAAATTCTCTTTTCTTTGGCAAAAATGAGAGGGGCATTCTCCATAGGTGAGAAAATGAGTGATATCAAAGCATACCATTCATCAACCGAGCTAAGAAACAAAATGGTAGGAAGGCCAACTTTATCCTCCAAGAACTCATGTCTAGCTCCTTCAAAGAATGAGCTCACAAAGGCCTTTTCCATGAACGAGCTTGGTCGGTTTGATGTCAATATCATATTCTCGACCTTAGCAACCCAGCTCCTCTCTGATCCAAATTCCTGTTGTGTGAGAATTGACTTAACAAATTTATCTCGAACCAACACCATGGAATGAGAGTTGAGAATGTAAAAATGAAACTGGTTGACAGCTTTAACCACTGCAAAAGCATGTTTTTCCATCATGGTGTATTTTAACTCATGATCTTTCAGAATATAGCTCATGAATGCAATTGGGAGTTCATGCTCATTAGAATCTTCTTGAGTCAAAACAACAGCCAAGGTATTATCTGTGGCGTAGCAATAGATAATAAAATCTTTGCTGAAATCAGGACATGCTAAAACAGGAGTTTTAGCAATGGCTCTTTTAATACCTTCAAAGGATTCTTTTCCTTCAGGAGACCAACCAAACGTTTGTTTTCCTTTCATCATTTGGGAAATATTCAAAGTTAACTCTGCAAAATCAGGGATGAACCTTCTTAAAAAATTGATCTTACCAAAGAAAGAGTGCACGCCCTTTTTGCTGGTTGGGAGAGGAATTTGCTGATAGCTTGAACTCGCTCAGGATCAATCTTAATACCATCTTTGGAGACGATGTGCCCTAATAATTTCCCCTCTGTGACACAAAAGACAAATTTTTTAGGATTCAAAGAGATCCCATGTTCTCTACATCTTAGCAGAACTGTCTCCAGGTGGTCAAAATGATCCGCCCTTGTTTTAGAAAACACAGTCAAGTCATCAAGGTATATGACAATACACTTCCCTTTCAAACTTCCAAAGGCCAGATCCATAGCTCTCTGAAAAGTGGCACCAACATTAATGAGCCCAAAAGGCATTCTTTTGTAAGCAAAGGTACCCCAAGGGGTAGTGAAAGCCATTTTTTTGCTGATCTCAAAGATTAACTTCTACCTGATTATATCCCGAGAATCCATCAAGCATAGACAACATTTCAGATCCTGTTACTACTTGCAAGACCTGATCCATCATAGGCAAAGGATAATTATCTTTCAAGGAAGCTTGATTCAGATTCCTGAAGTCAACACAGATGCGGATCTCACCATTTTTCTTCCTAACAGTCACAATATTGGCAATCCATGTTGAATGGTGGATGGAAAATGATTTTAGCTTTCAACAACTTCTGTATTTCTTGAAAATGGTGTCACTATTTTGGTTGTATATTGCCTCTCGCTTCGCTTAAAAGGCTTAATTCCGGTTTGAGAGGAATAAAATGCTGCATATCTTTTGGTTGAAAGCTTTTAAATCTTCATAAGAGTAGGCAAGAACATCCTTATACCTCTTTAAAAGATCAATTGCTTTCTTCCTCTCATCTCATCAGTGCAACATTTTCCAATGTTCACGAGCTTAGGGTCAAGAGAACTCCCAATATTAATTTTGTCATACTCAAATTTGATGATTGTTGAGGTCCAAAGAGAAGCTCTAGACTTTACATACCTATCGTGTTTATCAAATAGTTCCTCTAAACTCACCAATCCTTTAGGAATCTTGTTTCCCTGAGTTTGATGCATCCATCCCGATCCGCTTTCTTCTCCTCGGGTGACTCGCTTTGTCAAAGGGCACATTTTCACGAGGCAAAGTTATCACTTCCTTCAAAATACAAATTGCTCAAAATTATCCTTGAGTTCTAAGAAAGAAAGCAAGTGTTGATCATCATTGAAAACTTGCCAGTTATTTGTATTATCAGGTACACTAGGTCGATGGATCATCTCAATGGTGAACTTATCTTGAGAGAAGTCGATGAGGTATCAAAGAGTGACTTCGAGACTCGCTAGTGAATCAGCCCCCGTTCTTCTTCCCCTAGGTACTGCTTCGATGGAGAAAGCATCAAGAAATTCAATGGAATCCCAAACCTGATTCCTGTAATGTTTCAACCTTCCATTTTTTACCTAGAAAAGGTTTCTAACTTGCTTTACAATCAATTCCGCATCACCACGAGCTAGAAGATTCTTCACACCTTGTTCTTTTGCCACTTGTAGTCCAAGAATGAGAGCCTCATACTCTGCTGTATTATTAGTATTTTCAAACTGCAACTTGAATGAAAAAGGATGAAGGCTTCCTTCAGGTGACACCAAAGACACACCAGCTCCGTAACCACCGAGGAACAACTTCCATCAAACTCTAAAATCCAAACACCATTAGGATCTTTAGGTGACACTTTGGGGAGTTGGATTTCATCAGGGGACATAATCATGTAGTTACCATGCCCCATATCCTCATAGAGTATTTGTGCTTTAGGATCATCCATTTTTTGTACAATATACTCAGATTGCTTCTCAGGCAGCAACTTCTTCATTTGTCCCATTAACAGGTACGAGTGCATGTGACCAATCCATTTGAATTTCTCCACCCACATCCTTACAGAAGTTCCTACTTAGCAACATCCCGTATGAAGGAGGAATATCTCGCTACTAAGATAGGTAGCCAAAACTCTCTTCTTCTCGTGCAAAGCAGCAAAAGCCACTTGTGCATCTTTAATTCTTCCGACCAGGGGCACTTCCTTACTCTCCATAGAGTAACAAGATCCATAAGTGCATGTGAGGGTCAAGCCTAAGGCATGAGCTACTTTAGCAGGCATCACATTGTCTGATGCTCCTGAGTCTATGACACAATTATTGAGCCTATGGCCAGCTATAAGAAGTGTTACATAAAATGGTTTGATTTTTCATTGGGTGAGGTGACAATGGCTACCGACTAGGTCAGGTGCGTAAGAGAAGGAGTGGGTAAAAGGCCTTTAGAGGTGGTTTTAGAATGGGAATTGACAAAGTGAATCATTTTAGCAAAAGCCTTGGGATGGGTTTGATAATACTCAGCCTCTGAGATTTGAACCTTAGTCTTTTTTCAGTGATCAATAATATCAAAAGACCCGTATGGATGGGCTATCATCACTTGAGATCCTAGGTTTATCAATTTTAGGGGAAAAAGAAGTAACTTTAGTAGCAGAATTGACAGGACTCACCTTTGGTGCAGATGAAACGGGATAGGAGATCCTCTTTTTGCAATTACGGGGATAGTTGTCGGCTGCTCCTTAGATTTCTTGGGGCACGCCACTTTCTCCCTCTCGATTTGTCTGCTCTCGAGTCATGACAACGTATGATTCGCTATTCATGTCTGCTACTACTTCATCATAATCATCTCCATCATCAATGCCCTCAGTGGTGAAGAAATTAACTCGAGATCCCTCAAGTTCATCTGCTTCATCATCAACTTCTTCCACAAACTCCTCGCAAGCTTCATTATCCTCTTCATCATCTGGTTCCTCAACTTCACAGGTTGTATTGACAGGAACTTTAACAGGAGGTCCTTCAAGTGCTAGCCTTGTTTGAGAAGCAGGCAAATGATTTCTGGGCTGAAAATTCCTCCTTGGAACGTCTGCATAGGGAGCATGCTGAGCCAATTGTTTCTTTATGGCAATGAGATCATTCGCAAGTTTTTGAACCAATGGATCAGTATTAGGTCCAGGGGTGGAAGAGGAGGAAGAAGCAGACTTAGATTTGGAAGGGTCTCTCCTCAACTTCCCTGACATGATTAAATCATCTTCGACACTAACAGCAAGAGTTTGATCCTCAACCAATGTTGCGAGATTAGCCCTTCTCAGCGCATAACTAACTTCAGGTGATTGGGCATTTAGGAAGAAACATTTTTGGATTTGATCTACAGGTCGAGTATTTGGTGGAATTTTATTAATCAACCTGTTGAATCGGGCCACAAATTCTCTCATGGGCTCTTGTGAATCTTTCTTTATCTGAGAGATTTGGGCTAGCAAGGCATGCACATCTTCTGCTGGTTTGAAATGGTTTTCAAACCTAGTTCTCATTGTGTCCTGCAAATAGTGATAAAGACTAAATGGAGGTGATAGAACCAATCAGCAAAGATTATCTTGTAAAGTCTCAATGAAAGCTCTCACGAGACGCCTTCATGTTCAACTCCCGTAACTCCACATGCAACTATGAAGGTTGCGATGTGTTCATCAGATGCACTTTACCATCACCTTTGAATTTAGGGAAGTTCTTCCGGTACCTCTCTGGGTAACTCATGCAAAGGCTGAGGAAGGGCAAGGGGCCTGACACGATGACCCCAGGGAAATGGTACCACCATTCTTGGAAAAATGGCTTGGAGAGGAACTGCAACACCAGCAAGAATCAAAGCTCGAAGATTAGGACTAGCTGCTCTAAAGGAATACCACCCGTAGGGAATTCTATCTTTGAACAGTGGAGTGCTTGTCGAACGAGTCTTTCTATTTCTTGTTGAAGGGAAAGGAAAACCCTGCTGCTCCAAAAGCTGAAACTGAGAATCTTCAATACCAAGGGCCCTTCTCCCTCGAGTAAAACGCGGAGTCACCAGATCAAAGGATGATCAAAAATTACAGAACTGGAATATGATTTTCCCCAGCGGAGTCGCCAAAAACTGTTGGTCATCAAATAGGACTTTACGAAGAGCAACAGTCAGGGGACAAGAAGTCCCTCCTCTTTAATGGGAGAGGTTCCCTTATTCAGAAACGAACCTATTTACAAATATACAAAACATGATTTTCTGGTTGAACTTGGATATTACGAAAGTGTTTTCTATAAAGATCATCAATTACAAAAGGACTGAGGAATGAGAATACGAGAATGAGCAGAAAGGCAACACTCAGAATTATAGATAACAGAGTAATTCTTTATGTATGCGAAGTTACAATGAATTGAAACAAGATCATTTGTATCATATAAATAAGATGGAATTTAAAGACACAAAGTTCTGTAAATAACATCTACAAGAACACAAAGTTTCTTGACATAACACAGATAAATGATCTTCACAAAATTAAATGAAAAGCTTGGGGATAAAAGAGATCAGATAGACAAAGAATGAAAAGCCCTTCTGTATTGATTTCTTTATGATCTATTTACACTTTCAGAAAATAAGCCAAGTTCTTCCTCCTTTTTTTGCAAAATGGCATGAGAGAGGCCATTATATAGCTTACAAATCAGTTACTCTTGGTAACTACTTCTTTTAACTAAAGATTAGTTAAGGATTGCCAATCGCAATACCTCAACTTATTACAATGAATCTAAGAAAAATAATTAGAAGAGAAGAGAAGAATAAGGAGAAGAAGACAGGTGGTTATGACTGGGAGGGACCCACTGACTTCAAAATCCATTGCTTGAATCTCTTCAATGCCTCGGCTATGTCTCTGCCACGGGGACTGACGTGTTGGCTGTAGACTGAGTCCAAAATCCGAGGCACTTCTCCATTTCCTTATCAAACTCGACATGAGTATGATAGTCTTTATTTGCTTCTTCAATGGCAGATTGAAGAGAGCAGATCTCCTTCATTTTCTCTTTGGAAATGGAGCTTTCCTTGAATAGATTATCTTTGACAAAAGCTCTGAATTGAGCTTTGATTTCTTGCAAGGAAAGAGGCACACCAGAAGTTTCATCCTGAAGATGACAATGTATATCTTTGAAAGCAGATACAACCAGTGTCTTGAAAGCCTCACCCTTCTGCCAGCTATTCTTCAGCTCTCCCAAAGCCTCCTCCAAGACTTTGATCTTCCACTCCACGCTGTAAACCTAGGACTTTGACAGATTATCCTTTGCATCATCAAAAACCTTACTCGCCAATAAAATGTTCTCATCTGTCTGTCCCATGAGGCGGAGGTCTACTATGCAACTACTCCAAAGTTTGAGCTCTTTATCTATGATCCCGATAGTGGAGGAGAGCTTCTGTTGCAAGTTGTTCACCTTTCCATGGAGTTTGAAAGCTTCATCGATGAAGTTCAATCCTGCAACAAGCATATCTTCCACCATGGCCTCCATAGCTCTGCCATAGATGGAATACTTGTGCATGTCTTTGATACTCTGTACTTCATCTTGGCTCAAAATTACAGGTGGTGGAAGAGTAGTCAATGGGGTAGGGTCCAAAACTTTGTCCTTAGACAAAAGAGATTTGATAAAACCTGTGAGAATCTGGGCTTGTTCCTCCAACTGTTCAATAGTTTGCTGCCCTTTCTCTACCCTCCCAATGACTCTTGTGACCATTTCCTGGAGGTTGTGGATCTCACCTTCAGGGGTAGACTCTCCCATAGGAATCCTTGAGAATTCTAGGTCAGATGCCTATAAGTCCTGCTCTGATTTATCTACTGTAGGCTTAGCAATCTCCAGGAATTGCTGACCCTGAGCATCAGACACTATCCTGGAGGTGATTCTAGATTTTTTGGCATGAGAAGGAGGAGTAGTGCCTAACAAGGCTGCCACAACATCAAAATTTGGCCCTGAGCTCCGAGAGGAAGATTTCCTCTTTCTACTGTCGACAAAAGGTTGCACCCATGCAAAAGAGGAAGAGGAAGCAGTAGGAGGGGCAAGAGGACCAAGAGATAGAGAGCTCATGGTGCTCAAGGTTTGCACAGCTGTTGTCTCAAGTTGAGACATGAGTGGGGTGCTTGAGACAATTGCTGCAGAGGAATCAATAGCACTTGGAAGTTCAGTGCTCTGGACTTCCTTATCTTTATCCATTGGAGCTTTAGAGCACTTAGAGGAGCCGGCACTTCACTCTCTTCACTTTCACCGAGAACAATAATGTTCTCTCGATCCCAAAGGTATTTCTACCTACTTTCTCTCGAGGATCTTTTTCCATGGCTCCTTCTTAACCTCTTTGAATTTCTTCTCGGTATACTTGGGTGGATGGATGAAGGAGTAGAAGCTACAGTCCTTGTGTTGATGAGGCAGAGGGGTTTGGACAGTGTGTGTCGATATCGGAGTCGATGCTTCCTCCTCGTGTTGAAACATCCTTAGAGGAGGATTCTCCCGAGTGCCTCCTAAGCTCTCGAACTTTCTTATCAAACCGATCTTAGTCCCGACTAAGACTAGAGCCGATCTCGCCAATCATCTTTCTCTTTCTTGAACCAATCCAAGTCCTCCAAGGAGTGTGCTTAACCACATTTGTCATACTCATATGAGTATAGATCGAGTTATCGTCGTTGAGTCCTTCAGAACTTGGTACAAGCCAAGTTCTTGGATCAATTGTAGAGAGAACCTGCCATAATGCCTCCTTCTAGCCTCAAAATCATCGGCACAGTCAGCCCAATAGTCTTCTATATCTGCCCTATGATGATAGATTATCTTGATGTTCTGCTCAATGAACTTCTTCAAGTCAAAGCAAGTTCTTGGCTTGAAGAAATGGATAGTGATGGGAGCCAGGGCTCTTTCTATATTCTGTGCATCCAGGGCTGTTTTACAAGTGTAATTTCCCAAAGAGATGGGAAAGTGCAAACCAGTAATCTTCTTGTCTCTGTAGGTTCTGTGCAATTTTCTAATTTCCTGCATACTTCTATCAAAGCCATCTTATCACTGCAGAACATGGGAAGCCTCAGAGGGGTGCTCTCATAGCCAGCAAGCCTGATATAGGAGAATTTTCTGAATTGGATAAAATAGGCACCGTAGTGCGATATCAGGTTCATGGCTTCATTAGAAAACCTTCTAGCAGAAAGTCACCCCTCGAGAAGCCTGACCACGTACATGGTGAAAGCATCATTTACCCTTCGGAAATTGTGATTGCTGGTCTCTAGGGTGAACTGCGGGCAGTAGGCATATACATGATCATCCTTGTGGGCATCAATGTAAGAAAAACCAAACCATTGCCTTGATGCCACCAGAGTATACATCAGGTACGAAGTCATGTAGAATTTCTTCGTTGTCTTGTGTACATTGATGACATTTGCTCCCACTAAGTTCATGCTATGATTTCTACCCAGTTGATATTTTGAGTTCCCTCGCACACCATGTTGATGAGCGGGCACATCCAGAAATGGAACTCGTTAGTAGAGGGTAAGCCCATAACCCGAGCCAATAGGATTATAAAATCCGACAATTCTTCATTGAAATCAGCCTAGAAAAGAGTCTTGGATAGATGAGATGCTCCCTTCTTAGGGTTTTTAAGCCAAGACTTCGCCACCCGCGCCTTGTAGTTGTCACTGTCTTGATTGAACAGGGCCTGTGCTTGATTCTGGGAAACAACTATGGCATTATCCATTTCTGGAATCTCAAGCAAAGTGCTAATGGTGGTAGCATCAAGTTTGGCGATGAGTTCCCCGTGTATGTTGGTCAATTCACTCGAATCAGGGTCGAAATGAGCTCCGCATGAAAGCACTGTATCAGCACATTGCACCGAGATTGGGAAACCTCCAGCGAAAGCTAGACCACTGTCGTGAATCATCTGTGCCATTGGTGTAGGGTTTGCATCTGTCATCCTCGACCAAAAATCACCAAAGTCAAGATGGCGAGCTTCACTGTCCCCGATATTGGGAACGACAGACTCTAGTGGTGAGATTTGTTCCTGTCCCTGAAATTTGATCTTCATGTTGATAGTAATTCGAGGGCAGAGCTGCAAGCTAGACTCGGGAAGGAATTACAGAGGGAAATGGATACGCATGCAGAAATTTAGATTGCAAGGGTTCGAGCAAAGGATAGCATGGAAGCAGTGTGAAAAACGCATAGGGGGTTCGCTCATTATATAGCCGTTTAGGAGAGAGAAAGGTAATAAATGTGCATTTAATACATACCTACCAATTTGAATAAGCAAGATATTCGGGTAGAGTGGGAAAAATTAGCATGAATGGCACTTGGTTCATTTGGGACATGTGGGATGCGAAAGCGCGAAGCACGCGGCTCGGCCAATTCTGAAGTGGGGAAAAGATGCGCAAATGCTTTTTGGGACATGCAGAACAAAAGTGCGTGAGGTACGCGGTTCGGGTGATTCTGGGACATTGGGATGGAACAACTTGTCCGGGTGAACTTGGGACATTTGGGACAAAAAGTTTCGACGAGCCCGAAAAGAAAAACTTCGGGAAACCGCCAATCGGGGAACAGAGGGCCCAATTGAACTTGGGACACGCGAGACAAAAATGTCCAACAGGCCCGAAAAACACAAAGAATGACCCAAAAATGCAGATTTTCTCAATTTCTCGACTTTTAACATTATCAAGATACAACAGAAGACACTTAAACTCAAAATTTTAAATTTTCACTTTCTTAAGAGCAAGTGGAAGAGCATGGAATCTAAAGATGAAAAATGTGAAAATAAAAAGTGATGAGAGTGAACCTAGGGTGGAACGTGTGTAGATGTTGTAGTGTGTAATGTACCCACATGGTTAGTAAAGAATGTGCTATCGTAGAATGTTGTTGTTGATGTTGTTGTTATTGTTACCCCCAATTTGAATATTTGTTTCTTGTACATTTGGACTGTAAGGAGAAAACAATAAAGTAGTCAAATATGTATGTATGTAAAAATGCTATGTAAAATACACATGTGCATAGAAATGTGTAAAATACACAAATGTAAAATATGCTAAATGAAACATCATGTACCTAATTCATGTTGAGAAAAAGGGTGTAGAAGGATATCCTGTCTTGTTGTGAGTTTTTTTGGGTGATCTCGGATGACCTGGTTGAAGAAGTGTAGGGAGAAAATGCTTTGTGTCCCCCAAACTCAATTCCCTTCTTTCAAATGTTTCTGAAGAGATATCTATAGTATCCTTGTTTTTTGGGTGATTCGACGCCACTAGCCGAAGTAGTGTAAAGAGGCACACCCAATGTAACCCTTAAGCATGTAACTGCTTCCAATAAATGCTAAGGACACCATGTCTTCTAAAAGTTACTGTGTATGGGGTTCCTAGAATGGTATGAACCCACTCGCTGTATGTAAACCCACAATGACAAGGGAAGAAAGTGCATTGTATTGAATTGGTGTAGCTGCATTGTGTTTTTATGTAAACCCCAAAATGATGCCCCCTCTTTGGGGGCACATGTGACATTGTTGATAGGAGAATGTGGTCCCAAAATAGGACCAACCATAATTTGAACTGTGTACCCTAGAAAGTGCTTGGTAGAAACCAAGGCACACACAAATAAGAAGGCTAGCCAAAGACAAGTGTAAAGAAAACAATGCATGCATATAGAAAACATGTGTAAGCTACACAGACAATGTAGTAAATGTAAACACACAAGAAAACAAGTAAGCCACACAAAGTGGGTTGCAAACATGAGACATCACTCATGATGTAGTAAGACACACAAGGAAATCATGGCCGCAAACAACAAACAAGTATGCACACAACATAGGGAAAAGCCCACATATAATGGAAAACAATAGCATATAAGTACAAACAAGCAAACAAGTATTCATGGAAACATGTAATCCTATAAAACAAGTGCTGCACATGGAACACTTGTT
Organism: Taxus wallichiana var. yunnanensis; assembly: GCA_018340775.1. NCBI lineage: Eukaryota > Viridiplantae > Streptophyta > Pinopsida > Cupressales > Taxaceae > Taxus > Taxus wallichiana. Next base: position 590,729,403 of record CM031240.1, read on the forward strand.
AGCATGTGAGAGTAATAACCAATATGTCAAAGTGTGTATGATCAAGTAATATAATATGGTAAGTACAAAATGAAAAAATAACACCTGGATGAGAGAAATGTGGATGCCCACAGTGACCAAAATAGGAAGGGTAGAAGGCTAACATCCATGTTGTGTGTAAGAGTCATGTATTTGTGATCACGCTAAAAAATACATGAATGTGCATGTGTGGATGATTTAGATGATGAAATATAAGAAATCAATCTAACATGTGTAGTAAAGTGAATATGTAAAATACTAGCAAGCAAGAGTAAATGCACCAGGACAATGTGATATGCTATGGATGGATGGAATGGAATGTAGAATGGAATGATAGAGGCCGTGTTCCCCCAAGTGGATGGAAATTTTTTCAATGAGGTTCATTTTTTTTACCCCTTAGTAGTCAAGAATGAACCGTAAATGAGAGTGCATCATCGGGAAATGATTGAGTAGTATTTCTTGTATATAGTGCGCTATGATGAAAGCGTATGTGTATTTTATGAGATGTGACTTATGAATAGATGAATGTATGAGTGATGATCAATCCTAAGTGTATATCATTGTTTGATGAAAGGATGAGTGATGATTTAGCCCTAAGCGTATATCACTATAAGATGAAAGGATGAGTAATGATTTAGCCCTAAGTTTATATCATTATATGGTGAAAGGATGTGTGATTATTTATCGCTAAGTTTATATCACTATAAAATGAAAGGATGAGTGATGATTTATCCCTAAGTGTATATCACTACTAAATGAAATTAGAGTGAGTGACGATTTAGCCTAAAGCGTATGTCACTAGCCTAAGAATTATTTAGGATGAAATGTCACATTGTGAATGTAAGGTCTGTTTGATTGGTAAAACCTTGGTAGTCAAGTATGGATGAGGAGCTAAAGTGCATCATAACATGGTGAGTGCAGTGTGTATAAGACAACATAGTATAAATGACCAAGTGATGAATATGATATGTAAATGTGTTGGGTGTATAATGGAATGTAGGAGATGTAAGGTGTGTAGGATGTGTAACATGTAATGTAATGTGTGATAATGTAGAATGTATGGATGAAATGTAAAGTTAGGCTCATGTATAATGTAGACTAATGTAGTATGTAGAATATAGATGATGTATAAATGTGCCATGTGAATTATCCTAATGGCCTATATAATGTGAAGAATAAATAATATGTGCATGAAGAGAATGTAGTATAATGTAGCATGTTGATTATGTATATAATGGATTGTGTATGATGCGGAATGTGTCTGATAAAGTGTAAATGTGTAGTACCTATAGTGCACTATGTGGGGTTTATTGTAATGGTAATCCCTCAACAGTCAAGTGTGAACCAAAGCACAAGAGTGCATCATCATGTAATGAGGATGCTAGGATGTGTGATTAGTATGCCTATGTAGGAAGATGAATGGATAGTGGTGCGCATATGCTAGAATGAGGACTAATCGATGAGAGGGAAATAAATAGGTCCTCCACACGATACCTCCAAGGATGAAAGAATCAGGCCATGTTATAATAATGGTGGTGTGGTAGAAAAAAATGTGTCGATGAGTGATGTCTATGCACATGTGATGGATGAATATTTAGGCATAGTAAAATGTGTTGGCGATAGAGATCTACATGTTGTGGAACACGAAGGTGATGAAAAACCATACATAATAAGTAGAGGTGGGGATTGATGTTGAGATGTAGTGACTATCCTAGGAGTAGGCCTATGTCAATATGTAGGACTAGGGGAATGATTTGGTAGTATAGAAAACACTTGAGTAGGTGAACTAGGAGTAGATTGTACTTTTAATAACATATAATGATACATGTTAGAAGAGGTGGATGGAACATGAGAAATTGTACGAGGATATGATGATAGTGGGAAATACGGAGGAAAACCATTAATAGAAATGACTTGGGATTCATGAATGAAATTAAGTCATAAGTCATTCATAGATATGATAGATTGATAATGACAGATCCAATTAAGGCATAAAAGTGGTTCACATCACTCAACCGTGTTTCTAATAAGGAAAGCAAAAAAATGGTAAGAGGGTCGATTGTGACATGTAGCTTAACAACACCGAAGGGTTTGTGGAAGGGATACTCAATTTGCAATGGAGGGTAACCGATGGCCCTAAGGAGGGACATAAAACATGCACTAATGGGCCATGATGGGTCAACTTTAGTATTGTTGATGGAAGTTGAGCCAATAGATGCATGGATGTGTAAATGATTAGATGTAAATGTAGTATGATAATTGGCATTGGAAAAATAAATGACTGGTGACAAAGCTTTAGTGTTAGCAACTAAGAAATAAAGAGCTCCAAAGGGAGAAGGTGTGACATAATTAATAGAAGAATCGGTCGATTTTGTATCATGTTTAAGTAATGGGTTGTTAAAAATCTTAAGTTTATGATTTTCATTAGTAGGTGTTGATGTTGTAGATTTTGGAAGTTCAATTTGGCCATTGTCAAGAAAATCCTGAATGAGATGTCGTAACCAAAAACAATGATCAATGGAATGTCCTACACATTGGTGATAATCACAATAAGAGCTTTCATCAAAGTTATGCTCTTTAGGTTGAGATGGATCAAGTTTTAGAGGTGATGGTAAGGTAAATAGGTTACTATCGATAAGTTGTGGAAACAGAATGCTCAGAGGTGTACTAAGATTAATAAGAGTGTGTTTGTATGGTTGAGGTCGAAGCTCCCTAGGGGTATAGGTGACATTAACTATAGGTTTTTTGTCCATATTTTTAGGCATAAAATTTTTAGATGGTGGTTTACTTGGAACACGAGTGGAGGAATTTTTTTTTCCTTGATATGTAATTTTCCTATGACAAGAAGCTTATTCTCACAAATATTGAGAGTGTGAAAAAGTTGGTCAAATGAGGAATATGTCTCAAATAGAATAATCTCTTGAAGTGGTGGTAACAAACTATGAATAAATACGTCTTGAAGCTTGGAATCCACAAGGACATTAGTCATCTTAGTTAAGTTGTGTTTGTAACACAAGACATAATCAGAGAAGTGTTCGTTGGGCCCTTGTTTGAGTTGTTTTATTTGAGCATAAGAAATCTTAGAGCCAATGTTGATAGAAAAATGTGTAAGAAAGGCGTCAACTAGATGCGTGAAAGAGACTACCGAATGGACAGTAGGTCATAGAACCAACACATTGCATATTCTTGTAAACTATGAGGAAAAATCTTAGTGATAATGGTATGGTCATCCACATAATCGAGACATGCTACATGAAAAGTGTAGAGATGCTCTTGTGGGTCACCATGGCCTTTAAAAATGGGTAATTTAGGAGGGATTAATTTGGATGAATACAAATAAGTAGAAATAGTTGTTGTGAAGGGGTATGTAACAATGAGGTAGAATCTAGAGATGATGATCCTTAAGAAGTAGAAAATTGGAGCTAGTGAATTTGATTTTGTAGATCTTGATATAAAGATGTTAAATCAAGAGTGTTTGAAGAAGATTTGAGCTACATATTAGGAGTACCAAGGTGATTGATGGGGGTGGTAGTTGTAAGAATAGGAGTGGAAACATAAACAAGCGAGTAGAGACCATGGGAGCTAAAGAAACCATGACAGAAGTGGAAGTGTTCTAAGCTCACTAAGAGGAACTTAAATTATGAAAGACATGTGGAAGATGAGTGGGTTTTCTCACAAAGCTTAGCGAAAATAAGTAATAACATTAAGTTGTTCTTGGTCAACATTAGTGTCTTCATCATAGGATTTTTCACTATCAGAGGCTTTAATTTCATGGAAAGGAACATGGTTGGAACTATCTAAAGGGTTTTCAACCATTGACCTAGAAGTACAATGGGAAATCAAGAGATCTCACAATACTTGAGAGATTCAAAACGACCGCTATGGGTAACATGCATAAATTAGAAGAAAGAAGAGAAAAATTAGAAGCCGAGTTCACGGAATGATTAACTAAAATAACTAAATTAGGGGAAATACGGTGATAGTTAATCTAATCTAGGAGGACAAAAACACTTTGTAAATAAGTATTCTACAATGATATAAATTGACTAAATAATTAAACAAATAGAAATAAAACCCTAATGTGTAAGAGTAAAGTTAGGAAGGAACTCAGCTGATTGTAGATGATCACACAGTGCGAAGGAAATTCCGAAGCGGAACAACTACACAGAGGTCCTAAAAATGGTGGATCTAAAATATCTAAGCATAATAGTGTGCTCGGAATGGTGTTGAGGGGCCCCGAGGTGCCTTGGTATGTAGGAATAGGTGCTCTAGTCTCTGAAAAGAACTTGATTCTTTCATGGTCGGAAGATGGCCTATAACCTTCACTATTTGTCGTGATTTGGATTTGTTGGACTTCGCCAAATGTTCCAAATGAAGAAAGATAATGTTAAAGACCTGTAAAATACAAAAGAAACATCAAACCCTAAAAATAAAATATTCAAATGAATGGTTTAGACTGACCTTAACTGCCACAACATTTGGCTTACTAAATTACGTGTTGCACTACATTTCATACCCAAATGTAGTTACGGTGTGTATATATTTTGTGTCCTAGGTGCTCTTGTGCAAGCTGCACTATGTGAATTAGTGAACAATAACTAAATGTAGAAAATGTAAGAGCATGTGTGCATGAAATATAATAGAATCCCTCCCCCTATGAAGTGTGTATTGATGCACATATCTTATCCTTGATGCATGGAACTATGTGGATGCAAGTGATGGAATGGATGCAACTCTAAATGGAGTGATAGTAGTAAGAGATGCTAGGACCCTTATTATAGTCTCATAACTTTATATTTATAGGGTTCTCTTGATCTAATTTTGTAATTAACCCTGACATGGCTAACTAGGAAAAAGATAAGGATAAAAAATAGCTAGAAAGAGCCCAAAAAGTGGCGAGAAAGTAGAAAAAGGATAGAGGTGCCCCGGGTGGGACCGGGGTGCCTCGGGGCACCCTAGTACATCCCTGGGCACCCCAATTTAGGATAAAATGATATTAAAGTACTGAAATAGACTGGGTATGTATATAAAAATGTGTAGGAATGATGAAATAAAAAAGGTAAAATAAAATTTCCAAGAGATGGGATTAATTATTTCTTTCTTGACTTAAGAACCATCTAAATAGTAGTATGAGACCAAGCTAAATAATGCCTATAGTGCATGATTTTATGACTACAAGGAGCTTGTTTCAAAACATATAAATATTTTTTCAATTTACAAACATACATTTATTTACTTGGTTCTTCAAATCCTTTAGGTTGGGTCATATAAATTTCTTCTTGTAAATCACCATTCAAAAAAACATTTTTACATCCATTTGATGAATTTCCTAACCATACTGAGCAACTAAGGAAATTAAAATCCTTATTGTACTCATTTTTACAATTGGTGCAAATGTTTCTACGTAGTTGATATTGGGTTTTTGAGTAAACCCTTGAGCTACAAGACAAGATTTGAATTTATCTATATTGTCATCTGCTTTATATTTAATCTTATATAGCCATCTAGATCCGACTATACTTTATTTTTCGGAGGAGGGACTAATTCCCATGTTTTATTTTTAATCAAAACAATATATTCATATTTAATAGCATCTAACCATATTTTTTAGAAGACACTTCTTTGAAAGATTGGGGTTTAGGTTCATACAAAGTCATCAAGGCATGATATGTATGATGACTCTAGTCATTTTTTGAAGGTTTTTAGATTAGAGTCTTGTATAATAGACTCAACCCATCTAGGTATTTTAGTTATAGAGGAAATAGGAACAATATCATTTTCAACTATAGGTTCAACACTAGTTTCTTCATCACATTCATTATTTTCACAATTTTCACTTTCAAATTCATTTTCATTTTCATTAGAAACATCATAAACAACAGAAGATGAAGAAGAAGCGAAATTTTTTTTTTTCAAGATTTTAAAATTCCTATTTTTATAACTTATCTTTTTGACAAATCAAAGATCCTAAGACATTTAGTTTTTATACCGTATCCTATAAAGATATAAGGAAAGGATGTTTGATCAAGCTTCTTCTATTTGGATTTCGAATGAAGAGGAAGTTGGGCTACCAAATATTCTCAAATGAGATACACTTAGTTTTTGTTTGACCACTTTTCCAAAGGAGTTGAATTTACTAAGGCTTTAGTGGGAACTATGTTCAAGATATGAACAAAATTTTTCATAGCTTCTTCCTAGAGGAACTTATGAACTTGAGCATAATGTATCATGGTTCTAGCCATTTCTAGAATAGTGCGGTTTTTCCTTTCCACAATCCCATTCTGCTAAGGGGAAGAGGGAGTAGTTAATTCCCTTTAAATGCCACATTTAACACAAAATGAGTCAAAATATTGACTCACATATTCTCCTCCATTGTTAGTTCTAAGCCTCTTAATTTTATACTTAGAAGAGTTTTCAACTAAAGCTTTAAATTCTTTAAATTTTGATAAGACATCTAATTTAGGTATTTTATTTATAGAGTAAATAGGAACAATATCATTTTCAATTATAGGTTCAACACTAGTTTCTTCATTACATTCACTATTTTCACAATTTTCACTTTCAAATTCATTTTCATTTTCATTAGAAACATCATAAACAACAGAAGATGAAGAAGAAGAAGAATTTTTTTTTCAAGATTTTAAAATTCCTATTTTTATAACTTATCTTTTGATAGATCAAAGATCCTAAGACATTTAGTTTTTATACCGTATCCTATAAAGATATAAGGAAAGGATCTTTGATCAAGCTTCTTCTATTTAGATTTCGAAATGAAGAGGGAAGTTGGGCTACCAAATATTCTCAAATGAGATACACTTAGTTTTTGGTTTGACCACTTTTCCAAAGGAGTTTAATTTACTAAGGCTTTAGTGGGAACTATGTTCAAGATATGAACAAAAAATTTCATAGCTTCTTCCTAGAGGAACTTAGGAACTTGAGCATAATGTATCATGGTTGTAATCATTTCTAGAATAGTGTGGTTTTTCCTTTCCACAATCCCATTCTCGCTAAGGGGAAGAGTGAGTAGTTAATTCCCTTTAAATGCCACATTTAACACAATACGAGTCAAAATATTGACTCACATATTCTCCTCCATTGGTAGTTCTAAGCCTCTTAATTTTATACTTAGAAGAGTTTTCAACTAAAGCTTTAAATTCTTTAAATTTTGATAAGACATCTAATTTAGGTATTTTATTTATAGAGTAAATAGGAACAATATCATTTTCAATTATAGGTTCAACACTAGTTTCTTCATTACATTCATTATTTTCACAATTTTCACTTTCAAATTCATTTTCATTTTCATTAGAATCATCATAAACAACGAGAAGATGAAGAAGAAGAAGAATTTTTTTTTCAAGATTTTAAAATTCCTATTTTTTATAACTTATCTTTTGTGAGATCAAAGATCCTAAGACATTTAGTTTTTACACCGTATCCTATAAAGATATAAGGAAAGGATGTTTGATCAAGCTTCTTCTATTTGGATTTTGGAATGAAGAGGGAAGTTGGGCTACCAAATATTCTCAAATGAGATACAGTTGGTTTTTGGTTTGACCACTTTTCCGAAGGAGTTGAATTTACTAAGGCTTTAGTGGGAACTATGTTCAAGATATGAACAAAAATTTTCATAGCTTCTTCCTAGAGCAACTTATGAACTTGAGCATATTGTATCATGGTTGTAACCATTTCTAGAATAGTGCGGTTTTCCTTTCCACAATCCCATTCTGCTAAGGGGAATAGGGAGTAGTTAATTCCCTTTGAATGCCACATTCAACACAAAATGAGTCAAAATATTGACTCACATATTCTCCCCCATTGTTAGTTCTAAGCCTCTTAATTTTATACTTAGAAGAGTTTTCAACTAAAGCTTTAAATTCTTTAAATTTTGATAAGACATCTAATTTATTTTTAATAAAATACGACCAAATCATATGAGAGAAATCATTAATGAAAGTGATAGCATACAAAGAACCATTAAGAGAAGGAACTTCTAGGGGTCCTCTAACATCACTATGGACAAGCTCTAAAGGTTCAAAAGAGTTATCATCATGATGACTGTGAAAAGGATTAGCAGATTGCTTACCACATAAGCATCCTTCACAAGTTTCATGATTTTGGGAAATAGGTGGCAGACTAGTTACTAGGTTTAGTCGAGACATGTCATACATGCTCCTAAAATTGACATGACCTAGCCTCTCATGCCAAAATTACATGTCACTTCTTTGAGTTTTCAAACAAGAAATAGAAGGAAAACCAAAAACACATATAAGCCATCTCTTTGAATGCCTCCAACTATAATATCATTATATTCATTTTTAATAAACCATTTATCCTTTAACAATGTTATACATTTATTTTAAGTTAACTGATAATAAGAAAGTAAATTCATTTTAAGTTTAGGTATTAATAACACATTGTTAATAAAACCATTTGCTACTTTTTCTTTTCTTTGACCCTGAACATCGAGAATGGAATTATCACCCAAGTAGATTTGATCATCACATTCAAGGCCGAATTAAAGTATGGGAGCTCCTGAGGCAATGGTTTGAGTGGGCACCCTCCTCAAAAATTTATTTAATATTTTTTCCATAAACTAAATAAATAAAATTTGTCTATATTTTTGTATTTTTAAATTTACATCATGGTCATAATAAAATAATAATAAAATATATTATTAAATTATCACGGAAGGATGAAAAATATTTTGTGGATGGAAAAAATTAATCGTATGAGATGTTTAGAATGCAATGACAAGAACTCTATCATGAAATAAAGCACCATTTTTTTGCAAAGAAACAAAAACATTTATGTAGCTCCCATGGTTTTGTGAAGAGTCGTATTTGGACTAGGCCTACGATTCCTCCATAACAAAATAATAGAAAATTTCCCCAAAAATTAGGAATAGAAAATTAAATACTTTTTCCTTTTAATTATACTCACCTCTACTAGATACACTAAACATTATAAAAAATACATTAACCTTTTCTAGAACAAATTACACACCTACATAATCTAGAGCTACATCAGAGAATGGGTAACAATACCAAAAAAATCATATGTGCTTATAAATATGTGATATTTTCTTTTACTTGCAAAAATATTACAAAACTTTTTTATGTGTATGCATGAAATTTATGTTACTATATAATAATATTTATAAATGGGTTGATCAATATTAAATCTTCAGATAAATTATTTTAAAGTTAAGTTCTAAAATTAACCGACAAAAAGGAAATTTTTAGATTCAGCACCCCTGACTGTTGGCACCCTAGGCAACTGCCTAGTTTGCCTAAGGCTTAATCCCCCTCTAATCACATTCACTAAGTTCAGATTAGATATTAGATCTAAAGGTCATGTGCCTAGAGACACCATTGTCCAATATCCACTCATTTTCTTTTGCAGTGAAAAAAGTGGCATACAAAGCAATTACATTTGATTTTTCGCTATTTTTATGTTTCTTGTTTTGATTTTGATTTTGTTTTTGGTCTTGAACATATTTTTACCCTTTTGAAATTTAGGATTTATTTTATTATTTTTAAATGTTCTATCCTCTTTATTGTGTCTAAATTTACAACAATAATAGCATTTTCCATCAAATTTAACTCTTATATTTCCACGTTTCTTATCCTTTCCAAGAGATTTTAAAGTTTTCTTTATGTTTTTGATGAATATAGAGGTTTTAACTTTTGATTTCTAAGCGAGAAGTGCATGTGTGACATTCTCCTTAGAATCAAAATTTTACATTACTTTTTCTTCCTATATAAGAAAATAACTAAAGGTTTAAAAATATGAAATGTCTTGTTTTGTTTGATATTTAGAGTTCAAAATTGAAATGAAATTTCTAAAATTTTCATGAATATTCAATTGAATAATAAAATAAATCAAATTCCTGCCACATCCATCTATCTATGACTTAATATTTTTATTTGTTAGAACATAATGATTAAGTGGTTTGGCCAACTCTTAACGTATATGGGTTCATCACTAATATATAGATTAATATTTAATAATATAAAATATTTATATTTCTATTATTAAATATGCTAACCTAGGTATATACTTTAGGTTAAATATTTAATATCATGAAATGATTATATTTCTAATATAAAATATTATAAACCTAGGTGTATGTGTCAACCATTTTAGGTTGAAAAGGTGGGTCGGTAGACATACCGATCACCTCATATAAAAAGGACTTTAGGTCCTCATTTGATATATTCAGAAATATATCAAAGGTGTGCAAATCACGTGATTTGGTTTTACCCTTGGTAAACAGGGTTTCAAAGGAGGAGGTGATTTTAATGGATGTAAAATAAGTTTTTCAAGTAAAAGGTTATTTTAAAAGTGGTTTTTACCTTATTAGGGTTTTCCACTATAAATACTGTGTCATATGTGTTATTTATTTCCTTTAAGTATTTCTTTATTTACTTATGTTATGGTGTAATCTCTATTTAAATATTTATTGTAACATTATGTAATATGTAAGTTGATTAAATCTGTATTTATTAGGATCCTCAAATTCTAAAATGGTAACAGAGCGCGGTAAATTAAATAAATTAAGATAAAATGTTTTGTATTTTATTTATTTAATTTGTACGGGTTTTTTCAACCAACCCGAAAGGGTATTTAAAAGTATCTAGTCCCTTTATTTTTTCCCCAATTTATTTTGGCATTAATTTTGTGTAATTAAATTCTTAGTAAATTTTTTAGGGTTTTTCAATTTTAAATCCCTAATTTTTTTTTTTTTTTTTTGGGAGAGATGTAATATGATATGATTCTTACTTCAATTTACATTTTGTAAATTATATGGAATTAATATTTTTTTGGAGATTGATGTGTGCGCATGTGAAAGGGGCTTCAAATATTTACCTGCATAAAAATCACATACAAAAAAAGAAAGGATTTATTACTATATGAAATAATTTTCATGTTTTCTATAATTTCAAATGTTTGCAGGTTAAATATTTTGGAAGGTAAATTCATACTCGTGTTCTTTGGTCCCCTCTAAAAGGATTCAATTTGAAAAACTATAGTTTATAGTTAATCTATAATGATATCCTATACAATTTGAAAACTATATTATTATTTTTAAATAAAAATATATATAATATAGAATAAGGTTTATCTAATAATTTATATAAACATCATATTAAAATTTATATTATTTTCGAAGAAAGAAAACTATATATTAAAATCCTTTAACCGTATTAAAATTACATGGGATTGAGGAAGAGTCAACAAACCATATTCTAAGTCTAAGTTTAATTCATATTTAACTTATAAATCTAGGCATATATATTTAAAAAAATAAATAAAATAGACGTAAGTTTAAATCATATTTTATATATATGTTAGTTTAAACCACTTAAAATATAAATTTTATTAGATTCGGTTTATATGTGTTTACAAAAACTTAAGTGCTTATTTTTTTGGAAAGGGGCATGTGTTTATTACTTGGCCATGAAGGGATTACTTTTTAAATCTTAATACTTATTAAATAAAACGTAACATGTGTCCATAACCATTTATATTATCCATGTAAGGGCGGCCCCATTCATTTATATCTTATAGTTTGTAAAACTATATAAATGAACCTATTTAAAGGTTTTCTTTTATATAAGAGTGGGAGTAGAGAATAAAACAGATAATATCTCGGTATAAATGTGGACTTTTCAAGTATAAATTGAGATTTTTAAAAAAAAAAAAAGCTAGTTTATTGGTGGCCCACGTGAAGTGTGGTAAATATTTATTAAAATATTGGTAGTTATAGCCACATAAATTTTTTAAAGTTTTTAGCTTAGGGAATTATATAAAATATTTTGAAATATTTCCATAGTTTTAAATGTGTACAAGGTAAAATTAAGAGTAAATGAAAGGAGGAGACAAGGTTCATGAAAATAAGAATTTCAATTTATTTCATTGGTCGGGTGAAATTCTTGTCCCCTTTGTAAAATATGCAGGTTAATCTATACTCTTATAAATCTATTTGCACTTGGTAAATTTTTTTAAGCTGGTCTATGTCCTCTAAACCCCTTTAATAAGGGTTATGTGTTTTTTTAATAAAAAATACTATAGTTTATAATTTTTATGAACTATATGTTGTTTTTTATTTTCATTCTATAAACTATATACATTTTTTAATTAAAAAAATTATATATATTTTACATTATAAATTATAATAGGTTATTATAATGTGTTAAAATATAACCTCTCTAATATTATACAGAAGAAGAAATTATGAAATTTCACATTTTGGAAATACACAACAAGTTTTGGCTTCATTAAAATTGATAATCAAATGACCGTCACAATAGACCAAACATAAGACAATATGATGGTCATTTAGACGTCAAATTTAAGCTCGTAGGTTCCAAGAAAATTTTACTTGTGTTAAAATTGACGATCAAATGACCATCACGACAGACCAAAAAATAAGCCATTATGATGGTCATTTAGATGTCAAATTTAAGTTGGCGGATTTTTGTCAACATTAATTGTTCAAAAATTTGAAGTTGTTATGCATTCTTAGGGGTCTCTTCTTCACTTCTATATGGTCGAAATATTTTTATATAGATCTAGGGTATAATGCAGAGCCCTTTATATTTCGGGTTATTATTTTGATCATGGGAGGTTAATTAGTATGCATTGTAATGACATAATTAGTTATGATCAAATAGTTTCTTTAGATCTATAAAATTTAGATCCGATTCTATTAAAAGTGTTGTTTTTATTATCAATAAATATGTATCTAACTTTGTGGTACATTGTATATTATAATGGGGTGTGTTTTACAAGTTTAGGAAAATAATGGTGTCCAACTATTTTTGTCTTGACAAAACCTAGATCCTGAATGAAACCAACTACAACATTTGGGTCAAAACATAATTTATGGCGAGGAAACTCTAGACGATTGTTTTTGGATCTGAGGTTGCTCCCACCGGTCGTCAAACAACTGTAGATAACATGAATGCATTCTTGCAATGAATGCAAGAGGCTATTTCTATGATTTTGCACAATGTGAACGATGAGTACCTTCTACACATTGGTAATATCGAACATACGAAAGAGGTATGGACATAACTAGAATCCATACATGAAGGATACTTGGTATATCAAGGATAGTAATGAGAGTATAATAGCTGAAGGAATTCAAAGAAATGATCTATATATTTTTGATGATTTCTCTTCTGCATCTTGTTTTATATCTCAGAGTTTGAATAATTCAAAACTATGGCATGAAAGGTTAGGACATGTTAATTATTGAAGCTTATATGAAATGTATAGATATAATCTAGTGAAATATTTACATGTGTTGTCTTCTTCTCTTGAGTTACTTCATTAAATGTTTCTAAATGATGGTTTTGATTCTAATTTAGTAAACGGTCATGATGATGTTTTAATGTTATAGATGTTTATGAAACTCTTATCTTCTTAGATAATAAATTAAATTGGGCTCAATCTATGTTAGAAAGGTCAAATCCTATTAACCTTAGGAAAAATACTAGAAGCCATCATATGTACCATGCATTAATTACCTTATATGAACTCGAGTCGTGAATTATTATAGTGTCTAGGTGGATATACAAAGTAAAATATAATGCTGATGGTAGTATTAAAAAACATAAAGCTAGACTTGTTGCTAGAGGTTTCACTCAGAAACCTAGTATTAATTATGTTGAGACATTTCCTGTAGCTAAAATGAGTACTGTTGTGGCCTTATTTATAATTGCTACTCAATTTGAGTGGGAAATCTACAAAATGGATAAGAAAAATTCTTGTTTGAATTGCGACTTAAAAGAAGAACTTTAAATGTTTTAACCTAAAGGATTTGAAGAAACTGGTAAAGAAAACTATGTTTGTAAGTTAAGAAATCCTTATATGGTTTAAATAAGCTCTTAGAGCTTGGTATGATTTTTTTTTCCTTCTTTAAATTATTAGGTTTTTAATTGTTCTTCTTCTAACAATGATATATTCATTAAGTAATAAGGCTTGAATATTATCATTATATGTATATATGTTGATGATTTACTTATGTCTGGTGACAATTCGATTTAATTCATAGAATTAAAGAGAAATTGAAGCAAGTACTTTAAAATGAATGAGTTAGGTCTCTCACATCATGTTATTTTTATGAGTGTATTTCATTCTATTGTTATTTTTCAAAACAAAATAAACCATTTTTTTTTACTTCAATGGAAGTTGGAATAAATATTGATCCTAAATCGCATATGAAAAAGTTGATCCTATTTTATATATGTTGTTAGTTGATAGTTTGATATTTCCTAAATATAACTAGATAAGATATTTCCTATACAAAGAGGAATTACTTTAAAGTTTATGCAAGAACCTTTTTTAGAGATCATTGGAATCTTGCAAAAATAATTTTTAGATATTTGAAAGGAACAATCAATTATGGGTTGCATTATAATAAGAATGAAAATACTATCTTATATGGATTTTGTGATTCTAACCACATTGATGTTGTGTTATAAAATATAATAGATGTGTTCACGTTTTTTGGTGTAGGAACCATTACTTGGAACAACAAATACGATCAACAACCTCCATTTCTTCTACTGAGATAGAGAATTACAATGGAAGAAGTAAAGAAGCCATGTGCCTGCAACGACTGTTGGTAGAGATACACATGTAAGTTTTAGGAAGTATTTCTCTTCTATGTGGTGGTCAAAGTTGTATTACTCTTTATAAAGAATCCAGTTCAACATCAGAGGATGAATAACATTGAGATATATATACACTTCACCCATGAGAAGGTACAAAGTGATGAGATAAATCTCAAGTTCATGTTGACTGAAGAGAAGGTTGCTGACATCTTCACAAAGTCCTTGAGTGCTGCAAAGTTTTGTCACTTTCATGAAAATATTGGATTGTTGGAGTTTCCATTAAGGGGGAGTGTGCATGAAAATGTCACCTCTTAATGGAACTTTTTTTTGTAAAAATACCTTCGGAACATATGTAAAATACCTTCGGGCAAGTGTAAAAAAATACCTTCAGAAAATGTAAAAAGACCTTTGGGCATGTATACCTCCTCGGCTTCTTTTTTAGAAAGAAGTGTAGAAAGATCTTAAAGGCGGTCTTTAGTAAACTCTTTAGTGCTATTGAGTTTACTGGTAAACATCCAGTATAAGCATATTGTTAAGGAGGTCATTGGTTGTAAAAGACTCCTATATGCTTGGATTCAATAACCTTTCATGAGAACATGTGAAAACATGTAAATATCAAAAATCATACTTAGCCACTGATCATGGGATTATATTTGGGATTCCAAATCCTTTTGTACCAAAAGATAATTTGAGTATGATGAAGGTGTTATAATTCCTTCAACCGATATGCTAGCCTAAAACCTTTATGATTTAAGAATTTTAAATCTGTAGTGTACCACCATAGGCGGGTAATCTATTGGCATATGTTATGTTATCTCACTTAACATTAAGGGGGAGTGTTAGAACATAATGATTAAGTGTTCTGGACAACCCTTAATGTATATTAGTCCATCACTAATATATAGGTTAATATTTAATAATATGAAATATTTATATTTCTATTATTAAATATACTAACCTAGGTATATACTTTAGGTTAAATATTTAATATCATGAAATGATTATATTTCTAATATTAAATATTATAAACCTAGGTGTATATGTCAACCATTTTAGGTTGAAAAGGTGGGTTGGGAGACATACTTGATCACCTTATATAAAAAGAACTTTAGGTCCTCATTTGATATATTCAGAAATATATCAAAGGTGTGCAAATCAAGTGATTTAGTTTTACCTTTGGTAAATATGGTTTCAGAGGAGGTGATCTTCTTGGATGTAAAATAAGTTCTCTGAAGTAAAGGTTATTTTTAAAGTGGTTTTTACCTTATTGGGGTTTTCCACTATAAATACTATGTCACATGTGTTATTTATTTCATGTAAGTATTTCTTTATTTACTTATGTTATGATGTAATTTTTATTTAAATATTTATTGTAACATTATGTAATATGTAAGTTGATTAAATCCATGTTTATTAGAATCCTAAAATTCTAACATGCTTTTTCTAAATAATTAATTATTTTTTCATATCCCTTCATGGGATTTTTCATAAGATTTAAAATCAATTTATTAATTTTTGATAAACCCGTACCTTCGTGCATCGACTCCAATTTAGCCCAAGCCTCACTACGACTCTCTTGATTTCTGATATGAAGAAAAAAATCATCCTATACTCTTTGAAAGATAATGGACATGAACATCCCCTCTTGTACTTTTTGTTGATATGTGGTGACATTATTAGCGAGTTGCATGTCTTCCGATAGAGCACTCTCGATCCCATTTATAATCGCCCATAATTTGTAATCCATGAATTCTAATTTCAATTGAATATTCCAAATGTTGTATTTATTTCCATTCAACATATGAGATTTATCAATTGAAAATTGATTAGACCCCATTTTTGCATAAAATATAGATAAAAAATGATTAACAAACAAGAATTAAAATAAGAGTTTTATATAAATTTCACGTATCATATTTTAATCGTCATAATCGATCATGATTTATTTATGCTAAAAAGGAGGTCCTATTAATTAAATAGTCTATACACGAGTCTATAACGATATGAAAAAATAAATTGAAATGTAAGTGTTTTTTTTGAGTTTTGTAACAAAATTATGACCAAAAAAATTTCATCATTTATGAATATATAATTTTTTTAAAATAATAATTTTACTAGTTTTTACAAAACCAATTTATAATTTGTCTATATTTTTTGAAAAAATAAATAAAAAAATTATTTAAACATAATTTCTAAAGAAAAAGTTTAACATAATTTTTTTGGAGCTCTTACTCCTTTAGTTAGGTTTTCTTCTCAACTCGGTGAGCTATATTGTATTGTAAATCAACTCGGTGAGCCATATTACTATCAACTCACCAACCATTATATCCTGAATAATCATATAATCAATTCGAATGCCAATACTTATTATTAATCCAAACCATATTACCATATTAGAACAAATGTTCAATGTAAATAACAATCATATTAAACCAAACCATATTGTATATTGAATGTGCAAGAAACCTGTGGCCAATCCGCATTAGACAACCCACTCACCATTCCCACGAAGGTATATCAAACAAAAAGGGTGGTGTGACCTAAGTAACACAACCATATCACCATGGGCAGGATTTTAAATCCTTCCCCATCTCCTTGCCATCCCCATGTGGGAATAAATCCACAAAAAAAAGTGGGGTCACCATTTGGGGTCGCATGAGGTAGAGGGGCCTGCATGGGACGCATGGCGGTAGCACATACGGTGCTCATGAAGTGAGCAGCAAAGCCCAGTGGCATAGACCAAGGAGGGGGTGGTATGAAGGGGCCACCCCCATTTAAATATATGGATTTATATATATATATTATATATATATATATATTTTTTAATATATATTGTTTATAATATGGGTTTTGATATGAAAATATTCGGTTAGTTAAATAGGTTTAGGTTTGTAAGATTAGGTTTATATATATTTATAAAACCATATAAGTTATATATATATATATATATACGTATGTATGTATAGAAAAAATATAACCTTAGGTCATATTTAAATAACCCAAAGGGTTATAACCTTATTAAGTGACGGGGCACACCTCCCGATTTAATTAGTTGATTAATTAAATTAATCAACCCTTAATATAAAGTTTATATTTCAATAATATGAATATAGTTTATTCTATATTATTTAAATATAAACTATCTATTATGATGCACTTAATATTATAGTTCTAACATATATTGGCCTTATTTCTACAAGTGTTCATTATCCTCATTCTTCACTTAGCAAAGTAAAACTATCCCTCATAAATACATGAAATAAGGAATTGGATAAAATCATAGTTTTACCAAAGTATGATAACTCAAATGGTTTTAATACCCCCACCTGACCTAGTGTGCGATTTATGCTATTATAAAGTTCATTCCACCATTAGTGTTATTTTGGTAAATATTTTTAAGTAGTATCTAGTGATTTTTACTATAAACCTAGTGGGTGATGATTAAAATAAGTGATTTTATGTGAAATAATCAACATGAACACACTCACCTAACCATGGCCCTTTACTCCCTCACTAATATTAATTTAATTAAATTAATCCATGTCCTCACAATATTTATTATTTAATTATCCTAATTAAGATAATTCCCACCCACCACCTCACCTAGACACTCACCTAGCCAACCTCACCTAAATCTATTCTTAGTATGTTGCCATAACTACCTAAGACCTAACTAAACCCTAAAATCAATGCCTACATCCCCTCTAACAACATTCCCATATAAGAGAAGGTAACTCCTACTCTTTCCCAGATGAATAGAGAGATTTGGAAAAAATCATTGCCATGATCTCCTATTTTTAGTAAACCTAGGGAATCTTGCCTTAAACCGACACTTTGGTCAACCCGTAACCATCGTCGCTTACATTTTATTCCCTTTGGTAACCTTATTTCAAGGTGACACATTACGAGAAAAAGAAAGGAGACTAGAGATCTACATGTAAGCGAAACAAGCATCCTCTTACACATCCAGATATCCAAAGCCATCACCAAGATCAATCATAGAGCCATTGCATTCACAGGAGCACTCTTGGAAATCACCGCTACAGGATCATACATGTACTTTATGATCAACCACCTCTACCACTCAACCATCGATCCTTAACACAATGAAGTATGGCCCTAACCAATATGGTTTATTTTAGTTAGTAATCTTTATTACTCCTATTATTAATCTATTCTTTGCATGCTTATTGCTTCATCACTCACTTGCTTGTGAACTCAAATATCCCTTCACCCATATCACCAAATCACATATCCTCACTCATCAGTATACTTTTGAGCAAACCTAAGATCTCTACTGACCTTATTATTCACTCTCCCAAACTTTAGTTGACCTCAAATCACCCCTTCCATTTAATCTATTTTGATTTTCTTTCATCTTGACCATACCGATGTCGGTTATCCACAACCATCATTGGTTACCTAAACCACCAATCTCTATGTTTTACACCTTAACCAAGAATAGACCCAATAGTCACCCTATCAGTTGACCTAAATAACCCAAAATCGACACCGACTAGCCCTAGAACCTTGACAGACACCTCACCTCTCAGATCCAACTATAGCTTAGCATGTTGTGATTGGATTTGCTTATTATACTTGAATGAGATACCTAAATCATATCAACTACAGTAGGACTTTATTTATTTCTTGCATTAACTTGTTTTAAACATTGGATTGACAATTGTTTAGGAAGTATCACAATTCCCGGAACTAGCATATGCTAGGCAGTCCACTGTCATATATCATTTAACTATCTTTTTGTAGTCTTGTTGTCTATTATAGGTAGTTCCTCCTAACCAAAAGGAAGCTCTCACATTCAGCTATGGATCAAGAAGTCAAAATGTGTGCAACAACCATCAACCGACCAACATTTAACAGGTATTCCTCCTTGGCCCTTACCCTTATATGTTTTGTCATTTCAAAAGGTAAAGAAAATGATGAAACATTTTGGATAATATATGCATACGACGTGTTATGATCAATGGTGATGTTAGCATTAACATCGTCTCCTCTTATGAGCATGACCAAATGTAAATAACTACCCATTACATGCATAAACCCCATTATATTGTGTTCCTTCAATGACGCCATGACCTCTTCTATCGTAAAAACAATCATTGTTCTCCATGCTCGGTGTAGGTCCCCGCACCATCCTAGAACTTTTCTATGTCCTAGAAGGGGAGTTCTAGTATAACTTGCTACTTGACGACCTTAGATTCATGCTATGGGTTGTGTCCCTTTAACGTTACATCAATGCCTCAAATTTGAACACGAGGCACATAATTACACTATCCTTGCTGACCCCTCACCTTTCAAGACTTGTAACATGCTATATCGACCCAATGATGTGCTTGTACTAGTCAAGACATCCGCCACCAAAACCACTTCACCTCCACCCATGAGCCCATCCACCAAAATTACCACTACTTCTACTGCATCTAACCTCGCTATCCCTACTACAATTGTAGCCTCTACCACTAAATGACCCCTATCTCCACATGTGAGATCCATCTTACCCACTACACACATACCAACTACTTAATCCCTTAAAAGGTTTTTTTCAATTCGTCACTTTGAGGGAATACCACCTATACAATATTGATACCTTCCTCACCCCATAAGAGTACGAGAATATGTGTCAATAATCTAATTATGATATTTACACTAGTGACATTTTCCTTTATGGACCTCCCCACCTTTAAACCATTCTAACAATATGGGAGACTTGATATGGCAACTTGTAAACCCGAACCTCCATCCCAAACCCAGCCATTTTCATCCAACCTACACTCCCTCACTAACCACCATTTCACTCACACTTTCCTCCACCGGTGCGCATGGAAAGGATTTGGCTTCGGTTTTTATGAACAAGGCCGCCACACTGTCATCTCTTGTACCTCTTGTAAATACAATGACCATAGTGGCATTGGTTTTGATGCTCCATCCTCTAAGAAGGTTTACATTGACCTTATCCAATACGAGGAATCTTCTCCCTCTCATTCACCCACATTACCATCCTCACCCACAAAGTCCATAGATCTTGAATCTATACCTCCTAACTTTTTTTGTAAAAACCATTTTCTAGGGACCGCTGACCTATCAACACATCGAAGAGGCTCCCTCTTCTCTCCCATTCTTGTATTCTGACATGATCGATGTCAATACGCCTTTAATTAATGTCATTCAATGTCAGGAAGATGAGTCCATCATCACCTACCTTGGTGCAGAAGACTCTTATATTCATCGGTCGTTACCCTCTGAGACGTAAACCATGTTGAATGAATCGACCATTAAAATCAACATTAATACTCAGGATGACCCATATATTCTAAAGATCATGCCAATCCTAAGATGCTTTACTGAACAGAAGCCTTCACCTCTTTCCTTGTGACCATAGCAAGACATTTTCTTGGTCCTATAATGATATGCTCTCCAAAGGTATCGATCCTAAAATCATGGTTCACAAATCGTAACCATTCCTAATACCAAACCTATCAAACGAAAGTTGCGAAAAATGCATCCTCGCATTTCTTACAGGTCAAAAAGAGCTTTAATGCCTTCTCTCGGTTTCCTTCATTTTACTCATTCATTATCCTAATGGATTTCTAACATCATTTCTATCAAAAGTGATAGGGGACTCCACATTTTCATGGATTTCAGTGACCTCAACCTCACCTATCCCAAAGATGATTTCCCACTACCAAGCATTGACCACCTAGTTGATCTCACTACTGGTCATGAAATGTTATCACTCATGAATGGTTTCTCGGGCTACAATCAAATATTTCTAGCTCCCGATGATCAACACAAAGGCTTCCTTCATCACCCCTTAGGGAATTTCTACTATCAAGTCATGCCCTTTGGTCTCAAAAATGTTGGTGCTACTTATTAGTGGGCCATGACTTACATCTTCCATGACATCATGTATCACATATTGGAGGATTACATAGATGATCTACTTTCCAAATAAAAACATTGAGCTGAACACCTACCCATTCTTGAATTCATCTTTGATCACCTCAACAAATATTATGTTCATCTTTAACCGGAAAAATGTGTCTTTGCGGCACTTTCCAAGAAAATCCTAGGTTTCATCATTTCTTTGCGTGGCATAGAAGTCGATCCTTCTAAATTCAAGGCTATCCTTTAAATGCCTCCACCTACTAATCTCTTTCAACTTCAAAGCCTACAAGGAAAATTACAATCAATTCATCATTTTATCTCCCAACTTTCTGACCACTGTCAACCATTCCATTATCTTCTCAAGAAAGATGTTTCATTCAAATGGGATGATGACTACCATAAATCCTTCAAAGCCTTGAAACAATACCTACTTCAACCACCAGTGCTCATTCCTGCTAAGGATGACTAACCCTTCTACTTATATATTTCCATCATTGATCATTCTCTGGTGTCATGCTCAGATAGTCGTGGGTTACTCAAACCAAGAGCAAGAGGTTTATTACATAATCTGTACCCTTCTTGACTATTAAACTAGATATACCCACATTGAATTTTTTTAGCCTTAGTTTTCATTGCATTGCCAAACTCTTCTATTACCTACTCAACCACAAAAGCTTTGTCATTACTAATACCAAACCATTACACTACATGTATGTCAAACCTTATCAAAATCAACGTGTCACACGCTGGATTATGCTTATGGCTGACCTTGACCTTGAATTCATCCATCAAAATTCCATCAAAGGCCAAAATATCATCGACCAATTGGCTAAAACACCCATTTCCGGGATCAACCCTCTAACTTCAACTTTTTAGATGATTCTATTCTACCCCATTTCCCATAAAGGATGAACACCGCTTTTACCAAATGATACTCTTCTTTGATGGCTCCAAGTGTCAGTGGGGGAGCTGGGGATGGTGTTATCCTCATTTAGCTTGATGGTGAACCTATGAATTTGTATTTCAAACTTGATTTTGATTGTACAAACAATATTTCTGAATACAAAGCAATCGTATTGGGTCTCCAGTTTACTTATGCCTTAGATGTTAAGTCAATCTACATCTTTGGTGATTCTCGATTGGTCATAAACCAAGTCAATGATATTTACTAATGTCGTAATGAGATACTTTGAAAGTATAAGCATCATGTGGACATACTTTTACCACCTTTGACTATTACGCACTTCAAACCACCCCATGTTCTACCAATAAATTTATAAATACTATAGCACTTCAGCTTGCTTCTCGGATACCTATTTCACTTGAGGGTTGCCACTTGACTCTAAAATCTTTGTCACCATATACAAAGACTACAATCACCCTCTTATTTTCCTCATGAATTCTACTCTATTGGAACCACTACTCTCGACCCAAGTGATCTTTGGTATAAGAAATATATAGACTATCTTTCCCTTTCCATTTTACTCACCGATCTCACTCGTAATGGACAACATTCCTTCCTTAATAATGTGTCACGTTATGTCATCATGGGATGTCTTCTTTACAAATGTGGTTTTGAAAACATTATCTTGCGATGCCTTACAAGGTCTAAAATTCCTTACACCATTAAGGAAGTCCACGGAACTCGATTTTTGGTGGCCACTTTAGTGGTCTAAATCACTTTTTAAAAAGAAATGCATTCTACACCTAGGCTATTACTAGCCAACCCTGAACCATGATTATTTTGATTATGTCAAATGCTCCATAAAATTACAAAAACGTGACAATATCCATCACACCCTAGTCATGATTTACATGTCGTGTGAGACCTTTGGCCTTTCTCTCAATGGGGTTTGGATCTTGTTTGTGAGATCAACCCCCATTCTTCACAACGCCACCAATGGATCATAACCGCTATTGGATATTACACTAAATGGGTAGAATCCATTCCCCTCATTTCCACAAAAGCTGAGAAAATATGTGAATTCATCAACCATCACATCATTTTTTGTTTTGGTGTCCCTCACCACATTATCACGGATAACGGAAAACAATTAAAAAACAAAACCCTATGCAAAATATGCGAAGATTTTGGAATCCAACTTAGTTTTTCATCACCTTATTACTCACAAACAAATGGTCAATCTAAATCAACCGATAAAACCTTGAAAAAAATTCTTATGAATGTGGTTAATGATATTGGGAAGGATTGGCATACACACATTCCTTTCACCTTATGGGCTTACCGCACTAGTATTCACACTTCGACTACTTCCACCCCCTTTTCTTTCGGTCTATATACTTATCTAGCTTTCCTTACCTCTCGAATTCTTGTATTCCATCCCTTCACATCTCACTACAAGACATTATTAATGACAATGACTTTCACTGTAGATCATATCGTTTGAGATAACTTGAATTATTATATGAACATCATCTCAACTCCTTGGACCATCTCCAAATCTACTAAAAATGTATCAAATGTGCCTATGAAAACATGTTCACGAATGAACCTTTCAAGTCGGTGACCTCATCCTGAAGGAAAATCAACATGTAAGCAAAGAGGAGAAAAGTAAACGGGAAAATTTTCTCCTAATTGGCTTGGACCCTATATCGTCACCCATGCCTATAGATCAGGTGCTTATCGTTTGTCTTCACTCGAAGGTAAACCCGAACTTGAGCCCCTTAATGCCTTGCATATTCAACCATTTTATTTTTGATATCAATTCCTATATCACTTTCTATCAATTGATCACTCATCCCTTAAACGTTGTTCACCTTCCATTATTACCCATTTTGAGGATCCATGACTAAACAAGAATCATGTGATTACCCGTCACCTTTTAGCCTTGTCTTCAATATGAGTACCATGGTTCTTCTCATAGCATGATTCTCATGGATACTTTTCATCTTCTTCAAGATGGAATCACATGGTTATTCATCACTCGAAACCACCTATTTCACGCTTAATATTTGTGTGCTACGATCTTGTCTTTTAAAACAATAACCTAATCATCCTCTATAATCTTTTCCATGAATTAAACATCTAAAAAAAGGGATACAACTCCTTGAGTCAAACTTCCAACAAAAAGATGACTCCCTCAAAAGGGACATCTCTTCTCCATATTCTACCACTATCAATAGATTTCTCCCTTGAAGGACAACTATATACAGTCATTACAAAAATATAATAAATATTCAAAAGCTTCCCACATCAATCATCTTCACAAAGACCTCAAGGAGATAATATATTCATCCCATATAGACTTCCCGCATCGATCAAGTATGTTAAAAATAAATAAATCAAGAAAAAGATGAAACTTTCATCATGGACTTTCCTATTTTAGATTCTAGGTTTCTTGTTTGAAATACACATTGTCGTACACTAAGTTATGCTAAACCTCTCATTCTCACCTCCTTGTATTTTTCACCCAAATTCATCATTACTCAAGGAACTTGCTACAAATGTGACATTTCGTGATCATGTGACTTTTCTTCACCCTTAAAATAGTCCATTATGTAAGGCTGTAGGGTCATACGTTCATAAGCCAATCTAGGGTATGGTAGAATCATTAGGGTTCTTATCAATTAAGTATCTCTTTTATCACCCTTACCATTTGCTTCCTCATTTACCTATTGATTATCCTATACAGACCAGATCCTTGGCACATGTATTTAAAAATCAATTAACCATACCTATAACCTAAACTCAATTATGCCTATGACCTACATCACCCATGCCTAACACCTATCAGACCATTCCTCTATTTCACCGTAATCTTCCCTAGCTTATGGGAGAACTACATTGGCGTGAGGTCCCTTTTCACCATGATTATATAGGTAGCACTCGAGGTCACGGGGCCCTTGGAGGTTAGCTCAACCACTCTCAACCCTAACCAATTCCCTCTCCCCTTTCCTATTCACATTCTACCCTTGTTAGTTTCATTTTATATCAATAATTAGAAATTATACCAAACAAAAATAATTACTTCACATCTTTATCATCATCACTCATACATTTATTTCATCTTGTCTACCATTTATTTACCATTATCATACATTTTCCTACTAAACATCTTAACATGATCCACATCATCATTAATTACACAAATTAATGAATTAAAAACTCAACCATGCCTAAACCAACCTAAACTCAATCATGCCTAAGTCAACCTGACTCCATCCATGCCTATGACTCCACTCCATCATGTCCGAATCCACCTGACTCCACCATGCCTACACAACCTTGACTCCATCATACTTAATTCATGTAGTTTCCATCACATAAACAAATAATAATGGAAATTAAAAATAAGTACACCATCCATAATATAAATATCATCATCTATAAATCATGACATCTCGTGTATACATACATATGTACACAAATACAAATGAATAAAAGTATCTCAAAAACCCTCATGTACATCCTCACAATGTTTGGCATGTAGGTTGGTATATGATCATAATCAATCAACCCTTGTATACATCATCACTCTCTTTAGCACACAGGCCAGTGTATATCAATACTAAAACAAATACATCAAAATGGAGGTCCACATGGATATCGAAATCATCTCGTCGGATATCCTCCATCTTTATCTCCTGTCTCCCCTCCTCCCAGCTCTTGTATGATGGCCCACTAACATCTCACCACCCACCATGCATCGTGGATGGGTCCTTGCTTACATCACTCGGGACTAGCCTCCGTGAACTCGTGGCCTTGCCTACCTGTCTCGGGGCTCGCTAGCCCATGTACTCTCTCACCAAGGATGCGTAATGGTCCTCTCACTCGAGGCTGTTGTGCCTTTTACTCTCCATAGGATAAAAAATATATCCCTGCAGCCATCAAAATATCCTGATAATACCTAGCTTCACCTAGGGCATCCCATAATTTGGCTATGGGTATTGTCTGTGGTGGTCCCATTGGTCTCTGACCCTATCCCTATGTTTGTGCCTACCCTGAGGGACCCTATCCTACTCCCTCTTACTTGTATTTGGGTATGAAGAGTCATAACCTACACCTGTGTAGTGGCCAACTAGCCCTACAAAAACCTATCACCTATACCTGGGGCAGCCACCTATATCCCATTACCATCACCACCCCGAGTGTGGGTGCCTCCTCTGTGCTATCTCTGGGCTGTAAACTGGCCACTTGTGCCTATAAAGTGGCCATTCAGGTGCTCTACACTATCAACCACCCATGCACCATACCCAACTATGCAATCAAGGTAGCCACCGCCTACCATAGGGCATCCCTCTGAATAGTGATGGTGGCTAAATCCGGCTACCCTTGCCTCGATAGTGCTACTTTGTAGGTGTGTAGCCCACTACTATTTATATCTATCGCCACCCCGACATTATCGATCCACCGATATCTCACTTACTCCTCCTACCCTATAGGCATTGTTGGCTAGGGAAGAGGAAACAACATCTCCATGTCATCCCTCCTGTACTGTGGGAAGGGTGGAGGTATATCCACCGCAACCCAAAATCGTCTAACCTTGTATATGGGTATCATATTGTGCTCTCTCATGCACATTGCCCCTCTATCCATCTAAGTAGCTACAATCCATCTAGCTCCATGACCATCTTCCCATATGATGGATAAACCACATAGGGCCTCCAAATGATGTCTATGCCGGACAACCCCTCTAGTAAATGCCTGTAGTAGGAAACATCATGCGTCATTTACCCGCTTGACACTGTCCAATAACAGGCACCCATCGCCTATAGCCTAATCAAACAAAACATGGCTTGAATGCATCATCCTAGGGCATACCAAATGGGTGCACAAACACAATGTGCTTATATGCCCAACAATGAAGTAGGAATGTGCACCATAATTTTAACCTTTGTAGCCGTCCATACACCCATAACTCCTTGTATAAATACACTAGGAATGTTGGTGCCATGCGAAATGGGTCCTTTCCACCACCATATCATGTAGGACCCCCATAAATGATCATGGGAATCTCCCACCCTCTACATATGGTAGTGAAAAACAACAGACTACCTCCATCAACAACACTACTAGCCTAGTCTCCTCTAGATGAGCCAAGTACATCTCTCCATAGCTCATGTTGGCACTGAAACCTCATCTCCACCAACCCCTCACCAAAGACTGTCATCATCAACTCCTCAGATGCCTCTGAGGAAATAAAATATACCTACGTCCCCAATATCGGTAACTACAAGGATCCTGTACACATCCTCCAGGGTGACTATGATCTCACTCATCGATAGATGGAATGTGTTGGTCACCAAATCCCATCTATTGATGAGGGTGACCATCAAACTAGGCTGGAAGACTACATTTTGGTAGCGTCTGACCCCAATCAGGCCAACCTCTGCAACATGTTGCCAATCCTCAGTTGTTGCACCTCCTTGAACCATCACAAGTAGGGGTGGTACCCTATCTTGCATCCACAGCTAGTCTCTCACCTGCATCCAAAAAACATTACATTAATACACCTTGATCATACCCACAATCACTCTTGACACTTCACCTACACTTATTAACCTCCCTCTTTTTCCCCTCACAACTTACCTTCTTATCACATATTCTATCTACCCACCCTAACCCTCACCCACTATCGATCATACCATACCTCTTTCAACATCTTACCCATGCTTTGTTTTTCATCACCATAATATATTTTGTGAACACCATCTATCTCACCCAACCACCCTAGGGATCTTTTGGCCCCTTTTTCTCCACATGATGACCGGTATCGGTTACTCCTAATCGACCACGATCTATCCCAAACTAGCATCAGTCACCTTATCTATGACCGGTATCATCTCGACTCACCACCCAACATCAGCCACCCCTTGATCAACACCGTCACTATCACGTAGAAATCCATGACACCCAAAACTCCCTTTTTTTCCTAAAACACTCCTTTTACCTACACATTACTACTTAAATCTACCCTCAATTCCTCCCCACCCCTTGTTCACCTAACCAACCCTCTCACCATTCTATTTTACCCAATGTACCTCTTAAATTCAAAATCCCTTTTTCCCCCAAACTTGTTTTCCTTCCTTAACATATATACCCAATTTACCTCCAAAACCAATGCAAGAGATTGAATATTACTTCATCGTGATATTGTCTCTGTGGTGGCACATCAGGCCACTACATTGGTGGTCCACCTGATCCCTCTCCCACCTCTTCCATGTCCAATCACCAAATCCAATCCTCCTACCCTCCACCTAATCACAATCGATCCCCCTGTGCTCGTGAACCCATCTACCTGGCTCCTCTAACCAACCGGATCTCTCCACCTCACCAAGATCTCATCCCTTGTCCTTTCCTCCCAAAAAAGCACAACTCGCTAGTTCTCTGTCATTTTCACAAATGCCAAAATGTACAAATGAATCTGTATTATATGGACTTTTTTTTTTTATATACCCATGTCAACCTAACGATATTGGTTATACCTAAACTAACATCTGTCCTATGCCCTAGCACACCGTGGTCAGTCATACCCAAACCGACATCGGTCTGCTACCCTAATAACAAGTGATCGACTTGCCTAGACCCTCACCAATTATATTTGACAGGCATCGGTTACCTATCATACTGTTGCCCATACCTTTTCCCCATTTCTAACCAACACTAAACCAAACAAGCCACCATTTGACCTTATCCACCCTTATTGAAACTAACCTCCATGCCTACCTTACCTATACCTGTCCTTTATTGCATTTCGGGACTTGTTATTTTACCCATACCTCGGCCCTACCCATGCCATGACCTAGCTACTTGGACCTGAAACATTGTTAGTGACCTGTGAACTCATGTGCTTGCTATACCTTGTGACATTATTACCCATGTTGTTTGACCTAATGACCTTACCTTGCCTCTTACTGTGACTATTTATCCTAACCCAACCTTTGGTGTATCGAACATACCTAAACGTTCCTACACCTAACTTGCAAAGCGCTTCCGCACCATATCATATACCTTGGATACCAGAATCACCTCAACCTTGTTTGGATAAACCTATCGACCTTAAGACAATGTAGATTTTGCATGCTCTTCAACCTGGTATTGTGCTACAGTTATACGTGTGTGTGCATTTGACTGTTACTACCTTTGACCCTAACCCATTACCTAGATTACCCGATTGGACCTTTAACCTCTTACCCTTGTTGTCCACCTTCCTCTTCATCACATTCACCTTTTATCACACCACTCACCGATTCTTGTCTTCTACATCGTTCCTAGTTTTAGGGGATCACCTTCACCCACACTGGGGCAACCACATCTTTATTTTGTCAGCGTCACTTACCAATACAAGCTACACAACAAAAAGGGGAAAAATGTAGACACTAAAATTGGGTCACACTCCCCTTGACCCCTTGTTAAATAATCAACTTGAACACACTCACCTAACCATGGCCCCTTGCACCCCACACTAATATTAATTTAATTAAATTAATCCATGTCCTCACAATATTTATTATTTAATTATCCTAATTAATATAATTCCCACCTATCCACCTCACCTATCCACCTCACCTCACCCTAAATCTATTCTTAGTATGTTGCCATAACTAACTAAGACCTAACTAAACCCTAAAAATAAATGCCTACATCCCCTCTAACCACATTCCCACATAAGAAAAGGTAACTCCTGCTCTTTCCCAGATGAATAGAGAGATCTAGCAAAATCATTTCCATGATCTCCTATTTTTAGTAAACCTAGGGAATCCTACCTTAACCAACGCCGGTCACCCCTAAACCAATGCCGGTCAAATCTGAACCGTCATCGGTTACATTTTATTCCCTTTGGTAACCTTATTTTAAGGTGACACATTCTATAAAAGAAAGGATACTAGAGCTGTATGCAAGTGAAACACGCATCCTCTTATGCATCCGAATAACCATAGCCATCACCAAGATCAATCATAGAGCCATTGCATTCATGAGAGCACTTGGGAAAATCACCGCTATAGGACCATACACGTATTCTATGATCAACCTCCTCTACCACTCAGCCATCAAATCCTTAACACAGTAAGTATGGCCCTAACTAGTATGGTTTATTTCAGTTAGTAATATTTATTACTCCTATTATTAATCTATTCTTTGCATGCTTATTGCTTCATCACCCACTTTCCTGTGAACTCGAATATCCCTTCACACATATCACCAAATCACCTATCCTCACCTGTTGTATACTTATGAGCATACCTAATATCTCTCTGACCTCCCCATTCACTCTCCTAAACTTTAGTTGACCTCAAATCACCCATACCATTTAATTTATTTTGATTTTCTTTCACCTTGACCATACTAACGCCTTGAGTTATCCAAAACCATTGTCGGTTCTACCTAAATTGGCATTGGTCACATTTAGCCGATGTTGGTCTTTTTGTTTTAGACCTTGACCAAGAACAGACCTAACAATATTCTACCACTTGACCTAAATAACCTAGAATCGGACCTTGACCAGCCCCAAAACCTTGATAGAAACCTCACCTCTCGAGATCCAACTATAACCTAGCCTATTATGATTGGATTTGCTTATCACACTGAATGAGATACCTAAATCATATCAAATACAAGAGGATTTTTTTATTTCTCGCATTAAATTGTTTTAAACAGTGGATTGATGACCATCTAGGAAGTATCACACTTCTTAGAACTAGGTTACGCTAGGCAATCCATTGTCATATATCATTTGACTATCTTTTTGTGGTCTTGTTATCTATTACATGTAGTTCCTCCTAGCCAAAAGGAATCTCTCACATTCAGATGTGGATCAAGAAGTCAGAATGCATGCAACAACCATCAATTGACTAGCATTTAATAGGTATTCCTCCTTGGCCGTTACCCTTATTTGTTTCATCATTTCAAAAACGTAAAGAAAATGGTGAAAGAACTACATTTCTGATGACATTTTTGTGAAGGGTGTAGGATTCTTAACATTTCCCTTCACCTATCTAATCATCATAATGATACATTCCCTCTTTATTTTTTTCTCATTATAGAAGTGGTGGGTTTTACTCCTTCATATTGTGTCTCCTCAAGGTCCTAAATAATAAGTGTTTATGTTTCTTCCTCTTGAAACATTTATATTATTGATTCACTTGATGAACATGAACTAATATAAGAGGTTGATCCTTTATCAAACCTTGAGTTTATGAGATTCCACAAGTCTTACTCTATTATCCCTCCACCTGGTCCTATAACCTTATTGGGTCATGTTGGGATGGAGTATTGGCTAAGTATTGGATGTGCACAAAGATTGAGAAGTGCATGGGAATGACACACAAAAGTAACAAGAAAGGATGCATGAAAGTTTGGCATGTAGGAACATTAAAGAACGTGACACATTCAATATGATAGGTGAAAATATGTTGCAAAGGAAAGATGACTTGATCACCAAGAAAGCAAAAATAGAGAAAAACATGGATAAGAATTGGATAATGTCATGATATGAGCATGCACAAATAATTATAAAAAATAATAATGCTATTTATAACGCATGGGATAGAAATAGAACTTATAGAAAAATAGACAACCTTTGGAGAACCGTAGGTTTAAGTTTAAGTATAGATAAGTGTGTATCTTAAAATATACATTCTATGTATATCACGAGTCCATTTTGGATCAAGAAGTTAAGGACAAGTTCCCACCCTATAAATACTTGTAGTATCCATGTAATCTAAGTATGTGTATAGGAAACTTCAAGTAGAGGTCGATCATTTGAGGAATTTCTGAGTATATCATGTAATGTGTATTGTAAATTCTTAAGGAGTCATAGAGTATTTTATATTGTATTGAAGATCATGATACCGATGTAGATATGTATAAGTCTTAATTCTATATGATTCATGAATGATTAATCAAGATATTTCTTAGTGATATGTTTAGTGCTCTTTGTGCATAATATAATTATGGGATTGCATATTATCTATAAGGCATGCATGTATGTGGTGATAGATATCTGCGTAGGATATGCATCTAAATAATCGACATAGGAAGGGACTAGGTAGAGATACATGTGATTTGGGTGGGTAATTAGGTTTATGTTTGAGTGAATTTATAGTGTGCCTAACTATGTTATGTTGATACTATACTATAATGCAACATTTTAGTTCTATTTAGGACATTCTTTAATTCATACTCTTAAGATGTGGCACACTTATCACATTTTAGCTATCCTTGGATAATATTGAATGTTGGATACATGAGAGTGAAGACAAATTTTTGCTAAGATATAGTACCGGTAAATGGGGTGACACATTCAATCCATGTAAATGGGTTGAGGAAAATATTTATGATGAAATTTATGATATATTTTTAGCTTCTTTTTGAGGGATTTCTATGACTAGTTAGGAACATATGCATAAAATAGAGGGAACAAGTTAGGATGGAGACAAATACGGAATCAAGAAAAGTATCAAGATTTATCTCGAGTTAGACATATCATGGAAACACACATTAGACCACTAGTGGAAGAATGTTTTGAACAAATATACTTGTACACAAATCTACTTGTTCATGTCCAGGAGGAAGATGAGTTATAGTTTCTTTATGATTCTAGAGGATTGTACCTATGCAAACTTATGATTTCCATTAAGATCTTGTTGATTGAGCTTAGACTTGAATATGTACCCATGGCTACCTAAAAACACGTTGCACACAAATAAAAGGGAAGGGGTTGGAAAGGATAACATTGGGCCAGGATGGAAGAAGATAAAGAAGAAATAATATGTAAATATAGTGATGGGTGAGATAAGGAAGTTGAAGAAACATCAAGACATAGAGAAATAAGTCCAAGTGGTAGTGATGATAACCCTAAGGAAATCAAGGGGTCAATGGACTTCTTCCTATTGATATTGGGAAAGCAAAGGATACCCTCGACATCTAGTGAAATTTAGTCTAGTGAGGATTTAGAATCCATTGGTGCACATTTGGACCACACTAAACCCTTAGCCCTTGTCGTGGTCATCAAGATTTAGAAGTTCATATAGAATATTATCATAGAAAATGTGAATAACATGAAGGAAATATAGGATCACTACGTTGGGAAGGTGATATAGGTATAATTGTATTATAAATTATTAAAGAGGCACAAAACATAAAGGAAACATAAATAACATTAGAAAATTCTAGACAACGAGCTTTGATAGCTGATAACCAAACTTTGTTTGGAAGAAATACTTTAGGTACAACACTAGGGAATAATGTTGGTGCACATACTAGCTCTACCACTGGTGTGCACACTAGCTATTCCACGTGCATAAATATGAATTCTACTAATAGGGGCTAAGAAGGTTCTGGTATTTCCTCGAGTGGAGGTAATATTGGTGGAGGTTCGACACGTTTGGGTCCTTGTCTAGGATAAGGTAATATCCATCCATAATAGCCTCAAATTTATTATTATATTACTCCATTTTCCTTAATAAAGAGGAGTCGAGGATGCATTTGAGCACGTGCATAAATGTGAAAATTTATGGAAATCTAAGGGGATCACCACTTTAGATAGGAAGACATGTCAATTTTCAACTACGTTGTAAGGTTGTGCACATAATCGGTATTGAAAGTATGACCTAAAATAAATAGTAGTGGATTATAACACCTTATGCAACACCTTATTGGTAGAAATTGATGTCCCCAAGTTTGAAAAAAGACCATCAATGCATTTGTAGGACATTAATCAAGGACTCTTTAAAAGTGCATGAGAATATGATGCACATTTCAAGACTCATTGATTAACTAAAAATGAACTAACTAATGTAGTGTAGGGATAGCTAATCTAAGCTATGAATAAAGTAAATAAATGTAATAAATAAGTATGGAAACGATATAGAAAACTATGCAAAATGAAATTCTAACCTAATGTGCTAGAAGGAAAAGGAAAGAACTCAGCTGAATAGAATATGCTTGCAGGACAAAGATTGCGTGTGATAATCGGAAAAATCAAAAGTAGGAACAACTATGCAGAATTCCTAAAAAGGATGGATCTGGAGGATCTAGCTAGACTGGAGCACCTAGAGAGGGATAGAGGTACCTTTTAGTGCCCTAGTCTGTAATTTGGGTGCCCTAGTATGCACAAAAGGTCTGAAAATGATATTCACAGGGGATATGAGATGATTATGAGCCTTTGTTGTGTATCGCATCGATTCGTTGTCCCATGCCGAAGTCACCAATAATCCACGATGAAAGAAATAATTGTAAGACCCCAAACTAAGCATCAAACCCTAAAAAGAAAAATGCATATGAAGGGTTTGGAATGACCTCATCTACCATAATGGTGGAATTAGTAACTAAGTTTTACACTACATCTCAGACCCGATGTAGTTCTATGTGCAAATGTGTGTGAACACACCTAGGTTAATCTTGTGTGAGTTGAACTTTGTGAAGTAGTGAGAAATAACTATGTGTAGAAAATGTAATAGAATGTGTGCATGGAATAGAATAGAATCCCTCCCCTATGAAGTGTGATGTAGATGTCCTAGCCTTGTGCCTTGATGATGGAGCTATGTGGATGCAAGTGATCTCTAATGCAATAGATGGATGCAACTCTATATGAGTGATAGTAGTAAGTGATGTTGGGTCCATCATTTTGGTCTCATTTCCTAATCAACCCCGAAAAGTGTAGCCTTTTATTTTACTAGACAACCCATGGTGCACTAGCACATCACTTATCAAAACTAGGTTCTCACCCAGAGCACGCAAGGGTACTGGTTCCTCTTTTATGGAATTTTTGTCAAGGAGTTAGCATGATGAGCACATAAATAGATATATTCTAGATCCATAATAACAATGAAGTGATAAACCATAAGTAGATCTAGATCATAACCATATTGAAGAATAACTCATATAAGAATCAATAATAGGTTTAGCATACAAGAGTCAATCACATATATGTCAACAACCAATATCCAACAACAAAGATTCATTGTGTTAATTATTGTAAAACATAGAATCTGAATACATACATAATAATGTTACCATAAGTCATGCGTGCTCATAAACCAACAACATAACTCTAAAAAACATGGATCATACCAAAATCGTGCAAATCAATACATATTTATAGGTAGTGGGGACTTTCCCTTCACTACTCATGCACTCTCCAAAAATATTCCACATGCTAGAACTAGAAATGTGCATATTACATTTCATCTATAAGATAATGCAAGCTCACTAATAATATATTATCTTATAATATGAACTATAGATCTAATCCTATTAATAGCAAAAACTCTACATGTTGTCTTAACTTCCCTTGCATGAGATCTAGTCTCAAAATAGACTTTTCTTGAACTGTAAGTCTTCATGTTCTATTCTTATCTCCAAAACCTTGCTTGGCCACTACTCCAATCGTTCATCTTCTAGTTCTACCAAAATGGGGCTAAGTATTGAATATATTAAGCTTGGGCACAGGCCCTCACGTGCTATCTATTTTACTTTTGTGTGTGCCTTCGCAACTAACTCCCACATGTCAAAACCCTTCATGCTACCTATACTTAGTATATTTTAGGGGTCCAACATTACCCCACACTATTTGGATTTCTACCCTCATTAATTATTTGTTCAACAAGTACAAAAATCTAAGAAGAAGAATACAAGTTAAAAATGGAAAAATGTAAAATGAGCAGCTTACCAAGAAGGGCTAAGGTGCTTGGAAGACCTCAGGAAACTCTGCATCAACTTCACTCACCAATTTCTTCCATTCTTCTAATTCCTTCAAATCCTTTCCTAACACACCTCCACAATCCCTAGTACTTGGTCAAGAGTGATTTCCTCAACCATACCTTTTAACTCCTTGATTACCACCTCTATTTTTGTGTAAGTACCATCCATACTATCCATATGCTCTATTATAGAATTATTAAACTTGCCAATTCTCTTATCAAGCTTTGTGCACTTTTCCTTAACCTTTTCCTTCTTCACTTTGGTATCCAATATCAACTAAGTTCGCTCAATCTTGTTGGTTGGGGTCCTCTCCTATATTATCTTTAAAGTGGATTCCTCATCCACCAACCTAATATCGACATACGGTTCACACTTCCTACACCTATTGAAGCCAATATCTACTTTTGTATTTTCTTCCTTGAGTTGGGTGTGCAATTCTTCCAGCTGAGTGATCCTGGCTTCCATAGAAATTTTATTCTTCTTCTTATCCTCTACAATCTCCTCCTATGTAGGCCTGCGTGTTTGATATTAACAAGGAGAATACCAACCACATATTCTAGGTATTCCATCTCATCCCCATAATTTTTCCTATCATGGAAAACTAAATAAGGACATTGTCCTAATATTTACTTTACTAGGGCACCAAATCTATCATAGGCCTTCTTAGTTTGTCCCTATTTACCCCGAAAGCCCTTGTGCAGTCAATATATTTCTTGTTTCTTCTCCTTCTTATCTGCCATAAGGGTGCATACCATGGCACTTAAATCCAAATTAATTTCTACTACTTCTGAAGAAATTTTATTCAAGGCATTACATGCCTTCTCATCTCGTTAAATGATTAGTGTATATGGACTTATACTTCTATCCATTTTTTTTTGCAATATCATTATTTCGATCGCATGCTCAATGAATTCAAACTCCAGCTCCTCCAATGTGTATGCAGATTCCAACTCAACATCTTATTTTTTCTATGGAAACTCCTCCCTTTGGATCCGGTAGATCCCAAGAATGTAATTTATCCATAGGAAAGGTACCTGAAACATGCGTGCAACATTCTTTTTGGGTCATCTAAAAAATTCATATGTGGTGACCTTGGCATCCACCATCTCCTCTCGTGCCTTCATCTCTCGATCATTGCGTCTTTTGGGTAGAGGAACTGGTACATGTCACCAACCCTTTATCCACCTTGATAACAAAGGTATCACCTTTTTCTTTCTCTTCTTGCTTCTCTGTCACCATGATCTTATCATGTTTTCCATTTATGGGAACTTTATTATTTTTATGTGCTTTAGACTCTACCTTCTCCTTAGCCTCCCTCTCCTATTATTAAAATTGTTGTTCCAATTCATCACGCAAGGAACTACCTACCTTCTCCATATCTTCTTCTTCCTCAGTATCTGTCTCAAAACTAGAGATCACTTATACCTTAGCACATTTCTCTTTTTATTGTCACAAC
Organism: Taxus wallichiana var. yunnanensis; assembly: GCA_018340775.1. Classification (NCBI taxonomy): domain Eukaryota; kingdom Viridiplantae; phylum Streptophyta; class Pinopsida; order Cupressales; family Taxaceae; genus Taxus; species Taxus wallichiana. The sequence goes on from CM031240.1 coordinate 590,767,075, forward strand.
TTACCTTATTCTCGAGGTCCCCATGCCTCCATTGCTACTTCGCAAGTATAGAAATTCCTTTTCCACAAAGTGTCAAGGTTTCCCTCTTATTCACCACATCCTTCCTCTTACGCTTATTCTTTATGCACTGCTAGACAGTGGCACTTGTTTTCCCCTAGGATGATGAAAAGTGAAGTCGTCAACATCCACTTTGATTCCTTCTTGAGTATTTGGCCACAACTGTACAAACACTCTACTAATAAACCCTTTGATGGTAAAAACTACCTTTGGGTATAATACAATTGGATATGGTTCCAAGTATTCTAAGTAAGTGGGCCTAGAATCATACCTATACATTGCATGTAATGTGTGTATTATCTGAATCAATAGTATCCACCTCATAGGTTAACTTTTATGCATCCTTAAGCATATTAATGGAGCACTTAAGGTAATTTTCCGAGAATGCAAAAAAAAAATTACACCAAGGAATCGTCTCACCCTTAACCATTTTGAAATGAGCCAAGCTAAAATGTTGTATCACTGCACAGTTTACATATTCCCCAACAAATGTGGGTAACTTGTGTGGAATGCGCCACTTGTTCTCAAAGGATTCATGCAATATGTCGTACCATTTGTCAATTCGTGCTTTGTAAGTGTTTTATATACTAATGTCACTAGTAAACCCTACAAAATGCACTACAGGTGATGGATCTACTGGTGGATAAACCCATATATTTCCATCGGTCCATATGGGACATCTATTTCCCAAACTACTATCAATAGAAGGATAAAACCCTATGTAATCTTCACTCCTTACTCATTATGTAGTTGCGCCTCCTCTATGATACTATCTCGTAACATCTCGGGAAATGTTGTAGTTTTCCCTCTTTAAGATTCTCAGAGGCAACATACAAGAACCTCTTGTTTATATCAGTCCATCACTCTGAAGCACCTAATTTTTAGCTCATGAGTCAGGAAGTGACCCTGAGTGCCAGATCATCCAAATCCAAAATGGTTTGTGCCCTACCTCCCTTCTCATAACTCAATTTCTTTGCAAGCTCCTCAATCTTGGGTGTGAATACGTATATCAAGAGACATATCATCCACTGTGTTCCTTAACCCCATAACTCATTCAATCATATGTCCTGTGAGACACATCCTTCTCCCAAAAAAGTAAAAAAATTCTTTGTGTACTTGTGATATCAGCTAATGAAACAGATGTGCGGGTTTTGCAAATAAGGGAAGCTCCCACAATTGTAAAACACCATTTTTTCCCAATGCTCTGTATTAAGTCATCAACTCGAGTGATTCCAGGATCATCTACCCCTGGGAGTACCTTTACCAAATATTCCCTCATTTCCTTTTCATTGTCCTCCATGCGGTGAATAAACTCACTAATTTTACAACGAGTGAGTTTTAATTTCCACAATTCTACCTACAAAACACCAGGAGGGTACTACATTTTATAATATATTTCTTCTAAGGGATCCTCCACCATAACCTTAGCCCTCTGTGTTCACAACTTCCTAGGTGTCATCCCGCTATAAATGTGTTCCCTAAGTGTTCTATATTCCAAATTCCTATAACCCTTCTCTACCCGATCCCCTCGACTTCTTATCAATTTAAATGAATGTAACCCTATAGTGCTCCGTTTCCAACTCTAACTTTCCTTTTTGCAAGGATCTTTAGACATCTTCCAAGAACTTCTAGTTTGCAAGCACTCTACATCACATCTAAGCTCGTGCACTTCACTCCACTCGATAGAACTTTTATTTATTCTAAAGCAAGATATCAAAATGACTACCCTAACCCCCTATTTATACTTTTTCATGACCCTCCAATAGTCCAATTTGTACTTTTGACCCACGCTTTTAAGTTACTTTTTCCATAAAGTCACTTTTCCCTCTTTAAAGCTTTGTGACTTCTCCTTGTGCACTATAGTCATAACCTTATGGCGCACTAATACTACTTATTTGCCTCATACCTCTTTCAAGAACCTCTTCATGCCGAAGTACAAAACCTCTACACCATATCCCAAGTATTTTCCCATGCCACTTCCTACCTCATGTTACACTGTGTGATCACTTTTCCTACGTGGTCTTCAATCATCTTAATTTTCCTCGAACACATTATACACAATACTTATCCACTTCCGTGCTAAAGTTCCCAAATGAGCCTTTAACCAAGACAATCTCTAATAAAGGGCACAAACCATTTTTATCTCTACACTTCAATCCACCCCACACTAAGGGTATGTATGTTCCTCTAGGCATGAAATCACTTGAAATTTAACAAGATATGGCGTGCAAGCACACTTATTACACAAAACACTAAACTAAATTGAAAAGGCATAGCAACAATGAAAATAAACACATATAAATGAATGCATTAAAGGAAGTCTAATATAAATGGAAATATTGCCTTATTTTCAACACCAAGAAGACTTATTTATAGTATGGATTCATCCTACTCATGTTGAAGTAACCAAGAAACCATGTCCCATCCAACACTTGTAACTGGAAAACACCTAAATCAAGTATGTAAGTCATAACATACATTCCCAACCAATGCACTTTGAGCTTTCCATGGTGGTGCAAGAACTTGAAGTCATAAAGAAGAACCACCTAACTTCAAGGCTTTTATTCTTAATATTCCTATCATGCCATGCCTTCTACCTGGTCTTTCCTATCTTCTCTAATCCATCTAAGAATGGTGTGCCTTTCATCCAACTACATCAGTTTGTTAATGTGATCTTCTAATTCTTGTTCATAATCTAGACCTCCTGTTCATGCAATACACAGGGAATGTAACATGAATTCATCGATAAAATAACCTCTCATGCCAAACACCAACTAAAAGGGTGTGGCCTTATTGATATTTTATAAGTTTTCTGTATGCCCAAAGTAAAATAGAGATTTTATCATCCCGGTATATCCTTCCAACATCACGTATCTTTGTCAATATATGTCTCGATATCTTGTTTAAAACCTCAAAGCAAAGTGTAATTTTCCCGTGGGTGATAGGGGGTTGTTTTATGGTATGCCACCATAAATTATACCAATAGTATCCTGATGGTCTCATTAAGAAAATGAGTGCCCCTATCACTCTTCAAACTCAATGGACATGTATACTTGCTGATAATGTTCTCCAACAAATTTTTTTTGCTTTAGTTGTCATGCAATCATTTATAGGTGTTGTTTCTACCCACCTTGTAAGATAATATTTACAAATTATAATGTAGCGTGATCAAATCTTGCATATGGGTGGGGAAATAGGTCCCACAAAGTGAATTTCCCACTTTTCAAAAAAATTTGCACTCACAATAGGCCTAAAAGGAATTTCATCTTTATGCCCAGATTTCTAAGGTGATGACAATGATCACATGCCTCGAATATTATTTACAATCCTTATAAAGTGTTTCTCACCATAGGCTAGTGAATAAAACCTTGCACATGGTAGGATCTCTTGTTGTAGACACCAAAATTGGGTCACACTCCTCTTGACCCCTCGTTAAACAATCAACTTGAACACACTCACCTAACCATGGCCCCTTACACCCCACAATAATATTAATTTAATTAATTTAATTAAATTAATCCATGTCCTCATAATATTTATTATTTAATTATCCTAATTAAGATAATTCCCACCCCACCACCTCACCTATACACCTCACCTAGCCACCTCACCCTAAGTCTATTCTTAGTATGTTGCCATAACTAACTAAGACCTAACTAAACCCTAAAAATCAAAGCCTACATCCCCTCTAACCACATTCCCGCATAAGAAAAGGTAACTCCCGCTCTTTCCCGGATGAATAGAGAGATCTGGAGGAATCATTGCCATGATCTCCCATTTTTAGTAAACCTAGGGAATCCCACCCTAACCGATGCCGGTCACCCCTAAACCAACACCGGTCAACCCGAAACCATCATCGGTTACCTTTTATTCCCTTTGGTAACCTTATTTCAAGGTTGGCACATTTTTGAGAGCAAGAAAGGAGACCAAAGCTGCATGTAAGCAAAACAAGCATCCTTTTATGCATCCAGACATTTAGAGCCATCACTAGGATCAATTAGAGAGCCATTGCATTCAAGCACTACGGAAAGCACCACTACATGACCATACATGTATTCTCTGATCAACCACCTCCACCACTCATCCATTAGATCCTTAACACAATAAGTATGGCCCTAACCAGTATGGTTTATTTCAGTTAGTAATCTTTATTACTCTTATTATTAATCTATTCTTTTCATGCTTATTACTTCATCACCCACTTGCTTGTAAACCCAAATATCCCTTCACCCATATCACCAAATCACCTATTCTCACTTTTTGTATGCTTCTGAGCATACCTAAGATCTCTAATGACCTTCTCATTTACTCACAAAAAATTTATCTGACCTCATATCACCCCTTCCATTTAACCTATTTTGAGTTTCTTTTACCCCGACCATACCAATGCCGGTTATCCACAACCATTGTCGGTTCTACCTAACTAGCATTGGTCACATTTAGCTGATGTCGGTCTCTTGTGTTTTACACCTTGACCAAGAATAGACCCAAAAATCACCTTATCAGTTGACCTAAATAACCTAGAACCCGACTCTGATCGGTCCAGACCTTGATAGAAACCTCATCTTTTAGATCCAACTATAGCCTAGCCTATTGTGATTGGATTTGCTTATTGTATTTGAATGAGATACCTAAATAATTTTGACTACGTAGGACCTTGTTTATTTCTCACATTAACTTTTTTAAACAATGGATTGATAACCAACTAAAATTTATCACACTTCTCGAACTAGCATGCGCTAGGCGAGTCCACCGTCATATATCATTTAACTATCTTTTTGTGGTCTTTTTTTTTTATTAAAGGTAGTTGCTCCTATCCTAAAGGAAGCTCTCACATTGAGCTATGGATCAAGAATTCAAAATGTGTGTAATAACCATCAATTGACCAACATTTAACAAGTATTCCTCCTTGGCCCTTACCCTTATCTATTTCATCATTTCGAAAAGGTAAAGAAAATGGTGAAACATTTTGGCATGCCCGGTGGGACCCATCAGGGTTCTTTTGCATTTATTCATTCCTAGGTGAAATTTGTGTGTTTTTTTCCTTCAAAATATATCACATTAATTTTTCTTCCTTGGAATCATTCTCCTTCTTTCTATTGTCTAAAAACAATTGTGTTTTTGGTGCTTTAAAAAGAACACATCTTCCTTTCTTTTGCATTGCATTAGTGAAAGAGCATCCCTCTTCCTATTCATCTCTTGCTACATCAAATATCACACTTTGATTTGGGTTTAAAACACTTGCATTACATTCTGATTTGTTGCATTATTAGCTCACATTAAAACTGAGGGCAACCTATATGCTGGAAGTCATGCCCAACTGATGGTTGACACAAAGAATCATAGAAAGCACATTTTTCTCTCTCTATGTCTTACCAAACTTACACAAAATCAAATATACACATCTTTCTTAAACAACATCTTACTCGAGAACATCTATCAATGATCACATGATCTGGTTGGTAGGTACTCCCCAGCTCATTGCCTCTATCGAGTCATCATCTTAGAGGATGGCTCGCCCCCATAACATACCTGAAACCTCTCCTTTTAGATATCCTTCTTTGTAGGATGCCTTCCCAACCAAAAAAATTCTATTCTAAATACACACAATCAGTCCTAAATAGCATAAGCTAAACAAACATAAGAAAATCACTTTGTTAGGATCGTGCTTTTTCTTAGCATTCTTCTTGGCTTGTGTTTTGAGGTGTGAGACTACAAATCCTCATTTTTCTTCTTCCTTGCACACTCCACCATCATAGTTGGAGTATTTTGACTTTGTCTGAGTGTGTCGAGCCTCATCTTCTCATTATTAGGCTTTTGATTTTGATTCTTCACTTAATTTAATTCACAAAACCAATTTTTTAATTTCTTTCTAATTTCATAGTCACCGACATCGGTCCAGTGACCATCATCGGTTCACATCTAACCATCGTTGGTTAAACCCTAACTAGTGTCAGCTTCTGGATTTCTAGTTACTTTACCTAGAACAACTTTCATTACTACTTCTGTTCTATTTCTAGCCCTCAAGGCATCATCATATTTCTCCCTTATTGATATTTTCTATCATACATAGTTTCACTAGTACAAATCCAACATTCCCACTTCATTTTTTTGAGACTGGTTTCTTCCACAATGACCGGTATCAGTTTCAAAACCATCATTGGTGTTGTCCTAACTATCACCAATCATCCTGACCATCATCACTTCATGAGAACCGTAACTACCAACTCGACCGTCATTGGTTGTTTAATTTTTCAAAATCTAGACATTGACCAGATTCACCTAACAGATCCCATTATTCTCCATTTTTACTATTTTCTATGTCATCTACAGAATACAATCTTACTAGCTCAAAGACTTGTTTACATGGTTCGACTTGCAGCCTTAATAATGCCCTCATATTCCATGCTAGTCGTCACCGACTCCAACCTAGTCCTTCACCACCTTTCGTCCTATCACCCATGGATCCACCTTGCCTACCACCATTATTTCGGTGATGAGGATTTTGCATGACTCCTTGATTAGAATCTCACGAAATTATAGTTCTACCTTTCCCACTCTTCCACCCGAGACTCCTCTCTGTCAGCTGATATATGACATGCTTTGGTATCAATCTCTCCTACTCTTATTCCTACTGCTACATTACCCTCACCGATTTTCCTCAGTAGTTTCGTAGCTAGGACCCATACCCACCATGACTGCTGCGCATTAGCGCTTCCCTCACGCCTTTCATATTTATTGTCCCCTCATCCACGACAAAGACCATAGCATAATCCGTAACCATTGTCTCACAAATACCCATTACAACACAACCTCCCATGGTGTCGGTGACCCCTACTCCATTCCAAAATCTCATCCTCTCCATCCTGTAAACATTGCCCCCAATTGCTACCAAAGTCACGACAACCATCCCACCTACATACACCTACTATCAATAACCCCTATCTCGTATGTCACCCATTCTGGATATGTGCCTTCCATGTCGGTTCCTTATTCTCAACCTCCCTATCAAGTTCAATATCCACCTCCTTATACCACAGGAGGTGTCCCCCCATCACAACCTACCAACGACCTCATCAAGTTGATGATGGAAAAGATGCAAACACTAGAAGCATCGGTTTCTGGCTCATGTAATTCCTCACCTATGATGAAATTTGTAATGATCCTATTCACCCATCCATTCCCATTTGACCATACCTCGTACATTGGGAGATGCCAAAATTCAACCGCTTCAATAGCAAATAATATCCGCAACAACATTTGTGGTCCTTTAAACATGGGTGTTACCTGATTTCCCATGATGACACTTTACTTTTGAGGACTTTCCCAATGTCCCTGACAGGACTTGCATTGGATTGGTATAGTGGACTACCAAGACACTCCATTTACTCATTCAATCAAGTAGCCCAAGCCTTCCTAGATCACTTCTCCATCAATGTTGTTAAGAAGGTTACCATGACTGATCTTTATTCCACACGACAATATGATGACGAGTCTATCGCTAACTTTGTCTCTCTTTGGGCAGAGCCTCATTAACCTGCTCAAATTCCAAATGCCTCAAACTAATCTTATAGAACTATTTACTCGGGCATGTGCTAGACACATCTCACCAACCCTATAGGTGCAAAATTTTCACACTTTTGATGAGGCATTCACCATGGCATGGAAATTGGAAATTCATGCTATCGAAGAAAAGAAGATTCAACTTCGTAACAAGAACATCGCATTTAAATCAAATGATACTTTGCCGTCTTTGAAACCTCAAAAAAATATTCAAATCCCGAAGGGTCTCTAATGCCATAGTTCTCAAATATTTTCCCCTCATTAATCAAACCCACCAAACCCCCTTCTAATCTTTCTCCCGTCTAAGCTTTCCATTTCGAGATTTGAGAATAATGAAAGTACACTTCCTAGAGAATCATATTCTTCCATTTTAGAAAATATTGTTAAGGCCAGGTGCCATTACCCTTCGACCTATAAAATCACATACTTGTTTCGACTCGAGAGACCCATGCCTGCGTGGTATAAGGAAAATGAATTTTGTAACTATCATCGGGTCAAAGTTCATAATGACAATAACTGCATTCCCTTAAAAAATATCGTTCAAGAAATGATAGACAACAGAGACTTAGTCTTGGATAGCTTGAATGCACCTGATAAAAATAGTCTACACATCTTCAAGAAGCCATTCCCTAATCATGCCCCATCTTCCAACCAAGTGGGTGATACCTCAAACAATGATAGCATTGTCCGTGAGGTCCATGCTATTTTCAATGATGCACTAGTTGCTTCCCAATTTCCTCATATTCCTTCCATAGATGAAATCTTAGCCCATGCTCCCCTACCTGCACTAGAACCTATTTCATCTACTCCTCTACCCACAAAGGAATCCCCTTCATCTTCTCATTCACCCGTGAAAGAGCCTATAATCAGCACACCGCCTTCGACCCCTCAAAATTCCAGGTAGTTATCAGTGCCATCTCTCCTACTCATAGAATATGTAGGTTCACCACCTACACAGACACAAGGAAAGACCACTTTGGCTGGCCCATCCTCTCCTCTACCCATAGAGGATACTATAGAAGTACCACCACCTGTAGATGATCGTTCACCATTAGACCTTCAAGATCCCGTTGATATGCTTTCGGCTCTCTTACCCACAGAGTCCGAGGCTAGCCATTTCTTGGTAACTCAAACACATTATACGGGGATTGCCACTTAGTCCACATCGGCTTTACTCACAACAATACTGGGGGGCATCTTCTACTTCCTGTTTCAACACAAATACAGTTGTCACTCGCTGACACCTCCACTATCTATCCAAAAGTGTTTCATCCGACCAAACTGAACACAACCACAACTATCACAAAATCTCCCACGACACCACTCATGGCTCAACTCACACCTCTACCCATAACCCAACATGCATCTGCACCCAAACCCATGCCTATATCATCTCCCTTTCCTAAACCTATCACTACCTTAGGGGTCATACCAATAGCTAGCCTTACTCATCCACCCATCAAATTAGATTTAGCTATGTCTTCCAAAACTAACACCAAACTTAACCCGACCCCTAAATAGAAGAGCCAATCTCCTAGATCTCATACCCCAACCTTGCCAACCACACCCTTATCACCTTCACCCTTTCCATCCATCCTAGGACCTCACCCCTCGACCCTGGCCAAGAAACCCCCATCCACTAGTAAACCAAGAACGCAACAACCCATTTCCCCATCACAAACCTCTAATATACCCAAGTGCCCCACATAACCTCCACCCTCACCTGTAACCTTTTTACCACCCATACCTCCAATACCATCAATAACTTCTTCACTACCCACAATACTTCCTTCTCTTTCACTCATGCCTCCTACCCAACCCACACCACCTACCTCCACAGCACCTTGGTTACCCCCATGGGTAACCCACCCTCTTCCACCATCCGCTTTTCCCTCTACATCTCGTGTGCCCGTATCACCTTTACCCAAGAAGGTGCAACCTAAAGCCAAAAATCCACTACCCTCTAATAAGGTAGTTAAATCAACCACACCTTCTATTGCAAGTTCATCTACCATGCCCCTACCCAAGCAGATACAACCAACACCTAAGACCACACCACACACCAAACTAGTAGCCCAACCCACTCCCCCTCTTACAAAGACTCTTCCTACACAATCAACCGCACATGTACCTAAACCCACATTCACCTCCCATTGTGATCCATTAGCAGGGTCCTATGTTAAAATCCTAACCAACCTCATCTAAACTTTTGTCATCACATTACCACCTCTTAGACCTTATGAGCCATTCAAACCCAAACCAAAAGGGTTTGGTGAAACAAAAATTTGTGCCTACCATCGTGTGTCAGGACATGATGTAGAGAATTGTAAGGATTTGAAAGCCACTCTTATCTAGTTATTTCCTCCTGAAGAAAACTTTGATGATGATGATCTTCTTGATGAGGACCCCATTTCACCGGCACCAATTTCCATAGATCTTCCCTCATTTCCTACTCAACAACCAAAATATCCACCCCACAACTCTTAGATCCATCCCCGAGATTCAAAATTAACATGGTTCACATAAGAGAGTTGGCCAAACCACCACCCAAATGCAAATGTGCCCTACTCATCTCACAAGGTTCGTACCCACCACTAGGTTTTGTCCCTCTTGCCGCTATACCTTCCATGACACACCCTCTCCATCCACCTCCCCTCAGATTAACATGATCAACATTACCACCCATGCTCAGAAAGACAAGGGAAAGGAGAAAGTAACTAGCCCATCAACCAACCCTGTACCCAATATACCATTTGTACCCACACCCAAAGTCATCATTCGTGGTCCTGCATATCCCATTTATGACGGGCCACACATCGTATAATGATAAAACAACTACACTAATCCCCCTCAAAATGTCTTTGTATGACCTCATCCAAACCTCGAGTCACATCATCAAGCCCTCATGGAGGTCCTTCAATCTATCAAAGTCTTACCAAATAACCCCACACCCGTAGCCTCCATCATTACCCCTCACCATGTAGCCTCTCTCACTAGGTCTTCCCCTTCCTCTACACCTTCACCCACTCGCCAAGTGGCCGCCCTCAATTTTGTAGACAAAGAGATCACTCCCTTTCGTCTAATGACCCCGACCCCACTCTTTTCATCTCTGTCTTTATCGATAATATACACATCTAACGTGTTATGATCGATGGTGGTACTAGAATTAACATCATCTCCTTCCATGCGTACACCCAAATGCAAATATTTTCCAATTACATGCATAGAACCCTCAGTTATCTTGTGTTCCTTCAATGATGCCAAAACCTCTATACTGGGTATCGTTGTTCTCCATGTCTTTGTAGGTCCCCGCACCATCCCGGAACTTTTTTATGTTCTAGAAGGGGAGTTCTAGTTTAAATTTTTACTTGGTCGACCTTGGATTCATGTCATGGGTTGTGTCCCTTCAACGCTACATTGATGCCTCAAATTTGAACACGAGGGGCACAATTACACCTTCCCCGCCGACCCCTCACCTTTCAAGATGTGTAACATGCTATATTGACCTAATGATTTTCTTGTACCACCAAGGCATCTACCATCAAAGCCACTTCACCTACACCCATGAGCCCATCTACAAAATTTTTTACTACTTCTACCTGCATCTAACCTTGCTATCCCTACTACATTTATAGCCTCCACTGCTAGTGCCCTTGCTTCCCCTTCATCTAGCGATCCATCTATACCCGCTACCCACATACCCACTACTAATCCCTTAGAAGTTAGTTTTCAATGCCTCACTCTGGGGGAATACCGCCTATACAATATTGATACCTTCCTCACCCCACAACAATATGGGAATCTGCATCAACACTCCAATTATGAAATTCACATCGGTGACGTTTTCCCTTATGGCCCTACCCACCTTCGCACCAACCTAACATATGGGGGACATTATATGGCCACCTATAAACTCGAGCCTTCATCCCAAACCTAACTATTTTCCACCAACCTACACTCCCTCACCAACTATCATTTCACTCACACTTTCCTCCACCGGTGCACATGGAAAGGATTTGGCTTTGGTTTTTATGAACAAGTTCACCACACTGTCATCTCTTGTACGTCTTATAAACATAATGACCATAGTGGAATTAGTTTTGACCCTCCAGCTTCTAAGAAGGTTTGCATCGACATTATTCAAGATGAGGCATCTTCCTCCTCTCATTCACCCACATTACCATCCTCTCCCATGGAGTCCATAATCCTAAATCTATACCTCCTAACTTTTTTTTTTGTAAACACCATTTCCCTAGGACCGCTGACCTATCAATGCAATGGTGAGGCTCCCTCTTCTCTCCCATTCTTGTATCTTGATATGATCGATGATGATACACCTTCAATTAACATCATTTAATGTCAAGATGATGAGTCCATCCTCACCTACCTTACCGCAGAAGACTCTTATATGCACCATTTTTTACCCTTCGAGATATAAACCATGTTGAATGAATCAACCATAAAAATCAACATTAATACCCAAAATGACTTGGACATTCTAAAGATCACCCAATCTTTAGATGCTACTGAATAGGAAGCCTTGACCTCTTTCCTTCGAGACCATAACGACATATTTGCTTGGTCCTATGCCGATATGCCTGGTATTGATCCTAAAATCATGGTTCACAATATCGTAACCATTCTTGATGCCAAACCTATCAAACAAAAGCTATGGAAAATGCATCCTCGCATTGCTCTTCTGGTCAAAGAAGAAGTTCAATGCCTTCTCTCGGTTTCCTTCATTCTACCAATCGATTATCCCTAACAGATTTCTAACATCATTCCTATCACGAAAGTGATAGGGGACTCAGAATTTGCAAAGAATTATGTGACCTCAACCTCGCCTGTCCCAAAGATGATTTCCCACTACCAGGCATTGACCAACTAGTTGATCTCATTGCTGGCCATGAAATGCTTTCACTCATGGATGGTTTCTCAGGCTACAATCAAACATTACTATCTCCCGAGGATCAACACAAGATTTCCTTCATCACCCCTTGGGGACTTTCTCGCTATCGAGTCATACCCTTTGGCCTAAAAACAATCTTTTGCTACATATCGGGGGCCATGACATACATCTTCCATGACATCATGTATCACATATTGGAGGATTATGTAGATGATCTACTTTCTAAATCCAAACATCGAACCAAACACCTACCCATTCTTAAAGTCATCTTTGACCACCTCATCAAATATTGTGCTCATCTTCAACCAAAAATGTGTCTTTGTAGTAAGTTTAGGAAACTCCTAGGTTTCATCATTTCTTTGTGTGGAATAGAATTCAATCATTCTAAATTCAAGGCTATCCTTGAAATTCCACAAACCACTAATCTCTATCAACTTCACACCTACAAAGAAAATTGCAATCAATTCGTTACTTCATCTCCAAACTCAATGACCATTGTCAAGTATTCCATCATCTTCTCAAGAAATACGTTTCATTCAAATGGGATGAGGACTAACATAATGCCTTTGAAGCCTTAAAAAATACCTACTTCAACCACCGCTGCTCTTTCCTCCTAAGGATGACCAGCCCTTCTACCTATATATTTCTTCCATCGACCATTCTCAGTAGGTGTCATGCTTTCTCATCGTGACTACCAAAACCGAGAGTAAGTGATTTATTACATAAGCCGTACCCTTCTTGATTACGAAACTAGATATACCCACACCGAAAAACTTTGCCTAGCCTTAGTTTTTGTCGCCACCAAACTCCACCATTACCTACTCAACCAAAAAACCTTCACCATTACTAATACTGACCCATTACACTACATGTATGCCAAACCTAATCAAAATCAATGTGTTACACGCCGACTTATGCTTCAAGGCTGACCTCGACCTCAAATTCATCCGTCAAAAATTCCATCAAGGGCTAAGCTATTACCAACCAATTGGTTGACACACCTATTTCGGGGATCAATCCTCTAACTTTGACTTTCTAGATGAGTCTATTACTACCGTTTCCCTAGATGAAACCGCTTACCACATGGCACTCTTCTTCGATGGCTCCAAGTTTTAGCGTAGGGGTAGGGTTGGTGTTATCCTCATTTCACTTGATGGTGAACCTATGCCTTTTTATTTCAAAATATATTTTTATTGTACAAACAATATTGTTGAATACGAAGCACTTGTATTGGGTCTCCGGTTTTTTATGCCTTAGATGTTAAGTCAATCAACATATTTGGTGATTCTCAGTTGGTGATAAACAAATTCAATGGTATATACCCATGTTGTAATGAGATACTTAAAAAGTATAAGAATCATGTGGACATACTTTTGACCACCTTTGATCGTTATGCCCTTCAAACCACCCCAAATTATACTAATAAATTTGATACCATGGCTTGCTTGGCTTCTCGGATACTGCTTTCACCTACATCGACTCTAAAATCTTTGTCACCATACAAAGACTATAATCACCCTCTTATTTGCCTCATGAATTTTACTCTATCGGAATCATTTCTCCTGACCCGAGTGACCTTTGGTATAAGCAATACACAGACTATATTTCCCTCTCCATTTTACCCACCGATCTCACTCGTAATGGACAATGTGCCTTCCTTAAAAGTGTCTTGCGTTATGTCATCATGGGTGGTCTTCTATAAAAACATGGTTTTGACAACATTCTCTTGTGATGCCTTACCAATTCTGAAATTCCTTACACCATTAAGGAAGTCCACAATGGGATTTTTGGTGGCCACTTTAGTGGTCTCACTATCGCTAAATGCATTCTTCACCTAGGCTATTACTAGCCAACCCTAAACCATGACTATTGTGATTATTTCAAATGTTGTGTAAAATTCCATCAAGATGCTAATCTCTATCACACCCCTAGTCATGCCTTACAATTCGCGTGAGACCTTTGGCCTTTCTCTCAATGGGGTTTGGATCTTGTTGGTGAGATCAACCCCCATTCTTCACAATGCCACCAATGGATCATAACTGCTATTGAATATTACACTAAATGGGTAGAATCCATTCCCCTCATTTCCACAAAAGTTGAGAAAATATGTGAATTCATCAAACATCACATCATCTGTCACTTTGGTGTCCCTCACCGTATTATCACGGATAATGGAAAATAATTCAAAAATAAAACCCTACGCAAACTATGTGATGCTTTTGACATCCAACTTAGTTTCTCATCACCTTATTACCCATAAACCAATGGTCAAGCCAAATCAACCAATAAAACCTTGAAAAAAATCTTATGAAGGTGGTCAATGATACTAGGAAGGATTGGCATATGCACATTCCTTTTGCCTTGTGGGCTTACTACACTAGTATTCACACTTTGACTACTATCACCCCCTTTTCTTTGGTCTACAATACTAAGGTTGTCTTACCTCTCAAAGTTCAGATTCCATCCCTCTGCATCTCACTACAAGACATGATCAATGATAATGAATTTTTCTAGGATCATTTGGCGCAACTTGAATTATTAGATGAACATTGTCTCAACACCCTAGACCATCTAAAAATCAACCAAAAACGTATTAAACGTGCCTATGAAAAATGTTTTCATGAATGAAACTTTTAATTCGGTGACCTCGTCATGAAGGAAAATCAACATATAACCAAAGAGGAGAAAAGTAAACTGGAAAATTTTCTCCTAATTAGCTTGGACCCTATATCATCACCCATGCTTATGGATCAGGTTCTTACCATTTGTCTTCACTTGAATGTATACCCAAACCTGAGCCTCTTAATGGTTCACATCTTCGACCATTTTATTGTTGATATCAAGTCCTATTTCAATTTTTGTCAATTGGTCACTTGTCCCTTGAGCATTGTTCACCTTCCATTATTACCCATTTTGAGGATCCACAATTAAACAAGAATCATGTGATTACCCGTCACCTTTTCACCTTGTCTTCAATATGAGTACCATTTATCTTCTCATACCATGATTCTCATGGATACTTTTTGTCTTCTTCAAGATGGAATCCCATGGTCATTCATCACTCAAAACCACCTCTTTCATAGTTAATCTTTGTGTACTATGATCTTGTCTTCTAAAACAGGAACCTAATCATCCTCTATAATCTTGTCAATGAATTAAACATCTAAAAACAAAAAGGGATACAAATCCTTGAGTCAAACTTCTAGTAAAAAGATGACTCCATCAAAAGGGACATATCTTCTCCATATTCTACCACTATCAATAGACTGCTCCCTTGAAGGACAGCTATGTACGGTCATTACAAAATGTAATAAATATTTAGAAGCTTCCCGTATCGATCAGCTTCACAAAGACCTCAAGGAGATAATATATTCATCCCATATAGACTTCCTGCATCGATCAATCTATTAAAAACAAAAAAAATCAAGAAAAATATGAAATTTTCTTTATGGACTTACTTATTTTGGATTATGGGTTTCTTGTTTTGAAATACACGTCATTGTACACTAAGTTACGCTAAGCCTCTCATTCTCACCTTCTTTTCGTTTCCACCTAAATACCTTGTTACTCAAGGGACTTCCCACAAATGCAATATTTTTTGATCTTGTGACTTTTATTCACCCTTAAAACATTCCATTATGCAAGGCTTGTAGGGTCTTACGTTCATAAGCCCATCTAAGGTATGATTGACTCATCAAGGTTCTTATCAATTAAGTAGCTCTTTTACCACTTCTTACCATTCACCTTCCTCATTACCTATTGATTATCCTATACATGACTAGATCCTTAGCACATGTATTTAAAAATCAATCAACCATACATACAACCTAAACTCAATCATACCTATGACCTACATCACCCATGCCTAACACCTACGATACCATTCCACTATTTCACCCTAATATTCCCTAAGCTTATGGGTGAACTACATCAACCTGAGGTCCCTTTTCACCAAGACTATGTAGGCAGCACTCTGAGGGCATGGGGCCCTTGGAGGTTAGCTTAACCACTCTCTACCGCTAACCAATTCTCTCTCCCCCTTTTCTAGTCACATTCTACCCCAGTTAGTTTCCTTTTTATATCAATAATTGGTAATTAACCTAAACAAACAACAATTGCTTCACATCTTTACCATCATCACTCATACATTCATTATGTTTTCCATTTATTTACCATTATCATGAATTTTACTATAGAACATCTTAACGTGACCCACATCATCATTAATTGCACCAATTAATGAATTAAACACTCAACCAACCTCAATTCAACCATACCTAAACCAACCTAAACTTCATCATACCTAAGTCAACCTGACTCAATCCATGCCTACAACCTGACTCAATCCATGCCTAGAACTGACTTAATCCATGCATACAACCTGATTCAATCCATTCCTACATGAACCTAACTCTATCATACTTAATTCACCTAGTTTCCATCACATACACAAATAATAATGGAAATTAAAACAAGTACACCATCCATAGTATAAATATCATCATCTATAAATCATGACGTTTGTGTATACATACATATGTACACCAATACAAATGAATCCAAAAATATCAAAAACCCTCATGTACATCCTCACCATCTTTGGCACGTAGGCCGGTATATGATCAAAATCAATCAACTCTCGTATACATCCTCACTCTCTTCGGCACGTAGGCCAATATATATATATATATATATATATAAATAATAATTATACAAGACAAGAGGTACATATAACTATCAGATATCACCCTTCTAGATGTCCTACATATCTGTCTCACCTATCTCCTCCTCCTTGGCTCCTATACAACAGCCTGCTAACATCTCACCACCCATCATGGGTTGTGGTTGGGTCCCTATTGGTACTGCACCTGGAGCTGGCCTCCATGAACTAGTGGCCTCACCTTGACCCTATCTCGGGGCTCGTTGGCCCCCTGTACTCTCCACATTATGGGTCCATGACCTGGTCCTCTCACTCGAGGCTTGATGTGCCCTATACTCTCCATAGGATAGAAAATCTATCCTTACCACCATCAAAATATCTTAATAATACCTGGCCTCACCTAGGGCATCCCGTAATCTAGGTACGGGTATTGTTTGTGGTTGCCCCATTGGCCTCTCGACCTGCCCCGTGCCTGCCCTATCCTCAAGGACCTTTTCCGCTCCTACCGTGTGCCTAATATTGAAGAGTCACAACCTGCATTTGTCTGCGTAATGGCCAACTAGCCCTGCAAACATGTAACCTACGCCCGTAGGGGGCCACATATATCCCATCACCATCACCACCTCGTGGCGAGTGCTTGTCCCAAAGCTATTCGTGCTCAGAAACCGCCACTTGTACTCTATAAAGTGGCCACTTGTGCCTCTACACCTATCAACTACCCCTGCACCATCCCTAGCTATGTAATCAACGTAGCTACCTACCCATGTAGGGCATCCCTCTCGAATGCATGATGGTGTCTAAATCCTATTACCCCACCTCGGTGGTACCACTCATAGGTGTGCAGCCCACCACTATCTATATCTTTTAGTCACCCCAAAATCATCAATCCACCGGTCTCTCACCTTCTCCTCCTTCTCTTTAGGCACTCGTTAGATTGGGCAGAGACAATGCCCTCTCCATGTCATCCATCTTGTATTGTGGTAAGGGTGGAGGTATATCATTTGACACCCTAACTGTCTTCTAATCCTATCTACGTGTATCATCTTGTGCTCTTCGGCATGTCGCCCCTCTATCCATCTGAGAAGCTGTAATCCATCTAGCTCCACAACCATCTACCCATATGATGGATAACCCACATAGGGCCTCCAAATGATGTCTACACTAGATAACCCCTCTAATAACCTCCTATAGTAGGTGACATCATATGTCACCCTACCCACTTGATTCTCTCAATAACCGGCACCCATCGCTAGTAGCCCACTCGAACAAAATGTAGCTTGAATGCATCAGCCTGGGCATACCAACTAGGTGCACACACACAATGTGCTCATAGGCCCAACAATGTAATAGGAAAGTATAACACAAGATGAACCTCTGAAGCCACCTATACACCCATAGCTCTCTGTATAACAGAACTAGGAATGTTGGAACCCATGCAAAATAGGTTTGGTCTATCACCATATCATGCAAGACCCCCATCAGTGATCATGGGAATCTCCCACCCTTTGCATCTGGAAGTGCAAAGCAGAAGACTACCTCCATCAACAACACAACTAGCCTCATCTCCTCTAGATGAGCCAAGTACATATCTCCATACCTCATGCCGGCACTGGGAATCTCATCTATGCCAACCCCTCATGAAAGACTGTTAGCATCAACTCCTCAAACACCTCTGAAGAGATGGAATATACCTATGCCCCCAATATCGGTAACCGTAGGATCTTGTACACATCCTCTAGGGTGACTGTGATCTCACTCATCGGTAGATGGAATGTGTTGGTTGCTGAATCCCATATGTTGATGAGGGTGACCATCAAAATAGGCCGTCGACTACATGTGGGTAGCGTCTGAACCCAATTAGGCCAACCACTGCAATATGCATCCAATCCTCGGTTGTCACACCTACTCGAATTATCACGAGTAAGGGCGGAACCCTATCTTGCATCTGCAGCTGGTCTCTCACCTGCATCCAAAAACATCACATTAATACAACTTGATCATACCCACAATCACTCTTGACACTTCACCTACACTTATTACCCTCCCTCTTTTCCCCTCACAACTTACCTTCTTATCACATATTCTATCTACCCACCCCAACCCTCACCCACTATCGATCATACCATACCTCTTTCAACCTCTTACCCATGCTTTGTTTTTCATCAACAACATCTTCCTTGCCCACTATCTATCTCACCCAACCATCATAAGGCTCTGTTGGCCCCTTTTTCTCCACATGTTGACTGGTACCAGTTACTTCTAACTGACCACGGTCTATCCCACACCGGCATCGGTCACCTTATCTGTGACCGGTACTGGTTCGACACCACCGATGTCACTTACCCATTGATCGACACCAGGCCACCATCACGCAGAAATCCATGACACCCAAACCCCTTTTTCCTCAAACACTCCCTTCTTCTCCCCATTCCTACCTACCTCTACCCTCATCTCTTCCCCACCCCTCATACACCTAACCACACCTCTACCCATTCCTATTCTACCCAATTTTCCTTCCCCAATTCAAATTCCCTTTTCCCCCAAAAACCCATTTTCCCTCCCTAACCTATCTACCCAATCTACCTCTGAAACCAATACAAGAGATTGAATCTTACCTCATCACATTACCATCTCTGTGGTGGCATGTCAGCCGCTACACTAGTGGTCCACCCAATCCCTCTCCCACCTCTTCCATGTCCACTCACCAAATCCAATCCTCCTACTCTCCACCTAATCACAATTGATCCACATGTGCTCGTGAACCCGTCTACCTGGCTCCTCTAACCAACCGGATCCCTCCACCTCAGTAGGATATCATCCCTCATCTTTTTCTCCCGACAAAGCATAACTCGTTCGGCACTCTGTTGTTTTCACAAAAGCCAAAATGTACAAATGAATCTATATTATATGGATTTTTCTTTTTATATACCCACATCGACCTGACCGACATCGGTTATACCTAAACCAACATCGGTCCTATGCCCTAGCTCACCATGGTTGGTTATACCAAGTCCGACATTGGTCATCTACCCCATAAACCATGATCATCTTACCTCGACCATCCCCAGTTACGTATGACCGACATCAGTTACCTATCATATTTGTGCCCATTCCCCATTGTTGTCCCCACTTACCCAACCCAACCACCGTTTGACCTTACCCACCCTTATTACAACCAACCTCCATGCCTACCTTACCTATACTTGTCCTTAATTACATTTTGGGACTTGTTATTTTACCCATACCTCGGCCCTACCCATGCCGTGACCTAGCTACTTGGACCTAGAACATTGCTAGTGACCTATGAACTCATGTGCTCACTATACCTTGTGATACTTGTTACCCATGTTTTTGACCTAATGACCTTAACTTTCCTCTTTTCGTGACTATTTATCCTGACCCAACCTTTGGTGTACTGAAACATACCTAAACATTCCTATACCTGACCTACGAAGTGCTTCTGCATCATATCCTATACCTTGGATACAAAAATCACCTCAACCTTGTTTAGATAAACATATCGACCTTAGACAATGTAGAGTTTGCATGCTCTACAACTTGGTACCATTCTCAGTAGTTTATATGTGTGAGTGTGTTTGATCACATTACTACTTTTGACCATGACCCATTTCATGGATTACCCGATTGGACCTTTACCCTCTTACCCCCGTTGTCCACCTTTCTCTTCATCAAATTCACCTTTTATCAAACCACTCACTGATTCTTCCTTCTACCTCATCAGTTCCTGGTTCGAGGGGGATCACCTTCACCCACACATGGGACAACCACATCTTATTTTTGTTAGTGTCGCTTACCAATACAAGCTATGTAACAAAAAGGGGAAAAATGTAGACACCAAAATTGGGTCACACGCTCCTTGACCCTTCGTTAAATAATCAACTTGAACACACTCACCTAACCATGGCCCCTTACACCCCACACTAATATTAATTTAATTATCCTAATTAAGATAATTCCCACCGCATCACATCACCTATACACCTAACTTAGCCACCTCACCCTAAGTCTATTATTAGTATGTTGCCATAACTAACTAAGACCTAACTAAACCCTAAAAATCAAAGCCTACATCCCCTCTAACCACATTCTCGCATAAGAAAAAGGTAACTCCCACTCTTGCCCGGATGAATAGAGAGATCTAGTGGAA
This sequence comes from Taxus wallichiana var. yunnanensis, assembly GCA_018340775.1. Taxonomy (NCBI): domain Eukaryota; kingdom Viridiplantae; phylum Streptophyta; class Pinopsida; order Cupressales; family Taxaceae; genus Taxus; species Taxus wallichiana. The sequence goes on from CM031240.1 coordinate 590,788,432, forward strand.
ATCATTGCCATGATCTCCCATTTTTAGTAAACCTAGGGAATCCCACCCTAACCGATGCCCGTCACCCTTGAACCAACGCCGGTCAAGCCAGAACCATTGTCGGTTACCTTTTATTCCCTTTGGTAACCTTATTTCAAGGTTGGCACATTTCTGAGAGCAAGAAAGGAGACCAGAGCTGCATGTAAGCAAAATAAACATCCTTTTACGCATCCAAACATTCAGAGCCATCACCAGGATCAATCAGAGAGCCATTGCATTCACAAGAGCACCACAAGATAACACCACTATAGGACTATACACATATTCTCCTATCAACCACCTCCACCACTCAACCATCAAATCCTTAACATGATAAGTATGGCCCTAACCAATATGGTTTATTTCAATTAGTAATCTTTATTACTCTTGTTATTAATCTATTCTTTGCATGCTTATTGCTTCATCACCCACTTGCTTGTAAACCCAAATATCCCTTCACCCACATCACCAAATCACCTATTCTCACATGTTGTATACTTCTGAGCATACCAAATATCTATACAAACCTCCCCATTTACTCACCCAAACTTTATATTACTTCAGATAATCCCTTCCATTTAACATATTTTGAGTTTCTTTTACCCCAACCACACCGACATCGGTTATCCATAACCATCGTCGATTCTAACTAAACCGACATCGGTAAAATTTATCTAACATCGGTCTCTATGTATTATACCTTGACCAAGAATATACCCAACAATCACCTTATCAGTTGACCTAAATAACCTAGAACCTAACCTTGATCAATCCCAAGTGACCTTGACAAGCACCTTATCTCTCAAATCCAACTATATCCTAGCCTGTTGTGATTAGATTTTCTTAATGTATTTGAATGAGATACCTAAATCATATCAACTATAGTAGGACCTTGTTTATTTCTCACATTAACTTGTTTTAAACAGTGGATTGATAGTCGTATAGGAAGTATCACACTTCCCGGAACTAGCATACGCTAGGTAGTCCACTGTCATATATCATTTAATTATCTATTTGTGGTCTTGTTTTCTATTACGGTAGTTCCACCTAGCCAAAAGGAAGCCCTCGGTTTAGTTATGGATCAAGAATTCGAACGCATGCAATAACCATTAACCAAAAAACATTTAATAGGTATTCCTCCTTGTCCCTTACCCTTATTTGTTTCGTCATTTCAAAAAGGTAAAGAAAATAGTGAAACACTTGCATAATGGCCACAAATGATTCCCTTATGAGTTTCCTCCATAAATTCTTCACGATCATGCTCAAGCACACACCTACGCAAAACTTCATCCTGACCTAGTTTTTATAAGTCTCCACTAATCAACATATAAGGTGTGACATGTATGGCAAGTTGTTTCTTCTCTAAACTCTTCATCCCTTCAGCGCCACAAAAATATGCAACAATAAAACAATATCTTCTTAGTCGGAGGGTGCGTGGTTCAATCTAAATAACTCGCATTTGACATTGTGTCCTCAATGCTCTATGTGTCCTTGCCTAAATTAATCCTTGATAGATGATCTCGTCCTGAATTTATCTATCCCGATTTACTACCACTATAAATTCAAATTCCACAATAGAATACAATGACATATGCACCCCCGAAAAATAATCTTGTTCACAGTACTTTAATTCCATGTGATCTCGTATAGAATATAAAAGGGGTAGAAAATAATTATTTTTGAAACTTATGCAGTGCATAAATCATGGACAAGGCCTCACACTCTATAGTTGTATAATTGCTGTTTCACCAATCAACTTCCCTTTTGCAAAAAAAGGATGATCAACAATACCTTCTTCAGTCGGATAATATCAGTGAATGGCCATGCCAGAGGCATCCACATACACATGAAAAGTTTTGGTTCATAAAGGAAAACACATAATAGGAATTTTAGTAAGCCTTTCCTTCAATTTATCAAACATGCACTTTGTTGTGCTTCACGCCAATGCAACTTTCCCTTACTCTTTAATAATTCTTCTAGGGGTGTGACAATCATAGCATAACCTTGGATAAACTTCCCTGTAATAACATGTGTGCCCAAAGAATCCATGTACCTTTCTCTGGTTAGTAGTTTCTTCTAAGACCAAAATAACAATGACCTTAAAAGGGTCTACCAACAAGCCTTCTTTACGAAAATATGCCCCAAAAAGTCCCAAAGGGTATAACAAAAACACACTTATTAATTTCTAAGGAGATTTTTAACTACCGACACATCTCAAACATAAGTCTTAAATTGTCACAATGATATTTAAATAGCCCATAAATTATCCAATCATCCAAGTAAACCTATAAAAACTTATGAATGAAGTCCTGAATGCTTGAACAACAATGTGTGAATAGACTGTAGGTGCATTCTTTAATCCAAAAGGCATAATTGTGTATGTAAAACTTCCCCACTTAGTGGTGAAAGTTTTCTTCTCTTAATCCTCTTTAGTAATCCAATCCGCACTTGACGATATCTAGAAAATCCATCGGTGAAAAGTATATCTCGCACCCTACAATGCCTTCTAAAATATCCTTTGTAAACGGTGTGGGAAAGGGATCTATTACACATGCAAAATTCAACTCCCTATAATTTGCACATATTCTTATCCTTACATCTTTATTTATGCTTATCACCATGGGGATAACCCACTCGACTCCTCAATGGGATCAATGATCCCCGATCTCAACATCTTATCAATTTCTTCCTTTACCTTAACATGCATATTAGGATTCATCTTTTAAGGCCTCTTTGCAACTGTGTGCACACCTTCCTTTAAATTTATCCTCTTCTCACCCAAGGAGTGATGTACCCCTTTCAAATCATGATAACCTTTAGAAAATAAGTCATAGAAGTCATGCAACAACTCAATTATCTTAGCAAACTCCGATTCAGACTAGTAATCACTAATGATGGCCTCCTTAGGTTAAACATATGTCCCAATGTTGACCTTATTCATTTTCATAGGTTCATGATATGCGTGTGCCTTCTCATCTGCATTATCTAAGACCTTGTGCATACCCACAATATGATCAACATCTAGATTCTCCACTTCTTCATCATTAATCATGTAAACCATCTTACCTTTTTCTTTTTCTAGGCATGTACACCCAATATTTTCCTCGCATGTCTCTTCATATTAAAAACAAACCTCCGTATATGACTCACCAAGTAACTCTTGAATAATTTCTTCAACATTTACACTATCCCCCATTGTTAAGCATTTAATAACCTATAATGCCTCATTCACTATAGGTTTAGTGGAAAAATAGTCAAAGGTCTGAATCATACCTACAATGGGGCCGGTTGTTTCCAATTCCTTGCTTCTCTATGCAACTCGCATAAACATACCATGCGTGCATACAAATTTCGCAAGGTGAAGTAGAACTTGTGTACCCACAAGGAAGGTGGTAAGGCCTCCTACCCCTCTATCTAGAGTCTCTCACACTTTTGAATGTGATGCAAAGAAAAATCCCTCCCATGGAATTCACATGCCTTGGTAGGCGTATTGATCCAAAGAAATCTAGAGAAGAAAATGATTCTCACTTCTTAGCACTCTAAGAGACCATCTCTGTGTACCATCCACCAATGTGTTGTTGTCCCATAGAAGGTATTTACTAGCATATTCATTCTATCCACTTGATCCGTCCACCGGGCCTCTATATCGCGCAAAATACTTCAAGATTTCCTTCACTAGTGTACCTTGGTACCTAGTTATTACGCAAATGCATAACACATCGCAACCTAATTATGTACATAATTAACTCTTCATCTCATGCCCAACCATTTCATAAGTCTAGTGCACCTAGTTATCAAAAGAAATGTTGGTTGTATCACTCATAGACTATGCATTGTCCCACTGAATAAATCCTTCCTTTGATAGCTCAAGAACTTTAGGATCTCTAATGGTGTGTACATAAATTCTGTTCAAATCATCTTCACTCAAAGGTTCTACATAAGGTGCATTTTTTTTTCTGTCAAAGGAATGATGAAGTGATCTTCCTTGTTCTCAAAACTGATATATCCTTTATTAAAGTGTAGCTCAACATTATTTTCATAACACCAAGGGTGCCCAAGCAATGTTGGAAAATTATCTTCCTCTACAAGTGCCAAGACCTCAAAGTCCCCAATAAACTTTGCTCCTTATATAGTAATTGTAGCATCCTTCAAGACTTCAATGGACATATCTTTAGTCCTACTTTCCATAAACAACACATTTGAAGATAGATGTAATGGTGGATTCCCCTTTTGATTCCATGCATCTAAAGTGACAACATTCATTTATGCACCTGTAACAACCAAAATGTTACTCAATAACCATCTGTGAAAAAAAACATTCAAAGTGATATCTTTTTAATAATCAATACCGTGAGGTGGTAAGTTAGCATGTAAAATATGTCTCTCGCACTCAACTCCAGCGCATGGAATATTTCCCCTTATCCATTCCCCCAATAAAGGAATGATGTTTTCTTGGCACAAAATCTTACAAAACCTCCTTCAAATTGTCAACATATTTATGAGAAAGCTCGGATGATTTTACATGCTCTAGCTTCCGTGGATTTTCTTTTGAGAATTATATCTCACCCTGCAAGTTTCTAATAACATCCATAGTTTCCTGATAAACTTCCTTCTGATGAGTAGGGTCTGGATACTTTGCGTGTAATACCTCCTCTTTTGTAATAATAGGCTTCTACTTTGGGAATTCCCTAGCGCATGTAGCCTCACCACGTGTATTGACTAATACAAGAAAGAAATCAGTATCATGCACTACTTTTGGCATCCACTAATATTCCACAACATGCTATACTCTAACCATTCCTACACCCTTATCTTTCTTATGTGTCTTGTGTAGGTGTCCATACAAATGCATATATTCTTCATAATTGTGGTTCTTTCTACGTAAGGAGAAAATAACATTTTGAGGGAATTCATGCTTATAATGATTAGGGGATCCATATGTATAACATGTTCCATGGGGGAACTCACTTCTCCCACCATCATGACCTCATCCTCTGAATCTTCCATGGTAGCCTCTACATCTACCACCTCCATCATAGCACTCTTCATTATAACTATGATCATAATGCTCACCTTTCTCCTTGGAATTGTTTGTAACACTGGTATGACGTACACCAATATCAATGACATCATGAATCGATAGATCAACCTGTAGTTCTCTGTATCAAGAGTGGTAGACCTGTAAATATTATAGTAATAAGAAACATTCTTCCTTATCACGTGTTGCAATAGTGGGTACCTAATTGAATCATGATCCAAGTGATAGATCTCACACTCTAGAAACATGGCACACGTTAATTTTTGAGGGAAAAAATCCTTAGTATGTACTTATACTTCACATTCTGTCCACTAAGTACCACTACATGTCTCATGAGCTAAATTAGCTGAAAATTTTTCTAACTATTTTTCCATAGCTACAATATAAGCCCCCAAAAATGGGCTAACTCCAGTGTCTACACTCCTAATTATCTCAGTTCATAGAGATGCCTCAAGCACCTTGTGTAGGTCTCGTATAAGTCTTGTGTGAAAGTTCCCTTATGAAAGGTGTGATCAAACTTCCAATAAACTAGTGAGCATGGTTGGGAGTGTTAGGGAGTATGATAACTTCAACAAAAGGGTTTTGAATCACGCATCATACTTCCTAACACTCTCAACCATTCCCTTCTTGATTTTCTTCGAGTGTGTTGATGATATTCTACTCAAACTTAGGTTTATGAAACTATACTAAGAAAGCATCATGCAGTCGGTATAGTCTACACAAGTCTTGTTCAAAACATATTTCTTGTACCAACTATGCGTGTGCCCTTGCAATGTGGTAGAAAATTGAATTTCCTTACACTTGGGAGCCATGATCCCTTTCACACACCATAGTATCTCACACATGTACGTGCTTAGTTGAATATTCAATTCCTCTATACTCTTGGAGATGAAGAGAAAACTCAAACTATAATTGCTGGGGTTGGTGTTGACCATTCCCACCAGATCAAGAATTTGTATTACCTCATGTGTTTCCTCCACATCTAGAAACACTAGATCCTAAACAAAATGATCCTCTTGATCCCCCTCATGTAGCAGAAATAAACCGAGAGGATGTGTTATCTTATGTTTTAACAATTGTGCTAAAATGAACTCCCAAAGTCTGTGAAGTTGTGCTACTTCCAGATGTGATACCGACGCTTTATGTTGATGAAACGCCAGAAAACATACCTCCAATCAGACTTCCAAATAACAAAAATAATGATTATGCCACCATAGATGGATTTTCTATCCGGTTAAATCCTGAAATTAATGGAAAATGAAATCTATCTATCGTTATTCTACTTCCCGCACTAGTTTGCTTACTAATGACTATCGTAGAAATTGGGAAACCAAGCCCAAGGGCTAGGTCACCAGGAGGGATCAAATATGCACCCACGGTCCCGTAGTTTATACCAGCACACTCTCATCCGAGGTCAAGAAGCTTCTCTTCCATGCTTACCCAAATGGGGGAGTTTCAGATGCTCTGGATCCACGTCCTATGCATGATCTCCAAATCCTTCATGATCCATCTCTCTCCACAATGCCATTCGTTCCACAACTTCATGTTACTTCTCCAAATCCCTCTTGTGTGCCTCATTAATTTTTAACCAACTTTCTTCTCTTTGCCTTTCTTCCGTCAGTCTTCCATATTTCAACACACCTACTCCTTCCCCCATGCATGGTGAGGTTTAGCTAGCTATAAGATGTTGTTCCAAATCTAGGGTCATGATCAAGATCTTAATCACTAAAGGGATAACGCGTAAATAAGATCCATAGGAATAGAAACTCGGTGATCTTTATATAAGAATAAGTAGAAAATATGTACTTCAAAATGTATCTATTCAAAAACCACTCCACCAATGAACTACAAAGTGAGTATCCAAGTTAAATCGGTCATGGAGATCCCGAAGTTCTTCCTACGCTAAACAAGTTATCTATAACTCCAATTTCTATTTGATACCTATGTCACCAGCCATTTATCCAACTCTATAGGAAAATAGGAAAAGAACGTCTCATAAATTTCATGGTAAAAATTCTATTCAAACCATGTGTGTGCATCAAATTCATGCCCAAAGTGTTAAATATGTGAGCATAATATTCCTCTAAATTCTCTAACCAATCCTCAATGCTAGCCAAACTCAACTGATATGTCTTCATCATGTGACATCCTCACAAACAACTAGAAAAGAGGTCCTGACAACATAACCAAAATTTATTCTTTTATTTTAGCAGACAACCCAAGGCGTGATGTCGCATCACTCACCAAAACTAAGTGCTCACCTAAAGCACGCAAGGGTACTAGGTTCCTCTTTTATGGAAGATTTTTCAAGGAGTTAGCATGATGAGCACATAAATAGATACATTATAGATCCATAATATCAATGAAGTGATGAACCATAAATAGATCTAGATCATAACCATATGCAAGAATAAATTATAAAAGAATAAATATTAGGTTTACCAGATAAGAATCACTCACATATATGTCAACAACCAATATCCAACCACAAATCTTCATTGTATTAATTACTGTAAAACATAGAAGCTGAATATATACATAGTAATGTCACCATAATTTCTGCACACTCATAAACCAACAACATAACTCTAATAAAACATGGATCATACCCAAATCATGAAAATCAATACATATTTATAGGTAGTGAAGAATCTCCCTTCATTACTCATGCACTCTCCAAAAATATCCCACATAATAGAAATAACAATGAATGCATTACAAGTCATAAATAAGAGCATGCAAGCTCGCTAATAATAGATTATCTTCTAATATGAACTATAGATCTAATCCTATTAATAGCCGAACTTTTCATGTCGTCTTAACTTCCCTCATGAGATTTGTCTTAAAATAGACTTTTCTTGAACTGCAAGTCTTCATGTTCTATTCTTATCTCCAAAACCTTGCTTGGCTGCTACTCCAACTATTCATCTTCCAATTCTACCAAAATGCAGCTAAGTCTCAAATATATTAAGCCCAGAATGGGCTCTTACATGCTATCTATTCTACTTTTGTGTGTGCCTTCATGCCTAACTCCCATGCATCAAAACCCTTCGTACCGCCTATACTCAGTATATTTTAGGGGTCCAAAAAAGGCTGAATAAAAGAAAGAGAAAGACCTACAACAGATAGAAAGAACCCAAAAAGTGGCAAGAAAGTGCAAAAGGACCGGGTGCCTCTCAGTGGGATTTAGGTACCCACAAGTGCCCTAAGTACTAATCTGGGTGCCACACTCAAGGCTAAAATGACACAGATGATAGAAATTGATTGGGTATATAGGTGTAAGAGGTTGGTAATGAAGAAATAAAATAAAAAATATGTCTGTCTAAAAGAATGAGGTTAATTAATATTTTTTTCACTCAAGAACCTTCTAAATAGTAGTATTAGACCATGACTAAATAATGTATAAAGTGCATAATTTTGTGTCTACCCTTTCCCCACCGTATATTGGTGAATGGAAAGATTACTAACATAAAGTAGATAGATATGTGTACCTTATGTCCATGAAGAGTGTAGTAGAAATGTGTCAAAGGAATAGAAAAAGTGTAGAATGAAAAAATATGGAGGAGTTTGGAAACTAGAGATGAAAAATGCGCAAAGAAAAATTCATGAGAGTGAACCTAGGGTGGTTACGCATGTGTGATGTACTTGCATGGTTAGTAAAGTGTGTGTTGTCACAAAGTGTTGTTGTTGTTGTTTCCCATTTGACTACTTTTTTCTCATATGACCAGACTCGAAAGGAGAAAACAATCAAGTAGTCAAATATGTATGTATGTGTAAAAAATCAATGTAAAATAAACATGTATATGAAAGCATGTAAATGTGAAATATAAAAATGAAAATGAAAATTGTAAATGGAACATGTGCACTTGATCCATATTGAGAAAGGGAGTGTAGAAAGATATCTTATAATGTGAGTTTATTGGGTGATCTCATGTCATAGGATGAAGAAATGCAGGGAGGAAATTCTCCATGTCATCCGAGCTCTAATCGCTTCCCTAAATATGTGTGAAGATATATATGTATCGTCCTAGTTTTTGGGTGATCCGACGCCACTAGCCAAAGTAGTGTAGAGAGGAACACCCAATATAACCTCTAAGCTTGTAATCGCTTCCCGAATGCTAAGGACTCCATGTCCTATAAAATCTGCTATGTATAGGGTTCATGGACTAGTTTAAACCCACTCAACGTATATAACTGAACTAAACCGGTGTAGAATCTTTGTGTTAGTATGTAAAAACCCTCAAATGATGCCCCCTCTTTCGGGATGCATGTGACATCACTAATAGGAGAATGCGGCCCCAAAAGAGGACCAACTGCATGTATGTTGTAACCTCGAAAAGTTCTTGGTAGAAACCATGACACGCACAAACAAGAAGGCTAGCCAAAGATGAGTGTGACCAAACATGCATACAAATGGAAAATAATGTGTACGCTACACAAATAGTGTAAAAGATACCGAGAAATGTATTAAACATGCACGAATAAAAATTAAGCCACACAAAGTGGGTTACAAACATGGGACATCACTCATGATGTCATAAGACACACAAGTACATCATGGCCGCAAAAAAAGCGAAAAATGTGCACACCAAACAAAGAGAAAGCCCCAAAAACAATAACAAAAAAATCAAATAATGTAATAAGCAAGTATGGAAGCCAATATACCTTTAGAATAAATTTTGCACATGAAGAACCTATTAGCATGTTAGAAAATACTAGTATGTAAAAAGTGTGTATAACTAAGGAATGTAAAGTGCTAAGTATGAAATGAAACAATAGCACATGTGAGAGATGGATTTAAATGCCCCCAACGATCAATTTAGGAAGGGTAGAAGGTGAGAATCCATGCTACATGTAAGATACATGTATCTATGATAAAAATAGACAAATTCATGAATGCACATGTGTGTATGATATAAATAAATGACATACAAGTAAATGAACTAGCATGTGTAATAAATTGACCACAAACAAGAAAAATTAAGTAAGAGTAAAATAAACCATAATATGCGACATGTCATGGATGGATGGTGTTAGTGTAGGTTATTATTTATCCTTTTATTTATTTATTAGGATAATTATTATACTATTGTTATCCCTACACTTGTTGGGTTATCTTTCTTAGGTGTACTAGTTGTGTGGAGTTAGCTTACTAGTTGTGTTGAGTTAGCTTCTCATTTATGTGGAGTTAACTTACTACGCTTATGAAGTTAACTTAACTACCAATATCGCTTAGTGGTAGTTCTTCACCACCGATATAGATGGTAGTTGCACTTCCATTCTCCTATATGTACATATTTCTTAGTGAGTAATTCAAGTCATTGTATTGTAATGTATTGAGAATTATGAATTATGATGGATGTCCATATATGGCATTTTAACTCTTTTGCTTTACAAATCTAATGTGGTATGATATTATCATATGAGATCATAGCTTGGTATGATTTGGTTATCATTCCTTTCATGATATTAGAGCAATAGATGATGTATACATCCATATGTAAGTTTTTCTTTACAAGAAAGGGTTTATTATTTTCATGTATTTGGAATTTTTAATAATTTTGTGAAACAAGCATTTTTATGCAAAACAAGGCATGGCATTGGCTTTGAAAGGTGTCAAAACCCTAGAATCAACTATAAACTTGACCATGTTTTGAGATAGTCAAATTTGATGCAAGATATGTACCCTCTGGTTGCATTCTTTTATCCATTGGATATAAGCGTGTACCTTCTAGATGCATTATTTTACCCTATGGATATTTCAGATTTGGATGCGTATTTTATCCATCGACATAGATCTATACCCTCTAGGTGCATTCTTTTATCCATTGATATAAGCATGTACCTTCTAGATGCAAATTTTTACCCTCTAGATATTTTAGTTTTGGATGCAGTCTTTTATCCACTAGACACACATCTATACCGTATGGGTGCATTCTTTTATCCATTGGATATAAGCGTGTACCTTTTGGATGCATTCTTTTTCCTCTAGATATTTCAGTTTTGGATGCGCCTTTTATCCACTAAACGCATCTCTATACCTTTTGGGTGCATTCTTTTATCCATTGGATATAAGCATGTACCTTTTGATGCATTATTTTACCCTCTATATATTTCTATTTTGATGTATTCTTTTATCCACCTGGACACGATTTGTACCCTCCGGGTGTATTCTATTATCCATTGGATATTGACATGTACACTCTGGACATTTTAGGTTTTGGGTGTAGGATTTTATCCTTTGGTCGCAAGCCTGTATCATGTGGATGCACTCTTTTACCCTTTGGACATTTGGGTTTCACGTGTACATTTAAAAAAATATCAGCATTAAAATATTATTTTAATAGCAAAACCTTCTAAAGCTCATAACTTTTGATCTGTAGCTCGGATTAAGGTGATCGCTTGTTTTAAAATTGTGTGTTTTTTTGAGATCTACGTATTGGTGACATTTTTAAAAGAATATTTCAAATTTAAAAGGTACTTCTTCTCATTGTAATGTTTACACGAACTCAATTATAAAGTGCCAAATTTTTGAGGGTGTTGTAATCACTTGTGGACACAATTTCGGTTGAGCCTGACGTCCTCAACTTTTGGGTGTTGCATTCTTGTATCTATGGGTGTATGCATTTATATATCTTTTTTTTGTTGAGATATTCTAGATATGTTTTTTTGACACTTTATTTTTTAGCATGTTGATAGTCTCTCTTGTGGGGGAGCTATTCTGGTGAATCCCAGTGTTAGTTTGTCAGTGTTTGAGTAGTTGATTTTGGCAACTCATATAGATCTGTGGTGTCACTCTACCCATTCAAAAATATGAGAGGGTATGGTGTTGATACTAATTATTTGGGTTTCATGTCCTTTCCTTGTTACGTGTTGATACTTCTTCTTCAGGTTTCGTGTCCTTGCCTTGTTACCTTAGTTTTTCTTGGATCGTGGCACTCCTATTTATTTGGATCTTGTGTCCTTGCTTTGTTTCCTTGGTTGTTCTTGGATCATGGAACGCCAATTTGTAGTATTTGATCAAATTATGTTTGGTGTTTTTTTTTGCACTTTCGATATCACTCCATTAACAGCTCCTTCGCATGGAGCTACTCTAGTGAAGCCCGTGTCTGTTGCTTTTGAGTTATATGATCGAGAAGTGGATTCATACCATAGTGCGCACTACACTTCTTCAAAGCATTGTATAAGTTTTGGAGCCGAGCTTCTGCTTTCTCTCTCTCTAATTTGTTATTACTGGTTTTGATTACCGTGTGGTGTCTAATTTTCCTAGTTATTATACGTGGGTACCTCATCGCCTTGTTATAGGGACCCACCTTCTTTTCACCCACCTAAGCTATGCTTACGTATGGGTGTTAGTATAGGCTATTATAAATCATTTTATTTATTTATTAGGATAATTCTTACACTTTTTTAGCCCTACACTTATTGGGTTAACTTGTTTAGGTGTACTAGTTGTGTGGAGTTAGCTTATTAGTTGTGTTGAGTTAGCTTCTTAGTTATGTGGAGTTAACTTATTAGTCTTATGAAGTTAACTTAACTATCAATATCGCTTAGTATTAGTTCTTCACCATTGATTTAGGTAGTAGTTGCACTTCCTCATCCTATATGTACATATTTCTTATTGAGTAATTAAAGTCATTATATTGAACGTATTGAGAATTATGAATTATGATGGATTTCCATATATGGTATTTTAGCTCTTATGTTTTACAAATCTAATGTGGTGTGTTATTATCATCTGAGATCATGGCTTGGTATGATCTGGTTATTGTTCCTTTCAGATGGAATGAAATGTAAGATAGAGTGAGAGGATCTGAATTCCCCCTCGAGTGAGTGAAAATGTATGTAATGACGTCATCCGATTTCCCCCTCGCAGTCAAGAATGAACCATAAACAAGAGTGCGTCATCACGAAATGGTCAAATTGTTTGTTGTGTGTTTAACACACTATTGTGAGATGTGACCTAGTGACGAAGTGTGCCCGAACCCTACAACCAAAGCATATGTCACAACCAGATGATCATATAAGTGATGATTTAGCCTAAGCGTATATCACAATGAGATGAATGGATGAGTGATGATTTAAACCGAAGTGTATATTACTAAAAGATGAAAAGAGGAAGAGGTGATGTAACCTAAGGTGTATAACATGATAAAAATGATAGAATAGGTGAGGATTTAGCCTAAATCATATGTCACTAAGCTAGAAATTTCCCATGATGAAAGGTTGAATGGTAAATGTGTGATGAGTGTAAGGTCCATTTGATTTGTAAACCCTGTAGTCGAGTATGGGCCGAGGGACTAAAGAGATTCATAGGGTAGTGAGTGCAACACGTAGTAGACAATATAGTATATGTAAGGATGAAAGGTGGCCATGTGATGAGAAAAATGTTTAAAGACGTGATGTGTAGAATGTGTAAAGTGTAATGTATAGAGTGAAATGTAATGTATGTAGATGGATTGTTAAGGAAGTATGTAAGACGATACAATGCTAGAACCATATATGATGAAGACTAATATAATATGTAGAATATGTGTGAAAATGTGTTGTGTAATATGTATGGTATGTAGATAAATGAATAATGCAATATGTAGGATAAGTAGTGTAGGATGTAAGACACATAGATAATGGTGTATGCCTAATGATGACTAACATGATGTATGATGTATAAATGCACAAATGTCAAAATGTTGTAGATGAAATGTAAAATGTATGGTGTATGATGCGTAATGTATGAATAAATGTGGTGTGTATGCTTTATAATGCAAAGTGAGTGGGGTTTATGTGTAGTAATACTTCAACATTTAAGTGTGAACCAAAGCACAAGAGTGTGTCATTGAGTACTAGAACTAGAATGTATGATGAATATTCTTAATTCATATATGAAAATGTAGTAATAATAGGTGTAACTATGCTAAAACTAGGTGGGGGTAGAGTGTCATGGCCCCCAAGTGTATGATATAGAAGAGGACTATGTGTTGCTATCAAGGAGATCATTATTGTCATGGATGAAACCTACCAGGGTAGCGTCGAAACCTAATAAGCTATAGAGTGAGGAGGGTCATATAGGGACCCATTGCAGCAGAGTGTGTAGAAATTCATTGCATATTATTCATCAATAAAGGAGATTGGTGGACAACTATGAGCATGCCAACGAGATATATTTGGAGCGTAAGTAGGAGAAGAATCATTATGGATAGAAATGTTTCGAAAGGGATAGGAAATGTGAGTAGAGAATGATGAGCGTATATTGTACCACCAATATAATCAATCTAGGACTATCTAAGTGTGAGTGGAGAGTCATGAGGGGTGCATGTAACAAAGACCATCAGATGAAAGACACGCAAGCCATAAGATGTTATTGTGTGAAAATAGCCATGATAGAGATGTGGTGAATAAAGAGGTGGTAAAATTTCATTGAGTGTTATGTTGAACCTAGCCAAACTGTCACGTGTATAAATAGTTTTGAAGCACATAGAATTGAAAGGGATGTGCTACCAAAAGGACCTATTGATGAATAATGTGCATGTAAAAGGAGGTAGTGGAGTGGCAACATGTGGAGGAGAAGATGAAATAGTGTCGACACTATGGAAAGATCCCCGATATAATACCATAGCATTAGTAGATGGAGGGGTCTTAAATATATATTCACTTGGGCCATCGGCCACAAAGGTTTCTTTGAAATAAGAATCATCTACACCTAGAGGGGTAAAATCAAGTTATGTTAATGCTTTATCAGAAACTCAATATCATCAACTTCATAATCAAATCTTCAAAATCATCGGTGTGAACATCATCATGTTGTATAGCATTATCAAGGATGTTGGTAGGTGGCATCGTAGGTGGAGTGGTAGAAGGTGCCATAACTGGTTGAGAAGGAACACTAGTAGAAATGATATTGTAGGTGAAATAATAGCCGTTGTGTGAGTGGATATAGTTGGAGCATTGCAAGTGGTAGAAGGAGACTGTGAAGTGCTAGATTGACCAATGTCATATGTACCAAGGCTGCTATATGGAATGCGTTGCGAAGGTGGTATGGGCATAGAAGTAATGGGATCTATGTGACAATATTTGAATGGCTCTGATCAATGGTGATGGTATGTTCATAACCATCATGCAAGAACTTGACACATTGGTGAAAAGTAGATGGAACAACGTGCATTGTGTGAATCCAAGGCCTTCCTAACAAGAGATTAAATTGAAAGAAGACATCGATAAGGCTAGGAAATTTACATCACTAAGGCATGAGGATTAAAAATAAGAGTTGTCTACACGAAGAGGAGTAAAATTGAGTTGTCATAATGCTTCATCCATAAGCTTGATAGCGTTATCTTTGTCATCAAAATCCTCGAATCATCAATGTGAGCTTGATTATGTTGTGTAGCATTATCAAGTATGTTGGTAGGTTCCATCGTAGATGGAGTAGTAGAGGGTGTCGTGATGGGTGGAGAAGGGACATTAATAGGATTTGATACCATATGTGAATTAATAGCCACAATGTGAGTATAGATAATCAAGCATTGAGAGTAGTAGGAGAATATTGTGAAGCACTAGATTAGCCAATGTTATATGTGTCAAGGCTGCTATATGGAATACATTGTGAAGGTGGTATGGGCATAGAAGTAATGGGATCCATGCGACAATATTTGAATGGCTCTAGATTGGTGGTGATAGTATGTTCATAGCCATCATGTAAGAAATTGACACATTGGTGAATAGTAGATGGTACCATGTGCATTGCGTGAATCCAAGGCCTACCTAACAAGAAATTAAACTGAAAGAAGGTGTCGATAAATTAGAACTCGAGAGAAACACTCTTAGGCCTGACTCAATATGTAATGAGATTGTTCCTGTACATTAGCGAATGGTAGAGTCATAACCATGAATGAGGGTAGAATTATTAGAAATTAAATCATCATTAATACCCAATTTCTTTAAAAGAGAGTGAGTGCATAAATTGATGGCTAATCCATTATCAATGAGGAATCTTTTAATACAAGTAGTGTTAATAACGATAGTAATAAGAAAAGGAGCACACAGATTGATTTTAGCAAAAGGTGATAGATCCTCATCAAGTGAAAGATATAACATGGGGTAAGTTATGAAGAGATTGTATAAGATGTGAAAAGGCTACCAAAAATTATCGCCAATGTGGATGACATGACGGGTAGCTTTCGAGTGTGTTGCGAAAATATGGTGCATTATGCAACAAGTCATAAAAGTAGATCTTAAAGAAGCATATTTTTAAATTGTTCAATGATTTCATAGCCTTTCAAGTTTTGGGGGAGATGCCGAGTAATGGGTGGAGGAATAGATGTAGGTGGAGAAGTAGTTTGATTAGGATGAGTACGAAAAGCAGTAACTACATTAATAGATGAATCGGCCTTAGGTGTGACAAAGTGAGGGGGATGTTGGGTAGACACGCGCATGAAATTAGTGACAATAGTCATTATGCATGAGACCTTGGTTGGTGTAAAGGTAGGGTAAGGGGATTGAGCCATAACATGATAAGGATGTCAAATGATCAAAAGTAAGTGTTGAAATGTTTGGTTTCACCAAAATTATTAACTAAAAATGAACTAACTAATATAGTGTGGGGATAGTTAATCTAAGCTATGAACAACTATAAATAAAGTAAATAAATGTAGTAAAGAAGTATGTAAATGATCTAAGTAACTATGCAAAATGAAATTCTAACCCTAATGTGTAAAAGAGAAGAGGAAAGAACTTAGATGAATAGAAGATGTTTGCAAGACAAAGGTCCCAAAGGATGACTAGAAAAACCAAGCAAGAATGACTATGCAGAAGTCCTGAAAAGTATGGATCTGGAGGATCTAGTTGGATTGAGCACTGAGAGGGACAGGGTGCCTGTGTGTGTTCTCGTTTGCAACCCGGCACCCTAGTCTACGTAAAAGGTCTAAAAGTGATATTCATAGGGCTAGGAGATGATTATGATCCTTTGTTGTGTATTGCATCAGATTTTTTGTCCCATGCTAGATGTCATCAATAATCTAAGATGAAAGAAATACTTGTAAGACCCCAAAACAAGCATCAAACCCTAAAAATAAAAATGCATATGAAGGGGTTAAACTGACCTCAATTGCCACAATGGTGAACTTACTAATTGAGTGTTGCACTACATTGCAAACCCGATGTAGTTCTATGTGTAAGTGTGTGTGAACATGCCCAAGGTTGCTCTTGTTCTCAAGTTACAATTGTGAAGTAGTGAGCAATAATTATGTGTAGAAAATGTAATAGAATGTGTTCATGGAATCGAATAGAATCCCCCCTATGAAGTGTGATGTAGATGTCCTATCCTTATGCCTTGGTGATGGAGCCATGTGGATGCAAGTGATCTCCAATGAAATAGATGGATGTAACTCTAGATGAGTGATAGTAGTAAGTGATGCCAAGTCCCTCATTATGGTCTCATAACTTCATATTTTTAGGTTTATCTTGGTCTAATTTCATAATTAACCCCAAAAAGGATGACTAAAAGAAACATAAAGACATCAAACTACTAGAAAGAACCAAAAAGTGGTGGGAAAATTAAAAATAACCCGGGTGCCCCTAGTGGGACCAGGGCACCCATGAGAACCCTAGTACTAATTTGGGTGTCCCAATCAAGGCTAAAATGATGTGGGATGATAGAAGTTGACTAGGGCATATGGGTGTAAGAGGATGGTAAAAACAAAATAAAACAAAACAATATGGCCAAAAGATGGGGGTTAATTAGTGCTTTCTTCACTTAATAACCTTCTAAATAGTAGTATGAGACCGAGACTAAATAATGTCTAAAGTTCATGATTTTGTGTGTACATTTATTAAATAAATCTTATCATATCCAAAAAATCTAGCACACAAGTGATTTTTAGGATGAATCTTAACACCCTTCAGAGAGTGCCGACAGATAAGACATTTACCAATCCGTGCAAGGCTTTAGAGGAAGATCTTCAAAGTGATAAGTTGTTGATGAAATAGAAATTAGGGTGAGTCCATTCTTAGAAGAACAAATCACAACCATGACCACATAAGTGGAGAAGTTAACATCTAACTCAAGGCATGAAACTAGAAGTGGAATCTTGTGTACCAACCGTGAGGTATAGTGGCATACTAAAAATAGTTGTCCAAGTAGGAATATGCACACTCTATTTTTATATTGTGAAATATGTCACAAAGACCATGATGTATGAGAATTCCCACTTCTTCAACATGCCACACAGAAAAATGTATCAAGATATTCAAATATTTATAATTCACATGTGCACTTTACCAATCAATGCCAATTAAGTGACCAAATCCATAAAGATTAATCTCAATCAAGTAAAAAGTACAGAGGATGGGCTGCAATATTTATAGATATTGCACAGCCAAATACATCCGGGAAAATGAGTTGCACAGGTGCAACCAAAAACCAGAATAAACAAGCTTCCAAATCACCCGGGAAGCAACAATTACATAAAAACAAATATATTGTTGAAAACAATATAACAATGTGTATACAGACAAATATGGTTGATTAACCATATAACAATATAACCATTCATTATTTAATTAATAAAATTAATTAAATAATCTAACTATGCATAATTAATATTTAGGATAATAAAATTTATCCTAACATTCCCCCCCTTAATTGTGCATTGTCTGAAGAGATGAGGAGAGAAATGCTCTGAACAACTCGAACTTGTCACGTGCAAGTGACTTTGTGAAAATATCTGCTCGTTGTTCAGCCGTTGGACAAAACTGAAGCTAGATGTTGTGCTTCAACACATGTTCGCATATGAAATGAACCTGAACTTCAATGTGCTTTGTTCTCTCGTGAAAACTGATTGCGAACAAGTTTGAGAACACCTTCATTGTCAACATACATGGTGGTCGGTTTGTCCCGTGGTATTCCAAGTCCTTCCAAGATGCGACGTAGCCAAATCGCTTCACGCATGCTTCTTCTCCTCGCAGAACGATACTCGACTTCATGGAAGAGCGAGAAACAAAGTGTTGTTTCTTACTTCCCCATGATATTGGTCCGATCCCATAAAGAATACAAATCCGTATGGATTTTCTATCATCAATGTTACCCGCATGATCCGAATCCAATATCCAAATAAGAAGAAGTTTTCGCTTCTTCTCAGTATTCTAGACCAAGATCCACCGATCCTTTGAGATATCTTAAAATGCGCTTTGCTTCTGCTTTCCAATGACAAATTTTGGGTTCCCGCATGAACCTCGGATAGATAGCTCACCGCAAAGCCGATATCCGGTCTAGTGTAGGTCGTAAATGAGACTCCCAATCACCGACGATAGAGAGTGGCACTTACCTCAGAGATGGATCTGAACGAGATAACTGTAATCTGTTCTCCATAGGTGTAGCAATTGGTGTGCAATCCATCATCCTAAACTTCTCGAGTGTTGTCTTGGTATATTTCATCTGAGAAACAAAGATGTGATTCTCTTTCTGCCATACTTCCACCCAAGATAAGAGTGCATAAGCCCGAGATCTCACATGTCGAATGATCGCTTAAGATCTTTCTTTGTTTCATCAATCATCTTCACTGAACTGCCAGTGATGACTAGATCATCGACATAAACTACAACAATCACCATCTCCCCCCCTTGCTTTTTGAGGTAGAGATTGGGATCGTATGGATTTCTGACGAATCCATGTTGTACGAGATGCTCATCAATCTTGATGTACCATGCCCGGGTGCCTGCTTTTAGGCCATACAGAGATTTCCCGAGTCTCGCATACCTTTTCTTCTTGACTGTACTACATATCCCTTAGGTTGAGTCATGTAGACTTCTTCTTGTAAATCTCCATTCAGAAGGCACTTTTACATCCATCTGATGGACTTTCCAACCAAACTGTGCAGCTAGAGCAAAGATCATCCTGATTTTTTTGATCTTAGCTGTGGGAGAAAATGTCTCCTCATAGTCAATGCCTTCTTTCTCGTATGCACTTTTTGCTACAAGTCTTTCTTTGCACTTGTCCACTGTCCCATCTGCTTTGTACTTAGTTTTGAATATCCATCTGCATCCAATGGGTTTCTTCCCTGGTGGAAGATCGACAAGCTGCCAAGTGTTATTCTTCATCACTGATTGATATTCAGAATCCATGGCATCTTTCCAAGCTTTTGACTGTAGGGCTTCCTGGACTGTAGAGGGCTCGTCTGATTCAATGACTCTACTCATCAAAGCAAAGTTAACTTCTTCTCTTGCTTTACTGCGAGTCCGTGGTCCAGGGGTGGATGTATCCGGTGGAGCATCCAGTCTTGCATCTCGTAATGTGCTTGTACACCATTTAGGCATACGTTGACCTGTTCCCATGGGTTGTGGTTCTATCTGATCAACACCATCATCCCCATCATCACTTTCATCTTCTGAGGGAACATTAGCTTCAGTTTTTACAACTGGTGAAAAATCTACATCTTGTGAGTCCGGAGGAGGAGTCTCTGCTTCCTTCTTCTCAAAAACTCAACATCTCTCGCTTGTGTAGACTTTTCTGGTCTTAGGATCCATCAGTCTATACCCAAGAGTCTCTTCACTGTATCCAATGAAGATGAGATTTTGTGACTTCATGTCCAATTTCTTTCTGTTCTATTTGGGTATGTGCATGCTAGCTTTGCACCCGAATACTCTGAGGTGTGCAATGGATGGTTTCCTTTTTGACCATGCTTCTTGTGGTGTAATTCCATCAAGAGCGCAACAGGCGCTCTATTTAACAAATACACTACTGTTTTTGCTGCTTCTACCCAAAATGTCTTTGCAAGTTCGAATCATCGATCATGCATCGCACCATTTCCATGATAAGTATGATTTCTTCTCTCGACAACACCATTTTGCTGCGGTGTGTGTGGAGGAGGCATTTATCGACAAATCCCGTGAGTTTGTAGGTAGTCTCGAACTCATCATCAGTGAATTCCCCCTCGATCTCGAGTGGAGAGTTCTCATGTGATGACTAGCTTTCTTTCTCAACCGCCACTTTGAACTTTTTTGAATGTTTCAAAGGCTTCACTTTTCTTGCGAAGACAAAAAATCCACATTTTTCGTGAATAGTCATCAACACAGAGCATGAAGTACTGGAACCCTGAATGACTTGGCTGCATCGGACCGCATAGATCGGTATGAACTAGGTCAAGTTTACCATGAGCTCGAAAAGTACTCATTTGGAATGAAACTCTGTGTTGTTTTCCTGCTAAGCAGTGAGGACACTTGTTTGTATCCTTCTGAAGAGATGGTAGCCCATGTACCATATTACACCGGCGAAGTGTTTCGAGATATTTGAAACTTACATGACCAAATCTCCGATGCCACAACTGAGCTGAGGTGGAGTTTTTAGCCACAAGTGCTTGATCATTTTTGTGAATGAAATCAAGTTGAAACATTCGTCCCACATTTGAGGCTTTTGCAATTATTTTCGAGCCTCTAGATTTATCTCGAATCAAACACATTTTCTTGCCGGATTGACTATCAAAGTCAATTTTCAGGTTGTGATCTAGGAGTCGATCGACCGAAAGAAGGTTCTTTTCACAACCTGTGGACATATAGAACATCTGATAGTCTACATTTGCGTGAACCAAGGGGTAGAGAAATGTTTCCAATCCCCTGAACTGTATATGAAGAATCATCTCCCAACGAAACATGATTTTTCGATGGCGTGTCCCTCATTGAAATAAACCAGTCTCTATGGCCGGTCATGTGTCGAGTGGCTCCCGAATCAACATACCAGACGTCACTAGATGACGTGGATGGTTCACTTGATCGAGCAGTGAACAAGAAGTCTTCATTGTCCGATCGTTTCTTGTTGCTCAAAGAATATTACTCTGCCGGTGGGGTCTTCTTTCCAGCCTCCCCTTTTCTACCCGTGATAGTTGTTTGAATGTCCCTTGTAAGTTTGTTGTTGTTGTGGTCCATAATTGCTTGATGAACCTTTCTTATATGTGTTAAACCAACATTCTTGCAAGTCATGTCCTCTTTTGCAAATGGGACATCGCTTCTTCTGTTGATTGTCCCCATGATACTGATTCTGATGTGGGGACTTCTGATAGGATTTAGGTTTTCCTTTACCTTTCCTTTCCATTTTTGATGTGAAGACAAAGCCTGCTCCTCTTCATCATCCTTGTTGTGCATTGCTTCTCTCTCACGTCAGCAGAGGTTTACTAACTTGTTAAAACTAATTGTCGATCCGACAAGTTTAGAGTTGTGACAAAAATTCGGTAAGAAGAAGGAGAGCTCTCGTAACAATGGGAACGAGAGATTCATGTTTGACCTCTTCTCCTAGGGCTAGAAGTGAAGCCCTCAACTCGCAACTCTTCTTAGAAGGCTTCAATTTTCTCATTCTCGTTTGAATTTCAATGTATGTAACTCGACTCGCAAATTGAGTATGACATTCTTGTTCTTGGCCTCATATATTGTGCTTAGTTTATCCCACGCTTCACATGTGGCATCTCAATGTGGGCTTGCACATCGTCGACACTCCAAAAAAATGATGAGTTTTGCTTTCGATCCGCTCTATCAAATTGTCGTTGTTGTGTTGCATCCGCTGGTGATCTCGTTAGAGTACCACACAACAGCCGATTTCTTCAAACTCAAGTTGTGTTTTTATTTTTGTCTTCCAAGCAAAGATAGTTGCTTCCTCCGAGCAATCAGAATCCTAAGAAAAATTTGGGGGCATTGTGCCCATTTTACAGAGATCACTACAGGTGGTTTGGCTCTTATCACCTGGTATAAGGTCTCCCAATCTATATACCGTTAGTCCGATATACCAAACCTTTCTATATACGCGCCTTCCGATATACCCGTCAGATGTGGAAGAAGCTCGCCTTTCTATATACCCGGCAGACGTGAAAGAGGCGTTAACGTACGTGAAAGAATTCGATACGTGGTACCAAGACAAGATCGATGGGGTCTCTGTGGTGATTATTGACACCGGCTCAAAGAAATATCCTCATACGCGCGTGTAACTTCGCTATATACTTGGATAATTTCTCAGTCCGGATTTATGTCTTGCAATCATTCACAGATGGATGGGATGGTTCATAGTGTGTGCACTGTGACCTTATTACTCCCCGTCGATTTATAGGGACGATGCCCAAATGACGTTGTTGCAGCTATATTAGGCGTTAAGTGCAGTAGTAGTCGCGATGGCTTTACCCGTAAGCGCTTCCCAGAGGCACTGTATATACCGAACGCTGCGAATGAGATCTAGGATCTCGTGAGTGTTACAGAACCAATTTTACTGTTTTTTTATTACAATTCTGCCAGTTTCTGAGCAGTTACAAAGTTTTGCAGTTGACTATGGCAACCTGCAAATTAGTACAATATGTAGTACAATTTGAATGACAGGCAAAAAATTTCAGTTTCGGGGTCCTGGTGACCTCCTGAACCCCAAAATGCTAAAAATTGCAAAAAAATAGCTGAAAATGCAATTTTTAGGTGGGTCTCCTTTTGCAAAAAATGTCTGGAATGAGAAAACAGACCAGATAGGAGAATTTTTTTTTACCCTAAGTTAGGGATTTCTCCGCTAAATTTAGTTAGTTGTAACTAAATTCAAAAAAGCCTGCTAAATTTAGCAGTTCCGCCAAAATTTCCGCCAGATGCAAAAGGAGAGTTTTTGAGTGTTTTTGGTGGGATTTGATCCTCAAACCTCTCACTCCCAAGGCACATGCACTAACCAACTTGCCCACTTGGGGCGCTTGGACTATGAAAGGAAGGAATTTGTATTTATTGACAAATAAATTGACTTACCTCTTGGAAAATGAATGCCACGTGGCGCATGCTGGTGAAGAGGCGTTTTTAGGGTTGTATTTGCCTAAAAACCAGATCTGAAGCTTTATTTCCTTGCTCAGGCCGCATTTACTTGCTCAGCCGCATTTTTTTCCTTTCCACGCACTGATTCATGTACAGGCCGCGTTTTTTGGTGTTTGGGCGCAGATCTTCCTCCTGGGCCACGTTTTTTTCCTTTGCACGCACCGCATGCATTGATTTTGCTCTATTTTTTTGCCTTGAGCACTGTGTTTTATTGCCTGGGCGTGTGTTTTTATTGCTTGGGCATGTTTTTTTCCCTTCCTTGCGCCGTGTTTCTTCTTCTAACCGTGTTTTTTTAATGAATGTGCTTGCATTGTTTGCTTGTTGTTTGCTTGTACAGGTCGATGGAGGCTCAAATGGCGTGGTTTTTGCTTAAACACAACGTTTCCTTGATGCAGGCCGCGCAGGGTTCAAAGAAAATGCGTGGAGGACTCGGCCACTTAGACCATACATAGAGGTCGATTTTGCTCACAAAAACGTTTTTCCTTTATGCAGGCCGCTTTTCCTCTTCTTTGGTCACCTATTCTCTTCTTCCACTGTATATTTTGCAAATGGGCGCCTCCTTATTTTTTTTTTTTTTTCTTTGCTCTGCTTTGATTCTTGATCACCGCAGTACATATATACTGCACTCCAAAACAAGCCAAGCAAATTCCAAATACAGTAAAACAAAACCCTTATTGGGAAATTTTTTTATTATTATTATCAATACCTGGAGCAATTTTTGCCTGGTGCTGAGTGCGCCAATGGTAAAAAAATTGCGTTCCAAACACCTGGAATGAACTGGGGGATGTGGAAAGGTAGAGATGAGGCTGGGAGGTTGCAGGAGGCTGCACAGGCTCTCTATTGCTGCATACTCTTCTCCAATCTTCTCTATTTCTGCTGCATTCTTTTTCCACTCCTTCACAGGGCCAGAATTTCGCTCTGGTACCAAATGTAGATTGAGAAACAGGGACGGAAGCCTGTGTTATTTTATTAATCTCAATCAAGTAAAAAAGTACAGAGGATGGGCTGCAATATTTATAGATATTGCACAGCCAAATACATCCGGGAAAATGAGTTGCACAGGTGCAACCAAAAACCAGAATAAACAAGCTTCCAAATCACCCGGGAAGCAACAATTACATAAAAACAAATATATTGTTGAAAACAATATAACAATGTGCATACAGACAAATATGGTTGATTAACCATATAACAATATAACCATTTATTATTTAATTAATAAAATTAATTAAATAATCTAACTATGCATAATTAATATTTAGGATAATAAAATTTATCCTAACACAAGGTACATGAAGTTCATAATAATGATGTCGGTCATTTAACATTGATGGAGGGTATAGTGGTGGCTATTGAGGTAGAGGTCATGGTGGTCGAGAGGTTGGTTCAAGATACACTTTTAATTCATGTGGATAACTTGATCATTATCAACACAAGTGTCCCAAAAAAATTATCTTGCACATATTATGGAAAGGGGCCTAAAGTAGAAGACTATTTGTATTTGTATGCACATATGAGAAAAAAAAAGAATGAGATGGGCATATGAATGATATAAGTTATGAACCCCAAACAAGAGAAGTGTAATCCTACGGTTTAGCAAGATTCGAGAAGGAAACATTGTTTTTCACCACACACACACATGCTTTAAGCACACAAGAGTAGGGGATATCTAAAACACTCATAAGATGCAAGGAGATTGAACATCCTAATAAGTATCCTAATGCCGGTCACTAAAAGGATGTTTTCAGAAACCATAGGTTTAATCAAATATTCGCAAGGGGAGATATTGTGTTTAAAGAAACAAGTGTGGGATAGAGAGCACATGAGACATACAAAAGTACTTGACAAGGATATCGAAGAAATCAAGGAAGTATTTCAAATTATTAGAAAAATAACATCATACACATGCTAGGTGAATAGTTAAGAGAGAAGGTCCCGCACATGGAGAATGATAGGGATACATGGATATTACATATGAATCTACCACCTCAAAACCATGAATATGATAAATAGATCACCTTAGATGTGGTTATTAAAGGTTGGCTGGTGAGAAACATCTTGATTAACATTAGTGCGGAGGTAAATTTTCTTACTCTAGATGCTTGGAATAGGATGGGTAGGCCACCACTACAAACCTTCTTCTTTTCTTTACATGGCTAATAAAAAAGTGTACTTCCGATTGGGGACTTAAGAGAAGCAAGAATTTCTATACAAGGAAAAATTTAAAGGTGATTTTGAGGTACTAGAATTTAGTAGAGGCTGAAAATTTCCTTTCCTTACTTCAATGGCCTTGGTGCTACACCAACAAGGCAAATCTATGTTTTAATAAACACTATATTAGATTTGAAAATGAGAATGAGCACATGGTTATTCCAATAGATAGTACTCATATCATTCCCTACACAAATCCAATAATCGAGGAAGATATGAATCATATATATGCATAGACTATACGTAATCCATAAAACATTGAGCCTATAAAAGAAGGAATGCTAAAATGGGGAAAACGTAATTGGTCACTTAAAATACTAGTGTTGCATGTGATAATTTGGAATATGGGACTTATGAAATGGTAGGACATGAATTTCAAGGGAGATTAACCAGGGGTAATCAAGCGAAGAATAGTTTGATGATTAGGATAGAATGTGATTATGAAGTATACTTGGAGAAGAAAATCCCAAAACATTATTTTGTTCCATGTAAGAACAACTTTGCAATGAAGGAAATAAAAGTAATATGTTGGTATATTTGCTAAAAGGAACAACAATGAGATGGTGGTTTGGGCATATAAATAACTTGCTAAGATGACACAAAATCAGATTTTCCTCCTTAACTCACTTTGCTAAGAATAATATCCCTTCAAAGATACCAAACTATGAGAGGAAATCATCTCATAGGACTCACATACATACCTATGAAACTAATAGGCTTGAGGGTCCCGACACACTACTTCCATCCTTATGGGTACAAAAGTTCTATTTAACTTTGTGTGGGTGTACGTGTACATGGTATATTCATGTTGAGATGAAGTTGAGATTGTAAATTAGCAAAAATTAGCCTCATGTATGGACCATATCTTTGATTATTTTTCATTTAAACCTCCTATCTATGAGGCCTTACAAACATGAAGCAAATTACTCTAGGGGATAATGAAAAGTAGAGGAGCTTATGAACCAATTACATGATGAGACTATTCTGGATGAGTGAGCCAAATGAATGCACTTATTTGGACTTTGATGAGCATCTCTTAGAGCACACTTGGAAAGAAAAGGAAAAGGGAAATCTTGTGTACTTAATTGATGATGATGAAGTTAAATACTTGAACATAGAACATACCGAGGGAGAGTGTGAGGTATTGGATAAGGAAGATTAGAAGGCACATGGGTATCGCTTACCATTGAAAAAAATAAAGTAAACATTGGGATGGAAGATGCACCAAAGGAAACAATCATTAGAGATTACTAGTCTAAGGTTGAAGTTTCCAAGATTGTTGAGTTGTTGCATGAATTTTAGGATCTCTTTCCTAGGGGATACCATGAGTTGAAAGGTGTCCATCCTTCATTAGGAGAGATGAAAATCAAGCTAAAAGAGGGTGTATGACTAGTTCAAAAGAGACCATATCAAATGAATCCCAATTTACGTGTCAAGGTTAAAGATGAGATTGATAAGATGCTACAAGATGGTATTATTGAGCCTATAGAAGAATCTAAATGGATTAGCCCTATGGTTATCAGTATAAATAAATATGGTAGAATCAAAATTTGTGTGGACTACAAGATATTGAATGCTTCTTGTGTCCTTGATCCATTCCCTACACCATTTAATAAAGAAACTCTCGAGGGTGTATCGAGGTGAAAATATACTCCTTTACAAATGGTTTCTCGGGATATCATCAAGTTTGTATCACGCATGAAGATCATGCCAAGAATACATTTTCTATAAATTGGGGTTGTATTTTCTATATAGTAATGCCCTTTAGAATCAAGAATGCATTAGTAGTGTTCTCATGCATTGTTTTACATGATTTTAATGACTTCATCCATCAATTTTTATAGGTATATCTTGATGACTGGATGGTGTATGGTTTAGTCAAGGATCATTGTGATTGCTTGAGACTCATGTTTGAGAGATGTAGACAACTAAGTATCTCCTTAAATATTAAGAAGTACATCTTTTCTACACCTTTTGCAACCTTACTAAGGCATATTATTTACAAGGAGGGTATTTTAGTTGATCCTACCAAGGTATCAGTCATATTGGGTTTGGAATATATTACTAATCAAATTGAGGTGCACAAATTCCTTGGTCATATAGGTTACTACCAAAAATTCATCCAAGGATATGCCAAGATAGTTGTACCACTAAAGGATATCTTGAAAATAAAGGGGAATTTCTACTTGAAGGATGCACAATAGTAGGATATTGAGTAATTGAAGGAGAGATTTACCATCGCATCTATCATTTATTTCCCTACATGGAATTTACCCTTTCATGTTCATATGGATTCCTTAGGGACTATAATTAGAGTTGTGTTAGTACATCCTAGTGAAGGAAGCATTGACTATCCCATTTAATTTTCAAGTATAAAGATAACACCTATGGAATATAATTATACAACTACGGAGTGTGAGGCTTTATCCATGGTGTATGCGCTTCATAAGTTTAGGAAATATATTTTTTCCACTGATTTTATCTTTTATGATGACCATATGACACTAAAATATTTGGTTAATAATCCTATGTTACAAGGTTGAATCTACGTAGATGGATTATGTTGTTTCAGGAGTTTGATATTTAAGTAATAGTAAATCATGGTAAGATAAATATGTGACCTAATCATGTTTCACACATAAATTATGGAGAGGATAGGTAATGTATTAAAGATACCATTCTAGATGCCCAATTGTTCCAGGTTATAATGTGCACCCATAGGCTTAGAAGACAACAATATTTTTACACACAGTATTGCACCTCAAGAAATGAAAACTATAGAAATAAGTAGTTAGCTATACAAGTTGCACCTTATCACCTACTTTTTGGAGACCTTTACTATGCAGATGCATCTTGGAGCATGAACACAAACAAAATATGGAATAAGAACATGGTAGAATTTCTATATGACAATATGTTGAGAAGATACCGTGTGTAAGATACTTCTAGCATGACTTTGTGGTGGGAAACAATTTATAAAGATACCAAATATTTTTTTACGGACTTTTTACCATTATTAGAGGATTGGAAAGCTAGGACAAAGAGATGAGATGTCATTACACCCCATTTCATCTACATAACCTTTTGAAAAATGGGCTATTGATTTTGTTGGACCAATTGTGCTAATCGCACGATGAACCGATGCATGGTACATTATCACTTGTACTAACTGTTTAACATGATGGGTAGAATTTGTACCTACTAAGGACTATAAAGCCACTACAACTATGTGCTTTCTATGGGAAAACATTATAGAAAACATGACTTCCCATTAAGCCTAATTAGTGATAAGCGGTACTAATTTCTTAATGATATAATCATGATATTATTAATAGAATTCATGGTCACACATCACAAGACAACACCTTATCACCCACCCACTAATGGAAAAATAGAGGCCTTTAATAAAATATTAATCCATACTTTGATAAAAATCATGATATTGGCAGAAAATATTGGGATGATAAAGTTTCAGCTATACTTTGGTTATATAAGACTACCAATAAGATATTGAATAAATCCACACCATTTTATTTTATATTCGGATCAAAAGAAGTGTTTCTTGTTTGATTTATCTTACCATCCTTGTGCATTGCACACACAAGAGGAATCATAGATGAATAATTATTGAAATCACACATTGATAAATTAATATAATTATATGAATGATGCACCATTGTAAGATGGATCCAAAAGACAAAGAAGGAATGATAAAATGCTTGGCATGAAAGACATATTTGAAATAAGTATTTTTTAGTTGGTGGGATGGTATTTCTCTATGACTCAAATTTGTGTGCACCCGATAAAATTGAAGGTGCATTGGTTAGGAGCATTCAAAGTAACCAAGATTTTGGAATTTGGTGCATGTTATTTACAGTGCTTGATAGAAAATGTTAGTGGGTTAATTCAATGGAAGTAGGATAAATCCCTACTATAATTATTATTCTTTTATATTGTTTTTGTGATAAGAAACTATTACCATTTATCTAAAAAAATCTATTCAAAGTTATATTCTATTGTTTTGTAATAAGTGTGTTTGCAGATAGGATTTGATATATTTGTGAATTTTTATGTGTAGAGGAATGTGCATTTCTTTAGTGTGGGGTAGAAGGAAATTTCACGATGATGGTGAATGAAAAAAGGTATTAATGTCAAATGGTGGAATATTCTAGTCAATGGTGTAAAAAGAAACTTGATAAGGATGAAAACAAAGGAATCTATTCATGTAACGAGAAAAGATAACATAAGGTAGGTAGTGTGGAAGGAAATATACATAGTATGTGACACAAAGGAAGGAAAGGTGTGGCATGGGAAGTATAACGTAAATGGATTTGTATCCTAGAAAATTATTTACACAACATAAGATTATGCATACCTCATGCGGAGAAAATACTTTTACGCCCTAGACTTAGTAGAAGAAAAGGAAAACAACTACATTAATGTTCATGTATGGTAGAAAACTAAATGCATCCCAAAAGCAAATATAGATATAGGGGTGATAAATAGTGTATTTTTCACTTATACATTATGAGATCTTGTAATTTATGTAATTTGGCGAATTTAGGCTTTGACAACCTAGGGCAACCATATATTCAACAATTGGAGACCGCAAGCTCATTGCATTTCAAAGGTTTAAAATTCCAATGATTAGAATAGAAATTGGAGATGGATTTGGAGGGTTAGAGTGTGAATATTGGATAAGTGTGAGAAGCCATTGCAGGGGTTGGTCATGGAGCAAGTTTTTGAGCTAGGGTACAACAAGACGGAAGGAGCATCATTATAATTAAAGAATCAATATTTTAAGCACCAAAGGAATGTGAGGTCATGATCGAATTTGGAAGGAATTGAGACTATGATCAACTAGAGATAAGAAATGGTTGTCATACCTAGGTAATTCCTTATATAGAGTTACTTCTATATTCAGGTTGTAAGTTTAAGCAATTAGATCAGTAAAGAAGGCAACTAAGGGAAATAAGACAAGGGAGGAGTCCCCTGATGACTGGTTTTTAGAAATTCAATACCCATAAGAGGTCATAACTGGGAAAGAGTGGGAGTCAAAGGTATGGAGGTGTAAGATAAGTGAGTGCAATCATTATGCTCTAGGGCATGAGAGATACATAAGGAATGACATTTTGGTGTAAATAAGCCAACCCCTATAGGAATAAAAAAATGTGTTGATGATAGGGTGCACAAGATATTAGATAGTGGTGGTGTGTTGCATCTCTTTGAGTTTCCATTATTCAATAATCCCACATAATTATTTCAATGGATAGTATCAAGGGTGCATGAATACCATTTATACTTCATGGGAAGAAGGATGCACATCACCACCCAACTCATCAATAAATTGACTGGGTTGAGAGACATGGGTAATGATATCACTATAGATATGGACGATGAGGAAATGAAGGAAGTGACAACCATAAGATTGCACTATCAGAGGGTAAGCCATGCATTTAACATTAAAAATATCTATGAACCCGGGAACAATAGTGATCACACACTTGGTAACTAGGAGCCTCGAGAGATGGTCGAAATGAACAAGAGATTCCTACATATCATGTAGAAGATGGAAAATGGGGCTAAGTATAATATTGTTATGTAAATTATAGAGAATATTTCCAAGAATATAAATCCCAAGATGAAAGGTGTGAAAACATAACTTGGCAATTAATTTTACTAATGATTGTATTTTGGGAGATTCAAGTCCCAACCGACCACTATGGCATGAGTGGGAACAACTAATGATCATTTGGTCCTCAGAAAGAGGTTTGAAAAGTATACTTGTGATGTGGAAATAAAATATTCATATGATTATCTCTTGGAATTATGGTACAAGTAGATGTACAATGCATTTAAAAATGAATGATGCATACCCGGGAGCTTCCAACTATATTGGCTGACAACCAGATTTTTTGTGATGCATCACTTTTGTATTGTAAGATTTTTTGTTGCTGAATGGAGAAATAGTTCCTTGGTGCAAGGTTCATTTCTCCTTCACATCCAATCACTTCAAGAGTATGGTGAACAAGATCAATTATGTGTATCCATTCAAATTTAACAAAAATAAGGTGGATGCAGAGTATCATAATCTATGTAATATCTACTGCTGCACAACAAAGAAAAATTATGAGGAAACCATAGAGTTAAAAGGGATGGATCTAAATCCCATTGTAACTCTCGGAAGTGGGAAAGGAGGCTTTCATAGTATACATATATCTACACATGAAGATATAAGACAAAAAGTAGTGGATGTGTGTGAAACAACTCTTACACCATCACCTTCCGGAAGGGTGTCCAAAAGATATAAGAAGAGTAGGTATGATCCAGAGGAAGAAGAAAAGGAATATTAGATGGAGGTATAATAAGATCATAGTGCATGAAAGAGGTGAAGAAAAATAGTTGGGTGAATTTCAATGCACACCCCTCCTTGGGTATTTCCTAAGATAAAAATTGAAAGTGTGCATGTGGAAATCCCGAGTGGGAAGGTGAATGTTGAGGAAGAAGCTCAAGGCATGGGTGATGACTCATGGGGAGAAGATAATCCCCATGTTATACATGTGGATGAAGAGAAATATAATGAATAAGAAAAATAATATATACACTTCGAATCCTCGAAGCACATGTCAAAGTGCAATAAGAATAAGAGGAGAGAAAACATGATAATGAGGATGCTTACTAAGGAATTGGAGAGGTCACCAGTCATGTGTACGAGAATATTATGTAAGCATCAATGCATGATAAGTGTGTAGAAGGACTAGGACCTATACCATCTAAGGGAACAGGGTTAAGAGGAGGCTCCCCTCATAGACCATTTATGTCCTTTATTAATGACTCGAAAAGGTAATCGGGGAAAGATTCTAGTACAACACAAATCCATAAGATTTATATTGCTAGGATATGTTTTAAAAAAACAAGACCATTTCTACATGCGTAAGGTTCTTTACTTTGCTATGCGTAATCATATAGAGGCAAACCATGAGTTATAGGGAAGGAGAGATCTGACAAGAACTCTCTCAATTATGGACTCTACACAATTGAGAGATGTGAAAACTTGTAATGCATTGATAAAATTGATACCGAGGTCACACAAAATAATATAAATAAAGTAACAGTGTCTCAAGTGAGGTAGTAATTTTTTTCAAAAATGTTAGTAAAAATAATAAAAAGTTATCAAGAGATCTAAATAAAGTAAAGATGAGGCACACCGCAGCTTAACACTAATGTGTCCAAGCTTATTTGGACAATTGAACATTCTTGTCCAAAAATAGTTTTAGGAGCCAAGCTCAATAGAAATAAGGAAATTAATAATGTAGAAGAATTGGATACCTTGTTAATAGAAAAATTAAATACATGACATGGACAAATTGTAGAAGAGGTCACAAGGAATAGGTAGGAAGAGATAGACAAAAAATAAAGGAGTATGTAAACATTGGTGCGAAGGTGAAGGAAACTTCACCGAAGACATCAAAAGTGTTCATCAATTTTTCCAATTAATCCATCCTTGATGTGAACCTATATGAAGAGGAAAAAAACCAACTTAGGGTGAAATCCTCATTATATGCTTGAGATAGAAAGACACACATGCAAGTTTTGTAGGATATGAAAGGATTAAAGAATACAATTAACGGAAAATGTGTAAAAATAGAGGCAATATTGAGGAGTTTTGATGAAGGAGCATCATCAAGAATCCATTAAAATCCAAATGTTCTTAGCTATGGGGTCATGGAGTGTTCTATGGCATGTGGAGTCATGAGAAAGAGATAGTTAAGAGCGAGGAGTTAGAAATTTCAAATTGGAGCTTTTCCCTCCAAAAGTGTAATTCAGTTATAAAGGCATATCAAAGAGTCCTAGAGGTTGATTAAAGGTTGGTAAGTGTCTAGTTAAGTCATAGGGTGTGTATCGAGTCTTCATATGAGTGGATAAGAGTCATGAATATGCAAAGGATGGTTATACTATGTAGGGAAGCCCATAGGTCAAACAATGTCAGTTATGAGGTTAGTAGGTTAAGAAATTCAAAAAGGGGTTACATACATGAGATAAATTCGAATATAGGTGGAAATGGGAATGAGTTAGTTTTTAGAGTTCATTCCTTGTGTAGGAGGATGATAATAAGGTTTGAGCAAAGAAGAACTCAGACATTTTTAAGGAATATAATGATATATGAATATAAGTCCAGTTTTAGTGTGTTTTGTCTTGCTTCTTGAATGATATCACCGATTTTTGTTTTGAGAAATGAGATATCCTCTCCATAATGCTCTCATAAATCAATTAGATGATTTTAAAGGAGTATTTGCATGCATTTTCCTTAGGTTGGTGTAGTAAAATAATGCCATGTTTTCATGTATGAATGGATTCTTGAATGATATGGACAATGAATAGGAATGTGGCAATGTTGACTTGGTAAATGTTAGGTTTATTAGTTTATTTTAGTTTTCCTAATAACCTCAAGGAATTTTTATGATCCAAAGTGATATTGGCATGCATGTGAAGTGAACTAAATGTTAAGAACTAATTGAGTTTCAAATTTTGAACAATGCTTTATCTATGTTGTCATAAATGAAGAGTGTTGTGTAACAGTGTATAGGCACAAAATCACACACTTTGGGTACCTATTTAGTCCCGATTGCGAACTACTATTCATATGATTCCTAAGTAAGAAAATTACTAATTAACCCATGTATTTAGTCACCTTTATTTTCTTTCTATTTCCACTTTTGGTCTTGCACCCTTACTCACTTAGTCTACATTTTTATACCTCGCATTTATCATTCTAGACACCAACTCCCACCTAGGACGATAGCGCCAAACACCCTCATCCCCTCTAAGTTCCCTAGACTCCTTTGTACTTTATTAACATATTTTAGGTTCTTTCTATCTATTTGAAAATTTTATATTTTTGGTATTCACCCTTTTCACGGTTAATTATAGAATGCGAGAAAAGTAATCATATAAATATAAAGTTATGTGATCATAATAAAGGACCAAACACTAAGCTTTAGCTATCACCACCTAAGGTTGCATCCATCAAGCATCTAAGAGCTCCATTTTATCCATATAGTTCCATACAAGGGACACAAGGGCTGCTTACTCTACATAAACACTTGACAGGTAGGAAGTTCATTCTATTCCATGCACACATATATTACATTTCGTTACATCTAGCTTACTTGCTAGCTATCAAGTACGACACACACAAGAGCAACCTAGGGAAAAATTTTGTACACACACACATATATACTAACATTAGGTTTGAGATGTAGTGCAGTGCTCAATCATAAGATAACCATTATGATGGATGAGGAAATTCTGACGCCTCATTTTACATATTTATTTTTTAGGATTTGATGTCTCTTTGATGGTTTTGCAAGTCATTATTTCATTGATGGTTTCTAATGTCTCCGGAGATAATTGTGTAAACTTATAGTGACTAAAGGTGAGTAATAATGAATAAATTGTGACCACTCAAAGGAGTTTATTTGATTATTTCAACAGACATAGGCCCCCAAAAATAGTCCTAGGGTGCCCACGGGAACCCTTATCCCTCTCCATGTGCCCCACCGGGAAGATTGTCAACTTGCACACTTTTCTAAGGCTTTGTTTGACACTTTTACATTTTTGTTCATCTAGTCAACACTTCATAACATTACATGATTAATTGTGAAACAAATAAGTCATCTTACCTCTTCTTTGCACTTAGAGTTTCATACTTTATTGTTTAGATTTCTTGGCTTCAATTTTGCACTTGATTGTTTATTCATTTACTGTTGCAATAACAATCGGATTAGGAATATAAATTCAAATTTAGCTTAATCATTTTGGTGAACCCAATATTTGAATCCACCTTCTCTCTTTAGGGTTTTACTTCTTATGCCTATCACCCGTAGTGGTCATTTTGGGTATTTTGAGCATCTCAAGCTTCCTCCATCTTCCCATAGGATTTCCAAACCAATGGCTGACATCTCTACATCAATGGCTGTAACTAAAAATCCATTTACTAACTCTCGTCATTTTCCCCTTGATGAAATAGAAACATATGATAGTGAAAAATCATATGATGAGGATACCAATGTTGATCAAGAGTAATTATAAAAGAAAACCAATTTTTGAAAAGCTTTGCATGATAATCTAGCTTATCTTCCACATATTTTACATGCCTTGATTCCTACTAAAAGCAATCATGATGCTTTGGTACCTCTTGATGCTCACTCCTCATTTCCCATGGTTTTCACTCAACCTCTTCATATTCCAGATTCCATTCCTACCACTACCACTCCCATCATTCAACCTAACACTCCCAATGTGTAACCTAGATCTTCTTCAAATACTATTGATTTAACTTCTTTATATCAGGATCTCAGAACGTAAATTTCCTAGCTCCAACTCATTACTCTTATGTGTCTCCATCTCCTAATTTTGTTTCACTTCTTCACACTATTTTTTCACCCGGAATTTTTTCCTATCCACTACCACCCAACTTCATTTCCTCTAAATTTCCCATCTTCAAAGTCCATGGTGACCCACAAGAGAATCTATGAGCATTTCA
The DNA here is from genome assembly GCA_018340775.1 of Taxus wallichiana var. yunnanensis. Taxonomy (NCBI): domain Eukaryota; kingdom Viridiplantae; phylum Streptophyta; class Pinopsida; order Cupressales; family Taxaceae; genus Taxus; species Taxus wallichiana. The sequence continues at coordinate 590,825,052 of CM031240.1, forward strand.
TGTAGCATGTCTAGATTTTGTGAATGATCTTATTCTCTTAGCTAAACTCTTCCCTCGCAGTCTCCATGATTATGCGATGCATTGGTTCTATGACCTACTTGTCCACTCAGTAACATATTTTGCACATCTTTTTGATGCTTTTCTTACTCATTTTTCTATCAATATCAGCTCTAAGATCTCATATACCTAACTCACAAAACTTAGAAAAGGATAATGAACATCTAATAGACTATGTATTATGATACAAAAATAACCTAGCTAAGTTGTCTAATGTGGTTGTGGACTCTGAAATGAAAGATTTATTCATTCAAATTTTATTGCCACCCCTTCAGAATATTTTCCTATTTGAAACATCTCCATCATTGGATCAACTACGTCACATTCTCAAGTCACAGTGAAACTAAACTCTTATCTATAGGAAAACTTAAGTACTAGGACCAAATTTCATCTTTCACGTGCTTTCAAAATAAATAAAATTTTAAGCCACCCATGAAAGCTACTAAATCTAAGATCATCATCAACATTTTTTCCAACACTAAATAAATCCAATGGCAACTACCTAAGTGTACATATACAAAGTTGACTATTTCTCTCGCATCTTATATTACAATTACTTCTTGAGAGAAATTTTATTAAACTTCCTTGTCTACTCAACTTTGATCCATCTCATCCTAAAGGTTGAAATTATAATGATAACTTTTGATGCTGCTATCACCAACGTGTTAGAAATTCTATAGATAGGTGTTTCAAACTTCACACTATCATCTAAGATCTTATTGATGATAACAAACTCAAGCTTCCAGAGCCTATGGCCTCTACACTAGTTAATGAAAATAATAAGCTAAAAATATTCAATAATCCACTTCCAAAACATGAAAATAAAGCGAGTTGATTCCTTAACTAATCATAAATATCTCACTTTTCCTCTTCCTACATCGGGGTATTTTGATTTCCTCGTTACTCATGCTTTGACATTTCTTTCTATAATCATGATTATCATGCTACATTCTCTTCTAATCATTTTCACATCAATGCATCTATTAGATCCATCATGGGGTATCAACACATGTTCTATTCCATTTATTATTGCTATTGGCTATCCACTCTCATAAAGTTCATATCCAATTCGTAATTCATATGGACTTGTCAAAATTCAAGTTACTTTCGGTCCTCTCACCATGCTTGTGGCCTTTCTTATAGCACAAACAATTAAAGAGTGTGGCATCCTATTAGGTCTCAATTGGATTCATAGGTCTCAATCTATTATCTCCATGAATGAATTGTGTCAGAAGTACATTCACAACAATCAGGTCATCTCTATCCATCTACTCCATGGTCATAACCTCTTCTTGAGGTTTCTAGTGTATCACTTAGACCATTTATTTCACCATGTCCCATCAAACCTAAAGCACAATCCACTCCTAGCTCGCCTATTCGCACACAACTTGCACAATCTCATTACTCTTCTAGTCGAGTGCATCAATTTAGATCCATCACTAGGAAAATCCTTCATATCGACATACTTCACCACCTCGCTTCACTCCACATAAGTGCCTAATACCTCCAAATATTTTTACAAAAAGGTTCCCACCATATACTCATCGGTCGCATGCATATAGATTTCATTCACCTAGACAATGACTATCTCATATACCACAACTCTTAGATTATGATCACACACATTTATCTCCCTAAGCATTGGGTGGAGGACCAGCATCTTTCACTTTTGTGGGATAGCATACTCATCATCACACACTTGGGGGAATCATATCTATTCCTCCCCCTAGCATGGATGCGTGTCTTATTTTCTCATCACATCACTTCTCAATATTCACATACATCATATAAATTTTGATATATTAGTATCATCACTTCCCAATGATGCACACTTTTTCTTTGTTTCACACTTGACTATTGAGGTAATCTTATACACATGAACCTTACACACTAAAATACACATTACATACTACACATTATACACTACACACTTCAAAATTTGTGTGTTCACCTCTTCCTATGCAATATATACTTTACGCATTCATGACATATCTACTTCTACATGTTGTGGTCATTACCCTATAACAAACTTTAGTTCCATGGTCTATACTTGACTACTAAGGGTCTATATATAAAATGGACCTTGCCAAAAGTGTGCATTTACTTACACATTCACTCACTCACACGTTTACTAAAATTTACACTTTAATGATCACATATTTATCCTACACAAATTTCAAACCATTTTCTCGATGATGTACTCTAATTTATGGTTCATTCTTGATTACTGAGGAGGCATAAATAAATGAACCTCATTTCATGCATACACATCCACTTGGGGAAATGTTGATCTTATAATTCACTCTATATTCCATTTCGTCTCATCTATAAAGCACACTCGTATATCTTGGCCAAATTTGGTCTTGTTTACACTTACTTATTACATACACATCTTATTACACATGCTATATATATCTTGTATGTCACTATCTTTATCACACACACGTGTGCATTCACTTTCCTTTCTAGTTGTGATCACATATTATACATATCTATTACATGCAACATGGACGATCACCACAATACCTATTACCACCCCACAACAACTCCTGGGGCATCCACTTTTATGACGTTACATGTGCTATTGTTATAAAGGCCTTGACATAGTCTTTATCTTTTCTAACATGATAATGAGTACTTCATGTGCAACATTTTGTCTTCCAGGTCTATTTTCCATCATGGTTGTTTGTTAAATTTCTTTCTCTTGCTTGTCATTATTTTCCATTGTTTGTGGCTTTTACCCTTTATCTTGTGTGTACACAGGATTCTTTTAGGATTTGACGGCCTTGTTTGTCTTGCAACATCGTGAGTGGTGTCCCATGTTTGCAACCCACTTTTCATGGTCTACATTATCTTCTTGCATGTTTACATTATCTTCTTACATCTTAGCTTACACATTGTCTGCAATTGTATTCTACATGCATGTTTGAATTTTATTTTACTAACACTTTTCTCCCAACCACTTTGTTTGTATGTGCCTTGGTTTCTACCAAGCACATTCCATTTCCCCCTGTAGGGCATAGTTTTCACACAATGGCCCCTCCTTTGGGCCACATACTATCCCAAATGAGTAGGGGGCATCATTCGAGTGAATCAATCACCACATATAGTGTTATATATTCATAGTTTATCACAACACAAGATCGGGTACAACATAGTCATTAGTATTAGATAGGGATTAGAATAAGACTTGGGTCCTTATCACATCACAAACATTAGTTCCCACTCCAACACAGTAGCACCTGATCACCCCTTCCCCTTCTTAGATGCCTATGACTAGGGGTAAATTACACAATATTTGGAAGTTCAACACAGTCTATAGAACTCCACACAATGAATTTTATAGGGAACATATTCTTTAGCATTCAAAGATGCATACACTACACACTTTCGTGTTGGATTGAATTGTTTTAATTTTAGACACCATCTACAAGTGGTGTTCTATATTACGTGAAGAAATTAAATATTGGAGAATAACACCAAAATTTTCTCCCTATATTTTTCCATGACTTGGTATGAGATCACCCCAAAACTCGCATTTGCCGGTGCAACTAACTAACGTGAAATCACCCAAAAAAATCGTTAGTCTACAACATCTTTAGGATCCTTTCTACACTATTTTCTCATCATGAATCAAGTGCACATGTTCCTTTTTCACATTTTTCATATTTTACATACTTCATTACATAATTTTTACACATAGATATGCGTGTTTGACTACTTGTTCATTCTTCTCTTTTGTAGGTCCATCGGTATGGGAATTGGTAGTTAACATCATCACAACATTCAAAAAACCAATCACGAAGAAAATCAACATTAATAAAAGGAACATAACGACATCTACACATGAATTTTATCCCTAGGTTCATTTTCATCATCAATTTTTGCACTTTTTCCTCCTTAACATCCACAATTCACATTTTTGTCACTACATGCTTTGTCTTGTCCATCGGCACATTCTCATCATTGATCTACATGGTTATCGTGTATGCATCTCTATCTAATTTATGTTATTGAGATTTTTCTCAACAATATAAAGTGGGGGAAAATGTAGACATGAAATCACTCACTTTGGGTATGTATTTAGTCCCGATTGGATACTATTATTCATATGATTCCTAAGTAAGAAAAGTATCAATCAACCAATGTATTTTGTCACCTTTCTTTTATTTTTGTTTCCACTTTTGGTTACTCACTCGCCTTCCCTTTTATACCTCGATATTTATCATCCTATACACCAACACCCAAAAAAAATGCCAAAGACTAGGTGCCCTCATCCCCTCCGGGTGTCCCTAACCCATCTTTACTTTATTCACATCTTTTGGGTCCTTTCTAGCTGTTTGAGCATCTTATCTTTTTGGTAGTTGGCATTTTTGGGGTTAATTATGAAATTCAAGAAAAGGAATCATATAAATATAAAGTTATGTGATCATAATAAATGACCAAGCACTAAGCATTAGCTATCATCACTTAAGGTTACATCCATAGAACTTCTAAGAGATCCATTGCATCCATCTAGCACCATCCAAGGGACACAAGGGATGGTTACTCTGCATACACACTTCATAGGAGGGAAGTTCATTCTATTCCATGCATAGATCTATTACATTTTTCTACATCTAGCTTACTTTCTCACTATCAAGTGCGACATGCACAAGAGTCACATAGGGAAAAATTCTACACACTCACACATAGAACTACATTGGGTATGAGATGTAATGCAATACTTAGTCATAAGATCAACATTTTGAAATAAAAAGACATTCTGACTCCTCATTTTACATCTTATATTTTTTCGTAGTTGATGTCTCTTTAAGGGTTTTACAGGTCATTATTTCATTGTATGACCTCATGGTGACGAAATTCAAGTAATAACGAACAACTTGTGACCATTTAGAGGAGGTTTATTGAGAATTTTAACAAACATAGACACCTAGAAATAGTGCTAGGGTGTCCATGGGTGCCTCTCGCCTCTCTCAAGGTGCCCCCATCTAGGAAGATTGTTAGCTCACACACTTTTCTCGAGGCTCGTGTGATGTTTTCCTTCTCTATTCATCCGGTCGAACTTTGGTATAGTTCAGATTAATTATGAAATATCTTATTCATCTTACCTCTTCTTTTCATTAGATTTTCATACTTTCTTACTTAGCTTTCTTGGCTTAATTGTTTATTCATTTACAATTGCAATAGCCATCGATTAGGCATATAAATTCAAATTTATCCTAATTGTAGTGAGTGGGTGTTATAAAGGTCCTAAGTAAAGTGATTGATAATTTAGAAGTGGGGCCACTATGTTAGCAAAAAAAGAGTGTATAGTTCTAACATAGAAGCTTCATTGTAAGTCCTAGCGTGAACACCTACATGTAGGGCACGAGGAAATAAGGAGTCTTTTGTGGTTTAAGAAATTAAGAATATCCTATGTCATAAGACACACTTGAATGAATTTTAAATATAACTTAGGGTAAATTTTAGGACCTTGAAACAAATTTTTGTGAATGTTGTAGCAATAACAAACTTTTTGGGTTCATTGTGCACTAGTTAGGGTTTTGAAAGCAATGCATGAATTAAAATATCCTAAGGTGGAATTTTATCTGATTTTTTTATAAATGATATTAAGGGAGTTCTTAAGGTGATTAAAGAATAATTTTAAACTTTTAGTGGTAGAACTTGCAGATTTTCTTGACAAGATAGCAAGAGGAAGTTAAACACAGCTAGAGGGCTAAACTAGAGGGTTAGTTTATAAAGGAAGTCATAGTTATCTATTGAATACAAACATGAAACTTTATAGGAAGAAAAATTACATAATGGGTCCCCCATAACACCTATTTTGTGTCATGAAACGTTTTAGAAGTGAAGTTATTGGTGCAAAAGACTACCCCCAACCTAATTGAGGGGTTATGAGCAAGAAAGAGAAAGTGGGATAAAGAGAGAAGGTTGAAGAGTTGGATCATAAAATTTTATACACACCTTAGGGGTAAAAAATATAAATAATGTGATTTATAATATCTTATAGGTGCCTTTAGGTTCTTCTATCCGTGAGTGTTGTAAGTTACCTTGTCTTAAGGGCATGAGAAACTAGTTTTGAAAAATAAATGGAGTTTATGTTTTTTATTATTTTGAGTTCATTTTATGATAAAAAAATAGTGTTTTGAGGTGGATAAGTAGTACTTATAAGCGAGAAGAATCAAAGAGGTAAAAGAGAAAAATTACATCCTTTGAGTATAAGAGCCAATGAGATAATAAGTTGAGTAAGTAGTTGAAAGGTAAGTCCAAGAAGAGTTATATGACTTTAGATGATTTTGATGAATGATTTAGCTTCAAATGAAGGTGAAAATAGGGTATGGTGATGATAAGACCTATATAGGTGAGAAATTATTAGTTTTTACAAGTTTTAATCCTTTTTAGGCTTTGTATGATCCTCAATTATAGAGCAAGGGGGAAAATTGTCGCATTGAAACCTTTTGATTGTTGAACTACATGAATGAATTTTTTTCTTTACATAAAGTTGCAAAGTAATGAATATTAGAGAGATGGAGATCCTGGATGGAATGGATTTATAATGGGACCCCATTCTAATAAAGTTAAATGAGAAGGCATGTGGGGTAACCCTATAAGGGATTTTAGATATTATCAACACATTACCTGGAAGGTATAACAACGCGTTAGCCGAGTGGAAGAAGCTAGAGACAAACCTTCATGCAAAATTCACATAACTCCTCCTTTTACCTTAGCCTCAATTTTGATTGCACGGAAGAAAATATCATTTAATTGGATTATTATTTGCATTAATTAGGATTTCCCATGATTATTTAATTCATGATTCCTTCTTTCATTCAATTATTCTTTGTATTACCCGAGGACAAATAATATACCTAGTGTGGGGTAATGTTGTCCCGAGAATTGGATAAATATCATATGTGCACAAAGGTTGAAAAATTTGTAAAGGATTCACACACATGAACAAGAAAGAACACTACACCTCTAGGATGATACGTGAAAATATGTTGCAAAGGAAAGATGCCTTAATCACCAAGAAAGAAAGAAATAGAGAAAAACATGGATAATAATTGGATGATGACAAGATAGGAGCATACAAGAATATTTATAGAAAAAACTAACAAATCGATAAATAAGGGCTATTTATTGTGCATATGACATAAATAGAATTTCGAAAAGAAAACGTACTCACCTTTGGAGAATCAGTAGGTTTAAGTCTAAGTATAGATAAGTGTGAGTTTTAAAATATACATTCTATGTATAACATAGGTTTACTTTGGATCAAACAATGAAGCACAAGTTCCCACCCTATAATTCCTTATATTATCCATGTAATTTATGTGTGTGTGTGAAAGAAATTACATTTAGAGGACGAGCATATGAGGAATGTCTGATTATAGCATGTAATGTGTCCTATAAAGTCTCGAGGAGTCATGGATTATATTTTATTATATTAAAGATCATGTTACTGATGTGGATATGTATAAGTTATCATTATGTATGATTCATGAACGATTAATCAAGCTATTCCTTAATTATATGCTTAGTTGTCTTTGTGCATGCTATAATTATGTGATTATGTATTATAAGGCACGCATGTATGTGGTGATAACCGTGTGTGCAAGATTTACATCTTAAAAGTAGAAACATGAAGGGACTAGGTAGATTTGCATGTGCTTTGAGTGGGCACTTAGTTTTCAATTTGAGTGAAGTTCTATTAATCCCGAATATGTTGTGTTGATCCCGTACTATAGTGGAAAAATTCACCTAGGGGTGGTTAAGGACCCAAAACCCCTCATTTTTTAGAATATCTTGATCCATGCATTAATCACAGCTTGATTATTATAATTAAACACTTTGCAACCTACCACCTATACTTTGTTTGGTATAATTATTTCTTCCTTTCTTTCTTAGTGTGTATTAGAGATTACGAAATTTAAATAATTGTAAAATGTGTCTTTTGTATGCTATATATTATTCCCTACAACTAGAACTTGTTTTTTATTATATCTCTAGAATTTATATAACTTCAACTATTTTTTGGATGCATTCCTTCATTCCTTATATGCATTCTTGGAAGGCTATGTCTATCACAATTAATGTTTTTTTCATGCATGACCACTAACTTTTCCACCTTTTAAATTTAATGTTAAGTGGTTGTAAGTTATTTATCGCTTTCAGTTCCCACTCTTTTTATGATTTTGAAAAATAATATTAAATGGTAGATGACATCATCAATTTACATTTGTGCACTATAATTCATGTGGACTTCATGTTTTTTCTCCCTATACATCTAATCTTGTTCATCTCTTACATTCATGTGTTATACTATCTTATATTGCATCAAACACATCCCCTTCTTATGTGAGCTTCCTAACTCCATATAATTTCTACAAAACACTTATTTTCTTCAATATTTTTATTTTTCACACCCCAATCCTTATTTATGATATAAATTCATCGATCATCCCATCTTTTTACTTATTAATTTTATGACCTTTTTCTCTCAACCTCAGAGCTTACAAATTCTTCTTCCTTCTCCCACACCCATAACACATTTGATTCCCTTATTGTTGAATTTTTCCATACTCTACCTCACCCCACACTAATCATGTTCATAGTTATTTATGTGATTATTTTTCCTAATTAATTTTATGTTCATAGGGTCAAAGAAAACATGAATGGAGTTAGTTACAAGATAATTCACAACAATTTAAATGTTGATAACCCAATTCATTTTTAATTACCAAAATTACCAACACATAAAAAGGTATGCTTATCTAGTAAAAAAAAAAAAAAAGATGAAATTAATAATATATAAAAAGGATAAATTATTATACCCTAGTCATACATACCTTATTAAAATTATGAAAATGACCTTCATGGGTAGTAGAGTGTAGTCATATTTTATACCTTTAAACCAATATTCTAATCCCATGTGCATCGCCTATCACCCAATGGGTGTTGGGCGCTCATCCGAGGCACACGTGGGTGCCGAGTCTCTCCTTTTTTTGAGTCTTATGAGAATGCATCATCTCATAACAGGTGTTTTAAATGGAAATGAGTAGTAAGAACCATGCCATATTATAGAACGATTTGTTATCTTATTGCATCCAGAAAAGAGAATTAATAAGCAACATAAGGAAATGGTTCATATAGAAAGGAAAATACATTAGTATACTTATAAACATATAGATGATATATAAAAGATCATTGTATTCATATTAATAGAGTCAATAACCACATTACAATCCTTTGATGTCATGACAAATCCTCATCTAACTGTGCAGAGAAAATTCATGCATCAGAGCCATATTATGCTCATCATATTACAAAGAAGAATAAAAACTCATCCCCTAAATGTGCCATTGCTTACAGAGTTCTTCTAATCCCTAACCCATAACATCCCCATTTAGTTTCTATAGGGCTTTGCCTCTATTTTATCTCATTCACCCTTTCCACACACTATATGCATACACTATATATTTATTCTATCGTGTTTGTATTTATAACCTTAGCACCCACCGCCATGCCTTTTAGAAGTTACAGATTAGTTGCCAAGTGTTGAGGTGGTCCTCCATGGAAGCATGCTTTATTAGATCCGATATCTCCACTCCTTGTAATGATGTATTTTGGAACCTTCCATTGCATGCCTGAAATATTCTCTTTTTGATCCTCCAGGTCACCAGGCACACACCTTATCTAGAAGGGTCATGATTTTCTCGTGTGCTTTGTGGGATACCGAATGTGGATAAGTATGAAAATTATTTTTCCTTGTGCACGTGTGTCATGTATTATAAAAACCCTACCGAACCTTTCCTTACGTGCCTTCAACCTGTGCACCCTTCTTCAACTAGGTCCTACACGCCCATGTGCCTTCTTGTACTTAGCTAATATTTTGGGGCCCAACATCACCCCACACTACGCCTATTCTCCATCCTTAGAAACACTCTTCAATAAAGAAATAAATAATGGTGGATCCTTACAAATGGTTTAATGGAATAATAAAGGAATGAAGAAATGGGGAAAATAATGAAAGAATAGGTAACTTTACTTCGGAGGAGGAGAAGGAAATCCTTCCCTAATCCTGCTTCTAACTTCCCCCAAGTGTCAACCTCATTCTCGAGCTTCGATGACAGAGGTTCCCTCCTGGGGCACTCACTTCTTCAAAACTCAGCCCTTCCCCTTAGTGCTCATTTTCTCCACAATATCCTCCAGCTTTCTTTTCCAAATTCTCGAGTGCATCCATCCTCCAAGTGATTTGGGGGTATAATTACTTCATCCAGTTCTTGATTGAGCCTCATAAGGTCTTAATAGCCTCTGATTTCTTGTCTACTTTGGCTAGGATCTTGTCTCGCTTCACCCTATTTCCCTTGTTATTTTCCTGGAACTCCTTGAGTTCCACTTCATGGGTGGAAACTAAGATACTTTCCATTTTATCCCCTGTCCGTGTAATTATCAGAGGTGGGCTTAGAAAATTGTGTGGAGGATTTTACGTTCACGAATATTTTTTTATACTAAGAAACAATTTCCGATACCTTCATCTTATTCTCTTTCTCTGAGCACACCAACTCCTCTTCTATGGATTTTAAGATAAGTGACCACCTTTCCACTTTGTGAGTATGTGGATCAAGTACTCTAGGCATTGTAAGGATGATCCATACTTTTACGTGGGTGGTGTTAAGTCTGGATGCTTTAAGACAATGACATCCATGATCATCTCTATATTCATATATACCTCGTGCACTCTTTCCTTCTCATCCTTTATCTCATGCCTTTACTAAGTGCTGATTAGTTCCTCCCCGTTCAAGTCCTTTCTTTTCTCAAGGAGATCTTCCTCCTTTTCTCCAGGCTTTGCCTCTAGGAAATTTAACCTATCATTTCTCTCGAAGATCCTAGCTTCAACCTCAACTAAGAATTTTTTTGAGTGAGTTACAAATTTTCTCATCTGATAATTGTTGGGTGTTTACCAAGGGGTTTACTCCCTTTTCTTTCGCACCTTAATTTTCTTGGGTGAAACAATTTTTTTCCTTGGTGCCATTCTTCTCGGTCAAAGCTAAACTTAAACAATCCTTCCTCTTGATCTTCTTAGCTACTCTGTTCAATCCCAAAGCTCACTCAAGCATCAACTCTTGAAATGGATCCTTCTTTCTCCATGCTCTAAATCACAAACCCTAACCAAGAAATCCTTCCACAAGACAACGGTTATTCACACAACCTTTCTCACGCCCATGTACTCCCTCCCGGTTCGTAGATTTATTCTAGGTGCACACTTAAATTCCTCGGATTCTCCTTTCCTCGCACAAATTTCTCTCTAGATGCCCTAGTTCACAAGAGCTTCTTTTACTTCGTAATCACAAGGTAACAAATGACTTACCCAACCTTGTATTTATAGTTTTTGCTTCTTTCCAGAATTAAATGCTATACCACCTACCAACGTACTTTAACATTAAATGTAGATTTTTCCATTGAGTCGACTTTAAACGCCTTTACCCACGTGCTACATCCTATGCAAAAAACCTTTATAACCTTTTGGTGCGCAAAAATTCAACCCGATCAAGATTATTACAGCCACATCTACAATGTCAAAGGCACTTATTTAGTCCTTTTACCCAATTTTTCCCTTGCCTACCTCATGTTGTTCTTTTATTCTTCACCCTTTCTATACGTGCTTTTCAAAATCCTTTTGAAACCAACCATTCTTGTCCACCTCTTTTCTACACACTTCTAAACCTTCGACTTGGCCATTCACTACAACTTGTATTGTCGGGCTCAATCTTGTATTACGGACCTATACTTTGCATCACTCCACCCCACACTAAAACAAATGTGTGGTCCTCTGCACATACACAACCTTAGAAAAATAATGTGGTTATCGGCGCATAAGGCACAAAACAAAAAAAAAGAAAGGAACAAGCAACGAGAAAGGGAAATACAAGAAAAGAAAAAGCATAGAGGGAAATTCTAGACTAATTGACAACACTACCTTATTCCAAAAACCAAGAAGACTTTTTTATTGTAGGGCTTCAGGATACTCCCATTAAAGTGACCTGATAACCTCGTCCCATCCAACACTTGAAACAAGAAAGCGCCTAAATCAAGAATGCAAAAGATGATGTAATGTCCTAACCAATGGACTTTTAACTTCCTGCAGAATGGAACAAATACTTGGAATCATACAACAATACCAACTACCCAACCTCAAAATTCTTGTTCTTGATATGATGATCATGTCATGATTTTTTTCTTTCTTTTTCTCTCTTCTGAATCCATCTAGCAAGTGATCACCTTTCGTCTAACTACATCAACTTATCAATTATTTATTCTATCACTTGTTCCTCAGCTAACCCTCCTACCGACACTATATGCAACTATGGTAACATGAATTCCACTGGTAAAATAGCCTCTGTGCCAAACACCAATTGAAACGGTGTGGCCTTGTTCAACCTTTTGTAGGTTTTCTTGTATTCCCATAGAATGGCTAATATTTTGTCATCCCAATATTGTCTTCCAACGTCACATATCTTAGTTAACATGTGACTTAGTATATTATTAAATGCCTCAGCAATTTCATTTACTTAAGGGTGATATGGGGTAGTCTAATGTTAGACCACCATAAATTTTGCTAACGTAATCCTGATTATTTCATTGAGGAAGTGTGTACCCCTATCACTTGTTAAAATTAAAGGGAAACCATACCTGTTGATTATGTTTTCCCAAAACATTATAGCATATGTTCTGTGGTGAAATCCTTTGTAGTTTCGCCTCTACCCACCATGTCAAGTAATCAGTGCAAGTGATGATATATCACAAACCAATCCTTCGCGTGGCTAGAAAAATTGGCCCTATAAAGTCAATTTCCCATTTTTCAAATGGTTCAACACTGGCTATTGGTCGCAAAGGAATTTCATCTCTCTTTCTAGGTTTTCCAAGGTGCTAGAAATGGTCACATGCCTTGCAAAATTCAATACAATCCTTGTAGATGGTTTCCCACCAAAGCCCTACTAATAAAATATTTCATGCGGTAGTATTTCTTGCATAGTGTCCTCCTAAAATCCCACCATGTGCTTCCTCCATAATTTCCATGCGCTCATGCTCCAATACGCATCGGTGTTAAAACTCATCATGTCCTAACTTATATAGGTCTCCACTAATAAACATGTAAGGTGCGGTGCATATTGCTAATTGATTTCTCTCTAGATCCGTCATCCCTTCCGGTGCCACACCTATTTTAAGAAAACTGTGATATCTTCCAAGTTTGAGGGTGTGCATCGTAACCTAAAAATTACGCATCCGCATGGTATCCTAAATTATCTACGCATCTTCCTCTAAATCAATCCTATATAAGTGGTCAGGTCCTGAATTACTTTTTCCTAGCTTCACCACCACTATAAATTCAAACTCCTAAAATATAAGGACCCAACGACATATGCACCCTTGTAGAACGGGTTTGTTGACTAAGTATTTTAATGCCATATGTTCCATGTAGAATATAAATGGTGTTTCCAATAGATACTTCCTAAATTTTTAGAGCACGTAAATCATAGAAAATGCTTCATGTTCAGTAGTTATGTAGTTATGTTCTGATAGTGTCAATTTTCTACTTACAAAGCACAAGGGATGATCAACAATTCCCTCATGAGGTTGTGTTATCATTGCTCCCATAGCTATTCATGAGGCATCAACATGCACACAAAAAGGCTTATCCCAAGAAGGAAAATGTAGTATGGGTGTCATTTTAAGCCTATCCTTCAAAGTGTCAAATACCTTCTGCTGCACCTCTCGCCAATGAAAGGATCTCATGTGTTTTAACAATTCCTCCAAGGGCGTGGCAATCCTGGCATACTCCTTAATGAATTTTCTATAATCCCATGTATTCCCAAGGAATTTGTGCACTCGATTTGATTAGTAGGCTCCCTAGTCTCACAATAATCAGAATTTAGTAGAATCTACTAGTAAACCTTCTTTAAATCTAATGTTTCCTAACAGTCCCAAACAGAGTAGTAAAGACACATTTTTTATGTTGAGGGATATCCTTAATTTCCGACATCTCTCAAACATCAACCTTAAATTGTCACAATGGTATTTCACCAATCCATACATAGTCCAATCATCCATGTAAACTTGGAGAAAATTATGGACGAAGTCCTGAAATGCTTGTACCACGATGCGCGAGAACACAATAGGTGAATTATTTAATCCAAGAAGCATAACCGTGTAGGAAAAAATTCCCTACTCAGTGGTGAAAGTTATCTTTCTCTGGTCCTCCTTTGCAATCCTGACTTAGTGATGCCCTGAGAACCCATCTCGTGAAAGAGTATATTTCGCGCCCAACTACTCCTCCAAAATTTCTTTAGTAAAGGGGTTGGGAAAGGATCAATGACACACATTGCATTCAAATCACTATAGTCAAAACCTATTCTTATCGTACCATATTTATTGATGCTAATAACCATTGGGATTATCCATTTTGATTATTCCATTGCCTCAATGATACCGATGATATCATCTTGTTTATTTCTTCCTTGACCCATATGCACAAATTTGAATTCATCCGATAAGGCCTCTTCTTAATCAAGTGTGCACCTTTCTTCAAATTTATCTTCATCTCTGCTAAGGAATGGTGAATTCCTTTGAGTTCATCGTACCCATGTGGAAACAAATCTTGGAACTTACACAATGTATCAATGACATTTGAAACTTATTTTTCTCCAATAGTCCCCGATGATAGCTTCCTTAGGTTCTCGTCTCTGCTCCATTATTAAATTTATTTGTCTTCAAGGGCTCATGGTAGGCATGTGCTCACTCTTTTGTGCTATCTATGAATTCGCATGTACCTTCAAAATGGTTAAAATCCAAAGTCTCCATCTCTTGTCCGTCTATTATATAGATGATATTTCCTTTTTCTTTTTCCATGCACGCATGCTCAAGCCGTATTTCCTCTTATTCCTCTTCATTGAGACGCGTCTCTAATTAAGGCTCACCTAGTAACTCTAACAGCCTATCCTCTACCATAACATTAGCTCCCATTATAAGGTGCTTGATTACTTGCAACACCTTATCCACCGATGGTTTGGTACTCTTATATTTGAAAGCTTGAATGAGATCAACCACTAACTCCTCCCAATTTCCTGTTTGAAGATGAATCTCTAAATGAATACACCATGCACGCACACAACCTTGTAAGATGGAATATAAATTATGTACCCATAACGAAGGTGGTAAAGCTTCGTGCTCTAGGCCTTATCACATGCTTGGATATGAAATGAAATTGCCTCTTTACCATGGGATTATTATATGACTATGGGTGCGTTGCTCCTAGAGAACCTTATAGAAAATGTGATCCACTCCAGGAGTTTCTCCCAATGTGTATCCCACCAATGCACTATAGTCTCGAGTAGGTTATAACTGAGCATTCCTCTTCTCTCATCCTCATTTTTCCACTGAGATTCCATTTCCCACAAGAAAATTTCAGGATATGCTCCTCCAAAGTAACTTGGAAACTTCTTTCCCTAGGCACTTGATTGAGTGCAACTTTGTTACACTTGTTACATATCCTCTTAACTATCACTCAATTAAATCATAAGTCCCATACGCCCAATTGTTGCATGCCACACTAGTGGTATCACTCAAGGACTGAGCATCTTCAAACTAGATGACTCCTCCATGGGGTGAATTATCTTAGGATCTCTGATGGAGTATACATAGATTCTATCAAGGAATTCTTCACCTAAGGGCTCAGTATAGGGTGTTGACTTACCATCTATCAAAGGGATGATCAACCTTTCTTCCTTGTTCTCAAAGCTGATATACCCTTTGTTAAACTATAGGTCAACATTGTTCTTGTAACACCAAGCATGCCCAAGTAATGCTAGTAAGTTTTCTACCTTGGTGAGTGCCAAGAATTCAAATTCTCTAGTGAACTTGGCCTCTTAGATGGTGATAAATACATCCTTTAGGACTCTAATGACCATTTCCTTAGTCTTTTTTTCCATATACAACACATTCGAAGATGGTTGCAATGTGGGCCTTCCCATTTGGTGCCAGACATCTAAGGTAAGAACATTAACCTTTTCTCCTATGTCAATGAGAATATTTCTCAGAAGCCACCCATCAACAACCACATTCAAATTAATATCCTTGTCATATTAAAGGTTATGAGAAGGAAGGTTTTCATGTAAAACTTGTCTTTTGCATTCTACCCCGCGTGGTACCTTATCCCTCATCCATTCTCCCAAAGAAGGAATAATATTCTCTTTCCTTAACATTTTACACACTTCCTTGACCTCATCTAGGTCATTCCTTGGAACCTCGTTATCCTTTTGTTGCTCTACCTGCCTCAATTTATCCTTCAAACATTGTATCTCCCCTTGTAAACTCTGAATCATGTCCATAGTCTCTTGATATACTTATTTCGATGGGAAGGGTCCGGATGCCTTCCATGTAATACTTCTCTTAAAACTAGTGTCCTTGGTCTTGGCATCTCCCCGACATGTGCGGCCCCGCTCATGTCATCACTGAACATGTTTTAGCCCCGACTCATGCGCAACTCTTGGCATCCTTTGTGAATAGCCCTTCTTGATGCTCATTAACCAAGCACCTTTGTCATTTCGATGCTTTTGGTTTATATTCTCATAAAGTTCTGGACACTCTTTGCACTTATGTTTATTTCCACACCAAGAGAATGTTAATGATTAGGACACTCACATTTATAATGCTTTGTATATCCACAATTATAACAAGTTCCTCATGGGAACTCTCTCCATCCTCTACTACAGTTATTACAACCATGAAATCCTCTGCGAAAACATCTTCAACGCATTCCTCCATCTCAGCGCTCTTCATAATGATGGTTATCATCCCGTAAACTAATTGTAAGGCTAGTCTGGTGCACACCCAGATCAATAACATCATAGATTTGATCAATTAGTCTGCAATCTTTGGTATCATGGGTTGTAGAGGTACAAATCTTACAATAACAAGAAACATTCTTGCGGATTGCGCACTAGAGTAGAGGGAATCTACTTACATCATGATCCCCATGGAAAATCTCATAGTCTACCGACATAGTGCACACCGAATTCTAAGGGAAACTATCCTTTGCATGTCCCTTCACTTCACAATACGTACACCAAATCCCACTATGAACCTCATGTATTGAGTTAGCAGACAACTTCTCTAACTACTTGGCCATTGCAATAATTTGAGATTCCAAAAAGACTAATACCAGTATCAATGCTCTCGACAACTTCACTGGGTAGGGCAACTTCTAATGCCTTGTGTGGGTATGTGAAAGTATTATGAAACAGAGCCCTTATAAATGGTGTTATCAATCCTCTGAAAACCATTGAGCATGTTGAGAAGGATGAATGTCATAGGATAGTTTTGACAAGAAAGTCTTGAAACATGTGTCATACTCCCACACACTCTCTTCCATTCCCTGTTGGATCTACTTCAGAGCATTAATGCTCTTTATCTCAAACTCAGGGATATGGAACTTTTATAATGATGCATTGTTCAATGCGGTGTAGTCTACCACCATGTTATGGGGGTCATACTTCCTATACCAACTATGCACGTGCCCTTTCAACGTTGTTACAAATTGACTTTCCTTCTTCTCTGGGGTAGTGATTCCCTTTGCATGTCATAGTAACACACACTTGTGCACATTCTCTACAAATCTTCAATACTCCTATAGTCCGGTAAGTGCAAAGTTTTCTCAAAAAAACTTGGGGAGGTGGTCTGCGGTCCTTATCCTACCGATCCAAAGCCTTGGTTCCCTCCAGTGTTTTCTCCTCCACCAAATCCACTAGATCCACCAGGTCCTATTCCTCTTGACCCACCAGATCCACCTTTTGTAGTCAGAAAAGGACCAGAATTGGTCACGTCTAGTGTCCCCAACATCCCAATGAAATGTGTGCCGATGGTTTGTGATATTTTCCCACTACCGGTTGTATGTCCCACGCCACTCCCAGATGTGATACCCAATCCTTGCATACTTGTACCTTATCCAAAAATTCCTCCAAATACAGGATGGTTTGCGTAGCCATGGATGTTCTGAATGAGAAATTATATCTCCTGGGCATAGATCGGTTACTCCCACCGATACCAACTGGGTTAACAATACTTCTCCCTTGATCTAGAAAACCAAGTGCTAGGTGGGTTTAGATGCACGCCGATGACTCCTCTTTCTCCATGTGATGAAATATCATCACACGCCGAAGGGGCCTCTCTCCCATGCTTTTCAAGATGGGATAGCACGAAATGCTCAAGTTCCATGTCCTTTGCATGAACCTCAACTCCTTCCCCGCAACGTCTCGCCTCCATAGATCCATCACACTTGTAACTTTGCGTTTTCTACTCATCTCCCTTTTATGAGCTTCACTATACTTGAGTCATCTCTCCTCCCTTTCCTTCTCAACTGCAATGTCTACCATCTTCCTCCACCCTATCTTCCTCACCCGGTTGCTTAGAGAAGCTTATCCAAACATGGGAAACGCTTCTAAACTTGAAGTAATGACTAAAAGATTCATAGATAATGTAATCGTGCATAAAAATGATCCTCTAGGCTCCCTCATAAAATTGAACTCAACAATATCTGGGAAAGAATACGTAGAAATGACATATTCAAGAGTATAACTAGTTAGCACTTCCTTCCACCAAAGATCAATAACATGCGTCCCAAGTCGATCTCGCATCCTGCAGCCTCTCCGATAGTCATCTTACGTCCATACACATGATCTCTATTACCAATTTGATCTAGATGTGTATACTAAAAGAAATTCATATAGTTCTACTAGGAAGCAACAAAAGAATGTCTCATACAACTCATGGTATAGGTTCTCTTCTACCCATCTATGCGTATCAAACTCAGTCCAAAGCTAAATCTCCGAGAAAACTCATCCTCTATGTTCTTGAACCATGTTTCCTCACTTTCTAAGGTAAAACACTCTATCATCACGATTTACATGGACAAAGATGCATGCCATTTCTCACAACAAATTTGAAAAGATGTCCCGATAATGGAACCAAGATGTAGTCATATTTTATACCCTTAGACCAATAGTCTAATCCCATGTGTGTTGGCCTATCACCCAACAGCACCTGGGCACTCACCCAAGGCATGAATGGGTGTCGAATCTCTCCTTTATGTGAGTCTTATGAGAATGAATCATCTCATAACAGGTGTTTTAAATGGAAATGAGTAGTAAGAACCATGCCATATTATGGAGCAAGTTGTTATCTTATGTTATCCGTAAAAGAGAATTAACAAGCAACATAAGGAAATGGTTCATAGAGAAAGGAAAATACATTATTATACTTCTAAACATATAGATGATCTATAATAGAGCATTATATTCATATTAATAGATTCTATAACCACATTACAATCCTTTGAGGTCATCACATATCTTCATCTATCTGCGCAGAGAAAAGTCTTTCATCGAGCCATAATATGCTCACCAAATTACAAAGAAGAGTAAAATCCTCTCCCCTAAATGTGACATTGCTTAAAAATTTCTTCGAATCCCTAACCCATAACATCCCAATTTAGTTCCTATAGGTCTTCACCTCTCTTTTCTCTCCTTCTCCCTCTCCACACACTATACACATAAACTATATATTTCTTCTATCAGGCACTTGTATTTATAACCTTAGAACCCACTGCCAAGCCTTTCGGAAGTTATTGATTGGTTACCAAGTGTCGAGATGGTCCTCCATAGAAGCATGATTTTTGGATCTGAGATCTCCTCTCCTTGTAATGGTGTCTTCTAGAACCTTCCATCGCATGCATGGAATATTCTTTTTTTTGATCTGCAGTTTGCAGGCTAGCACCTTAGCATAAGGGTCATGCTTTTCTCATGTGCTACCTAGGATATCATGCGGATAAGGAAAAAACCTATTTTTCCTTGCGCACATGCCATGTGTTTTGAAAAACCCTGTCATAACCTTTCCCCGCTTTCCTTCAACTCGTGCACCCTTTTTCAACTAGGTCCCATGTTTTCATGTGCCTTCTTATACTTACCTAATATTTTGGGGCCCAACATAGAGTTTGATCCTATTCCCATCAAAGTGTCCTGAACAAATGTCGATATATATATCATTCAATTTATATGACCTTGTAGGAAATATCTCATGTACTTCATAAGGGAGTAACCAATGCATCTACAAGTTTCTTGAGAAATGTGTAAAACTTGAATCATAGAGAATGATTAGGGAACCCTTTGTGAATATTTTTTCTTAATATTCCTATTATGTCACACTATTTATCATGATATCTCTATACCCTAACTACATCATGCATGAACCCTTTTTCATCCACCTTGAGGAGAATTTTTAGGCACTCTAATATAGAGTCCTCATCATCCATATTAGTAATGCACATGATTCTAAGAAATGGTACCATGAACTCAATGAGTAGTACTATCTTTTTTCAAATACCAATTGAAACGGTTTTTCTTTGTTTAACCTTTTTCATTATTCTATATTCCCATAGAAACAATGATACCTTTTATCCTAGTATTTTATTTCAAACATGAATATTTTTGTGAGGGTGGTACTCAAAATCATTTTCAAGGCCTCCACCCCATTTAATTATGGATGGTATGGAGTAGTTTTATGGTGAGTGATCATAAATTTTGATAACAATACACAAACAATCTCTTTGAGGAAATGAGTATCCATATCACTTGTAAGACTCTATAGGAACCCATAAATTATAATGATATTAAACTATATGAACCTAGTATTTTTGTAGTAGTGCAATCATTTTTAGTGTGATTTCTACCCAATGGGTGAGATAATCTATTATTTCGATTGTATATCTTACCCTTTTTCTTTGCATAGTTAAGTTGATTGGGACAATGAATTATAGTTTCCACTTTTTAAATGGATCTTACGTAAAGAATATGTGAAAACAAATTTCATCCTACTTGTTATTTCTTCGACATGCTTGACAAAGATCACTTCTTTACACATAATCCTTAACATCTTGGAAAATTTTACATCACCATATCCCTTTTATCAATATCTTGTACATGGCTGCATCATCAACATAGTGACCTCTCATAATTCCTTAATGCACCTCCATTATAATTCATTATTTAACATTTTCCATCATGCATCTAGGCAACACTTTCTCCCTTACCATTTTATATAAACCCCACTAATGAGTTGATATAGCATAATATTATTTGATAGTTTATTCTTTTATTGTATGTTCTAATTTTTTGGATCCATACCGAATTGGGAAAAGAGTATGGTGTCATTTATCTCATCTAGTTCAGTATTAATCCATAATAGTTTGGAATATTTCATGCCATATTTAATATTAGTGGCCTCATTACCTATTGTGATATGTAAAAGGTGATCAAATATGGTATTGATATTTCATGGCTTAAGTACCGCCAAGAATTATAATTCTTGGAACACTATGATCCACTAACATATGCATCCTTGTATAACCACCTTGTTTATAATATACACAAGCTCCATATGATATGTAAAATATAAAAAAGAGTTCACTAATAAGTACTTTTGAAACTTATTTAGTGCATAGACCTTTACGATGCCATCATGTTTTATGTTGGTGTAATATTGTTCCACACGGGGTGAGATTTATAGTAGAGAAGAAAATCAGATGTTCATTTTTTCATGACCTACTTACATGATGATTGTACCAACCTCTATTATGGACACATTTTCATTCATGTGGAAAGGTGTTGTCTAGTTTGGAAATTATAGAATGGGAATGATGGAGATTGTTTCCTTCAATTATTCAAAGGCTCTTTACTATCCTTCATTGCATTCAAAATCTCCTTGTTTCTTTAGTAATTTTACAATGGATTGGTTATCTTGATACATCCTTTAAGGAATTTTTGTAATATCCAAATTACCAAGTAGTGATCACACATACTATTTTTTTAGTAGCTCAAATTATACTATAATTGTTATTTCATTGGGTCAACCCACATTCCATATTTTTATATAATATGCCCACAAATGTCCCAAAAGGAGTTAAAAAAGAAACATTTATAAATGCTCAATGATATATTAAGTTGACGACATCTCTCAAAAATTAGGATTAATTATTCTCAATTATGCTTGACTAGAACATCCACTATTTAGTTATCCAACTAGACTTGTAAAAATGTTAGTATGAAATCATTGAATGTAGCCACTACAATACATGAAACATTATAGGTATGTTCTTAATCCAAAAGGGAATTACTATGTATGTAAATGATCCCCATTCAGTTGTAAACTTTATTCTTTAGTGATCCTCTTTAGCTATCTACACTTGATAGTAGCCTTAAAACCCATATATGAAGGTGTATATTTCACACTTGATGGAATTTTCCAAGATCTCATATGTGAAGGGTGTGGGAAATGGATCAAAAATATTTACAACATTAAATTTCCTATAATCTAAACATATATGGATTTTGGTCTTATTTCTTGATGATGATAACCATGTGGATTTCACATTCACACCCCTCCATTGGGATTATATCCCCTCATATTGACATTTTTTCGATTTCTTCTCTTAGTCACGTGCGGTTGGGATTCATTAGGTACAATTGTTTGCACATTTGTTTAGTACCCTATACCAACTTTATATGCATATTCCCTATATAAGTATGCAAACCCTTAATTTTTGAGTTAATTAATGGGAATATGTCTTCATAACCATATAAAACCTCTATTATTTTTTCTACCTCTCCTTAGACAAATTGTTGTGATAATTTTTTCCTCCTCTATTTCAAAGTATTGACTATTGGAAACATATTGACTGAGAGGGAGGTGAATCATTCCTTTAAAACATTTACTTTAGTTATCTTAAGCTACATACATCATTCAAAGCATCAATTCAACATGATGTAAGCAATGAGAGCATATTAAGCATGAACAACCATTAAAATGAACAAAAGAGTACACAAGAACAAAATATATAACACGGAAAACCTCAAAGGGAATAAAACCCATTGAAATTTTTCATATATTACTCAACACAAAGGAATTTAATGAACCACCAACTTCAAAAGGAGCAATAACCCCTAGTTTAGTGAGGTAAAAATCAACAAGGAGGATATAATTATTGGGCCCCTAAAATATTGGCTAAGTAAAAAAATTCATATGGGTGCACAAGGCCTATGTTAAAGGATGGGTGTGTAAGGAGAAGGCATGCAAGGCTAGGTTCTAGGATGGTTTTAAAAGGGCCGTGTTGCACGTTGGAAGACAAGGTCTCGGGACTTGGTCATATTTGGCATATCAGGTAGGACACGAGAAAAGTGTTACCCAACTACACATGCAGAGTGGATAAGTTTCCGACTTGGTGACGGGTTAGCCTAGGAAGAAATATGCTCTGGGATAGAATTTTCTAGAAGACATCATGGAAAAAATTGGATAGCTCAGGCCTGAAGGAGCATGATCCCATGGAGGACCACATTCAGACACTTGGCGCTAGATCTAAGGTTGAAGAAGGATGTGTTGGAACTTTGGGATGCCTATATATACAAGCTCCCGCAAAAGAAAAGTGTGCTTTGGGATCATAGATAGAGATAAATCAATAGAGATTGGAGCTCTATAGAAATGCCACAAGGAGTCATATTTGGTTGGGTAGATGAAATATAAGAGAAGGATGTATCAAGGGCTTGGGGTTTAAATTTATTTTTAAGAGCTAAATGATATGGATCCAGTTATGATGCATGACTTCAGTCTGCCATAATGTGGTGATTTTTAGTAAGTCTAATGAATGTAATGAGGTTACCAAGTTAATTGAATATGATCCTTCTTGGTTCGGATTCATACATGATTCTTCATAGTTCCTTTTCATGTATGTTTATAAGATGAATATGAATTCCTATGCATCTCCCTTTCTATTTTGATTCAGTTCTTTAAATTCTATTAAATTATCTCTATCTGTAATGACTGCAATGATCTAGAGCCATTCTAAGCTCTATGACATTTGCATGTTTCATTCCCACTCACTTCCTTTAAATTTTGGATCATAGATGATGTTTTCCCACTCAACTCACATAAAAGAGAGACTCAGCACCCATGTGTGCCTCGGTGAGTGCCTAGTGCCCGCTGGGTGATAGGCCGACACACATGGGATTCCCTTGTTCTTTGGTGGGTGTAAAAATGACTACATCTTGGTTCCATTTCTGGGACCTCTTTTTGAAGTTGTAGTGGGAAATGGCATACATCATGATCTATGCAATGAGTGATGATAGAGCATTTAACTTTGGAAAGTTTTGAATCATGGTTCAAGAGCATGGAGGATGAATTTTCTCAGAGATTCAACACTTGGACCTAAGTTTGATGCACGTAGATGGGTAGAAGAGAACCTCTACCATGATTTGTATGAAATTTTTTTCTATTTCTTCCTAGTAGAACTATATGAATGGCTCTCGACATATGCGTCTAGATCAAGCTGGTATTATAGATCATGTGCGTGGACCTAAGAAGAATACCAGAGGTCAGTAAGATGTAGATCTGATGTGGACTCATGCTATGGATCATTGGTGGAAAGGAGTACTAGCTAGCTACACTCGGAGTATGCTATTTCTACATATTATTGTTTGGAAGTTGCTGAGTTCGAGTTTCTTCAGAGCCCAGGGGATCATTTGTATGTGATATCTCTCTCTGAAATGAAGATCTTGATTGTTACCTTGAGTTTAGAGGCATTTCTGATGGCCAGCTAAACTATTCTGAGCATTGGGAAAGGAAGATAGGGTGGAGGAAGATGGAAGATATTGTGATGGAGAAAGAAAGGGAGGAGAGATGAATCAAGTATAGTGAAGCATGTGAAATGGAGATTGATAGAAAAAGTGAGGTTGCATGTGTGATGGATATATGGAGGTAAACATTGCGAGAAGGATTTTAGGTTTATGCAGAGGACGTGGAACCTGAGTAGTCTAAGCTACCCCATCTTAGCAAGCACATAAGAGAGACCCCTTCAGCTTCTAATGAGAGTTCGTCATGTGGAGAGAGAAGAGTCATTGGTGCACATCTAAACCCACCTAGTGACCAAACCCTAGCGCTTGGTTTTCCAGATCAAGGAAGGAGTATTGTTGACCCATTGGTATCGCTTAAAATGATAGATTTACACATAGGAGATACAATTTCTCATTTCCCACTTCTATGGCTACGCATACTATTCCAATATTTGGAGGAATTTTTGGACAAGAATAAAGTGCACAAGCCTTCGGTCTCACATCTACAAATGGTGCGGAGTACACTATTGGTAGTGGGGCATTATCGCATACCATCGAGAGAACAGTTCAATGGAACTTTGGGGACCCTTGACATGACCACTACAGGACCTAGTGGATTTGGTGGGTTAGGAGGAACAAAACTTGGTTGACTCCGGGTGGGTCCGGTGGGTCGGGAGGCATAGGACTTGGTGGGTATGGTGGATCGATGGCGGGGAAACACTAGAGGAAACCAAGGCTTTGGCTCAGGAGGACAAGGGCCCCAACCACCTCCTCAAGTTTTCTTTGAGATGTCTTTACATTTTCTAGATTATAGAGGTATTGAAGATGTTGCAGAACATGTTCACAAGTGTGAGCTGCTATGGCACGTGAAAGGGATCACTAGCCCGGAGCGGAAAGCAAGCCAGTTTGCAACAACATTGCAAGGGCGTGCGCATAGCTGGTATAGGAAATATGACCCTCATAAAATGGTGGGTGGTGGATTATACTGCTTTAAAAAACTCCTTCTTGGTAGAATTCCATATCCTTGAGTTTGAACAGAAAAACATCAATGCCCTGAAGGAGATTCAATAGGGAATGGTAGAGAGTGTGCGGGAATATGATGCATAGTTCAAAGCCCTCCCACAAAATTATCATATGAAATTCACCCTTCATAACATGCTCTATTGCTTTTTGGGGGTTGATAACACATTTTAGATGAGATTTATCTCATAAGACTTTCACAGACCCACGCGAGGTGTTAGAAGCTGATCTACACACCGAAGTCAGCTGGAAGCATTGATACTGGTGTTAGCCCATTTTTAGAGGCTCAAATCACTGCTATGGCTAAGTAGTTGGAGAAGTTATTTGCAAACTCAACCCATGAGAGTCACAGTGGTATATGGTGTACAAATTGTTAAGTAGAGGGGCATGTCAAGGATAGTTGCCCCCGAAAGATAGTACATTCCATAGCAGTAGATTGTGATATTTGTCATGGGGACCATGATGTAAGTAGATGTCCCTTGTTACAACACACAATTTGGAAGAATGTGTCTTGCTACTGTAATATTTTTACCTCTATGACCCATGACACTAAGGATTGTAGGCTTATTGAATAGATCCATGGGGCTATTGATCTTGGTGTGCGCCAAACTAGCCTTGCCAGTAGTTCTAAGAATGATGACCACCATTATGAGGAGCACGCAGATGGAGGTGCGTACGGAAGGGGATTTTGCAGAGGATTTTGTGGTCATGGTAACCGCAGAGGAGGAAGAAGTGAATTCCCATGTGGAACCTATTTTAATTGTGGGTCTACAGACCACTACAAGCATGAGTGCCTAGACTTATTGTAGTGCTCATGGTGTGGGAAGAAGCACAAGTATGAGGAGTGCCCTAAGTTATTTGAGCACATGAATCAAGTAGCACTAGAAAGAAAAGGGCACTACAATGGTAAGAATTAAGAAGGCTAACACACAATGGATGCCATAGGTGACACGTGATGCAGGCTTGGAATCTATTATGGTAACAACAAGAGTAGAGGCCACATGTGCAAAGGAAATACCAAGGCAGAAGAACTGGTTTCAAGGGAAGAAGTGGTACATGGGAAGTACCCAGACCCTACACATCAAAAGGAGGTATATCAAGAAACCATGGACATCATTCAAAGTTTACAAGGAGAAATATAGTGTCTAAAGGAGCAGTCCAGGAGGGAGGAGCAAAGAAGGAAGGTCGAGGTGCCAAAAGATGACCTAGATGAGGTCAAGGAAGTATGTAAAATGCTAAGGCAAGAGAATATTATTCCCTTGCTAGGAGCATGGTTGAGAGAGAAGGTACCACGTGTCGGGAAGAGCACGAGAGGTAGGTCTTGCATGTAAACATTCCCCCTCACAACCTTGAATATGATAAGGATATCATGTTAAATGTTGTTGTGGATGGATGAATCCTTGGTAATATCCTCATTGACACAGGCACGGAGGTCAATGTTCTCACCTTGGATGCATGGCATCAGATGGGAAGGCCTGCATTACAGTCATCTTCGAATGTGTTGTATATGAAAAAAATGAAGGCAATTCCCATCAGTGTCTTAAAGGATGTAGCTATCACCATTCAGGGAGCTAAGTTTACTAGGGACTTTGAAGTCTTGGCACTCACCGAGGTAGACAATTTCCCAGCACTACTTGGGTACCCATGGTGCTATAAGAACAATGCGGATATTTGGTTCAACAAGGGATACATAAGCTTTGAAAATGAGGAGGAATGGGTCATCATACCCCTAGATAATGGGAAGTCAACACCCTATACTGAACCTTTGGGAGAAGAGGTCCTGGATAGAATATATGTGCACTCAATTAGAAAGCCAGAGATAATTTATCCCACTAGAGGAGTTATCCAGTTTAAGGATGCTTAGTACCTAAGTGACACCACCAATATAGTGATGATTGGGTGCATGGAACCTATGAGTTAATCAGATGACATTTGAGAGTATCGATGACAAAGGTGACAAAGGCACATACGGTCCGGTGCCTAGGTGGAAATGAGATACCTAAGTACTTAGGAGGGGCATTCCCTAAGATCTTTCTACAGGATATAGAAGCTCAATGGAATGAGGAAAATGAATGAAGAGGGATGTTAAGTTACGTCCTACTCAAAACTATTGCGCACTAGTGGACAACGCATCGGCATAATCTCTTGGAATGGCGCAAGGTGAGAATTGACTTCTCTGTAAGGTTTTGTAGGAGAAATGCGCCCACGGCTATAAAAGACTACCATGGTAAAGAGACCACTTCCTTCCATATCCAAGCATGTGAGACATCTTGGATGGGAAGCGTAGAAGCATTTCCACCTTCATTATGGGTTCAAAAGTTGTATTCCACCCTATAAGGTTGTGCACGTGCATGGTACATTCATTCTAAGACACGCCACCAGACAGGGAATTGGCAAGAGTTAGTGGCTGATCTCATTCAAACATTCGAGTATCGGAGTACAAATCCCTTAGTGGATAAGGCATTATAGGTTGTCAAACACCTTACCATTGGGGATAGTGCCATTATAGAAGATAGGATGCTAGATTTTCTAGGTGAACTTGTCCTGGAGGCGCGCTTTGAGGAAGAAGAAACATAAGAGATACAACTTGAGCGTGCGTGTTTGGAAAAAGAAAAGGGGAAGATGGTGTATGTTATTGATGGTGAAGAAGTAGAAAACTTGGATGTTGACCATTCTGTAGGGATGCACGAAGTCATAGACAATGCTGATGAATGGGTGTGCACCTACCATGAGCCTTTAAAGACAAAGAAGGTTAACATTAGCTCAGATGAAGATCCTAAAGAGGCTATCATCGGAGACTATTGGTTGGAGAAGGAAGTCTCCAAGATCATTGATCTTTTACATGAGTTTGAGGATTTATTCCCACACGGGTATCATGAACTTAAAGGCATCCACCATTCTTTTGGGGAGATGAGGATAAATCAAGGAAGGTGTGCGACCCACCAGAAAAGACCATACTGGATGAATCCTAACCTATGTGTGAAGGTTAAGGAGGAAATAGATAAGATGATAACATCGAGACATTATTGAAGTTGTTGAAGAGTCAGAATGGATAAGTCCAATGGTAATTAGCATCAAGAATGACAAAAGGATAAGGATCTGTGTTGATTACATGGACCTGAATGCAATATGTATCATTGACCCTTTCGTAACCCCATTTACTAAAGAAATCCTAGAAGGAGTGGTAGGACGTGAGGTATTTTCTTTCACAGATGGATTCTCGAGCTATCACCAGGTAAGGATCGCGAAGGAGGACCAAAGGAAGATGAATTTTTCCAATGAGTGGGGAATTTTTTCCTATACGGTCATGCCATTTGGATTGAATAATGTTCCTGTTGTGTTCTCGTGCATTGTGGTATAAGATTTCCATGACTTTATCCATAAAATCATTCAAGTCTACTTGGATGATTGGACATTATATGGATTAGTGAAGGACCATTGTGACAACTTAAGGTTGATGTTTGAAAGATGTCGGTAGTTGAGGATATCCCCTAACATTAAGAAATATATCTTTTCTACCGCATTTGGAGCATTATTGGGGCACATCATATGTAAGGAGGGCCTACTAGTAGATCCCACAAAATTTGTAATAATTGTGGGATTAAGGGAGCCTACTAGTCAAAGCGCAGTGTGTAGATTTCTTGGGCATACGGGGTACTACAGGAAGTTCATCAAGGGATATACCTGTTAGGATTTGAGGATTCTAATAAATACGGATTTAATCAACTTACATATTACATAATGTTACGATAAATATTTAAATAAAGATTACATCATAACATAAGTAAATAAAGAAATACTTACAAGAAATAAATAACACAGGTGACACAATATTTATAGTGGAAAACCCCAATAGGGTAAAAACCACTTTAAAAATAACCTTTTACCTTAGAGAACTTATTTTACATCCAAGAAGATCACCTCCTCGTTTGAAACCCTATTTACCAAGGGTAAAACCAAATAAATTGACTTGCACACCTTTGAGATATGTTTCTGAATACATCAAATGAGGAGCTAAAGTCCTTTTTATATAAGGTGGTCGGGTATGTCTCCCGACCCACATTTTCAACCTGAAATGGTTAACACATACACCTAGGTTTATAATATTTAATATTAGAAATATAATCATTTCATTATATTAAATTTAACCTAAAGTATATACCTAGGTTAACATATTTAATAATAGAAATAGAAATATTTCATATTATTAAATATTAACCTATATATTAGTGATAGACCCATATACATTAAGGGTTGGGTATACCACTTAATTATTATGTTCTAACACTCCCCCTTAATTTTAAGTGGGATAACATAACATATGCCAATAGATTACCTACCCATGGTACACTACAACATTTACAACTCTTAAACCATAAAGGTTTTAGTTTAGCATATTAGTTGAAGGAATTATAACACCTTCATCATACTCAAATTATCTTTTGGTAAAAAAAGATTTGGAATCCGAAAGATTATCCCATGATCAGTGGCTAAGTATGATTTGTGAGTTTTACATGTTCTCACAAGTTCTCATAAAAGGTTATTGAACCCAAGTATATAGGATCCTTTTACAACCAAGGACCTCCTTAACAATATGCTTATACTAGATGTTTACTAGTAAACTCAATAGCACTAAAGAGTTTACTGAAGACCGCATTTAAGATCTTTCTACACTTCTTTCTAAAAAATAATTTGAGGAGGTATACATGCCCAAAGGTCTTTTTACACTTGCCCGAAGGTCTTTTACATATGTCTGAAGGTCTTTTTACAAAAACCAAGTTCCATTAGGAGGTGACATTGTCATGCACACTCCCCCTCAATGGAAACTCCGACAATCCAAGATTTTCATGAAAGTGACAAAACTTTGCAACACTCAGAGACTTTGTGAAGATGTCAACAACCTACTCTTTAGTCAACATGAACTTGATATTTATCTCATCACTTTGCACCTTCTCACGGGTGAAGTGTATATGTATCTCAATGTTCTTCATCCTCTAATGTTGAACTGAATTCTTAATCAAGAGTAATACAACTATGACCACCTCATAATACTTCATTTAGCTTACATGTGTATCTCTACCAACAGTCATTGTAGCCACATGACTTCTTTACTTCTTCCATTTACTTTTCTGTCTTAGTAGAAGAAATGGAGATCATGTTGATTATATTTTTTTGTGTTCCAAATAATGGTTCCTACACCGAAAAACTTGAGCACATATCCATTATATTTTATAACACAACATCAATATGGTTAGAATCACAAAATCTATATGAGATAGCATTTTCATTCTTATAATGCAATCCATAATTGATTGTTCCTTTCAAATATATAAAAATTATTTTTACAAGATTCCAATGATCTCTAAAAAAGGTTCTTGCATAAACCTTGAAGTAATTCCTACTATATAAGAAATATTTGATCTAGTTATAGTTAGATAAATCAAACTATCAACTAACAACGTATATAAAATAGGATCAACATTTTTCATATACAGATTTAGGATCAATATTTATTCCAACTTTCATTGAAGTAGAAAATGGTTTACAATCAATCATAAGAAACTTTTTCAATACAATGGTTGCATATTGTGTTTTGAAAAATAACAATAGAATGAAATACAATCATACAAATAACATGGTGTGAGAGACCTAACTCATTCATTTCAAAGTACTACTTCAATTTCTCTTTAATCATATGAATTAAATCATAATTATTACCAAACATAAGCAAACCATCATCATATATACATATAATGATAATATATGAGCCTTATTTTTTAATGAATATATCATTGTTAGAAGAATAATTAACAAAACTTAACAACCTAAAGAAGGAAACAATTTTCAAATACCAAGATCTAAGAGCTTATTTTAAACCATACAAGGATTTCTCAACTTACAATCATAGTTTTCTTTACCAGTTTCTTCAAATCCTTTAGGTTGAAACATGTAAAGTTCTTCTTTTAAATTTCAATTCAAAAAAGTATTTTTATTATCCATTTGGTAGATCTCCCACCCAAATTGAGTGATAATTGCAAATAAGCCCTTGACGAAGTACTCATTTTAGGTACATTAAATGTCTCAATGTAATCAATAACGAGGTTTTGAGTGAAACCTCTAGCAACAAGTCTAGCTTTATGTTTGTTAATACTACCATCAACATTATATTTTACTTTGTATATCCACCTATACCCTATAATACTTCACAGCTCAGGTTCATACAAATTAATTAATGTATGGTACATATGAGGGCTTCTGGTCATTTTCCTAAGGTTAATAGGATTTGAACTTTCTAACATAGATTGAGCCCAATTTAATTTCTTATCTAGGAAGATAAGAGTTTCAGAAACATCTATAACATTAAAACATCATCATGACCATTTACTAAATCAAAACCAAAACCATCATTTAGAAGTATTTAATGAAGTAACTTCAAAAGAAGAAGACAACACATGTAAACTTTTCACTAGATTATATCTAGACATTTAATATAATCTTCGATAATTAACATGTCATAACCTTTCATGCCATAGTTTTGAATTATTCAAACTTTGAGATATAAAAAAAGATGTAGAAGAGAAATCATAAAAAATTATAGAGTTTTTATTTTAATTTCTTCACTATTTTACTCTCATTACTATCCTTGATATAATAAGTATCCTTCATGAATGGATTCTAGTTGTGTCCATACCTCTTTCGGATGTTCAAAATTACCAATGTGTAGAAGGTACTCGTTATTCACATTATGTAGAATCATAGAAAGAGCCTCTTACATTCATTACAAGAATGTATTCATGTTATCTACAATTTCTTGACAACCGGTGGGAGAAATCTCGAGATCCGAAATAATCATCCGAGTTTTTTCGCCATAAATTTTGTTTTGACCAAAATATTGTAATTGGTTTCATTCAGGATTTGGGTTTTGTCAAGAAAGAAATACCTAGGATGCCATTGTTTTCCTAAACTTGTAAAACACACCTCATTATAATATATAATGTACCATAGAGTTAGATATATATTTATCGATAATAAAAAAAAACTTTTAATATAATCACATCTAAATTTTATAGATCTAAAGAAACTATTTGATCATAATTAATTCTGTCATTACAATGCATACTAATTAACCTCTCATGATCAAAATAATAACCCGCAATATAAAGGGCTCTGCATTATACCCCAGATCTATATTAAAAATATTTCTAACCATATAGAAGTGAAGAAGAGACCCCTAAGAATGCATAACAACTTCAAATTTCTGAAAAAGTAGTGTATACAAAAATTCATCCAACTTAAATTTGACGTCTAAATGACCGTCATAATGGCTTATTTTTTGTCTATCGTGACGGTCATTTGACCATCAATTTTAACACAATGAAAGTTTCCTAGAACCTATGAGCTTAAATTTGACGTCTGAATGACCATCATATTGTCTTATGTTAGGTCTACCGTGACGGCTAGTTGACCATCAAATTTTATGAAGACAAAACATGTTGTGTATTTTTAGAATGTGAAATTCTAGAATTTCTTCTTCTGTATAATATTAGGGAGGTTATATTTTAACACATTATAATAACCTATTATAATTTATAATGTAAAAATATATACACTTTAAAAAAAAAAGGTATATAGTTTATAGAATTTAAATAAAAAACAACATATAGTTCATAAAAATTATAAATTATTGTTTTTTTATATAAAAAAATAGATAACCCTTATTAAAGGGGTTTAAAGGACATAGACTAGGTTAAAATAATTTTACTGTACAAGTAGATTTATGAGAGTATAGATTAACTGCATATTTTACGAGAGGGGACAACAAATTTCACCCGACCAATGAAATAAATTCAAATCCCTCTTTTCATGAACTTTGTTTCCTCCTTCATTTACTCTTAAGTTTACCACCGCACACATTTAAAACTATGGAAATATTGTAAAATATTTAATAGAATTCTTACAAGCTAAAAAATTTAAAACTTTTATGTGACTATAACTACAAATATTTTAATAAATATTTACCACACTTCACGTGGGCCACCAATAAACTAGCCCTTTTTTAATTCTCCATTTATACTTGAGAGTTCCACATTTATACCTGAGATATTATCTCATTTTATTCTCCACTCCCACTCTTATATAAAAGAAAACATTTAAATAGGTTCATTTATATAGTTTTTATAAACTATAAGATATAAATGAATGGGGTTGCCCCCTTACATGGATAATATAAATGGTTAGGGACACATGTTAGGTTTTATTTAATAAGTATTAAGATTTAAAAGTAATCCCTTCATGGCCAAGTAATAAACACAGGCCCCCTTTCCAAAAAAAGTAAGCACTTAAGTTTTTTTAAAACATATATAAACCAAATCTAATAAAATTTATATTTTAATATGGTTAAAGGATTGTAATATATAGTTTTTTTCTAAACCTATATAAATTTTAATATGATGTTTATATAAATTATTATATAAACTTTATTTTATATTCTATATATTTTTATTTAAAAATAATAATATAGTTTTCAAATTATATAGGATATAGTTATAGATTAAATATAAACTATAGTTTTTCAAATTGAATCCTTTTAGAGGGGACCAAAGAACACGAGTATGAATTTATCTTCCAAAATATTTAACCTGTAAATATTTGAAATTATAGAAAACATGAAAATTATTTCATATAGTAATAAATCCTTTCTTTTACGTATGTGATTTTCACTCGGGTAAATATTGGAAGCCCTTTCATCTGTGCACACATCAATCTCCCAACAAACATTAATTCCATATAACTTACAAAATGTAAATGAAAGTAAGAATCATATCATATTACATCTCCCCCAAAAATAGGGATTTAAAATTGAAAATTCCTAAAAATTTATTGAGAGTTTAATTGCACAAATGTAATGCCAAAATAAATTAGGGAAAAAAATAAGAGGACCATATAATTTTAAATACCATTTCGGGTTGATTAAAAAACCCATAAAAATTAAATAAATAAAATACACAACATTTGATCTTAATTTATTTAATTTACCTCACTTTGTTACCATGTTAGGATTTGAGGATTCTAATAAATACATATTTAATCAACTTACATATTACATAATGTTACGATAAATATTTAAATAAAGATTACATCATAACATTAGTAAATAAGGAAATACTTACAGAAATAAATAACACAGGTGACACAATATTTATAGTAGAAAACTCCAATAGGGTAAAAACCACTTTGAAAATAACCTTTTAATTCAAAGAATTTATTTTACATCCAAAGAAGATCACCTCGTCGTTTGAAACCCTATTTACTAAGGGTAAAACTAAGTCGCTTGATTTGCACACCTTTGATATATTTCCCAAATATATCAAACGAGGACCTAAAGTCCTTTTTATATAAGGTGATCAGGTATATCTCCCGACCCACCTTTTCAACCTAAATTGGTTAACACATACACCTAGGTTTATAATATTTAATATTAGAAATAAAATCATTTCATGATATTAAATATTTAACCTAAAGTATATACCTAGGTTACCATATTTACTAATAGAAATATAAATATTTCATATTATTAAATATTAACCTATATATTAGTGATGGACCATATACATTAAGGGTTGGCAAGACCACTTAATCATTATGTTCCAACAATGCCAAGATCGTCACGCCTTTAGAAGAGTTTCTTAAACATAAGAGCGCCTTTCATTGAGGAGAAGCACAACAAGAGGAATTTGACACTTTGAAGGATAGGCTTATCACTTTGCACACATCATATGTTTCCCTTCTTGGGATAAGCCTTTCCATGTTCATGTGGATGCCTCAAGAATCGCCATTGGAGCAGTACTTGCACATCCTAGTGAAGGGATTTTTGATCATCCTTTGTGCTTTGTAAGTAGGAAATTGACACCAACAAAGTAGAATTACACTACGAATGAGCATGAGGCATTGTCAATTATCTACGTGCTTCATAAATTTAGGTAGTATTTGTTGGCAAACCCATTTTATATTTTACACCGACCATATGGCATTGAAATACTTGGTGAATAAGCCCATTCTACAAGGGCGCATACGTAGGTGTGTATTATTTTTCCAAGAAATCGAGTTCACGGTGGTTGTCAAACCAGGAAAAAGTAATTCTGGACCTGACCATTTATCTCGGATTGATTCAGGGGAGGACACGCAGAGTATTGAAGAGACTATGCCAGACACGCAACTGTTTAGGTTACGACATGCACCCTTAGATTTGAAGGATATTGTAGTATTTCTCAAAATAGGTGTGGCACCAGATGGAATGAAGGCCTTGGAAAAGAAGAAGTTGGCCATATGTGCCGCACCCTACATGCTAATTAGTGGAGACCTATACAAAATGGGTCATGATGAGGTTTTGCGCCGATGTGTACTAGAACATGAGCGCATTGCAATTATGGAAGAAGTGCATGGTGGGATTGTAATAGGATACTATGTAGGAAATGCAACCACTATGTAGGAAATGCAACCACGTAGAAAATTCCACTCACAGGGTTCTGGTGGGAGACCATTTATCAAGATTGCATTGAGTTTTGCAAGGCCTATGACCATTTCCAGCGCCTTGGAAAACCTAGAAAAATGGATGAAATTCCCTTGCGACCAATAGCCAGCGTGAAACCATTTGAGAAATGGGCTATAAAATTTTTCAGACCAATCTCACCAAAGCAGAGCAAAGGACTGTTCGGTTCAGGGTATATCCTCACTTGCACTAATTATTTGATAAGATGAGTAGAGGCATCACCTATAAAGGATTGTACAACGGCTACTGCTGCTAGATTTTTATGGGAAAACATAATTAGTAGGTATGGATGCCCATTGAGTTTGACAAGTGATAGAGGTACACACTTCCTCAATGAAATGGTCAGGATTCTGCTATCAGAATTCATAGTGGCCCATCACAAAACTAATCCCTATCACCCTTAGGAAAATGGAAATCTTGAGACATTTAACAAAATACTTAGCCACACATTGACTAAAATTTGTGATGTTGGTAGACAGTTGGGATGAAAAATATCAACCATTCTTGGGTCATATAGGAGAACCTATAAGAGGTTGAATAAGGCCACACCATTTCAATTGGTGTTTGGCACATAGGTTGTCCTACCATTTGAATTCATATTACCTTCTCTGCGTATAGCGCACATGGGAGGATTGGCCAATGAATAAGAGCTGAAAGCAAGAATTGAAAAATTAATGCAATTGGATGAAAGATGATCACTCACCAGGTGGAGCTAGAAGATGGAAAAAGAAAAACAAAAGGCATGGCATGATTGTCACATTAAGAAGAAGAAGTTTGAGGTTGGGAAGATGGTGCTACTATATGATTCTAAGTTTCTGCTCCATCCCGGGAAGTTAAAAGTGCATTGTTTGGCTCTCTACATCATCTCGTACATCCTTGATTCAGGTGCATGCTAGTTACAAGTGCTAGATGGGACGAGATTTCTAGGACACTTCAATGGGAGTAGGATGAAGCCCTACTATCAATAAGTCTTCTGGGTGTTTGTAAATAAGGCAGTATTGCCAGTTAGTTTAGGATTTCATTTAGTGCATTTTATTTTCTTGTGTTTCCCTTTCTCATTGTTGTTTTGTGTTGCACCTTGGGTGCCAGTAATCTCATTAATTTTTGAAGGTTGTAACTGCATAGAGGACCAAACATCATTTTAGTGTGGGATGGAGTAAGGTGGAAGAAATTGGAGTGTGAAGTGTTAGGAAGGATTGCATTGGAAAGCCCGATTGAATGGCCATGTGAAGGAATTACATGTAAGGAAAGGTGAAAAATGATGGTTGGTGTCAGGGTAAGGCTACATTGGGGATCCATGTATAAGAGAGGAAGAAGTGCAAATGCAACACGAGGTAGGCAAGAGCAAAAATCATGACAGAAGAAGTGCCTTCGGCACACGTTATGTGCATGCAAGAGTATCCTATCAAGATGGATTGGTTGTGTGCCAGAAGGTTGGGGAATTGTCCGCGTAAGGTTGGGCACATGAGTTAAGGTGCTAAAGATGGGTTTGTTTGAAAAATACACATTAAGTGTTAAAGTATCCTGGTAGGTAAAGTAGCATTTAATGTTAAAAAAAAGGAAAAACTATAAATAGAGGGTTGGGCACTTCATTATTTACTTTGTGATTACAAAGAAGGAAGTAATTCACTGGTGTGGGAAGAGTTGTGGACAAGAGTCGTCTTGTGAAAAGATATTCCAGTTAGGCTTTGGCAGCTAGGGCATGGGTTGGAAAAGAGTATTCTTTGTAGGTTAGAGATTTGAAATTGGAAAAGTTAGAAGAGCAGAGCCAGGAAGAGAAGTTGAAGTGAAAACCTACACAATGGCACCCAAGAAACCAGCAGTAACACCTAAGAAGGGCAAGGGAAAGGGAAAACAAAAAGAGACTACTACAAGTACCAACGAGGAATGGTATGTAGAAATGCAGTACCCAGATGGGGTTTCACTCGGGATGGAATGGGAATCCCACTTGAGAAAAATGATAGTAAGTGACTACAATCATCGCACAAACGTGATTGAAAAGGAAATGGAGTTGGAGTTAGTGTGCCCGAATAACCAGAGAACACCTAAGGGGTTACCAATTTATAGCGACAAAGTCAAGGTGAAGTTAGAGAAGGTGGGATTATTACAACTCTATGAGTTGCCCTACTTCGGAAATCCAAAATGCCTCTATTAGTGGCTAATGTCACATGTACATGAAGACCAATTTCACTTTGCGGGGCACAAGATGTGCATAACCCCTCAGCTAATTTCAAGATTCACATGCCTTATCTATGAGGGAGAAAGTTTAGAGGATGACCTGTGTGACAAGGAAGCAATCAAGGAAACAGTGGCTACGTATGCGTATAAGAAGGGGTTAAGGTATTTTGATATTAGGGATATCTAAGATCCTATGATGATAATGGCCACAAGCCTAGTAACAAAACTCAACGCACAAGAAATATGGATGTAGGTAAACAAGTCCTGGTTAAATATTTGTAGAAGAATATTAGAGGGCACCATCTATAATCTGTCTACATACATTGTAGATGAAATTATCGCCAGCGCACGGGAAGGAGACAAGATTCTCTTTGGTAATTTCCTCTTAACCATTGTGTTCTCGAAATCAAAGTACCAGATGTAGCAGATAAGTTCATGAGGAAAAAATATTTTAGAAATATACCTATGATAGCATGATGCCTGTTCACAAGGTGCATCTTGAAAAATGGTATATGCGCTTAAGGAATGCATTTGGGGAAGAATAGAGAATACCAGAACAACTACCAGTGCTTATAGAAGGAGAAGCTGAGTTCATTGTATGCAAACACTTTTGTATTCTTTGGGTTCAAGTTTTGTGAGAAACATGAGCCCATGGTGCAAGCTCCCATTCACCTTCACAGCTCAATACTTCTAGGTGGGAGTTAACAGATTCAAGGAGTCCAAAAGTTAAAGCTTGACCTTGGAATTTTAGATCGGGACCACAGTTAGATGCACAGGACATTGGTCTACCCCAACAAGTGCACATACGTGGAAAAGTACGTGCTGCATGAATTCCAAATGGTAAAAACCCTGACTCTGACTATTGCAGGAAGGTCCGCTGCATGTATATACCTTTAGATAAGGCCCAAGTTTAAGAAGGGTGCTTATCTTGAAAATGAGATAGCTATACCTGAGGACCTAATAGGTAGGAAGAAGACCGCGCCCAAGAAGAAGGAGATGGAGGAAATAAAGAAGAAGGCACCAAGTGTCCAAGATACAAAGGCATTAGGTGCCTCAAGAACAATCACTATAACAAGTACTTATACGCCCAGAAGAGGTCTCTAGTCAAAGAGGAGGCACCAGCACAGGAAAAGCTTATCATAGAGGAGAAATCACCAGAGGAAGAGGAAGAGAAAGTAGAATCTCCTATACTGGAATCTCCAGTTAGGAAGAAACAAAAGGTGATGGAGGAAGCTGACTCGGAGGAGATGGAGAGCTTGGAGAAATACATAGGTGAGAGGGATGACGATGAAGAAGATGATCCTGAAGGGGACCAAGAGCCACTTGTTTTTAGTATGCATGATTCAAAAGAAGAGGGCAGAGAAGAAGAACATGAGTTCCTTTTCGTGTGGTGCAAGGGTAGCCAGGAGGAGGAAGGTGCCCAGGACATGGAGAGAAGTGAAGAGGTTGATGCACAGGATCAAAAAAATCCAAGCCTCACAAAGGAGCAAGTAAATGAGGTGGCAGAAAAAGAAGCAACGAATATCATAAAGGCTTTGGTAGAATAAGAATTGGAGTGCAACACTTGATATAGTGATGGAAGAGGATAAGGAAGAAAGCACAGGGAAAGATCACGGTAGCGCAGAGGCCCCAATCTATTGGTAACTATTCCTAAGGGCACGTGCACAGGGGGAAAGTGCATGGAGATCCAGAGGCAAGGAATGAG
This sequence comes from Taxus wallichiana var. yunnanensis, assembly GCA_018340775.1. Classification (NCBI taxonomy): domain Eukaryota; kingdom Viridiplantae; phylum Streptophyta; class Pinopsida; order Cupressales; family Taxaceae; genus Taxus; species Taxus wallichiana. Next base: position 590,865,277 of record CM031240.1, read on the forward strand.
CTACATTAATTATCCCATCAAGGTGATACGTGCACTTTCCCAAAGCATTATCCCATCGATTAACTCATGGAAATGAATTCGTTTGATGAAGAAGGTGCATACCCTCGGATGAGGAAGATGCTCTCTTGGGAAATTGAGTCCCACATCGATGAGCCAGAGTTTGAGGTAAGCCGGGGGCACTAATGAAAATGCCTAAGTCAAAAGGAGATAACCCTCGATACATTCTTGGCAGCTTTCGATGAGTAGTTATGCAATGCGCTCAACAAGATCTCAGTTGAGGTTGAAGCTAGGCTCTTTGGATGGAATGATAGGATAATATTTCTAGAAGAAAAACTAGAAAATAAGGAGGAAGAGCTAGAAAAGAAGGAGGAAGAGCTAGAAGAGAAGGCTAAGGATTTAAAGCAGGAGGAGTTAATTAGCACCCAGCTAAAGTGTGAGCTCTAGGGAAGAAAAGGAAAGGGTGTGTGAAGTACATAAGAAGGTAGAATCCATCACATATGCCATTTTTTAAAGCATCCAAACTTAGCTCCTCCTGTAAAAAGAATGGATCTTCCCTTGAGTGCCTTGAAGACTTAACGCACATCCTCACCATGGAGAGAAAACCTCTAGCCTTAGAATCCATGGAAGAAGTAGCAGCGCACTGGAGAAGGAGGATAAATTAAAGGTAGTAGTAATCATGGCTGAATACAAAAAGTCATCGTTGATGTAAATATTTCTACCCATACTATCGAGGCTGCATATGACAAGCGTACGATAGAGATAAAGTGGCGAATATCCTAGTTTCCAAATATAAAGCAAAGCTTACAGAGTTCCAAGAGAAGAACAAAGGAAATAGAGCAGAGTTGGATAGAATCCTAGTTGAGGTTGAAAAGAAGTCAGACGCTATTGAGACCCTATGGGGTACAATCAAGAACCGACTAAAGGAGTTATACCCACATATTACTAGAAGGGTGGACACGCTTGAGGGTGTAGGCAAGGAGATGGAAAAAATGCTAACACTATGAACACTCAAGGAGATGGACTGAGTTTTAGGGAGGTAATTTCCCTAGTCGGCAACCTCTACCAAAAAGCGCAAAACGAAATTGATGTATGGAAAAATTTAGAGGCTGACTTGTACAAATATTTTCCTAGCTTGTTACAATAATTCCATCACTTCCCCATTCTTTCTTCTTTCCCAAATTCTTCATCCCCTTATTCTTTTCCCAAGACGTAAGTCTATTGTAATTATTTATTCATTGGAGAAGTGTTCCCATGGGTAGAGAATAGGCATAGTGTGGGGTGATGTTGGGCCCCTAAAATATTGGCTAAGTACACAAAGGCACATGTGCGCGCAAGGCCTAGGTTGAAGGATGGGAACACAAGGATAAGGTGTGCAAGGCTAGGTTCTAAGAGGGTTTTAGAAGGGATTTGTTGTGCGCCGAAAGACAAGGTCTTGGTAATTAGCCATATTTGGTGTATCGGGAAGGACACAAGAAAATCGTGACCCGACCATGCATGTAGAGTGGATAAGGTGTTAGCCTAGTGGAAAGTTGGCCTATGAAGGAATATGCCCTATGATAGAAGTTTCTAGAAGACATCATGGAAAAAAGTGGAGAGCTCAGGACTAGAGGAGCATGCTCTAATGGAGGACCACATTCAGACACTTGGCGCTGGATCTAAGGCCACAGAAGGATGAGTTGGCACTTTGGGATTCCTATATATACAAGTGCCCACAGAAGAAAAGTGTGGTGGGATTACGGATAGAGAGAAATAAATAGAGAGTGGAACTCTCTGAAATGCTGCAAGGAGTCATATTGGGTTGGGTAGATGAAATATAGGAGAAGGATGTATCAAGGGCTTGGGGTTTAAATTTCTTTTTAAGAGCTAAATGATATGGATCCAGTTATGATGCATGACTTTGGTTTTCCATAATGTGGTGATTTGCAGTAAGTATAATGAATTTAATGAGGTTACCAAATTAATTAAATGTGATCCTTCTTGGTTTGGATTCATACATGATTCTTCATATTTCCTTTTCATGTATGTTTATAAGATGAATATGAATTCATATGCATCTCCCTTTCTGTTTTGATTCAATTCTTTAAATTACATTAAAGTATCTCTTCCTATAATGAGCGCACTGATCTAGAGCCATTCTAAGCTCTATGAAATTTACATGTTTCATTCCCAATCACTTCCTTTAAATTTTGGATCTTAGATGATGTTTTCCCACTCAACTCACATAAAGAGAGACTCGACACCCGCGCATGCCTTGGGTGAGCACCCGAGCGTCCACACGGTGATAGGCCGATGCGAATGGGATTCCCTCTTTATTTGTTGGGTGTAAGAATGACTACAAAAACCCCATAGGATGACCAAACACTAACTCATCCACCTAAATATGAAGACCACTTGATTACTTGTTTCTCTAAAAACTAATGTTTATCATTAGTTTAAGTCATCTCACTCAAAACTCTCTCAAACATTCCTCTCTTCTTATTTTCTCAAGATTACACCTTCATATATTGATTATGTTAAGTGAAATTTTTGTCTTTTTCTATGCTCTCCTTATCTTCTCATCCTCTTCTTTGAATTTCCCTTGATTCCTTATAACACCCTTTTCACTCTTCTCCATCTCGCTCAAACTTCCATGCTCTAGCCCACTCAAATGAGCAAACACAACTCAAGTTTATACTTAATACTTGCTTATAACAACCACAAGTCAGATAATAACATTAAAGTTGGTCATAGGAAACACAAAAAAACTCCCTAATCTCTCATATAAATAACTAAAATAGACCCCATATGTCGACATAGACTCAAACAACACAAACTTGCTCAAGGCTTCTCAATTGGTCCTAAAACAAGGTCTTCACACTTGACGGTCACATAGTGATCTTCAAGGGAACTAAAAATATTTACCATGAATCCATAGGAACCACACACATAAAAAAATCTCTCACCAAATTCAAAAAGAAACATCACCTCTGCAACCTTCAATCTCATCATGAAACTCACCAAGAAGCAAGCACCTCAAGTTATGTCTTAAAAACCTAGAAAAACAATCTCCAAGAACAAGTTGGTTAACACCTATAAGTGTTTCAGACCCAAGTCAAGGGCAAGGAACCATAGTTCTATCCAAATTCATTCTACCCATAGCCTCCGGACTAACAATACATTAAAATAGGCCTTTTCCCCATTTCTCTAAAATTTTCACATTTTTTTCTCGAACTCATATTTTTCTTGAATAGGGAAGTTAGAGAAAAGTAAAAGGGTGCCTCCAAAATCCAATTTTTGTTTTCACCATTTCTACCTATTCAAGTTTAAATAAATTTTGTAAGTTATAGAATTTACCTTGAGGGTGAATTTTGGATAACAATTAGCATATCTAATCATTAATGACATGGAACAACTCATGGCATCATCCAAACCAGGGCATAATGCCTGTAAACACCCCCATATTTCAAACTACTCAAACCTATAGTTTTGGAATCAGGAACTAGTCTTGAGAGATCAAGCTCCAATACTTTAACCATCACTGTCAAGCTCAACCACATGCTGGAACACATCATCAGGGTCTTGATACAACTCATCAAGCATTAAAATTCATAAATTATATAGATAAAATCATTCCTTCATACATGTTCCAAACCATCTTTTAGACAAGCCTAAGAGGGCTTATAAGGCCATTAGAAATTAACATGAAAAACATATTTCCATATCAAACTAGAAGCTCAAACATACCATATTAGACCTGGAAAATTTATTCAATTCTATTTATCAACGCTACAACATGCATAACAAAATCCTTCTTTATCAAATAATACTTTTTTGCATGCTTAATCCCTTTAGAGATATGGCAACTTGGAGGACTTATTTCATCCATTTTCTCTACTAAACCTTCCCATAAATTTTCATGGCCATTTAGCACACCTCCTAAGGTGCCTGTAAGAATTAGTATTTCACCATGAAACCTTCCTCTTAGCTCTGTACTAGAAAAGCTTCTTAAAACTAGGATTTTTTTTACCTTACCATCTGACCTAGAGCATGAAAATACCACCAAAATGATCCCTAAAGAATCCTCTACATCACTAAATCATAAAACTATATTTCCAAAATCATTTCATTCCCATACACTTCATATTTCTCCCATCGCTCTAAAACTAGGGTTTTGGGGAGGGTTTTGACGTGTCTAGCTTCTTAACAATGGTTCATAAAGATATAACATCCAAATAAATCCATTCTTCTTGAAAAAGCTTCTTAACTCCATGTAATGTCATCCCCCAAAAGCTTAGGACCCCATGTAGATCACAAACATGTGGGTGAGCATAAGAAGTTGACCTTCAAAACTAGAATTTACATTTCTAAGAGCTCAATATGGCTAAAAACCACTTTTCATGCTTTGTCTTGATCCTCTTGACATATTTTTTTCCCATAGTACTTTATCAACCTTTTTATGCTTTCCAATGCTCAACCAAGTCTTCACACACCTAAAACTCTCTAAGAACCATAACTTACCCATGATTTTCCTTTCGTTATCTTGTAGTCTTTCTCTAAAAGGACCTTAATAATGCACTTAAAACCTGATTCATGACCTAATATATCATCTATACCTGGTATAAAAACTTAAAACATATCTTACATGCTTACACCAACCTTCTCTACCTCATACTCCATGGTACCATCTCATTCACTTGCACTAGGTCAATAACAAGACCTAAATTTTTTTTTTCACCTCATGAATCTCATGAACTAACTTTATCATCACCTTGTAGACATATTAACACCCTTAAAACATATAAAGGACCATGTAATACCTAATGGAAACCTTTTTAACAATTTTATTTCATGCTTCATTACCTAGTTGCTTGAATAAGCCTCAATATCCATGTATACAAGGCTAGATACCGTATACAACAACATCATGACACCTCATCACTTCACTACCAATCAACCTTCACCTTATTTGATGGGTGAAACCTCATTAAAAAAATTAAACCACCTATTCTCCCTTTGACATCAATGTGACTTGACATCAATGAAAACAAAATAGACACAATGCCCAATAATCTGCCCCTTTTTCATTGATGATAATCACGTTCTGAAACATTGATGGAAACCAAAAACACAAGCACCTACAAGACCCCTTTTTTATGTTTCTAATTACATTCTCCCCTTTGACATATATGACAGAGGAACCTATAAAAACTAGACATTAACATGCTAAAAACAATGCATAAACACTTAATTACTTTCTCCTTCTTGGTATGTGTACACCTTCTTAACTTAAACAACTGAAAATGATTCATGGACCAAGTATGAACATGCAAATTACTCTCCTTGAGATGATGCATTCATCATTTGTACTTCAAACATGGTGTATACTTCATTCAAATATTGTGCCTATAATTCACATGCTTCTTGTGACTATACCTTGGATCTATTTCATGAGACATGACTGAAACCTTATTCGAGAATCATGTAAATAGCAAAAAAATTGATTTAAACTTGGATTCTTCAAATGTAAACTATAATTACTTCGTATCGCTTCCTTTGTTCTTCAACCTTGGATCATACATTTATCTCATGTAATCCCACCTTTGAATTGGTCTTTGTAATATAACGGTGGCTATGCAAACTTAGACTTTGGACAAGATTAACATAATAGAGACCAATTACACCTGAGATGATGATTTTTAAATTTGTTTCAAACCTTCAAACATCTACTCATACCCTGTCACAAACAACTATAGACATAATTGAAAACATCTCATACCTACTCATTTATTAGGATACCTACAAGACCAAACACAAATCCCCCAGGTTGATAAATCCTTCTATTTGTACACCTTCAAGCTTCTTGGTGACTCGCACTACATTCTTCAAATGGAATCTCAAACCACTAAGGATATGATCATAAAATACAAAAAGCATACCTTGATATCATGATCAGGTTTTCAATAGCATTCTCACCTCCTTATACATCAGTTATAACAACTTTTGGATTTTTATTGAAGAAGGAACTATTTTTATCATGCATTCTCCTTTTCCATGACACACCTAGTATCATATCACATACCAAACTTTTCTCTACCCCGTATTCTTCTCGAATTGTGATAGACCTTCATGATGTTTTTCATACCTATAATATTGACTTAAATCAACAAATCAGGCCTACACAACCATTCATGACAGATATTCCATCACATCATACATTTCATTTCTATTTAATAGTCCTCAAGCCATCATTTAACTCTTTGAACCTATTGGACACTAAAGCACCAAATCTAGAAGAAAAATAGGATCCCCTAGGATGATGTACACATTCATAGCTTCTTAAAACTTATGTACCTCCTACTCCTCCATATTGCACAAGGTCATATTGGTCTTATTAGAACAATCTCTAAATTTGAGACATATAGATAAGTATAGGCATTTCAATGCATCAACTACTACCCGTATAAGCATAAAACATACTTATAAGTCTATCACCAATATTTAAAACCTTCAATTTGATTCTCATTCCCTGGTCCTAGATAGATCTTCTTCAAGAACCTTCATAACTATACCCTACATATTTAACTGAATTTCTCGGGATGATAAGCCTAGATCATTAAACATACTAATAAATCCATAATACACTCCTTAACAACATGTAACACTTAGAGAAAATTCAGACTCGAACTTGATTTCAACCTTAATCATCTGGACCAAGACTCCATAACATATGAAAAAAACCTACTAAGTTTATTGAGGAAACATGATACCTGATTTCACTTTTCATAACTAGATTATTAAAGAAAAACCTAAATAGGTCTCCCCATATAGCTAGGAACTCAATAGATTCATGCTACTTTGATCCACATAGGGCTAGTAAAACTTCAAATGATTGCATTAGACAAAGATTACATACCTAATAAATCCATGATTCAACTAGTAGGGATATGTCTCCATGAATCCTAATGGAGGAACTCCATACAACTAGAAACATATAACAATGCCACACACCCGTTTCCTCATGGGACAAATCACTAAATTTAAGCATCCACTTCCTTGTTTGTTGAGTCTTTGATTCTCTATCATCAATTTGGTAGTCCTCTTGTGATGATAGAAGGATCTCTTGAGGTTATTCAACAAAAAACAATATTTTATGACCAATAGGCTCCTTAAAACTAGAGAAAACACATTTAGATTATTCTCTTGTCTTTTCAACATAATTAGGTCTTTCATATGACTTATTTTCATAGATATTCTTCCTCTGTCTGAAATATCTTACAGTGTGCCTAACATTATTATAACTAAAGAAAATAATAGGATTCTTACCTCTAGGGTTTCATCTTTCCAAATATTTCTAAGTGGATCTTGATAACAATATCTAGTAATGTGTCCAACATGATTGTAGTTATAACAGAAATATCTAGCTATGTGACCCTTCTCATGGTAGTTATAGAAAATAATGTTTCTTGACTGATCATCTTTGTTATCTCCCCAAGGGTAATCATTCGTACTTATCCTTCTACACTCTTTTCTCTATGACAAAACCATTGTACCATAATAATAACCATTGAAAGTTCTTTCATACCTTGATGCATTGGGCTATCTTACTGACCTTGACTTCATATTTTTCTTCATTTGATCATATCTTGAACCAGTAGTCTCCTTTCTTGAAATAACATCATATTTCATAGTCTCTTTTCCCTTAAGGTTCTCCTTGAACCCTAGATGAGTCCTATCTCTTACTGGACCTTTGAATTTCCAAGAGATCATCTAGATCCTTGGAGATCTTCTCAAACATCTAGAATGAATTTTCCTTACTAGAAATTTTAGATATCTATGCTCTTAGAGACATAATTTCCTTTTCCTTAGATTCTATATATGTTGAGCTCATTTTAAGTTGATATTCAAGATGTTTATTGATTTCTTAAAATTTCGTAGCATCCTTGTTTTGTATGTTTTCAAATAGACTGATAATTTCTTCATAGTAATTAATTTTTTTCTCAACCTTTTCTTCTTATTATCAACATGATTCAAATCTTCTTGAACTCACATTACTTCAGTATCAAGATCTCACTCTTATTATGCAAAGTCCATGCAAGATCTAGAGATGGAGTCTTCACTTTTGAAGCTCTAAGAAAATTTTCCATAAATAGGAATTCATCACCTACATTATCATGATCAAACTCATATTCATAATTAGAAACACAATCATAACTACTTACCTATGATGAGAAGCAATCTTCTTTCGAGTAGAATCTCTTCTTTGTTTTCTTCTTAATTTCAAACTTCTTGAACCTTATCTTTCTCTTATAAGTTTTGTTATATATCTTATCATGCTCTTCACCATCTTCATCATTATTCCTATGGGGATACGTGATTAAAAAATTCCAATATCACCATAATTGAAGCATTTGAAAGGCATCCTACCCTTTTATTTTCCAAAACTAGGCTTTAACCTCCTAGAAAATTGCAATCAGTTCATCATCATCAATCTCAGGGGAATCATCATGATTATTGGTCTTTTTATTCATTGAATTCTTCTCATCCTTAAAATATACTTAATTCTTGATAGGTTTTGAGTCAATGGTCCTCATCTGCTAGGCTAGAAAAATGTCATGGAGCTCACCCACCAACATGACACTGAAGTCCTTGGATTCTTAAATGGCTGAAAATTTTACATCAAACTTATAAAGGAGAGATATCAACACCTTTTACACCACCAAGATTTCTTCAACTTCTTCTCACAAACCTCTAATGGTATTAACCACCTGATTAACTATAAGAATATAAGTCACAATGGTTTCTTCTTCCTTCATCTTTAAGATTTCAAACTAACTCCTATAGGTTAAAATATTTTGCATATTCACCTTAGTGTCTCCTTCATAGATGACATTAAGATTATCCCACATTGACTTAGCTGATGTAAAATGCATAACCTTGACAAGTTCTAATTTTTCCAATCCACACAAAATAACATTCATTTCTTTGGAGTTTTCATTACTATCCTTCTTATTTGTAGTACTGGTTAGAGGATTTTAAGGAAAAGTATACCCATCTATCACTGACTTCCAAATTTCACATCCTAGGGACATGATTTGAGTCCTCATCCTAATGCTCTAAAATGCATAGTTTGACCCATCAAACATAGGAGATTTACTAGTGGAAGTGCCAACCTTTCTGACTCACCATTTTAGTGCTTCAAAGGATCTCCTTCAAGTGGTTAAACTTGATTCAAAAGGACCTTTTTCTGATACCAATTATTGGAAACAAAAAGACTAGGGTGGTGAATCCATCCTTTAAAACATTTACTTTAGTTGTCTTAAGTTGTATACCTCATTCAAATCATTAATTTACCATACATTAACCAATAAGAGCATATTAAGCATGAACAACCATACACATGAACAAGAGAGTACACAAGAACACCAGATATAAAGTGGGAAAGCCTCAAAGGGAAGAAAACATATTGAATATTTGCATATATTACTCAACATGAAGGAATTTAGTGAAGCACCAACTTCACAAGGATCACCATTCCCTAGTTTAATAGGACACCAATCTTATAAGAAGCACAAAGCCCTAGTTTAGTGAGGTACAAATCCCACAAGGAGGATACAAACCCCTAAGATGACCAAGAACCAACTCAGTCACCTAAAGATGAATATCACTCGAGTACTTGTTGCTCCAAAAACTAATTGTGATCACTATTTCAACTCCTCTCATTTAAAACTCTCTCAAATAATTCTATCTTCTTCTTTTCTCAAGCTTGCACCTTCATATGATGATTAGGTCAATTGACATTTCTATCATTTTAACCTATTATCCTTATCTTCTCATCTTCTTCTCTGAACTTACCTTGATCCTTATAACAATCTTCTCACTCTTCTCTAGCTCGTTAAAACTTCCATGATCATCCTATCATAAATGAGCCAAAGACAACTCACCTTTATACTTGACACTTACTTATAACAACCACAGGTTGGATAAGAATATTAAGGTAGGTAATAGGTAATAGGAGAAGTATACCCATCTATAATATCTGATATAAATCACCAAAAGTGACATCATAGGTTGGCATAGAACCAAACAACACAAACTTGCTCAAGGCTTCTCAATTAGGTCTAAAACAAGGTCTTCACACTCAACGGTCACATACTAATCTCCAAGGGAACTAAAAATCTTTATCTTGAATCCATAGGCTCCAAACACATAAAAAATACCTCTCATTAAACTCAATAATTACCATCACTTCTACAACCTTCATTATCATCATGAAACTCACCAAGAAGTAAACACCTCCAACTAGGTCTTAAGCACCTAGAAAAATAGTCTCCAAGGACAAGAAGATTAACACCTATAAACACTTATTCATGGAATAAGTAACGTATATATGGAAATATATAATCATCAAGTACCTGTAGAAACTCATGGCATCATCCAAACTAGGGAAAAAGGCTCCAAGCACCCCCATCTTTCAAACTGCTCAAACATGTAATTTTGGTCTCAACAACTAGTTTTGAGAGATCAAGCTCCAATAATTCATCCATCACTTACAAGATTAAACACATGCTAGAAAACATAACTAGGATCTTAATACAAATCTAAAAGAATTAAAATTCATAAATTTTATAGAGAAAATCACACATTTATATCTATTCCAAACCATCTTCTAGAGAAGCCTAAGAGGGATTATAAGGCCATCGTAGACTTAACATGAAAAAAAAATCCAAATCAAACTAAAAGATTAAACACACCATATCAGACCTTAAAAATCCATTCAAGTTCATTCATCAACTGCTACAACATACACAACAACAAAATCCTTCTTGGTCCAATAAGACTAGTTTTGCATCCTTAATATCTTTGACGATAGGGAAGCTTGGATGAATCGTTTCATCCATTTTATCCACTTAAATTTCCTATAAATTTTCATGGCCATTTAGCACACCTCTTAAGGTATCTCAAAAATTATTATTTAACCATGAAACCTTTATCTCAGCTCAGTAACAACAAATATTCTAAAAAACTAGGGTTTTTTTGTACCTTATCAGCTAGCCTAGAGCATGTAAATATCACCAAAATGATCCTGGATAATCATCTACATAACTAAATCATCAAACTATCTTTCCTAATTCATTTCATGCCCATACACTTCATATTTCTCCTATCGCTCGAAAACTAGGGTTTGGGGATGGTTTTGACCACTCTATCTTTTAACAATGGTTCATAAAGCTCTAACGTCCAAATGAATCCATTATTCTTTCAAAAATTCTCAAATCCATGTACTAACATTCCCCAAAATATCAAGACCCCATGCAGAGCACAAACGTGTGGGTGAGCATAAGAATTTTACCTTTGAACTGGAATTTGCATTTCTAAGAGCTCGATATGGATAATAACCAATTTTTGTGCTTTTTCTTGATCCTCTTGACCAAAAATATTTCCCACAACACTGGAACAACCTCCTTAATTCTTTCCAATTCTCAAGAAATCCTACACACACCTAAAACTCTCTAAGAACCATGACTTACCCATGTTTTCCTTGCCTTATCTTGTAGTCTTTCTCTAAAAGGACCTTAATCATGCACTTAAAATATGATTCATGACCTGATATATCATCTATACCTATTATGCAACCTGAAAAAAATATTACATGCTTGAACCAACCTACTCTACCTCATACTCCATGCTACCATCTCATCCTACTTGCACTAGGTCAAGAACAAGACCTAGAATGGCTTGTTTTACCTCACGAATCTCATGAACTGACTTGATCATCACCTTATAGATATATTAACACTCTTGACACATATCACTGACCATGTAAGACCTCATGGAAACCTATAACAACCTTTAGAGCTCATACTTCAACACCTAGTTGCTTGACCAAGCCTCAAGAACCATGCATACAAGCCTAGACACCATGCTACAACAACATCATGACACCTCATCACTTCACTACCAATAAAAATTCACCTTATCTAATGGATGACACCTCATACAAACACCTAAGCCACCTATAATCCCTTTTCCATCAATGTCACTTGAAATCAATGACAACAACATAGACACAATGCCCAATATTGACTTTGATAGATTTTAGGGGCTTGTTATATGGTTAATTTTGATATCCATTTCTATCAATGACCTCACACAAGTCATTAGATGTCTTGAAATTGAGATGTTTGGATCTTATTCCCCATTTTGTCTAGTGGGCAACATTTTCCTTTCCTTTATTATTCTAGTTTTTTTCCAATTATACAACCCCATCTTCTTCTTCATTAGAGTCACTATTGGTGTCATGCTCCTAAAAGGTTTTATGAAGATATATTAATTATCCTTATTTAATTTTATTATGTGATCCTTTCCAATCAGTTTATCTCCAAATATTTTTCACTTTGTATCCATTGGAGTAATTGATGTAGGTTAGGAATATTAAAGATGAATGTGAAAGTGTACACAAAGTGAAATTTGACTTCTTCCCATGTAGTGGTGTCTCTTCAAGTGTCACTATTTACATATCAAAAACATGCCCATATATACAAGGTATGGTTGATTCCTTTATTCTATAGGGTGGGTTTGAGTATCATTGCACACTTTTTCCACATTTCTTCACATTTATCTAAATGTTCCTTAAGCTTATTACTTAACTATAAGTTGGTGTTTTACATGCATGGTTTGTTTGATTAAACCATTCATGCATAGAATCATGAAACTTGTCCCGTGTTTCTAAAAATGGGTGATGTGTTTCCCACCACTTTTTACAGCCCCTCTTACTAAATAAACCATAATATTTAAGCTTTCCTTTTCATGTGACATATATTTTTCATTTCCTATGAGAAGTAGTGGACATTTACCCTCGGCATGGTATTGACGCATAGGTGTAGTATTTCCCTACCAAGTTAGTGCACACACATGACCTTGGGTTTTGGTCTTACAGTGATCATTAACCATTTAGTTAATTGAAATGTGTTGTAATCATGTCCAATTAGCACATTGGACCTATGAGACCAATTTTTAAAATATATCCTTATTGTGCGTAAGATTGAATGCACATCATCCCATTAGATCACCCTTCCTTGCTTTGATCAAAATGGACTAGAATATCAGGTATTATATTTTTTTATTAAGGATGAAGGTTTTTGGTTGGGACCCTACCTAGTTACAAAAAGGCCACATCCTGGATATAAAATATAGACCAAAAGGAGAAAAAAAAGTACAATAGAAAGACTATAGCCAAAGATCAACCAAACCACAAAAAAACCACATCTAAAATACAATTAAAAACCATAAAAACTCAACAATTACACAACAAAAAGAAATTCCATACAACCATTACTTCATAATTTCAAGAAAGGAATTTTTGACATTCTCTAGCCCATTTTTCATGTCCTTAAATATTACATATTTCTTACATTTCTTTACCTTTTTGTCCTCTAGATGATGAGTAATAAGAGAGAGAAAGTAAATAATGTTCTTGAAAATAGATAAGATGTCACAATGTTTGGTCCTGATGATATCTTTCTCCTTATCAATTTTGGATACCCTATTGTTGATATCCTCCAGTAGATTAACATCCATATTTCCACCATAAACAATGATCATGTGGCCTCTAATTTTTTCTTAGAGATCATGATATTCTTTACAAATCTAGTTCAACATGTTGTTATGGAGCTCAATTTGTATTCTAATGTAAGGGGATGAGGAATTAGGAGGTTCCACATATTTCTTACAAATTGAAAGAAGGCTCAGAATAGCTTTTACTTCACCATTTATGGGGAAGAAGAGGTAATATCAATCCCAAGGTTACTCTTCAAGGCCTTAGTATAGAGGATACACTTAGAGGGGTGATCTATAGTCCTTTTTTTGTAAATGGGGGTAGATGGAAGGGGGATGGGATATAGGACAGAGGAGGAGGGTAACATGCGGGTGGGGTTAAGAGCCGAGGAGGATAATGCTTGGGCTATGGGTGAAGATATGAATGATCAAATTATTTATAGATCACCAATATATCTATGTGATTTAATGGATAGACCTATTTATGCCATTTGAATATATTGATAGAATTTCCAAGAGATTAAAGTATAATGAAATGAAAACTCATAGAATCCTTCCTATCAAAGTGGTTAAGGAAGACTAAATGGAAGTAATGATTATCTTGAACCTTCTGTCTAGAGTAATGAATTTCATAAACAAAATTTGTGGTTATATTATATATATGGTCCAAGCCTTATTTTCCCTCAACATGTTTTATGTATGGGAAATATTCACTAGTTTTTTTAGTATAATCATGCATTTTGAGTCATTATTGAAGGTGATGTATCACGTTTTGAAGTGCATATAGGCATTTTTGGTGTAACACTACATCCAGGAGTGTTGGAAAGTATCTTCCTAGCTATCCCAATTACCTCAAAGTCTCCTCTCATGTTAAATACCATTATGTTGGTTATGATTATCTTAAAAAAACCTTTTGGTAGCATGTGGGTTTTGTTATCCATAAATAAGATGTTTGCAAAAGGATGAAGTGAAGGGTGCCCCATCTTATTCCATGCATAAAATGTGAGTATGTTGACTTTCAGACCCAAGTATACCAATATATCATCACTATTAAACCATCTATACATGCATCAAAAAGGATCTTTTGAGCATATTATTTAATTTTTGTGGATTTAATATCCATGCATCACACTTGAGTAAGGTTCTTACTTAGCACCAAGTCGTTGTCTTGCTGATAGAACTTTTCTAGTCATACCCAAATGATAATTTTCCAAATGGAAATGTACCTAAAAGGAAATATTTCAAGATAAATTCTATGGAAAATTAATGTTTCCTTTTTTGGTTAGGTCACTAAGCACCCCTACCTATATAACTAGTCAATATTCACATATAACTATTGTTGAAGAAGCAAGCCTAAGGCCCAAACAGATATAGGAACTAATTATTGCAACTTAAATAGTGATATATATTCTATAGGGTAAACTAACGGGCATTAATATCATCTCTATATGATGACATTCTCAAAAAATATATGGGTTGTATTTCTATTTATAGTCATATCCATAACTCTGCTTGGGAGGATAAAAAAATCTATATACATGGGAATACTAGATATGGTTGACCTACCCCATCGATCAATCAATGAACAAGTAGTATTACCCATATATAACCATTTTCAATGTAATGGGACGGTATCTTGTATGTTAAGAAGTATACAAAATTCTATAAATTCACCACTTTCTAATTCTTCAAATTTGGGGGTGTCTTTCACTTCATTTCGACACACGTGTCTTCCTTGAGGAATTCAATCTCTCATATAAGTTCTATGAATAGAACATTTTTATTCTATATGACCTCTTTATTTTTTATTACATAAAGATATCCCTTTCCTAAATTTGGTTTTTCATGCCCAATTTCTTCTAAAGGGTACTCGAAGCTTGTATGCGTGCGAAAGATCCTCTTGTATAAATTTTGACCTTGGGGAACTGATTAGTATTTCACATGATGGATTTAACTCTATACCCATCTAGTGAGGTGTTTGAAATCCTTATCATGTATTTTCCATTCTCAATTTTTCCCTTCATTGCATCATAAAGGAAAGAGAAGTATTTTATCTTGTGTTCTCCTCTACAATATGTTTATATAAAATTCATTCCAATCTCTTTAGCAAAGTGGTTTGTAGAGCTACACTTATATCAATTCCTTTATGGAAACATTTCCCCATAATGACCACCACATAATAATCCACCTTAACCAAGTGCATTTGCATTGTGGTCCTCTTTATTATTCCCCATTATGAATTACCATATCCCAAGGGCTTGAGCCTTGTGTATATACTCTTTCAAATGATAATCTTATTTATTGTGAGTGTGCACATCAAAATGTTTTCAATAGAGTGAGAACTTTTGGGTTGTGCATTGGAGTAAAGGAAAATTCCTCACATCATGGAATTATCCACATATTACACATGCTTTAACATATTTCTTACACTTAAGTAGGAATATTTTGTTTTCAAGTGATTTTAAACTTTATAATCATTATACCAAATTCCACTTTGAGTACAAATTGTATTCATTCTTTCCAATTTGGTTGCCATTGATGTTATATGTTCCTACATAAAATGGGTTTACCCTATTGTCAATGCTACCTATTTCTTGAACATACAATGCTACTTCTATCACTTATCTTGGATCATTGAATGTTTTATGGGATAAGGTGCACCTGAATGGAATTAGAAAACCACCTAAAAATCATTATGTGTGTTGCATTATATGGATATTATATGACATATTAGAAATCAGATTTTTTAAATGCGTGTCATATATACTCAAAATCTTAGTAATCTGTTGACATGTATCCTTTAGCATGAAGATAATTTGTAATTCAAAATATATAATATCAAATTCCTTAAGGATACCTTCAACTAGTTATAGCCCACTACTATTTTATAGGGATCATGATTTTAGTACCATGTGTGCATATGATCTAACAAGATAATAAAAAAGTGACTTTCATTGAACTTTGGGTTAGTGATCCCCTTAGCACACTATATGATCTCACATTTATGCACATGTTTTATAGTTTTATCAACTCTAAGATAGTATAGGATATTTAGTGACACGTCATAGAAAATATGGGGTGTAATGGTGTTTTTCATGGTATTTTCAACCCTACCTAGATATGTTGTTCTCACTTCTTGAATTATTGATGTTGTCACACTGTCATCACTTCCTGAAGTGGTGACAAATATTTGTATTGAAAACATGTGTGAATTCCCCCTTTGTTATGTTTTTTTCTTACTATTTTGGCACCACGTTCCCAATTGATCCTTATACACCCACCATTCTAAATTTTTTTCCCAATATTCATCATTCCAAAATTACATACAATAGGTATAATATGAGGGTACATGAATACAATCCTACTTGGCTTTAAGAATTTATAAACTTGTTGTAGTATATAGGGTAGTGTTATGTTTAGGATGTCTTTCCCTTTCTCCTTATTTAACTCTTCTTCACTATTAGTTTCTAGTGTCACTAAATTGTAATGTCAATAAATTCAAGCACGTAAGCACTCAATTTATGTGGAGAAATAATAACAATAGAAATATATGTTGCATCATCATCCTTCACATATTATACTACTAAAATGTGTCTCATATCTCTTTGTGACTTCTTATTCACTTGGCTCTTTCTCATGACATTAACATTCATTTTAGTTCTCAGTATAAAATTTCCTATGGTTTAATCATCCTCATGATGTAGAAAATTCTCATTTAATACTTTATGTTGGGATTATTCATACTCCCACTACCTCAACATATGTCCATCTAAACTATCTATGCCGAATTTAACTTTTTCTTTCCTCCTTCAACATCTTGTATTTCTCATGTGCGTATGAGTTTAGCCTTCTGTAAAGTTTTAATACCGAGGTCAATCATTAGCTTATTAATCTCCAAAGGGAGTGTAGAATCTATATGGATTATGGAAGAAGTGGTATGTTTCCTTGTTTATGCAAGATAATGTGGAAACAACATATTTTCTAATATATATATAAATAAGTCCTCTCAATAAAAAGTATACATACATACCAACATAATGTCATACTTTACGAGCCTTATAGTGCACTCTAGAGTCCATTTATAATTCTTCCCTAGATTTTTATTCTTATTCAATAAATAAGAATCCAACCAAGAATATAAATTCCTAGGTAGCTCATTAAAGAAAGTTTTATAAAGTGAGTCATAGAGGTCCCTCTTTACCCATGTCCCTAGTGAACAATACCTAAAACTAGGGTGTTTTTATGCAACTATTTCTTTCAGTATATCTATCCAATGCTCAATATTATCCTGAGTGAGATGAAACATCATTACCCTACCTTATCATATTAGCATAATTCACTGAGTCCTAGTAATAGAATCAAAATGTTGTCCACCTAGGTTTTTTCCTCTATATTAGGCTTGTGCTTATGATTCTTTCCTACTACTTCACATTGTAAGGTCATGAAATTTCTACACATTTTCGTATCACACCAACTATGTTCTTGGCACACTCAATTGGGTTTGACATGAATGATGAGTTTCTTTTAAGTTTTACTTAGTGTTATTTCAAGAGTTCACACAATCAGGACAAAAATTAGGTTAGGGAGAGTGGTAACATCAACATGTAAAACCAGATTATAATAGTATTATATCATTGAGCTAAATAATACACATATACGTAATGATCTTAAGAATACTGCAAGTGTTTGATACATTGTTTTAATGTCCTCCATTACAATAGTATCCTTGTATTCAAATCTCAAACAATTATTATACTAGAAGTTGGAAGAATATTAATCGAATTTGCTACATGAAATAATATAACATCAACCTAATTCATCTAACATGACCAAACCATTTAAGATATATTTTTATTGATGGGGTCTTGCCTTTAGTCATTTTAGCATTAATTATATGATATGGTAAGAGTGGGTTTACATGGCTGAAAAAAACACTCTTCTCATATATTTATTTCAAAAAGTTCTTACATATATAAATTTTATGAGGTTCCTATAAATTAGGAGGTGGGTTAAACAACACACACCATAAAATATTAATAAACTATTAATAAACAACAACTAATATAAGTATGTAATATTGTTATAATATATAATAATATTACTTAACAAATCACCGAATATAATTTGTTATAAATAACTTGTAACCACACTAACAAACTAGTGATACCTAATTTACTGTAGTATGTATCAATGTAAATGCTAAAATCCAACATTCCCCCTTAGCATTTACATGGTAAAAATTCATTCACACTTCTTCTATCACCATTTTCCTCTAATTTCTCATGATCGTGGTAAATGAACTAAAGGTATAAGAAGGAACACATCAACCTCTTATCAACCATACACTACTAGGAACATATATGACCGATCTAGTGTGGGAACATGTACAATAGCCATCGATTTATCAAATAATCACTATAGGGAATGTATTTAGCCTAATCAATGTGGGAACTCGAGTAACAACCATTAACAAAGCAGTTAATGGTTTTACAAAGGTTTATGACAAACCCAAGTATGAACAAAATAACATCGACTATTTAACCTCTTCAAGTATCATGATGTTGCTTTTCACCGTGATTTTATCTTTCCACTATATGTTTATATTAGGGAATATGTAAGAATAACCACATATATAAGTGAATTGGAGTAAAAATCTATTTTTATTTTTCACACCACATTTAGAAGTTGAAAACATAAAATCCACACCACATAACTAAAAAAATTCACCATCCTAGAAGTGCAGCCCCATCATTGATGATTAGTAAGAGGTCATTGATCGATCTCTAGCTTCCTATGTCACCATCCTTTAGTATAAGTGTTTCTAACTCATTGGAATGTGATTATGTTGCTCATATATTTCCACATTGTTTATTATTCTTTTCTTCCTTCCCGCAATGTGAAACACTTTATTTTTTGGATGTCGGTTTCATAAGAAATTACATATGTGATGTAATTTTTATTGCAATATTTTGACTCTTTTGATAATGACTCAAATTAACGAATCTTTTGATGATAGACACTATTTTGAAATTTTTATAAGTTGACAATAATTAAAATTTCAAATAGACATCACAAAAGGACAATTGATAAAAATGACTTAACAAAGACACACCTTGATTCTTATAATAATTTTACATTTACAAAATGGATTAATCTTTAATGAATCAAACATTTGAATTTTTACACCGAATGCATCCTCCCATGGGAAATGCCTCTCCAGTATTTCATGTCACTATCCTAAATTTGATAGGAATTTTGACATTTTTTTCATATGATTAAATTTGATGGGTTTTTTACGTTTTTGTTTTTTAAAACATTTTTTTAGCTTTTTTAGATTTTCCCCTTTTTAAATTTACATGCTCATATCCCCGTCACCATTAAGGTAGGGTGACATGTGGGCTCTTTTTTCACACACCTAGCTATGAGATGGGCATCGTATCTATTATAATGCCAAATAATTCATGACTGATATACAATCAAGATTGGATTTTAGGTTGCAATCCGGATCCGTAGGTGATATATGGTTGGATTTTTTTCTCATAGCAATGAAAGTAACTTAATTACTGGTGGATCTCAAATATGCATTTGTGTCCAAATCATATACAATTCAATATTTGAGACAACATGGGACTGTTTCCAATTTGTGGGACTTGAACTGAGACAGACCTCTGGGGAAGGCTGACTTCCTCTACTTACTTCTAATGCTAAACTACTCCTAGGAATTGAAATGAAACTATCTAACTCTACTCTAACTTTCCAAGGGACTAGGGTGATAAGGAGATGCATAAAACATAAACTTAAAATAGAGAAGGTGATAACACTAAAAATAAGGGGATGAATACTTAAGAAAGAATGAAATTAGGAAAGAACGATGATGAGGAGGACCAAAATGAAATCCAAAGATCAAAATCATGTTCAGAGTTCCACTTTCAAGATGCACAATAGATACAGACCTATGAAATAACACACACAACAAACATGTGAATGAATGAGTAGCAAGATAATGCAATAAAACAATAGTTAAGGCCGAAATGAGCCACAAAGCGAAATATTTTATTTCTTAAAGATCATGCACATATAATCACCATATAAGAGGAAGATGCAAAACATTTATAGAGATATAGCCCAAGGCATGCAAATTTTAGAACACTTCGTAACAAAAATTATGCCCTTGTATTCCCAAAGTATCCAAAATTAAAACAAGGAATCACTTTACAATATATAGAAAAATAGAAGGAGAGAAGAATAAAAGAGAGGGAAATTTGAATTCCCCTTCCACCAACTAACCACCTTCATTTAATTTTATGAAAATATCTAATTATTGATGCAATTATGCCTCCCGTGCCATTTACCTTGCTAAAGAAGGAAAAACACCCATACTACATTTAATTTTGGTGGTTGAGCCATTATGAGTAGAATTTTTACGTGTTTGGGGAATTTTCCTTTACTTTTCCCACCTAAATTTATGAAATATGATTTTGTTGCATGGATAAGGTTAAGATTTGTTCAAATAATATCATATTTGTAAAGATCAAATCATCAGATTGAAATTCATGTTTATTTTAGTAATCCACAAAAAATTTCTATTTTCCTTTGATACGCGGTATTTTTTATTAAGTTCCATGTGGTTTTATGCCTCTGCGGCTTTATCTCCCATTCTATGGTTCTACCAACTTCTCCACTTTACTCTATGGCACTGATATGGTGTGGCCTCATTTTGACCTCCGCGGACCACCTATTTTTCACCCCGTAACTTTTTTATTCACTTTTTTCCATGGCTTTATTCCTACATGACTTTACCTTGATTTCCATTGTATGCTTAAAATTTTTAAGGTCCTCATTCCTAGCAGAGGCTCTTCAAGTTGTTCAATTTTTGCAAGGGTGTAAAAATAGTCAACATTTTTGTAACTCATATGGACCATCTTCTTGCTAGATGAGATGATTAGTAGCCTTAACATCCATTAGGCATGGAGTTAGCTTGAAGTTTCTTGAGTTTTATTTAGTTTCTCTACATTTGATTTTCTAAGGTGACAATAACTTATCCCTAATTTCTACCTCCTTCCTTTTAGTGACAATCTAGAGAACACAATGGGACTATGCACAAGAAGATCTCTAAGAAACAAGACCATGTAAAGCACTTAGGAAAGAAACCTACATTACCAATAATGCATTGTCTTGAAAGAACTTGGAGTAATTGAACTTCTAATCTACTATATAAAAGATGCATGAAATATCCTAATGAGAAGGTTTGAGATGAATCCCATTGAGGGGGATTTGAAATATGTTCCCATCAAGAATAGACAATTTGAATGAGTTATCTACTTTGCAAGCAGTGATGATGTATGGCCACTTTAAATAACATCAAATTTGGAGTGTCTCCCTAGTTTAGCTCGATCCATGTCCCACTTTAGAACTTGATCTCCCACATTGAACATCTGATCTTCAGCTTTTCTCACAAATCATTGTTTGGTTGACGTCGATGATGTTCCATCTTGATCATCGTGGCATTTCTATTTTCCTCTAGTTACACCAATTCCAAAATTATCATTTCCATTTGATCCACTCCTTCAAATCATAGTTGTTGAGCTAATTCAAATGAAGGAAACTCAAGTGAAAATGGAAGCCTTGCTTCCTTACAATATACTAGTTTGTAGGGAGAAGTGCCAATTACTTTCTTCATTGATATCATGTCTGCCCAAAGAGAATTTTTCACCTGTGTCCCATTGTGTTTGATTGATGTCCATTGTGCTCTTCATGATACTGATCAGATTATTGCTAGTAGATTATGCCAACACATTACCTTGGGGGTAATAATTGGAAGAATTTTTCAAATAAATCCCAAGTCCCAAAGCCCAACTAGAAATCTCGGATCTCAAAAAATCTCTAGCATTATAAAAAATGATGGTCTGAGGGATGCCAAACCTTGTAACAATTTCTTCAAGAAATTCCAAGATGACTAATTCAGTAGCCTCCTTTAATGGTACAACCTCATTCCACTTGGTGAAATAGTCTATGGGAGTGAGAACCTATTTTTGACCATCACTAAATGACAGGTTGATCATACCAATGAAATATAGATCCCATTGTGTAAATGACTAATCTACTTGAACTAGCAGGGCCTCCAATATTTTCTTTCCATTGAAGAGTGTATATTCTTTACACTTCCTAGCCCATCTGTGAGCATCCACGAACAACATAGGCTATAATTATCCTACTTTTATGATCTTAATGGATGTAGCTTCAATATAAAAATGTGCACTTGAGAAACCATCATGGAACTCATTTAGGAACTTGTCACATTTTTCACATTCAATGCATCTCAATAGTACTCCATTGATGTTCCTTTTGAATAGGACACCATTAACTAATGCATAAGGAATAGATTGCAACCTCATATGTCTTCTCTTTTCTTTATTCAAACTAAGAGGTTATGTACTAGTAGACAAAATTTAACATATCAGCAATCCAACTGTGATCATTGAATACATTCCTTTCATCTTGATACCATTTAGGACCTTGTGGAATTTCATCATTTGAGGGAACCTAATTCATGAGGGAGGTCTCTTGAGATTCCACAACATCCAGAGCTAGCTACCCACAAAGCTCTCTTCCCCTTACTAACTTTATATCTTTAATGGTCACATCATATTCCATGATTTTAGTCACCCATCCATCTTGTTCCTCACTAATCTCTACTCCCATAATGAAGTCTCTAACGTTGGAATGTGATACTAAAACCTTTACGTGGTTAGCAAAAATCATGTTTTTGAATTTCTTTAAGTCTCTCATGATGGAAAACACTTATTTTTCAATGTGACTCTACTTGAGCTCATAATCCTTCATTATTTCGCTAAAAAGGCCATAGGATGCACCATCACTTAATCATATAGCTGTGTTAAAACCAAGTCTATGATCGATTCCTACCCATGAGCATAAAGAATAAAATCCTTGGTATAATCTAGATTAATAAATGTTAGGGCCTAAACAATCTATTATTTTATTTTTTCAAAGTTGTTTTTCCCCTCTGTAATCCATTTGAATACTACATCCTTCTTGATCATGAGAGTAATAGGTCTTATCAAACCCGTGAAGTTAGGAATGAAGCACTTAACAAAGTTAATTTTCCCAAGGAATGATTGCAGAGCCTTCTTGTGAGTTGGAAAGCAAAGAGTTGCAATAGCTGTAATTCTTTCTGGATCAATGGTAATACCTTATTTTGATACAATATGCCCCAAGAGATTACCTCTAGGGACTAAAAATTTTCACTTCTTAGGATTAAGGGATACACCAAACTCCCTGCATCTTTCAAATACTTTTTCCAGGTGCTTTATGTGATCCGCGCTCTGCTTCGAGAAAATAGTAATTTCATCTAGGTAAACAAAGATGAACTGATTAATATACCCTTTAAAATCAATATCCATTGCTCTTTGGAAGGTAAAACCTACGTTTGATAATCCAAAAGGAATATTTTGATAAGAAAATATTCCCCATTTGGTGGTGAACGTGGTCTTATATTGATCATCTTATTTCACTTTGATTTGGTAAAAACCGGAACAACCATCAAGTATTGAAAACCTCGTAGATCCTTCTACTATCTACAAAATTTGCTCCATGGAGGAAAAAAGAAAGTGATCCTTGAGAGAAGCTTTGTTCAAATCTCTAAAATCTATACAGATATGTATTTCACCATTTTTCTCTCTTACTAGGACCAAATTTTCCACCCAAGTAGAATACTTCATTGGAAAAATTATTTTGGCCTCAATGAGTTTGGAGAGTTCCTTTTTCATGAGGGGTTACATTTTGGGATTGACTGGTCTTTTTTTTTTTGCCTGAATATTTTGATGTTAGGATCTAGGTCAATGGAATGTTGTATTTTTTTTGATTAGTTTATTTTAAATCTTCATAGTCCCATAAAAACACATCACTAAATTTTTGACATAAGGAAACAAAAGCCCGCCTTTCACTTTCATCACATACATTTCCAAGTAGAAGTTTTTTTACCTAGAGTGATTTAAAATGGCCAACAATCCTCTTGCTTTTCCACCATATTATTTTCCATTCCTTTGAATTCATCATCTGGACTAAAATCTACTCTAACGTGACTAATCCCTTCAACAACTTGTTTGTTCTTAGTTGAATAATTTGATCCCCATATACTTCCTGCAAATCAGATTACATCTTTGAGGATAACTATGCCTCATTTTGGATGAACTACACAATTTTATCATCATTGTCAAACACCTTTCAACAGGTCTGGTTGTTTGAAATAGATGGCCTAGCCACCATTTTGATATGTTGGGCATTCCCTTTGATCAAATCCTCATTAGGGGAGAATTGAGGTCCAAGGCCACCATTTGGTCTACATCTTTGTTCATCTTGATGGGCATAACCTGTAGGTTAATGGCATAAAATATTTCTAGCAAATCCCAAATTCTGTGTTTGTAAGATTTCAAGAACTTGTTCTTGGTAGCACACTTGGTGAATGACGAGTTTAGTGTCTCCAAAGACCTAAAAATCCTTGATTTTTATCTTTTCCGTGATCAAGACACCATGTAATAATGCTTCATATTCTACCACATTACTTGAACATGCAAATTGCGATCAGTGGGTGAAGAATAACTTTTTAGTTTTGAAGAAATAAGCACAACATCCACCCCAAATCCATTTCTACTTCTATGACCATTAAAGAACATCCACCATAGTCCGAATTACTTTCCTTTTCTTGTTTGAATGTCGCAGGTATCACATATTCCTCCTGGTGAATGCAAAAGGTTCCTAAACCACTCTCAAAGTTCTTGAGATCTTTATCATAAGGATAAAACTTATGATCTCTCTTATCCCATTCATCTAGCAACAAATCAGACATGGAAAGGGGAATGGTCTACTCCTCGGGAGGTGAGTATTTCTCATGTCCTTGTATTAAGAAATTTGATTGGATAGGAGTGGGGTCATATGACTCAATATGGTAAGAAAATATGGGCTCAACTTGTATTGTGAATCAGGTACCATATCTAGTTTTTAGAAGCATGTGAGTCTAATATGAGGATAGATAGCTACCTACTTTAGTAGTGAAGTCTCTAGACAAACAAATGGAAAACATAGGAGGAAATTCAATGAAAAAAATGTCATGGGCTATGGTGAGGCTTGGGTAGGCATGAAGTTTTAACTCAAGGTATTTTATTACACTTTATCCATGACATTCATAATTGACCCATCAAGTTGTAAAACTCCCCTAAACACATGACTGTATTTGAGACCTAGGATATTAGTAATTTTCTTGGGCATTACAAAGGTACTAGCCCTAAATCAATCATATAGTTATGAACTAGGTATTTACCCATAATTATTGACATGTAAAAGGGTGGGGTTTTGATAGTTTCACTTACTTGATCATCCTTTTCTTGACACACATGTATCAGGACATGAGTCTTTTGGACTACTAGATCTGCCAGAGAAAATTTATTAAGGGCTTCACATAAGAGATCCAATGTGATGGAATATCAAGTGCATCTCATATTGAGACGTTGACATTAGTTTTCTTCATTTTTTTTATAATGTTGGATGGAAGGTCCGTAAATTTCTGCATCTGTGACATGGTACCTTTTTTCCTCTGTTGTTGTGGCATTTGATTAAGCGGCCTTGGTTGAATAATAACCTATTTATCCATGTCTTTACCAAGAAGCTCAGGTGGCTTGATTTTTTTCATCGTGGCTTATTTTTTGATTGGCCATGACATTGGTGTGGTTCATGATAGGTGAAGAGTATAACTCCAAAATCCTTTTCTTGTGTCGTGTATCATCAATAATATTGATTGATACTCTACTATAAATTTATACCACTTAGTTAACCACGTAGAAGTCTTTAGCTCCAAAACACATGAGTTTGGTATTATTGTTTTTGTCTTTACTTGCTTCCATGATTAGATTTGTTTCCTCTAATAACAATTCTTTTCACCGGAAGAACTTTGAACCATGTATGCTTGATTATGCATTTCTTTTTTCATAACCAAATTGGTTATGTTGTAGATTACATGGAAAAAACCACTTTATTTCTTATGCCATATTATTTTTTATAGGAACTAAAGCTTGAATTAAACTAGGAGTAGGAAGATCTTGTGGATGAGGGATTGTTGTTAATGGAAGAGGACAACTTTGGGTCATCATATGATATTTTGTTGGTTCTGTGCATATCTTTGATTAGGCTACTAATTTCGCTATGGTTGGTACCCCGATTGGAAGATTTCCCTTGATTTTGATAACTCTTATATGATTGGGGTTTTTTCTTCTCTAGGGATATAACTTTTTTTGTCAAGTTTCTAATAAAATCCTTCATTTCTTCATCCTCCTTTCACTGAGCAAGAGTTTGTGATGTGGAAGCAATAGGTTCTGAGAATAGGCTCATAGATATGAGCAATAAAAGGTTGGGAATATTTAAATAGTTCTTGATATAATGGCATGGGCAATCTAGGAGCTAATATCCCATCTTGTATTAAAATATTTTCAGATATGAATTCAATTTCATAAGAAACGGATAGAGTTATTCCTCCCATAGATTGTATCATAATAGATATATCAGAGTTAAGAGATTTTAAAAAGTAAAGAAAGTCACCTTCTGCTACATGTCTCACAAGAGATGAAGCCAAAAGTTTGACTGACACGTCCATCTCCACAATCTCACGGATAACATAGACATTTGCAATATCTTGAATGTGGTAAACCTGGAGTGGTGTGATTTTCTCCAGTGAAGTATGGGATATTCTTTAAGGCTACTACTTGAATAGGATTATGAGCATTCAAGGCAATCATAATTCTTCTTATGAAGTTTATAAATGGATTTTGTTATGGCAGTTGTTGATGAGCCACTCTAATTGGTCCGAGAACTCTTGTTGACTGAAAGAGCATACCGTGGAGGTGTTGAAAGAGTTAGATTTGGTGGAGATTGATATCTTTGAATCTATCTTCCTCTGTTGCCACTTCTTGGGGATAATTATAAATAGTCAAATATGCCTTCTTCTCCTATTCTCGTCTGTGTTTGGATCCTTCTCATGAATGATAGACACTTGAATCAACAATACTTCTGAAACCAATAGATATTTTGAATGGAGTTTCTTGATGCGTTACTGCAAAGCCTCCAAAGGCTAGAGCTTCACTAAGATACACATAAAAACTTGATAAAACTAGAAATATAAATTTCAAAGGTCCCATCGGGCAATCCCAAACTATTAGATCTGAAATATGCACCCATTCCCAAATCATAAACAATTTGGTATTTGAGAAAACATGGGATTGTCTCTAAGTTCTGTAATCGAACCGAGCTAGACCTCCAGGAATGATGACTTCCTCTACTTACTTCTAACACTAAACTAATCCTAGGAATTGAAATGTAACTATCTAACTCTAATCTAAATTTCAAAGGGAATAGGGTGAGAAGGATATGCATAACACATAAACCTAAACTAAATAAGGTGATATCACCAAAAATAAGGGGATGAATACTTAAGAAAGAGTGAAAATGGGAGAGAAAGATGAGGAGGAGGACTAAAAAGAAATCCAAAGATCAAACCCCCATATATAGATAGGGCCCCCCTCCATAGAGTTGTGCCTTGTATTCAGATTTCCACTTTCACGATGCACAATAGAAATATATCTCGAAATAAAACATACAACACTCCTGTGAATGAATGAGAGGCAAGAGAAAACAATAAAATAATAGCTAAGGCCGAAATGAGGCAAAAAACCAAAGATTTTATTTCTTAAATATCATGCATAGATAATCACAATATAGGAGGAAGATGAAAAACATTTACAGAGGTATATCCCAAGGCATGCAACTCTTAGAACACTTGTGCAACATAAAATTATGCCCTTGTATTCCCAAAGTATCCAAAATTAAAACAAGGCATCACTTTACAATATATAGAAAAATAGAAGGAGAGAAGAACAAAAGAGAGGGAAAATCAAATTCCCCTTCCACCAGCCAACCTCCTTCACTTAATTTTCTGAAAAGATCTGATTATCTCTGCAATTCCACCTCCCCACACCATTTAACTTGATAAAGAAGGAACAATGACCATCCTGCATTCAATTTTTGTGGTTGAGCCATTACGATTAGACCTTTGGCGTGTTTGGGGATTTTTCCTTTACTTTGCCCACTTTAAATTAATGAAATCTGATTTTTCTACATGGAGAAGGTTAAGATTTATTTAATTAATATCAGATTTGAAAAGATCAAATCATCAGATTGAAATTCATGTTCATTTTAGTAATCCATAGAAAATTGTTGTTTTCCTTTGATACGCGGATTTTCTACTTTAGTTGCACGTAGTTTTATGCCTCCATAGCTTTATCTCCCATTCCATGGTTCTATGAACTTCTACGTGACAACGATATATGGTGTGACATCATGTTGACCTCCGCAAACTTCCTATTTTTCACCCCGTAGATTTTGTATTCACTTTGTTCTATAGCTCTAGGCCTCCGCAGCTTTACCTTGATCTCCGTGAAATGCTTAAAATGTTCCACGGTCTTCATTCTCAGCCTATGGATCTTCAAGTTGTTAAATTTTTGTAAGGGTGCAAAAATATTCAACAATTACTATCAAAATTTCCATTATCCTGTTTTCCAGTCCCACCTTATGCCTCCCTTTGTTAAAATTGCATAAAATATTGTAGCGAATGTGTCGGTTTTAAATCTACCGAGTTAAGGGATATTATTTATGAGATGAGGAAGCAAATGTATCAAGCATTATTTATGTTCACCGATATAGATCTTGGGGTTTTAATTTTTTTGTCAACTATTTATGAGATTAGGATGCGAGATGTAGAAAGATTTCTTTTCCTCCTTGTTTTAATTATTATTGTGACATAGATGATTGGTTTTCATCTCAATATTCATAGGAAATTGTATTTTTTTCAGAAAACATGGATTTTACTTGTCAAGGAAAGAATAAAGATGATGAAACCATTTTCTTAAGACTACAAATTGCAGAAAAGAGGATATTTACTTTTATATTGCAATAGAATATCAATCCATTAATTGTAAGGATATTCAAAGTTGTTCCTTCCATGAAACAACCACTAACCCCTATTATTTTGATTCATGTTAATAATTGAGCTCCTCTCATGGTTTGTAGGTCTTATTCACAATATCTATTTTCCATTTGATGTGGAAGGAGATATAACCATGAGTGTGGCGGTGAAATGGTTGCGAGCTTGATCTTGTTGATCAAGATGTTTCAACAATTTCTTCCATGATTGATGAAGAAATTTTTGCTTTGGCACCCAATTGGAAAGCATGGGTAACCATAGATGATCATCAGCGATGCCCATACCATAACTATTTTACCAATAAAACAAGTGAAAATTGTTGCGAAAGTTGCAATGAAAATTGATTTTCTACTATTTCTTCCTACAGTTCTTTGTTGGAATATCTGAGGTCTCACTATTTGGTTGAAAATAAACCTAGAATGTTGCCTTATTACACTCGGTTGAATTTGTATCAATCCTATATTACCAAGCTTGGGGTGTTTGCCTTAACTTGTAAAGAGCTTTCTTTAACTTGTCCATATGGGTCTCTCACCCATGCACCTCAAATCTTCTTAGCTAATTAATGCACACTTCTTCCTTAATTAGGCCATTCAAAAAAGTTGTGTTAACATCCTTTTGATGTAAGTGCCAACCAAAAATAGCTACTAAAGACATAATGGTCCTGATAGAAGTATATTTTGCAATTGGCCTAGCTCTCCTCATAATAAACTCTCTCTTAGAATTATTTTTTTAATACACTTATCAACATGTACACCAAGTGCGGAAGTTTGTTCAATGCTCGATCATGTATATTTTGTGTTTTTGATCGATCGTGTATATGATGATTATGGAAGGGTTATGTAAAGAAGATTAAAAATGCATATATAATACACCCATGGTCTAATGCATCTAGCAATATTATGTTATTACTTTTACAAGAATATTTCCTCAATCACCATTAAGGGTGCAATTCTAATAGAGTTAGGATATATTATAAATTTAGATACACTGTGAGATCACTTATTTTTTATTTTTTGGAGTTAGCCAGGTGTTTCACCTTTTCTACATTGGTAGGATGACTTCTTACGCCTATTTATTTGTGAAGTTTTGAAAGATATGATTTGCAAATTTAATTCTCTTGCCCTAATAATAGATGATGTTGTAAATGACTTTATTTCTTTTACAGAAACCTCTCCCTGTCATTAAAATATTTTCAAGGTTTCCTCCAGATAGGTGTAGATATAACAAAATCTTTTCCTTTCGAACCAATTCAATTTTCTTTCTTATGGTTTTTGGTTAGCAATTAACTAATTCAAATAATAATATTCCCTCATCTTCCTAGGAAATCCCGATCACTTTTTGGAATGTACTCTGAGACACCAAAAGGTAAAATTGTAGTAGATGTATTTTAAATTGTACTCAAGCAAGAAGAAAGGAGGAGTTAAGACTAATTTCACTTAACCAAAACAACCCATCGTAAATACTAGTCTCTACTTTGATAACACCTCCACCATTTAGACATTTTTTGGTGTAGAATCCGCACTTATTTGGGTCGGTTCAAAACAGGTGTTGTGTGTGCCACATTAAAAATATTCATACAACCAAAACACCAACATCCCCATCAATCATTGCACCAACAATTGTTGTTGAATTGGATTTGGAGGAAGAGGATCCCGGTGAGGTTGCATGGATCTCGTTTCAACAATAAATTTGGACAAGCGTGTAACATGGGAAGGCTATAGGGTTATCAAA
Organism: Taxus wallichiana var. yunnanensis; assembly: GCA_018340775.1. NCBI lineage: Eukaryota > Viridiplantae > Streptophyta > Pinopsida > Cupressales > Taxaceae > Taxus > Taxus wallichiana. The sequence goes on from CM031240.1 coordinate 590,896,586, forward strand.
AAGAAGATGAGGCTAACAATTTCACCATACCAAATTTCATTTCTGGTTCCACTTGGTTTCCCTCAATAAGAATTCCCTTTAATAGGGGTTTGATTTAGAATAATAGCTCCAAAAACTTGTAATATTATTATACATGGGCCATCATCTTTTGTTGCTTCCCCTTGATTGCCCTACATAGGAATCCCCCAAAACTGTAATATAATCACATGGGCAGGAAAGTTTTAACCGGGGCCCTGTGCCATCATCTTTTTTTGTTGAATGTTGGATATGCAAACCAAGAAATGTTTGGAGATTACATATAAATTGAAATTGTGGTTTTCCACATTGCTTCGAATTTTATTTTTTTCTTTTCCATGGTGTTCAATTTTTTTATAAAACATTTTTCATAAATTTACTTTGATGTCCATTGTGTTTTGTGTTAAATGTTGAAAATACTCTACTGCCATTGTAATAACCCTTTCACGTTGGTACCGAAAAGCCTATTTTGGAGTTTCTCAAACAGGGTTTATGTAAAGTCGGGACCGCTAGTTTTTTTCGTTTGTAGAAGGACACACATGAAAGAGTAGAAAGAGAATATCTTCATTGAAATTAGGTCTTTCCCTCGAAATCCACTACTTACCTTACCTATCCCTACATTCTTATATGTTGTTTTATGTCTATTTATATGGTGAACAACCTCTACCTTACATTTGATTAAAGTGAACTTCATTGAAATGTTAACAGTTTTTAATTATAATTTTTTTGGGTCAATAAAGGTCAATAGATGATATGATGTAAATGATTAAACAATGGTAAAGCAAGGGAATTAACATAATTACCCAAAAAAAATGTTGAAACCACAACAATTGAGACTTTGAGATGAGTTTGGGTCATATGAGATCAAAAATGCGGTCTAGCATCTCCACTAGCAAGTAAGAATAAGAATGATTTATAGTAAAAATGTTTTCATAAATCTTAGTACTCTAAAAGTGCATTCTATAAACTATAGATACTTATTTTTTCATATGAAGAATACCAAATATCTACACATATTCTTGTCTTAATATTTTGGGATGTCCAACAAAAAGACTTCAACACAACAAATTTCGTAGTCCCAACCATTCAAGTCAAGCTCAAGCCATATCAAAACTGTTGATGTCTCAAGCATAAACATTTGAATGTAATTAGAGAACTGATAGGCTAGTCAAAAATATGAAAGCAACAACAAAACTTTAGAAGAGGTCACTTTGACGATTTATATCCAATGTAGTTTATAGTTATGAATGGGGATTCTGTTTTGACACTTATGGCCTATAATTTCTACCAAAGAGCTTAAAAATCACAACAAACATCCTGGTGGAGAGCAAAGATAGAATTTTTGGCGAGAGTTTCAAAATGTTAAAAGGCTTTACAATCATTGGCCATAACCTAATCCCAAATTATCCAACTTAACACAAACATGAACTTAGATTTTTGAATGCAAACAATAAATGAACTACTAGATTTACTAAGGCATTATTAATGTGTTGGTAGGTTGTTCTTATTTACCAAAAACAAACTCTTCTTTAATGGCTTCCGAAAGTTATTTTCCATTGAAACAAATTAATTGTCAATTTCAACTTCCTATGTTGAAACACTACTTGTTTAAGCTTTCCTTAGAGTTTACAAATTCATTAGGAGTGTTGCTTCATCTTCATCATATCTTACTTTTAGAATTATTTTTTCTATTTGGGTTAACATTCCTAATGGATTTGTACACTTCATTGGCAACTCTTTCAACTTTAACATGACCTGAAATTAAAAACAATTTATTACTATCTATCATTTTGCACTGTTGAAATATTTTCATAAATCTTAGTACTCTAAAATTGCATTGTATAAACTATGGAGACTTATTTTTTTAGATGAACAATACCAAATTTTAACACATATTTTGGTCTCAATATTTTGGGATGAAAAACAAAATGACTTTAGCACAAAAAAATTCGCATTCCCCCAATTTCCCTCTAATAATTATAAACCACATCAACTACAAAAATAATTAACTATCCAAAGTGATATCAAATGTAACAAATGTTTAGTGCCAAAAAACATTGGCCACAAAAGGTTACCACTCATGATATAAAATCTGAAAAATCAATAACTACTCCACAAAATGCTACCACTCATGATATAAGGTGAAAATACTATGTTTGGATTGGCATCTTTGGCTAGTGAACCTAGAAATTATGAAAAAGCTAGTCAAAGGAAAGAGTGGGTTAAAAATATAAAAATTGAGATATATTTAATTTATATTAATGATACATTGAATTTTATTCAACCTCCATCTTATAAATATGTCATTTGAACCAAGTGGGTCTACATTACCAAAGTTAAGAGTTGTTGGGTTTCATTAGTTTATATATTTACATGAAATCCATCACTAAAGAATTTCCAAGAAGTAAAAAGAGTTTTTCATATATGTAAGAGGTACTTATAATAATTGTATTAATTTAATACCAAAAAAATTATTATATCCATTTAGGTAAACATATTCTATTTGAAGAGGATATCTTGATGAAAGGAAGCCTACTTCAGGTTATTTCTTCACACTATGAAGTGCATTGGTTTCATGGTCATCAAGAAAAAAGATACAATTAAATTATCCTCTATTGAAACTAAATATGAATCTCTCAAATCATATTGAACACAATTTATGTGTATGATAAGAATGTAATTTTATTTTAGAGAGGCACAACTTAATCCTACACAAAAAAAATTGTGAAAACAATGGGGTAATACAATTGTCCAAGATTTTAGTTTTCCATACTAGAACTAGACATATTAAACTCAAGCATCATTTTATCCTAGACTTGATTAGTGATAAATATTTTTTTATTAATTATGTGATAATTTAATATCATCTTGCTAATATTTTCACTAATAGATTGTTGTGTCAAGTTCATGGAAGAATTAAGGAGATGATATGGATTTCTACTCTTTACATCAAAGGGGAGAATGTTGAGTTTATTGGTAATATAAGAACCTATTAAATTATTTCTATAATTTTTTTAGTTGTGTAAAAATTTTTAGCATATTCAGGTTTAGTTATTGTTATAAAAAAAAATTGGTTAAATGAAAAAAATCTTTTTCAAACATCTTCTATTTTTAGCTGAAAGTGCAAATTAGAGTGCAATTCATTTGATGTGCACTTAACAAGGGTTAAATAATTATTCATTCATACTCAAAATGTGGGGAACCATTTATAATCATATATGATTGAATTTAGTTTTATTTTACTCCATTTATATTATTAAGAGAGTTTGGGGAACCTATTGTGACTAGTTTGCATGATGGTTGTGCATGTGTTACTTAAAATAATAATGGCTTATTGCATGTTGATCATATATAATTAGTGGGTGATACATTTCATCTTGAGTCTATTTTTGGTCATATTTAGTTCAATTTATTAAAATTAGTAGTTTTATATGTTATGATTAGTGTGTAACTTGTCATGGAAATAGAAAAGTTCAGTTGTAATGGCTATATTAGCCATGCTTGTTAATTAAATTTAGCAAGCAACAACAGGGAGAATTTTCCCAATTGAAAACACTTTTTGCATTGATTTTATCTCTAATTTTATTTGCAGGTATTTATAAAGGAAACTATAAATTTTGAGCATCATTATTTGAATTTATTTAGTGCATATTTTTTCATCAATATCTCTTACACTAATAATATATTAACAAGTAGAAATTAATTGCAAGATTGGATGATCACTAGCTTCATTTACATGATATTTCGAATAGTATTTATGCTCCATCCATATCAAAACAATTCAAGTGTGATAGACAAATAAATCCAAGGATTTTTCAATTGATTATGTCTTTTATGTGTTATGCCATTGTTAAAGAAAATAAAGTGCTTCAAAATCCAAAAATTATGCTAAACATAGAAACAAAAAGAGAGTTTTATTTAGTTTTTAAAATAAAGAAAAAATTAATAGGGATTTGAATTATATAGATTCATTATTTTTTATATATGTCTCAAAAAGTGATTTATCCGAAAGTAAACCCTAAAAATAGGTGTAAAAGGTGGACCCGTCTTGAAACCCTAGAGAAAATTTTGAAAATAAGACTTAAGGAGTAAAATATATGGAAATAATAATCTAAACACAAACCCTAGAAGGTTGGAAGCCCTATTTATAATAGGTTAATGATTCAAACAATAAGTGGGTACATCAAATGATTACACCAAAAATTAATGAGTAAATATGTAAATAAATAAGGTTTGGGGCTCTTACTTATTTAAAGTTTAGACTAAAGTTAGAATAACACACACACACACACACACACACACACACACACACACACACACACATATATATGTATGTATGTATGTATGTATGTATGTATGTATACATATATACATATACATATATACATATGTATGTATGTATATATGTATACATATATGTATACATACATACATACATACATATACATATACATACATATATATATATGTATATGTATGTATGTATGTATGTATGTATACATACATACATACATACATACATACATACATACATATACATATACATACATACATACATACATACATACATACATACATATATATATATATATATCAATGTTCAAATCATAGTATACTTATATTAGCAATTTGCAAGATATAACCATACAAACATGTGTTAAATAGAGGAAGACAATAGGGAAGGGATGCACTTAGCTATTTTATGCAGTTACATTTGGTAATTTATCACTTAGAAATGAAAATATTTGATTTATCCCTAAATAATTTTTTTATTAGATTAGGTAAAAACAAATTTTGAAGGGACTGGGAACCACTGTACAAAGGAAAGATAAAGCGATGAATCCCAAAAGGAGAAACAAAAAAAAAAACATGTCCTAAGGACCCAAGAGGAACAAAACCAAAATGCCAAAGACAAAAGGGAAAAAGTTCTAGAGAAGAGAGGCCCAACCACCCAAAACATTCAAAGCCTTTTGATCGGGAGCAACCCTAACCACCTAGCCCTTCCCCTATGAGAGCTTAGACACATTTTAATGGGCGCGTGGTCATTTTTCCATTTCATCTTATGTGTCACTGTTGAACACCCGACCCCTTATTAATGTTCTCTGGAGAAGAATCATCCCCATGTAGCATTTCACCTCTATCGAGATCAACCAATGCCACGTCAAGATCCAAATCGACATCCAGTTGTTTCCCAAAGTTAGCAACATGATCTCTGACCTGTGCATTCACATTTAAATTCTTTATCCGTTTGATATACCATGTCAAATTTGAATTCTCTTCCCTCCTTTCTACCTAATGTAGCCCATCCTTTCCACTGGTAGAACCGCTCGTAAAATTCTTTCCAATTTATTCGTCCCTATCAAAACACTCAACTCCATCCAAGGAGTATTCATGCTTGAAATTGTCTCATTCGGTCTCGGCTACTTCTTCGGTCTCTAATTCACCCTCCTTATCCTCATGCCATAGACTAGAATCTTCATCCTTACAGCAAGAAAAAGTAATGTTTCACACCCTACTATACTTGGTACATAAAATCTTGGAACATTATACTTATATTTTTATTCCCAAACACCATGCGGGAATTCGAGAAGATCCTCACAGGTATTTTAGTGTCATCTAGTATAGAGATGCACAACCCGACAAACACTAATCTCGATCTTGCTAAGGAAGCAGGATCTAAAACTATCAAGGTGCCCATAGATTTGACCACACCCAAAAAAAAATTAGATTCCCAAAACTCCAAAGGGAGGGTAGGGAGCTATATCCATACTTGGAGGGATTTAAAATAAATATGGTGTGAAACACCTAGTTCCCATATATGAAAACTTAGACTCGTATTACCTTATAACCACGGGGCACCATGAATAACATTTTGCATATCATGCTTATTGGAAAAGCATAATAAAAAACCCTTCTCTAACTAGGGCTTTGAACTCGACTTTACATCTCTACTTTCATTTGCACTAGTCCCTAAATTTTTTTATGTTCGATCGATTCCTTCAAATCTACTCATGATCATGAATTTCATGACTTGTATACATATTTCAAGTTTAATATCACATCTTTAGTCCCATGCATGAATTTATTAGCTCAATAAAAATTTTCAATCACTCAAAATATTTATTACATTAGTCCATAACAGACTTATCACCTCCAAGTGGTACGCCCAAAATTTTCCAACACTACACTCACTTTCTATATGAGTAAAAAAGGAACAAACTACCAAATGCTTTGGTCTGAAATGGTGGTTTCATCTCTAGCCACCTAATAATCATTTTATAAATTTTATATTTTTTATGGGTATGTAATTTCCTCATGGGTTAGAATTCATGAAAATTTATGCATATAAACCTTATTTAATAAGCTAAAATGAATTCATTTACTCACTTAGAACTTTTAATATAACTAAAAAAATATCATTATGAAATCATTTCAAGCTCTCTTGAATTCCTCAAAATTAATAGTACACTCTAGCAACATACCATACATAGGTCTAAAACAAACTCAATTCAGTTGTATTCTCACACTTCCCAAACTAGAGGCCATCCAAAAAAAAAACAAACAAAGCTCATCGAGCCATTTCCTACATTATCAAGTGACCATATATATATATATATATATATATATATATATATATATCACATGTTGGGTGGAGAACTACATGTAGTGTTAGGCCTCTTTGTAGTATTTATAATGTAAGTGTTGTACAATTTGCAATTTAATCTAACTACTAACCTTTTTACAAAATTTCTTACTCATTTTTAGGGTCTGAATCTATTTTAGGTCATACATAGGGTTTCACACATGTGATACACCTAGAGTTTTATAAACGATAATATTTTATAGCTTTTCGCAACCACATGAAGTTACAAAAGGATAATAGCTTCTGGAAAGGAAAAAAACTTCTATAAAGGTATGAAACCACTAAATGGTTCCATATTCATCCAATGGTTTCATCCATATTCAGTTTTTACTCTTAAATCTAGATTAAAGCATGTTCATATCATTTCTAGTCTTCTTTCCCTTATGTAATTGCTACATCATCCTTCCGAACATCTAATCGACTAGTTGGACCTCTCTTCTTACACCTTGTCACATTTAGTACTTGTTTGAATTGATTTATCTTACAAATAGGTATATTAAATAGGTATATTGATATTTAATTAAAAATACAAGCATATCTCTTGTATCTAACATTAATTTAAATATAATAGGTAAGTAAACACTCTACCACTTATTTATTTTATTTTGGGTTTAATCATTTGGTGAATCCGTTTGTTGATTCTTCACAACCTTCCCTCGCCCTATATATTTTTTTATTTCATGATATTTTATGATTTGTATTCATATTTAATTCTAATTCCTATATATTTCATGACATAAATATTGTTTTTTAAATTTTTCCCTAGGAAGGTTTTCATGCCTTTGTCTCCTCTTAGGGCATCTTTATCAAGTTTTCTATTGGCTAAAGAACCTTTTGAGACATCTAAATAATTAATGAATATGTTTTTAAATCCCTTGGATTGTTTTATTTCTTTTGACAAACTAAATAAAAACCTCTTTTTATTTTTCATTTTTTAGCACAATTTCTATTAGAGTAGGTATTTACCTTAACTCATGTTCACCTAGGTACTTTATTTACTTTTATTATATTTATCCTCACCCAATTATGTGTGTGGATATTTATTTTATCTTATTTAGATATTAGGAGATATTATCTTGTTGTTAGGTATAGTTCTTTCCTTGATCTATGGGATTGACTAGATCCTTGATGTCTAGTTCTCTCCTAAATCTATGGTCTTGACTAGTTCTTTGATGACTAGTTATTTCCTTGATTTATGGTGTGATCTACGACCTTGAATGGTTCTTAGATTGTTATTCCTTGCTATTTAAGCAAGGCCCATTCTCAATGTATTGCATTGAGTTCCATTATCATATATGATATTCTTTGCTCATTTGTTTGCAAAGGTTTTATGTAAAGCTATTCTAGCGAATTGCTTTCATCTTATTGATCATGGTGTTTGATTAGCATCTGTGTTCTTGGCTTAAATGCGATCTGGTTATCATTCCTTTCAATTTCGAAATTCATTTTTTTCATTAATAAGGTCATGATAGATGAAAGAAAAAATTATTTGAAAATACCTTAAACGTTTTTTTCATCACATTGAATACTTACAAAAATTGTTTTGATAACATTTTCCACTTTTTTAGCAATATTTGTTTCATTAATTTAACAAATATCACTTTTTTTTTTTTTTCTAAAAATCACTTTCAAGCCTACATGTCTCATTACCTTTATGATTTAATCTTATGCATATTTAAGCCTCCAATTTCTAGATATATCCTCTTTATATTAATCCTTGCATTATTATTTATGGATATATCTTATTTTATGCAATTATTAATGAATAATGGCTTAATAAAACTTTTCAAGCCATCTCCTATGGGTTATGTTGTCCAAAATACCCCTCGAGTTTATTCTAAAACCCACAACCCCATCTCTGGACTTAGGAAAATTCACATTTTATTCAAAATTTTAATTTTTTTTGGATTTCTCTCAAATTTTTTAGGTTTCGGTTTCATTTACATTGGAACATGTTAAGGAAATTACATGTTATATGTCACATGTTTCCCACTTCGAAAACTTGAAAATATTCCTTTGTCTTGGGTTTTCGGGTCCTTCATACATCGGAACATGTCAACCCAATTACATGTTCCATGTCACATGTTTTCCACCCCAAACCCTAAGTTGCCTTTGTTTTAGGTTTATCAATATGCAAAACATCGAGCTAGTTACGCCATTTGTTTTAGATTTTTGGGACATGCTTGAATCGAGCATTATAGCTTAAATACATGTTACGTGTTATGCATCCTACTTCTAAAATATGATTATATTTGTGTTGGGGGTAACAACATCAAATAAGGTCAACGTGTCTCATGTCGACTACTTCTTGATTCTGAAAGATTCTCATCCCTTGTGTTAGAATTTGCAAGGTGCTCAATAATCATAGTTTCCCAATAGTGTTTCGGGTATCTCATGGTGTGAATCAAGGTCAAAGATTTGACGGTCAATGTTTTGGGTTTCTATAGATGTTCGAAATGATCATAGACCCAATAAGGGAAGTTCAACCACATATATTTAATGAAGTATGGAATATTTTTCTTCTCCAATAAATAATTTGACACGGGAATGGTTTTGGTAGGGTGCCAATGATTTTTTCAAGAATTCAATGCATCTTGTTGGTGGTTGAAGGAAGAAATCCACATTTCCCCTCTTTTCCCTCTTCTATTTTTCCCATTCTCTATATAATTTAAAATATTTCATTTAAAAAAGGAGGACGTTACGAAATGTAAAGGTACCATGCCAAAATGGTCCCCGAGTAGTTGTGTGTTGTAGACCTCCATTTGATCTTAACAACGTGTTCTTGTGCCTTCTTCTTCACATGTGAAAATATGAAGAAAACAAGTATGGAGCATCAAATAATGTCTTGAAGACATAAAAATGTTGAAAATAAAAATTGTACAAGTCATGCGGATATAATTGTAAACACTTGAAGAATGGAAGTGTTCTAGAAGAGGTGGATGTGACTGTGGTAATCAAAATTGTTGAATAAATATAGTTTTATCTTTTAAAACCATGTTGATGTTGTGATGAAAGTTATACATTCTCGGAATTTGTGTAAAACAAAAGAAGAGCATGACCTCAAAAGGAGCCGTGTTGAGTTCTTAAAGGTGTGTCATAAGGTATGACCGAGTTACTCAACTTGTACAAAAAAAGAATGATTGTCATAAAATCATAATTAAAATAAAGTGTTATTAAGATCTGTGAAATCTTACAAAAGGTATAGATGTGTTCTTAGTACTTGAAATATGCTAAAAGTAGCAATTGGTATTGTAAGGGTGTTGAAAAATCTTGTAAATGTTCAAAATATGTGTAAGTTTGTATAAAATAAGGTCTAAATTTGGTTGGTCTTCATGCATGAGTTAGAGGACTATGAGTTGATCTAGCGAGGTTATATAAAATGTTGAAGGTGTGATTGTTATTATTTTGATCGTAGTGAATTATCAATAAATTCATCCAAGGGATGAAAGAGATATGGGTATAGTCTGGTCTAAAACAGAGTCAAAAGTATAGGTTTAAGGGAAGTCTATTAAAATTTGAAAGAGCAAGAGTTGGCCAAATCTAGGTTTGTTAGTTAAAAACATTGGTATAGTCATGATTGAAACTTGATAATATGTCCAAATTAAACAAGTATAATATTCTTAAATAACTCCTAATGCATGAAGCTTCAAGTAGCAAGTATGATCAGAAACTCTCAGTCTATCATGAGCCTCATGGACTATGAAATAGCTAGGTTCTCAAAAGAATACTCCAAAAGAAGGTATGCAGAGAGAGAGAAAAATGGGCATAATATTCTAAAAGGGTCTATGTTTGTTCAATGACAAGTGATCAAAAGTTGCTAAAAAGTGTGTGTTATCATCTTGAAGATGCGTTGGTGTATACCTTGATCAATTGCATAAGAATGAAGTCTTGTAAGGTTGGACACTTGAAGCTTGCGGAACTAGTTAGGACATAATATGAGAAGTGTTGCAGATCAAATACTTTCCTAAGGTATGTTTAATCATTTGAATTACTATGATATTTTCTTCTTATGCTTTGATCAAGCATAAAAACAAGATGAAGAAGTGAAAATGCATCGAGATGTGAGGTATGTATCTAAGTTTCATATTTTGAAGAGGTAATAGAATAGTAAGGTGAAGAATGTCTTGTTGTTGGTTGTATATGGAGGTTGATGAAGTATATTGAGAGCTTTAAGGGCAAGTAACATAGTTCATTTGTTATAAGAAAGAGTAAAAATGATTTGAAGATGTGGATATAATTGGATTGAGTTCTTGTAGCCTGAGAAGAATCCTTTATGCCCAAATAGGATCTATTTGGTCTATCATCTGTTAACAATCATGAAGGTTAAGGGAATTTCTTACATAGATTTGAAGAGATAAGTATATAAAACTTGGTATGTAAGATAAAGGAACAATATTTCTCATGTTGAAGACTTACATACATGAAAATCTATGTTGAGGTATGTGTATCTATGATAGGACTATTAGGAGATAGCAAACCGTGCTACTTTTGGATTTTCTAATGCTTAACAAATGAGGTTGCTTGGATCAAAATTAGTTGTATGAAAATGATTAAGACATGATATTTTTCTTTAAATTATACTTGTGTGTTATGTTGCTTCAAGGAGGTGTCCTGAGGATATTGAAGGAAATATGACTAGATGTTTTAGTTGAGAATGAATATGATCAGAGAAAATACCCTTTAGTCGGCATAAAGGACATAGGCAAAACATTGAGTATTATAAATGGTCAATTTAATTTGTTGAGATATGATAAAACATGGATACCATTTCAATAAAAGTGTAATGAGGAATGATGAAGGTCCTAGTTTACATATGATGTTTCATGCATCAAGATGACTTATGGAAGAAGATTTAAGAAAAATTGTAAGGTTTTTAGTTATACAAGGGTTCAAGTTAGGATAAATATGGTTAACTTATCAAGCAAGTAATGAAAGTTTGTAGGTGTGTTCTTACAAATTCAAGAAGTTTTTATAGAGATATTGACTGTGATAATATCAGGAAGTGATATTTTGACAACTTAAATGGTTGTATGCAAGTAAAATTGCAAAGGGAAGTAAATTCATATGTTATATGAGTCGTAATTTGATGAAATAAGGAAGAAAACATTGAAAAATCTCTTCACAATCTGTGACAATTTATTTGGATCATCTTCATAGTATGTGTTTAAGGTATGAGCTCTCATTTTTACATAGATAGTTAGTATATGATGGAATGATGATAGGGAGTCATTAGATGATGTTTCATGTGTTGAGTTGGATCTTGTAATAAGGAGAATTTTGGCTAAATTGGTCTAAAGATGTGCTTTAGGGCTCATGGTCCTATACGATGTTATGGTAGTGTTAGAGGAAAATCTTGTATCTTTAAGCATGGTACAAACCTAGATGGTAATGTATAGAAGGAATAAAGCCAAATTTTAGTGAACACACTCTCGAGGGGGACCTATTTACATGTCTATATCACGTCCATGTATCCTTTATTCTTGTTGTTAAAGTAAAAATATTAAGTACAATCTACGGGGGAGCTTGTGTACAAGTAAGTTATTTGTTTATTATTGTCATTATGTCTTACAATAATTTTCATGTTGATTTTTCATTTTATCCTTTTTCATAGATGTAAAAGGGGGAGAGTAGCATCAGAAACATGAAAAAGAGGTCATGTAGGTGTTTTGTCTTGAGGTTTCCATCAATGTTTCTGAAGGTGGTTGCCATCAATGACAAAGGGGGAGATTGTTGGCCATTGTGTATATAGTGTTGTAATTGATTTCAAAGTTAATTGATGGAAAAGGGAGTAGATGTGTCATAGGAGTATCCATGAGGTGTGAGCCAAGGTCAAATCTGAAGGTTGATTGGTAGTATCGAGTTTTGTGAAAGTTTTTATGGTGTCTAAACATGGTTTCAAGCATGGTCAAGATAGTATGTTATTTCCAAAGATTTTATGAGATGTGTATGAGTTATATCATGGTAAGAGATATATTTCAAAGGTGTCTAAGTGTCTGAAATATGTTGTCATGTAAGTTCTTGAAGATTCATGGTTGAGTTAAGACATTCTAGACCTATTCCTAGAACTAGTGCATGGGGTTTGGTATAGAATCATGAGATATGGAGAAGGGTAGTCAAATTAAATCATGGTAGGAGTTTTTTTAAATTTGATATGATGTTTACAAAGATTTTAGGCTAGTATTAAGAGTTTTGATGAGGTTTCATTGTTCTTTGAAGCAAGTTTCTTGGGAACAAGGCTTGTAGACACATGTAAGTCTCGGTGGATGTAAATATTCGGATGTATTTGAGAAAAGATGAGTGTTGGAATAAATAGAGGAGGTTTTATGATGATTCATGCTAAGTTTCAAGTAATTATGATGATAATTTCTCAAGATATGGAATTTTTTCCAAAACCAGTTTTTAAAGGTGTGTTTTAGAGCCAAAAGTTGACTTTCAAATGCTCATTGTTAGTTGTATTATTTGCATAGGGAATGATATATTTGGAATATATATATATATATATATATATATATATAGGTTATTTATGAATATTTTCCAAGAATAATGAGGTTTTTTATTGTCACATTTTTTATGAACAATCGTTAAGAAGGTAAACAAGTTTGAAACCCTCTTAAAACCCTAGTTATGTAACAACTTGAAGGAAAATGCTTGTAGCGACCAAATTTTGATTTTTGGAAAAATTGATGATTAGTTGTTGTAAAGGACTCCTCCAAATATCTCTAGGTGTGATTTATAAATTTTGATAGTATGTGGGCCCCACTCAAAAATTCTTGTTTCTGGAAAGTTTCAGTTTGTGCAAAAGTTTTCCATTGAACCTATAAACTAATTTATCATTTATTGAAGCATGGGAGTTTTAATACATATATATTATTATTTACGATCATGGTTGTGCTTCTAAATTGATAAGTGTTCCCTATTTATGAGGATTGGGGTGTAGGCAATTTTGGGGCAGTTTTGAGCAATCTGTGAACAAAGCAGTTTTGGAGGAGCTACATGTGGAGTTATGAATTGGTTTGAATTTTTTTCATGATCTTGGTTCCAAGATATTTATAATGATATATCACTCTTGATTTTTATAATATTTGAGCAAGTTATGACCTATTCTTTGAGGGTGAATTTTGAGGGTGCTTGTTGTGAAGGCTCTTGAATTGTTTCATGAGGTTTGTTGATTATTATGAGCTTTTTCATGATTTATTGAGGTTTATAAGATCTTAGAAAACATTTATAATAATGTTCCATGCCTTGGTGAAGTTTTATTTGGTCTTATTCATTCATTTTTGGGTAGTTGACTTGTTTGAGTACATTTGGGCTTCTCGTGTCCCAAATGAGTGTTTTTGGGTTGTTTATGATATGGATGACCTATATGGTCGATTTTGTTATGTGATCATGATGTTTTCATTATGTTTTCTTAATATTTTTCACTATAAAGGCTGAAATACATGTTTTAGAGGAAAGAAACAATTATATAATCATGTTATATTTTCTCATTGTGTCTAGTTGTTGGTGTGAGAACTTGTGCAACCAAGGGGGTATTTTGGAGCTTGAAAGAGGTTTGAAAAATCATCATGAGAGGTAAATGAATGTTTAATTCTGAGGTTAAGAGGAATAATATAATGGCTAGTGAGGGAAAATAAATCAACTTTAAGAAGATGAAATTTTGAGCAAAAATGGAGAGAGCTTGTTTTGATAGGCTTTAAAGAGTAGTGAGATGAATTTGTGATCACCTTCAGTTGTTCCAGCAACATTTATGGTTTCTTATGTTGCACTTATTCATCTTTGGGGATTATATCCTCCTTGTAGGGTTTTTGCCCTACTAAACTAGTGGTTGGTGTTACTTGTTGGGTTGGTGCCTCACTAAATAAATCTCTTGTGATGTGTAATACTCACCCGAGTCGTTTGTTTTGTGTTATATAAGAAATTTTTTTGTGGGTTTTCTTCCCTTTGATGTTTTACAACTTAAATATTGTTTTCTTATATTCTCTCTCATGTCTCATGTTCTTGTGATTGTATGCCCCACACTTAATAAGCTGATATTGAATATATATGGTTAATGGCTGATTTAGATGATGTTCTAAATTGTGGTAAATTATTCAAAATATTTGCAGGGACTGATTCACCCCTATCATTCCATTATTCTTCTAATAGTTGGCACCATAATTTTAAATGTTTATGGTTTATCTTCACAATAATCAGAAATGTTGGATGATAAATCAATTTTAGAGGTCTTGGATGAAGAAGAGATCATAGAAAGTTTCTTGATTTATTTTGATGGTGAAATTACAAATATTTCTTCCTCTTCATCCTTTGAAGAATATTTTTTTTTTATGATCTTTCCATGAAGGGTAACATCTAAAAAGAGATTTATGAAATCAATCCTCATGAGGAACAAAAGGGTGAGTTTGATCTTTCAAATTTTACATTTGATGATGAGGAAGAGAGTGATGGAAACATTTCCAAATCAGTCATCATGAAGGAGAATTTTTTTTTGTAGAGCCAAAGTAGAGTCCAATTCAACTTGCAAACATTCTCCACCTTCAGGAAGATTTACATGATGATCTAATCTATTAGATTGAGCTTCAAAGAAGTGGGAAAATCACGGGGATCATCCCCCGCCCAATCAGATATTTGGCTAATCTGGATCCAAAATAGAGTTGTCATTGGTTATGCTCACTTCAGAGCATGAGCAAGAGCTAAAATGCACCAAAGGTTAGATACAACACCTCCAAATGAATGCAATTTTTTTATGAGGTATTCATTTTTTTTTAATAATATTTTGTGGAATGGGATGGGAAAACCATTGCAAAATAGTTTTCCACTCTCATTAAAGACTATGTTCAGTGTCAAATCAATTACATAGTTTAAATTTATAAGAAAGAAAAGATACTTCTCCTACTTGCATCAGGATTTGTTTAGCTTATATTTCCTTTGGTTAGAGTAGATTTGATTTTCATAAAACAAGTGCATTGTGCACACTCTGCATGTTTCCCCTTGGAGCATGTATGATTTTCATGTTTGTAGATAGGTTTGTGCCTTTTGTTATTGTTGCATAGTCCTTTTAGAAGTCATCACAAGTTTCATGGTGGGATCGGATAGTTGGAGAAGTTTCTAAGATTTATTAAAATCTCCAAAGATCAATTTAGATAGTCCCGAGATCATCTCTAGGACCGAAAAATACTTCATGTAGATTTAAGAGATATAATTTTGAATGAAAATATTATTTTCTTCAAGTTTTGGGCTGACTTCATGCCCAATGGATGCTTCAAGGCCACTTGATCTTCCATATAATAAGATGACGACCCCATTGAGTCACCAAAATGTTATCCAAAATACCCCAGGTTATTCTAATAACCTACAACCCCAAATTTAGACTTTGGAAAATTCATAGTTGATTCAAAGTTTTAAAAATTCTTGGATTTCTCTCAAAAAAATTTAGGTTTCAAGTTTCATTCATACCTGGACATGTCATGGAAATTACATGTTATATTTCACATATTTACCTCTTTCAAACCTAATAATATTACTTTGTGTCAGATTTTTAGGTCCTTCATACATCGGAACGTACCAACCCACCATATTCCATATCACATGTTTTCCTTTGACCGAACCCTGACTTGCCTTTGTTTTAGGTTTCTCAACATGTAAAACATTGAGCTAGTTACGTGATTTTTTTCTTCATATTTTTGGAACTTGCTTACATCGAAACATTACTGATTAAATTGTATGTTACATGTTACATGTTTTCCACTTATAATACCTCGACAATCATTAATGTTTCAGGTTTTGAGTCTTCTTTACATTGAGAAATCACAACCCAAATGCATGTTCTATGTTATATACATCCCGCTTCCTAAATACTATTTACTCGTGTCATTTTTTCTGGGCTCAACAACATTGGATAAATTCAACATGTATCATGCCAAATACTTCCCGATTCTTGAAAGATGCTCCTCCCTTGTGTTGGAATTTGCAAGGTTCTCAAAAATCATAGTTTTTAGACAATGTTTTGGGTTTATCATGGTGTGAATAAAGATCAAATTTACGATGATCAATGTGTCGAGGTTTCCATATATGTTTTACATGGTCACGAGACTTGACAGGGGGTAGTTTTGAAAATTTCAACCACCTACATTGAATGAAGTATGGAACCTTTGGCTTCTCAAGTAAGAAATGTGATGTGGGGGAATGGTTTTGGTAAGGTGCTCATGATTATTTTCAAGAATTAAATGCATCTTGTTGGTTTTTTATTAGATTAGGAAAAAAATAGGGATTGACTCCTGGGCCAACACAAAAGAGAGAGGAACACAACCAGAAAAAAATGGGAAAAAAACCGTCCCGAAAGATGAGTTAAATAGGCTTAACTCTTACATTTTTAGATCTGGACACCCAGAGAGCGACAAAAAAAGACAAAAAAACAACATGACACCATAGTTCACCAACAGTTTGCACATAATTCAAAGAACAAAAAAAACCTCCGCAACAAAAAAAAACCATCGAAGGCCCTAGGCTAACAATAGCCATCCTGGATTTCAGAACCATCCAAATCCTACTCCTCCTCCAAGATACTTATGCGAAGGTTGAATCTCCTCCTTTTCTTTTCCCCTTCAATCCCCTCCACTCTGTCAAGTAGAAATTTAACCTGAATCTCCAGCTTCTTCATTCTGTGTTTTATCTAGACTTGATCCATGACCATCTTCTTTGAAATGTTGATTATGTTTAGGATGGACTCCCTTTACCCCTCATTCATGTCCTCCATGGATTTTAGTACCCCTTCTAAATACAACATCTTCTGCTCCATTATTCAAATACATTGGGTCTCCCACACATTCATTCTTCCTCAAGCGTGGCTTCCCCAACACCACCCTCATTTTTGTATTTATCTTTTCATTCCCTCGAAGGATACCCTTACCCGCTTTCATTTTAGTTAGACACTCCACAAGAGTAATATCATCTTCCTCGGCTTGCTCCTCCAGGACCATTGTCAAAGGATAATATAGAAACAACTTTCCATTCTCAACTAGAAGAAGAATCAGACCCTCATGGAGGGGGTGCTCAGCTTTCTCATTCTAGAAAGCCATCAACAAATTTGAAAGAGAGGTGATGATAAAAAAGGGAATACTAGCCATAAACTTGTGATGGAACATGTTGAGGAAGGTCATGTGATGGGTATAGATTTTTCTATACTTACCCTCTAGCATAATATATTTCATAACTTGAAGGAAAACATCCTTCCAGACCCCAGGAATGCAAAACACGCAATGCCATCCATGAAGAAGTAAAATTTCTCCTTGCCAATGAAAAATTGATCAATCTTGAGGTCTCTACGGGTTCTTTCCTTGTAGATATTTAACCCTTCCATCTTCATATCAGTCACCCTGCAATATTGGACTCTGAGACCTCAACCTCCACACCACGGACAGTAAAAACCCCTTTTCTAGGCATTTTCGATGAAGTCCTTTGATAGAGATGGGTCGTGACCATGTAATTTAGCAATATAATTGCTAAATCCTCCAACTTTAAGCTTGTTCCAAAGATCTTGGTTACTCTCCTCCATGTTCTGACTGGTGGGTTCCACTCGAATCCTATCTCCACCCATCTACACGTTGCCAAAGTTGTCATCCCAAAAAATATTTCCACAACCAACAAGTTGTTCACCCTATCAAAGATCGAATAGAAACAATGATTTTTGTAAAAGCTAGCATGGTACCTGGAATACTTTCCCCCGCTCGTGCCGACATCATTTATCCTAGCGCCTTCTATCCTTAATGATTTCATCATTAATATTAGAGGGTAATCTCTCTCCTTTGCACCAAATTTTGTACTCATTACTAAGGACTCCCACATTGGCCATCTTGTCTACACATTTATTTCCCTGCCTCAAGGTATGATTGATAGATATCTTATCAAAATACTTTAGCAATTCCTTGATATCTTGAATAATGTTTTTAATGACCAATTGATCTTACTCCTATTGAGGAGAGCATTTATAATAATTAAGGAGTCACCTTCAATCTAGATGTCCTTAAGGCATTTTTCCTTAGCAACCAAAATACCCCATAGGAGGGCTCTAGCTTCAGCCATGTTATTAGTCTACTTTCCCAAGGGACCCACATAGATGAACAACCAATCACCCTCATTATTCCTTAAGATACCCCCTCACCTAGCTTGACAGGATTCTCCTTTGAAGCCCCATTAAAATTGATCTTGATCGTATTTCCCATAGGTCTAATCCAATAAACATTCTTACTAGGGCTTTTGATCTTGACCGGACTATAGGTGAACTTATCTAGCACTTCCTGCTCCCATTTCGGGCAAGGATTTTTTGTTTTACCTTTAAACAGTTTGAGATTTTCCTTTATGGCAGCTAGGATTTTCCTTTTAGCCACCACAATCAGAGGTTTCTGATCTCTAAAAACACTATCATTCCTTATTTTCCACAAACCCCATAAGAGATGAGGCAGAGTAATCTTCCAGGCCTAGGCCAGATAAGGGAACCTAAAAGGGCTCTCCCATTGAGTACAAAAATCCTCCATATTCGAAGGCATAATCCATTGCATGTTGAAAAGTTTTGAAATCAGTGAGAAGACACCTTTAGAGAAAGGGAAATGTAAAAATATGATTCACATTCTCTTCCCCTCTCCAACAAAGAGAGCACCTGTTTGGGATCTACATTCCTCTTTTTATAAGATTTTCAACCGACAGGATTCTATTTTGAATAGCTAGCCAATAAAAAATATTGATCTTAGGGATCAAGTCCTTGATCCATAACTTACCCCAATACTCTTTTTGAAAATCTTTCTTGAAGTGTAAGCTATAGGTAGATTTAATAGAATAGTTTCCAGAGTCTTCCTCTTTCCAAATGATGGAATCCTCCTTAGTTTGGAAGATGGGGATGTGGAATTCCCTGAGTTTCTTATTGAGATCTTGAAAAGGTTTGATATCACCATCATAATCAGGAGGAGGGGCTATGGTTTCCCATTGGACCTTATCATCATAACTCCAGAAATCTCTTATCCAGATTTTACCATTCTCCTCATAGAATTGAGCAACCTCCTTCCATATATCCTGATCTGCTAAAGGGGAATCTTCAATCCAACTATCCCACCAAAATCTGATCATGTTCCCCTTTCCAATCTCCCATAAGGATCCCTTTGAGAGGATATATTTTGATTCTAACAGAGAATTCCAGAAGAAGGATCCTTTAGGGATATTTTCATGAAATAAGAACGAGTCAATTTTGCCTAAATTCCACAAGTATTTCTTTTTTATTATATCAATCCATAGTCCTTCCTCTCTAGCAATTCTCCAACCAGCTTTAGCAACCAAATATTTGTTCATGATAGGTATAATTTTCAAACCTAGACCGCCACACATCTTTGGCCTAGTGACCTTCTCCCAGGCCACCAGAGGAAATTTAAACTTTTCGAGGCACCAACCCATAGAAATCTCTTCTGAATTTTTTCCAGAGTGTCAATTATTTTGGTTGGGAGTTTAAAGAGAGACATAATGTAAATGGGGACACCTTGAAGAGAGCTCATAAGGATTTGAATCTTTCCAGCTTGTGAGAGAAGGAGACCTTTCCAGGAGGAAAGTTTCTTGTTAACTCTTTCCAACAGGGCATTCCAAATAGAGATGTCAGGCCTTTTGTAGATAAGAGGCATTCCTAAGTAAGAGTCTGGAAAACACTTGATTTTGCAACCCAGAATGTGAGCTAGCCTTAATTGGACTTGTTTATCCACATTAATAAAGTAAACAACACTTTTGAGAAAATTAACCATCTCCCCGAGACCGACTCATAGTCCTTGAGAGCAAGTTTGAAGTTGGTGGCTTCTTGGATAGAGGCCTTTCCCATCAGGAAGTTATCATCAACAAATTGGTTGAGGTAGATCGGAGGGAGACCATTAGAAATCTTGATTCCCTGAATACTCCTAGAAAGCAAAGCCTGCTTACAAATTCTACACAAAGATTCAACCATTATAACATAGAGGAAAGGAGATAGGGGGTCACCTTGTCTCAAGCCTCTACCAAATTTGAAGAATCCCTCCGGGCTGCCATTAACCAAGACCGAATAACTAGCAGTAGATATGCAGTCATAATCATTCTAACTAGAGTATTATAAAAGCCCACTTTATTCGGATGGAACCAAGGAAAGGTCAAGTAATCCTATCATAGGCCTTTTGCATATCTAACTTAAAGGAACATAGCTAATCTATCTGAATTAATAATGGAATGGATGGCTTCCTGAATCACCACAATATTTTCGATAATCTACCTACAGGAAAAAAAAGCACCTTGATTTTCAAAGATAAAATGGGAGAGAACCAATTTGATTCTGCCAGCTAAGATTTTAGTTAAGATTTTATAACTCATGTTACAAAGACTGATCGGTCTAAAATCTTTGACTTCATTAGCCCCTGCAATTTTTGGAATAAGGACCAATAAATTATTATTAAGAAATTTGAGAAGCTTCCCATTATTGAAGAAATCTTGGACCATTTCAATGAATTCTTTCTTTATCAGCTCCCAAAATTTATGGTAAAAGAAAGTCCTGAAAACCATCAGGCCCAGGACTTGTCAGGTTCCATATCAAAGACCACAAATATGATTTCCTCCTCGAAAGGATCCTTAAGAGCTCACAATTTTCTTCAGGGGAGATGAATTTCTGGAACAGGTTCAAGATATTGTTTTGATTTTGCTCCTCAATCCCCTGACCTTGCTGAAAAAGATCCTTGAAATAGTTTATGATGACTTGATTTATTTCCTTGCTCTCCAAAAGGATCTCACCATTCTCATTCTTAATTTCATTTATCTTGAGGAGGTTTTTCGGGAGGTAGTTGAGAAGTGGAAGAAATTGGTATTCTGTCCCCCTCCCTAAGCCATTTCACCCTCAAATTTTGCTTCCAATAGACTTCTTCCTTAGCCAGGATGTCATGATACTCAACCAATAGATTTTGTTCCTGCTCCTTTAGAACCGTATTAAGACCATCAAGATCGATAAGTTCCTCAATATTCCTTAAATCTTCAGCCACTCTACTTTTTTCCTGGAAAATATTACCAAATAACTCTTTGCTCCACTTTTTGAGACAACATTTGAGATGCTCTAATTTGTAATCGAGTCGATGCTGGCCACCCCAAAGACCCTGAGATCCCACCACTCTTGTATTCTATTGAAGAGTTCAGGGTGGTCTAACCAAATCTTTTCAAATATGAAGGGTCTATCTTTCTTGACCGGATTGTAACCTAGATTAAGGAGGATAGGGTTATGATCAGAGAAAAATTTGGGAGATTCTTCAGAGAGTAAAGTTGATTGATCATACAAAGATGACTTACAACAAACCTATCAAGTCTGATTTGGATAAGCTCCGTCCCAACTCTCCTATTAGCCCAGGTGAACTTAGAACCTTCCAAATCCAAATCCACCAAACCATTATTGTTAAGGAAATCAGCAAGGTCCTCCATACTCTCAGTAAAGGAAGTGATGCCCCCTTTTTTTTCCCCTAGAGAAAGGGGGAGTTGAAATCTCCTCCAATAATCTAGTCTTTATCTTTGAATAAATTTCTGAAATTAGAGAGATCTTGCCACAATTTTCTTCTCTCACTTACTAGATTAGGAGCATATATGTTGGAGACATACCAGGATTTCTTTGAGGTTAGATTCATAAAACACATTGCCACATGCCCCAGAATTGCAAGGATAGGAATACCTTGCACAATGCTGGGATCCCAAAGTGTGACTACTCCTCCAGAGGCTCCCAATGAACTGCACCCTTCCCAATAACTATCTTTCCAAATAGACCTTCCCACTTCTTTAAATCTTTCCATACTCATTTTAGTTTCTTGAATCATGAAAATATCTAGTTTATTTTTCAATCTAAGATCCTTCGCTATTCTGTGTTTTCTAGGGTTATTCAACCCCCTAATGTTCCAGGAGAGAAAACCATTTAACATTTCTTATTACGGGGGAATAAATTCCCTAGAGTTTTCTAAATACCTACATCCACTTCCTTTCTTGAACTTGTCTCCCTTACTTTCTTATTACTTTTCCTGCCCTTTTGGCTGGAATCTTTACCGAAGTTAGCTCTTGAGCTACTACGAGTGACAAGTTTGGATTTACTCACAGGTGTCTTTGGTGATCCTATCACCTCATAGGTGTCAGCTACAAAATTTGTTAGGATCCCAAACCCATTTGACATTGTTAAATATTCTTCTTTTCTTTGTCCAAAGGAGCTCTGACCTATAGATGATACTTCATCCATCAATCAACTTGCAGAGCAAGTTTGTTACCTTCCATGTCTTTTCTTTCCCTGTCCTCGGAATCTTGGATTTCTTCTTCCAACACCTATTGAAACAAACTCATCATCCTTTTCTTTAGTTTCTTTATTGGTACTTCTTTGTTGTTGAATACTAGTCCCCACTCCTTCCTCTCTGGTTTTGATAAGTAGATTCAAGGGTTCTCTACTTCAGGGTTTATCTGGAGAACCTCTTGTTCCTTGATTTCAACAACCCTTCCATTCTTCCCAATCCTTTTCCATTCCTTCACCTCTTTTTCAGTCGCCATCTTTTGAGGCATGACTTTTACTTCAAGCTTCTTCTTTTTGAGATCTAGACAAGAGCATTGTTCATGACCCACCAACTTGTAATTTTTACAAGAAAAGGGGGTAGGATCATAATCAAAACGCTGCACCCAATCACCCTCAGGGGTCATAAGCTTAATATTACTTTCCAAACATGAATCTTGACACATATTCACATAGAATCTGGCATGAGTGAGTCTAGTTTTTGCTTTAGTTACTGGATCCAGAGCAATAGGTTTTCCCAAACTTTTCACAATACCAAAAAGGACCTCCGGTTCCCAGAATTCCAATGGTAAGCCTAGTAGATTGACCCATATCGGAAACTCCGTAACAGGATTCCCATAAGGATTGAAAGCTGACTCCCATTTTTGAACAATTATATGAGATTTTCCAATGAACCATGGTCCTTCTGCCAAAATTTTTGCCACATGATCCTTACTAGGCAGAATAGCTAAGAAGTACCCATTAGCATAAGTGAGACCTCAATGGTACCATTAGCCACCCAACATCTCTTTTCCCAACCTCTAAAATAATCTATATTTGGTCTAGAGCCCATACATTTTGCAAAGAGTGCCCCTTCCATGGAAACTTTTGTTCTAGCCAAAAAGAGACAGGAATTTTGAGGGATAGATTACCTTTTTCTTTAACCGGTTCCAGATTCTCTAAGACACTTGGATCCCAATTTTTCCCCCAAAAGTTATGCCCACATGCTTGGTCTCCCATCCTTTTCCCTATTTCCAATGGGCTCCATGATCATGTGATCCTTTGCCAGGTTCTGCTCCTGTTCTCCCTGCAGATTCGGCTCCAGACATTCCCGCTCGCTTTCAAATTTTGAAAAATCCTGCTCCCACTCCCGTTCCATGTTTATCAAAGGGGAAACAAAGCAACTCGAGATCTCAAAGAGCTAATGTTGGTGGTTGAATGAATAAATCTGATTTTCCCCCTCTTTTCCCTCCTCTCCTTCTCCCATTATCTATATAATGTAAAATATCTCATTTGAAAAGGAGGATGTTCCAAAATGTAAAGGCACCATGCCAAAATGGTCCCTGAGCAACTATGAGTTGCAAGAACTCCATTTAATCTTGGAAACATGTTCTTGTTCCTTATTCTTCACATGTAATGGTTTGTGCATACTTTGAAAGCAATAAAATATGGTTTTGTGGTGTTTCTCAACCCTAGCTTATGTTTTTATATTTCCTTTCCTCTCCATTCTTATTGTTGTATTTTGTGTATGTATTTATCCTTTGTAGGTTTATTTATTGTGTCTCATATGATAATATAGGGTATAATACTATTTTGGTTTGTGTCACTCATGTCTTATCTCTCCGTTCTCCTTTTTCTTTCTCCCTTTTCCCTCATTATATTTTCTTCGTCTTTTTTACGGTGCTATCAACACTTGTTAGCCTAAGATTTAATTTCCATGCACCCTTCTAACCCTGGTCCGTTGTAATGTTAGATTAGGATTAGGTACTCATATTTCTAGTTGTAGGAGTAGTTTAACATTAGGATTAGGTAAAGGAACTAGCCTTCTCTAGAGGTATGTCTCAAATAGCAAGTCCCACAACTTGAGAGATAATCCCATGTTACCCAAAAACATTGATTGCTCATCCATTCATTCATGAAAAATCAGAGGGTGTTTTTTTATGATAGGTCCTCCATCAACAAATGGTCATGACATTGAAATATATTATAAGGTTCTCCAAGAATCTATTAAATCATTAATTGTTTTTTTGAAATGCATATGCAAGATATGATTATAAATATCAAATCACTCAAGGATGATATTGTTTATCTAAGGAATCTTGAACATGCTCTTGTCAACATTATATCTACACACCATCTTAGGCCTCAATAAAATTCATCTTGTTATTTAGGAAAATTTAAATTATTGTAAAGAGGAAATAATATTTATCATACTCAACCTACAAAACCTCATGTAGTACATAATTGAGAACTACTTTTCTCTAATAATTATTGAAATAGAATGTACAATATTTTATATGTTTTATTGGATGCACATTTGATCAATTTTCTATATAATTATCATAACACACCTAACTGGTTTGAGAAGGTATGCGGGAAACCTTACTGCAACTATCATGAAATTAATGGAGATAATGATAATGAATAATATTTATTTACAACACAAATTGACAAAAAAATTTCTAAGGGAATTATATATTTTGATACATTTTATACTTTATTTACTCACGCGGTGCATCACCCTATGAAGAGTAGGATCTCCTATAATACATTTTAAGGAGATTTATTGGTTTCTCAGTGTATTGTGATTGATTCTCATTGGGGATGAATTTATCCTATATAGTCATGTCACTATTTAAATGTGTACTTGTAGACACCCTAAAAATACATACCTATTTCTATCCTATTTCCATCCCATTAGAATTAATTAAATTAATTCTATCCTACTAGAATACATCCCTTTGGAATTAATTAAATTAATTCCATCATTTAAATCATAACCCTTTATAATTAATTAAATTAATTCTAATTACATACTCCTACCCTTTAGAATTAATTAATTTAATTCTATCATGCCCTTGGAATTAATTAAATTAATTCCTAACACCCTTTAGCTAATTTAATTAAACATTTATTTAATAAATGGTTAATTATCTCCTCACAATTTATAACTAATTAAATTAGTTATTTAATTAATCATATTTATCTACTCACACTCCACTCCACTCCACTTCTAGAACCCTATAATGGTGGGGGTAGAAAAATTGCACATATAACCATCTTCCCACACAAAATCAAGATCATCATTTCCCCTGCAAAAGATGTAACAACACAGACCGAATCCTCTTACTATTTTAGGAAATTGTAATTAAGATCCTAGAGCTCATTCAAACTATGATCCACTTCTCATGGCCTCACCCTCAACTATAAAAATTTATACTATTTCTTTGTAAATCCATCCTTGGAAGCTTATGCAAATTGCAGTCAAGTTCTACCAAATTCTTCATTTGCATCCTTGTGTTTCATGAGCTCATAGAATTTACATCCTACATTTAGAGAACAATCAAGAGCACCCACAATCCAAAAATCCAAATATTATACAAGTCCAAGTGCTTCTACAATCTTCATTGAGGTTTGCAAAGAAATACTTACAAGGAGGCTAGAAGTTATTATTATTTGTCTTCGTTTAACACACTCAACCGCATGTGTTAATGTGCATGTATTGTTTATTTTTAATTGTTTATGTATTTTCTAGTAAGTTTTCTTAAATATGTCTTTTGTTTTACTATTTATTCTAAATGTTTTCTTACATGTTTTTCATAGTTAATTAATTTAAGTACTTATTTCATTATTAGCATCTATCTTTTCTTAATCCTAATAACTTCACATTTATGCTTTTCTCTCACACTTTTTATAAGTGATCTTGAGAACCGTAGAAACGTGATTTTGTGGTGTTTTTCTCTATTTTTCTACCTAAAGGAAAACAATTCTAACCAATTATTTGCAACACCATTTTTATAAAGATTAAACTACTAATTGTAGGTTTCCATTGATCATTGATTCAAGAAAACCCTTTTTATCACCCATTTTTATTACAAATTTTATAAAATTTATTTTAATTAAATTTTTGGTGATAGGATTATTCCCTGACACCTCTTAACTATGGGAAGTGCATGACCAAGGGCTAGAAACTCATTGTGAGGAGTACCACAGGAACCCCAAAGTAGTCAACACCTTGAGGAACTAGATGACGAAATGGGTACCCCACCCAACTGACTAGTATACCTTTTGTGAGAGATTAGAGTCATGAATATCCATAGTGGCAACCCCAACTTGATCCTTTGAGAGGAGTAAACTCTGGCTTATTTTACTAGGGGGTAAAGTAAAGATGGAAACTAGAAATAGTGTCTCACTTTCTTAGATAGACTGTTGAAATTTATGGAGAGAAATTTATTTTAGGAAGCCAAATCTTATCTAAGCAAATCTATGTTAGAGGCCCACATTCCTTAAATAATTATTTTTCACCTTTATTTTTCTTTTTACATGTTAGTAAATTTTGTGTTACACACTCTTTTGTTCACTCCTCATTTTTGATCTCTTTTTGAACCTTTCCAAATCTTCTTCATTTGGATCTTTCATCTCTTTTTTATCCATTCCAAATATCCTTCATTTGGAATCTTTCATCTCTTCCCAAAATCATCCATATAGCCCTTATTTGTAGTTTTTGTCATTTCTTTTCACCATATTTCCAAATATCCTTTATTTTAGACATTTTTTTCACTTCCTTTTTGGATATTTAATCCTTTATTTGGAATTTTCATCATCCCTTTTGAAATCTTCCATATATCTTTTACTTCCTTTTGAAATTTCCAAATTTCTACCTTTGGATTTTTCTCATCTCAAATTTATTCCTCTCTTACCTTAGTCTTAAATCTTGGGATCAATTTTACAAAAGTTTAAGTACTTTATTCATCTTTCAAATTAAGTCTTGAGTTGTGGATATCCACGTCCTTACTCAAGCACTTTCATTCACAACTTAAGTCTTGACATCGTAATATCTACTTTATCACAATCAAGTGTCATCAAGATCTTATCTTTCATCAAGATTTTATCTTTTATCTTTCCTTTACATATTTTACATTGAGATTAACATTTTTAAACTTTAAGAGTTTGTATATTTTACATATTTAAAGTTAAAAAATCACTTTGTTAAATTTTAGGCATTGTCAATTCTCATCACCTCTTTTTCAACATTCACATTATCGATACTTGAATCTTACCTTTTCATCACTAAGTCTTGTCCATATTAATTTTTTCTTTGTTAAGGGTCAAACACATTTTAAACCTCCTCCATTATAGAACTCACTTTGCTAGAGGTCAAGTACATTCAATCAAATCAAATCCCTATTCCATCTTAGCATTCACATTGCTAAGGGTTGAGTTTATCTTAATCTTCATTATCACTTGCTTCCTTTTTAACATTCACATTGCTAAGGGTTGCATTGCTAAAATATTTTAAACCACTCTTCCATATTATAATTCATGTTATTAAGCATTGATTTTATCTTAATCTTCATTATCACTCACTTCCATCTTAGCATTCATGTTGTTAAGGGTCACATTGTTCAAATCTTTCAAACCGCTCTTCCATCTTAGCATTCACTTTGCTAAGGGTTGAGTGATCTATCACACCTCTCTTCATTCCTTCCCTCTTTTAAAAATGGTGGGAATAAGACACCGAGACTATAGTATCTTAAGAAGACATGATAGAAATCCTTTTCATAATTCTGAAGATGAAGAAAACTATCTTCTTGAGGATCACCAAAATAATGTTTCTTTCAAGGAACAATCCTAAATTAAAAATCTTTTACGAACAAATAAGGACAATATTTTTCTTCTTATCCTTGAAATGGGAGAAAAAATACCTCTAGAATTTGACGAGGATGTTTTGAAAACCTTAATCGGTCAACCTAAATCCACAAATGATATACCATCCACATCAAATAACAATGATAATACTAGACCAAGAAAAATGAATACCAATGATAAAGGTAAATCTAGTGCTTCAACCCCTAGCCAAATCAAGCCTTAATCGATCAAATCAATGTGATGGAAAAACAATTAGCTCTCATATCTTCCAAAGTCACTAATGATACCATTGACAAAGAATCAAAGAAGAAAAGTGACAACCCATATAAAATCCATGTTGGGCATTGTAGGTTAGTGTTGTCATTGATGTCAAGTACATTGATGGAAAATGGTGTCATGGTGTTGTATGAGTCTCCATGAGGTGTAAATCAAGGTCAAGTATGAAGGTTGATTGGTATTGACTGAGTTTGGTAATATTCTATGAGGTCTTGGTGCATAGTCTAGTGAGTTGAGTCATAGTTTGAGTCATCCCAAGTGATTTGAATGATGTAATGAGGTTAAAAAAAAGTTTTTATGGTGTGTTATAGGTTTCTAAGTGTTTGCATGAGGTCAAGAAGGTCATTTCATGAGTTTTCATGGTTGAGTCAAGTCATTCTAGGCCTATTCCTAGCCTCGAGCATGCAAAATGAGATGGAGGTATGATTTTTGGAGATGATAAGTATTTTTTGAGCATGGTATAAGCATGGTTATTTGGTATATGACATGTATGGTGAGGTTTAGGTCAGTATTCAAAGGTACAATGCTTATACAAGGTCCTTGGGAAGCAAGCAAGTGAGAAACATATAAGTAAACATAATTAAATGAGATTGGTTGAGAAGATAAAAAGATATTTGTGACATGATAATTATTGGAGGAATTTTTAGGGTGTTTCATGGTGATGTGGGAAAAATTTCAGGTTTACATGATAAGATTTTATAAGTTATGATATTTAGACTAAAACAAGGTTATTAAGAGTGTAATTTCCAGCTTGAAGTGAGAGAAATGTTCATGGTTGACACATGTAATATTTTCATGGGAATATTATCCTTTTAGGAATGTTTGGGAATGGAGTTAATAATATATAAAAATTGGAATTATGTCAAATGAGGGGCTATTATTTATGAATGATTGTTAAGAAGGTAAAAAGGTCAAAACCCTCCAAAACCCTAGTTTACTAGCGATGGAAGAAATATTGTTTGTATGAGACCATAATGGATTGGATAGTTAAATTTGATGATTTTATGATGGATTTTACTGTCCCAAAATTTATATGGTGGTGATTATAGTTCATGACAATGAATAGACCCAACTCGATTTTCTTGTTTCCACGGAAGAAGGATTTACTTACAAGTTTTCCATTAGACCTAATTATAAATTGGTGTTATAAGATCCAAAAAATATACAATAATTTTTAGAAATAATTTAAGATCTTAGTGATTTGATTTTATGACATTTATAGGTCAAAAGAGGTTGATGGTTTTGAGTCCAAAAAGGGCATTTTGGACTAGTTTCGAGAGATGGTATTGGTTGAAGTCCTTCCAATTGGAGTTGGAAGGATTTTAATAAGTTATGGAAAGATAAATAAGATTAATTTACATTTTTATAGTTTTTTTTATTATGATGATGATATTTAATGGGTCATCCAGGTTAGTTTGTGAGTAAAAATATTGTTGGTTTTCCAAGACAGGATTTCACAGGCTCAAAGAATGAAGTGAATGAGGCATGAGATGGATGAGTTGATGATTTATATTAGTTTAAGAGTGAAGAGGGAATA
The DNA here is from genome assembly GCA_018340775.1 of Taxus wallichiana var. yunnanensis. Taxonomy (NCBI): domain Eukaryota; kingdom Viridiplantae; phylum Streptophyta; class Pinopsida; order Cupressales; family Taxaceae; genus Taxus; species Taxus wallichiana. The sequence continues at coordinate 590,926,979 of CM031240.1, forward strand.
ATTTTTTGTTATATTAAATTAATTTTTAGGTCTTGTAAGTGGAATAAAGGGTAAAAACTAGTTGATTTTACAAAACTAGTTTTTGGAAGCTTAATTTGGTGAAGAGGAAAGTTGCTATGGTGTGAACACATGGATGTTTCCTGAGATATAACATGCATGTATGTGATTTAAAGGTCATTAGGATTCCATATGGTGGTTAAATTCCATATTTGAGTTGATATTTTGTGGTCTTGATGCCCAAAGATGAAGACAAGTCTTGTGACAATTGTTTGGTGAAGGTTTTGAGCCTTTTGAGATGTATTATGAATTTTTTTGATTGGTGAAAGAAAATTTATGACCATGGATGATTTTTTTATGCTATATTACACATTTTTATTAATTTTATGTCTTTAATAATCATTTTTTTGTGTGAGTGGATTTTACTCGTCCCAATGATAGGGTTTTGAGCCTATTTTGTGTAAGTTGAGTGGTTTTGGGCATGACCGACCTATATGGGTCATATATGAAAATTTTAATGGATTTAATGGGATGTTATTGATTTTAATTGGTTGATTTAAATGTAAATTACCTACCTCCCTTGGTTTTATGAGATGGAAAACATATAAAATTGATGTTTTGGGTGCATTTGTGAACTAGTTGTGCATGGGGGAAAAGTGTGAACCAAGAAAAAGAGTGAGTAACAGGTATGAAGACATAAATTTATAGACAAATAAGTGTTTTTAGGTTGAATAATGTTATAATTCATGTATTCAAGGGTTTGATACCAAGACAAGTCCATCAAAGACCTAGAGAGAGTGAGTTGAACAAGGTGTTCTTAAATGAGGGTTTTAAGGAATTCAAAGTTGAATTTTGGGATCATAATCAACTATGGTATAAAAATATTTTTAGTGTTCATAATTCTGAAAAATATATTATGATGATTCATATTCATATGATTCTCTTGTTGTGAGTAAAATCAATAAGGGTTTAGGGGTTGGTACTCCTTGTGGGGTTGGTGCCTCACTAAAGATATCTCTTGTGATGTGTAATATTCACTTGATTATTTGTTGTGTGTAATGTCAAAAAAAAATTCAGTGGGTTTTATTACCCTTGAGGGTTTCTCACTTATATTTGGTGTCTTTTTTATGTAGATAAAAACATGATCATTCGTATATTCATCAACAAGAAGATCTCAATAACTAACTCCACCTTAGCTTTGCTCCCGAGGATCATGAACAAGCCCAAAAAGGTTTAAAACTTGTAAAAATATAAAATAACATTAGGAGAGGTTCCAAAATCACTAAAAACTATCTCACACCTTCCTTCATCTTCAATTCAACTATTAAATTCATCACCATTTATACAACTTCTTAAGACACCCACTTTGTAACTTCTTTCTCAACTTCTAACATGATTAGTTCTTGCTCACGGATGTAAATTTTGACCTTTGTCTTATTTTATAATTCCTATACCTCCTATAATTTTTTCACATTCTAAAAAATAACTTATTTCCAACATACAATTGTCTCAACTAACCAAGAAACATCAACTCAATCTTATTTAATCTTGACTTCCTACTAGATGCCCTTAAGACAGGTAGCTTGCTACATGCATGGATGGATAGGAGAAAATAAATACACCCAAAAGGTCTTAAAAATCCATTATATCAAATTTTCCATCTCTAATGTTCTCCCAAAATCTTAGAATCTAACTCCTTCTACCACTCCTTATATCTCACTTTTGCCTTTTTTATCTCAAAAGGTCTTTGTGAGATAACTTTCATGCATAATTTTTATTGTAAATGAATTCAATGAAAATTTTATAGTTTTTTATACACCCATTGATACTTTCTATCATTATGTCAAATATCAATCTTTATCTCTAAATTAAAAGATAACTTTCTTTGTAAAACATCACTCTAAACTAGCCCTTGACCATGCTTAACCAAATTCTCCCAAAGCTGTCAAGAAAATATCTTCTTCTAGCCAATAAAAATTTTAAATTCTTCTTGATTCACCCTCAAAATCTCCCCATTTTCATTAATTCCAAATTTCAATAAAAAATAACTTAGTTTGCTACCTCAAATTTCATGCCTTAGTTAGGTCTTAATCGTACCACATGTGTAAAACACAATGGCTTAAAGAAACTACTATAACTTGCCTTCCATTTAAATTCAAACCTTCAAATTTTATCTCCAAGTCTATTTCAACTCCTCGTAAGTTATATCTTACCAATATTAGTTTTTCTAAGGATAAACTATTTCATTTAGTTGATTTCGATTGTTTCTTGCACGTGGACATGGGTATCCATGAAACCCTTAGCATAAGCTTGATGAGATTGGTTGTGATTAAATGATGTTTGATAACTGTTGATAAATTATTCTCAAGAAGTCTTGATGAGAGAACCATACAAATAAACTAATCCACAAGGAATCATCCACTTGACAATGCATCGGTTCAAAAAGTATAGACATAGTCGAAATGACCCTTTAACAATGTGTCATAGAAATTCACAAACAAGGTCACTACTATTTAAATAAAAGAGTCTTAACTAACCTATAACATGAGTTTTGATGTTCAAAATAAACACATTAGCTAATAGAGTTCACAATTTGGTAGTTTACCCTATCAAATTCCTTCTATTGCCATTCATCAGAACATGGGATCAGATCTTTCATAACTTGAAATGAATACAAATAAGGAATAAATTAACCCTCCCACATGTCAGATAAACATGCATGGATAAGATGATTCATTTATCCTTACTACAAAACTCAGGATTACTCTCAAAGAGATAAGACCAAGTATGAAAACTTTGTTTATCTGTGTATTACTTCACTTTTACCTCTAAAATTACATATTCTTCCTTCATTTCAACATTTTCCATTCCATACCAACTCCTCTTCATCTTCTACACAAGGAATGAGCTTCCAAAACTCACTACTTACTCCCCTATACTCAAATTTTTCTTGCATGCACCTACTATTAGCATTGTAACTAATTACTAAGACTCATTATGACTGACACTTTGTGACTTTTGAGCTTCCATTTACCTCATAGAATCATAACTACCATCCTTTCAATAAATTAGGCATTTACATTGATTCCTTAGCTCCCAAAGACTAATGAAATAGATCCTACACCCTAATAAGAAACTTATATAACCTCAACAAATACCCAACACTTTTTGACATGATTTTATGATGAAAATACATATTTTGGAGGGAAAAATCCCTTTTGAAATTTAACTGTTCTCTCTTAATTCTCTCTCTCTCTCTCATGACTCCACATACCTATTTGAGCTAATAGCTAGGAATAATTATTTTTAATGGCTTCTAGATGATTCTCCCGCATCGCTTGTGTACTCTCTCTTGTGTTTTGATATTGTGAATGGTTAATACACATATAATATGCACATGTATGGTTACGAATGATGCATACTTAACTTAATTGATGAATTTATGGTTTGGTAAATGAATTAAAATTATTGTAGGATTGATTCACCTCCCTCGGTCTATTGTGCTTCCAAAAACCATACTTGTGACAAATAAAGAGAAAAAATATGAATAGTGATAATACTTCCTTTATCCCAAAAAATAATTCACCATTTTCTCGAGAATGAAAAATGATGAAAGACATAATTTCAGGTATGTAACACCAACGCAAACAATTCAAATTTGATGAATTGTGTCCTTACCCCTTTAATAAGGACATTTTACACATACCCTTCCTAAAATCTTTTGAGACACCAAAATTTGATAAATATAAGAGAGAATGACCCACAAGATCATATTAAGGAATTTTTCATGGCATGCCAAGAAGTGGCATATAATGATATCTTTTAATTGTATTTCTTTCCAAAAAGTCTAGGAATAAAATATTTGGATTGGTTTTTACTCCTTCCAAAGGGATCAATAACTACTTTTGTTTTGTAGACCTCTCGAAGAATTTTTAAAACAATTTTCCTTTAACCTAGACTTTTAGATCACCATGATGGATTTTTGCAACACGAAAGAATATTTAAAAAAATTGTACAATTTTTACAACGATGGAGAAGAATCACGAATCGGTTCCCATGCTCCATTCCAGATAAACAATTAGTTAGTATATTTTTTCAAACCTTAATAATGAGATATATTTCCACATGTAAGTGCACTTCCTCAATAGATTTGAAGAATTTATTGAGAAAGGGACCTAAATTGAAAATGCCCTCATTGTCAAAGGCTTGATCAAACCTAATTCTAAAGATAACACACACAATAATAATAAAAACAATAAAAACCATTCAGATAAGCCCAAACATGTAAATAGAAACCAAAATATTGTTCTGATAATGTCACAAATAACCACAATGTGGATAACATCTAAAAAATTAACTAAATCAAAATAAAGCAAAACAACCTATTGTTATTCCAAATAAAGAGGATCCCTTCCTTGTGACCCAAAAAGATGAAAATTCACACCTTTGGGAGATCCCCTTATAGTGTCTTATGACAATTGGAAAGTTCCAATATGGTCACGCACTCCCTCAAAAACCTTTTGTTGAAGGGGAAATTAAGCCTTCTTAGTATAAACCTAACACCGTTTATGATTTTCATCACATAGATGACCATCAAACATATAGATGTGTGTGAATACATCATTACATCTAGCACCTCAATCAATATGGAGATATAGTAGTTGAATTCACCATACCAAATAAAATGCCCAATGACAATATAAATGTTATTTCCCATCCATTCCCTATGCATGGTGTAAATAATAAAGCCACTGAACAATGTCAATCTTAAAAAAATGTCAATTTCAACTCAATTATTTCATTTGTTGAATAAATTCCTTCTACCATTACTACCATAAAATTCCAACCTCATAATAATGCGGTGGCCACATGACAGAATAAAATATGGATTCTTATAGAAAACCAACCATCTACTTCAGCCACTGCGCCTCAAGTAGTAAATACCATGGTTCTAAGTAACCAAAAGTATACATCTAGCACCAAATCTTACACTTATGGTCCATATAACCTATTAAAATAGTTATCGACAACCCCTGCCCATATCTCCATCATGGAGTTATTGAAAGTGTCACCTTAATTTCAAGAGATTATCACTCGTACTCTCTATGAGGCATGTGTTCCTAAGAATCTTAGTGCAAGAAAATTCCAAGCCTTATTTGCTAATCTTTCGCCAATCATTCCTATATTGTCATTTGGTCCCCGAGGAATTGTTAAATACAATCTTAAAAATAATAACTCTTTATAAATTGAAGCATATATTACTAACCAAAAGTTTAAAAGAGCCATAATTGATAATGGCGAAGCATTAAACATTTGTTCCATGAAAATGTTGAGATGTCTTGGTCACACAGAGGCTAGTCTAGGAGATAATGTTATAACCATTTGTGGTTATGATAATAGTGAATGGAAATATTCTAGAATGATCACCTTGCCTATATAAGTGGGACCAAAAATGATTGAATCTATTTGCCACCTTGTTTATGTCAAGACCTCTTATAACATCATCTTAGGTCGACCATGGTTACATGTGATGTAATCCATACCCTCTACTTACCACTAGTGCATTAAATTTCCACATAACTATAAAAATTTCACCTTTCTTGTCGATTCTAAACCTTTTAAGTACTACACAATTTTGTAGGCTTGATATAACCGTGCTAACTATTATTCTTCTTTGGACAGATCTACCGAGCCTTGTGTCATCCCTATCATTGATAAAATCATTTATCTTGAGATGATGTGTCGATCCTAAGCACCAACATCTATCTCACAACATTCTACATCCTATTCACATGTTGAACCAAAATTTTCCCATCAACTCCTCGATGAATACACTCTTAAAAACTCTTTCCACATAAACAAAACTATGTTATCTCTACATAACTATGGATGACCCAATGCCCCACATTAGAAAGAAGTGGAAATTTATCAGCTTGGTAATACTCCTTGGATTTTATATGGACTCTTGAAAGATGAGAATATTCAAGGTTCTAATGGCTCTTGGCTATACAAATATTGGATGGATGAGTGCTATGAATTGATACATTATGTCAAATATCATAAAATTATGAAGACTATGAATTAGAAAGGAAAAGGAATCGAATGAAGAAAACACAAGGTCGCCTTGAACCAGTAATGTACAAATCAAACCTATATCATCATGGTTTAGGATACATTTTTTTTGAAAAAAGGTCTATAATATTGATGCAAAGACTAGCAAAGAAGACATTGATTATAAAATTGAGACATGTTTTACACAACATTTTTGAAGACATGGCTGAAATAACCCTCTGCTTGAAAAAATATCCATTCGTGCCCTTGACATTGTTTACCCATCCCTCATAGATTAGGACCAATAATGTCACATCTCCATGAACCTCTTTTAGAATGACGAGGCCATCTAATAATTCATTAGGACTAGGGATCCTAATCTCTTATTAGACCACAAAAAGGGATTCAATATAAACCTCACTCTTTACTACTTATTTTGGAGAGGAATTAGAGTGATCGAGTTTGTCAAAAATTAAAACAATAAAATTAAAATGACAAAAATAAGAATACAATCTCACATACTGAAAACCTCACTAACACACTATCATAAATGAAAAGTAAAAAGTAAAAAGAAGAAAGAAAAGGGTGCATCTCTGGTGAAAACATTTCTTAGGCTCCGAGAGAGAGGAGATTTAGTACTAGATAAATCGATGATTTACACAAACCTATAACGTCATTCTAAGACACCAATACATCTAAAATGTTGGCAAAAGAAACTATCACCATCAATATTGGAACAAATGATAATCCCAAAATATTACATCTTGGAGCAAGCTTATCGAATAAAAATTAAATACTTCACAAAACTCCTCATAGAATTTTATGACATCTTCTCATGGTCTTGTAAGGACATATAAGGTTTTGATCCCTCTCTAGTTGTACACAACTGGTAGTTCACTCGGATGTAAAAATTATTTAGAAAAAACTACGCAAAATGCATCCTAAAGTGGCACTTTTTAGTTAAAATAGATCTTCAAAAGTTGTTAGAATCTAGTTTTATAATATCAATAGACTATTTTAAATGGATCTATAACATGGTACATGTCTCTAAGAAGACACTTGGAATCCAAATTTACAAATACTTCCAGGATATCAACATAGCCTATCATAAGGATGATTTTACCCTTTCTAACATCGATATGATTTTTGATTCTATAGCTGGTCATAAGATGTTATCATTAATGGAAAAATTTTAAGGATACAACCAGATCCACATTGCTAAAGAATATCTACATAATACAACATTTAAAACCCCATTGGAAACATTGTTCTACAAGGTCACGCATTTTGGCCTTAAGAACATAGACACAACTTACCAAAGAGAAATGAAAATCATTCTCCATAACCTCCTTCATGAATGCTGGAAGCACAATGGAATAAGATGGGAAGGGGGTGAATCAATCCTAAAAATTATTACTTCATTTACCATTAGTTCCAGCAACCATTAACATCCATTCAACCATATACATTCAATGAGATCTTATTAAGTGTGCACCATACATTCAAATGAACATAACACATGAGAGAGAACACATAGACACAAGATGTAAGTGGGAAACCCTCAAGGGGAAGAAAATCCATTGATTTTTTTTATATTACACACAACAAAGACTCAAGTTAATATTACACATCACAAGATATTTATTTAGTGAGGTACCAACCCCAAAAGGAACACCAACCTCTAAACCCGTGTTGATATTACTCACAACAAGAGACTCCTATGGATATAAATAATCATAAGATATTTTGAATAAGTGTGACCATAGAAAATATGTTGATACCAAATTTTATTGTGATCCCAAAATTTAGCTCCAAAATCTTTCAAACCCTCATTCAAATACACCTTCTTCAACTCGCGCTCTCTAGGTATTTCATGGACTCATTTGGCTCCAAAACCTTTTACAAATCCTCTTTAATTTTCTCCAAAAAAATCCACACATTCTCATCTCTCTCTTTATTCCTTAAAGCCTATTTGAAGCTCTTACGTGGGCCTCACTTTTCCCCCATATATGACTAGTTCATAAATGAACTCAAAACATTACTTTTATAAGCTTCTCTTGTTTCAAATACAAATAAGTTAGGTTTAAATCCTTTGGTTAAACCAATAAAAATTTTAAAAAATTCAATTTTAATCATTAAAACATTCACATTTGACGCATATAGGTTGGTCATGCCAAAAACCATCAAACTTGCACAAAACAAGCTAAAAACCCCATCACCTAGATGAGCTAAAACCATAAATGCCAAAACCATGATTAATAAATATCTAAAGTTCATAGTACATGTGTAATATTACATAAAAACATCAACCATTTTTGTTAATTATCTTTCACCAATCAAAAAATCATAACACAACTCAAAAGGCTCAAAACCTTTACCAAAACAGTTGTTTCCAACACCTTCTCTTCACCTTTGGGTATAAATACCACCCAATAACAAATCAACTATGGCATGTAGCAAATATATGGAATCCTTATAACCTTTACTAACATCCATGTATTTTAGAGCTCATGAAACATCCATATGTGAAAACCACACTAACTTTCCTTTTCTCAAAATCAAGTTTGCTAGAAAGAAGTTTCACAAACTCAATTATTTTTCATCATTTATTGCACTTAAAAGACCTCAAAATTACTTAAATATGAAAAAATGCATCCCTCTTCACTATAAAATTGATATAAAGAATCAATTCAATCACATCATGCATTATTCTTCTCAATCTTCCAAATTGAGTAATCTTGTCTTGAAAATAAACATCCTTCTTTCTCACAAACCGACTCGAAATGACCCATAATATCAAATAACTAAGACACAAATATTATATAAATGTAAATAAATCTGAATTATCTTTCCATAACATATTATAAATCCTTCCAACACTAAGTGTAATGCCTTCAACTAAGTCATTCTTTACAAACTACTACTTAAGCCTTCTAGGACCCAAGATCGACCTTGAGCACAACTTGATCCATCACCTCAAAAATCACTTCCACACTTTACCAAATAATGTAAAATCATTATAAATTATTTATAAGCACTAAGAAAAATTCACCAAGCATGAGCAACTCATAAACAAAAATTTACCTCGTGAGGCTACCTAGCACCCTACTAGAAGAAACATCCTCAATTTTGACCCTCAAAGATCGGGTCGTAAATTATTCATATCATATCAAATTTTTTTATATAATAATAGAAATATATTTGAACCATGATCAAAAATACTTAAATGGAGTCATAACTCCTCATGTAGCTCTGAAATGTCAATTTTACCACATACTACTCCAAACTGCCCCAAAAACCAGTCTTCATAAATAGGGCACACTTTTCCCTTTTTCACTTCAACCATGATCTAAAAATATCATGGAAATGTATAAAAATCAAGGGATAAAAAAATGTCAATTTATTTTGTAACTTATTTGGACAATCTTACCTTAAATTAAACTTCTTCAAAATCAAGCATTTTCAGGTGGGTCCCACATACAGTCACAAGCACTATCTTAAATTTCCTAAAAAAATAGAGGAGTCCTCTATGTCATCCAATCATAACTTTGTAAAAATAAATCAATATAGGTTTAGTATACACAATTTCTTCCAAGTCACTTTTAGCTAGGGGGTTTCAAAGCAACTTATCTTCTTAATGATCGTTCATAAAAATGTGACGATCAAGCCACATCATTATTTTTGTGAAAAATTAATAATTGACCTAAAAATATATTCCAAAGAGCTCAAATCCTCATTCAAATCATAAAACTCTCAAAAAACATCACAAGGTCCACTTTTTATTCAAAAACACACTCAGATTACTGGTTTTTCCAAAACTGAAGTATTTTATAATTCCTTTTCGAATGACCTGAAAATTATCATGAAGCATCATGAAAACATACTCTTTTTGTAGATACTCACCATATATCCCAAATCTCTCAAAAATATCCATCGAATCTCATTTACCCATGTTTTCTTTCATGTTCTCATCTGTTTACTTCTCATGGACCTCATAAATGCACTAAACCTATGAATACTAACCTAAAAATAATCACACACTCCATGTAAACTACTACCATGCTGATATTATTCTTTAAAAAGATTGATCAAATCCAAAAATCATGAATCCAACTCATTATGCATGCTTTAGAGCTAGGATTACATCTAGAATGACTTGATTCAACATTAACTTCACATGTACTCGACCTCCCGCCAATCTCATGTAGACCTATAGACACCCATGACACATCATATGAAGCATGTTTTACCACATAATATCATTCAACTAAGTCAAGATAGATCATACCATGACTATGCAAGCTAGAACCATGTCAGGACACTATGACAACTCACCAAATATTGACACTACCAATCAACCTTCATGTTTGACATCGAATAACACCTCATGGAGACTCATATGACCATGTGACACCCTTTTCCTTTAATGGAATTTACATAAATGACAACACAAGCAAAAATGTCCAAAAATATCCCCTTTGTCATTGATGATAACTAATAAGACCAAAACCTACATGACCTCTTTCCCATGTTTCTGATGCTTCTCTTCCCCTTTGACATCTATGAAAAATGATACAATGATAATACTACATGGAAAAATACAACACATAATAAAAATAATGTGAAAAATAACTTACATGCTCAAATAGCTCCCCTACGACTAAAATTGATCTTTTTTTACTCCTTTAGCAACATATAATGATCCTACGGACCTTTACTGAGCATAAACAAAGCTCCCCCTAAACTGATACTCCTTATTATGGTATTCATTAACACTCAACATCATCTTCTAGGTCTATTAAATTCTTGAGAACAAAATATTTTCGTCTAATGCTTACATATCTATTTTAGGACCACTGCCTCTAACCAACCTCTTTAGTGCAAAAAAGATCAACTTCTCCAAGTTCTAGAATCAACCCAAGCCTATAGAACACCTTATAAATGCTCCCCCTAGACTTGTACCATCATACTTAACTGAAAACCAAAAATTAGATAACATACATTGCTTTTTCTTCCTTGTAGATACTCAAGTCATTTATCACAGTCCCTAAAGCATTATTTCAGTCTACTCTACCTTTTGTCATGATATTTTACCTTCTTTGCATGAAATTATATCTCTCTTGATCATATGACTTGGTTTCCATATCAACAATCCTTCAACTAGTCTTTTGGCATATTATCTCCTATTTGAGATTCAGTCATGGACTCCCCTATCTTAGTGAACTATATTAGACTTGTACCTATCCTTTTACTTCTCACATTCCTTTAAACATAGTCTATACATTGATGTCATGCAAGCTTCATACATATTTTAAATCAAAATACATATATCCTTAATGCCTTACATCACCATATGATTAATAAGAAACTTAAGAAACATTGGAGCATCTCTATCACATCTTCAAGAGCCATCTGATCATGAGAATACCTTCATATATGTACCATATTTATTTTGAGTCTAACAATATCCTGATATTATTTAGATGTAAACTCAAACCCTTAATCTTGCACATATTTTCCCAAATACAAACATGGAACACCTTGAACTTAGTTTCAATGGATCATTGTGGACCTCATACCCTAAACACCTATAATGCAATGTTTCTTGATCATTTCATCTCTTTATCAAGTATAATATGCATCAAATAGCCTTGAAATAATTGTATGATATTTACACACTATCTTTACATGTCTTGATAACCTGAGCATATTCATATACCTTTCATTATACCGAGGATACCTTAAAAATAAATCTTCAAATGCTTTTGTGTCAAATAGGTTCAAACAACCCTCTTGAGAATCATTACAAGACTCAAACTTATCTCTGTATTTACATCATATAGGATGAGAACATTGAATGCACACACACATTTTGTAACCTTCATGATCATAAAATTTTATTTGAACATAATAGAGCATCAAATTTACTAATTTTAACACTCAGTAGCATTAATCCAATATTGACTAACATGATCTTCCTTAGGTTAATTTAGAATAGTTTATCAAATTAAACATCTCATGTTAATAGATAACAAATATAGCCCAAAAACAGAGGGTTTAACTCTATATTTTAGGTCTTTTCATACTAAGGTACTTATCTTTGACTAATTGTTTCACCTTTGATGTCTTGAGACACATCTCTTGATGTATTTGTAGACAATAAGGTGTCCTTAGGGAAATCATACTATATCTTAGTCTCTAAAACCCATGAGACAACAATTTATTCATACCTTTTCCTATCAAAAACTCTTCTGATCATGCCATATTCATGGATGATAACCATTTCTCAAATTATCAAGAACACTTTATGCATAAAAATCTAAGAAAATACTAATCAAAATTCACGAAAAGTTGAATCAAATCCATCACAATAGGGCATTTGACACATCATTCAATTCCTTTACCTTAACACATCACAACTTTCTTGATACAAATAATTCTTTGACAATCTCTTTTCCTACATAGAGTTACCTATAGCATCAACTTAAATTAACTTTAGATATCACTCCTTGATGCATAAAGAACATCACACCTTATTACTTGGCCTTAAGACCTATTTCACTGTAGGTTACCATTTTTTCAAACCTTGAAGAAATTTTGTGTAACACTTCGCTAACTTTGATATAGGGAATATTTTGTACTTGGAGACCTCTCATGATGCCCACATTTTCACATCATGATCCTTAACCTTTCACAACACTATATTTCCTTCAAATGAAACTAGTTGTCATAGAAACCCCTTATAATTATGTAGGTTATAATTTATCTTCCTTCATGATGTAAGAGTCACAACTCCTCAATATTAGACAAAACAAATCTCACATACTTTTAAGGAACTCCTCATTCAATGTATGAACCATTTTAGACATCACTTTATACTTGGGGTGCACTATTTCCTTACATTTACATAGACATTTGACTGAGACACTTATATAGACTTCACTTTAAACCCTCAACTAGATGTGTTAGACCCTCAAAATGAATTTTAATCTTCAAGTAATATAACTCTTTTGATGATATCCTGTAGATCGTCCTTATGTAAAACTTATCCAAAATTCATGTATATCAAGTTATGAGTCACACAATGAACATAACTCACAATGGCATACCTTTCACTTTGTACACATCACTAAATAACATGCCAACAAGACCTTGACATAGAATATTTCTCTTGAATGACCATATTGACACATAATAGGGACATCAAGACTATGAAAACCATGCTTGTAACATTTGAGACACAAACCCTTGAATAAACATGAGGCATAACATGCCTATTCAATTATGAAAACATCTTGTAGGCTTCACATTACACAATGATTATGTATGTCGGTGATAAAACACATAATCATACAAACTCCAATCTCTGAATACTTTGATACACTATCAAAATTTTAACACTTACTGCCTTCTCAAAATATAATTGTATTGATTCAATTTTATGAACATGACCATAGTCCTAAAATAAATTCACACATGCATATACTTACAAGGCCATGGACACCTTTCACCCTTATATTGACTTCACGAGGACAACATACGAACTTTAGAACATGTTCATAGACCTCGGACATATGGGAATACAATCTTAGATATCTCAACCTTTCAATTTCAATTGTATTTTTTCCTTATACATACTCAGGAGCTCAAAACATTTATGATCAACCACAAAATTATAATATATCATAATTATTACATATCAAGACCTTTTGAAGGATAACTAACACAATTTTCATGAAGGTGATAAAATCATATTCATATACAACTTACAATTGATAAAAATTCACTCATAGAACTTATACTTTTGTGTATAATAATTTTAACCATGAAGGATTCCCCTAAGAGAACTTTACTCATACCTACACTCACAAACTTAGACACCTACTAAATACAAGCACTCAAAAATACATATAGAAATCACATTTCATACCTTATAACCCTTAAAGTGTCTCACACACCTAGAATATTTAAATTCTCATGCACTGAAGCATTGAGGCATATATGATCTTATTCAACCAATGGAAACATAATTCATTATCCTAACTTGGGCTTGATAAACTTGTCTCTCATCATGACGAAATTAGAACCCTCTTTAAAAAGATTCAATGGATTAGGTTGTAATTCAGGATAAGAATAAATTTTCTTGACCTCCTTGAATTGAGAAACCTCCTTGTTAAAATTTGGATCTAACTTGGTAGTCTTGGGCTCATTCATGGAGCTGAATTTCCTCTTGAAAATTCTTCCATTGGATTCTTGAAACCTATTAAAAACTCATGGAGTTCCATCTTGGATACAAGCTCTAGGAATGTGTCCTTATTTATGAAACTTATGACACACACCACCATTCTTCTTTATTCTTGGTTCAAACACACTTAAGTTCCAACCACAATCCTTAGTCCTATGAATATACTCACAACATGAAATGCATTCACCTTTGAAAATAGCTTCACCAATCCTATGATACCTTATTTTGAAATTTATAGCTTTATGACCAAAATCATGACAAACATAACCTTATCTATTGAAAGATGTACCATACCTCATAGCATTAAGTTTTCTAACCAAGTTATAACTTCTCAAATAAACCTTCTTAGTCACCTTATCATCAAATTGAGAACTAGGTCCATCTTCACCATCATCCTTCACATGCTCTCCTTTGAACCCTAGGAATGTTCTATCACTAACCACTCTTTGTTTCTCTAAGATTCCCTCAAGAGTTTTAGAAATCTTCTGTAATTTCACATACATCTTCCACCTTTTGGAAGCATATTATAAATCATATTCCAAATATTTCAACCTTTCTTCATACCTGGAACATGTGTCTTCTTTCTCCTTTAGGGATTTAGACATACTTTTAACCAAAGTGACTCCAATCCCTTGATAGCTTGACCATGCTCACATGATCTAATCCATACACTTGATCTAATATTGCAAGCTATGTATCATTGATTGAGCAATCTCATTCCTCATTCTTAATGTTTTCTCAACATCCAAATATCTAACCATGTTTGTGCTTCAAAGGATCTCCTTCAAGTTGCTAAAACTACATCTCAAGGACCTACTCTGATACCAATTTTTGAAAACATAATGGAATGAGGGGGAGGGTGAATCAGACATAAAAATTTATTACTTCATTTAACATTACTTCCAGAAACCATTAACATTCATTCAACCATATACATTCAATGATATCTTATAAAGTGTGCACCATACATTCAAATGAACATAACACATGAGAGAGAACAAATAGATGTAAGATATAAGTGAGAAACTCCAAGGGGAAGAATTTTTTTTTTTTTTTTTTAATATTACACACAAAAAATACTCAAGTGAATATTACACATCACAATAGATTTCTTTAGTGAGGCATTAACCCCACAAGGAACACCAACCCCTAAACCCTTGTTGATATTACTCACAACAAGATAATCATATGAATATGAATCATCATAATATATTTTTAAGAAGTATGACCACTAAAAATATGCTGATACCACAACTAATTGTGATCCCAAAATTCAGCTCCAAATTCCTTCAAACCCTCATTCAAACACACCTTCTTCAACTCGCTCTCTCTAGGTCTTTCATGGAATAATTTGGATCCAAACCCTTACACACATCCTATATAAATTTCTTCATAATTTTTCAAACATCCTCAGATTTATCTTAATTCATTCAAACCTATTTCAATCTCTTACTTGGGTCATACTTTTCCCCTATGCATGACTAGTTCACAAATGAACTCAAAAATTACTTTTATAAGATTCTCTTGTTTCAATTACAAGTCTGTCAGGTTTACCTCCTTTGGTTCAACAAATAAAAATTAAAAAAATACCAATTTTAATCATTAAAACATTCACATTTGACGCATATAGGTTGGCCATGCCCAAAATGATCAAACTTACACAAACAAAGCTCAAAACCCCATCACCTAGATGAGATAAAACAAAAAATGCTAAAACCATGATTAATAGAGCTCCCAAATTCATAATACATGTGTAATATGGCATAAAAACATTAAACATGGTAGTTAATTATCTTAGAACAATAAAAATATTCATAAAACAACTCAAAAGGCTCAAAACCTTCACCAAAATAGTTGTTTCAAAGCACTCTATTTTCACCTTTAGGGATCAAGACCACTAAAGAACAAATAAATAATGGAATGTAACCTCTCTATGGAATCCTCTGGGGCCTATAAATTACATCAATTCATTTTATATCTCATGAAACATCCATATGTGTAAACCACACCAACTTTCCTCTTCACCAAATCAAGCTACCCAGAAAGTAGTTTTACAAACTCAACTGGTTTACACCCTTTCTACCACTTCCAATACCTCCAAAGGAATTAAATAGGAACAAAATTAATCCTTTTTCAATATCAAACTGATATAAAACATAACATCAATCATCTCATGCATCATTCTTCTCAATATTTCAGCCCGAGAAATCTTGTCCTAAAAATCAACATCTTTCTTTCTCACAAATTAACTTGAATGACACATCAAATCAAATCACCAAGACAAAAAAATTATATAAATATAAATTATATTTCCATAAAATATTGGGAATCCTTTTAACTTTAAGTGGAAGGACTTCAACCAATTCCATCTCTACAATTTTTTCTTAAGCCCTATAGGACTCAAGAACTGACCTTGAGCACAACTTGCTCCATCACCTCAAAACTCACTTCCACACTTGAAATAATAATGTAACACCATTAGAAATAATTTTTAATCACTAAGAAACATTCACCAAGCATGAAAAACTCAGAAACAACACTTTACCTCATGAGGCTACTTAACACCCTGCTAGATCAAGCATCCTCTTGATTTGACCCTAAAAGATAAGGTCATAACTTATTAATGGCATATAAAAAAATAATTTTGATATACCAATAGACATATCTATGAATTAAGGTCACAATAAAAATTTAATGTACTCCTAACTCCTCATGTAGCTCATGCAATGTCAATGTTACCACAGATTGATCCAAACTACCCCAAAAACTAGGCTTCATAAACAAGGAACACTTTTCCCTTTTTAAATTAAAACATGATCAGAAATTATCACAGATGTGTAGAAAAAAATTAGGGGCTAAAAAAATGTAAATTTATTTTGCAACTTATTTAGACAATCTTACCTTAAATTGAACTTCTTCAAAAACAATAATTTTTAGATGGGGCCCACATACTGTCATAATAAATATCATACATTTATGGAATGATGGAGGAGTCATATACATAATAAAATCATAAATTTGGAAAAATAAATCAAGATAGGTTGACTATACTCACATTCTTCCAAGTCTCTTTTAGCTAGGGTTTCAAAGTAACTTATCTTCTTAACGATCGTTCATAAAAATGTGATGATAAAACCACATAATTATTTTTTTGAAACCTTCATAACTGACCTAAGAAGATATTACAAATATCTCAGGTCCCCATCTAAATCATAAAACTCAAAATGAGCATTAGAAGGTCCACTTTTTCTTTAAAAACACACTATAGATTACTCAGTTTTTCCAAAATTGAAGTATCTTGTAATTTCTTCTTCAAAATGACCTGAAACTTGTCATGAAGAATAATGAAAACATAATCTATCTTTCCATATCATCATCTATCTAAAATCACTCTGAAAATCTCGAGAAAATCTCATTTACCCATGCTTTATTGCATATTCTCACCTGCTTGCTTCCCAAAGACCTCAGAAATTTACTAAAACTCTAAATACTGACCTGAAACTCATCACACACTCCATGTACACTACCACCATGCTGCTAACATTATTTTAAAATACTTATCAGCTCTAAAAATCATGAATCCAACTCATTCTACATGCTCCAGAGTAGACCCATGTATCTTGAAGTTATTAACCTCATGCACTCCATGAGACCCATAGACACCCATGACACATTATATCAACTATGCTTGACCACATGACATCATTAAACCAACTCAAGAGACCTCATACCATAAATATGTAAGCTATAAACATGCTAGGACACTATGACAACTCACCAAATTTTGATACTACCAATCAACCTTCATGTTTGACATTAGAATAACAAATTGACAGAGACTCATATGACAACATGACACTCTTTTCCATCAATGGAAATGAAATAAATGAAAACAAAAACACAAAATGGCAAAAATTAAATTATGGTGGACTATGTTGATAATATTCATGCTAAATCTAAAACTAGAGTAGATCATCCAACCATCTTGTGGTGTATATTTAAGAGGTTAAGAGAATATAAAGTTCATTTTAATCCAAAAAATGTGTCTTTGGTATAACTTTAAAGAAAATCCTAGGATATATCATCTCACAGAGGGGAATTGAATTTGACCTTATCAAAGGCTTGTTAAAGATAAGGACATAATAGAAATTCCCCTACTGTAGAACCTTCATCAACTGCGAGGTTTACAAGGGAGAATTTAGTACATCAGACAATTTATAGCTCAGCTAGAAGATAAGTGCCACCATTTTAACCAACTAATTATAAATGATGTCTAATTAAAATGAATGTAATAATTCCAATATTATATCACCAAGATGACAAAATATAAATCAACTCCACTGGTTATAATGTCACCCATCCAAGATAAGCCAATGTTGTTATATATATCTATGATAGAACATTTCATTGGGCATTTTATTACAGAACATAATGATAAAGTACAAGAGAAAGTAGTATGATATTTGAGAAAAACTCTTATAGCCTAGGATCTCAAATACTCCAAGGTTGAAAAAGTGATTTTGGCAATGAAATTCACTTTTTAGAAGATGTGACACTATTGTTTCTATCATACCACATAAGTTATTGGAAAAATAGATCGGTTAAAATATATCCTATCAAGACTTGTCATAAAAAGATGGATACCTAGTTGTATCATGCTTATAATAGAGTTTGACATTGAATTCATCAGTCAAAAAGATATAAAGTGAAAGAATTAGCAGATCAACTAGCCATAGAACCACTTGTCGAGTAATCAACCCATTCATTTTGAATTCCCGATGGAGATTTGTTGTAAATTGATGCGGTTCCTTCATGGAACCTATTATTTGATAGTTCTTGTAACATTTATGTATTAGGAGTTAGCATAGTATTGTGTACACCGATGACAATGTCATACATAAATCTTATTGTCTTGGTTTTCCATGGACTAATAAAATTGTAGAATACAATGCCCTCATAACAGTCTAGAATTCACTATATCTTTGTGGCTCTAAGAGATGACATTTTTGGAGACTCCCTCCTCATCATCAAGCAGGTCAATGGAGAATATCAAGTCAAATATTATAAACTATTTCCTTATAAATGCATGGTTGATATTCTTAAAGGATATTTTTCAAATCATAACATTTAAGAAAGTTCCTCACACACAAAAAAGTAGCGGATACCATGGTAACCATCCCTTCACTTCTTGAGTTTGATAAAAACCAAACACACAACGAGTTTCTTATGGAACATCTTTTGGTGCCCGCATATGATTTTTGGAGTCCACCATGGTGTGTGAAATTTTTGGTCTTAAAAACCCTTGGTATCACAACATTTACATGTTCATCCAAGATAAAACCTATCATGCCAACATGAATTTTTCCAATAAAAGAGACTTATCGCAATGTGCTTCATGTTATACCATCCTTTCGATACCATTTACTAAATAGGCTATGATGGGACTCTCTTAAGGTGTCTCAATCACGAAGAAGAAAATCAGACACTAGTCAAAATATATTAGGGCATTTTTGCACACGCATAGGTGGAATGATCCTAACTAAGAATATCTTACACATGGGTTACTATTAGCCAACTATGGAGTTTTATGCGTGTAAAATTTTAAAGAAGTGACATACATGTCAAAGGAATGCTAATCTAATTCATGCACCCTCACAATCCCTTCGATCTATCACTTGACCCTCTATTTTTTCCGGATGGGGATCAAATTATTTGGAATAATTAAGCCCACATTCTCCGATGGCCATAATTTCATAATAATTGCTATTGAATATTTTACTAAGTGGATAGAGTATATTCCTTTCACCTACATCATTGGGTCAAATATCACTAAGTTCATGTTCAAACACATCATCTGTTGTTTTTTCATCCATATGTCTATTATTACAAAAATGAGACATCCTTCAAAAATAATAATTTCAAATAATTCACTAAAAATACCATATCCATCTACAAAGGAAATTCCATATTACCCACGGTGTAATTTTCATCTGAAGCATCCAATAAAATGATTAAATCCATATTGGAGAAGAATATTGAAAAATATTCTCACAACTAGAATACACAACAGTATCCCACCCTTTGGGTATATCACACCTCAATCCAGATCAGTAGCAAGTAGCCATTCCCTTCTCCCTATTATATGGCTCTAAATCAGTATTACCCATTTAATTTGATCTCCCTTCCCTATGTGTATCCCTACAACACTTGGTGCATGAAGAGGATTGGTACCAAGCATGCCTTGTAGAATTAGAAATCTTAGATGAGAAATAAATTCTAGCGTTGGACCATCGAAAATTATATCAAAATTGACTTTTTTGCGATTCTGACAAAAAAATAAAGCCTCAACTATTTGAATTTGGTGACCTTGTGCTCAAGGAAAATTAGGTAAATACCACAAGTGAATGTGAGAAGTAGGAAACTTCAAACCTAGACTCCTAAATTTAGATGAGGAGCATATAGGTTATCTAAAGAATACGGTAAAGAGCTTAATGATCCTATGAATTCAGTTCATCTAAAAATTTATATTCTTAATCCTTTCAGATTATTCCTAATTTTGGGGGCATATCAATGTTATCGCTTACTTCACCTTTCCACTTTTTCTCATGCTTATGTCATTCCATTTCAAATTCTCATTGCATATTCCTGGTTAGGTTTTCATTTCCAAGATTTGTGACTTTTGTTCACCCTTTCCCTTTGGGTCTCATCCCTTGATTCCATTAGAACTTTTCATTTTTTCCATGCTTGTTATGGTTTTGGAGATATCCTTTCTTGCATAATTGGTGTGTGTTTAAAAAAACAAAAAAATGAAATATGTTCCAAAAACAAAAACATTGAAATATATTCCAAAACTCAAAAATATTCAAATATGTTTCAAAACCGAAAAACATTGAAATATGTTCCAAAAATCCAAACAATTTAGAAAATGCGTGACCAAAATATCAGAAATATAATAATACATTTAAGTAATTTATCCATTCGAAAAATATCTTATTGATCATTCTAGATCATTTTACGATATTAACTTTTCTTACTCGTGTAGTATATCTATGCTCATTGAAAACCAATCAGTTCACCCCGTACAATATAAAATTATTTGGGGTCACACTTGGATTAAATTAAATGTAGATCAACTCAATCCTCTCAGGTTATAATATATCCGTTAGGGGCATTTGTATCTATCTATTATTCACTGGGAACACATTATGGGTATCTTTTCTTGTCATCTTTGTACATTGTTTTGTACTATTGTTGTCTATTAGATTTAAAAGGATATATTTTTCTTAGAATGTTAGAATGTTAGATATCTATTATTTTTAAATGATTATTTCATTAAAATGTAGGTTTTTGACTAATCTTGTTTATTATAGGTGTGTGTATGACATGTTTTACACATTTTCCATTCAATCACATGTTAGGAGATAGATAGACTTATCAAATTTCTATGTATCTTGAATTTTATTGTGTTTCATTTTTGTAGAAAAATTATAGATGAATTATTAAGAAATTCAGTTCATATATAAGTTTAGTGTAATTAATTCCTATTTATATTGGTTTTTTTACTTAACTGTCTTTTAGAATTGTGTTTTCTTGGTTTATTAAATAAGCCATAGATTGTTTTACATGTTTAGCATGTATGTGTGCTAGATTTGTTAAACATTTATTTCTATTTATGTCAATTACTTGTACTTTATTATTATCACATGTTCACCATCATCACATATATGTTACATCTATATCATATATCATATATGCATAACATCATCATCCATCCTAAATTACAAATAAGCTATAAACATGGAAGATACGATACATATAACATCATTAGCTATACATTATAAATAAAAATAACAATCATAATATATTCTAACCACTACATCACATGTAAAAAACATCTCATCATCATAATGGGGTGTCAAATGTCCATCATGTATATAAAAAATAAAGTGTCCATGTATACGTATCTCAAATAAATGTCATATACATCTTAGTATGCCATCCTCAACATTGATTTACAAAAATGATTCTTCATCAAGAGGAATATACAAAAACAACATAGACATAAAATATCTCCTCAAACTACGAGTCATCCCCTGAATCTCTCCTACACTAAGGATTCCAATTCTATCCCTAGGAATTGGCATCTACATCTGACCTCAACGATATCGATGGCCGATGTAACCTCATAGATCAAATTGTTGATCTCTAACTATAATATTGTGCTCTCTAACCCTAATGGACTACTTCCTCATACATTTCTCTATAATACCACACCTCACCAAAGGAAACAATAAGATTTGGTAGCACATATCATATACTCCCCACTACCACTACAAAAATATATTATCCCACTCTATTATAACCTATCATAACTATATACTAATCTGATGCCTCTAAGAAATCCTCTAGCCCAACTCAACCACCATTTGATTTAGCTTTCTTTGGTGGGTCTAGATGGTGATGAATGGAACAACAACACATAGTATAGCTTTGTCCCTCTCTTCCTATAAAATGGCCACTAATCCTAGAGTTGGTACATAGCGTTCCATATAATCCCACTCCTTTGTTTCCTCCATCTCCTCCCCTATAAATCCAACACTTGGAATTGGTGGTATTTATGGTGATCGTGGAATCTATAAAGGTACATGTGTTGGTACCTACATTTGTATAATTGGAACATGCACTAACATATTTTTTTGAACTGATGTAGCACATGTACATGTATCTCGAGCTACCTTCCCTAGTATTATATGTTCTGTATTTATTCTACATAATCCATGTGAACCTGCACTTCCTACACACCGTGATACATGCGCTACTAGTATCTATAATACATGTATTTATTTCCCTTTATCCACATGCACCTATGGTCCCTAAGAAAAATGACCATGTACTGTCTTGGTGGTCCTTGAGCCACCCGAACCTATGGATCCTACACATCCTGGCCATGTGCTTGTGCTTGAACAACAACGTCCACCTCCACCTTCCCTAACTTTCCTCTATCCCTCCTCACTTATGGCCTTCCCATTTCTCGCTGCTACTATCCTTACATCTATCATTATCTATGGAATACTAATTCACCTTATCTTAATAGATAAATACCATACAACATACTTAGGATAAGTTCCTAGATCTACTCTATGTGCACGAGTATCCCACACATGTGAAATGCCACTAAAGAAACTCGTCTAACATCTCGTAGTCTCACTCATTTCCCAGATTCCATTGTTTCCTATGCTACTCATGTATACCACTAATCGGGACCTAGGATATCTTGTCTAACTCGAGTTTTATCCGAACCTTTCCACTCTATACATTTGCATAATATGTTTGTTTCTACTAATGATAAAATGCTCTACCTCCACAAAGTGCGTAACTCAAGACTATCTATCCTTCAATGATACAACATGTATTCGGTCTCCATGTCACCACATGGAGTTGTAATTTTTCATAAGCCCGCTAGAAGAATGTAATGTTTCCCATATTACCCCTCTAACCCACTCTATTGTATCCCATTTGAACTATGAGGGCTCACAAGGTTTCATGTCCCGTATAATGCCAAAAAACTACTTAGTCACAATATGGTCCCGGGACCATATCTATAACAAAATTATTGGACTAAGACTCTACATGTACCTATACATAATCAGATGTAAGTATTTGTACAAGTGTGCAAGGATTCACTAACACCATGCAAATATATCCCCATCCATAAATTTTTCCATAACACATATCAACCCTAAATGAAAGTGTGTCCTGGTATTATTAGGTAGAAAATAACCATTGATAAGAGCCATCAAGTATATCGTTAGCTTAGATACCATAATATCATCCACATGCACTCATATAGGTGCACTACTACCCCCTCTCGATGCATATCCTACAAATAAAACTTGACTAAGCTACCCCGTGTTAGTACCCACAGAATTAATACACATCCTCTCATGTAATTGTCATCTCTCCTATTGGCGACGCAAATGTCTAACTCTAACTATATCATATATTAGTTAGTGCTTTTAGTAAACAATGATCCAATATAATATTTGGTAGCTATGTAATGTAATTTAGTCTCATAACCTCTAATAATGTGACAAACTCTTTTTTTTTTACTCATTAAATATCATATTAAATGACCATAGTCGTTTATGACTCTCTCCTACATCCAAATCTAGTGGCATCTCCTATAAATTAGGCAAAAACATAAATACCCTAAATTTTATTCTTCCCTAACCTTATTTCCTCTAAAAATCATGTTTTAACGCTAGTGCACCCTCTGCTACGCTAGTACACTATCTAATACGCTAGTGTATACACATACGCTGACTTAGCACATTCTCTTCTATGCTAGCACATTTATGCTAGTGCACCCGATTGAACACTAGAGAACTCACACTATCAAACTCAATTAAACACTCATGATATCACTAACATGCTAGTGCATCCCTTTGTTCACACTCATATTATCAATAGAACACTACCGTGTATACCTGAATGCTAGTGCATTCTTTGTGTTATGATAGTGCTCTCAAGTGTATGTGTTCGTGTTAACAATTAAACTTATATTACTAAAAATAGTAATAAATTCTTAAAAACTTAAATTTTAGCAAGTTACTAACAAAACATCATCTTCCCTCCACTCGAACTCTCGGACATGATCCGCATGATGTTTCCTCTGTGATCGATGAGCCATATCACTAAATTTTCAGATCTCAAATCTCGCTCGGTGGGAAAAAATGATCTATAAGCACAAATGAGTTGCAATGATTATTAACCCTCCCACCCTTCTCTTTATACCCTTTACAACCCTATTTCTCCTTACTATGACATTTCCCCTAAAACACTAATGTTTCTTCATTGTTACTCTAAAAATGTTTTGTCTATGGTTTCTCCTCTCTTCTATCATGCACTTAACTTGTGTTCCATTGTGATGCTCACTCATTTACGAGAGCATTTTTACTCCACTAATTTCTTCTCGTTGAGGCATACCAATTCTTCAATAAGGAAAATATGGTGTACCAAGCACACCAATTCCTTCCTTTTCATTTATTTTTCCACAAAATTCAGATATTCTAAAAAATTGAAAATAAAATTACCAATAATTAAAAATTCATATAAAAATCCTAAAAATTAATTTTTTTCCCAAACTTTAGCAAATCAACACAATATTGACAAAATCACACTTTTCTCTACTACCCTAATGATCATTCCAATCTTACACATATCACGATACATTTTCCCCTTTTTATATTAATAAATCTTCTTGGGGAAAGTCAACTCGATTACTTCTACTTCACAATATAACTTTTCTTGGGACAATTTCACTCTCGGATCAATCTTCAATGTAGATCTAAAAAGAGTGTTATATCATGAGTGGTAGCATTTTTTGGAGTAGTTATTGATTTTGCAGACTTTATATCATGAGTGGTAACCTTTTGTGGCCAATGTTTTTGGCACTAAATATTTGTTACATTTGATACCACTTTGGATAGTTAATTGCTTTTGTAGTTGATGTGGTTTGTAATTATTTGGGGGAAATTGGGGGAATGCGAATTTTTTTATGCTGAAGTCATTTTGTTGGTCATCCCAAAATATTGAGACAAAAATATGTGTAAAAATTTGGTATTCTTCATCTAAAAAAATAAGTCTCCATAGTTTATACAATGCATTTTTAGAGTACTAAGATTTATGAAAATATTTCAACAGTGCAAAATGATAGATAGTAATAAATTACTTTTAATTTCAGGTCATGTTAAAGTCTAAAGAGTTGCCAAAGAAGTGTACAAATCCATTAGGAATGTTAACCCAACTAGAAAAAATAATCCTAAGAGTAAGATGTGATGAAGATGAAGCAACACTCCTAATGAATTTGTAAACTCTAAGGAAAGCTTAAACAACAACTGTTTCAACATAGGAAGCTGAAATTGACAATTAATTTGTTTCAAGCTACTATTTTTCAATGGAAAATAAATTTCAGGAAGCCATTAAAGAAGATTTTATTTTTGGTAAATAAGAACAACATACCTGCACATTAATAATGCCTTAGTAAATCTAGTAATTCATTTGTTGTCTGCATCCATAAATCAAAGTTCATGTTTGTGCTAAGTTGGAAAATTATTGATTAGGTTACGGCCAATGTTTGTAAAGAATTTTAACATTTTGAAACTCTAAGCCAAAAATTCTATCTTAGCTCTCCACCAGGATGCTTGTTGTGAGTTTTAAAACGAAGCCCCATTCATAACTATAAACTGCATTGGATATAAATTGCCAGTGACCTCTTCTAAAGTTTTGCTGGCGTATTTTCGACTGGCCTATCAGTTCTCTAATTACATTCAGATGTTTATGCTTGATACATCAACATTTTTGATATGGCTTGAGCTTGACTTGAATGGTTAGGACTGTGAAATTTGTTGTGTTGAAGTATTTTTGTTGGACATCCCAAAATATTAAGACAAAAATATGTGTAGATATTTGGTATTCTTCATCTGAAAAAATAAGTCTCTATAGTTTATAGAATGAATTTTTAGAGTACTAAGATTTATGAAAACATTTTTACTATAAAAAATTCTTATTCTTACTTGCTAGTGGAGATGCTAGCACTGCATTTTTAGATCTCATATGACCCAAACTCATCTCAAAGTCTCAATTGTTGTGGTTTCAACAATTGTTATGGTTACTTATGTGAATGCCCTTGTGTTACCATTGTTTAATCATTTACATGATATCATCTAATGACCTTTATTGACCCAAAAACAATTATAATTAAAAATTCTTAATATTTCAATGAAGTTCACTTTAATCAAATGCAAAGCCGGATGTTGTTCACCCTATAATAGACATAAAACAACATATAAGAATGTAGGGAGAGTTAAGGTAAGTAGTGGATTTTGAGGGAAAGACTTAATTTCAACAAAGATATTCTCTTTCTACTCTTTCATGTTTGTGTCCTTCTACAAACGAAAAAAACTAAGCGGGCACGGCTTTACATAAACTTGTTTGAGAAAATCCAAAACAGGCTTTTGGGTACCAACATGCAAGAGTTATTACAATGGAGGTAGGGATTTTCAACATTTAACACAAAACACGATGTACATCAAAGTAAATTTATGAAAAATGTTTTATAAAAAAAGTGAACACCAAGGAAAAGAAACAAAAAAAAAATAGAAGCAATGTGGAAAACCACAACTTCAATTTATATGTAATCTCCAAACATTTCTTGGTTTGCATATCAAACATTCAACAAAAAAAGATGATGGCATAGGGCCCCAATTAAAACTTTCATGCCCATTGTTTAATCATTTACATGATATCATCTAATGACCTTTATTGACCCAAAACAAATTATAGTTAAAAAATTGTTAATATTTCAATGAAGTTCGGTTTAATCAAATGCAAGGCGAGGTTGTTCACCATATAAATAGACATAAAACAACATATAAGAATGCATGGAGAGGTAAGGTAAGTAGTGGGTTTCGAGGGAAATACCTAATTTCAACAAAGATATTCTCTTTCTACTCTTTCATGTTTGTGTCCTACAAACGAAAAAAACTAGCGGGCTTGGCTTTACATAAACCTGTTTGAGAAACTCCAAAATAGGATTTTGGGTACCGACATGCAAGATTTATTACAATGGCAGTAGGGATTTTCAACATTTAACACAAAACACAATGTACATCAAAGTAAATTTATGAAAAATGTTTTATAAAAAAATTGAACACCATGGAAAAGAAACAAAAAAATTCAGAAGCAATGTGGAAAACCACAATTTCAATTTATATGTAATCTCCAAACATTTCTTGGTTTGCATATCAAACATTCAACAAAAAAATATGATGGCATAGGGCCCCAATTAAAACTTTAATGCCCATTGTTTAATCATTTACATGATATCATATAATGACCTTTATTGACCCAAAACAAATTATAATTAAAAAATTGTTAATATTTCAATGAAGTTCAATTTAATCAAACGCAAGGTAGAGGTTTTTCACCATATAAATAGACATAAAACAACATATAAGAATGCAGGGAGAGGTAAGGTAAGTAGTGGATTTCGAGGGAAAGACCTAATTTCAACAAAGATATTCTCTTTCTACTCTTTCATGTTTGTGTCCTTCTACAAACGAAAAAAACTAGCGGGCCTGGATTTACATAAACCTGTTTGAGAAACTCCAAAATAGGATTTTGGGTACCAAAATGCAAGATTTATTACAATGGTGGTAGGGATTTTCAACATTTAACACAAAACACAATGTACATCAAAGTAAATTTATGAAAAATGTTTTATAAAAAAATTGAACACCATGGAAAAGAAACAAAAAAATCAAAAGCAATGTGGAAAACCACAACTTCAATTTATATGTAATCTCCAAACATTTCTTGGTTTGCATATCAAACATTCAACAAAAAAATATGATGGCAAAGGGCCCCAATTAAAACTTTCATGCCCATGTGATTATATTAAAATTTTGGGGGGATTCTTATGTAGGGCAATCAAGGGGAAGCAACAAAAGATGATGGCCCATGCATAATAATATTAAAAGTTTTTGGAGATAATATTCTAAATCAAACCCCTATTAAAGATAATTCTTGTTGAGGGAAACCAAGTGGAACCAGAAATGAAATTTGGTAAGGTGAAATTTTTGGCCTCATCTTCTTTTTGATAACCCTATAGCCTTCCCATGTTACACGCTTGTCCAACTTTTTTGTTGAAACAAGATCCATGCAACCTCACCGGGATCCTCCTCCTCTAAATCCAATTCAACAACAATTGTTGGTGCAATGATTAATGGGGATGTTGTTGCTTTCAGTGTATTTTTATTTTTAATGTGGCACAGACAACGCCTATTTTGATCGACCCAAATGAGTGTGGATTCTGCACCAAAAAATGTCTAAATGGTGGAGGTGCTATCAAAGTAGAGACTAATATTTAGGAAAGGTTGTTTTAGTTAAGTGAAATTAGTCTTAACTCCTCCTTTCTTCTTGCTCAAAGTACAATTTAAAAGACAACTACTACAATTTTACCTTTTGGTGGCTCAGAGTACATTCCACAAAGTGATCGGGATTTCCTAGGAAGCTGAGGGAATATTATTATTTGCATTAGTTAATTGCTGATATCCAAAAACCATAAGAAATAAAATTGAATTGGTTTGCAGAGAAAATTTTTGGTTATATCTACACCTATCTAGAGGAAACCTTGAAAATATTTTAATGACAGGGGAGAGGTTTCTGTAAAATAAATAGAGCCATTTACAACATCATCTATTATTAGGGCAAGAGAATTAAATTTGCAAATCATATCTTTCAAAACTTCACAAAGAAACAGGTGGAAGAAGTTATCCTCCCAATGTAGAAAGGGTGAAACAGATGGCTAACTCCAAAAATAAAAAATAAGTGATCTCACGGTGTATCTAAATTTATAATATATCCTAACTCTATTAGAATTGCACCCTTAATGGTGATTGAGGAAAAATTCTTGTAAAAGTAATAACATAATATTGCTAGACTCATCAAACCATGGATGTATTATATATGCATGTTTAATGTTCTTTACATAACTCTTCCATAATCATCATATATATGATCGATCAAAACACAAAATATACATGACTAAGCATTGAACAGACTTCCGCACTTGGTGTACATATTGATAAGTGTATTAAAAAATAATTCTAAGAGAGAGTTTATTATGAGGAGAGCTATTCCAATTGCAAAATATACTTCTATCAGGACCATTATGTCTTTAGTAGCTATTTTTGGTTGGCAGTTATATCAAATGGATGTTAACACAAATTTTTTGAATGACCTAATTAAGGAAGAAGTGTGCATTAATTAGCTGAGAGGATTTGAGGTGCATGGGTGAGAGACCCATATGGACAAGTTAAAGAAAGCTCTTTACAAGTTGAGGCAAACAACCCATGCTTGGTAATATGGATTGATACAAATTCAATTGAGTGTAATAAGGCAACATTCTAGGTTTATTGTCAACCAAATAGTGAGACCTCAGATATTCCAACAAAGAATTGTCGGAAGAAATAGTAGAAAAGCAATTTTCATTGCAACTCCCGCAACAATTTTCACTTGTTTTAGCGGTACAATAGTTATCGTATGGGCATCACTGATGATCATCTATGGCTACCCCTGCTTTCCAATTGGGTACCAAAGCCAAAATTTCTTCATCAATCATGGCAGAAATTTTTGAAACATCTTGATCAACAAGATCAAGCTCGGCAACCATTTCACTGGCCACACTCATGGTTGTATCTCCTTCCACATCAAATGGAAAATAGATATTGCGAATACGACCTACAAACCATGAGAGGAGCTCTGCATTATTAACATGAATCAAAATAATAGGGGTTAGTGATTGTTTCATGGAAGGAACAACTTTGAATATCCTTACAATTTATTGGATTGATATTCTGTTGCAATATAAAAGCAAATACCTTCTTTTTTGCAATTTGTAGTCTTAAGAAAATGGTTTCATCATCTTTATTCTTTCCCTTGACAGTAAAATCCATGTTTTCTAAAAAAACAATACAATTTCCTATGAATATTGAGATGAACACCAATCAACTATGTTAGAATAATAATTAAAACAAGGAGAAAAAGAAAGCTTTCTACATCTGCATCCTAATCTCATAAATAGTTGTCGAACAAAATTAAAACCCCAGTCTCTATATCGGTGAGCATAAATAATGCTTGATACATCTACTTCCTCATCTCATAAATAATATCCCTTAATTGGTAGATTTAAAACCGATACATTCGCTGACAACATTTTATGCAATTTTAACAAAGGGAGGCATAAGGTGGGGCTGGAAAAAGGATAATGGAAATTTTGTGATAGTAATTGTTGAATATTTTTGCACCCTTACAAAAATTTAACAACTTGAAGAGCCATAGGCTGAGAATGAAGACCGTGGAACATTTTAAGCATTTCACGAGAGATCAAGGTAAAGCTACGGAGGCCTAGAGCTATAGAACAAAGTGAATACAAAATCTGCAGGGTGAAAAATAGGAAGTTTGTGGAGGTCAAGATGATGTCGCACCATATATCAGTGTCGCAGAGAAGTTGGTAGAACCATGGAATGGGAGATAAATCCATGGAGGCATAAAAATACGTGTAACTAAAGCAAAAAATCCACGTATCAAAGAAAAACAACAATTTTCTGCGGATTACTAAAATGAACATGAATTTCGATCTGATGATTTGATCTTTTCAAATCTGATATTAATTAAATAAATCTTAACCTTATCCTTGTAGAAAAATCAGATTTCATAAATTTAAAGTGGGAAAAGTAAAGGAAAAATCCCCAAACATGCCAAAGGTCTAATCAGAATGGCTCAACCACAAAAATTTAATGCAGTATGGTCATTGTTCCTTCTTTATCAAGGTAAATGGTGTGGGGAGGTGGAATTGCAGAGATAATCAGATATTTTCAGAAAATTAAATGAAGGAGGTTAGTTGGTGGAAGGGGAATTTGATTTTCCCTCTCTTTTCTTTTCTCTCCTTCTATATTTCTATATATTATAAAGTGATGCCTTGTTTTAATTTTGGATACTTTGGGAATACAAGGGCATAATTTTATATTGCACAAGTGTCCTAAGAGTTGCATGCCTTGGGATATACCTCTGTAAATGTTTTGCATCTTCCTCTTATATTGTGATTATCTATGCATGATCTTTAAGAAATAAAATCTTTGGTTTTGTGCCTAGTTTCAACCTTAGCTATTATTTTATTACTTTCTCGTGCCTATCATTCATTCACGAAGTGTTGTATGTTTTATTTCAGAGGTATATGTCTATTGTGCATCATGAAAGTGGAAATTTGAATACAAGGCCCAACTCTATGAAGGGGGTCCCTATCTATATATGGGGGTTTGATCTTTGGATTTCTTTTTAGTCCTCCTCCTCATCTTTCTCTCCCATTTTCACTCTTTCTTAAGTATTCACCCCCTTATATTTTGCGATATCACCTTATTTAGTTTAGGTTTATGTGTTATGCATATCCTTCTCACCCTATTCCCTTTGAAATTTAGAGTAGAGTTAAAAAGTTACATTTCAATTCCTAGGATTAGTTTAGTGTTAGAAGTAAGTAGAGGAAGTCATCATTCCTCGGAGGTCTAGCTCGATTCGATTACCACAACTTGGAGACAATCCCATGTTGTCTCAAATACCAAATTGTTTATGATTCGAGAATGGGTGCATATTTGAGATCTAATAGTTTTGGATCGCTTTGATGGAACCTTTGAAATTTATATTTCTAGTTTTATCAAGTTTTGATGTGTATCTTGGTGAAGCTCTAGCCTTTGGAGGCTTTGCGATAACGCATCAAGAAAATCCATTCAAAATATCTATTGGTTTCAAAGTATTGTTGATTCAAGTGTCTATCATTCATGAGAAGGCTCCAAACACGAGTTGAGAATAGGAGAAGAAGGCATATTTAACTATTTGCAATTATCCCCTGGAGGTGGCAATAGAGGAAGAAAAATTCAAAGCTATCAATCTCCACCAAATCTAATTCTTTCAACACCTCCACCTCGTATGCTCTTTCAGATCAACAAGAGTTCTCGAGACCAATTAGAGTGGCTCATCTACAACAACTGCCATAACAAAATCGATTTATAAACTTCATAAGAAGAATTCCGAGTTTCCTTGAATGCTCATAATCCTATTTGAGTAGCAGCCTTAAAGAATATCCCATACTTCACTGGATAAAATCACACCACTTTAGTTGACCACATTCAAGATATTGCAAATGTCTATGTTATCCATGAGATTGCGGAGATGGAGGTGTCAGTCAAACTTTTGGCTTCATCACTTAAAGGAAAATATTTAAAATGGTTTAAAATCCTAGGGCGGGAACAATTCAAAATTGGGATCAGTTGTGCACAACCCTTTGTGACTAGTTTAGAGAAAGAGTAGACAACTTATCTCTTTTGGATCAGTTAACTACAATCAAGAGAACACCTAATGAGAAAATGGTGGATTTCAACTTCAAATTTTAGAGAACTTGGGATAGGATTCCATCTCTTGTGAGACATGTAGCATACAGTGACTTTCTTTAATTTCTAAAATCTCTTAACTCTGATATATCTATTATGATACAATCGATGGGAGAAATAACTCTATCCATTTCTTATGAAATTGCAATCACAACTGAAAATAGTTTAATACAAGATGGGATATTAGCTCCTAGATTACCCATGCCATTATATCAAGAACTATTTAAATATTCCCAACCTTTTATTGCTCATATCTCTGAGCCTAATCTGCAACATGTTTCTTCCACATCACAAACTCCACTTTCGGTGAAAGGAGGATGAAGAAATGAAGGATTTGATTAGAAACTTGAAAAATAAAGTTATATCCCTAGAGAAGCAACAAGCCCAATCATATAAGAGTTATCAAAATCAAGGGAAATATTTCAATCGGGGTACCAACCATAGAGAAATTAGTAGCCTACTCAAAGATATGCATAGAACCAACAAAATATCATATGACAGACTCAAATTTCTCCTCTTCCATTAGCAACAATCCCTCATCCACAAGATCTTCCTACTCCTAGTTTAAGTCAGGCTTTAGTTCTGTACAAAATAATATGGCATAAGAAATAGAGTGGTTTTTTCCATGTAATCTACAACATAACCAATTTGGTTATGAAACAAAAATGCATAATCAAGCATACATGGTTCAAAGTTCTTCAAGTGAACAGGAACTATTAGAGGAAACAAATCTGATCATGGAAGCAAGTCAAGACAAAAACAATAATACCAAACTCATGTGTTTTGGAGCTAAAGACTTCTACGTGGTTAACCAAGTGGTATAAACTTATAGTAGACTATCAATCAGTGTTGTTGATGATACACAACACAAGAAAAGAATTTTGGAGTTATAATATTCACCTATCACAAATCACACCAATGTCATGGCCAACCGAAAATAAGCCGGGGTGAACAAAATCAAACCACACGAGCTTCTTGGTAAAGACAGGGGATAAAGAGGTTATTACTCAACCAAGGTCGCTTAATCAAATGCCACAAAAATAGAGGAAATAAGGTACCATGTCGCAAATGTAGAAATTTATGGACCTCCCATTCAACATTATAGAAAAATGGTAGAATACTAATGTCAATGTCTCAATATGAGATGCACTTGATATTCCATCATAGTGGATCTCTATGTGAAGACCTTAATAAATTTTCTCGACAGGATCTAGTAGTCCAAAAGACTCATGTCCTGATCCATGTGTGTCAAGAAAAGGATGATCAAGTAAGTAAAACTATCAAAACCCCACCCTTTTACATGTCAATAATTATGGGTAAATACCTAGTTCATAACTATATGATTGATTCAGGGGCTAGTACCTCTATAATTCCCAAGAAAATTACTAATATCCTAGGTCTCAAATACAGTCTTGTGTCTAGGGGATTTTTACAACTTGATGGGTCAATTATGAATGTCCTGGGTGTAATAAAAGACCTTGAGTTAAAAATTCATGCCTACCCAAGCCTCACCATAACCCATGACATTTTTTCATTGAATTTCCTCCTATGTTTTCCATTTGTTTGTCTAGAGACTTCACTACTAAAGTAGGTGGCTATCTATCCTCATATTAGACTCACATGCTTCTAAAAACTAGATATGGTACCCGATTCACAATACAAGTTGAGCCCATATTTTCTTACATTATTGAGTCGCATGACCCCACTCTGTCTAATAAAATTTATTAATACAAGGACATGAGAAATACTCACCTCTGAGGAGTAGACCATTCCCCTTTCCATGCCTGATTTGTAACTAGATGAATGGGATAAGAGAGATCATAAGTTTTATCCTTATGATGAAGAGCTTAAGAACTTTGAGACTGGTTTAGGAACCTATTGTATTCTCGAGGAGGAATATGTGATACCTGCGACATTCAAACAAGAAAAGGAAAGTACTTATGGACTATGGCGGATGTTCTTTGATGGTCATAGAAGTAGAAATGGATCTGGGGTGGATGTTGTGCTTATTTCTCCAAAACTAAAAAGTTCTTCTTCACCCACAGACTGCAATTTGCATGTTCAAGTAATGTGGTAGAATACGAAGCGTTAGTACATGGTGTCTTGATCACGAGAAAGATAAAAATAAAGGAGTTTTAGGTCTTTGGAGACACTAAACTCGTCATTCACCAAGTGTTTTACCAATAAAAAGATCTTGAAATCTTACAAACACATAGTTTGGGATTTTCTAGAAATATTTTATGCCATTAACCTACGAGTTATGCCCATAAAGATGAACAAAGATGTAGACCAAATGTTGGCCTTGGATCTCAATTCTCCCCTGATGAGGATTTGATCAAAGGGAATGCCCAACATATCAAAATGGTGGTGATCTGAAAACCAAATTTAACTAGCAATGGTGCACACACATTTCTTTGCTTCGTATTGATTTTGATATAAAATTGAGCATTATATATATATATATATATATATATTTATTTTTAATAAAAGAATAAAAATGTAAGTACTATGTAAATATTTAAAGAAAAAGAAGAGATTTCACCAGCAATTTGACACAAGAGTTGATAACAAAGTTCGGCGCTTGAGGCCTACATCTCCGGGTCTGGTTGAATGGGACTGATCTATTAAAATATTGAAAATAATTCTTTACAAAGAATTCTACAAAATTCTGACCTTCTCACAGTCTTCCTCTATAAAAAATAACAAGGGTTACTTTTTACATCTCTTCAAAATTCCACTCCTAGCTCAAGTTATGAGCATTTCAATATTTTAGCACAGACCCAAATGCTATTCAAATAAAATAACTCTCCTTTTATAATGTTTCCAAACAGCTGGCGCAATGGTTAGGCGCCTAAAATTTTGCATGGGAGGTTAGCTGTTCCAATCCCCTCCACTTCTCTCTCCTTCTCCTTAGGTGGGTTTGTAGTGGTTTATCCCACATTGTGGGTGCGTGCAAAAAGGTAGGCATTTAATAATGCCAAAGATGGCTATTTGCATTGGCTTAAGAGCCACCGTAGTTCCTTAGGAGTGGGCACATTTCTTGGCTAGATAACCATGGTGCATGGATGTATATTTTTAGGCACTTAAAATGCCAAGGATAATGTGTGGACCAGGTAATAAAAGATTTGAATGCAATGGGTGCCATTTGGAAATAAGGATTAATATGCAATGCATGGCATTTGGAAATAAGGATTAATATGCAATGCATGGAATATGGAAATGAATAAAAATGTGTGGGAATGGAAATTGCATAGTTTAAAAAGGCATGTCTAATAGTCCCACATGCATAGCACAAATGCAAATACAGGAGTATATATACACAAGTTGGTTTAGTGATTAAATGAGAAGGAGGCCAAGACACCCCTCCATAATCGAGTGTGTCGAACCTGGCTGAGGGCCCCCAGCCAGTAAATAGTGGGGTCCATTTGTCTAAAAACGAGTGTCCAAGACCGGTGTTCCCAAAACCACTTTTAGTACGTCACACAAGTTGTCCACGTGTTGCAATATAATCGAAACACTTGGTGAGTGTGCACATGTCCAACCTGCACAAAACTCCAAATTTTTCCAGTTGCCCAAAAATTTCAGTGGGCTATAACTTTTGCAAACTAGCTCTGTTTCCTGCAAACAAGATATTGACGGAATCATATAATTTTTCTCCATGCTTTAAAAATGACTGCAACTTATTTTGAGAAGATCTTAGATCGGTGTTTCTCTGTGAGGATCCTCTAGATCATTCCTCCCCACTGAGAAACTTTTGGACCCCAAAAGTCAACTTAATTGGTGAATAGGTGAGGGTATTTCTCCCTCACCTTTCGGTTTCCATCCATTTAGCCTTGTTGATGCATGCCTTTGAACCCAACATGAAGATACTCAATATCACCCCTTCGCAAAGTTCTTACTTTCCTGTCCAAAATGATGTCTTCCTATAACTCATCAAGATACTCAGGAGCAAAATCATCAATGGAAGGCATTATGTTAGAATCATCATGATCAACAATCATAGGCGGTTCATACAATCTTAAATTCTCAACATTTACAACTGAGTAGATTTACATATATGGAGGTAAATCCAACTGGAAAGCGTTGCTACCAATTTTTCCAATATTTGGAACGGACCATACCATATAGGTTTCAATTTTTTACCTTCACCTATCAGTCTTTCCTTGCTGATGTGAAGCCAAACTGAATCACCAACTTTGAACTTGTGATCAGTTCTATGTTTATCATGCCTAGCTTTGTACTTAGCTTGAATTTTCTCCAATTGTTCATGGACATACTGAATGAACTGTTGTATTCTCTACACAAATATTTTATCCTTGTCAGAATCACTTGCACCATTAACAAAAATTTCATGTCCATAATATATATCTAATGGAGAATTAGGTAGATATCCATAACAAGTCTCAAATGGAGACTTCAAAGTAGAAGAATGTAAGGAATGATTATAAGCATGTTGCACATAATAAAGATGTTCATCCCATAATTTAGGATGTTTGTTACTAAAGACCCTAATCAATTGTACCACTGTGTGCGGTTTACAACCTCTATTTGACCATCGATCTGTGGATGAAAAGCAATGCTCTTTTTCAGTTTTGTGTCCATTAACCCCCACAATGTTGACCAAAATTCCCCAAGAAATCTAGAATCCCGATTAGATATAATTGAAGTAGGTAAACCAAAATGAACCCAAACAAACTGAAAAAATAAATGTGTAGTTCCCTCACCAGTTATCTGTTTAGTATATGGAACCAACACACACATTATTCTAAATCAGTCCACTACCACATATAAGTAATCATGTTTCTTCCGTGTCATGGGAAAGCCTCCTACAAAGTCCATGGAAACACTTTCCCAAGGCCTTGTTGGAACAGGAAGAGGAGTGTAAAGTCCTAATTTCTGTTACTTGGCTTGCTTGTGGCACAAAGAACACATCCCTTAATATATCGGTTTACATGTTCATGCATTCTAGGCCAATAACAATATTTTTGTAAATGTGCAACTGTCTTACTAACACCAAAATGCCCTGAAATAAGAGAAGTATGTGCTTCCCTAATCATATGCACACGCTCATTTTCTAGAATACAAAGTTTTCCAAAATGATATAACAATCCTTCATGCAAATGATAATATTTTTCTCCTACTTGTTTCCCACTTACTAGATCCTCATACACTTCTCCAAAGTCAACATCATTTACATATTGTTCCTTGTAACTAACATGAGCCAAAGAACTATGCTGCAAAAGAATAGATGCTACTACCACTGGTGGTCTAGATAACATGTCGGCAACCTTGTTTTGAATACCTTTTTTATACCTGATTACAAGATGAAATTGTTGCAAAATCCCATCCACTGAAATGTTTAGACTTTGCTGCAATTTGGTTTGTGTTTGTAAGTATTGAAGTGGTTGATGGTCAGTATGTATAATTGTTTCTTTTCCCATTAAATAATGCTTCCACTTTTTAACACTTTGAACCAAAGCATACAACTCTTTATCATAAGTTGGATAGTTTCTTACCGCACTTGTAAAGGTTTCTGAATGGTAACACACTGGTCATTTGTTTTGCATCAAAACTGCCCCCATTGCATAGTCACTAGCATCTGTCTCAATCTCAAATGAATGTTGTAAATCTGGAAGTGCCAAGATCGGAGTGGTACTTATCTTCTCTTTCAATGTATCAAAGGCTTTTTGTTGTTTTCCTCCCCACTGAAAGACCTGTTTAATACTTGTCAAAGCATGCAAAGGAGATGCAATATATGAGAAGTTAGCAATAAATTTTCTCTAGTACTGAACTACACCTAGAAAACTTCTAACTTCCGTCACATTAGTGGGTCTAGGCCATTTCACAATAACCTCTATTTTTGCAGGATCAATTCTCAATTCTCCATTTCCCACAATATAACCCAAGTAAATTAAAGATGTTTTTCCAAATTCACATTTTGACATCTTCAAATACAATTTCTCTTTCCTTAGTGCATCTAAGACTTTCTAGATGTGTTTAACATGTTCATCCCATGACTTACTGAAAATAAGAATATCATCTAAGTAGACAATAACAAAATTATCAATGAATGGTCTAAAAATTTCATTCATAACTCTCATGAATGTTGTCGGTGCATTGCACAAACCAAAAGGCATCACTAACCATTCAAACAATCCTGTTTCATTTTAAAAGTAGTTTTCCAAACATCACCTTCTGTAATTCTTACTTGGTGATAACCACTTCTTAAGTCTAACTTAGTGAAATAAATTGCATTCTTTAATTGATCCAGTAAATCATCTATTCTAGGAAGAGGGTAACGATTCTTTATAGTAATCTTGTTTAAAGCACGGAAATCAACACACATTCGCCAAGTTCCATCCTTCTTAGGAACCAATATAATTGGTGAACCACATGGGGATGTACTTGGACGAATTATACCTTGAGCCAAAAGTTCCATTACCTGTCTCTTGATTTCCTCGTTCTCTACTATTGACAACCTGTACATTCCAATATTGGGAAGAGGTGCATCCTGAAGCAACTGTATCTCATGTTGAACCCCTATTTTGGGAGGTAGACCCCATGGATCCTGAAAAACATCATCAAAATGAGAAATTTTTTTTACCAATTCATCCCTATGTTTCGATCGCAAGTCTCAAAAGCCATCTCATTTTATTTTTCTTTGGCTTTGACCACCATGAGCACAAAACTTTTGCTTGAGTTTACAAGCCTTTTCATTTGACTGCGATTACCAAGATAGATTATTCTTTTCACGGTGAGCTCTAATAATAAATTTAATTCCATCCTTTATAAGAAAATATTTATTTTCTTTCCTATAGAAGATTGTTTTTTGATCATACAAATAAGGACTTCCTAGAACCACCCCACAAATATCCAAAGGAACTACATCCAATTCAACCTCGTCAATAAACTTGTCTGTAATGGAAAATATGAAAAGTACAAGTTTTAGTTACCTGCAGTTTTGCATCATCACAAACCCAGCCCAAAGGATAAGGCTTAGGATGTGGTTTAGTTTTGAGTCCTAGTTTCTTAACAACCTCCTCAGAAATTAGATTAGCTTGAGATCCACTATCAAAAAGAGTATCAATTTTCGTATGCTTTGAAATTACTCTAATGTGGAAAAGCTCATTTCTTTTCTTATCGTCAAGTATAGTTTGTTTACTAGAAGAAGATGCAACATCTGTAGTGCTATTGTTGGAAATTGAAAGAGTTGATTTACCTTGAAAACTCATAGCTGTGATTTTGGTTTCATCACTTGAATCAGAACCAAGATCATGCACTACAGTGTTTGTTTTCTTTTCTTTTCCTTTCTTAACCATCCATTTAGGCTTCTTTTCAGGATGTAATTTCCAACATTTAGACTCATCATGGTTTTTTAACAATGATTAGCAAATGGTTTTTCATCTTCCTTCTTAACAGTAGAGTTTTTTTTATGCTTACCCTTTCCTTTTCCTTGTTCTTTCGAACCTTTTCCTTCAGATTTCTTGTTCTTCTGATTAAAAGAAGAGAAAGAGGAATCCTTTGTCATTTTCCCTCATGCTTCCAAATGGGTTGCTTGAACACATACTGCATCAAGATTAGTAGGACCTAAAAAAGTATCATATGCCTTAGATAACTATGCACGATCCACCAATATATTTGAGCGGTGTTTCTTACGTGTTTAGGAAATTCCCAAATTAGAGCCCTTTTCCTAAATTCTTGTGTGTATTCTTGAACACTTTTTCCCTTAGTTTGTCTTAATGTTTGCCAATCCATCATAGCTTGTTTCTTATAACCAAGAGGATAAAATTGTTGCCTAAGATTTGAAACAAATTCAGACCAAGAAGTGATTTCTATACCTTTGTTTTCTTCCACTTCCTGAAGCTTACTCTCCCACCAAATGAGTGATGTGCCACCCATCCAAAGAGTTTCCAAATGAATCTTTGCTTCATCATCAACAATTCTCTG
Source organism: Taxus wallichiana var. yunnanensis (assembly GCA_018340775.1). Lineage (NCBI taxonomy): Eukaryota > Viridiplantae > Streptophyta > Pinopsida > Cupressales > Taxaceae > Taxus > Taxus wallichiana. The sequence goes on from CM031240.1 coordinate 590,968,223, forward strand.
AACCCTACAATATACTTCTATCTGCTTGACCCAGTTATCCAACTTCTCTGCATTTAGCTCTCTAGTATACATAGGCAATTCAAACTTGATATCTAACTTTAATGAAGGAAAATCAGATTTTAAAGAGTCTCTTTTTGGAATATCAGAACTAGAGCTTTCTTCTTTCTTACCTCCTCTAGTTCCCTTTTCCCTTTGCCTATCTTGGTACATTTCTTCCACCATTTCCTTCATCTGTTGGAATGATTGACGAAAGTTTTCTTCCACTTCCTCTCGATCCGCCATTGTAGGACTTCGAGATCGTCTGGTACCAATTTTGGGATCTCCTTCAACTAACTCTCCTTCACCCTTCTTAGATCGAGACCTTGTTAACATCCAACACACAACTTGTAATCCAAAACATGTTAATCTGAACCAAAAATCAGTCAAAACCAGCTCTGATACCAATGATCTGAAAATCAAATTTAACTAGCAATGGTGCACACACATTTCTTTGCTTCGTATTGATTTTCGATGTAAAAATTGAGCATTATATCCTTTTTATTTTTAATAAAAGAATAAAAACTACAAGTACTGTGCAAATATTTAAAGAAAAGAAGAGATTTCACCAGCAATTTGACACAAGAGTTGATAACGGAGTTCGGCGCTTGAGGCCTACGTCTCGGGTCCTGGTTGAATGGGACCAATCTATTAAAATCTTGAAAATAATTCTTTACAAATAATTCTACAAAATTATGACCTTCTCACAGTCTTCCTTTGTCAAAAATAACAGGGGTTTCTTTTTACATCTCCTCAAAATTCCACTCCTAGCTCAAGTTATGAGCATTTCAATATTTTAGCACAAACCCGAATGCTCTTCAAATAAAATAACTCTCCTTTTATAATGTTTCCAAACAGCTAGCGCAATGGTTAGGCACCTAAACTTTTACATGGGAGGTCAGCTATTCCAATCCCCTCCACTTCTCTCTCCTTCTCCTTAGGCGGGTTTGTAGTGGTTTATCCCACATTGTGGGTGCGTGCAAAAAGGTAGGCATTTAATAATGCCAAAGATGGCTGTTTGCATTGGCTTAAGAGCCACCATAGTTCCTTAGGAGTGGGTGCATTTCTTGGCTAGATAACCATGGTGCATGGATGTATATTTTTAGGTGCTTAAAATTCCAAGGATAATGCATGGACTAGGTAATAAAATATTTGAATGCAATGCGTGGCATTTGGAAATAAGGATTAATATGCAATGCGTGGCATTTGGAAATAAGGATTAATATGCAATGCGTGGAATATGGAAATGAATAAAAATGCATGGGAATGGAAATTGCATAGTTTAAAAAGGCATGTCTAATAGTCCCACATGCATAGTGCAAATGCAAATATAGGAGTATATATACACAAGTTGGTTTAGTGATTAAATGAGGAGGCCAAGACACCCCTCCATAATCGAGTGTGTCGAACCTGGCTGAGGGCCCCCAGCCAGTAAATAGCGGGGTCCATTTGTCCAAAAATGAGTGTCCAAGACCGGCATTCCCAAAACCAATTTTAGTACGTCACACAAATTGTCCACGTGTCACAATATAATCGAAACACTTGGCGAGCGTGCACACATCCAACCTACACAAAACTCCAAATTTTGCCAGTTGCCCAAAAATTTCAGCAGGCTATAACTTTTGCAAATGAGCTCCATTTCCTGCAAACAAGATATCGTCGGAATCGTATAATTTTTCTCCACACTTTAAAAATGATTGCAACTTATTTTGAGAATATCTTAGATCGGTGTTTCTCTGTAAGGATCCTCTGGATCGGTGGTTAGGAATCTATTCCAAACAACCGGGTTTGTTGGAAGGTGTTTGACAATGATGATAAAATTGTGCAGTTCATCCAAAATGAGGCATAGTTATCCTCGAAGATGTAATCTAATTTGTAGGAAGTATATGGGGATCAAACTATTCAACTAAGAACAAACAAGTTGTTGAAGGGATTAGTCACGTTAGAGCAGATTTTTAGTCCAGATGATGAATTCAAATGAATGGAAAATAATATGGTGGCAAAGCAAGAGGATTGTTGGCCATTTTAAATCACTCCAGGTAAAAAAATTATACTTGGAAATGTATGTGATGAAAGTGAAAGGCAGGATTTTGTTTCCTTATGTCAAAAATTTAGTGATGTTTTTTTATGGGACTATGAAGATTTAAAATAAACCAAATCAAAAATAGTCCAACATTCCATTGACCTAGATCCTAACATCAAAATAGTTAGGCAAAAATAAAGGCCAGTCAATCCCAATATTTAACCCCTCATGAAAAAGGAACTCTCCAAACTCATTGAGGCCAAAATAATTTTTCCAATGAAGTATTCTACTTGGGTGGAAAATTTGGTCCTAGTAAGGAAGAAAAATGGTGAAATACAAATCTACATAGATTTTAGAGATTTGAACAAAGCTTCTCTCAAGGATCACTTTCCTTTTTCCTCCATGGAGCAAATTTTGTAGACAGTAGAAGGATCTGCGAGGTTTTCAATGCTTGATGGTTGTTCCGGTTTTACCAAGTCAAAGTCAAATAAGATGATCGGTATAAGACCATGTTCACCACCAAATGGGGAACATTTTCTTATCAAAATATTCTTTTGGATTATCAAACGTAGGTGTTACCTTCCAAAGAGCAATGTATATTGATTTTAAAGGGTATATTAATCAGTTCATCTTTGTTTACCTAGATGAAATTACTATTTTCTCAAAGTAGAGTGCATATCACATAAAGCACTTGGAAAAATTATTTAAGAGATGCGGGGATTTTGGTGTATCCCTTAATCCTAATAAGTGAAAAAAATTAGTCTCTAGAGGCAATCTCTTGGGGCATATTGTATGAAAATAAGGTATTACCATTGATCCAGAAAGAATTGCAGCTATTGCAACTCTTTTTGCTTTCCAACTCACAAGAAGGCTCTGTAGTCATTCCTTAGGAAAATTAAATTTTTAAGTGCTTCATTCCTAAGTTCACGGGTTTGATAATACCTATTACTCTCATGATAAAGAAGGATGTAGTATTCAAATGGATTACGAGAGGGAAAAACAACTTTGAAAAAATAAAATAATAGATTGTTTAGGCCCTAACATTTATTAATCTAGATTATACCAAGTATTTTATTCTTTATGCTCATGGGGTTGAATCGATCATAGAATTGGTTTTAACACAGCTAGATGATTAAGTGATGGTGCATCTGTGGCATTTTTCAGCCAAATAATGAAGTATTATGAGCTCAAGTATAGTCACATTGAAAAATAAGTGTTTTCCATCATGAGAGACTTAAAGAAATTGAAAAGCATGATTGTTGCTAACCGCGTAAAGGTTTTAGTATCACATTCCAATGTTAGAGACTTCATTATGGGAGTAAAGATCAGTGAGGAATGAGATGGATGGGTGACTAAAATCATGGAATATGATGTGACCATTAAATATATAAAGTTAGTAAGGGAAGAGAACTTTGTGGGTAGCTAGCTCTGGATGTTGTGGAATCTCAAGAGACCTCCCTCATGATTTAGGTTCCCTCAAATGATGAAATGCCACAAGGTGCTGAATGGTATCAAGATGAAAGGAATGTATTCAATGATCACATTTGGATTTCTGATATGTTAAATTTTGTCTACTAGTACATAACCTCTTAGTTTGAATAAAGAAAAGAGAAGACATATGAGGTTGTAATCTATTCCTTATGCATTAGTTAATGGTGTCCTATTCAAAAGTAACATCAATGGAGTACTATTGAGATGCATTGAATGTGAAAAATGTGACAAGTTCCTAAATGAGTTCCATGATGGTTTCTCAAGTGCACATTTTTATATTGAAGCTACATCCTTTAAGATCATAAAATCGGGATAATTCTAGCATATGTTGTTCACGGATGCTCACAAGTGGGCAAGGAAGTGTAAAGAATATACACTCTTCAATGGAAATAAAATATTGGAGGCCTGCCGCGATTCAAGTAGATCAGCCATTTACACAATGGGATCTACATTTCATTGGTATGATCAACCTATCATTTAGTGATGGTCAAAAATAAGTTCTCACGGCCACGAGACTATTTCACCAAGTGGAATAAGGCTATACCATTAAAGGAGGCTACTGAATTAGTCATCTTGGAATTTCTTGAAGAAATTGTTACAAGGTTTAGCATACCTCAGACCATCATTTTTATAATGCTAGAGATTTTTGAGATCCAATATTTCTAGTTGGGCTTTGGGACTTGGGATTTATTTGAAAACTTCTTCCAATTATTACCCCCAAGGTAATGGGTTGGCAGAATCTACTAACAAGAATCTGATTAGAATCATGAAGAGGACAATGGACATCAATCAAACACAATGGCACACAAGTGAAAAATTCTCTTTGGGTAGACATGATATCAATGAAGAAAGCAATTGGACTTCTCCCTACAAACTAGTATATTGTAAGGAAGCAAGGCTTCCATTTTCACTTGAGTTTCCTTCATTTGAATTAGCTCAACAACTATGATTTGAAGGAGTGGATCAAAGGGAAATCATAAGTTTGGAATTGGTGTAACTAGAGGAAAATAGAAATGCCACGATGATCAAGATGGAACATCATCGGGCGTCAACCAAACAATGATTTGTGACAAAAAGCTAAAGATCAGATGTTCAATGTGGGAGATCAATTTCTAAATTGGGACATGGATCAAGCTAAACTAGGGAGACACTCCAAATTTGATGTTATTTAAAGTGGACCATACATCATCACCTCTTGTAAAGAAGATAACTCATTTGAATTATTTGTTCTTGATGGGAATGTGTTTCAAATCCCACTCAGTGGGATTCATCTCAAACCTTCTCATTAGGATATTTCATGCATATTTTATATAGTAGATTAGAAGTTCAATTACTCCAAGTTATTTCAGCATAATGCATTATTGGTAATGTAGGTTTCTTTCCTAAGTGCTTTACATGGTCTTGTTTCTTAGATATCTTCTTGTGCATAGTCCCATTGTGTTCTCTAGATTGTCACTAAAAGGAAGGAGGTAAAAATTAGGGATAAGTTATTGTCACCTTAGAAAATCAAATGTAGAGAAACTAAATCAAACTCAAGAAACTTCAAGCTGACTCCATGCCTAATGGATGTTAAGGCTCACGATCATCTCATCTAGCGGGGAGATGGTCCATATGAGTTACCAAAGGAATGAAGCACTTAACAAAGTTAATTTTCCTAAGGAATGACTGCAGAGCCTTCTTGTGAGTTGGAAAGAAAAGAGTTGCAATAGCTGTAATTCTTTCTGGATCAATGGTAATACCTTATTTTAATACAATATGCCCCAAGAGATTGCCTCTAGAGACTAATTTTTTTCACTTATTAGGATTAAGGGATACACTAAACTCCCTGCATCCTTTAAATACTTTTTCTAGCTACTTTATGTGATCCACGCTCTACTTCGAGAAAATAGTAATTTCATCTAGGTAAACAAAGATGAACTAATTAATATACCCTTTAAAAACAATATCCATTGCTCTTTGCAAGGTAAAACCTACGTTTGATAATCCAAAAGGAATATTTTGATAAAAAAATATTCCACATTTGGTGGTGACCGCGGTCTTATACTTGATCATCTTATTTCACTTTGATTTGGTAAAAATTGGAACAACCATCAAGCATTAAAAACCTTGCAGATCCTTCTCTCTGTCTACAAAATTTTCTCCATGGAGGAAAAAGGAAAGTGATCCTTGAGAGAAGCTTTATTCAAATCTCTAAAATCTATACACATCTGTATTTCACCATTTTTCTTCCTTACTAGGACCAAATTTTCCACCCAAGTAGAATACTTCATTGGAAAAATTATTTTGGCCTCAATGAGTTTGGAGAGTTCCTTTTTCATGAGGGTTAAATCTTGGGATTACTGGCATTTTTTTGGCCTAACTATTTTGATGTTAGGATCTAGGTCAATGGAATGTTGGACTATTTTTGAATTGGTTTATTTTAAATCTTCATAGTCCCATAAAACACATCACTAAATTTTGACATAAAGAAACAAAATCCCGCCTTTCACTTTCATCACATACATTTCCAGTAGAAATTTTTACAGAGTGATTTAAAATGGCCAAAAATCCTCTTGCTTTGCCACCATATTATTTTCCATTCCTTTGAATTCATCATATGGACTAAAAATCTTCTCTAACGTGACTAATCCCTTCAACAACTAGTTTTTTCTTAGTTGAATAGTTTGATCCCCATATACTTCCTGCAAATCAAATTACATCTTCAAGGATAACTATGCCTCATTTTGGATGAACTTCACAATTTTATCATCATTGTCAAACACCTTCCAACAGGCCTAGTTGTTTGCAATAGATGGCCTAACCACCATTTTGATATGTTGGGCATTCCCTTTGATCAAATCCTCATCGGGGAGAATTGAGATCTAAGGCCACCATTTGGTCTGCATATTTGTTCATCTTTATGGGAATAACTTTTGTAGGTTAATGGCATAAAATATTTCTAGAAAATCCCAAACTCTGTGTTTGTAAGATTTCAAGAACTTGTTTTTGGTAGCACACTTGGTGAATGACGAGTTTAGTGTCTCCAAAGACCTAAAACTCCTTTATTTTTATCTTTTACGTGATCAAGACACCATGTACTAACGCTTTATATTCTCGCCACATTACTTGAACATGAAAATTGCAGTCTATGGGTGAAGAAGAATTTTTTTGTTTTGGAGAAATAAGCACAACATCCACCCCAGATCCATTTCTACTTCTATGACCATCAAAGAACATCCGCCATAGTCCAAAAGTACTTTATTTTTCTTGTTTGAATGTCGCAGGTATCACATATTCCTCCTTGAGAATGCAATAGGTTCCTAAACCAGTCTCAAATTTCTTGATCTCTTCATCATAAGGATAAAACTTATGATCTCTCTTATCCCATTCATCTAGCAACAAATCAGGCATGGAAAGGGAATGTTCTACTCCTCGGGAGGTGAGTATTTCTCATGTCCTTGTATTAAGAAATTTGATTGGATAGGAGTGCGGTCATGCGACACAATATGGTAAAAAAATATGGGCTCAACTTGTATTGTGAATCGGGTCCCATATCTAGTTTTTAGAAGCATGTGAGTCTAATATGAGGATAGATGGCTGCCTACTTTAGTAGTGAAGTCTCTAGACAAACAAATGGAAAACATAGGAGGAAATTCATGAAAAAAATTTCATGGGCTATGGTGAGGCTAGGGTAGGCATGAATTTTTAACTCAAGGTCTTTTATTACACCGAGGACATTCATAATTGACCCATCAAGTTGTAAAAATCCCTAAACACAAGACTCTATTTGAGACCTAGGATATCAGAAATTTTCTTGGGCATTACAGAGGTACTAGCCCCTGAATCAATCATATAGTTATGAACTAGGTATTTACCTATAATTATTGACATGTAAAAGGGTGGGGTTTTGATAGTTTTACTTACTTGATCATCCTTTTCTTGACACACATGGATCAGGACATGAGTCTTTTGGACTACTAGATCTGCTAGAGAAAATTTATTGAGGGCTTCACATAGGAGATCCACTTGTGATGGAATATCAAGCGCATCTCATATTGAGATGTTGACATTAGTTTTCTTCATTTTTTCTATAATGTTGAGTGGGAGGTCCATAAATTTCTACATATGCGACATGGTACCTTATTTCCTCTATTGTTGTGGCATTTGATTAAGCGGCCTTGGTTGAGTAATAACCTCTTTATCCATGTCTTTACCAAGAAGCTCGGTGGCTTGATTTTTTTACCATGGCTTATTTTCGGTTGGCCATGACATTGGTGTGATTTGTGATAGGTGAAGATTATAACCCCAAAATCCTTTTCTTGTGTCATGTATCATTAGCAACTTGATTGATAGTCTACTATAAATTTATACCACTTGGTTAACCACGTAGAAGTCTTTAGCTCCAAAACACATGAGTTTGGTATTATTGTTTTTGTCTTGACTTACTTCCATGATCAGATTTGTTTCCTCTAACAATAGTTCCTATTCACTGGAAGAACTTTGAACCATGTATGCTTGATTATGCATTTCTGTTTCATAACCAAATTGGTTATGTTGTAGATTACATGGAAAAAACCACTCTATTTCTTATGCCATATTATTTGTATAGGAACTAAAGCCCGACTTAAACTAGGAGTAGGAAGATCTTGTGGATGAGGGATTGTTGCTAATGGAAGAGGACAAATTTGGGTCTGTCATATGATATTTTGTTGGTTCTATGCATATCTTTGATTAGGATACTAATTTCTCTATGATTGGTACCCCTGATTGGAAGATTTTCCTTGATTTTGATAATTCTTATATGATTGGGATTGTTGTTTCTCTAGGGATATAACTTTGTTTTTCAAGTTTCTAATCAAATCCTTCATTTCTTTATCCTCCTTTTACTGAGAAGGAGTTTGTGATGTGGAAGCAACAGGTTGCGAGATTAAGCTAAGAGATATGAGCAATAAAAGGCTGGGAATATTTAAATAGTTCTTGATAAAATGGCATGGGTAATCTAGGAGATAATATCCCATCTTGTATTAAAATATTTTCAGCTATGATTGCAATTTCATAAGAAATGGATTATTCCTCCCATAGATTGTATCATAACAGATATATCAGAGTTAAGAGATTTTAAAAAGTAAAGAAAGTCATCTTCTGCTACATGTATCACAAGAGATGGAATCCTGTCCCAAGTTCTTTGAAATTTGAAGTTGAAATCCACCATTTTCTCATTAGGTGATCTCTTGATTGTAGTTAACCGATCCAAAAGAGATAAGTTGTCTACTCTTTCTCTAAACTAGTCACAAAGGGATGTGCACAACTGATCCCAATTTTGAATTGTTCCCACCCCTAGGATTTTAAACCATTTTAAATATTTTCCTTTAAGTGATGAAGCCAAAAGTTTGACTGACACGTCCATCTCCAAAATCTCATGTATAACATAGACATTTGCAATATATTGAATGTTGTCAATTGGAGTGGTGTTATTTTCTCCAGTGAAGTATGGGATATTCTTTAAGGACGCTACTCGAATAGGATTATGAGCATTCAAGGTAATCGGAATTCTTCTTATGATGTTTATAAATGGATTTTGTTATGGTAGTTGTTGTTGATGAGCCACTCTAATTAGTCTGAGAACTCTTGTTGGTGAAAGAGCATACCAGGTGGAGGTGTTGAAAGAGTTAGATTTGGTGGAGATTGATATCTTTTAATCTATCTTCCTCTGTTGCCATTTCTGGGATAATTGCAAATAGTCAAATATGCCTTCTTCTCCTATTCTCAACCGTGTTTGGATCCTTCTCATGAATGATAGAAACTTGAATCAACAATACTTCTGAAACTAGTAGATATTTTGAATGGAGTTTCTTGATGCGTTACTGCAAAGCCTCCAAAGGCTAGAGCTTCACCAAGATACACATCAAAACTTGATAAAACTAGAAATATAAATTTCAAAGGTTCCATCAAAGCGATCCAAAACTATTAGATCTCAAATATACACCCATTCCCGAATCATAAACAATTTGGTATTTGAGACAACATGGGATTGTCTCCAAGTTTTGTAATCGAATGAGCTAGACCTCCGAGGAATGATGACTTCCTCTACTTACTTCTAACACTAAACTAATCCTAGGAATTGAAATGTAACTATATAACTCTACTCTAAATTTTAAAGGGACTAGGGTGAGAAGGATATGCATAACACATAAACCTAAACTAAATAAGGTGATATCACAAAATATAAGGGGATGAATAATTAAGAAAGAGTGAAAATGGGAGAGAAAGATGAGGAGGAGGACTAAAAATAAATTCAAATATCAAAACCCCATATATAGATAGGGCCCCCCTCCATAGAGTTGGGCCTTGTATACGATTTCCACTTTCACAATGCACAATAGACATATACCTCTGAAATAAAACATACAACATACGTGAATGAATGAGAGGCAAGAGAAAGCAATAAAATAATAGCTAAGGCGAAACGAGGCACAAAACTAAAGATTTTATTTCTTAAAGATCATGCATAGATAATCACAATATAAGAGGAAGATGTAAAACATTTATAGAGTTATATCCCAAGGCATGCAACTCTTAGGACACTTATGCAATATAAAATTATGCCCTTGTATTCCCAAAGTATCCAAAATTAAAATAAGGCATGACTTTACAATATATAGAAATATAGAAGGAGAGAAAAAGAAAAGAGAGGGAAAATCAAATTCCCCTTCCACCAACCAACCTCCTTCATTTAATTTTCTGAAAAGATCAGATTATCTCTGCAATTCCACCTCCCCACACCATTTACGTTGATAAATAAGGAATAATGACCATACTACATTCAATTTTTGTGGTTGAGCCATTCTGATTAGACCTTTGGCGTGTTTAGGGATTTTCCTTTACTTTTCCCACTTTAAATTTATGAAATCTGATTTTTCTACATGGAGAAGGTTAAGATTTATTTAATTAATATCAGATTTGAAAATATCAAATCATCGATTGAAATTCATGTTCATTTTAGTAATCCATGAAAATTGTTGTTTTTCTTTGATACGTGGATTTTTTGCTTTAGTTGCACGTAGTTTTATGCATCCACGACTTTATCTCCCATTCCATGGTTCTACCAACTTCTCTCTGTAACACCTTGATATATGGTGTGACATCATGTTGACCTCCATGAACTTCCTATTTTTCACCCCACGGATTTTGTATTCACTTTGTTCTATGGCTCTAGGCCTCCGCAACTTTACCTTGATCTCCATGAAATGCTTAAAATGTTCCACGGTCTTCATTCTCAGCCTATGGCTCTTCAAGTTGTTAAATTCTTGTAAGGGTGCAAAAATATTCAAAAATTACTATCAAAATTTCCATTATCCTGTTTTCCAGTCCCACCTTATGCCTCCCTTTGTTAAAATTGCATAAAATATTGTAAGCGAATGTGTCGGTTTTAAATCTACCGATTAAGGAAATTATTTATGAGATGTGGAAGCAGATGTATTAAGCATTATTTATGTTCACTGATATAGAGAATGGGGTTTTAATTTTGTTCGTCAACTATTTATGAGATTAGGATGCAAATGTAGAAAGCTTTCTTTTTCTCCTTGTTTTAATTATTATTCTAACATAGTTGATTGGTGTTCATCCCAATATTCATAGGAAATTGAATTGTTTTTTCAGAAAACATGGATTTTACTATCAAGGAAAGAATAAAGATGATGAAACCATTTTCTTAAAACTACAAATTGCAGAAAAGAGGATATTTGCTTTTATATTGCAATAGAATATCAATCCAATAAATTGTAAGGATATTCAAAGTTGTTCCTTCCATGAAACAACCACTAACCCTATTATTTTGATTCATGTTAATAATAGAAGTATATTTTGCAATTGGACTAGCTCTCCTAATAATAAACTCTCTCTTAGAATTATTTTTTTAATACACTTATCAACATGTACACCAAGTGCGGAAGTCATTCTCAATGCTCGGTCATGTATATTTTGTGTTTTTGATCGATCATGTATATGATGATTATGGAAGGGTTATGTAAAGAACATTAAACATGCATATATAATACACCCATGGTCTAATGAGTCTAGCAATATTATGTTATTACTTTTACAAGAATCTTTCCTCAATCACCATTAAGGGTGCAATTCTAATAGAGTTAGGATATATTATAAATTTAGATACACTTTGTGAGATCACTTATTTTTTATTTTTTGGAGTTAGCCGGTGTTTCACCTTTTCTACATTGGTAGGATGAATTCTTCCACCTATTTCCTTGTGAATTTTTGAAAGATATGATTTGCAAATTTAATTCTCTTGCCCTAATAATAGATGATGTTGTAAATGACTCTATTTCTTTTACGAAACCTCTCCCAATCATTAAATTTTTTCAAGGTTTCCTCTAGACAGACAGTGTAGACAACCAAATATTTTCCTTCCAAACCAATTCAATTTTATTTCTTATGGTTTTGGTCAGCAATTAACTAATTCAAATAATAATATTCCCTCGACTTCCTAGAAATCCTGATCACTTTGTAGAATGTACTCACGAGACACCAAAAGGTAAAATTGTAGTAGATGTCTTTTAAATTGTACTCGAGTAACAAGAAAGGAGTTAAGACTAATTTCACTTAGCTAAAACAACCTTTCCTAAATACTAGTCTCTACTTTGATAGCACCTCCACCATTTAGACATTTTTGGTGCAGAATCCACACTCATTTCGGTTGATCAAAATAGGTGTTGTGTGTGCCACATTAAAAATAAAAATACAATGAAAACAACAACATCCTCATCAATCATTGCACCAAAAATTGTTGTTGAATTGGATTTTGAGGAGGAGGATCCCGGTGAGGTTGCATAGATCTTGGTTCAACAACAAAGTTGGACAAGCGTGTAACATGGGAAGGCTATAGGGTTATCAAAACAGCAGATGAGGCCAACAATTTCACCGTACCAAATTTCATTTCTGGTTCCACTTGGTTTCCCTCCATAAGAATTCTCTTTAATATGGGTTTGATTTAGAATAATAGCTCCAAAAACTTGTAATATTATTATACATGGGCCATCATCTTTTGTTGTTTCCCCTTGATTTCCCTACATAGGAATCCCCCAAATTTTTAATATAATTACGTGGGCATGAAAGTTTTAACTGGGCCCTGTGCCATCATCTTTTTTTGTTGAATGTTGGATATGCAAACCAAGAAATGTTTGGAGATTACATATAAATTGAAATTGTGGTTTTCCACATTGCTTCTAAATTTTTTTGTTTCTTTTCCATGGTGTTCAATTTTTTTATAAAACATTTTTCATAAATTTACTTTGATGTACATTGTGTTTTGTGTTAAATGTTGAAAATACCTACCGCCATTATAATAACCCTTCCATGTTGATACCCACAAGCCTATTTTGGAGTTTCTCAAACAGGTTTATGTAAAGCCAGGCCCGCTAGTTTTTTTCATTTGTAGGACACAAACATGAAAGAGTAGAAAGAGAATATCTTTGTTGAAATCAGGTCTTTCCATCAAAATCCACTACTTACCTTACCTCTCCCTGCATTCTTATATGTTGTTTTATGTCTATTTATATGGTGAACAACCTCTCCTTGCATTTGATTAAAGTGAACTTCATTGAAATATTAACAATTTTTTAATTATAATTTTTTTGGGTCAATAAAGGTCAATAGATGAGATCATGTAAATGATTCAACTATGGTAAAACAAGGGCATTCACAGAAGTACCTAAAACAATGGTTGAAACCGCAACAGTTGAGAATTTGAGATGAGTTTGGGTCATATAAGATCAAAAAATGTAGTGGTAGCATCTCCACTAGCAAGTAAGACTAAGAATTTTTTTAGTAAAAATGTTTTCATAAATCTTAGTACTCTAAAAATGCATTCTATAAACTATAGAGACTTATTTTTTCAGATGAAGAATACCAAATATCTGCACATATTTTTGTCTCAATATTTTGGGATGTCCAACAAAAAGACTTCAACACAACAAATTTCGCAGTCCCAACCATTCAAGTCAAGCTCAAGCCATATCAAAAATGTTGATGTATCAAGCATAAAAATCTGAATGTAATTAGAGAACCCGATAGGCCATTCAAAAATATGAAAGCAATAACAAAACTTTAGAAGAGGTCACTGACGATTTATATCCAATGTAGTTTATAGTTATGAATGGGGCTTTTGTTTTGACACCTGTGGCCTATAATTTCTACCCAAGAGCTTAAAAATCACAACAAGCATCCTGGTGGAGAGCTAAGCTAGAATTTTTGGCCGAGAGTTTCAAAATGTTAAAAGGCTTTACAAACATTGGTCGTAACCTAATCCAAAATTATCCAACTTAGCGCAAACATGAACTTTGATTTCTGGATGCAGAAAACAAATGAACTACTAGATTTACTAAGGCATTATTAATGTGTGGGTAGGTTGTTCTTATTTACCAAAATAAACTCTTCTTTAATGGCTTCCTGAAATTTATTTTCCATTGAAACATAATAGCTTGAAACAAATTAATTGCTAATTTCAGCTTCCTATGTTGAAACACTTGTTGTTTAAGCTTTCCTTAGAGTTTACAAATTCATTAGGAGTGTTGCTTCATCTTCATCACATCTTACTTTTAGAATTATTTTTTCTAGTTGGGTTAACATTCCTAATGGATTTGTACACTTCATTGGCAACTCTTTCAACTTTAACATGACTTGAAATAAAAATAATTTATTACTATCTATCATTTTGCACTATTGAAATATTTTCATAAATCTTAGCACTCTAAAAATGCATTGTATAAACTATGGAGACTTATTTTTTTAGATGAACAATACCAAATTTTAACACATATTTTGGTCTCAATATTTTCGGACGACAAACAAAATGACTTTAGCACAAAAAATTTCTCATTCCCCCAATTTCCCCCTAATAATTATAAACCACATCAACTACAAAAATAATTAACTATCCAAATTCATATCAAATGTAACAAATGTTTAGTGCCAAAAACATTGGCAACAAAAGGTTACCACTCATGATATAAAATCTGCAAAATCAATTACTACTCCGCAAAATCTTCAATCTAGAATGATAAATGATTAATTATCTGCTCACAATTTATAACTAATTAAATTAGTTGTTTAATTAATCATATTTATCTACTCACACTCCTCTCCACACCACTTCTAGAACCCTATAATGGTGGTTGTAACAAAATTACACGTACTGACCATGTTATTGCACAAAATCAAGATCATCCCCTATAAAGGATGCAACAACCCACACTGAGACCTTTTACTATTTTAGAAAATTTTAATTAAGATCATGGAGGTCATTCAAAAAATGTTCCACTTCTCTTGGCCTTACCCTAAACTATATAATCCAGACTATTCTTTTGTAAATCCATCCTTGGAAGCTTATGTAAACTGCATCCAACTTCTACCAAAATTTCCACTTGCCTCCTTGTATTTCATGAGCTCATAGTTTTTTCATCCTACATTTTTAGGAAAATCAAGAGCACCCAAAAACCAAAAATTATACAAGTCGAAGTGCTTCTACGGTCTTCATTAAGGTTTGCGAGAAAAGAATTACATGGAGGTTTTTAGTTTTGATTGTTTTTCTTCGCTTTGTTGAGTTTTCATTACTATAGTACCTAAAGCTAACACATCTAAATGAACATAATACAATAATCAATAATAAAAATACATCCATAATTAAAATAAAATCAACTCACAATGATTATATGAAATCAATACATCATTTGGAAATTGCTATCTCAATGTGAGAACCAAATCATACTATTGTGAAAATTACAAAGAAATAATACAAATAAAATAAGATAAAATATACATACCTACAAAGAAATTAGATCATACACATTAAAAATCAAGTGAAAATATAGAGAAATATTCTAAGGATGTCCCTAATGTTCCATTACTAGTCAATAGAGAGAATCAAGATTTGGTTACTAATTATTTTGATAATGATGATGAGCTATTTGATATATCAAATCAACATTTGTGTATGTTAAATTTCAATATCATCGATGAAGATTATTCTCATCTTATCTTTAAGGGTATTAGAATATAATGAATCAATTTATCTAATGATGAAATCACCACATGTTCTCCCATTAAGGTGGATAATAATAAATATATGGAAATTCCACTACAAAATTAAAAAAACACATTTGTCAAAAAGGGTTTTTAAACACAAATGCACAAGAGAAATATATACCTATAGAAGATAATATTTCAATGTAATAACTATTTATTTCTCAATGTATTTTTGAAAAATATTGAGCTTCAAAAAAATCAAAAATAACATCCAAGTAGGTACCTAATATACATTAATGTGGAAACACCTTCCCATTCTTACATCGAAATAACAAGAAGTAGTTTCTAACCATGGATAAATTTTCATTCCACTCATCCATGACTATTAAAATAGGATGATTAGTTAATTCTCAAAATATAATCTATGAGGGTATAAAATCCTTTATATGATTAATTTATAACACATTTCTCACTCACTCATTGGTAACAAACTATCTCATGAAAATATTTATAAATCACTTCTTGAGATTCTTACGGATATATTATAAACATTATCTCTCACCTTCAAGTGGTGTAAAATATCCTATTAACACCTTAATTTCTTATTCCCAATATAATCAGCACCACCACATATTGTGCTTGAATAATTTCTTGAGTGTGAATATGTATCTCTCATTCCCACTATTGAGGTTGATACGTCATGACCTTCGGACATATATTTTGATTATAATTCCTATTAAACATATTACTACTACATCTAGAGGATATATCATTTGTAATAATTATCATAGGCCTCTTATTGTAAGTAAAAAGTTCATAATAATGTCCCACAACCTTGTCTTATGATGATGCATCTCACACTCCAAGTGACACATTCCAATCCTAGTCTTTATAATGTAAATTTAAGGTCTATGCCTCCCACCCATATAATTTTATCACCTCAACCTATTAATATTATAATTTAATGGATATTTATTTTATCTTTATTTATAAAAACACATATATTCTAAAAATACAAAAAAAATAGATATTATAAAAATACAAAATTAGGACATGGATAATGTTGAAAAATGTGCTAGTGTTGTTTTCATTGATGTCAAGTGGCATTGATGGAAAATATTTCCAAGGTGGTTTAGGATTTATTATGAGGTGTCATTCATCAATAATGATGAAATTTTATTGGTAGTGAATTAAGTTTGTGTCATGAGATGTTTCCTTATTATGCATGGTTCGGTGCAAGAAGAGGTGAGTATGAGCTCCAGAGGTTATTTAAGGTATGTATGAGGTATTACATGATTAGTAAGCTATGTCGGGTATGCAAGGTAAAGAAAAATTCATTTTCCTTATGTCATGGATTTAATCAAACCATTTTATGCCTAGTCCTTGACCCAATGGATGTATGACATGAAGGTATAAATCAAGAAGGCCAAGGTAAGTAAATATGAGCATGAGAGGAGTTATTTGAATTTATATAGCATATGTGGAAGGATTCCAAGGTCATGCAACAAGTTTATAATTTAGGTTCATGGTCCTTTAAAGAAATAAAAATGAGAAAAAGTCAAGAAAACATGGATAAATCATGGTGGTTAGAGAGTTTCAAGTGTGTGCAAAGATAAAAGAGAATTGGGATAATTGAAGGAGGGTTTTATAGTTCTTTCAGAAAATTTTCAGGTTAAGGCATTGAAGAAAAATAAAGAAATGTTATTTTGAGCTCTACCGAGATCTTAAAAGTGTAAATCCCAACTCGATAAAAAATTTATTATGCTCACCAAAACATGTGTGTTATACATGGGGTCATAATCCTTTAGGGTATGTTTGTATATGGATTCAATAATATTTTTCAAAAATAATGAATCAATTTGGTCATCAAATCATTGTGAACAATCATTGACAAGCTAAGTAGGTCAAAACCCTTGTAAAAACCTAGACCTGAGCGATATGAAATATTTGTTGTGTTTGGTCATAAATTTATATGGTAAAGATAATGTGAAGGTAAAGGGTTGTAAAGGACCCTTCAAGGCTCATAATTGTGGAATTTTTAGGTTTCGAAGTGATGATAAGCTACAACAAAACCCGTGTTTTATGAAAATTTATAGGTATAAATATAATATGGAGGTTTCATGAAATGAAAAAAGTGTTCCAGAGATATGGGGATGTGTAATAGGTTATAATTAAAATATTAATGCATGTTCAATGAAGAAAATTTGAGAAATAGGTCCTCGAAGTTGCCCTACTTGCTAAAGGGCTAGAAGGTGCAAAACTATTCATGATGGTCTAAGAGGTGTGTGATAGAAATGCATGATATAGCAAGGTTATTTTATATTTTATATTTTTAAGGACTTATATGATGTGTTATAACTCTTGGCTTGATTTGGAGTAATCTATTTTAATTGAAGAGTTATTTTCCTAATTATCCCTATTAGGCATATCAAGAAGATGATTTGAAACATATATGCAAAGATGGTTTTATCCATATAAACTATTCTTGTCTATTATTAAGGAGGTGTGTTAGGTCCCTCATAATGTGTTCTGAGTTTTAGTTCTATTTGGAAGTGGATTTCTAGGTTTTAGAGGTTGATTAGATCAAGATTAGTTCTTGAGTCTTTGAAATAGGATTGATCATTTTTAGAGATGATTTTTTCTGAATTCCTTGTGTTTTGTTTTGGAGGTTGAAGAGATTTTTTTAGTTAGTATACAATGAGAAATTTCCATTGATTTTTCACTTATGTCATGGTGAAGATTTTTTCTATGTGAATTTTCTCGTTCTTGTGGAGTGAAAATTGGGTGCATGAGACCTTTTGGGGTAAGCTTGCATGTTGGTATGTTTCATGATGGAAGTAGCTAGTTCGAAGTTTCTTGTGCATGAAAAATATGAATTGTATATATAACATGTGCAACCAATGATGGAGGATTCATGTTAATGATGTACTGTGCCCTTAAAATTCAAAAATTACCATTAGAGGTGGTTCCTTGTACTTAGGATTTGAGAACAAGTGTGGTTTTTAAAATCTCTTTCCAACCTTTAAGGTCTCTTGAGGTTATTTATATGGTTTTGTAGATGTGTTTTAATTTTGGTATGAATGACCTTATTGGTCTTTTCTCACATATATGATTGTATAATCTATATTCATGTATAAAAGTGCATTGTATTTTCTCATTTGAGCTATTTGGGAAATAGATAATTGAGTGAGAAAAAGGAGATAAGAAAAAATGTTAGAAGGCTTTAGGGAAGAGAAAATAATGGCATGAATAAGTGAGGAGAGAAAAGAATAAGGATAGCAAGGTCATTATACCTAATCAACACTATATGGTGCATGAATGAGCGAAGGAGAAGAAGGTGTATTTTGAGAAGGTTTTTGAGGTGTATGAGCTAAATTAGTGATCACAATAAGTTTTTTATAAAAACAGTCAAGTGGTATTCATCATTAGGTGGTTGAGTGGGTGTTTGATCATCTTGGGGGTTGTAGCCTCCTTGTATAGTGGGTGATATACTAAATAGGGGTTGGTGCTCCTTGTGAAGTGGGTGCTTCACTAAAGAAATATTGTGTGATGTGTAATATTCACACAAGTATTTTGAATTGAGTAATATATTCAGAAGTTTCAATGGTTTTTCTTCCCCTTGAGGGTTTCCCACTTATATTTCATGTTCTTGCATTCTTATACTCTCTTATGGTTAATGGTGTATGCATTGTTTCTTGTTCCTAATGCTTAATAGTTCACACATGTGCATGGTTAATTGATTTGAAAGTTTAAGAAGATGTATTTACCCCCATTCATTGTGCTTCTAACAATTAGTATCATAGCTAGGTCCTTTTGAAGCAAGTTTAAAAAAGCTGAAGGAGATCATTGAAGCACATATATGGAAAGTATTATAGTTCATGGTGAAGGTTTACCTCTGGTCAGAATGAGATCATGCTTAAAACTCTTGGGTTTTGACATATAGAAGTTCATTATTTATGTATGCACTTTGAATCCCTTCCATCTCAATCTACATCTACTATAAAGAGTTTTGAAGTTGAAAAATAAGATAAGGAGGAGTATGCCATGGTTTTAGGCTTTGTAAATTCCATTTCAGAACAAAGGGAAAAGGATGAAGAATTTTAGATTGATCAAAGTATTTTTCATACTTAAGATGAAGACCTGATATGGTATATTGATAGTGGGTGTTCTGGTGAAATGATTGGTGACAAAATTAAGTGCATTTCATTAAGAGAAAGTGCATCAGGATTAGTTATATTTGGAGACAACACAACTATAAATATTGTAGGAAGAGGCACATTAAGTTTAGATAATGGAAAAAAATATAACTAAGAATTTCTAGTATGTTGAGGGACTGAAACATAATCTTCTTGTGTGAGTCAAATGTGAAAGCAAGGGTACTCTCTAACTTTTGATGTAAAAGAGTACAAAATCATGAAAAAGGAATCATGTAAGCTTGTAAGTAAAGGTAAAAGGATAGAAAAAATGTACATATTAAAGGATATAAAAAATGATAAGTTTCTCATCAAAAACTTTGATGACATTTTGACATGGCATAGAAGACTAGGACATTTGAAATGTGACAATATAGTTAATATGAGCTCCAAGGAATGTGTGAGGAACATGCCAAAGACCAGTAAACCAGAAGATACTTTATGAAAAAAATGTTTACATGGGAAGAAGACAAGGAGAAATTTCAAGTCCAAAGAACACTATTCTACCTAAAGGCCTTTGCAACTGATTCACATAGATCTATGTGGACCCATGAGGACTGAAAGTGTGACTCATGAGTATTATTTTATGTTGTTAATATATGAATATAATACGTTCACTTGGGTTTCATTTTTGAAGGATAAATCAAAAACACTTGATAGATTCAAGGATTTCAAGGAACTTATTGAGAATGAGAAGAATGGAAGAATTAAATTCCTTAGATATAATAGAGGAGGTGACTTTTGGTTTGATCTATTTGATGAAATGTTTTAGACTCATGGTATTAGGAGGAAATTATCTATTGTAAGGACACCTCAACAAAATGGTGTATTGGAGAGAAAGAATAGGACTGCTTATCTAAGAGATGGCTAGGACCATGCTTAATGAATCCAAATTTCCGATGGTTATTAGAAATAGGAAATTAGTATAGATGTCTACATACTCAATAGATGTTAGATAAGGATAAAAAATGATAAGTGTAGACACAAAATCTATGCACTTGGGTATATTTCTAAGTCCTGGAGCAGACTAATATATATGATTCCTAAGTAAGAAAAATACTAATTTAATATATCTTTTGGAAAAAAATTCTTTGTCTATTATAATTTTATTAACCTTACACACCCTCGTGTAGACACAAAATCATGAACTTGGTTACATATCTAATTCCTATTAGCATAATTGCATTTATATGATTCCTAAGAAAGAAAACTAGCAATTGATAGTTATCTTTAACCTCTTTACTTTTTTCTAGTCTTCTTTCTAGAATTTTTCACCCTACGGCATAGTTAGGACTTCACTTGTTTATATTTTATGAATTTTAACACCAATGCGCATAAATTCCTAGGATCCTTCATCCTTCTGGCACCCCTGACCCTTTTCTATCTTACTTACTTCTTTTAGGCATATTATTTTCTAATGGGTCGACTTCCAGTTTTCAATTACAAAATTCAACCAAGGGAATAATATAAATACAATGCTATATGACCAAAATAAAGGACCAATATCTAAGCATACTATTTATCACCTAAGTTTGCATCTAAAGGCACGTAAAGCACTTCAAGGAATTTATTTGGCATCTATTACAAGGGACAAAGGATTGCATTTTCTAAAAACACACATAAGACTTGGAAGTTCATTATTCCATCCACACATCTATTTACATTGATATATCTAGCTATCACTCGCTATCAAGTGCACTTACACAAGGGCCTCTAGGGAATTTTATTTCACAAAAGAAAAATAAATACATGGAGTTTGAGATGTAGTGCAACACTCGATCGTAAGTTCACTCAATCGAGTGACCACCGGGGTCATTTTGACTCCCCCTATTTCATCTTTCTTTTCTGGGATTTGATGTAGTTTGAGGCTTTTATAGGTGAACATATCTTTACAGGTTATAGGTACATTATATAAACAAGGTGTGACATACAGGTGACCAACAAAGATTACAGTGACACTTTTAAAACACCAAAAAATAAAAAATTCTAACCACTTTCATAGTCATGAGAGCCCAATAGTAGACTCTGGTGCCCGGTACCCTTGACCCGATCCGGATGCCCTAGTCCAGGCTCATTTGACACTTCCAGATTTTATAGTGCATAGTTATGACAATCTTCCCCTCCTGTTCATTAGTTTTCCAATACACATAAATTACATGAATAACACAAATCAACTAAATATTTCTCTCTCTCTCTCTTTCACTTAGGGTTTCATATTTGATTAGCTTATTTCTATTGTCAAATATGTACTTTAGAATTTTATTTATCATACATGACTCTGTAAATAGGGTTTAACATTAGTTTTATTTTTGTTAAATCATTTAGTGAACCATTCACTCGAACCCACCCTTTCTTATAGACAATTTATCATCTTTTAATCATGGCTAACACTCATGCAACCTTTATTGATGAAGACCTTCGTGATCGCAATGATCATCTTGCTAAACATAAGCAAGATCTATTTCTAATCCTATTCACTTTTCGTGAGGAGACCACCAATATTTTTAGGTTAATGTCCCTACATCCAATCTTTGCATCTACGCATATTGCTACTCAACATTCTAACTCCACCATTCTAAATACTTCCACTATTCCCATTTTTATACCTACCCCTACTAATCATTTTCACAACCTATCACTTCCCATATGTGGAAAGTCTCTTCTTCTAGATCTTTAGACCTAGAATATCTCTATTAGTATCTCCTAGTTCAAATCCATCAACTTCAATAGGATATTCCTCATATATCTCCATCTCTTGATTCCACCTTACTCCTCCACACTCCTTTCACACTTGTCATTTCCACTTATACACCGACTCCAAACTTCGTCACTCCTAAGATTCCCACTTTTAATGGACATGGTGACCCTCAAGAGCATCTCCAATATTTTCATGTGGCATGTCTAGATTATGTAGATGATCATACTTTACTAGTAAATATATTTCCTATAAGTCTCCAAGATTATGTTATGCATTGGTTTTACAATCTACCTGTTCATTTGGTAACATCATTTACGCATTTATCTAATGATTTTCTTGCATATTTTTCAATCAATATCGGTTCTAATATATCCTATGCTCAACTTACAAAAAATAAAATAGGGATCTAATGAGCATCTAGTTGAATATGTATTATACTATGAGAACAATTTAGCTAGGATAACCAATGTATTTGCGGATTTAGAATTGCAAGATCTTTTTTTCCAAAGTATCTTAACCCCATTACAAAGAGAATCATCTTTGAGACCTCTCCATCATTTATTCAAATATGTCATACTCTGAAGTTACACAAAAGAAAAATCTTATCTATGGGTAAGCTCAAATATCACGATTAGGATTCATCTTCTAATCGGTTTCAAAAAGTATTCTTTCAAGCCATCTCCTAAGCTTACTGAAGCCAAAGATACTATTAACACTATTTCTACACTTGAAAATCCTCAATTCTATCCTCTAAAGCATATATTCACAAAATTACATTATGCTCCACACCTTTTATTGCCACAACTTATCGAGAGAAATATTATTACGCTTTGATCACCGTTTAATCTTGATCGAGTCTTGCCCTAAGGGGTGCAATTATGATGAAAATTCTAGATGTGACTATCATCAATGTGTTGGGCATTCAACTGATCAATGTTTCAAACTTAGGCATCTCATTCAAGATCTTATCGACAATAATGCAATTGAGCTCCCTAAGCCTTCGACATCTAAGCTAGTCAATGACAACCAAAAGCTCAAAATATTCAAATATTCATTACCTAAGCATGACAAGCAAGTTGCTGATTCTTTAGCTAATCATACATATTATGTTATGCCTCCTCCTTCATCAAGGGCTCTTGATTTTCTATTTTCTCATACTGATGCATCTCCACCACTCATCACATTCTCTGATCACGATTATCATGCTACATTTTCTTCTAATACACTACACATCAATGATTCTATCAAATCTTATACTATCAATAACACCATGATAAATCCATGGAACCCATTGGTGTGTGCTCTCTTGCACTCCTTGTTGCTATCAATTATCCATTATCTCAAATTTCATACTCAATTTCAAAATCTTATGGCTACATCAAGCTTCAAGTTACAATTGGGCCTCTCACCATGCTTGTGCCATTCTCTATGGTACCCTCAATCAAAGGATGTGATATGCTCACGGGCCTTCCTTGCCTCCATACCACTCAAGCTATATTTTTCATGAATCACTTGTGTCTCAAATTTATTCAAAATAAGCACATTGCCACTCTCACAGGTGTTCCACCATCCACACCATTTCATCTTCCTCTTCTTGAGGATGTCCACTCATTATTTGTAGCATCTAGGCCCTTTAGGCATCTCAAATATAAGGCATCTTCTACACCTAGATCTACTATTCGTACACAACCTCCCCATCCTCATCGGTCTACTAGTCCATCTTCTTGGCCTAAGTACCCTAATCAGGAAACCCTTTCACATAGGATTTCCCTACCTCCTTCACCTCCTAGGTCTAGTTCACATAGGTTTTCATCACCCCCTCGGTCTCCTTCACATAGTTTTTGTCACCTCCTTGGTCTACTTCACATAGGTGCTCATCACCTCCTCGGTCTCCTTCACATAGGTGTTCATCACCTCCTAGGTCTACTTCACATAGGTTCTCATCACCTCCTAGTATCCTTCACATAGGTTTTCATCACCTCCTAGGTCTACTTCACATAGGTTCTCATCACCTCCTAGGTCTCCTTCACATAGGTGTTCACCACCTAGGATTCCTTCACATATACATCATCAGTCTCATACACCACCGATCTTAGAGCATGGTCACACACCTTTATCTCCTTAAACATTAGGTGGAGGACCCTTTCCCTTCACTTTCATTTAGTAACTTACTCATCATCATACATGTGGGGGCATCATGCTTACTTCTCTCTACTCCATCTTAGCATCATCAACCATCTACTATTTCCACTCTTATGCTCCTTGCTTCATATTTCATATTTCTAGGAAATATTACACAACTTGATACACTTTGTATTGTCAAAAACCTATGGGTCACTCTTGTGCTAGGTTCACACTTGACTATTGAGGGAATAATATAACCATGAACCTCACACACCGCACATTTCACACTCTACACTTCACTATACATATTTCTTGCATCCCATTCTCAAACATCATATTACCATATGACACAATCTAGTTCCATGGTTCATACTATAATAATGAGGGTATAAAATCTAAATTGAACCTTATTTCTTATACACTTCATGCTCTATGCTTCATGATCTATCTTTCTAGCATCTACTTACAAACTATTTCTCTATGACAATATTTTTCTATGGTTCATTCTTGAATTTTGAGGGCTATTTTAAAAACGAACCTTATCTCATAATCATCCAAATCTGCTAGGGATAATGCTAATCCTATCATATTCACATTTCATACCATTCCATTTCACTCATACATTGCACATTACATATCTTGGTTACACATACTCTTTGTTTCCTATACTAGTTACATGTTGCACTTTGCTTACTATGTTAGACAGATATCCAGTATATCATTATATTTTCTATATACAAATGTGCATTCACTTGGAATTTCATTGTGAATGTAGAATTCCTAAATATATCTACACATAATAATGATGCTTGGTAAATTACCTCTTACTAGTCCCACCGAGGCTCCTAGGGCATCTAAATTTACTACTCTTATACATCATAGGTGCTATTGTTCCATTATTTACTACTTCCTATTCTTACTAGCACACTACTTTCCATTGATCTATACACACTTTGACATACTTATTATCTTTATAACATGCTAACAGGTGCTTCATGTACAATATTTTCTTTGTAGGACTATTTCCTACCATGGTTATCTGTGTTTCTTTGGTTACCACTATTTGCTATTGTATGTTATTATTTATAAGCTATGTCCTATGTCTTATTTGATCACCGCTTGTATGCTTTTGGTGGATTTGGCTCTGATTGTCTTGTGACATATTGAGCGATGTCTCATGTTAGAAAACCTCTTTTCATGGTCTATTTTATATTTACACTTACTTGATACACTATTTTTCTATTACATGTGATTAACTAAAATATGAAAAATAGGAAAGTATCTATCTATATTTTAAGTTAATCTAAACTAGTAACAACAATAAAATAACTGATATAAACTGAAATGTAAATGCTAAATAATTTTATTTAATATTTAAATGAAATGAAATAATGGAAATAGGAGTGATATGGTATTGACATGAATATTAATTACCTCATTGTGTATTGGGACCAAACATAATGATGCGTATATGAAAGACAATATGACGTAACAACCCAAAAAATTATAGCAAGTGGTGATTTTCCCTTCTGAGGGTGCTTGGACAAGGACTAGGGCACCTATGAGCATCCTGGTTTGTAGTATGGGTGCTCTGGTTTAGATAAAAGCTCAAGATCTGAATTTGACAATGTCGTTAGATCTTCATAATATCTTTATCTTTGTCACATGGTTGTTGTAGTACCTTTGCTTATGTTTTTGTAAACCTATGATTGATATTTACCCTTCCTATGCGGTGTGTGTGATGTAATGGTGCCCAAATGTAGTCCTTTTCCTTAGTCAATAGCTATCCCTTAATGGTAGATAGTGCATCCATATAATAGTGTGTATGTTGTTCTTATATAGGGATCTATAACTCAAATTTTGACGCTAATTACCTAACATGCTGACTAGTACCTAGGGAATGAGAGGAAAGTTATAAAGACCAACCTTGAAACTGTAAATTATACGAAAGTAATGTTGGGACCAGGGTTCCTCAGTACTACCCTAGGTACCTGATTATATTCTTTTGTTAAGACTCTTTTATCAAACACTTTTTCCCCACCTCTAGTTTATTTTGATCACTCATGGACAAAGTCGACTTAGTATGAAAATACCCATGGAATTCTTCCACTTGTCCCATCGGCGCAACTCCAAAGGTGGAACGTCTAAGTAGGTTCTCCACCTAGTGCAAACTCTCCACGTTTCTATCGGCGCATGTTTGATATAATCCTGGGAACAAGCAAAAACCATCCAAGTGGAAAATATAAACTTCACCAATCATAGACTCAACAACAATACAAAGTAGGGGTGGATACACAAACTCCTATAAAGGGGAAAAATATTTATTTAAGATCTGAATTAAAAATTATAACAGTGGTAGCATGTCATTTAAAATATTTGGGGGCAGGAGCCAGCAGGATAAGTGCAGGGCCTTATTAAAATTAAAGGAAAAAGGGTGGTAGCTGAGAGTGACAGTCAAAGGAGGTCTTTAAAAGCAGGCAAGGAAGAAGACTAAAAGGGGTAATTTTGGGCCGAAGAAGGAGGAAAAAGTGAAGAGTTTTGTATGCTTTGTAAAATCTAGCCTTAGTAGGCCTTTTTCATAGAAGAGAAGTGTAATTTGTGCTTTCATGAGCCTTATGTACCATTTATCTATATGAATAAAGAGTTCTTATTCTGTGCAATTAGATTTTTGCATGTTCTAAACTTTCATTTCTTTTATAAGAAGTAGTTCTAAATGAGTCAGGAAATTCATCATGCTTGATGCCCTTAGGATTTCCCTGTTTCATTTATTATCTATAAATCAATCATTTCAGTTCCTCATATTTTTGTGTTATCAGAGTAGTGGATCATGTTGTTTAGCCCTTCAGCTATTCTAGATAAAGATCTCAAGTTTTCTGTCATTTTCATTTCTCTTAGATCGGTGCATCACCTTTTATTTTAGTCATTTACGTACTTTCCTCTAAACCCTACCCCAACCTAAGAGAAGAGCCATCTTCTTTAAAATATGGAGGTTACCTTAGGGCACATGTCTCACCAACCTAAGGTTTTCTACGACTCTGATGGTTCATTTGTAAGGATTATCATCAACATTTTTCTGGTATGCCCAGGTGGGACATTAATTCTTGGATTGAGTAGAATCAAAAATATATCAACTGGAGTAAGGTCTAGCTCACCCACTTGAAGGAAAAAATGAATGCGAATGAGGGTGAGAGTAAGGGAAGAGGGTTTGATCAACTATTTGCAGCTATCTCCCCTACAACATAGGTGGGGAAGACAGGTTCAAAGGTCATCGTTCCCCCTGGATCGGTCTTTGTCAACCCCTCCACCAGGGAGGCATTTTACATAGTCAACTAGGACCCTTAGACCCATCATTATGGCTCATCTTCAGCCTCCACCTCTGAGACCTTTTGTTTCATGGGATCAGGGAAGCCCACTCATCTTGCTGCACCCTTTGTGGGATGGAACCCCATTCCAGCCAATGCGTTCAAATCATTACTCAAATTCAGTGGTGAGGATTTCAAAACCCCCGAGGAGCATCTCCAGATGTAGCAGAGATATGTGCAGTACATTATATAAGGGAACAAGATGTTGCCTTATGTTTGTTGGCCACCTCTTTTAAGGGAAGGGCCCTAGAATGGTACCAATCTTTAACCCCTAATACTATTGGTACTTGGGACCAATTAGGGGGCCGTTGGTGAAAAGGTTTAGTGAAAAGGAGACTGGTCATCACTCCTATAGTAACTAATTGGTATTAAAAAGGGTCTACAAGAATTGATGACAGATTTTAACACTCGAGTTCCATAAAACCTAGCAAAGGATTCCGGCCTTGGCTAGACCACCTGTAGGTATGGCTATTGTCTTTTACCTAAAATCCCTAAATTTAGATATTTCAGTAATGATTCAATCATTGGGAGGGGATTCTTTGCCACAGGCCTATAACATAGTGTTCTAAGATGAGAATAATCTAATAGATTCCGGGAAGCTCCCTCACTAAACTCTTTTACCGATAAATCTAGAGATAGCCCCCATTCCACAAGTACAAACACCGAGCTAGTCCTCGACCCCTTTAAATTTTTATAATTACATCCTGCAGATTACAATTCCCAATCCTACCACTATGTCCTCATCTTCCTCTCCCAAAATGGAGGAGATGAGGAATATCCTGAGAAGTTTTTCTAACAAAATAGTGAACCTTAAAAGGAATTAGGCAGCCTATCCAAGGAAAAATTATTATATTTTCCAAGGTAGCTGACCCACTTACCCCTCTACATACCAGAATACTCAGAGGCCACCAACCTGCTCAACCATAAAATCAAATAGTCCTTATACCAATGCATTTTTAAACCATTCCCCCAATAGCGAAAGAGAGATAGTCCCTAGAAAGAACCATCTGGATGAGGAACCCAATGCCTAGTGCTTCCCTTGCAATAATTCTCATATGCCAAGAGACTTCCCCAAGGGAACTTGCAGCTAAGGATAGCCAAGAAATGATCAAGAGAAGGTTATAAAATAGGTATAGTTGGACCTCGCTAGTATATGGGAGCCCAAAGTGCCACTTTCACCACCCAGATGCAAGGGATGTCTCTAGAATAAGAGTCAAAGATTGCACCAGAGCATGCCCTTTTCTCTTGGTTAGAAGGGGAGGATTCTGTCTTCATAAATGAGGTATCTGTTCCAAATCCCATTCAGTTTAACTACAACACCTGCTTCAAAAAAGGATCATTGAAGTAGATACACCAGCTCCAACTTCAATCGAAAAGGTGTACAAAGAGCCTCCAATTATCATGAACACACCGTCACCAAAAATAAAGGAAGCTCCAAAACCAACTGTACAGGATCAAGAGGTCCATCACCTTGATAAGGAAAGAACGAAGCATCAACCACCTCTCAAATCATCGTTGGTTGGACCCATCAACATAGTCCAACAACTAAAAAGTGCACCAACCATCACATATTTGTGGGATCTTCTCAGCATTCCTAAGTAAAAGGATTTTCTCCAATTGTAACATTCCCATTCTAAGACACTAGAACAAGGGAATTTTTTTATATATATATAACGTTTTGTGCTCTAAATTATATAATTCAAAACACATGTTCAAGTTTTTAATAATTGTTCTCTGTTATAAATGACATAATTTAGAACACACAATGCTTTTAGATGAATGTTCTTTATTTCCATATTCATAATATGGAACACACATTCCATGCCATTCAATCATATAACAGATAACCATATGCACCTTTGTAATGACTCGAAGAACTACCGATCTCCCATTTCATGGCTTGGAGTTTCATCGATCTCTCATTTCATGACTTGGCTACTTATCAATCCTTCATGTTAATCCATGTATTGTATACTAAGTATACTTGGTTCCCTTTACCTTTTTGGTTATTGAAGTGTTCCATTTAAGAGGCCTATCTGAATATCTGTTACCGATATTCATTTGAAATCCTGCTTCTTAAACTAGGTGATTTAGGACAACGCAACCAGCAGCTTGCAATACTTTGGCCAAAGATTTTCACATGCTTAGCATGATCATATTCCTAGATGGAATACTCGTCAATGGAATACATCCTTCACCTCACTTCATCTATTATCTAGAATGGTATTTTCGTGACTCCTATCGATCCTCTTGTCCAAGTTTGAACCTTAATCCAAGTTAGCAATATGACAGGGTGTAGAGAGTCACTTGTGACGAATAAGGGTACATAGACATACATCATCAACCCTTGTCGATTGCATGTGTCTAGTTACCTTTAGTCTTCGCGAGTCACTTCATACACAAGGACATGTTCCTAACTTGGTCCAAAGTAGAACTGAGGCCAAGTTCAGGTTTATGTAAACCTGGATGATTCGATTCGGAAGGGTGTTGCAACATGTCAGCTACAACATTGTGTCGTCATGAAGGCCCAACCTTTATGAGGACACCTTATTGCAGTTGGCGGGTTCCAACATCCTTTGGAATCTTCCCATCTAGGGATACATATTCCACTAAGAGCTTGATCACTTTTTTTTTTTGTAATTTATGAATAAGTTTAGTAACCTTGCTAGTCCTTCAATATTTTTATTCATTAAAGGTGTATAGTCATGAATGACTTAATTTTTCATGAAGCTAATATACAATCACTTCTCCTTCTTGAAGAGTTGTATCTCTTTTCTTGGTTCATTAATTAAAGCTTCAGACTGACAAATTCCAAATCAGTTTGAGTAGTAAGATTAATTTACTAAGCTTGATCAAGTTCATTCGTAGCTGATTCTAAGTTTAGGTTTCCTTTTCATTATACCTCATTTGAATGAGGTCCATTTCCTATGCACATGTATTCATTTATTTTTTCTTACCTTACGTTAGTTTAAGATTTAATAAAAGGAGATATGATTTCCTCCTTCTGAATATCCTTTGGGCAAGACACCCCAAAGAGTATTAATGAAATCAATACTTGAATTAAATTGTCCTTTCCTTAATATTCATTAGTTAGAGTCCAATTCTGAATATTACTTACACAAGAATTCATATGTATTTTACTCTTTTATTAATGTCAATTACTAGTCCATATTGACTTAAGGAATAATCCTCTATACTCCCCAAACTTGGAAGTTGTATTTAAGAGAATAATAGAGTACCAATTCCCTCTTTCCCATTATTTCATTTGATTTGAACAACCATCATTTATACGAGTATGAAATCATAGAGTAAGGGTAATAAGTTTACAATCCCCTTTACAATAAATTCAATGAATAATACGATCACAAAAACTTAACACTTAATCACTTTTTTATTCCTCAAGGTAAAATATACATCTTTATAAGTCCAAACAATCATACTTTACTCATACCAATCAGCATTGATGAACTCGGACAAGGAGATAACTTTTCCTTTTTCAATTACATTCGAAAAGAATAGTGATAATACTTCATACAAAATCATGCCTTAATTAAACAGGGGAAGCATCCTAAAGAACATGTATTCTTCTAACACTTACATAATCCATCTACAAGAATTGTTAGCATGGGTCAGTTCATCGAACTAAGCATGTTAAGCACTTACCATTAAAATGAAGTGCTCTTGACTAACCAATTCGGTAAAAGAACTCTAATTTTATGAAATGTCCCGTAATTGAGATGGACATCACATAAGAGTTAAGTACCAAAAAGGATGAAAAAAATTAACAACTATGTCACGATGTAAAGTAACATCATGATTAAACCGTACCATTAATTAGCAAACTCCTCAAAATAATTACAGCAGACAAGCAATTTTATATCTCCATTAGGGGAAAGGAGCCAATGACCGTGAATGGCCCAATGACTGTTAGTAGTTATGTGAAACAAAGTGCCAATGACCATTTGAATTAAAGTTAAAAATGAAATAAAAACTAGCCAATAAAGTAAGTCACATCAAGTCACATCAATAAATGAACCAATGAAATGATGACACATAAACAACCCATAAAAGGTGATTTTATTCACAACTAATGGGTTGCCTTAAATTCCTTTGTATTCAAAAGTACTTATTTTAAATCCCTTAAAAATATATTTTCCACATACTCAAATTTTTTGAAAGAAAATCTGTATATTAAAAAAATCATGCTCTCCAAAAGGGTATTTTAAAAAAAAAAATTATGATTGTTAAGTGGCTCTAACAACCTCCCACATTATGATTCACGATGATTGGCTCCTCTCCCCTACCTAACCATCTCTTTCAAAAATGAATGTAGCTCATTTCAAATTTAAAGAAATAATCCAAGGAGTATTAGCTCTAACTATTCTCTGCTTAGAAGCATTTGAAAGTAGTAATAAATCACTATTCAAAAACAATCAAATCAATCCCATTCCATATTTTAAATGGAATCGTTATAGTAAAATGACTAGAATCTTAAACAAAACTATTTCCCTTTTACTACTCATTTAACTTCAACCGAGTTCAAATGCAGAAGGGAAAGGTAATCAGACATCATAAAAATAACCCATATCACTTTTCAAAATTCAACAAAAACATGGTATTTATCCAAATGAGAGAGATGAACAAACTGAAAAATGTAATTATGTACACCCAAAGGTAGTTACTGAGCTAGTTCAACATCTCTTTACTAAAAATTTAAAAAGGGGAAACAAAGAAAAGAAGTATTTCCTCCAATTAAAAATTCTATAATATCTTTCAATTAACACGATCGAACTAGTCGATCTTATGCAAGGAATGACATCAACTAATAATAACAGTCAAGAGAGAATAATCTGGAAGTCAATAATTAAAATGAGATAGAAATTATTGTTACTTCTTTCCAATACATTACCAAAATATAACCATGATATGCAACCCATAACAATAATGTGATTATTTCCATACAAAACTGGAATAGTTTTAATTACTTATTAGCTACCGTAAAAAGAAAAGTATTTAATTAATTCATTTTACAAGTGAATCGAAAGTATCAAACCATAACTGAACTTACAATTGCACCCATCGATATTAATTGCCTTTACTGAAAATAACGTGTTATCCCAAATATAAAACGAGTAAAAATTTACAACCTAACAACATGATCTCGATTCCACCGGGATGATAAAAAGAAAGAAATCATTTTTAATCCCGAAGGCAAGGGATTTACCCTCGTTCAGTTCAAACAAAAAAAATGAAGGAATTTAAAACCACTGAACATATATTCATCCCCAAGTTTTTAAAAAGGATTTTATATTCCAATACCATCCTTTAAGCAAGCAAATTGATCTAAATCCTAGTTTCAACAAGAAGTTATTTCCTCAACAATCAATCATGGGTACCGAAAATTAATAGGAGAAACATCATATCATTTTAGAACAAATAGTTTGCATGAAGACGATATGATGAACCTAGTGTCCCAAAGAGAACCCACATCATAATTAAACTGTATTATAGGAAAGGAAGGAGAATTCAAAATAAATTCTATCCTAACATTCCACGAAATCCATAACTTTTGAACTTATAAAACTCAGAAAATAGTATACATATCACTGTTGCGTTTATCAAGTTTAAACCCACAAGAAAACCACAAAACCAAATGTCCATTTCATTAAAACCCTAACAATAGTGGAGAAATTCACACCCACTTACAGTTTCAACTGAAATAACAATATTCCATGTATGCATCTTAAAAATACCATATAGCATATTTTCTAAATGAAAAATTCAAGCATAAATCATAGCCCCCAAAAGAAAACATATTAAAACGTTTTCATAAAACCATGAAATTCAAGAGCAGAGTTCATTTATTGAAGATATTTAACAAAAAGAATGGCTGTTTAATAGGAAGAGCCTAACGTGCTTGGTAAAATTTCTTGTTGGCTTGTAGAAAATCACATCCATGCTTCTCAAAAATTCCTCTTTTCAAAAATGTCAATCAACAAAGTCTCCCAACGGCCTCCTCATTTCCACAGGCTCAGAAACAACTCGAAGGTGGTCAAAAAACAATGGTCGAAAAATGAACTTGTAGGTTTGAAAGAACAACCATATGCAGAGAAAAAACTAGAAAACCAAATGAATAACAATAAACCCATGAAAATCCACTTCCCCCTTTCCTAGGTGGGCTTGTTGCTAAAACCAATGCCATTAAATGCATTGAATGCATTTTCCTCTCTTTCCTCATGCCACCGCCAACTCAAACTTGGCGAGTTCTATTTTAAAATTTGCATGTAATTTGAATTTAGCAATATTGTTAGTTAGGTACCTCTAACTTCCCATGCTCCCACCAAACTTGGCGATTAAAAATTGCAAGGATTGTATTTAATTTTGCACTTAAAGTCTAGAAACCATCCCCATCGTTCTCCCATTTTCCACGTAACCCATAGGTCCCTTTTAGGATTAGTAATAGTTTAGGTCACAATATTAATAGTTAGGTTTCCTTCTAGCTCGTAGGTCCTTAGGATTCACCTTAGGTTAGATTACAAACCTTTAAATTAAAATCCATGTAGGATAAAACATTATTTCATAGGTTAAAACATAACCCTTAGCAATTCAATAATAGGTTCCAAGTAGGTCTTACCACCTTAGGTTTAAAACCAGTATAGTGTAGGACATTCCATCCAAGGCTAAATATATGCCTTAATATCCTTGTATCAAACCTCTTTCCATCTTACATTTTCCAACTTTATAAGTTATATGTATTTAGGGAATCAAATCTTACTATTGGCAGCATGATGCCAAGTAAGTATACCTGTAACCAGGTTCTTTAAAATTTACAACAAACCCTAGCTCAGTTCCAAACTTCATTTCATTTGGAAAGTTAATTAATAAGATGACAATAAAGGAGGCTGAACCATACCATGGATCAATGGAATTAATTCAAGGTGTGTTTCAACATATATATAAATTCATCAAGTATCAAGGAAATTTTACAGGTTCACAACTTTTCAAATAACAAGATATAATGACATCATTTCCAAGTAAGTAGAGTTACAGTATGCATGAATTCAGAACAACAATACTTAATTATTGGAAACATGATTTTCAAAATCAAATAATACACCTTCACATGACAATTCTCATTTTAACATTTGCAGTGTCAAAAATAGAAGTTATCATAATAACCATCATAATCAAGATGTTACATACCTCCCTTCTTAAAGAATCATCATCCCGATGATCAAATTAGTCAAATCATAGAGTTTTAGGACAAAATTCAGTTATTGTCCTTCCATTCATATGTTCATAACAAAACTAAAATTTAAGTCTTCAAAATAGTATTTAAAATAACCATCAAATAATTCAGTAGCTACCCAAGTTTGGCAGATTTATCAATTTTAAACTTAATTTAGATCAAACAAGTATGGAAAAGCAGATCTCATTTCTTCGAGATTCTCCCAAGTTGCACTTTCTTCGCTAAATTGGTCCCACTAGACCTTACATTGATTCACTTCGTGATTTCTTAAGTGCAACTGGCGAGTTCCCAGCACTCAAATGGGCTTAACCACGATTATTCCGGGGTCTTGGACCTGCAAAGAATCCCAATTCAGCACATGTGATAAATCTGATACATATTTCTTAAGCAAAGAAATATGGAAAATATCATGCATTCGTGATAAAGTAGGAGGTAAAGCTAAATGATAAGCTACAGGGTTGATTATTTCAATGATTTAAAAGGTCCCACATAACGAGGTGATAACTTGGTAGCCTTGCCAAAAGTTATAGAACTCTTTTTTGGCTTAACCAAAGAAATACTTTCTCACCAAGTTCAAATTTCCTATCAACCTATTTTAAGTCTGCATAACTCTTTTGCCTATTGGCAGCCTCCTTTAAACATTCCCGAATCATTTTAATTTGTTGTTCCATTTCTGTAAGGATTTCTGGCCCAATTATCTCTCTATCCTCTATGTTGTCCCAACTAACAGGGGTTCTGCATTTCCTTCCATACAATGCTTCGAAAGGTGCCATCTTTAAAGAGGCGTGATATGTGTTATTATAAGAAAATTCAACTAGCGGGAGGTACTCCTCCCATTTATACTATTGATCCATGTAATACATTCTTAACATATCCTCTAAAACTTGATTGACTCTTTCAGTCTGTCCATCCATTTCTGGATGATATGTAGAACTGAAATTTAGTTTAGTTCCTAAGGCTGCATTAAGCATTTGCCAAAATATTGATGTCATTCTCGGATCTCTGTCTGATATGATTAATTCGGGTATTCCATGTAACCTAAAAATCTCATGTACAAACCTTCTTGCTAACACTGGTGAATCATCTTTTAGATTACCAACAATAAAGTGTGCCACTTTGGTTAGTTTATCAACAACAACCAAGATAACATCATGTTTATTCCTAGACATAGGCAATCCTTGAACGAAATCCATAGTTATCACTTGCCATTTGTATTGTGGAATGCTATGAGGGTATAGTAATCTGGTAGGATGCATATGTTCTACCTTAACATGTTGACATTCCAAGCAGTGTGTCACAAATTCCATCACATCCTTTTTCATTCCCTTCTAGAAATATTGTTGCTTTATATCAGCAAGCATTTTCATAATGCCAGGGTGTCTAGAAAAAGGTGAATTATGAAATTCAGCTAATAATTTCTTTCTTAAATCATTTGCCAAGGGTATATATACCCTATTTTCAAACCTCAAAATTCCTTCATTATCAAAATGAAAACCTTTATACTTTACATCTTTTGGATCTATAGCAAGTGTTGTTTTAACTTGCTGAAAATAAGAGTCAGATTCCATGACACTTTTCACCTCATCTTTAAACTAAGTTCTTAATGTTATAAGAGCAGAAATGTGCTTCCTATGACTCAGAGCATCTACTACCCTATTTTCCTTGCCTTTAATATAGCTTATATCAAAATCATACTGAGATAGGAATTCTAACCATCTTCGCTATCTTGCATTCAGGTTTGGCTGAGTAAAAATATACTTCAACCCAAGATGGTCAGTTTTTAGCTCAAAAGGATTACCAAGGAGGTAATGCCTCCACATTTGAAGTGCATGAATGATGGCAATGAGCTCTAGGTCATGTGGAGCATAATTCTATTCATGTAACTTGAGTTTTTTACTTTCATAAGCTATGATGTGATCATTTTGTAATAGAATACCTCCGAGACCCTCCCTAGATGCATTTGTTATGACCATAAAATATCCATTTGGGTCAAGTACAGTCAGAATAGGTGCTATAGTTA
Source organism: Taxus wallichiana var. yunnanensis (assembly GCA_018340775.1). Taxonomy (NCBI): domain Eukaryota; kingdom Viridiplantae; phylum Streptophyta; class Pinopsida; order Cupressales; family Taxaceae; genus Taxus; species Taxus wallichiana. The sequence continues at coordinate 591,005,437 of CM031240.1, forward strand.
ACTGATCCTTTAGAATCTTAAAGGAAGATTCACATTTGTCATTCCAAACAAATTTCTTATCTTTCTTTTGTAATGAAGTGATTGGTGCAACAATCTTAGAAAATTCCTTAACGAACTTTCTATAGTACCCCTCTAGGCCCATGAAGCTTCTAACTTCATGCACATTCTTGGGCGCAGGCCACTCAGTTATAGCTATGATCTTTGAAGGATCTACGACTATCCCATTCTTTCTTATAACATGTCCCAAATAATGCACTTTTGCATCATAAAAGGAACATTTAGACAACTTACCATACAAATTTCTCTTTCTCAAGATTTCCAGTACTATCTTTAAATGCTCCTAATGCTCTTTGACATTTTTAGAGTATATGAGAATGTCATCCAAGAATACAAGCACAAATTTGTCCAAGTATTCTTGAAAAATATTATTCATCAAATTCATGAAGGTGGTAGGTGCATTCGTCAACCCAAAAGGCAATACTTGTGAATTCATAATGTTCGTACCTTGTTCTAAAAGTTGTTTTATGAATGTCTTCCTCTTTTATTCTCAACTGATGATATCCAGATCGAAGATCTATTTTTGAATAAACTGATGCTCCATGCATCTGATCGAACAGATCATCAATCCTAGGAAGTGGATATCAGTTCTTAATAGTTGCCTTATTCAACATTCTGTAATCAATGCACAATCTAAGTGTGCCATCCTTCTTTTTACAAAAATTACCGGTGCTCCCCATGGTGAGACACTTGGTCTTATCAACCCTTTGGTCAAAAGTTCACTGTAATAAGCCTTAAGTTCTACCAACTCGATGGTGGTCATTCTATAGGGTGCCTTGGATATGGGCTTGGTTCCTAGTTTGATCTCAATTGCAAATTCAAACTCCTGTTTGGGCGAAGACTCGGTAATTCTTCTAGAAATACATCACTGAAATTTCTCAACAGTGGATATTTTTCCATAAAATCATTATCTTCTTCAACAATTTCTATCATTTTTATGGCATACAAAATGTAGCCTCTATTTTTAGCCCTTTTTAGTTGCATAGCTATTAGTTTCCTAACTGTAATCTCACATTTTACACCCTGAATGACTTTGTTTTTCTGCAGGTCATCAAAACAAAAAATCTATTTTTCATAATAGTCAACCTTCACCTTATGTTCCGCCAACCAATTAACACCTATAATTACATCATATGACCCCAAAGGGGTAACATAAAGGTCAAATTCTATGGAGAAACTAGGAAAGTCAAGGACTACCCCAAAAAGACACATATTAACTGTATGGACAACATTATTTCCGTAATGTACCATCCATGTCTTATCCATTTTTCAGCTTTTCTTTTTAATTTCAATGCTAACTTAGTAGATATAAAACATTCAGTAGCTCTAGTATCAAAAATTATAACCACAGGTATACCGAATAACTTACCCGGAACTTCTATGGGTGTGACTTGCTTTTCATCTTGTTTGTTAGCCACCGCAGCATGTATCCTATGTTACTTGATCATGATCGTCCTTCTTTAAAGGACAGTGACTCACGTAATGGTCCTTTCCATAGTTAAAACAGCCTCCGATGGGCCCCTTCCTAGGCTCAAATTTATTTCCAGCCTTGAAGTTATCATTTTGGCTTCCATAGGACTTTTGTCCATTACCACTATTTTTGGTAAAGTTGTTCCACATACTAGCAATGGGTATTTTCATCCCTGGTTTCTTATTGTTATCCATGACAGTTTTACTTTTCATTCCAACCTCTTCCAAGGTCCCTTTTTAGGTGCAAGAGATGAAGAAGAGTTTGGAATCTTCTTCCTAATCTCCTCCCTATGAGCAGAGATTTCTCTCAATTTCTGTTCTTGTCTTATTTCCTTTTTGAAAACTCCTTCTATAATGGTCAGACCATGGACATCCACCTCGCCACCTATGATGGGATTCAATCCCATTATAAAATTTCATATCCTGAACTTCTCATCAATTTGATATTGTGGTGCATAATTAAGGATTTTAGTAAACCCTTCCTAGTATTCTATCACAATCAACTTTCCTTGAGACAAGTTCTGAAATTCAGTCATTTTCTGATCATAAAAAAGTTGAGGCAGCCATCATTGCCTAAAGTAACTTTTAAATTGATCCCAAGTTATGTCTGTTTCAAAATTTTCAACTCAACCTTACGGTTGTCCAACCATGATGATGCTTCATGAGAAATATGATATGCTCCCATATTTCTTTTGTTTCCTCGAGAAGAAGTTTCTTATCGCAAAGTACTTCTCCATTTCACTTTACCAATTTTCAGCCCCATCCCCAAGTGTAGTTCCATAAAAATTTGGAGGACTTATTCTTTTTATATCATTTGTGAGATCAGATGCTAATCTTGCCTTTTTTATTTTCAGGTTGATTAGGAACGTTCACATTACTATTATCAACACCGGATTTCCTCCATCGGTGTTGTCCATGGGAGGTGGTGATCATTAATATCAAATCTTCTTCCTCCTCCTCACTTTGCCCATTGCTTGTTGCTCCAAAACAACTACATGATCTCTTGTATCCGCAAGGGTAGCAAGGATCTCATCTATTTTTGGGCGTAGTGTTTCCCCACCCAATAGTGGGTTGTTCGTAGGATTTCCTCTTGTTCTAACCATTTTATATTCAACAAGAAAATGTAAATCTTATTAAATTATGGACTCAATAGGTCCAAGAGCTGTAACCTTCAGCTCTGATACCAAGATGTAACATTCCCATTTTAAGACACTAGAAGAAGGGAATTTATATATATATATATATATATATATATATATATATATATATATGTTCTCTGCTCTAAATTATATAATTTAGAACACACGTTCAAGTTTTTAATAATTGTTCTCTATTCTAAATGACATAATTTAGAACACACAATGCTTTTAGATCAATGTTCTCTATTCGCATATTCATAATATGGAACACACATTCCATGCCATTCAATCATATAACAGATAACCATATGCTAGCTGTAATGACTCGAAGAACTACCGATCTCCCATTTCATGGCTCGGAGTTTCATTGATCTCTCATTTCATGACTCGGCTACTTACCGATCCTTCATGTTAATCCATGTATTGTATACTAAGTATACTTGGTTCCCTTTACCTTTTCAGTTATTGAAGTGTTCCATTTAAGAGGCCTATCTGAATATCTGTTACCGATATTCATCTGAAATCCTACTTCTTAAACTAGGTGATTTAGGACAACGCAACCAGCAACTTGCGATACTTTGGCCAAATATTTTCACATGCTTAGCATGATCATATTCCTAGATGGCATACTCATCAATGGAATATGTCCTTCACCTCACTTCATCTATTATCTAGAATGGTCTTTTCTTGACTCCTGTCAGTCCTCTTGTCCAAGGTTGAACCTTAATCCAAGTTAGCAATATGAAAGGGTGTAGAGAGTCACTCATGATGACTAAGGGTACATAGACATACATCGTTGACCCCTGTCATTACGTGTGTCTAGTTACCTTTAGTCTTTGTGAGTCACTTCATACACAAGGACATGTTCCTAACTTGGTCCAAAGTAGAACTGTGGCCAAGTTCAGGTTTATGTAAACCTGGATGATCCGATTCGGAAGGGTGTTGCAACATGTCATCTGTAACATTATGTCATCATGAAGGCCCAACCTTCATGAGGAAACCTTATTTCAGTTAGTGGGTTCCAACATCCTTCGGAATCATCCCATCTAGGGATACATATTTCAGATAAGAGCTTGATCACTTTCTTATTTTTTTTGTAATTTATGAATAAGTTCAACAACCTTGCTGGTCCTTTAATCTTTTTATTCTTTAAAGGTGTATGGTTATGAATGAATTAATTTGTCATGAAGCTAATATACAATCACTTCTCCTTACCGAAGAGTTGTATCTCCTTTCTTGGTTCATTAATTAAAGTTTCGGATGATAGTCCAATTGATTTGAGTGGTAAGATTAATTTACTAAGCTTGATCAAGTTCATTCGTAGCTGATTCTAAGTTTAGGTTTCCTTTTCATTATACCTCATTTGAATGAGGTCCATTTCCTATGCACATGTATTCATTTATTTTTTCTTACCTTACGTTAGTTTAAGATTTAATAAAAGGGGATATGATTTCCTCCTTCCAAATATCCTTCAAGCAAGACACTCGAAAGAGTATTAACGAAATTTGAATACTGAATTAAATTTTCCTTTCCTTAATATTCATTAGTTTAGAGTAAAATTCTGAATATTACTTACATAAGAGTTCATAGGTATTTAATTCTTTTATTAATGTCAATTTCTAGTCCATATTGACTTAAGGAATAATCCTCTATACTCCCCAACTTGGAAGTTTTATTTAAGATAAGAATAGAGTACCAATTCCCTCTTTCCCATTATTTCATTTAATTTTAACAACCATCATTTATATGAGTATGAAATCATAGAGTAAGGGTGATAAGTTTACAATCCCCTTTACAATAAATTCAATGAATAATACGATCACAAAATATTAACACTCAATCCCTTTTTTTTTTTCCTCAAGGTAAAATATACATATTTTACAAGTCCAAACAATTAGAATTTACTCATACCAATCAACATTGATGAACTCAGACAAAGGAGATAACTTTTCCTTTTTCAATTACATTTGAAAAGAATAGTAATAATACTTCATACAAAATCCACCTTAATTAAACGGGGAAGCATCCTAAAGAACATGTCTTCTTCTAACACTTACATAATCCATCTACAAGAATTTCCAGCATGGGTCAGTTCACCGAACTGAGCATGTTAAGCACTTACTATTAAAATGAAGTTCTCTTGATTAACTATTTCAGTAAAATAAATCTACTTTTATGAAACATCTTGTAATTAAGATGAACATCACATAAGAGTTAAGTACCGAAAAGGATGAAGAAATTTAATAACTATGTCATAGTAAGTAGCATCATGATCAAACCATACCATTAATTAGCAAACTCCTCAAATATAATTATAGTAGACAAGAAATTTTATATCTGCATTACCTAACCATCTCTTTCAAAAATGAATGTAGCTCATTTTGAATTTAAACAAATAATCCAAGGAATATTAGCTCTAACTATTCTTGATTAGAAACATTTGAAAGTAGTAATAAATCACTGTTTCAAACACAATCAAATCAGTCCGTTCCATCTTGTAAATAAAATCCTTATAGTAAAATGAATAGAATTTTAAACAAAACACTTTCCTTTTACTACTCATTTAAATTCAACCAAGTTCAAATGCGTAAAGGGAAGGTAATCGGACATCATAAAAATAACCCATAACACTTTTTAGAATTCAACCAATAACATGGTATTTATCCAAATCGAGAGAGAGAATGGAATGTAAAACGTAATTATGTACACCCAAAGGAAGTTACAAGCTATTTCAACATCTCTCTACTAAAAATTTAAAAAGTGGAAACAAAGAAAAAAATTATTTCTTCCAATTAACAATTCTATAATCTCTTCCAGTTAACATGATCGAACTGGTCAATCTTATGCAAGGAAGGACATCAACTAATAATAACAGATCAGAGAGAATAATCTGGAAGTCAATAATTAAAATGAGATAGAAATTATCGTTACTTCTTTCCAATACATTACCAAAATATAAACCGTGATATGCAACCCATAACAATAATGTAATTCTTTCCATACAAAACTAGAACAGTTTTAATAACTTATTAGCTACCGTAAAAAGAAAAGTATTTAATTAATTCATTTTACAACTAAATCAAAAGTATCAAACCATAACTCAACTCATAATTTCACCCATCGATATTAATTTTCTTTACTTTGAAAACAACGTGTTATCCCAAATATAAAAAGAGTAAAAATTTACAACCCAAAACATGATCCCGATTCTACCGGGATGATAAAAAGAAAAATATTTTTAATCCCGAAGGCAAGGGATTTACCCTCGTTCAATTCAATGAAAAACAATGAAGAAATTTAAACCCACCAAACATATATTCATCCCGAGTTTAAAAAAAAAAGGATTTTATATTCCAATACCATCCTTTAAGTAAGCAATTGATCTAAATCCCGGTTTTAACAAGAAGTTATTTCCTCAACAATCAATCATGGCTACCAATTATGAATAGGAGAAACATCATATCATTTTAGAACAAACAACGTGAAGATGATACGATGAACCTATTGTCCCAAAGAGAACCCACATCACAATTAATTGTATTACAGGCAAGGAAGGACAATTCACAAGAAGTTCTATCCTAACATTCCACGAAATCCATAACTTTTGAACTTATAAAACTTAGAAAATAGTATACGTATCACTGTTGCGTTTATCAAGTTAAAACCCACAAGAAAACCACAAAACCAAACATCCATTTCATTAAAACCTTAACAACAATGGAGAAATTCACACCCACTTATAGTTTCAACTGAAAATAAAATTTTCCATGTATGCATATTAAAAATACCATATAGCATCTTTTCTAAATGACAAATTCAAGCATAAATCACAGCCCCCAAAATAAAACATATTAAAACATTTGCATAAAACCATGAAATTCAAGAGCAGAGTTCATTTATTGAAGATGTTTAACAAAAAGCATGGCTGTTTAACAAGAAGAGACTAATGTGCTTGGTAAAATTTCTTGTTGGCTTGTAGAAAATCACAGTCGTGCTTCTCAGAAATTCCTCTTTTCAAACAACGTCAATCAACAAAGTCTCCCAATGGCCTCCTCATTTCCATAGGCTCAGAAACAACTCGAAGGTGGTCAAAACAACAATGGTCGAAAAACAAACTTGCAGGTTCGAAAGAACAACCATATGCGAGAGAATGAATTAGAAAACCAAATGAATAACAATAACACCATAAAAATCCACTTCCCCTTTCCTAGGTGGGCTGGTTGCCAAAACCAATGCCATTAAATGCATTGAATGCATTTTCCCTCTCTTTCCTCATGCCATCACCAACTCGAATTTGGCGAGTTCTATTTTAAAATTTACAAGTAATTTGAATTTAGCAATATTGTTAGTCGGTACCTCTAACTTCCCATGCTCCCACCAAACTTGATGATTAAAAATTACAAGGACTATATTTAATTTTGCACTTAAAGTCTAGAAACCATCCCCATTGTTCTCCCATTTTCCATATAACCCATAGGTCCCTTTTAGGATTAGTAATAGTTTAGGTCACAATATTAAGAGTTAGGTTTCCTTCTAGCTTGTAGGTCCTTAGGATTCACCTTAGGTTAGATTAACCTTTAAATTAAAATCCATGTAGGATAAAACATTATTTCATAGGTTAAAACATAACCCTTAGCCATTCAATAATAGGTTCCAAGTAGGTCTTACCACCTTAGGTTGAAAACCGATATAGTGAATCACATTCTGTCCCAGGCTAAATGCATGCCTTAATATCCTTGTATCAAACCTCTTTCCATCTTATGTTTTCCAAATTTATAAGTTATATGTATTTAGGAGTCAAATCTTCTTTGTTGGCGATGATGCGAAGTAAGTATACCCGTAACTAGGTTCTTTAAATTTACAACAAACCCCAGCTTGGTTCCAAACTTCATTTTATTTGGAAATTCAATCAACAAGATGACAATAAAGGAGGCTGAAGCATACCTTGGATCAATGGAATTGATTCAAGGTGTGTTGTTAACATATATATAAATTCATCAAGTATCAAGGGAATTCTACAAGTTCACAACTTTGCAATTAACAAGATATAATGACATCATTTCAAAGTAAGCAGAGTTACATTATGCATGAATTCTAAATAGTAATACTTACTTATTGTAAACATGATTTTCAAAATCAAATAGTACACCTTCACACGACAATTCTCATTTCAACGTTTGCAGTGTCAAAAATAGAAGTTGCAATAATAACCATCATAATCAAGTTGTTACACCAAGAAGTGCTAAAATTAGAAGGGGATGCGACCAAGGTGGGTCCCTCAAAAGGATGGGTCAAAGACACTCGAGTTCCTATAGAAGCTATATTGCTAAATCAACAAGGAGAGGTGGGTAAGCCAAGGCCCAACCCCTTCTTTTTAACTCTTATTATAGGTAAGAAGTTATTACATAACTCCATGATAGATTCTAGTGCAAGCACTCTTGTCATGCCTCAGGAAATAACAGATGCTTTAGGAGTTCAATATGAACCCTTGAAGAAAGGAGTTATGCAACTGGATGGGAAATCTGTTCCAACCATAGGGGTTATCAAGGGACTCCCATTACAACTATATTCCTACCTGAATATAACTGTTTGCCAAGATATCATGGTGATTAATGTCCCACCGGTCTTTGGGCTCTGCCTCTCCTAAGATTTCACAGCTAAGATCGGTGGGTATATGTCTTTGGATTGGTCCCATTTAATCCTACGAACCAAGTATGGGTCTAAAATGAAGGTCTTGTTAGAACCACTCTCCAAGGAGCATATAACAGACCAAGCACCTTCTAGTTTTGAGGCCTCCCATGCTATGATCACCAGAGAAGAAGAACTATATGTAGAGGATAGAGAGCCCCAAGAGGGCAATCATCTATCTAATATTCCCCAGGAGATCCTTTTGGGAACTTCAATTCAATTGGCCTAGGCACTTACGTCATCTTCAATGAAAAACCCTCAATCCCAAAAGTAAAAGGAGAAGATGACTCATAAAAGACCATCTTTCCTAGCAACCCTCCAATATGGACCCTATATTTCGACGGGGCTAGAAGAAAAAATGGCTTGGGAGCCAAAGTTTTCCTTGAATCTCCTGCCGCCAAGATAAATATTCTCTAGATAGTTCATTTCTATTTATCCTGCACTAGTAATGAGGTAGAGTATGAGGCCTTGGTGCACAGTTTATGCACCACCCAAAAGGAAGGTATCATGCAACTAAGGGTATTTGGTTATTCGAATTGGTGGTCACACAAGTAAGGAATACCACCACCACTAAGAACCCAAGGATGAGATCTTATTGGCACTAGGGTATGGGATTTGATAGATGATTTTGAAGCTTTCAACATTAAGGTAGTGCCCCGTGATCAGAATACAGAGGCTGGACATGATGGCTACCATTGGGTCTCAATTTGACCCAACCCAAGATCTACTTAAAAATAAAGATACCATAAAGGTGATCATTCACCCCTCTATCCCTAACAACGTACACCATTGGTAGGTGTTCGATAATGACCAACAGATCATACATTTCCTCTAGCATTCTGATCAATTCACAAATCAGCCAGCCTAAGATTGAAGAAGCATATGGGGACCAGATAATATAGCTAAAGATGAACAAGCTCCTAGAGGATTAATTACTCTTGAAAATATTTTTGACTCAGATGATTCTAGTAATCAGATTGGAGAAGGTTTAAGGCTATAAAAGAAGACTATGTAGAGATGGAAATAGCTAGGGAAAAATGACTCAAAGTTGGAAAGTTGGTGACCCAAAAGGACAAAAATTGACTTGTGGCCTTGTGTCACAAGTATGATAAAGTAATGGCCTAGACATATGATGATCTCCATGGTTATGATAAGGACATTATCCAACACACCATTGACCTGGAGGAAGGGACTAAGCCTGTGCATCAAAAGCAAAGGCCCGTGAACCCTAAGGTAGAAGCCCTCATGGTTGAGGAGTTAAGAAAATTATTGGAAGCTCGTATCATTTTTCCAATCAAACACACCACGTGGGTCTCTAACTTGGTTCCAGTAAGGAAGAAGAATGGTGAAATATGACTCTACGTAGACTTCAGAGATCTAAACAGGGCCTCCCTGAAAGACCATTACCCTCTACCCTCTATGGAAAAAAATTTATAGATAGTCGCAAGCTCTGAAATGTTTTCTCTGTTAGATGGTTTCTCAGGTTATAACCAAATATGGCTCATGGAAAAGGATCAGCATAAAAATACCTTCATGACCAAATGGGGAACCTTCGCCTATGCCAAAATTCCTTTTGGGCTCACAAATGTAGGGGCTACTTTCCAAAGATCCATGGACATTGCATTTAGGGAATTGATAAACAAGGTAATCCTCATATACCTTGATGACCTTACTATGTTTACTAAAACGACAGAAGAGCATTTTGATGCTTTAGAAGTTGTGTTTAAAAAATGTCAAGAGTTTGGAATCTCTCTGAATCCAAAGAAATGTATCTTTGGAATTCCCCAAGGAAATATCTTGGGACATGTGGTGTCAAAGGAGGGAGTTTCCATTGATCCCGAGAGAGTCAAGGCCATTTTGGAGCTTCCCCTGCTAGTCAACAAGAAGGTTGTTCAATCCTTTTTAGGAAATATCAACTTCATTGACAGTTTATATCAAATTTCATGGGAACTATCCACCCAATCACCCTCATGCTAAAAAAGGACCTAGTTTTCAAATGGACTGAAGAGGGTCGTCAGTCTTTTGAATCAATAAAGGAGGCTATTGCATCAGCCCCTTACTCCACAACCCTGAATTCTCAAAGAGTTTCATTATGTATGTATATGGTGGGAAAAGTAGCATAACATCTGTGCTAACTCAGAAAGGAGAATGACAAGGGGAGGAACACCCAATCGCTTTCTTTTCAAAAACCCTCCATGACTATGAAACAAGATATAATTTTGTGGAAAGGCAAGCCTATGCTATAGTCAAAGGTCTAAAGAAATTTAGACACCTGGTCATGCACAACAAAATTTGGGTCATGGTGGCTCACCCCAGTGTCAAAGAGTACATAATGGAGGGGAGATAACCAAAAAAAGGGAAAATTGGATAACAAAGATCCTGGAATATGACATAGAGTTAAAACCCACGAAGCTTGTGAGAGGCAAGGGGTTGTGTCAATATTTAATGTAGGAACTTGTCCCTGAAGTGAATGGAAAATTAGAGGTGATAATGTATCTCTAGGAGGGAAGACCTGAGGGATGGGTCTCTGACAGAATCCATTTTATGTAAACCGGAGAGTACCCAGGCCATCTCCCCTTGAAAAGAGGAGATATTATAGGAAACAAGGGACTCATTTTGCTATGATTGACAACTTCCTTTTTAAAAGGAATTTCAATGGGTTAATGTTAAGATGTCGGAGGATGAGGAGGCCAAAAGATTCTTAAGGGAATTGCATCATGGAGACTTGGGTGGTCACTTTTTGGCCCAAACCACAACTATAAAGATCTTACAAGTAGGATATTTCTATCCTAGTTTGTTCACTGATAGCCAGGTGAAAACAAACAAATACAAGGTTTTCCAAGTTTATGCAGGTTTTCAGAGAAATGTGGCATTACCCCTCAACCCCATCCTAATTGAAGAGCCTTTCACACAATGGGGTCTTGATTTTATTGGAATGGTTAACCCGACTTCAAGTGTCGACATCGATGGATTCTCATGGCAAATGATTATTTCACCCGGTGGACGGAGGTAGTTCCACTCAAGGAGTCCACTTGAAAATGTGATCCTAGGACTCTTGTAGGATATCACCACATGTTTTGGTCCCCCACACCATTATATCTGATAATGCCAAAGATTTCCTAGGAGCTAAAGTGTTTGATTTTTTGGTTAGGCACAAGATATATCTAAAGACATCCTCCAACTATTACCCCCAAGGAAATGGCTTGAGTCTATAAATAAGAATCTGATAAGACTCATCAAAAGGATGGGACATGAGCATAAAAGGTTATGGCACGAGCATGTTAAAACAACCTTATGGGATAATTAGATCACTCCAAAATAGATCCTGAAAGCTTCACCATATGAAATAGTCTATGGGAAAAGTGTTGTGATGCCAATTTCCTTGGAGATTCCTGCATTACAACTACTGAAAGGATTTGAGATAGAGGAAAATGGAGTGATGCCAGTGAGGCTTACCAAGCTGGTTGAACTCCAGGAAAGGTGTGAACTCACCCACAAAACCATGATCAATCACCAACAAATAGTCAAGACATGGTTCAATCAAAAGACATTAGAGCCAAACTTCCAAGTCGAACCACCATCCTAAAGTGGGATGCAAGAGAAGCCAAGCCCAGGAACCATGGGAAGTTTGACCCCTTGTGGACTGGACCATTCAAGATCAGTGCATGTAAGTAGCATAACTTGTTTGAACTTGAAACCATGGTGGGATATCCTTTGGCTATCCCAGTGAATGGGATTCACTTGAAACCCTACGTTTAGGTATCCTTAGAAATTATATCATATGTACATATCTGCTTCCCTTCTTTTGTTTTTATGTTTTTCCTTTGTTATTCTTTTGGATTTTTTCCATGTGTTCCACTGCCCTTGTCTACGTTTGCTTTGATTTTCAGGGAGGCCCCTCCCCTATCTTTTCTCACTTTGAAGTCGTCATCAAGGGTAAGTCCCCTTTCTTAATGAGGAGATCCACAATTAATGCAAGATCTATTAGAAGTAACCAAGTTCTTCACCTCGGGTCTCTTACCTAAAAGGAATGTTAATAAGAAGTGACTCCAAGAATGTGCAAGCTTTTACTCCCTAAGTAGAAATGACTATTAAAGGTGCCTCAAGCTATTCGATCAGGTTAGGCTAAGCATCTAATTTTTTTGAGTTAATTGACAAATATCAACATCTCCAAATTCCTAGAGTCATTTATAGATTCGAGATACCATGGCCACCTCTAGTTCTGTTCATGCAACAAAATCCTACACAGGGAAACCCATTCCTCCTTGACATCACTAGCCTAAGTTAAAATACCTAGACTTGTTGTCCCGATATAATGACCCTTCGCTGGTCATCGACCCAACCGATGATATATTTGACCCTATTCTCAACAAAAGGCCTAAATATTTAAGAGAAGCAACATGCACCAGGTTCAACCTTCTAGGAGACTCTGAGTCATTCGGTTCTAGGACCTGGAGCACAACTCTTGCCCAATATATGGTTCCTCTTACACACCCGTGCCTAGAACTCATACAGATGTGCACGACCTATTTCAAATCAGAGAGCCACACAATCTAGGGCCGAAATATAGCTGTAGTAATTACACCAAAGGCTATCAGGGACATGTTAGCCCTGACCTATGATCAAAAGGCTAGTTTCTATAATATAGTTAAACTTCGAACCGTATGGACCTAGTGTCAAACAAAGGCCACTTTCCTCACCAAGGAGTTGAGGTTGTCAGACACCAGTGCTTCAGGGATTTCAGGTTTCCCCATTCCCTTAAAATATCTTATGCCTGACACTCAGGATGCATGTTCTATGTTGGCTTTTATTTTCGGTAGGACCACGAAAGAGGCATTGAGGATTGGCGAGATGATGACACTATTTCGGATGAGGATCGTCACCAAAGCACACATATAAATTCAATTTCACGGAGGTCATCATAGGTTTAATTTATGAGTAGCTCAATCATTTCTCAATGGTGTCCACCTTTAGGTATTCATATTTTCTTTTCCATCTCATCTTGTACCAAAATGCTCAATATTTTGGCTAGTTTATGACTCTAACCTTGTGGGATACAGAAGTAAATCCCAAAATATTATCCTGGTATCTGCGTGGACCCATGTACTATCTTGTTCTTCAAATGTCTATGAATTTTTCAATGCTTTTGTGGAGCCTCTTTTGCTAGAACTTGATCTTGAAGGGATAAATAATAAAATGAACAACTCTACGTGGTCTATCTTCTCAGACCCATTGCACACTTGTGACTACTTCTTTGCTAGAGTTCATTCCATGATTCGGGTCCATGGATTTAGGGGTGAATCCTTCATGCTCCCAAGGATTCTCACACCATGGATTGTAGGTCTCGAAGTCACCAAATATATCGTACTCCTAGACCTAGAGGTTAGCTCTATTAAAAAGAAGAAAACAGTCTATGAGCTTCCATTTAGTAGGGGAGGGATTACCATACTCAAAAGACGAGTAGACCATTGTCTATCACAAAATTTGGCCTCCTATATTGAGGATTCATGGAGGTATGATCTGGATGGGGAAATGGTTACTACTTTGGCTACAAATAAAATCTTTAGCTCTTGCAAGCATGAGCCGAGGCCATTTTTTGATTCATGGTGGAGCCCCCAGGTTGAATCACCTAATATTTTCATCGAGCTCCAGGACATCCCAACTCCAGACTGGGAGTCATTCCACCAGGTCAAATATGCATTTGACCCTACTCGACAATTGGAAAAGGGCTTCGAGCAGCCTTAAAAAGAAGGGATTGGAGCCCCAAGAAAATTGAGGCCTTTTGGAAGTATAGGTAGGAAATTGGCCAGACCACATAGAGCTTTGAGGAGGTCCCTAGTGATGATAAGTGGGAAGATAGATGGGACGTGGAGCATGAATCTGATCTAGATAGTGAGGATATAATTGTGCTCACTTCTGAGCAATCTCTCAGTCAGCTACAAAATCTTCTAAGCTATAATAATGGAAAACACCAGAAACACCTTTATCTACCGCTCCTTTTCAGACTCCTTCACAAGTTTTTCCATCACCTAACCTCTCAAAATCAACAGAAAAGGAGAATCATTTTCTAGCATGTCCCACAAAAGGATGAAGTCATTCACGGTCCCCATGATGTCTACACCACAACCTTGAGACTTCTCTCTTAGTAACGCCTCCACTTCCACCTTTCCTTTTAGAAATCCCCTTTCGGTCTATCACTCCATCTCAGAATCTTCCTCCACCAGTATCTCCTCTACTTCCATAGTTCCCTACTACCATCCCAAGCTTCTCACCCCATCTGATCATGCCCCCTTCTTCGTCCCTAGTATCTATAGCATCTCAATTACTAGTTACTATCCCATACAACCTACCACCTAGTTTCCCATTTGCGGGGGAATGGTCTCTTCTCCTTCCAAATTTTTGAGCCAAGTAGAGTCCACTAAGTTAGCCCGAGATTAGAGGAGATTAAAGTAGAGAAAGAAGGAGATGACAACTCCATCAACTAAGAATGTGTGATCCTTGTATGATAATCAACAGAGCTCTTTGACCATCACTTTCCTTGTCCCTCATGTTGTGATAGGATTTCCATCGATGCTATAGATCTAGCCCCAACACTTGGATTTATATCCAATGCACATGATTTGTGCTCTAAGGTAGAAAATGCAGTCTCCACCATCAAAGAACACCTTATCCACCAAGGTTCAGGAGTTGAATATTTTGATTCAAAAACTCTATGATGCCTCAAACCCCACCCTTTAAAATGTAGGAATCACTAACAGGTAGTTGATAGCGGTGAAGATCAATGAGATTCGATGCAGTAATGAAGCTTCATAAAATTTCAAAATCTCTTCACACGGTTCCGTTAGGGAATGAAGGAAAGAAAGTAGAATATCAATGAATTAGTACAACTAGGTTTCCTTCTCCCTTCCTAGATGAATCCACGGTCTTATCAAAGGACCAAATCCAACAACTTTTGATCACTAAATGCCAGGACAAGACGGTCTTCCAGTCTTTGAAAGAGGACTCTAGTGTTGCTGAGGTTGAGACCATCATTAATCCTATCATTCAGTTAGAGTTTCACCTGCATATAGTAATGCAAAGCCTCTAGGGTTTCTCCCACAAGGAGATAATCAAGCTGGACTGAGAATTTCAAGTGTTACAATGAAGAACCTACCCAATAGAGAAAGAATGGCTTAGATACCAGGCTTCCTTGTAGAAGCTCTAAGTGGCCCTCTATGAGCCACATTTTTTTTTTTGAAAAGTGAGAGATGTCGGATTCTTCCATGACCAACACAGAATCCCTTGGTGAGTCACCAAATTGATTATATTATTTTGTTAAGACTCTTTTATCAAACACTTTTTTTGCCCGCCTCTAGGTTCTTTTGATCACTCAAGGCCAAAGTTGACTAAGTATGAAAAGACCCATGGAAGTCTTCCATGTGTCCCATCGCGCAACTCCAAAGATAGAACATCGAAGTAGGTTCTCTACCTAGCGCAAACTCTCCACGTGTCTATCCAGTGCATGTTTGATATAATCCTAGGAATAGAGGACCTTGAACGAGTGAAAACCCTTCATGTGGAAAAAATAAACTTCACCAATCGGAGACTCAACAATAATACCAGGGGTGGATACACGGAATCCTATAAAGGGGCAAAATATTTATTCTAGATTTGAATTAAAAACATTGACAGTGGTAGCATTGCATTTAAAATATTTGGGGGTAGGAGCTAGAAGGATAAGTGTAGGGCCTTATCAAAATGAAGGAAAAAGGGTCGTAGCTGAGAGTGATAGTCAAAGGATGTCTTTAAAAGTAGGCAAGGAGGAAGACTAAAAGAGGGAATTCTAGGCTAGAAGAAGGAGGAAAAAGTGAAGAGTTCTGTATGCTTTGTGAAATCTATCCTCGGTAGTCATCATCATATAAGAGAAGTGTAATCTATGTTTTTATGATCCTTATGTACCATTTCTCTATATGAATAAAGAGTTCTTATTTTGTGCAATTGGATTTTTGCATGTTCTGAACTTTTGTTTCTTTTATAAGTAGTTTAAATGAGTGAGGAAATTCATCGTGCTCAATGCTCTTAAGATTTCCCTGTTTCATTTATTATCTATAAATCAATCATTTCAGTTCCTCAAATTTTTGCATTATCATAGTAGTGGATCATGTTGTTCATCCCTTCAGCTATTCTAGATAAAGATCTCAAGTTTTCTGTCATTTCCATTTCTCTTAGATCGTTGTATTACCTTTTAGTTTAGTCATTTATGTGCTTTCCTCTAAACCCTACCCCAACCTAAGATAAGATCCAACTTCTTTAAAATATAGAGTTCATCTTAGGGTGCATGTCTCGCCAACCTAAGTTTTCCTATAACTTTGATGGTTTGTTCGTAAGGATTATAATCAACAGTACCTAGTCAAAGACTAGAGATGATAAATGACCAAATAATGACACCCGACTTACTTTGGGAGACAACCAGAACTACGCAAATAATTGATGACTATGCAAGAAAAATGATGATAAGGACTGACTAACTGATGACATGACTAGGGGATGAGTCATTAGTGAATAATTTTCTTATGTGAGATCCAAAAATAAAACAACATACTTGGTGGTATAATTGTAATAGTAAGTGCATGATTTTGTGACTATATTTCCCCCACTTTATTTTGGTGAGCTGAAATCTCGATAACATAAAGTAGATAGAGATGCATACCTAAGAAAAATATGGAGAATCCCATGATGTAGTAGAAATTGTAGATGTGGTAATAAAATTATGCGGAAAGAACCATAAAGTGTGTCAAACCATGGATCAATAGGTTGATTAATGCAATGAAAATCATACTAGTATGATGAAGTACACTAAATTTGATTGATGATTACAATGTATAATGATTTATAATATATATGATGATGATGAGATGGGGTAGGGAGTGATCAATTCCTAACCTGAACGCGTGTATATAAATAATCAACTCAAGGATTTGGGTTTCTTTCGCCTAAGGAAGAGTGTAGGGAGAAAAGTGTGTTATTATCCAATATCTAACTACATCCTCAAGATATAGCCACTATAGATGGACTTAGATCAAAGATTTTTTATTTTTGGATCCAAATAATTTTGATCAAACAGTTAACCCATATAAGAGTGGTATAGGAAAGGAACTCTTTCCCCCACTCCACGGGTGTCACCACAATGTAATGGCTTCCAAGTTAGGTCATCTACAATTTAAAGTGTATGATGGATTCCAAGGTAGGTTAGCTGGAAGTGAACGTGAAATGTATGATTCCTTCTAAGTTAGAACATTTGGAAGTAAGCATGAAGTGTAGAATAACTTCCAAAGTTAGGTCATCTAAGAAAGTAACACATGTAACTCACAAGTTCGAGTCATCCGAGATGCCAATTTTGTTGAACTTAATGATATGATTTTTATTGTTAAAAATTTGTATGCATTGGTGATTGATTCAATTTATTACTCATAGATATATTTGACACTAGTTTCCCCCAAGTTGGGTCATTAGGGGGGATCGATAGAAATTATTGAATGATCACATAGAAATATTTCTAATCGAATTTTCCCCATGTTAGGTCATTAGGGGAAGTGATGAAATGTTGCATAGAAAAATTGTATATTTTTTTCCCCTAGATTAGGTCATTAGGGGGAATTAATGGTGAGATGTTGTGTAGTGAATTAGTAAATGTTTGAAAATGTTTGATTGGTAACGCTTGATTATTTTCATGGTAATGTAAGGATAATTATAATGATATGCCCCCCTTTTGGTGAAAGGTGAAGTGATGATAAGAATGAATGTTAAGCTAAAAGTAAGCACGAAGTAGGTAAAAAGTGATATGAAAATGTGTGTGAATTATATGGAAGACAAATTTAAGGGTAGATAGTGCATGTGTAATGTGTATGTTATGGTGGTAGGAAGAATTCTAAAAATAATGCCACAAACAGGGTGTAAATCAAAGTAAAAATGTTCAAGATCCGACTAAAATGGTCTAGTATGCATTAGTTACAAAAATAAGCACGAAATAATTACTATAGTAAAGTACAAGTAAAATTAAATATAAGTAGTTAAGTGCAAATTTTTTTAGTCACTTCATTTGTTGTTTGCGCGATTGTGATCTTGAGCACAAAGTGAGTGAAAATTCTGGAAGTGAGAGTAGCACGTTCTAGTCGGTTTGAGAGGGTGGTGATCACCGTAGCCTCATGCATGACTGTGGAGTTGGTAAATGCATTGTTTTTGAAAAATGTATGGTGTAGTAGTTGTTTTCAGTGAATTTTTAAAATTTGATAATTTAAATTTTCTTGGTGTTTTAGACTTGGATAATAGTGTTGAGGGCATTAGTGACCCTTGGGATAGAAGCGCCCAGATCTGGGTGCCCCAATCCTGTATCTGGGCACCCTGGTCCAAAATGTGTGTATGTGGTCTAAGATGATGGAAAATGATATTTTTATTGTATATGAATATGATAAGCGAGTGATAGAATTTGAGGATTCTATTAACTACAAATTTAATCAATAAAATTATACAACATTACTAAACAATGCAATATTAAATCAATAAGCATCACATTATATAGCATAACAAATAAAGAAATACTTACATAAAGTAAATAACAAATGACAAAAATTTATGGTGGAAAACCCAAGCTAAAAACAAATGTGAAAAGTAACCTTTATTGTAGAGAACCCTTTTACATCCAAAGAAATTACATCCTCCTTTAGAAACCCTCATCACAAGGGTAAAATCACCTTTGATATGTATTTTCCAATATATCAAATGAGGACCCAAAGTCCTTTTGATATGAGGTGATAAGGTATATCTCCCAATTCACCTTTTCAACCATGTCGGTTAACACATATGCCAAAGTTTAAAATATTTAATAATATAAATATAACGATTTCTTATTATTAAATATTTAACTTTGAAGTATATTCATAGGTTTGAATATTTAATAATAGAAATATAAATATTTCTTATTATTAAATATTTAACCTATAATATAATGTTAGACCCATATTTAATCAAGGGGTGGCCAACCCACTTAACCATTATGTTCTAACACTCTCCTTAATGTTAAGTGGGATAACATATGCCAATAGATAACCTCCCTGTAGTACACTACAAGATTTACAATCCCTAAACCATAAAGGTTTTAGGCTAGCATATAGGTTGAAGGAATTATAAAACCTTCATCATACTCAAGTTACCTTTTGGTACAAAAGGATTTGGAATACCAAAGATCATCCCATGATCAATTGCTAAGTATGATTTGTGAGTTTTACATGTTTTCACAAGTTCTCGTAAAAGGTTACTTGAAACCAAACATATAGGATCCTTTTATAACCGAGGACCTCCTTAACAATATGCTTACACTGGATGTTTACTAGTAAACTCAATAACACTAAAGAGTTTACTGAAGACCTCCTTTAAGGTCTTTATACACTTATTTCTGAAAAATAAGTTGAGGAGGTATACACATGCTTCAAGGTCTTTTACATATGCCCGAAGGTCTTTTATATTTTCCCAAAGGTATTTATTATAATGAATTTTTCATTTTACAAATGCCAAGTTGCATTAGGAGGTGACATTTTCAAGCACACTCCCCCTCAATGGCAACTCCAAAAATCCAGGTTTTTCATGAAATTGACAAAAATTTACAACACTCATGGGTTTTGTGAAGATTTCAGCAACCTTCTCTTCAGACGACACAAACTTGAGATCTATCTCACCACTTAACACCTTCTCACAGATGAAGTGTATATGTATCCCAATCTGCTTCATCCTATGATGTTGTACTAGAATATGTGTAAGATATATAGTGCTCTGGTTATCACAAAACAAAGGAACACTACCTTGATCCTTCATATTTATCTCATCGAACAACTTCTTTAGCCATAGATCCTCTTTTGGAGCTTCCATTGCACTTTTATACTCAACTTTATTTGAAGAGATAAAAATAGTTGGCTTCTTTTTACTACACCAAGTAATGGAACCTGGACCAAATTTAAACACATAACTAGAAGTAGATTTTCAATCTAATACATCACTAGTATCATCGAATAAAAAAATCCATGCAAGTTAGCATTTTTATCCTTAGTATAATGTAACGCATAATTGATTATTCCCTTAATATGTCTAAGAACTACCTTGATCCTTTATATTTATCTCATCAAACAACCTCTTTAGCCATAGATCCTATTTTGGAGCTTCCATTACACTTTTATACTCGACTTTAGTTGAAGAGATAAAAACAATTGGCTTCTTTTTACTGCACCAAATTTAAATACATAACCTGAAGTAGATTTTCAATCTAATACATCACTAGTATGATCAGAATCAGAAAATCCATGCAAGTTAGTATTTTTATCCTTAGTATAATGAACCCATAATTGATTGTTCCCTTAATATGTCTAAGAATTATTTTTACAAGATTCCAATGATATCTATAAGGTTCCCGTGTGTAAAACTTGAAGTAATTCCTACTTTGCATAGGAAATATCTGGTCTAGTTATAGTTAGATAAATCAAACTACCAACTAACTTCCTATACAAAGTAGGAACAATTTTTTCACATGCAGGTTTAGGATCAATTTTTAGTCCAACTTCCATAGGTGTAGAAATTGGTTTATAATCGGTCATATTAATTTTTTTAGTACATTGGTTTCATATTGTGCTTGCAAAACAACAATATAATGCTTGTATTGAAATACAGCCATGCCAAGAAAATGATGTAAGAGACCTAAATCATTCATTTCAAAGTATTGTTTCAATTTTTTTGTAATCGTATGAATTAAAGCAATACTATCACCGGTCAAAGAAAATCATCCACATATAGACATACAATGATAATGTGAGAACCTTATTTCTTAATGAAAAGATCATTTTCATAAGAACAATTAACAAAACCTAATTTTTTAAAGAAAACATTAATTTTTGCATACCAAGATCTAGGAGCTTGTTTTAAACCATACAAATATTTTTTAAACTTACAAACATAATTTTCTTTACCAGGTTTAAAATCCTTTAGGTTGAGAAATGTAAATTTATTCCTTTAAATCACCATTCAAAAATAATTTTTCACATCCACTTGGTGGATTTCCCACCCAAACTGAGCATCAATAGAAAACAAGGTCCTAATTGTTCTCATTTTAGCTACACAGGAAAAGATCTCAACATAATCTATCCCAGGTTTCTGAGTGAAACCTCTATCAACAAGTCTATCTTTATATTTTTCAATTCTACTATCAATATTTTATTTTACTTTGTATAACCATCTAGACCTATAACGCTTGTTTTCTCTGGAGGTGGAACCAACTCTTAGGTTTGATTTTGAATCAAGGCATTATATTTAGCTTGCGTTGCATTGATACACTTCTCATATTGAGAATATTATTCAAAAATTTGTAGCTCAGGTTCATACAAGGTCATTAATGCATGGTATGTATGATGGCTTCTGGTCATTTTCCTAAGGTCAATAGGATTAGAAATTTCTAACACAATTTGAGCCCATTTTGGTTTCTTAGCTAGGGAGACAGGAGATTCAGACACATCCATAACATCAACACAAGAAACATCATCATGATCATTTACCATATTTTCATTATCAGAATCAGAACCATCATTAGAAATATTGACAGGATTAAGAATCTCATAACTATTTGTAGATGCACAAAAGCATTTTTCCAAAACAACAACATTGCAATTTTCAGTTACTTCCCTTTTTACAAGGTTGTAAATCCTTAAACCTACAGTGTTAATACCATATCCAATGAAAATACAAGAAAAATAACTCATATCAAGTTTCTTTCTTTTCTTTTTATGGATATCTAAGGTGGAAAAATACCGAATTTTTTAAATGTGATACATCAAGTCATTTATTTTTAAGAAAATATGTCCAAATCATCCTAGTGATATCATCAATAAAATTTACAACATATAAAGAACAATTTAAGGAAGCTACTCCAAGAGGTCCTCTAACATCACTATGAACAAGTTCTAGTGGTGAGGAGGAACTCTCCTTAGATGTAAGTGAAAGGGTTTACCACTTTTTTTTTAGCTTTAACACCCTTCACAAACATCGTGAGATGAAGACAATGCAAGAAAACCTTTCACTAGATTATTTCTATAAATTTCATAAAAGCTTTGATAATTCACATGTCCTAACCTTTCATGCCATAGTTTTGAATTATTCAAACTTTGATATACATAAAAAGATGCATAGTAAAAATCATCGAAAATGTATAGACCATTTCTTTCAATTCCTTCAGAAATTATATTATCATTACTATCCTTAATGTACCAAGTATCCTTCCAATTTATTTTTTTGATTAGAGGTAAAATAAGGGTTGAGGGGACCCTACCCCATACATAAAGTTACTATTTCATACAAAAGGCCAAGGGATAGACCATTGAAGCCCAACCATAAAACCAAAATAGTTTAAGATCAACAATAAGGAAATACAACATAAAGGATAGATACCAAATAACAAAAAGACTAACAAACAAAAGCATAACCAAGAGACTAACAGAAAAACAACTTAGAACTAACAACAACCATACAACATCCCAGATAAGTAGTTACTCTTTTATCAGGTCCCCCACTGAATTCATGCATCCATTCCATTCTTTGACAAGGGATTCAATGGTGGCTTTCCACACCTTGTAGTTTGGTTCAGGGACCTCCACTTTGGGTCCTTTACCCTCTTTCTCCCTTTCCTTAGCAAGATCCATGGAGTGGATCATCTCAACTAAAATCTTGAGATGGTGGTTTGTATCCTTCCAAATTTGAAAATACAAACCATCATGAGTTAGTTGTGAACATGACAAAATATTCTTTTTAAGATTAGGAACAAATAAAGCATTATTCAAAATTCCATTCACAAATTTTACTTTTATTTTCTCTATTGCTTTTAAAGATGAGTTATCACCAGATACATATATTCATTTATTTTCATAACATCAAATAAAGAATTGGAAATACTAGTCTTATGATTTGAAGAACCTGAATCTAGAATCCATTCAAAATTAGAGGAAGAGTATAAAGAAGCATATAATGCAATAGTTTTAGGAGCATCATTAGAACTATCCTTTTTCCTTAAATTATATTTAGATGAGACAATCTATTTATGATTTTTATGGATAGGTTTCTTATATTTAAACTCTTCCTTTTTATGCCCAAATTTTCCACATTTGTGACATTTACCATTAAATCTTACACACAAATGTTTAGAAGTAACACTTTTCTTATCAACAAATGAATATTTAGATCTAAATTTCTTATCAGAGAAGGGATTGTGAGGCTTGAAATTCAAATTCTGAGAAAGAAGTGCTGAGATGAATTCTCCTTAGATTCAAAATTCATCATCACTTGCTCTTCTTGTATCAAAAGAGAACTCAAAGTATTTAAGTCTGGTAATTCATCCTCATTATGATATTTAGAGTTTAAGATAGAAATAAAATTCCTAAATATTTCATGTATATTCAACTGAACAATAAATTAGATTATTTTTTCACCAATTAAGTCACAATTACATCCATCTAATTTTGCTTTGATATTTTTAATCTTGGCTAAGAAATTAACTACCTTTTCATCTCCTTTCATAGGAGTCGTAAGCAATTCTAATTTTTTTAATAATATTAGATAAATGTGTACCTTCATGCATGGATTCTAATTTTATCCATACCTCTTTAGGATGTTTGATATTACCAATGTGTAGAAGATACTAATCATTCACATTTCACGTAATCATGGAAAGGGCCTCTTACATACACTGTGAAAATGCATTCATATTTTCTTCATTCACTTGATGACTGGTGGGTGTAAGCTTAGTTCCTAAAATAATCATCTAGAGTTTCCTGGACATAAGTTCTTATTTAACCCCGATCTTCCAAATATTGTATTTTTCTCCATTTAGGATCCGGGAATTATCAAGGCAAAAGAAACTGGATGTCATTTTCTTTCAAATTTCCTAAAACACATACCCCATTATGATATAATGCTCCACTGAGTTAGAAACATATTAATAAAAAATGACAATACCTATATTTTATGATTAAAAAACATGTATTATTTCATTAAAAAATAAAGTATTATATATATTTTTAAATGGAATAACTAATTTTTTAAAATTTGATCATAAAAATATTGATAGAATCGGATCTAAATTTATAGATCTAAAGAAAATATTTGACCATAACTAATTCTGTCATTAACATGCATACTAATTAACTTTCCATAATCAAATAATAACCCGCATTATAGGGCTTTGGCATTATACCCTAGACCTATCATAAAAAATTTCCAACCGTCTAGAAGTGACGATGAAACCCCTAAGAATGCACAACTTCAAATTTTAGAAAAGTGTTAATGAAATAAGGATTTGGACATCTTAAATTTGATGTCTAAATGACCATCATTTTTCCTTATTTTTGGTCTGTCGTGATAGTCATTTGACCATCAAATTTAACACAGTGAAAATTACCTATGTATTTCTAGAATATGAAATTTCAGAATTTTTAGATAGATTATGTTTATAAATTATAATAAGATATAAACAACTATATAATTTTTTTGAGAATATTTTATATAATATAAACTATAATGATCTTTATTCTACAGTAAATTTTTATTTAAAGAATATAGTTATAAAAACTATAAACTTATATTTTTAAAATCAAGCCCTATTTTTAAAAATAAAGTATATTCCTAGGTTTGAATATTTAATAATAGAAATAGAAATGTTTATTATTAAATATTTAACCTATAGTATAATGTTGGACCCATATTTAATTAAGGGGTGACCAACCCACTTAACCATTATGTTTTAATAAAAAGTGTATGGATGTAAATAGCGTTCTAACACTATGTTTGTTGTCATTTTTGTTGTGTAGATGGATATTCACTCAAGGGAGTTCCATGGTGGATGTCATTTGAGTACGTTGTTTGGATTAGGTTTTTACATGATGATTGAGATGTTATGGAACGTTTTGGCTGTGACACATAACATGGATGGGGATGTACTCCACAATATGTCGATATTGACTATACTACGTGATAGATGGTGTGCGAGATACTTGTACATTTTAGTTTCCTATAGGGGAGATGATTGTTACGTTGGAGGATGTGTGTCATATATTGTAGTTTCTAGTTGTCAAAGAGAGAGAGAGAGTAAAGGTGATGCCAATGGAGGATATGGAGAGGTAGATGTAAGCTCGCTAGACAATATTTTGTGGGCACTGGTACTGCCAAGGCCCATATCAACTTGCATGCTATTTTGAGGACTTATGTTCCATACTTGGTGGAAGTTAATTGCAGCATTCATCTCTTTATTGATTGTAATGGAGGAAGGAGGTGTATACATATTTTATAAGATACATGATATATACCGACCTATAAAGGAAGAGAGTATTAGATATGCATGGGCGTGGCGTGTGTTGGCCCAATTATACAAATATCTATATTGATTTACTCATGACGAACATGGTGGTGGGATAGGAGTGATGACACTACTACATGCATGGGAATATGAAAACATATTAGGGTTGAGACCAGTTGGAGGTCCACAAGGAGAGTGGGCTAGGCCAGAGATATATGCAAGGAGGTGGATTAATATTCGTGGTTGTAGGATGGAAACAAATACCTATATAGAATTGATAGATATGATGGGCCCCGAGGAAGTTACTTGGAGGCCATACCATGACTATGGAGGATGGCCCGAGGATGCTAGGATGCTATAGAGTTGTAGTGTATTCAAAGAATATGTGGTTAGAGGATCAAATCCTAGGTGTGGCTGAGATTTTTTAGGTGGAGAGGGTATCATGATAGTTTGGTATGGCTCAGGATGTGCCCCTAGAGTCATATATATGGTTGAGAGCTATTAGAGAACCTAGGAGGGCTAAAGCTAGACTAGGGCCCACAAAGAGAGGAGCTAGTACACCCTAGTCCAAATGAGGTAGATGTAGCGATAGAGTTGGTAGACTTAGATAGTATAGGTTACCTAGAGGAGTACCACACATGATGGGCAACACAAAGAATAGGTATTTTTGTTTCCATTTTTTGTAGATGTAGTAGATTTACTTGAAGGGAGGAGGAGGAGAGTGGGAAGAACATGCCCCTAACAATGTGGCAACGGTTGTAGTGGAGCGTAAGTATCTCAGTATATAGTTTTGTCATTTATTTTTGTTAGCTTATGGCTTAGTAATGGTTGTCTAACATATTGTGTTATTTGTTTTATAGGAAATGTGTATTTCTCCTTGATAGTAGACACATCTATCCACACATTGATGCAGAATGTGCTTTGCAATGTACTCTGTAGAGAGGGACATTTGAGTGAGTGGATGATATAGTGGGCGAGCATGCCCATTTATTTGAGCTAGTAGCCATAGAAGAAATGATGTGTACTTTATTTCTATCTGAGAGGGACAAGGCATGTGAGGACACTCGACAATCCAAAGAAGCGTTGAAGGGTGGCCCCTTAGCACGGATATATTTTCTTATTATGTGGATTTGCAGCATCAATTTTTAGAGCAATCTATAGAGAACACCTTATTGTGTAGGCAAGTGGAGAGATATCGAGGCCATGAATAACGACGTTGAGTTAGTGGTGAGGCATCTAGTTCTAGGGATCTCGCAATACCCGAGTGATAATGATGATGAGGTTTGATTAGTATGATTGTATATGATGTAGGGAGTTTCCTCCTAGTGATGATTATATTTTCTACATATGTGTGGAAATATATGATTTATATATGATGAGATTATTTTATCGTGTATTGATGTTTTCATGTGGTTGATGATGTATGATGTGGTGATTAGTCTTAGAATGTATGTAATGATTTTGGATATTATTAATGTTTATTAAATGAATTTTGTAACACATATTTAATGTGACAATGATAGTAGAATGAATGTAAAAGTGAGGATTTATGGCTATTAAACTAGTGTGTTGTGATGAATGTATGTCGTAATAATGTAATGTAATCATAATATGTAAGTATGATAAGGGGTATGAAATTAGCAATCCCCTAACGTATGAATGGTTAGATTCATTTAATTTAATACCCCTTAATAGTTAAGAATGAACCACAAAAGAAAGATTGCATCATCGGAAATGATTGAGTGTGCTAGATGAATGACAAAGCACATGATGAAATGTTCTTAGAGAAAACCCTCAATAGTTATGTAAGAATTGTAAGAACATAAGTGCATCATTGGGGGTAAGGTGATAGTAATAACCTACCAAAGACCAAGGCAACGCAAAGTAGTGTAATCATGTGGGATGGAAGCAAAGTGTGTGAATATGTGTCAAACAGAGAATGTCATATGGAGCTACAATGGTATGCATGAAGGTAGTGTGTTATGAAGGAGTAGCGTGATGCGGTGGATAGTGTGAATGTGATGGATGTGATGGTGCAATGGTGTATGGACATAGAGGAGAGCACATATGAGTAACGAACTGCGATAATGGATGCATTATGTCCCGAAAACTAGGTGGAAGAGATGAATCAACTGTAGTAGGAACTATTTGATGAGGTAGAGGAGAAATGGATCTCTCATTTGAGTGAGAGCCAAAGGAGATAATTCCATGATCCTCTAAAGGTTACAATCTTTCATAAAGGGAAAGAAATTCATTTTCTCTATGACCATTTATGTGAGGATAATTACAATAAGGTTGGTCATGTTGACACTTTATCCTATGTTATGGATGATTATGGTTGGATGGTAAGTGAATTATATGTGTTTCAAGTAAGGAAAATAACACATAATTAAGTATAGAATGATGGGAGAAATGTAATGGTGTATGTGACATAGATGGAGTAGAAGGATAAGCATCTTGTCTTGAAGGAGAGAAGAAGTAGTTAGTTGTGGTGGATTAGGTTAAGCATGTTTTCATTTCTTATGAGGAAAATGTGGATAATGTGTAGGATGCTAAAAAATTTAGCTTGAGAGGATTATTAGATGATATGATAGAAGTAGATGTATGTGGAGGATCAATAACATGTGTAGAAATAAGATCTTTCTCTAGATAAAGTAATTTATATCATACAAGAATAAATGACTCACAAGTATGAAAGTGTAATCTTTGTTTGAGTGTAAGAATGAAGCCACAAAAATAATTAATTACTTCTCAAAGTATATAGGTTGGAATACTAATTGATGCATACAAGCATTAAATCGTAAGATATAATCCTTGATAGGTTTTGATGAGCCCTAATGTAAAGTAGGTATGTAATCGTAAGTAACCTTAGGACCATTTTTGATGATGAACCAATGGATTAAAACATCCTCCATGTCATAGAAAGTACTAATAGACCCAAAGGGAAGATGAGTGTACCATTTCAAAGCCTCATCAGTAAGACTATATCGAAAATCCTTAAGTAATATCTGATCATTAGAATAGGAGGTCATAACCATATGGTAATGTAAAAGATGAGCATGAGGATCACTAGTACCATCAAATCAAGTAAATGTAGGCATGAAAAATTCCTTAGGAAATGTATAATTATGAATCTTATTAGGGATAGGATTACCATGTAAGGAATTATTGTTGATAAAAGCATAGTAAGCCCTACTTTCTAGAGTAAGAGACTAAACTTGATATTTTGATTGACCTAAATTATGCATGAGAGATATATTATCCTATGAAGGAATAGTGGGAGATGGCAATAATGTATTAAGAGGTTGTCTTGTTCCATTGTGAGTGATCATAGGAAAATATAGAGATGGAAAAGGATATTTTGATGCTAAAATCACACTAGTAGTAGGTGCCAAAGAAGCTATAGTAGGTGATGTAGATGGAATAGCCATAACATTGGTAGGACTAACATCAAAAACATCCCAATCAGGTGAAGTGATTGGTGAAGATACATCTATATGAGAAGATGAACAAATGGGTGTAGATGATGAAATGGTAGGAGAAGAAGAAGTGATATATGGAGGTGACTCATGTATAGTGTTAGATGCAACCTCAAGAGAAGGTAATGATAGAATAGGAGATTCACACTCAGATGTAAGAAAAGAAGGAAAAACATGAATAGTAAATGCCTCATCTATATCATATAGAGACTCTGAAATGAGAATGTCACTAAGGATGCTATCAATGGGATCATCGACATAATATGGAGTATGCGAGCTAGTATGAGATGTAGCATGAGAAGCAATACTAGAAGTAAGAGAATCATTAGAAGGAACTATAGTAGTATGCTGAGTAGGAGAAGAATCAGAATACACATGTGAAGTATGATCAATACCAAGAAAGTAATCAATAAGAGAGTCATCTAAAGTTTCCTTAGAGAGATCGAAGGAGGATCACTAGTAGTCATATAACATGGTGTACAATGAGTGAAGGATATAAGATCCTCAATAATGATAATTCCAATGGGAGAGTCTTCAAAGTGAATAGGCACATATTGTTTCCTAGATAAGTGTTATTGTTGAGTATGAGCTAGTGTGGGAATAGGATTACCATAGAGATTCGTGATCTCAACAATGGAAGTGTCATGATATATAGGGTTAAAACTAAAATGAGACTTGATAGATGAAGAAGCTAAACTATTCTTAGTGATTAGGGTTTGAAGTGGATTTTAGGGAAAAATATTCTAAAGTACGGGTTCACAAAAATTATTAACTAAAATATGAAAAATAGGAAAGTATCTATCTATAATTTAATTTAATCTAGACTAGTAAAAAGAATAGAATAACTTATATAAAATAAAATGTAAATTCTAAATGATTTTATTTAATATTTATATGAAATGAAACAATAGAAATAGGATTGATAGGGTACTGACCTGAAAATGATTTACCTTGTTGTGTATCATGACCAAACAAAATGATGTGCGGATGAAAGATAGTGTGACGGAACAACCCAGAAAATTGTAGTAGGTGGTGATTTTAATAGATCGCGGAACTTAGAGGAGGACTAGGGTACCTATGGGCACCTTGGTTTACATTATGGGTGCTCACGGTTTACGAAAAATATCACGATCTAAATCCGACAAAGTGTTTCTAGATCTTCACAATATCTTTATCTTTGTCACATGGTTGTCGAAGTACCTTTGCTTATGTCACTATAAACTTGTGATTGAGATCTACCCTTCCTATACAATGTGTGTGATGCAAAGGTTCCTAAATGTAGTCCCTTGCCTTAGTAGATAGCTATCCCTTGATGGTAGATAGTTTTCCCATATAATAGTGTGTATGTTGTGCTTATATAGGGATCTCTTGCTCAAATTTTGACACTAATGACCCGACATACCGACTAGTACCTAGGGAATGAGATGGAAAGTTATAAAGACCAAACTCAAAACTTTCAATTAAAAGGAAGTGATTCTGGGACTAGGGCACCTAAAATTAAAGACCAAGGTGCCCATGAGCACCCACTACTACCCTAAGTTCCCTAGTCAAATACTAGAGATGAAAAATAACCAAATAATGACACACCGACTATTATTCACTAATATTCTCTCAAATATATTTGAAACTTTCTAGCCTCACCGACTTACTTGTTCTTTCTTAGTTTGTCTTCTTCCTCTTTCTTTCAAAGGACCTCATATATGCACTATACCTCTTATACTTGACCTAAAAATCATCATACACATCATATATATCATCAACATGATATTATCATGATTAAAAATACTAATCAGCTCCAAAACGCAAGTCAACATACCATTATGCATGCTTTAATACTAGGAATAAGCCTAGAATGACTGATTCACACCATGAAAAACCATGAAATGACCTTGATGACATATTACAGACTCATTAACACCTATAACACACCTCTAGGACCATGTGTGACCTCATGAAAACCTTTAATCAACTATGGAGGGCTCATACAGTGACTATGCAAGTTAAACCATGCTCCAAGACCTCATAGATCATCACCAAACATAACACTACAACATACGAGATCCAATTTATTTCCCGAGACTCCCGAGAGACAACCAAAATTACACAAATAACTCACGACTATGTAAGAAAAATGATGATAATGACTGAATAAATTAACAAAAGACTAGGGGATGAGTCATTAGTGAATAATTTTCTTATACACTAGGGACGAGCAATATAAGGTCAAAATTTAGCACAAAAATCACTCTAGAAAACATGGTTTTACCAAAATTGATGTATGTTGAAAAATATTATTCACTTTGACTTGAAACTTTTCATCAAGCATCATTTAAACATCCTATAACTTTACATACTAATTATCTATCTCAAATATATTTGAAACTTTCTAGCCACACCGACTTACTTGTTCTTTCTTAGTTTGTCTTCTTCCTCTTTCTTTCAAAGGACCTCATATATGCACTATACCTCTTATACTTGACCTAAAAATCATCATACACATCATATATATCATCAACATGATATTACCATGATTAAAAAATACTAATCAGCTCCAAAACGCAAGTCAACATACCATTATGCATGCTATAATACTAGTAATAAGCCTAGAATGACTGATTCACACCATGAAAAACCATGAATTGACCTTGATGACCACTTACGAGACTCATTAACATCCATAACACACCTCTAGGTACATGTGTGACCTCATGAAAACCTTTAATCAACTCTGGAGGGCTCATATAGTGACTATGCAAGTTAAAAATGCTCCAAGACCTCATAGATCATCACCAAACATAAACTACAACATACGAGATCCAATTTATTTCCGAGAATCTCCCGAGAGACAGCCAAAATTACACAAATAACGGATGACTATGTAAGACAAATGATGACAATGACCGAATAAATTAACAAAAGACTAGGGGATGAGTCATTAGTGAATAATTTTCTTATACGAGATCCATATATAAACAACATACTTGGCAGAATAAATGTAATAGTAAGTGCGTGATTTTGTGAGTACAATATTCTTGCTACTTCTGTACTAACACATGCACCTAGAAACTTTTTTTTCATGTGCATTTTTTTTTACCATACACATCCCCTTCCCCCTATAGGGTATCCACTTCATATGAGTTTCCAGTCCTCTATTTTAGACCACATGCTCCTATCAATGTCACATGCACCCCAAATGAGGTGGGAATACATTGGGTGAATCAATCACCCCATACAACAACTCAGAGCTACAACATAATACAGTTCAACACATGAAAAAAATAGATTGCAATTATATAATCAACCCAATATGACTTGGGTATTCTATTTAGCACAAATTCTAATACCCAGATACATAAATTAGCACCTAGGCACTCCTAACCTCTCATGATATCCTATGTCATGGGGCGGATACAACTATTTTATCATATTAGCACAATTCAAATCAGTTTATAGAGAAGTCTCAAAATATGAGAACAATACTCCGATAAACATAATGCATTCTATCTCTGTTGCAATCGGTACAATTCAAAACTAATTCATTACAAATCAGAAAAAAATAGGATCACACCATCTATAATGGTGTATAATCAAGAAGCAATCATAGAATGAGAGTAACACTAGACCTCTCTCCCCAACACTTTTCTTCCATGGCATCACCTAAATAACACACACTTGGCATGAGATATCCCAAAAAACTTGTTCTTGGCATGAAATATCCCAAAAAACTCCCTCTTGGTGTGAGATCACCCAAAAATATTACTCTTCTACAACATTTTGAGGACATTTTCTATCTTTTTACACTCATGTTCATCATGTGTACACTTTCCTTTCACTAGTTTTACACACATTTACATACTTTTATAGAGTTTTCATAATACATAGCTTTGATTACTCTTTTACTCTTATTTTATAGGTTCATCCTTAATACACATGAAGAAGCAACCCTAAATCAAGTAAAACATCAAACACAATAGAAGGTATAACAAAGTATAACACAATACGCTTCAATCCTAGGGTAACTTCCTCTTTTTAGTTTCCACATTTCATTTTTTATCACTTCACACTTTCACTTGTCTCTCCATCACAATCTACATGGTTATCAGGTAATTTATGTTATTGAGTATTCACTCAATAACATAAAGTGGGGGAAATGTAGACATAAAATCACACATTTGGTTACATATCTAGGTCCTAAAAGAATACTTGCATTCATGTGATTCCTAAGCAAGAAAATTTGTTATTAGAACTATCTTTAGCCTCTTTGCTTTATTTATGGTAATCTTTCTAGTCTTTTACATCCTACAACCTAGTCAATACATCAATTGTTTATCTTTTATGACTTTGGAAACCAGCACCTAGATAGGACGGTAGCACACAAGAACCCTCATCCTTCTGGGTGCCCCTAACCATTTTTTATCTTACTCACTTCTTTTGGGTCTCTTTTATCTTTTTGGCATCTTATTTTTTTATGGGTCATCCTTCCAGTTTTCAATTACTAAATTAGACCAAGGGAATCATATAAATACAAAGCTATATGACCAAAATAAAGGAACAAGCTCTAAGCATACTATTTATCACCTAATATTGCACCTACAACAATTTAAGGTATATATTTGGAATCCATTACAAAGGATAAGGGACTACATTTTATGCATACATGCATAGGAGGGGAAAGTTCATTATTCCATCCACACGTCTATTTACATTGGTACATCTAGCTATCACCCGCTATCAAGTGCACTTGCATAAAGGCTTCGAGGGGAAAATTTTTTCACATATGCACAAGAACCACATAGAATCGAGATGTAGTCCAATGCTTGGTCATAAATTCACTCGGTGGGTTAATACTTTGGGTTGGTCACTACCCATATTGCATCTTTCTTTTTGGGATTTTATGTAGTTTGAGGGTTTTGTAGGTGAACATATCTTTTCGAGTTATAGGTATATTTTGAAAACAAGGTGCAACATACGGTGACCAGAAACAACTACTAACAACACTTTTATTACACCGAAAAATCAGATTTCTAACACTTTCGTAGTCTAGGGTGCCCAAGTAATAGACTATAGCACCTAGGAACCCTTGACCCAGTCCAGGTGCCCTAGTCAAGGCTCATCCAATGGTTTAAAATTTAACAATACATAGTTATAAGAATCTTCCCTTCATGTTCATCAATTTTTTAGTCCAAATTAGTTTAACGAATAATTTGAATCAAATAAGTAATTTTCTCTCTCTTTTGCACTTGGGGTTTCATATTTGATTATCTTATTTCTTGTATCAAATCTATACTTTATCATTTTATTTATCATACGTGACTCAGTAACTAGGGTTTAACATTAATTTTATTTTTGTTAAATTACCTACATCTCCGTCGATTTCCCGATCGATTTATATTTTATGGCCTCAGAGACTAGCTCCCACTTAGGATAGAAGCATCTAGGCACTCTTCTCCCCTTCTAGGAACTCATGACCCTCTTTTCCTTCCTCTTACTCTTTTTTGGGTCTCTTTTACTTTTGGTCATATTTTACAACTTTGAGTTGGCCTTTTAGTTATCAATTACGAAATTCAAATTAATATATATATATTATATATATATATATATATATATACATAGTTATAGCTCTCAAATAAGGGGCCAAGCACTAGCATTATCTACTATCACCTAAGCTTGCATCCAAAGGCACAAAGATCATTACAAATAATCCATCTAGCACATCCATATAAGGGACAAGGGTTGCATCACTCTACATACAAAACATAGGAGGGGAAGTTCATTTTATTCCATCTCACACATTCTATACATTGGCATTATTCTAGATCTATCTTGATATCATTTTGCAACTTACACAAGGGAATATTATGACATTATTACACACACATTCACAAAAAACTACATGGAGTATGAAATGTAGTGCATCACTCATTACTATGTTCACTCTCTAGGTGATTGTTGGGTTTAGTTTGAATCCCCATTCTACATCTTATTTATTAGATTTGATGTGGTTTATGGGTATGTGTAGCTAGGTATCTATTTTATAGGTCACAGGTATGAAAAATGAAATTGGAAAAAATTTAGAATGAAAAAAGAGACCAAAAATGAAGCTCCTCCCGTATAGAAAATATCATAACCTGAGCATCTATGTGGACACTAGCACCTAGATTTAGTCACTAGTGCTCGAGAACTCTCTTTCTCCTTGGGCGCTTCTATCCTACACATTTATGAGTTCTTAAATTTCAAGTGAGCCTTGATGACATTTCTTCCAGGTTTGTTCCGATATTCACCTACCCAGTTATCTTTAAATTGTGTGAAATCAGTTAAGTCACTATCTATCAATCATGCTTAGGGTTTCAAATTATTAGATGTTTCTTGCTTGTCCATTTACTATATTTTATCACCTATATATCATACACTACAGTAGTTACTATGAAATATAGATTTTATGAAATTTATATTAAATAATTTGGTGAACCCCACTTGTGATCAAACACTTAGATATTTATTTTTCCTATTCTATTGGATCTTCTTTCATGGCCCCTCAAGTCTCCTTGTATCAATTTATTCAAATGCACCCACATTGCAAAGATGTTCTCCAAAAATCCCTAGAAAATATATACCTCCTCGTAATATTCCACCTGTATAAGTAAGTTCCATTTTCAATTGTCTCTCTGACAAACCTATAAGTCCTAATACCACAACCAATTAACCCTTATTCGAGTCAATTTAAGCTTTACACTGTTTATTTCAAGATAAATTTCAAGCTATGGAAACCACGATTACATCCCTCATAGCTGAAATCCAACATCTCAAGGTTACTTCTTAGGCCCATGCTAGTTCTTCTTCTACACCTCATCCTAATCCTATGTCTACTACATGTTCTCATATAAGTGAAGACCGAGTCTTATTTCTGATCTAAATGCTAAGCAATATGATATTATTCCTAAGCTCCTCAATCACTAGTTGATTAACTCGCCACCTACTCATTACTACCCTCCTTATCAGCTTGTAAAATACAAAGGTCACCCATTTTGAAATTATAATAGAAATAGTAGAAATCATGAAAATGATATTATGCTTTAAAAGGAATAATAGGGAACCTTGAGTATCAGGGTTTTATTTAATTTGCCACACAACATTTTTCTACATGTTCTTCTACAATTGCTAAATCCCATTGGCCTCCCAAATTTGCTCCTCTGTGTTTGTTGGCCATTGTGTATTAGTGTTACCATTGATGTAAAATGATGTTATGGTGTCATATTAGTCTACATGAGGTGTAAGTCAAAGGTCAAATATGAAGGTGGATTTGTAGTGTTATGTTTGGTGATGATCTATGAGGTCTTGGAGCATTTTTTAACTTGCATAGTCACTGTATGAGCCCTCCATAGTTGATTAAAGGTTTTCATGAGGTCACACATGTACCTAGAGGTGTGTTATAGATGTTAATGAGTCTGTAAGTGGTCATCAAGTTCATTTCATGGTTTTTCATGGTGTGAATCAGTCACTCTAGGCTTATTCCTAGTATTAGAGCATGCATAATGGTATGTTGACTTGCGTTTTGGAGCTGATTAGTATTTTTTAATCATGGTAATATCATGTTGATGATATATATGATGTGTATGATGATTTTTAGGTCAAGTATAAGAGGTATAGTGCATATATGAGGTCCTTTGAAAGAAAGAGGAAGAAGACAAACTAAGAAAGAACAAGTAAGTCAGTGTGGCTAGAAAGTTTCAAATATATTTGAGATAGATAATTAGTATGTAAAGTTATAGGATGTTTAAATGATGCTTGATGAAAAGTTTCAAGTCAAAGTGAATAATATCTTTCAACATACATCAATTTTGGTAAAACCATGTTTTCTAGAGTGAGTTTTTGTGCTAAATTTTGACCTTATATTGCTCGTTCTGAATTTTTACTATGCATGGGACCCAAAATAATGAGGTTTTTTAATCTTTGTGTTTTTATGGATGATTGTTAAGAAGATAACCTACTTTGAAACCCTAGCCTAACCCCGACAAAAAGTGACTTGGAGAAAAAAGAGTATATTGATTATGTTTTGATTCCTTTCAAAAAGTGATGATTGGAGGTTGTATAGGACTCCTCCATATTTTTAGAAAGGTATATTAGGGCATGTGAAAATATGTTGGCTTTACTCAAAAATGCATATTTCTGAAGATGTTCAGTTTGTGGAAATTTTTTCTAAAGAAGGTATAAAATAAATTGAATTATTTTTATCCTGGGATGTTTTATACATATACATGATAGTTTTAGATCATGGTTGAGTTCCTAGAGGGAAAAGTGTGCCCTATTTATGAAGACTAGTTTTTGGCATAGTTTGGAGAAGTTTGTGGTAAAGTGGATATTCGGGAGCTACATGTGAAGTTAAGAATTGGTTAAAGTTTCATTGTGATCCTGGTTCCAAGATATTTTCAATGATATATAAAAATTTATGTTTTCTAAAGGATGAGAGTGTTATGATCTATTCTTTGAAGGTCACATCCTAGAATATGTTTAATTAAGCATGGTCTTTAGTAGCTTCTTGAGGTTGGTGATTGTTCTAAGTTTCCTCGTGATTTTTGAAGGTTTCTCGGTGCTTAAAAACATGTATAATGGAACATGATTTGGTTTATATTGGAAGTGTTTTTGGAGGTGATAGAGCAAGTTGGTATTAAGACTGATTATTGAGCCCTAATGTACCTAAACAAGCAATTACAGAGATTGACTTGGTTGAAGTCCTTCCACTTGGAGTTGGAAGGAAATGTAAGTTGTTATGGAAATTATATTTAGAGTTATTTATAATGGTGTATAGTTTGTATCTTGATGATGAGATTTTATAGGACATCCAACTTAGTCTGTGAAGAAGAAGGTTACTTATTTTTAGGACATGATTGCTCTGGCAAGAAGATGGAGGTATAAGTCTCTTGTTTTGGATTGGTTTATGCTTACTATATATTAGAGAGTGAAGATGGATGAATTTTTTTCCCTAGTGAAGAAATTTATAGATCATTGAAGAGGTAGAAAGGGTGCAAACCAACCGAGTTTCCAAAACTTCTTCCTATATAGCTCAAATTGGTAAAGAGGAAAGTAAGTGTGGTTTTCATGGATGGATGTTTCATGAGGGATAGAAAGAATGAATGTGATATTAAATTTAGGTTTTTCCAATGAGTGTTTACATGGAATAGTTTAGGTGTTATGGTGTGATCTAGAGGTCTATAGGTGAAGACTGGTTCTGGAAACAACTATTTTCAGAATGATATGAGCCTTACTAGTAGATTTATGAAGAATTTGATTGGCCTAAGTTAATGTGCAACCATAGATGATGTTTATATGTCATATTTTACATGTGTGAGGTGTTTTTATGATTTAAAAAGTATGGTTATGAGTTTGGAGTTCTTTGATGAGTTAAGTGATGGGGTTTTAAGAAAGTTTTTATTGTTTGGTTGTCTTGGTGCATGGATGACCTATATGGGTCCATTATTATGAATTTGTATGAGTTTTTGATGTTTTTAAAAGTTGTATTGGTAATTATATTTTTTAGGACTGACCTATGATGTGTTTTTGAGTTAGAACTCATATAAAACAAGTGTTTTGGTTCATTTTTGAACTACCCAAGAGAGAGGGAGAAAATGAGACCCAAGTGAGAGAGTGAAACATATATGAAGGAATCAAGGAAAATTCGAGAATGTATGATTTTTTTAATAATATTAGAGGTCATGTGCACAAAATATTGAATCTAAATCATGTCATCATAATCCAAGTTTGAGCAAGTTGAAGGAATGAGGGTTTGAAGAGGTTTTGAAGAAGTGTGAGTTGAATAAGTGATCTCCATTAGTTTTGATAGAAAAAATATATAAGATATATTCATACAAAGGTGGTTGATTTGGTTCTTGATCATCTTAGAGGGTTGTATCTTCCTTATCGAGTGGGTTCTTCACTCAATTATTGGTTGGTGCTACTTGTAGGGTTAATGCTCTACTAAATTAGGGGTTGGTGCTCTTTATGGATTTGATGCCTCACTAAATCAAGGGTTGGTGCTCCTTTTGAATTTAGTTATTCACTAAAGTTATTTTATTTGTGTAATATAAGCATATTTTCAATAGGTTTTCTTTCCTTGAAGGCATCCCACTTATATCTTATGTTCATGTGTACTCTCTCTTCGTTGTGCTTATGTGGTTGATTGCTTCATGTTGCTAAATTCACATTAATGGATGGTTGAATGTTAATGGTGTATGAAATTTAATATAAAATTATTTAAGGGTTTAAATAAATGATTCACCCCACCTCTTAGTTCATTGTGCTTCCAAAAATTGGTATCAGATCAGGTCCTTGTGAAGTAAGTCTAGTAGCTTGGAGGAGATCCTAGAAGCAAAAGATGGCTAAGAAAATAAGGCTAAGAAAATAAAGAGTTTAGATCCATGGCTAAGAAGGAGGATGAAACCATAAAATGTATTAAGATTCAGTTGAAGAAGGATATTTTAGATTTGAGTTCAAAGGAAGAGGAATGTGATAAATTGAAATACAAGCCCTATGATGTTTGTATGCATGATCAATATGATCTCAAAGAGGTAGTGATGGATATAAAAGAAAAATTATCTTTCCACATAAAGGAGAACATTAGTTTGAAGTATGAAATCAAAGATATGAATGCGGTACTTAAATTCAAAGAAGAAGAGTATGTTAAGATCAAGGAAGAGATACAAACCCTAAGGGTCAAAGGAGATGAGAATTATAATAAATAAGATTAAGAAGATGATCATTATTTAAAAGGAGGTGAAAATGAATATTCTCATACCAATAAGGCCTGATCAAGTCCTAATCTCATTAGATATCCAAATGCTATGAGGTATGCAAAATTTCATGGTTATTGTTATGCTTGAAATGGTTTTGGTCATAGATCAAGGGATTGTAGGATTTTTTTAGTTGTGTGTACCCTTTAAGAAATGGAATAGATCACAATAATATTTAGTCGAGAGATATGAGATAGGTTATTTTCCTTAAGTGTCACCAAAAGGGTCATATTGCAAGGTTTTTCTCTCATGAATCATAAAGCAAATTAAATAAGGTTGAATCTCTCAAAATCACGGAAGTATGGATGCCAAAATAAGTCAAAGAAGAATAATATCACAAAAAGATGAATAAAAACAAGGTAGTTAAGTAGAATTCAAGATCAATTTGTTTCACCAAATTGTTGTAGATAATAAAATAGATAAAGGTAAATAGACCAAGGAGGAATACTTTTTGTTATGTTGGTTAAAGGTTGAGTGTTTGAGTTTATGATTTCCAATCCAATGTTGATTGTGCGAGCTTCATTTTGGCTATGAGAAAATACATGCAATACAAATCAAGAACATAATATATAATTAATAGAAAAGGTTAGTGGACATAATAACGTGAGCTAGATCTAGGAAGAGTGATACTTCCTTGAAATTCATCAATCCACTGATATATAACTCAATATAAAATAACAAAACATCCAAATAAAATAATCTAATGTTAGTGTTTCGATTTAGGTGTCTCAAACTACTATCAATGTCAATCAAATTAAATGCTTGATAAATAAAGTAGTGAAGGTCCTAGGTCAGATTACGGAGTTGTGTAGGTGGTATGAGGGTCATAGATGTGTCCTGCAGGTAAGATTTGGTGCAGTTTGAGTTGATTTTGGGTGATTAGGAAGCTTGTTGGTCTAAGGTAGTTTTACTAGGCACAGAGACCAACACCGGTTAGGTATGACCGATGACGGTTTAGGATGACCGATATTGGTTACTATGGGTAATGGTAGAATGTCAAAAGTGGGTGTCCAGGCTCTCCTTGTGTCTGCATAAAGAGTTGGGAAGGTCTGTGGTGAGGTTGTAGGTGGGGTATCGGTTTGGGTAAGGCTTGTGAGGTTTTGAGGATGTGTTGGTTAAGTGAATAAGATAACACAAAGACCAACATTAGTCGGGTGACCAATGTTGGTGAAGATGGGAAACTCAATATGGTTAAGATAACCGGTGTCGATGAGAAATTTGGTGGTAATTAAATAAAATGTAGATTTGGACTTCTCTGTGATTGTATAGAGGATGAAGGGAGGATGGTTGGGTTCGTAATAATTTCAAGAAGACTTATAAATACCTAAGAGTCAGCTACAAAGAGGTAAAAGGTGATGGGTGGTAGATTGGATAGATTGGAAGGAAGGTGGGAATGGGGGAACGCAGGAAAGAAAAAAATCCAATAGAAAAGACAATAAACCTACACTTTAAGTAAGTACAAAATGATGCAAATCTAATACACTTACTTATATTTGTAGGCTTGGTTGGTGAAGGAAGGTAATGGTTTATCCGTGAAGAACTTTGTGGTCAGTTCCATGGAAATACTTATTAGAGTGATCCCATGGATACTAATGAATTTTGGACTAGTATTAGGTGCTTTCTTGGGCCTGTGGTTAAACGTATTCTCGTTGTCCTGGATGCTGAGAAGTCTCTGGTTTGTTCTTGAGTGTAATAGATCTCTCAAAACTTAGAATGACCAACCTTAGTAAAAGGTTACAAAACTGTATATAAGGTAACGACGATGGTCAAGGTGATTGGCGTCAGTTGAGGGATAACCGACATCGGTTAAGGCAAGAAATCCTAGGTTTTCCAAAAATAGGAAAATCCTTGCTATTTTTGGTGTGCTCGATTGTTAGTTAGGGTTAGCATTTAGATAAGTGAGAGTATTGTTGGAGAAGGAATAAGACTTTAATTTTAGGGTTAGACTAAGTCCTAGTTGGTTAAGATAAGTGGAGACTCAGTCTAGTTAATTAATAGACTAAGAATAAGTCCATGATGAGGTGTCTAGGTGATGTGGCTAGGTGAGGTGTAAATTAATTTAATTAAAGTAATTAAATTAATTAATAGTGTGAGGATGAGAATTAATTCAATTTTAAGTAATTAAATTAATATGAATGCGGGGTAAGGGGTCATGGTTAGGTGAATACATTACGTTAATTAATTAAAGGGGACCAAGGGGAGTGTGACCCAAATTTGGTGTCTACATTTGCCCCTTTTGTTGCATAGCTTGTATTGGTAAGTGATGCTAAAAAAATAGGAAGTGGTTACCCCAAATATAGGTGAGAGTGGGGTTTCCCCAAGTAGGGTTGAAGGTGAGGTTTCCCCAAGTGTGGGTGGAGGTGATCCCCCTCAAACCAAGAGTTGATGAGGTGTTAGATGAAGTCGATGAGTGGTTTGATAAATGGGTAAGTGATGAAAATGAGGGTAGGTGGGTTATAGGTAAGGGTATGGTCACTATGGGTAATGGGTAAGGGTTATATTGGGTAATAGGTAAGGGTCATATTGGGTAATGGGTAATGGAAATCAAACACATGCACATGTATAGATTATGATACGGTACCAGGTGGAAGAGCTTTCAAACTCTACATTGTCCAAGGTCGATAGGTTATCCAAAAATGATGAATTGATTTAGGTATCCAAGGTACAAGATATGGTATAAAAACACAACTTAGGTTAGGTGTAGGAATGTTTAGGTATGATCCGGTACACCAAAGGTTTGGTTGGGATAAACAACACAACAATAGGAAAGGTAAGGTCATTAGGCTAAACAACATGGGTAACAACATTGCAAGGTATAGTGAATACAAAAATTCATATTGACACTAGGGTGATGTATTTTAGGTCAGGGTATGTTGGGTTGGGCATAGGTAAGGCTGAGGTATAGGTAAAGAACAAGTCCCTAAACATAGTTAAGGAAATGTACAGGTAGTGTAGGCTTGTGGGTAGGGTGTAATAGGTGTTGGTAAAGGTAAAAGGTATTTGGTTAGTAATTTTTTAGGACAAAATGGGCATAAGGTGACTCAAAAGGTAATAGCAGGTGACTGATGTCAGTTATGGTGTAACCGATGTTGGTTGGCTAGGGCACAACATGACTGACATCGGTCATGTTGATTTGGGTTAAAAATAAAAATCCATGTTTTACTGGATTAATTTTTAATATCTCTTTTAGAAAATGATAGAGAAGAAGAGGAATATTGAAAAATGATAGTATGATTTGTTGAGATGAGTTGGCAAGCCATCTAGTGAGTGATTGGTGTTTGGGTCCATGAGATCAATTCAATTCGTTTGGAGGAGAGGAGTTGATTTGGTCATGACAGAGGTGGGAGAGGGAGTGGGTGGACCATCGGCATAGTAGCTAGATGTGCCACCATAGAGACAGTGTGGAGATGAGGTAGGAGGTAATCTGAACTGTCATTTGATTGAAAATGGTATCGTTGAAATTGTTTGATTAAAAATTTGGGTGGGAGTTTAATTTTGAATTTTTGGGTAAAATTAAAGGGAATGAGGGGTGGGAAGGTCCAATGTAGGTTAAATAGGTGTGGGGAATGAAGCTAGGATAGGTTTGGGTGGATGGGAGTAGGGTGTTAGGTTGTTTTGTGAATTTTTAAGAATGGGGTGACTAGTTTTTGATTTTGGGTGCGTGACGTAGACCGATGTCGCTTAAGGTTTAGCCGATGTTAGTCGATTTGGATTAAATCGGTCAAGTCTTAGGTGACTAACACCAGTTAAGCAAAACCAAAGATAGTTAGGAAAACCAAAGATGATGGTCAAAGCGACCAGTGACGGTTAAGGTTAAGAGTAAATAGGGGTAAGAAGGGCTAGGTAGGAAAGTAAAATAGGTGAAGAAGGGGTAGGTGAAGATGAATGTAGGTAGAAGAGGGTAAAATATGATTGTGGTAATATGGGATAGGTAAGTAGGTGAAGTGAACTGAGATAATGGGTAATAATGATAAGGGTTAGTGTTATCCAATTTTGCACACTGCAAGATTGGACAACGGGTCCTATCATGAAAATAATAGTCCCGTGAGATCACCTATATGAAGATCACCTAAAGGGCACCTAGGTATTGATCTCAACTCAAAGAGAGTTCAGGGTCGAGTTGATAAAGAACCCGTGTCAAATTGATAATCATCTCGAAATCATCTCAGTGAGACTCTCACAGAAGAGCTCAACGATGGTCTTGTTAATGCAAAATATAGCTCGTTGAAAATTGAGGAATGAAAGGAAATGCATAAAGGATCTCGGTGGAGATCGATGAAAAAGATCTCAAGGCCAAGAACCGTGGAGAGTCAAAGTCAACATGATGCCAGGTTTAATCCACTAAGACAACGCTCGACCAACCACTTGGGAGAATTATCTTGTTTGACCGAGATGATATGAAATTATGCAGATATGGGAGGTTCAACATCATTGAATCTCGGGTTTGTAATTACATAATGGAAGGACTTCTATCGACCCAGGAAGATAGTATAAGCACCATCGAATACCAATGTAAAATTGAGTCAAACCGACATCTTAAAAAGAGCTG
This sequence comes from Taxus wallichiana var. yunnanensis, assembly GCA_018340775.1. Taxonomy (NCBI): domain Eukaryota; kingdom Viridiplantae; phylum Streptophyta; class Pinopsida; order Cupressales; family Taxaceae; genus Taxus; species Taxus wallichiana. The sequence goes on from CM031240.1 coordinate 591,049,959, forward strand.
TGAATTATAATGGTGTTCAGACCTTCCTCGGCCGAGTATTCGGTGCACAGGATGTTGCAGTATAGTAGAAGTTCTTTTGAGCAAGTAAGTTGTCCAATGTTGTTATCTCGATCAAAGATCGAATGCATCCTCAAATTCAGGATTTTCCTTCAAGAAATTTTTATGAAAATCAATTAAGTGACAAAGTAAGAATGTTACCGGAGACTTGATTAAATTTCTATTTTACAATGTAACTCATGGAAAAGGATCTCATAGAGGTGGAACTGCTTTCATATCGTAATATTCATGGAGCATAATTTTCTTTGCAATTATATGAGCATCTTCAACGAGTCACTAAGTTGGCAAGGCACAAAGGATTCTGTCGGATTATCACACCTTACAAGCTACAATGAAATGTTTGACCGAGAGTTTAATGTTATCCTCAAATCATTGAAGGAAAACTCAGGCGGAGAAGATTCATGAAGATCCCGCGCACCGGTGGGAATAGTGGAGAAATTGGGTTGGATTGCCAAATCTACGTGGCGAAGCCGAGGCCGGGGCCCGTGAATTAATTTGGCCAAGCCGTTGGATTGGACGTGGAAATAAGGCAAGCAATGCCAAGGGGAAATGACGTGATGTCAAGCCAAAGAAGAAATCCCAAGGCGTGGGAGAAGTTGAGTCTACAACCAAAAATGGGAGAAATCCGGCCAAACCGCCAAGCATGGAAATATATAACCGTGGCAAACCATGACCAAACTTCCGTGAAGGGGAGATTCGGGCAAACACCGCCAAGCGTGAGATTTACGATGGCAATCCGTCATGAGACTTCCACATGGCAAGAGAATGAAAATTCCGCGACGCATCTTGGAGTGGTCCGAGTCTTTGTGCGAGTCACACGAGAGGGTGAGTCGGAGAACGTGGGAATGAGGCAAATGGAGGTGTTTATGATTAGATTGACGGGTTGTGCAAGTCGGCCGTTTGTAAACCGAGATGGGCGAAGGAGGCTCTACACATTCGCCTACCACTCGAGCAGCATTCAAGGTGGTCACAAGACTCAGCTCCCACGCACGCGTTGTAGAAAACAAATATTCACCAATGTATGTACGATGGATTGAGTCACGTTGTTCAAGGCTTCATAAAATTTGCCCGGTCAGAGATGAAGGTTTATTACGGTGCGAGAATGAAACGATTCGTATTGCTCAGCATTTCTTTTCCTAGAAACGAATTAAATGTGAAGTTCAGCTCAAAAATACCCGGTCGGCCGTTTTGTTGCATCCTTGTTACTTGTAAATGGTCTCTTTGAGAAACTCTACAGCAAAGGCATTTTGCATAGATGACCAGAAGCCTTTTTAACGCTTCCGGCAAAGCAGCCATCGTGGCTTATCCTTATTCCGAACTCGACCTATGGCAAACACAGCAGAAAACAAATATTCACCGCCGTATACGATGGATTGAGTCACGCTATTCAAGGCTTCATAAAATTTCCTTGAATCAGAGATGAAGGTTTATTACGTGCGAGTGAAACGATTCATATATTGCTCAAAGATGTTTTCTCCTAGAAATGAATTGAATGTGAAGGTCAACTCAAAATACCTGGTCGGCCGCTTTGTATGCCACATCCTCACATTACTCGTAAATGGTCTCTTTGAGAAACTCGAGGCAAGAGCAATATTTATACCCTTCCATTATGTACGTCCAATCAGATAATAAAAGTATTCTTTTACCAGGTTCAGAGAAACTTGTTTTAACAATGGACGATTATACTGTAGTTTCAAGCTAATTTTATCTAGCTTATTTCTATTAGCTTTGATCCACGACTAAGGAAGAATTCATATGGTTGTTACCTGTACATTTTTCCAAGGTCCTCTTGGTTGCCCTAGTTGTTCAATGTATTTTTTTTAAGGGCTTATTTTATGTGTTGCAAATTGTAACATAAAGGATCTTTTTAGTTTCTGGAAAAATGAGTATATTGTGTAGCTCACAGCTACCTATGCCATACTAAGATCCCAATAGTGGCATAATTGTTGATTGGAGCCGAGATTGCCGAGTGCACTACCAAAATACCGAAGGGCTCTTTGGCCAAAAATCAGTCTTAAGGGTGTCTATCGACATGTTATGGGCATGAGCCTGGGTCATCATCATGGCAGCATTAGGTCTTTATTGATAATGGCATTTTCTCATCGTTTGGAAGGTACAAATTGTGCTTATTATGGCAAAGCCAAAACATTCTTACTACAAGTGTTATATGATGAGGAAGAATCCTGAGCATTGTGGTAAAACCATTCTTTTTAGAAATATTGGGTTAAGCTCGGTATTCAAGTGAGTTTGAGCCCAGAAAGGCAAGATCATTTCTTGCTGGATGAAGAGCTCAAAGTGACTTCGCAGGAGCTCGTGGTGATGTTTCATGAAGTTTGAACGAGGAATGCATAAATGGCCTCGAGTTAACAAAGGAAATGATAAGAATCGAGTTTGATAGCTCACCATTCAAGGACTCAATGCAAAAGAGCCCGATTGCCAAGACAAGGAAAGAGTTGGTGTGGGGTCAAAATCGAGTGCAACACCGAGTTAGAGGATTCAAGCTCATCGAGCCGGTTATGTGCAGATTCTATCCACATGGACCCCCTCCTCTTCAAGTCAAACGGGTCAACGGGGGTCCTAACATTATGTTAATTAAATTAATATTTTTATTTAAATATTTTAATAATAATATTTATTATTATTATTTAAATATTTTATTTAAATATTCTTTTAATTAATTGAGAAGACTAGGTCATCGGAAATTAATGACCCATGATGGAACCTTCTCGTGTAGTTCAACTAACTCGTAATAAATACATCATGGGCCTTCATTTTAGGAATGTAATTATGACCATTTCCTCTTCTTTCTCACATATTCTTCTATAAATGTAAGTTGAAGCTCATTTCAAAGGGTTCCAAATAGTTGCATAAGTCGACAGCTAGATATCTCAGCAAGTGTATACTTTTCAAGAATCCTCTCTTCTCGCAAGTTGTTCTTGTGTGTTGAGAGAACTTCAAGCCTCCTCTTCAAGACCGTAATGGCAACTATTGCCTCTTCTCGAATGTATGATGCATTGTGCATGTTATCAAGCAATAAAAGTGTGTGTTTTGTGACTAATCTCGGTCCTTTCATCCTTCTATGCTTCTTTGTGCCTTTCTCATACTTGCAGTACACACGTGCAAGTTTAAGTTTCTATTGCAGTGTTCTTGGAGTTCTCAGTGCTTATCGAGTGGTGAAGTATCGCATGCAGCTTGAGTTGTGGTGTCTGCTCACCCTTCTTGAGTTCATCCTTCTTCACCGGGAAACTGGTATATTTCTCGGCCTCGATAAAGTTTAACAAAGGGAACGCGTGTCTCTCTTAGTTTGTGGTATCCTCGTACCTCTCTAAGTCAGCAGAGGTGAAGTTGACCTGGTGCACACACCCTCTTCAAATTAACCCTTCCTAAATCTGAAGACACCCTTTATTCGGTGCATCACCATCCCTAGTATAGTTTCATTTCTAAATCTCTTTCCTAAAACCCCATGAAAATGTTAGCATAGGACTAGATAATCATTTTTGTTACACTAGAGTAGTAGTACAACACTTAGTTTAGGAAAAGGAAGCCAGCCTTCTCCGGAGGTTCACCTCGAACCCAAGTCCCACAACTTGAGAGGTGATCCCATGTGTCCCAATCACACCGAACGTCCTATTCACATCCCGCCATTCGGGGTGCAAAGTGATTTGGCGACAACAGATTTTGCACGCACGCCGGTGGGACCTCACAGTTTTCATCTTTCAGAGGTGTCTCATTATCAAACAGTAAATCTTAAGCCACCGTGCGACCACACACAATTTTTGGCACGCCCGGTGGGACACTAAGGTTAGATCTTCCATCTTTTCAAGGTGTCTCATTACAACAACAAATCATAAGCCACCGTGCGACCACACACAACAATTTTTGGCACGCCCGGTGGGACAGAGTTGGTACTTCTCTTCTCACTTACACAAGTCAAAGTACCTGGCGACTCTATATCTCTGGATTCCAAATCTCAGTGCAGTAACTTATGCGAAGAATTCAGACAAGAGCTTCTTCAAAGAAAGGAAAGTATCAACATATCGAACTTTCCTTGTCTCCTCCAAAGAGAAGAAGAAGAGGCATTTCCACATCCCCAGTTGCAGATTTACCTAGTAGGGGTCATTCAACTCCTCCTTACGGAAGATTTCCTCCACCCAGGAACAATCAACCTTTCGTTGCTATGGCGAGGAACCAAGTTTTTCCCCCTTTCAATGCAAGCAGTCCTCTTATGTTGGCTCAACGTGACCGATACCTGTTGTGGCACTCAAAAGTTTACCCTTCTACACGGGGGAAACTCACGTTACTCCAGTGGAGCATATCTTTGATGTAGCCAAAGATCTCACAAGCAGATACATAATATCACCGAAGACAATGTTGCAGTTAGACTTCTTGCTACCTCTTTCAAGGGAAAAGCACTTCAATGGTTTCATGGGTTAGGTGTTGGCACTATAACCACTTGGGACGAGTTGGGAGAAAAGCTATGTAAACAATTTGAAGACAAAAGTGATCACCTATCACTTTTGGAACAACTTACTACCATAAAGAGAGCTTCCCAAGAATACATGAGTGATTTCAACTTCCGATTCCACAGGACTTGGAATAGGATTCCGGCGCTCGTAAAGCCTTCTGCACATAATGCATTCTTGTACTATTTGTGAGCCTTGAATAGCGATGTAGTAGTTATGATCCAGTCCATGGGAGGGACTACACTTCCTGATGCTTACGAAGTTGCCATAAGTGCAGAGAATTCTTTGATTCAGGCTGGAAAGATAGCTCCACGACCACCAATGCCCTTTTCTCCAGATCTTACGAATCATCAGCCTATCATTGCTCCTATTCCAATGAGACTCCAAGCAACCATCTCAATCTTCCCCGCCTTCAAATGACCTATTTGAAGTCAAGTCACTACTGCAAAATTTTGGAAATGAGCTCGCCAGCACTCAAAAGGCAACAATTTCAATACAATCGTCCGTATCAGCCACAAAATCAGCAAGATCAAAGCTAACCGCCCTCCTTTTCAAGGGAAACAATCAGCCTCAAAATCAAACTACAAGTCAAGTTGCAAATGTCGCCCTTGAACTTTCGTAACCCTCTCAGCAGCTAGCTCATCTAGAGCTATAGTACTGCTCTCAAAATAATCTAGTTCAAGACTACGAATGGTGTTATCCTTGCTCTCAACCTCACAATCAAAATCTTTGTCCCAATGGGGTTCTTAGCCAGGCCCTTATGGTTCAAAGTGTATCTGCCCCTTCAGAGTTAACAAACAATTCATCTACGCAAGAAGCAAAGATCATCAACCGCAGTACCTCAAGAATCCACTTTAAACCGGCAAGAAGAAGATTTTTGTGGATTGAATATAGATTCTTCATCAAGGCAAAACACACTGCTCCAAAAAGAGAGCAATGGAGCCTCAACCTCTCGAAGCTGATCTAGCATCCACTTCTCAACCTGGGTTACAAATGGCAGTTGATAAAAATGTGGGAAAGAAATCACTAGAAACACCGGCTAGCCACGCCGCAGGGAAAGATGGTTCTCCAGGCATCACGGTACCCAACAAACATTTTCCAAAGGAGGACCCCAATGCCCAAAAAAGTGTCATCAAAGTTGGAGCAATTCCTTCAAAGATAGTAGAACAAATGAAGAAAACCAATCTGAGCATTACCATGTGGGACGCACTCTCGATCCCTTCCCAAAGAAACCTGTTGCGAGAAGCTCTGAAAAGTTTTAGTACAACCAACGGATCACCAAGCCATGGAGTGACAAATGCTACAAATTTGTGTCAACCGGAAGGGAAAATCATTCCTACGGCAAACAAACCACCGCCATTCTACATTTCCCTGATCATTGGCGACCACCTGGTACATAATTGCATGATCGATTCTGGTGCCAGTAGCTCTGTCATGCCGAAACAAATTACAGATGTACTAGGCATACAATATGTGCCAGTTACAAGAGGGGTTGTTCAGCTGGATGGCACAACTGTTAAGACTGTTGGGGTTATCAAAGGACTTCAACTTACCATTCATGCATGCCCAAGTTTGTCATTCACCCAAGACATATCGGTCATCGATCTCCCTCCCCTCTTTGCCATCTGCCTATCACGGGATTTCACTGCCAAGATGGGCGGTTACCTATCAGCCGATTGGTCACATATGATTCTCAGGACTCGATACGGAACCAAAGTAACTATAAGGGCAAAACCAATCTGCCATAATCATGTAGAACCCTACACTTCTAGTCCCATAAATGGAAATTACACCATCGGCGATCCAGAAGAGGAAGATGCCGATCATGAACCAACCACCCTTGTTGAAGAAGTCCCTGATACTTTGCTAGATGAAGTAAGTAGAGATCATCAGTACGATCCCTACGCTGATGTATTGCAGAAGAAGAAGTTGGTTTGCTTGGTCTTGGAAGAAACAGGATTAGGTACTTACTGTATCCATGAAGAAGATACGATCATACCACAACTTGTCAAAACACCAAGTGATTCTAAAGGACTATGGCAATTGTTCTTCGATGGCTCAAGAAGTAAGAATGGATCCGGTGTCTGGTGTTATGTTAATTTCTCCAGAGGGAGATAAGTACTTCTCATCTTTCCGGTTGCATAGCTTCAACTTGCACTAACAATGTCATGCTGAATACGAGGCTCTTGTGCAAGGAATTCAACTAGCCCAAAGGAAGGGAATCAAGGCCCTGACTATTTTTGGAGATAGTGAGTTAGTTGTTCATCAAGTTTCAGCACGTAGTGCATCCAAAAATGATCTTTTAAGATCATACAAGAACCGAGTCTGGGACCTGATTGAAGATTTCAAGCTTTTGGAATCCATGCAATCCCTAGAGATCAAAATCAAGATGCAGATAGGCTTGCTACAATTGGTTCACAATACAACATACCAATTGATATCATGAAAGAAGGGCAGAAATTTGTTAAAATGGTGGTTTGACCAGCAGTCCCTGATAATGTGAGTAGTTGGCAAGTGTTCGATAATGACAACAAATTGTCCTCTTCCTACAAGAAGAGGCGGAGTTTGCTACAAAAATCAAGATAAGTTACAAGAGTCATATGGTGAGAAAATTATCCAATTGAAAAGCAACAAGTTACCAAAAGGTTTAGTCACTTTGGAATCCATTTTCAATTCAGATGACCAAGCCAAAAGACAAAGCCCTAACATGGTGGTCAAAGAAGAATATTTTGAGGAAGTCAAGTATCAAATGCAAAGTTTCTTAAGATCGGAAAAGTGTGTACTTCTGAGGAGAAAGAAGCTTTCATCAAACTTTGTCAAGAGTATCATGACATCTTTGCATGGAGCTATAAAGATCTGCGTGGTTTTGATCCAGGTCTAGCATAACATACCATCGAACTGGATCCTAATGCTAAGCCAGTTCATCAGAAACAAGAGACCAATTAATCCCAAAATTGAGCCACTAATGAGAAAGGAGCTAACCAAGCTCATCGAGGCCTGTATAATTTTTCCCATCAAGCATTCCTCATGGGTAGCCAATTTGGTGCCCGTGAGGAAGAAGAACGGAGAGATCCGATTATGCGTAGATTTCAGGGATTTGAATCGTGCATCATTAAAAGACCATTATCCTCTTCCATCGATGGAGCAGATCCTTCAAACGGTGGCAGGAGCTCAAATATTTTCTTTGCTCGATGGATATTCAGTTACAATCAAATCCTAGTCCAAGAATCCAACCAATTCAAAACGGCTTTCACTACCAAGTGGGGCACGTATGCCTACAATAAAATGCCATTCGGATTGTCCAATGCCGGGCTACTTTCCAAAGAGCCATGGACATGGAATTTAAGGGACTAATCAACGATATTATTTTGGTTTACCTTGATGATATAACCAGTATACTCTAAGCATGCAGAAGATCACATCACGCATCTAAGGAAAGTTTTCCAAAGGTGTAGGGAATTTGGGGTTTCACTTAACCCCAAGAAATGTATTTTCACAGTGCACGAGGGAAAATTGTTGGGGCATGTTGTTTCAGCAGAAGGATTATCAATCGATCCAGCCAGATTCATTCAATTATGTCCTTATCTCTCCCAAGTCACAAGAAGGGCCTCCAGAGTTTTCTGGGAACCATAAATTTCATGCGGAGATTCATCCCTCAATTCGCGACATTGGCTAAACCACTGACAACCATGCTAAAGAAAAACATGCCATTCTCATGGACAAAGGAAGGACGAGAAAGCTTCAAGCCATCAAAACAGCCATTTCTCAAGCTCCCACGCTTGTGAACCCTAGGTTTGACAAAGATTTTATCCTTTATGCTTTTGCAGGTCAAGAGAGCATTTCAGGGATCCTCACCCAACAAAACAACAACCTGATGGAGCAACCAATCACTTTCTTCAGTCAATCCCTCAAAGACTACGAGTTCAAATACTCATTCATTGAAAAGCAAGTCTTTGCGGTTATTCGAGCTTTGAAGAAATTCAAGCACATGTTGTCCAACAACAAGATTCATCTGATGGTGTCTCATCCAGGTGTCAAGGAGTTTTTGCTGAACAAAGAAATGAACGAAAAGCGTGCTGGATGGATCACAAAGGTAATGGAGTATGACGTGCACATCAAAGTCACTAAACTTGTCAGAGGTAAGGGTTTATGTCAGCAACTTGCAACTGCACATGGAATCAAAAGGTAATGAGGACGTGACACTCCTAAATACTGATGAGGATGTTGATCAAGCTGACTGGTTATCCAAAATGAAGAATTTCATCTTCTCAGGAGCATACCCGACAAACATGGATAAAAACCAAAGACGAACTTTCCGTCTTCAATCTATCCCATATGTTTTGGTAGATAGCATTCTCTTTCGAAAAGATTTGAACGGCGTTCTCCTTCGGTGCATAGGACCGGAACAGGTAAGTAAGATACTAGAAGAATTTCATAATGGCCTATCTGGAGGACATTATTCCGCACGAACAACAACTACCAAGATCATGCGAGCCGGCTACTATTGGCCGGATTTATTCAAGGATGCCCATCTCTGGGTAAGGAAATGTAAGGAATGTGCCTTTTTCACAGTAAGGTAAGTCGGCAGCTCTTCCATTGCATCCAATTCAAGTGGATCAACCCTTTGTTCAATGGGGGTTGGACTTCATCAGAATGATTAATCCTCCATCCAGTGATGGACATAAGTGGGTCCTTACCGCAACAAACTATTTTACTCGATGGACAGAGGCGGTAGCATTAAAAGAGAGCAATGAAAAGGCAGTTCTAGATTTTTTGGAGGGTATAATGACGAGGTTCGGTGTTCCGTTTACAGTCATTTCAGACAATGCGCTGGCTTTTCTTGGTATGAAATTGAGTGAATGGGCTGTTAAAAATGGGGTATACCTCAAAACTTCATCCAATTACTATCCTCAAGGAAACGGATTGGCTGAGTCTAGCAACAAAAACCTCATAAGGATTATTAAGCGCACAATGGAGACTAACAAGAGGACTTGGCATACACAGCTTAAGACCGCCTTATGGGCAGATCGAATCACACCTAAAAGGGCCATCGAAATTCTCCTTTCGTTCTTGTATATGGAAGAGAGGCAAAACTCCCACTCTCATTGGAGTTACCTTCTTTGGAGTTAGCTCATCAACTTGAAGTTATAGAGAGTGATCCTCTGACAGTAAGGTTTGCTGAACTCATGGAGTTAGAGGAAGTATGAGACAAGGCTATGAAAACTTTGGAGCAGCATCAGGCTCAAGTTAAGAAATCTTTTGACAAGAAGGCGTCCGACAGGCATTTTCAAGAGGGAGATTTAGTTCTCAAATGGGATGAAGACAGGGCCAAACCAGGCAAGCATGCCAAGTTTGACGCTCTCTGGAGTGGGCCATACATCATCACAAGTTAAAAGAGGCAAATTCATTTCATCTATCTAGGCTCAATGGAGAAGAACTGCCCATTCATGTGAATGGGATACATCTCAAAGCTTGTTTTTGAGAAGCGCCCACCCTCGTACAGTTAAATTAGGTGTTTTCCTCCAAGTGCTTATGCACATTGTTGTGTGTTGTTGTTTTGCTTTCCTTGTTGTTGTGTTTTGTGTTGTTCTGCACATTGTTTCATCATTGAAGGTGTCAAGGAGAAGAAAGGTTCAAGGTTTCCATAAGAGTTTCAAAATCTGCTTCATTCAAATTTTTGCAGTGTTCCATGGATGTCAAGCATTCAATAGATTCAATATACTTCATGCTTAGCATTCCAGGGAGGTCCAGGATATCAACAATGCTCAAGGAGATTCCGGGATGTGTCAAAGAAAATCATACTACTTTCAGGATTCCAACATAGACTCCATGCCCAATGGATGACTTAAGGCTACTGGAATCATGCTTAGCAGGCAATCATCCCCGAGAGGTCGCCAAAAATGTTATCCAATTTTGCACACATGGCAAGATTGGACAACGGGGTCCTATCACGTTCAAAATGAAATAATAGTCCTAGGAACCCACCTTCGGTTATTATCGAGATGCAATAATTAAAAATAATTCCTAAATTGCATATGAGAGATCACCTAGCATCGAAAGGCACCCAGTTGATCTCAACTCAGTGAAGAGTTCAGGGTCGAGTTGATAAAGAACCCGGTGTCAAATTGATAATCATCTCAGAAATCATCTCAGTAGAGACTCTCAGTTGTAAGAGCTCGACGATGGTCTTGTTAATGCAAAATATAGCTCGTTGAAAATTGACGAATGAAAGGAACTCTACAAGGATCTCGGTGGAGATCGATGCAAAAAGATCTGAAGGCCAAGTCAGGGAGAGTCAAAGTTAACATGATGCCAGGTTTAATCCATTAAGACAATGCTCGACCAACCACTTGGGAGAATTATCTTGTTTGACCGAGATGATATGAAATTATGCAGATATGGGAGGTTCAACATCATTGAATCTCGGGTTTGTAATTACATAATGGAAGGACTTCTATCGACCCAGGAAGATAGTATAAGCACCATCGAATACCAATGTAAAATTGAGTCAAACCGACATCTTAAAAAGAGCTCGTGAATTATAATGGTGTTCACCTTCCTCGCCGAGTATTCTTGCACAGAGGATGTTGCGGTATAGTAGAAGCCCGCTTTCCAGCAAGTAAGTTGTCCAACTATGTTGTTATCTCGATCAAATCGATGCATCCTCAAATTCAGGATTTTCCTTCAAGATATTTTTATGAAAATCATTAAAGAGAGTGTTAAGGAGACTTGATGTTTATTACAAAGACTTCTATTAAATTTATTTTACAATGCAACTCATGGAAACGATCTCATAGAGGTGGAACTGCTTTCATATCGAATATTCATGAGAGCATAATTTGCTTTGTAATTATATGAGCATCTTCAACGAGTCACTAAGTCAAGGCACAAAGGATTCTGTCTGATTATCACACCTTACAAGCTACAATGAAATGTTTGCAGACTGAGAGTTTAATGTTATCCTCAAATCATGTGAAGGAAAACTCGGCAGAGAAGATTCATGAAGATCCCGCATACGGTGGGAATAGTGGAGAAATTGGGTGGATTGCCAAATCTACGTGGCGAAGCAAGGCGGGGCCCGTGAATTAATTTGGCCAAGCCAAGTGGATTGGAAATAAGGCAAGCAATGCCAAGGGAAATGACGTGATGTCAAGCCAAAGAAGAAATCCTTTCGTGGGAGAAGTTTGAGTCTACAAAAAAATGGGAGAAATCCAAGTCAAAACTGCTAGGCGTGGAAATATAACCGTGGCAAACCATGACCAAACTTCCGTGAAGGGGAGATTCGGGCAAACACTCATGCTTGCCAGCGTGGAGATTTGACGATGGCAATCCATCATGAGACTTCCGCATGGCAAGAGAATGAAAATTCCGCAGCTGTTGAGTGGTCCGAGTCTTTGTGCGAGTCACATGGAGGGTGAGTCGAGAACGTGGAAATGATGAGGCAAGGAGGTGTTTAATAGGATTGACGTGGTTGTCAGGCCAGCCATTTTGTAAACAGAGATGGGCGAAGGAGGCATTACTCTACACATTCTCTAGCTACATCGAGCATTCAAAGGGTCACAAGACAAGCTCCCACGCACGCTTGTAGAAAACAAATATTCAATTGCAAACGAGGTATGTATGATGGATTGAGTCACGTTGTTCAAGGCTTCATAAAATTTGCCCGGTCGAGATGAAGGTTTATTACGGTGCGAAATGAAACGATTCGTATTGCTCAAAGATTTCTCTTCCTAAAACGAATTAAATGTGAAGTTCAATGCTCGCGAAAATACCCTCATCGCCGCTTTGATGTTGCATTCTTGTTACTTGTAAATGGTCTCTTTGAGAAACTCTACAGCAAAGCAGATTTCTGGTACAATAGAAGCCTTTTGAACGCTTCAAAAAGAGTTGCATGTGGCTTATCCTTATTCTCGAACTCTGACTATCTATGGCAAACAAGAAACAAATATTCACCGCCGTATACGATGGATTGAGTCACGCTGCATTCAAGGCTTCATAAAAATTTCCTCGAATCAGAGATGAAGGTTTATTACGTGCAGTAATGAAACGATTCATATTGCTCAAAGATGTTTTCTCCTAGAAACGAATGTGAAGGTCAACTCAAATACCTGGTCGACCGCTTTGTATGCCACATCTCATGCCACTCGTAAATGGTCTCTTTGAGAAACTCTGAGGCGTAGGAGGCAATATTTATACCCTTCCATTATATACGTCCAATCGCATAATAAAATTTCTTTTTACCAGTTCGTGAGAAACTTGTTTTTTTACAATGGACGATTATACTCAGTAGTTTCAAGCTGGATTTTATCTAGCTTATTTCTATTAGCTTTGATCCACGACTAAGGAAGAATTCATATGGTTGTTACCTGTACATTTTTCCAAGGTCCTCTTGGCTGCCCCAGTTGTTCAATGTATTTTTGAAGGGCTTATTTTATGTGTTGCAAATTGTAACATAAAGGATCTTTTTAGTTTCTGAAAAATGAGTATATTGTGTAGCTCACAGCTACCTATGCCATACTAAGATCCCAATAGTGGCATAATTGTTGATTGGAGCCGAGATTGCAGAGTGCACTACCAAAATACCGAAGGGCTCTTTGGCCAAAAATCAGTCTTAAGGGTGTCTATCGACATGTTACGGGCATGAGCCTGGGTCATCATCATGGCAGCACTAGGTCTTTATTGATAATGGCATTTTCTCATCGTTTGGAAGGTACAAATTGTGCTTATTATGGCAAAGCCAAAACATTCTTACTACAAGTGTTATATGATGAGGAAGAATCCTGAGCATTGTGGTAAAACCATTCTTTTTAGAAATATTGGGTTAAGCTCGGTATTCAAGTGAGTTTGAGCCCAGGAAAGGTAAGATCATTTGCTGGATGAAGAGCTCGGTGACTTCGCAGGAGCTCGTGGTGATGTTTCATGAAGTTTGAACGAGGAATGCATAAATGGCCTCGAGTTAACAAAGGAAAATGATAAGAATCGAGTTTGATAGCTCACCATTCGAAGGACTCAATGCAAAAGAGCCCGATTGCCAAGACAAGGAAAGAGTTGGTGTGGGGTCAAAATCGAGTGCAACACCGAGTTAGAGGATTCGAAGCTCATCAAATTTGGCTATGTGCAGATTCTATCCACATGGACCCCCCTCCTCTTCAAGTCAAACGGGTCAACGGGGGGTCCCAACATTATGTTAATTAAATTAATATTTTTATTTAAATATTTTAATAATAATATTTATTATTATTATTTAAATATTTTATTTAAATATTCTTTTAATTAATTGAGAATAGTTGGTCATCAGGCAATTAATGACCCATGATGGAACCTTCTCGTGGTTCAACTAACTGTAATAAATACATCATGGGCCTTCATTTTAGGAATGTAATTATGACCATTTCCTCTTCTTTCTCACATTTCTTCTATAAATGTAAGTTGAAGCTCATTTCAAAGGGTTCCAACAGCTCGATAAGTTGACATAGCTTAGATATCTCGTGCAAGAGTGTATACTTTTCAAGGGTCCTCTCTCTTCGCAAGTTGTTCTTGTGTGTTGAGAGAACTTTCAAGCCTCCTCTTCAAGACCGTAATGGCAACTATTGCCTCTTCTCGAATGTATGATGCATTGTGCATGTTATCAAGCAATAAAAGTGTGTGTTTGTGACTAATCTCGGTCCTTTCATCCTTCTATGCTTCTTTGTGCCTTTCTCATACTTGCAGTACACCGTGTGTAAGTTTAAGTTTCTATCAGGGTTCTTGGAGTTCTCAGGCTTATCGAGTGGTGAAGTATTGCATGCGCTTGAGTTGTGGTGTCTGTTCACCCTTCTTGAGTTCATCCTTCTTCACTGGGAAACCGGTATATTTCTCGGCCTCGATAAAGTTTAACAAAGGGAACGCGTGTCTCTTAGCTTGTGGTATCCTGTACCCTCTCTAAGTTGCAGTAGGTGAAGTTGACCTGTGGTGCACACACCCTCTTCAAATTAACCCTTCCTAAATCTGAAGACACCCTTTATTCGGTGCATCACCATCCCTAGTATAGTTTCATTTCTGTAAAACTCTTTCCCTAAAACCCCATGAAAATGTTAGCATAGGACTAGATAATCGTTTTGTTACACTAGGAGTAGTACAGCACTTAGTTTAGGAAGAGGAAGCCGGCCTTCTCCGGAGGTTCACCTCGAGCCCAAGTCCCACAGCTTGAGAGGTGATCCCATGTGTCCCAATCACACCGAATGTCCTATTCACATCCTGGCCATTCGGGGGGTGCAGTGATTTGGCGACAACAGCTAGTAGGCTTGTAGGTGAATTAGGTAAAGGGGATAGGCACGATTGATGTGGTTGGGTATGGTTTGGTGGGTAATATGTGATTTGAGGTAGTCAAGTCTTGACATGGTTGTGTTGGATGATGCAGGCTAGAGATCAGCTTAGGATGTGGGATAGAGTACCACCTCTATTGGTATGGATGTGGCTTAGTGTGACTACGAAGGAATGTTCACATATGACTAAGGTCGAGACATATCGGGTCTGACTCTATAGGAGGATAGTTTGAGATCATAGTATCAACATATGGGATTTAGCGACCAATACCTTATATCTACCGACAAGTGAGATGACCATCACCTTAGAGGATGTGTACTAGATCCTAAGGCTGCCTATTATGGGGAGCCAGTTTATTCCATTTCTTATGAGGCATTAGTGGAACCGATAGTGATGGTATTTTGGGAGGTGATGGGAGAGTTGAGGTATCATAGTGTGAGCTTGAGCTATGGAGATATGTACGTAACCTATCCATAGGAGATAAGGTTTTCTGTACTAATGATGGAGGCGGTAGGTTATTTTTCTCTGCCATATTATAAGGGTGGGATATTCCCATGAGCACTAATGGGAGTTCTTCAGGATATGATAGAGGATTGGGTCTTCTTTGCTTGGGCACTGGATTTCCTAGTGCAGTTATATAGGGAGCTATGGGCTTATGGGAGATTGCAACAATTTAGGATGTGCTATACTTTTTACTACACTACTGGGAATATGAGCACATCATGTGTATGCACCTATTTGGTCTACTACGATAGGATTGGTTTGGTGGTGGCTTGCTCATAATTGGATACAAAAATTGGGTACTAGTTGGTGGGCAAATGAGGGTAGTGAGGGTGACATATGATGTGATATACTACAAGCAGTTGTTAGAGGGTTTTTCGGGGGTTGATATTGTGTGGATGCCATATATTGGTTATCCTTTGTAAAAAGGCATGGCAGAGGAGTTAGAGGGATTATAGTTGTTGAGGTGGATACAAGGGCAAAGCAGTGAGTGAGCATGAGATGATACTTGTAGATAGGGTCAGATGATAGTTTGGGCTACCACAGGATGTGCCTCCACTCTTCCCATAACACCTCAGAGATGACATGGTGAGACCCTTGTTGCCATCACACCCGAGTGCTCCTACAAGAATGAAGATCAAGCACGAGATCATCGCATTGATGGCATGAGAGTCACAATTGGTTATAGGAAGTGGTGGGTAAAGCACAAATACGAGTGGCACCACCGAGGCCAAGTGGCTTCTTTGCAGAAGAAATTACTATTTTACTGGGGCATCTCATAGGGATAGAGGCACAAGTAGCCACTTTACAAGCTTAGGTGACAGCTCTAAAGGCCCGGGTAACACAAGGTTAGGCACCCCCATAGGGTAGAGATGGGGATGGTGGATAGGTGACCACCTTATAGGTATAACTGATAGGTTTACAGGGCCATTTGGCCACTACACAGGCACATGTTGTGGCTATATAGGCCTAGGTTGTAGCATAGGTACATGTTCCTCCACAGGCCCAAGGACAAGGTCCCATATTACAGCACCTACACATGAAGGAGGAAAAACATTAGGATAGGGGCCGAGGCCATTATTAGTAGGGAAGAGCTCACAAGTTGCAGTGAGACCCATGGCACCACCATAGACTATGTTGATGGTGAGGTTTAGGGATTCCTTGAATGAGGCTTGCTACTATCAAGATCACATGACGATTACTAGTATAGATATCCTTTCATATTCTAAGTACGAGCGTAGTAGGAAGCTAGTGAGTAGACGAGATCTAGGACTCATAGTTCAAGGAGTACAGGGGTCGTCGAGCCCATGGACAGGGCTAGGGAGAGGTTATGAGTTCTTGGAGGCCAAGCCCAAGTGAGGGCTAGGTGGAGATTAGAATGAGACCCATGAAGGGTGTAGAGATTTTGGCAGGGTGGAAGACAAGTAGGGAGGAGGAGACAGGTGAGACTGGCCCGAAGGATATCAGGTGGGGTGATGATTAGTCACTTGATATGATCATTATTTTGATTTTTGATATATAGACTAACCTACATGCCAAAGACGTGAGATTGTATATGAGATATTTTGAGACACTTGTATTTATTTGTATCTATGTATATATGTATTGATACATAGACTCTCCCATTTATATAGTTTATGATGTTTATTGGATGAATGATGTACTTTGTTTTAATTTCCATTGTTATTATGTATTGATGGAAACTAGGTGAATTAGGTATGATTACGTCAAGGTCATGTAGGAATGATTGAGTTTAGGTCATGTAGGCATGATGGAGTCAGGTATAGGCATGGTGGATTCTATGTGAGTTAGGCATGGTTGAGTCTAGGTCATTTAGGCATGATGGAGTCAAGGTGAGTTAGGCATGATGGAGTCTAGGTGAGTTAGGCATGGTTGAGTCTAGGTCATTTAGGCATGGTGGAGTCAAGGTGAGTTAGGCATGATTTGGTCATGTTTTTGGGTTTGATTTAATTTCCAAGTGATTGGTAGTATGGAAAATAAATGATGATGTATATGTATGTTGTGGTGTAAATTTCCAATTGTTTGATATAATGGAAATGTGGAATGTATGATATGATGATGTAATCAAATGGTAGGTATGTATGTTTATATGTTTGTTTAATTTCCAAGTGTTGTGTAAAATGGAAACTAACTAAGGTAGAATGTGAATAGAAAAGGGGGAAAATTGGTTAGGGTAAAGAGTGGCCGAGCTAACCTCTAAGGACCCCATGCCCTCGGAGTGCTACTTACATAGCCTCGCCAAAAAGGGGCATCAGGCTAATGTAGTTCTCCCATAAGTTAGGGAATAATATGATGAGGTAGAATAATGGGTTGAGTACGTTTTAGGCACAATTGAGTCTAGGCGATTAGGCACGGTTGAGTTTTAGGTTTTTTATGCATGGTTGAGTTTAGGTTATTTAGGCATGATTGATTCTAGGTCATTGACATGGTTAACTTGAGGTCATTTAGGCATGGTTTAGTTGATTTGGAATGGGCATGGTTGATATTGAGGATGAATAGGCATGGGTATTTTTAGGTGAAAGAAGAATTCTTAAAATGTAGGTGTCGATGGTCTAGTCCTATATAGGAGGATCAACAAGTAAAAATAGGTGAATGGTAAAAGGAGATGAAAGTGCCACCTAATTGATAAGAACCCTGACGAGTCTAGGATACCAAAGATTGGCTTATAAATGTAGGACCCTAAAGGCATTACATAATTGACTATTCTAAGGGTGAATAAAGTCACATGATCATGAAATGTCACATTTATGGCAAGTCCCTTGAGAAGGTAGAAGATTATAGAGTAAAATCAATGAGCTAAAAGAGGTTGGTTTAGCGTAACCTAGTGTGAGACAACATGCCTACTTCGAAAGAGACCCAAGATAAAAAATAGGCAAGTCCATGACAAGAAAGTTAAATTTTTCTTTTTGATTTTTTTTTAATAGATTGATTGATGCGGGAAGTCTATGTGGGATGAGTAGAATATCTCCTTGAGGTATTTTTGAAGCTGATTGATGTGGGAAGCTTCAGAATATTTTTATTTTATTATTGCAAGAATAGTCTTCTTTGTGTGATAGACTATGTACAATATGGCTAGCTTTGTATAGCTGTCCTTTGAGGGATCAATCTATTTATAGCAGCAAGGTAGAGAAAATTAGATGTCCTTTTTGAGGGAGTCATATTTTTTTCAAGAAGTTTGACTCAAGGAGTTTTGAATTTGAAAGTCCCATATATTGCTTTTTGAATTATTTTTTGGACTTTTAGGTCATGGACAAGACTATAGAGAAGGATAGGCTCCTGTTATGAAGAAAAAATCTAGTACACAGAGGCTAGTTATGAAAGATGGGTGTTTAAGTGATGAAAGACCATGGGATTCCATCTTGGAACAAACGAAAAATTATCCATGAGAATCATGCCATGAGTAGAGCCGTGGTACTCATATTTAAGATAAGGCTAAAAAGTGACGGTTAATCACATGATTCTTGTTTAGTCATTGATCCTTAAAATAGGTAAATGGAAGGTGAATGGTGCTCAAGGGATGAGTGTTTAAATAGATAGAATGTGATATAGGACTTAATTCAAAAATAGAATGGTCAAAGATGCAAGGAATTAAGGGGATTAGGTTTAGGTTTACCTTCAAGTGAAGAAAAATGATAAGCACTTGATCCATAGGTATGAGTAACAATATAGGGTCCAAGCCAATTAAGAGCAAAATTTCCCCATTTTATTTTCTCCTCTTTTGTTACATGTTGATTTTCCTTTACGATGAGTTCTCTGACTTGGAAGGTTCGTTCATGGAAACATTTATCATAGGAATGTTTGATACATTTTTGGTAGATTTAGAGGTGATCAAGAGCATTGAGATGATGTTCATCTAATAACTTGAGTTGTGCCAAATGGTCTTGGCGAAAATCATCATCATTGAGCATCTCTTTGAGTGAGATATGAAGAGACAAAATATGGACTTCAAGAGGTAGGATAACCTCTATACCATAGACCAAAGAGAAATGTGTGGCAGTAGTTGAGGTACAAATACTAGTACGATAATCCCATAAGGAAAAAGGAATGTGTGTATGCCAATCCTTTCCAGTATCGTCAACTAATTTTATAATATTTTTTAAGGTTTTTTTGGTTGATTCAACTTGGCCATTGGTTTGAGGGTAGTAAGGTGAAGAAAAACTGAGTTGAATGCTAAAGGCATCATAGAGTTTCTATAAGGTTTTGTTTTTGAACTGTTTTCCATTATCAATGATGAGGTGGTGAGGAACACCAAAGCGAAAAATGATGTGATGGTTGATGAATTCACATATTTTCTTAGCTTTTGTAGAAATGAGAGGCATGGATTCTACCCATTTAGTGTAGTATTCAGTAGCGGTAATAATCCATTGATGATGTTAGGAAGAATGAGGATTGATCTCTCCAATAAGATCCAAACCCCATTGAGAGAAAGGACACAAATATTATGCAACCCGTATGGCGTGACTAGGGATGTGATGAAGATTAGAATGTTGCTGAAACTTCTCAAATGCTTGGCATTGTAAAAACAATCATGGTTTAGGGTTGGCCAAGAGCATCCCGGCGAAGAATTCTTTTAGCGATAGTTAAACCACTAAAGTGACCCCCAAAAATTCTATCATGAACTTCCTTTATGGTATAGGGAATTTCATAACTTGTAAGGCATCGAGAGAGTATATCATCAAAGTTGTGTTTGTAAAGAAGACCAACCATGATGACATAGTGAGAGAAACTTTTGATAAAGGCTCATTATCCATTGTGAGTAAGATCTGGAGGAAAAATTGAAAGGAAAAGGTAATAAAAAATTTACTTATACCAAAGGTCACATGGGTCAGGTTCAATGGTTTTGACAAGGTTGACATCTCAAAATAGATAGGAAGGTGATTGCAGCCTTTGTACTATGACAAATATTTTTGAGTCGGAGGGTGAAGCGAGGATTTGAGAAGTAAGGTAGGCCATGGTGTCCACAAATTTAATAGTGGAACACAAGGTGGTTTGAAGTTCATAACGATTGAAGGTAGTCAAAATTATGTCAACATGATGCTTATACTTTTGAAGTATCTTGTTATGACACTGGTATATACCATTGACTTGGTTTACAACCAGTTGAGAATCACCAAAAATATTAATTGATTTGACATCTAAGGCTATGGCAGTTTGAAGACCTAATATGAGTGCTTCATATTTGGTGATATTGTTAGTACAATAAAAATATAGTTTGAAGGATAATGGCATAGGATCACCATCAAAAGGAATGAGGATAAATCCAACACCACCCCCACGTTGACATTTGGAACCATCAAAGAATAAGTTCATCTAGTAAATGGTATCATCCAAAGAGAGGGTAACAATGGATTCATTCAAGAAATTGAGGTTAGAGGATTGATTTCTAGAGAGAGGTACATCTACAAGTTGGTTAGTGATGGTTAGTCCTTTGACATATTTTTGATGGATGAATTTGAGTTCTATGTTTGCAAGAAGCATGAGCAAACATGCAACACATTGATGTTAGTAGGGCTTAGCGTACATGTAATGTAAGGGGTCAGTATTGGTGACAATGAAGGTTTTTTTGTTAAGTAGGTGTTGGTATCAAAATTTATTCTCCTTTGCAAGATGAGTAGTGTCACATGATTTAAAAAGAAGCCTAAATAAAGATAAATCATCATGTATGTCATTTTGTAGCCAGGGATGCAATTCAGCTGGCTCTTTGTCACTCATATGTTTGAGAAATGGGTAGCACCTTCAAAAGGATTTTATCTATCCTCACTACTTTAGGTTATTCCTTTCAAAAGGGTGAGAGGACTCATTTTGTAACCTCTTTTTGTGAAGGATAATGAATATATCCTTCTTTACACAAATTTGAAAGGAAACCTTGAGAAAATATGATCAATGCACCATAATTTAAATCTCACAAGTTGTCACTTCTAAAGAATGGTGGTATTTTATAAACAAGGTTAAGGTTACTAAAGAAAATATGGAATCCTAATTTCTTCTGCATATTTTAGCAGTATAATTTATTCATTTGTGGAAATACGGGAAAATAGGGTTAGCTCAGGTAGGATTCATTGTTTTTGAATAATTTTTGGTGGGAGATTAAGTAGGATAAACTTGGTTTTTCCAGATCTTTGAGAACCTTCACAACAATTGGAAAACTAAATGATAGAATTATTCAGAATAGCTAAAATATTCCTTCAACCAGAAGGTGTGCATCTATAGAAGCCTAAATTTGCATGATTTCACACAATCTCCAAGAATTTAACATGAAGGCTCAAGCTAAAGACTCAATTAAACATTAAAGACCCCTAGTTCCTCACGCCTAAGATACAATCAAAGGCTTATAAACAATATTTATCAATAAAATGAGAGTAAAGTGATTTTAAATTGTTTATCTCATTATAGGATGAAGGATCTTCTCATAATGAAATTGTAAATGCCACTAAACTATCACAGGGATGAGATCTTGTGTGATTCGAAGGATTTTAACACAATATTGCAATAGGAACAAGAAATACTATTTGTAGACATTTTGAAATAAAGCAGACATAAATTTTCCCAAGATTAACACAGATTAATTCAAAGTTGATTAGATTCATCAGCGAGGAAGGTTTCTTGAACAATCTTAGAGCTTGTTAATGGTTGTACACTTGCAACCAACTTGACATGATCAAATCTAAAACATAAGAGATTAACAGGTTTCTCAAATGGTCTCTCAGGAAGATGGGCTTTCTCATATTTTCTCATAAGAATTCAACCCCAACCATTTTCATGACTAAAGCATTCTTTTATAACACTCAATTTACATCCAATCTTTCCCCCAAGAAAATAATATTTGAGGAACCTTTATTTGTTACATGTTTGATCATGATTTCTAGAAAATGACGTTTAACAGGTTTACGACAAAAAGTTTCCAGTTGTTAAAAAAGGTGAATCATTGCAAATATCTCCATCATTTTTTTAACTGGGAGCACATTTTCATCCTTCGTGCATGAAACCTCCATCATTTCATCTTTTCCCATTCTTTCCTCTGTAACTTTTCTCTGCATCTAGCTTCTCTAGTAATTTTTTTTTGTAAGTGCCTGAGAAATTCCAACTTCAAAATATCAACCTTTACATTCCTTGGATTCAAAAATTAAGCTCTAAATCCATTCAATTACACTTTGCAGACAAAAATGATGAAAAATAATGTGTATTCAAATCTCTAGAGTCTTGGAGCAAAAATGGTGGCAAAATCAGATGCAATGCACATCAACCGTTGATTCTTCCCTTTCTCAACTTTAGATTAGATTCATCCACATGGAAAAATCTGATTCAAGTGGGCCTGGGGTTGCCTTTTACATTTTATGACTTTTGGAGAAAATTTTGATTTTCACATTTTGCCCCACCCCTCCACCTTTGAAATACATGCTTGACACGTGGCTTAATCTAGGCCTTTGATGGAGTTGCAGATCATTTATGTAATTTTACCCTTTTTAATAAAAAGGAAAAATTTCCAATTTTCCTTCATAACCCACTTCCCACTTTTATCTTTTGATGTGGGCCCCAGCGAGTCACGCTTCATTTTTATACTTTTATCCTTTTCACAAAAAGGCAAAAATATTCAAAAACCTCTGGCGACCCACCTTCCCACTTTGAATTTTCAATGCTTTGAGCCAAAAATCTTCAAAGTGCTCCGGCGACCCACCTCCCTGCTTGTAACTTGAAAAATTACCATGTGTCCATCTTCGGGGTCAAAGTAAGAATTTTTCCCTGCAACTTCATATTTTTAAATAGCCAATCAGAGACTATCGGGGCCACGGGGCTAATTTGGTATTTTTTACACATGTGACCAAAGAGGAAAATTTCACCGAAAAGACCCACTAGGCCGCAAAAAAAATGAACATGTATACACCTTCGGGGCAAAAAAGAGAAATTCGCTCCGCCATTATAAATTTGAATGGTCAATCAGAACTCAACGGGGCCTCGGGGCCTAATTGATATTTTTGCAAACATAGCAAAAAGTTACAAGTTATAAAATAAACCCAACGTGCATCATCTAATCAAAAAAGACCACGTAGATGAAGATGTTGAGATATAATTTGACATGGAAAACATGCTCATCAAACCATAAAATGCAAGGAAATCACCATTTGCACCCAGAATTGAATTTTTCTTCAAGGACAAAGAATTTGCAAATAATTCATGGCTCAACAGAAATCCATGACCATAGAGAAGGATTTACAATAACACCCTGGTAAAGATAAAAATTGTATGCATCCATTTGAGGAGATAGAAAATACGACAAACCAAAAAGATTGGGAAATTTTTAGAACAAATGGGGAATGATCAAATTAAACACCAACATCGGCTCGACTTGGGATGGGAACTCCTGCAAGTTCTACGCAAGAATAATAGAGTAGACCATGTGCCAAAAATCCATTGGGAAATGAGAGTCAAGAACAAGCTTTCAGAGTAGAAAGACAATAACCAAATCCCCAAGGTGAGCTAAGAAACCAACAAAAACTAGTCATCAGGGACCAGGAAACACCAAAACAGAAAAACATGAAAGCAGAACGAAAACAAAATACTATACACTATATAATGGTGTGCATGCCCTAATTCTGAGAAAAATAATCAAGGAAGATTTTAAAGTTCCTTTGATTCTAGATATGACCATGCTAAGCAGTTCTGATACGTCTTTAACAACTGGTCATATGATTGTTTCTCTTCTCCATCCAAGTTTCTATCTAACCACATTTTTTCAGGCTTATCCTTTGTGCCTATGTCAAGTTTTTCAACATCTCTCGAGGCTGCATCAAACATCAAAGTCCTGGAAAAATAATCTACTCAAGATATCTGCATTGATCAATTTCATACTCCTTGAAAACAACATAGCTCACAGAGTTATCAACATCAATGTCTATGTGCAATACTTCATAAGAAGCATTGTTGGGGTCCTCAATGAGATATAAAATTTTCTTTTCACTAGGTAACTTCACAAGGCTTCCTTTAATTGGTATGGTGGCATAAGACATGTCCATTTGCACACTTCCACCCACACTAGCTACCCACTTTTTGGATAGTAACATTCCCCACTTAGCAAGACAATCCACAATTACTACATTCAAAGTTAAGTACTTTCCTGGATACATTTCCAATTGCACTACTAAGCCTTTGACACATCCAACTACTGGCACCTCTCTTGAATCCATGGAAGTACATTTCCCATAAGTTGTTGTTACTTTGAGATCTAACTCATTCATGACCTCAAGAGGAATTACATTACGTGAGGCTCCCGAATCAAACATACAGTTATGTAACAACTTATCCTTAATAATTAGAGCAGTGAAAAATGGATCCACCTTCAGCTGAGACTCAACCAGAAATTTTTCCCAATAAACCTCATGTGGTTCACCCAATTCCTCCAATGCTTATGGTTTTTCTAATTCTGCAATGGCAGGAGGAACCTATACATTGTTTACATTTTTACCCAGGTGACATTTTCTTCTTTAAATCCCAAATATTCGAATGCTTTGTTCCTATGTTTAGGGATTCTAAGAAATTCAACAATAGGAACAAAAATATTGATCTAACTCAAGATTTGGGCTATGTCACAAGGAACATATTTGGGTAAGGAAGTGTTAGGAGGAAGGTTTACAAATTCATCTGATGGCACAAGATTTTTCATAGTTTGAGCATGGGGAGGAACACAAGTTTTATTTGGGGTGACAATGCCTTTGCTAGATGCATATTTATTAGGGTTTCCTTAGGGATACTTGGTAAGCACTAGAATTTTTGGTTTAGCCTGAGGCCCTGCCCCTTTGACAACTTTGCTCCTAGTATTATATTATTTTTCATGGCCAACTACTGCATTCATTAACAACTATTTGTCCTCTTCTGAAGGAATTCCTCCATCATACTTCTTAATCATTAATGCCCTTAAGTACTCAAAATCATTATTAGGCAACTCAAAATATTGTACCATATCAATCTCAAAAGCATTAATGGGAGGAAGAGGCAATACCATTTATGAATGCAATCCCATAATTTTTCAACAGTTCTGGCACTCATCAGCTCAATTGAGGTTGCTCCCTGACTGTGAACTTGTAGAGAAATCCATTGTGCATGCATCATCATCTGATATCATCATCATCAACTTCTTCCTCAACTCCCTTTTCAACATCACATGGGGAATGGGGAAAGAAAAAACTATCACACCACTCAATTTCATGAGCTTCTTCAACAAAAACAACTCTGACAGCTAAAGGATCAGGCACCAATATGTTTTCTCGGGGTTAGGGATATCTATTTATTGATCCCATGGGCCCTTTACCCCTGTCATCTAATCGATGATCACCTCTAGGATGATTTACAAATATTTCTTGACCTGACCAAAGTTCATAGGATATTTCCTTAACATCCCCTTCTCTACTCTAGCTAGTTTATAGGATATTTCCTTAACATATCTCGACCAAAGTTTTTACAACCTCTTCTAGATCCATAGACTTACTTGACCGAGGCTTATCTAGATTGATCAGCTTGATACCTTCCCTCTTAGGAGGCTTACCAACTACTTTGATATTGTTTTTAATCTGCAAAGCCATGGTGAAGGTCTGCCTAAAAGTTCCTAGGTAATTGTCCCTTAAATAATAGGAAGCCTTCTTATCAAAAGCATCAAAGTATTTTATTAAACAAGAAACATCACTTGGCCTCAGGATTACAGGTATCCTATTTAGGGTCTTATTGAACTGATTATTTAAGTCATGAACAGATTCATTAGGGTTCTTCTTAATATTTTCAAATTCGTAAAAAAAGAAAACCTGGGATCTGTCTTATCCCCATATTGCAATCTAAAAGCATTTTTCATTTCTGTCCATGAGTCTATTGAGTTGTCTGTAAAGATTTATACCAGTCACATGCATCCTCCTCAAGAGTATGAATAAATAATTTTATATACACATCCTCAAATTCAATCTCAAAGTCTTCCATCATATTGACAAAAAGTTTTAAATGCTTTGATCGTCAAGTGATAGCATTGTTTCCTTGAAATTTAGGTAGTCTATTTCTAACATCTTGTGGCACTACATTTGGATATCCATCCATACCTCTAAAATCTATAGGACCAAAAGTATTGACAAAAATGGAGGTCTGGGTGGGGGCTGGGCCATATTGTTTTATGGTGGTGAATTTGTAGGAGATACAAAATGATGAGGAGTGAGGGGTATGTGGGGCACAAGAATGCAATTCTTAGAATGAATGTTCTCTAAAAACTTTGTTTCTTGGAAGATCCTATTAGCTTTGGAAAACATAGGGATAGAATGAGATGTAAAATTTTTAAATACAAATGAAGGCCCCTCTCTAGATGGAGAATTTAGATCTACAAAAAGACTACTTGATTTAGAAGCACTTGAGGAAGTATGGAAATCTTCAATGATAGGATGATCAGTTTCCACAATTGATAACTCTTTTCTTGATTTATGATCTCTAACAACTTTTCATATTCTTCTTCCTTCAGAATTTGTCTTTCCCAATTTTGAATACAACCTTCTAGTAGGGTCTTTAACAAAGAAAGATATTATTCCTTCCATCTTTGCAAATATTAGTGATAAATTTCAATTAACAGAGGTTAAGACACTGTCATTTATTAAAAAATTAATTCAACACAGAGTCGCCACTAAGGATTTTCAACGTAGTTGTGCAAATGCACTAAAATTGATTTGTCAAATGTCTGTTAACACTAAATTCATGTAAATATTCATAGATCTGAACTTCCTTTACTCGTATTTAACATTGATAATGTAAACTTAGTGCAAAAACAAATAGAAACTAGAAATATTACACACAAAACTTGTAACTTGCCAAAATATTACAGATCTCAACAAAGGATGATGTTTAAACAACATATTTGCACTTAGATCATGTAAGAAACATTACCTAGGTTGATATGTGTACACCTTTGTTCAAATAGTCCCCGGAAATGATGCTAGATCTGGTGTTGTTGCCGCACAAATGGGTCCTAGAGTTCAAATAATCACCAGCAACGGTGCCAATCTGGTGTTGGTATCCAAATTAATTCTCCTTTGCAAGTTGAGCAGCATCACAGATTTAACAAGAAGCCTAGAGATAGATAAATAATCATGTATGTCATTTTGTAGCCGGGGAGGTCATTCAACTAGATTTTTATCACTCATATGTTGGAGAAATGGATAGAAACTTCAAAAGGATTTGATCTATCCTCACTACTTTAGGTTGTACCTTTTAAACAGGTGAGAGAACCCATTTTGTAACCTCTGTTGGTGAAGGAGAATGAAGATATCCTTCTTTTCACAAATTTTAAATGAAACCTTGATAAAATATGATCAATGCACCACAATTTAACTCTCACGAGTTGTCACTTCTAAAGAATGGTGATATTTTCTAAACAAGGTTAAGGTTACTAAAGACATTATGGAATCCTAATTGCTTATGCATATTTTGGCAGTAGAATTTATTCATTTGTGGACATATAGGGAAAACAGGGGTAGTTCAGGTAGGATTCATTGTTTTTGAATAATTTTTGGTGGGAGATTAAGTAGGATAAACTTGATTTTTCTAGATCTTTGAGAACCTTCACAAAAATTGGAAAACTAAATGACAGAATGCTTCAGAATAGCTAAAATATTCCTTCAACCAGAAGGTGTGCATCAATGGAGGCCCAGATTTTCATGGTTTCACACAATCTCCAAGAATTTAAAATGAAGGCTCAAGCTTAAGACTCAAATAAACATTAAATACCCCAGTTCCTCATGCCTAAGATACACTCAAAGGATTACAAACAATATTTATCAAAAAAATGATAGTAAAGTGATTTTAAATTGTTTATCTCATTTTAGGATGAAGGCTCTTCTCATAATGAAATTGTAAATGCCACTAAACTATCACAATGATGAGATCCTGTGAGATTTGGAGGGATTTTAAAACAAGATTGCAATAGGAATAGGAAATACTATTTGTAGACATTCTAAAAAAAATCAGACACAAATTTTCCCAATATTAACACAGATTAATTTGAAGTTGATTAGATTCATCAGTAGGGGAAGGTTTCTTGAAAAATCTCAAAGCTTGTCAATGGTTGTACATTTGCAACCAACTTGACATGATCAAATCTAAAACATAAGAGATTAACAGTTTCTCAAATGGTCTCTCAGGAAGATGGGCTTTCTCAAATTTTCTCATAAGAATTCAACCCCTGACCATTTGCATGACTAAAGCATGCTTTTTATAACACTCAATTTACATCCAATCTTTCCCCCAAGAAAATAATATTTGAGGAACCTTTGTTTGTTACATGTTTGATCATGATTTCTAGAAAATGACGTTTAACAAGTTTACAACAAAAAGTTTCCAGTTGTTCAAAAAGGTGAATCATTGCAAATATCTCCATCATTGTTTTAACTAGGAGCACATTTTCATCCTTCGTGCATGTAACCTCCATCATTTCATCCTTTTCCCATTCTTTCCTTTACAAATTTTCTCTGCATCCAGCTTCTCTAGTAATTCACATTTTTGCAAGTGCCCGAGCAATTCCAACTTCAAAATATCAACCTTTACATTCCTTGGACTCACAAATTAAGCTCTAAATCCATTCAATTGCACTTTTTAGACAAGGAATTTCATCAAAAAAAGATGCAAAACAATGCGTATTTGCATCTACAGGAGTATTGGAGCAAAAATGGTGGAAAAATCAAATGTAATGCACAACAACCGTTGATTTTGCCCTTTCTCAACTTTAGATTAGAGCCATTCACATGGAACAATATGATTCAAAATGGGCATGGGGTTTCCTTTTGTATTTTATGACTTTTCGAGAAAATGTGTAATTTTCACATTTTTCCCCGCCCCTCCACCTATAAAATATGGGATCGACACGTGGCTTAATCTAGGCCTTTGATGGAGTCATGGCTCATTTATGCAATTTTACCCTTTTTAACAAAAAGGAAACTTTTCCAATTTTTCTCTAGCGACCCGCTTTTCGCTTTTATCTTTTGATGTGGGCCCAGAGTGGAGTTGTGCTTCATTTTTATACTTTTCTCCTTTTCACAAAAAGGTTAAAATCTTCAAAAACCTCCGGCAACCCACCTTCCTGCTTTGAATTTTCAATGTTGAGCCAAAAAACTTTAAAGTGCTTCAACGACCCTTCTCCCTGCTTATAACTTGAAAAACTACCACGTGTCCATCTTCGGTGTCAAAGTAAGAAATTTTCCCTACCGCTTCATATTTTATAAATAGCGAATCCAAGACTATCGGGGTTGCGGGGCTAATTTGGTATTTTTACAAATGTGACCAAAGTGGAAAATTTCACCAAAAAGACCCACCTGGCCGCAACCAAAAAATGAACACGTACACACCTTTGAGACAAAAAAGAGAAATTTTCTCTGCATTTATAAATTTATTGCCAATCGAACTCAATAAGGCCATGGGGCTAAATTGATCTTTTTACAAACATAGAAAAAAGTTACAAGTTATAAAATAGACCCGACATGCCTCATCCAATCAAAAGAGACCATGTAGCTGAAGATGATGAGATATAATTTGATGAGGAAAACATTCCCATCAAACCATAAAATGTAGGGAAATCACCATTTGTGCCCAAAATTGAATTTTTCTTCAAGGACAAAGAATTTGCAAATAATTCATGGCTCGACAACAATCCACAACCATAGAGAAGGATTTATAATAACACACTTTGGTAAAGATAAAACTTGTACGCATCCACTTAGGAGATATAAAATATGACGAACTGTAGATTGGTAAATTTTAGAACAAATAGGGCAAGATCAAATTAAGCACCAACAATAGGTAATGACAAAGTTTAGTGGTGACAAAAACTAAGGCTACGAATAGTTTTTAGCGTGAGTGTATCTAGTTTCATATTCTAAAAGTTTTTGACTTATATAGTAAACTTCTTGTTCCCTATGTTGCTCATCATGATGAGCGAGCATGAAACCCAGGGAATGGTCGGTGGTAGAGATGTAAAGGTAAATAGGCATGTCATCATTAGGGGAATGGAAACATGTGGTCGAAGAGGTATTATTTTAAGGCATCGAAGGCTTTGTGGAATTCATCATCCCATTTGAAGGAGACATCCTTTTTGAGGAGATGATGAAATGGGTAGTGAGATCAGAAAGCTACAAAATAAAGCGATGAATAGATTGAAAATTTTCTTGCAAAATACGAAGTTGACGAAATTTAGTAGGTGGAGGAATTTTGAGAATAGCCTTGATTTTAGTGGGGTAAACTTCTATGCCACACAAAGAAATGATAAAACCAAGGAGCTTTCTGGAAAGGACAATGAAGACACACTTCTTGGGTTGAAGGTGAACACAATATTTGATGAGACGGTCGAATATGACCTTAAGGATGGTAAGGTGTTTGACCTGATGTTGGATTTGGAAAGAATATCATCAATGTAATCTTCCAATATGTGATGCATAATGTCATGAAAGATATAATTCATAGCCCGCTAATATGTGGCACTAGTGTTTTTAAGGCCAAATGGCATGACATGGTAGCAGAAGGTCCTCCAGGAGTGATGAAGGTGGTTTTGTGTTGATCTTCTGGGGCAAGTAATATTTGGTTATAACCTAAGAAACCATCCATGAGTGATAACATCTCATGGCGGTGGTGAGATCAACTAGTTTTTCAATACTAGGTAGAGGAAAGTCATCTTTAGGGAAAGCTAATTTAATGTCATAGAAATCAGTGCAAATGTGGAGTCCCCCTATCGATTTTGTGATAATGAAAATGTTAGAGATCCATTTAGGGTAATCAATGGGTATGATGAAGGAAACTGAAAGAAGGTGCTATATTTATTCTTTGACAAGAAGGGTAATGCGAGGATGCATTTTCTGCAGCTTCTGTTTCTTGTGTTTGGCTTCAAGAATAGTGATGATATTGTGGACTAAAATGTTTCGGTCAATACTAAGAATATTAGCGTAGGAACAAGAAAAAGCATTGCTATGATCCCGGGGAAAGAAGTAAAATTTTCTATTTGAGTAGCATCTAAAGATTGGCCTATCTTTAGAATGTGTGGGTCATCCTAAGTGTTTATATTGATTTCGATGGTTGACTAATTTAACATGGTTTGTTTCTAAGAAGGTAATTATTGGTGAATATACAAATATTCTTCACCTAGGTAGGTGATAATAGACTCATCATCCTAAAATTGAATGAAATTAATAGAAAGTGTAGTATTAACGATCATGTCGGGATACGGAAGGGAAGGGAAGATGGAGCCTCACCATCTCGTTGATAAGTTATAGGTCCTAGGGAAATGGTGTTCATGAAAAAAGGTTAGGAGGAATGGATTCTGGATCCATATACTTTATAGGTGAAGGTGGTGAATTTGGTGAATGGGGTGAAGAAGGTTTATTATCCTCAATGAGTTCGAATCAAACCTTCTTGGGAGATGGTTCAGCAAAGCCTATACCACTACAGTATTTCTTTTTACAAGTGGTGAATGGGATGATAGTATGGCATCCTTGTTCATAGAAACCAAAGCCAAAGCCATTCCATGTAAAACAATTGAGGAAGGTGTGGGAAAAGTGACAGTTGGTGAGAGATTAGAAGTATCAAGTCTCCCATACATTAATTTGGTGTAAAGGTGAGGAGGACCATAAGGAAAAACCTTGCTTATGTGGTGATCATAGCAGGATGTTAGAGAAGGTTACCATAGTCTTAAGGAGTAAGTAATGTGTTGATGTTGTATAGGAGGTACTCCCCAAAGTAAGACATTGGAAAACACCTTCTAAGGGATCGGTAGTCGATATGTGGGTATCCGAATATAGGAATTCATCGGACGTCGGGGAAGAAGAAGTGTGGGTTGGTTGATAAGTATATTGGTTAGTGGATGGGTTAGTTGCAAAAGTTTGGTGGTAGTGGGAATATAGGGGTTAGGTGTGGGAGAGCTAGCGGAAACGTTGGTGGATGGGGTCGTGGGTGAAGGTGAGGTGGAAGTGGTGGTGGATGCCTTAATTGGTATAAGGACATCATTAGGTTGATACAACATGTTACAGTTTTTAATGGTGAAGGGTCAACTAGAATGGTATAGTTATGTCCTTCATGTTCAAATTTTACACAATGATGTAAGGTTGAAGGAACACAACCCATTACATGGATCCAAGGTTAGCCAAGCAACATGTTGTATTATAATAATTCTATAATGAATACTTTGGGCCCACGTGAATGTGGAGAATGATGGTGCCAAGGGTTGAAGTTATGACATCATTGAATGAATGCAACATAATTGGGTTATTATGCATGTAATTGGTAGGGATGAGCATTTTCTATTACGCATGGGAGGAGATAATGTTGGTGCTGGCACCACCATCAATCATAATTTGTCAAACACATATATTATAAATGTAGATGGAGGTGAGTAGGGCGGGATCATGATCATCTATTTGGAGAGGTACAATCTCATCGTCAGAGAAATTGAGAGTGGCTACTTGATGAGTGGTAGTGGGTGCATTAGAAGGGGATGAAGTGGTGAGAGAGGCCACATGGTGAGGAGTGATCATGGAGGCCACATGCGTAGGTTCATTAAGTAAAACTTTGATGTATTGTAGAACCTCCATGAGGGCACTCGATGATGAGACTCAGAGGATTGGATAAGGTCGTATAAATACATTTTGAGCAGATATTGGTGTAATTTTTTTATCATTATATGATGGGTGACCCCATCAAAAATAGGGTATGTGGGTCCCCAAATGGTGATTCGTGTGTGGTGTAGATGGTATATTGGGCACATGATTAGCGGATGGGATGGTTTTTTTCTCCTTTCCTTTGTCTTCCTAGGCATGAGTCTATTTTAACCATATTAATATGGGGTAAGGGGGCAGATGAGTCATGATAGGTGTAGTGAAAAGAGGGGGAAAAGTATGGTGATGGCATACACTGGTGTTGTGCAAAGAAGGCAATGCATTGACATTTTTGTGGAGGTTTGGCTAGCTCTCTTATGCAAATCATATTGATCTTGAATGTTGGAGGAGGGTAAAAGGTTTTGAAGGTGGAGGTGAAGGTTGTTGAATAGGTAAGGGGTGAGGATGTGTGGTGATAGGTGAAAGTGGAATAGGGTCCTCGTCTAAAATATTATCATCACCAAAGTTTTCTTCAGGAGGACATAATGAGAGAAGAACAATTTTAAGAGCCTTATAGTTTTCTACATTATGCCCTGACACACAATGGTAGGTGTAAATTTTGGTATCATAAAACCCTGTCACTTTAGGTTTGAGTGGGTTGTAAGGTCTAATTGGTGGCAATGTAATGACAGAGGTCTCTAAAATATTTTCTAAGATGTTAGCGTAAGATCCTGCCAATGGATCACAATGCGAAGTAAGTGTGGGTCGAGATGGAGGTGTGAGTTATTTTGGTGGGAGAGGTTCCACGAGATATGGAATAGGTTTGACCACTAATTTGGTAGGTAGTATTGTTTTAGCTTTGGATTGTACCTTCTTGGGTAAAGGTGTAGTAGATGAGCTAGCGGTTGAAGGTGTTGTAGGTTTGACTACCTCTTTGGAGGGTAGTGGGATCTTGGATTTTGGTTTCACCTTCCTGGGTAAAGGTGAAGAAGGAGTGCGTGATGTAGAAGGGAAGGCAGATGGCGAGAAGAGGATGGGTTAGCCAAGGTGATAAGGGAGGTGCGGTAAAGGTTTCTAGAAGAGGCAAGGTGGAAGGTATTGGTTGAAGAGAAGGAAATATCATGGGTAGTGATGAGGCTACTGGAAGTGGCATGGGTACAAGAAGTAAAAAGGATGCAGGTGATAATGAAGGTGTATGTTGTGTAGGTAATTTAGGTGTAATAGAGGCTCGTGATGAGGATGTGGGTTGTTGTATTTTTAGTTTACCTTGGGTAGGAGGCTTCTTGGCCAAGGTGGATGGGTGAGGTCCTAGGATAGATGGAAGTGGTGAAGGTGATAGAGGGGTAGTAGGTGAAACTGGTGTATGTGGCCTAGAAGGTTGGGTCTTCCTCCTAGGTGGGGAATAGTCTTTGTGTTGTTCTATGAGGATGTGGATGAATCCAGTTTGATAGGGGGATGGAATAGGCTTGATTTAGGCATGACTCCTAATGTGGTAATGCGTCTGGGCACAGAGAAATGCATAGGTGCAGGTAAGGCTTTAGGTACAAGAAAATTTTTAGTTGTTGGTAACGGTTTAGGTGTAGGTGAGGGTGATGAAGAAGATACTTCTCTAACTAGAATGGGCATGGTTGGTTTGGAACTCTAAATTACCTTTGGATAGATTATGGAGGTACCAGCACACAACATTTGCATTTGAGTTGAAAAGGGTAGCAGAAGGCATCCCCAAAGCATGGAATTATCAATATAATCCAAGTGGTCAACCAGATGTGAAAACAATACAGTTGTAGGAGGATATGATGTTGATTTGGAAGTTATCCTTATAAATAATATCTATGAGACATGGAAATGGTTGGCTTCATACTCTGTGGGTAAAAGAGATGAGATTAAATAAACAAAATATTTGAAGGCCGATGGATACTTGTCACCAATACGAAGTGGTTCCTCTATTGGATATCCTATGGGTAGGGGAGATGATGAGTAGGATGAGGTAGGTTCCTCTTTTGGTGAGGACGAAGGTGAGTAGGACTCTCTCATGGGTAGGATAATTAATATTGTGGTTTTTTCATCAGGTTGAGAGGTATGAGGGGAAACTGCATCAATAGATATGGTGGACCCCTCCGTGGGTAAAGGGGAAGATGAAGGGGACTCCTCTGTGGGTAAAGGAGAAAATGAAATAGGTTCTTCCGTGGATGAAGGAGCTCACATAATAATATTTGTGATAGAGGGAACATGAGGAAATTGAGGAAGGGTCGGTATGATGTCAAACACAACATGAACCTCACAAACATTATTGTCATTAGTCGCACATTCGCTAGTTGGGTAAGGTGATGGGGTTTTATTTGGGAACAAATTTTTAAAGATATGTAAGTTCTAATTAGATGGTGCATTAGGTTTATCCAAGATGAGATCTCCATTATCTAAAATTTCTTGGACATTGAAGGTTATATAATTACCTTCTCTATGAACTTTAACGCGATGATAGTTGTAATAATCATGTTCCTTGTACCATGTAAGCATAGGACGAGAGGGGTCAAAACTAGTATGTGGTTTGATAGGTGGAAGGGTGACTGCTGCTCAGATTTTATAATTTTTATAAGACGAAGAATAGGATTCTTCGATTGGAGTGTATTTGAGTTGCTCCCTCTTGATTTGAAAATCTTGAACGAGAGAAAGGTTGGAAGAAGGTTTCAATTGATTGGATGGGTGAGATGGGCCAACTTTTAGAACTATTGCATGGGTAGATCCCTATGCTTTGGAGGAAGAAGAGGTATCATTTGATTTAAAGGCGGTGTTTTTGTTACAAAACTATATCTTCTTCCCTTCAATGGCATGAATTTCAAGCATTCTAGCCATGGTAAAAGCCTTTTCGAACATGTGGAATATTTGAACTTGGAGATTTGGTGAGATGTGTCTGGCACAAGCCCTGGTAAATAACTCTATAAGCTTAGTTTGAGGTAGTTGGAATGTGAACTAGTTGATGAGGCTTCACCAACAAGTGAAAAAATCAGCGATAGATTTGTCTTTATATTTTCGTGTTGAGTACAAGTCGGCCATGGTGAACTTCTTGAAAATATTGATTGAAAAATAGTCTAGAAAGGCTTGAGCCACTTTTTTGAATGAGAAAATGGAATTTCGAGGTAGGACACTATACCAATCTAATGTAGGTCCTATTAAGGACATTGGGAATATTCGTAAGAGTAAAGTGTCATCATGAGCGATCAGATAACACCCATGTTTAAAATACTGCAAATGTTGTTGCGAGTCTTATTTGTTCTTGAAATAGTTGAATTTGGGCATTTCTCAATGTGTAGGGTATGGACGAATGGGAATTGATGGATGAATGGTCTCATTACATATTTCATCATATGTCAAAGAGGTATGTGAGCTAGAAATCAATGCTTCCAATGTCTACATATTGTCCATCATCATTTTTATAAGGTTGTTAGTAGGTTGTGATGAATGGGAACCCCTGCAGTATAAGTGAGTAGATGATGAATGTATGATGAGGAAAACATCCTAGTATATGGTGGTGCAAGGTACAAGAATTGTGACGGGGGAATAGATGCAGGTGGAAAATATCCCGAATAGGTGACAAATGAAATATGAGGCTATTTGTGATAAGTATAGGTAGGTGGAGTGGATGTAACAACTCTTATGGTAATTAGAGGGAGAGATTGCGGGATGGAGAGGAAAATGTTTTGAAAGGGAGTGTGGGTTGTTGACATCATGGGTGGCTGAGATGTAATGGGTATATAAGAGGTGGTAGGTGTAGATGGGCCTACACTCAAGAGGGATGATGAAGGAATGGTTGACACCATAGGAGCGACTGATGTCAAAAGTGTGACAGATGCCATAGGTGTAAAAATATTGATGATGTGGGGTCAAGTTGGGATACCACAGGTGGTAAGGTGGAAGAAGGTAAGGCCAAGCTAGTACTAGCCAACACAGAAGTGGGTCCGAGGGAAGGAGGAATGGGTGAGATAATATTGTAAGGCATCGAGGTTTATGTCAAGGAGTCTTGCAAAATCCTCATCACTGGTGCTGGATGGTGATAGGATGAATAGGATCCATGGGTGATAGAATAGAAGGTGATGATGGGATATCTAGGAGTGAATGAAGGTTAGCATGGAATACGAGGAATTGGATTGGCTAAGATTCAAAACCATGTGGTTTAGCGTATACTAGGTAATCTGATCTCTGTAGATTACACAAAAGAATAGAAGGAATAGAGAAAAAAGTTCCGAAAGGTGAAAAATGGTGTTGTTTTAATTGAAAAATTAAAACACATGAACTGATGGCGGTTTGGTAACCGATGATGGTGATAGAGGGTAGCTGATGATGGTTAGGGTGACTAATACAGATTCTTGTAGAATAATAAAATTTTTGCAAATGAGGCAATAACTGATGAAAATGAAGCAAATCTAGATTTGACAGTAATTTCAAAGATCTAGAGATATGGTGAAGTATCTGGGGAACCCTAGAAAGAACAAAAATGTGGTGAGTGCTATTTTTGGTAAAATGAAAAAAGTAGGAAACTAACATCAATCAAGTTAAACTGATGATGATCGGATGAGTAAACGATGATGGTCACTCGGCGATGTCAATCACTATGAAATTTGAAAAGATGGAGAAAATGGGATTTAGTGACTTAGATCAGATAAAATACCAAGCCATAAACCTTGAGTATGGCAATGATGGACCCTAAAACACTTAGAAACAATTGGAATACACCAAATATGTTTATGGAGTGTGAAAGGAAGAAAATAATAGAGAATAATGACCTCACAACTCAAAACAAAAATCAAGAAAAAAATAAGAAACATGAAATCCTATTGGTGAATTTTATGTTTTAGCTTATGTTATTTAGGACTGACTTGTGAATAGAACAATTTTTTTGGTTTGATAGAAGGTGCCCTATGAAAATCCAAGATCTAAGGATGGTTTCAAGTAAAGTTTTGGAGGAAATCCTTTCTCTAAGATAATGAATGGACAGAGAAACTAGCTTGGTGCCCACTATCAATCCTCTGATCATGTGATTGTTGACAACTTCTTTTGGGTAGGATGATGTTTAAGAAGATGTGTAAATTGTTTAAGTGGTTTGGTATAGAGAATGTGTAAAGTGAACTATGATTGAATTAGTCAACCATCAGTTGGGCATGACTTCTAGTGTATAGGTTGCCCTCAAATTAATGTGAGCTACAATGCAACATACCAAAATGAAATGCAATTTTTAAGCCCAAATCCATAATTTAGTTTAATGTAGCAAATAGAGAATAAGAAGAGGAATGATCTTTCACTAAATGCAATACAAGTAGAAAGGAAGACGTGTTCTTTTTAGAAACAAAAAACACAATTGCTTTTAGACAATAGAAAGAAGGAGAATATTCCAGAGAAGAAAATTTAATGTGAATACTTTCAAAGGGAAATAAACACACAATTTTTTACCTAGGAATGAACAATGCAAAAGAACCCCTGATGGGTCCCACCAGGTGGCAAAAATATTTCACCGGATTGTTGTAGATAATGAAATAGATAAAGGTAAATAGGCAAGGAGGAATACCTATTATTACATTGGTTGAAGGTTGAGTGCGCGCATTTCTGATTTCCAATCCAATGTTGTTTTTGTGAGATTCCTTTTGGCTAGGAGGAACTACCTGTAATACAAAGTAAGACCACAAGATACAATTAATAGAAAAGGTTAGTGGACTACCTAGTGTGAGCTAGATCCAGAAGTGTGATACTTCCTTGATGGTTGTCAATCCACTGATATATAACTTAATATAAAATAATTGAACATGAAAAAAAAATCTAATGCTAGTGTTCTAATTTAGGTGTCTTAGACTACTATTAATTTCAATCCGATTAAATGCTTCATAACTAAACTAATGAAGGTCCCGAGTCAGGTTGCAGGTTGCGCAGGTGGTCTGAGGGTCACAAGAAGGGTCTATGTAAGCTTTGGTTTAGTTTGGGTTGATTTGGGTGATTAAGAAGCTTGCTGGTCTAAGGTAAGTTTCTTGGACATAGATATCAACATCGTTCGACTATGACCAATGAAGGTTTAGGATGAAAGATATCGATTCTTGTGGATAATGGAAGAAATTCAAAGGTGGGTGTCTAGGCTCTCCCTGTGTCTATACAAAGAGTTGGGAAGGTATGTGGTGAGATTGTAGGTGGGGTATCAGGTTTGGGTAAGGCTTGTGAGGTTTTGGGGATGTTAGGGGTAGTTTGACGATGTGTTGGTTAATTGAAAAAGATAATAAAAAAGACCCGACATTAGTGCGGTGGCTGATTTCGGTGAAGAGGGGAATCTAACGACTGTTATAATAATCAGCGTCGATAGGGGAAATTTGGTGGTAATTAAATAAAAGGTATATTTGTACTTCTCTGTGATTTCACATATGATGAAGGGAGGATGATTGGGTTTGTAATATTATCAGGAAGACTCGAGAATACCTAAGAGTCATCTACAGAGAGGAAGAAGGAAATGGGTGGTAGGTCAGATAGATTGGAAAAAAGGTGGGGATGTAGGAATGCGGAAAGAACAAAATGTAATAGCAAAGACAATAAACCTACACTTGAAGTGAGTACGAATGATGCAAATCTAATACACTTACTTGTATTTTGGGTGATTAA
Organism: Taxus wallichiana var. yunnanensis; assembly: GCA_018340775.1. Lineage (NCBI taxonomy): Eukaryota > Viridiplantae > Streptophyta > Pinopsida > Cupressales > Taxaceae > Taxus > Taxus wallichiana. The sequence goes on from CM031240.1 coordinate 591,089,527, forward strand.
GAAGCTTCTGGTCTAAGGCAAGTTTATTGGACACGAGATATCGACGCCGGTTAGAGTATGACCAATGAAGGTTTAGGATGAAAGATATCGATTCTTGTGGATAATGGAATAAAGTCAAAGGTGGGTGTCTAGGCTCTCCTGTGTCTATATAAAGATTTGGGAAGGTATGTGATGAGATTTTAGGCAAGGTATCAGGTTTGGGTAAGGCTTGTGAGGTTTTGGGGATGTTAGGGGTAGTTTGACAATGTGCTTTGATTAATTGAATAAGATAATACAAATACCGACATTAGTGGGGTGACTTATTTTGATGAAGAGGGCAATCTAACGATGGAAATCTAACGGACAGTTAATATAATCGGCGTTGGTAGAAATTTGGTGGTAATTAAATAAAAGGTATATTTGGACTTCTCATTATTGCACATAGGATGAAGGGAGGATGGTTGGGTTTGTAATATTATCGGGAAGACTCGGGAATACCTAAGAGTCATCTATAGAGAGGAAGAAGGAAATGGGTGGTAGGTCGATAGATTGGCAAAAAGGTGGGAATGAAGGAATGTGGGAAAGAAAAAAATATAATAGCAAAGACAATAAACCTACACTTTAAGTAAGTACAGAATGATGCAAATCTAATACACTTGTATTTTGGGTGATTAAGAAGCTTTCTAGTCTAAGGCAAGTTTATTGGACATAGATATCAACATCGGTCGAGTATGACCAATGAAGGTTTAGGATGAAAGATATCGATTATTGTGGATAATGGAATAAAATCAAAGGTGGGTGTCTAGGCTCTCCTGTGTCTATATAAAGAGTTGGGAAGGTATGTGGTGAGATTTTAGGAAAGGTATCGAGTTTTGGGTAAGGCTTGTGAGGTTTTGGGGATGTTAGGGGTAGTTTGACGATGTCTTTGATTAATTGAATAAGATAATACAAATACGACATCGGTGGGGTGACTTATTTCGATGAAGAGGGAAATCTAATGATGGTTAATATAATCGGCGTTGGTAGGGGAAATTTGGTGGTAATTAAATAAAATGTATATTTGGACTTCTCTGTGATTGCACATAGGATGAAGGGAGGATGGTTGGGTTTGTAATATTATCGGAAGACTAGGGAATACCTAAGAGTCATCTACGGAGAGGAAGAAGGAAATGGGTGGTAGGTCGGATAGATTGGAAAAAAGGTGGGGATGGAGGAATGTGGAAAAGAACAAAACGTAATAGCAAAGATAATAAACCTACACTTGAAGTGAGTACAGAATGATGCAAATCTAATACACTTACTTGTATTTTGGGTGATTAAGAAGCTTCTGGTCTAAGGCAAGTTTCTTTGGACACGAGATATCGATGTCGATCAGTATGACCATTGAAGGTTTAGGATGAAAGATATCGGTTCTGTGGATGATGGAAGAAAGTCAAAGGTGGGTGTCTAGGATCTCCTGTGTCTATACAAAGAGTTGGAAAGGTATGTGGTGAGATTATAGGTGGGGTATCGAGGTTTGCGTAAGGTTTGTGAGGTTTGGGGATTTTAGGGGTAGTTTGACGATGTCTTTGGTTAATTGAATAAGATAATACAGGACCGACATCGGTGGGGTGACTGATTTTGGTGAAGAGGGTAATGTAATGACGGTTAAGATAATCGGCATTGGTAGGGGAAATTTGGCGGTAATTAAATAAAAGGTATATTTGGACTTCTCTGTGATTGCACATAGGATGAAGGGAGGATGGTTGGGTTTGTAATATTATCAGAATACTTGGGAATACCTAAGAGTCATGTATAGAGAGGAAGAAGGAAATGGGTGGTAGGTTAGATAGATTGGAAAAAAGGTAGAAATGGAGGAATGTGGGAAAGAACAAAATCTAATAGAAAAGACAATAAACCTACACTTTAAGTAAGTACAAAATGATGTAAATCTAATACACTTACTTGTATTTTGGGTGATTAAGAAGCTTGTTGGTCTAAGGAAAGTTTACTAGACACGGATATCGATGTCGGTCGAGTATGACCAATGAAGGTTTAGGATGAACGATATCGGTTATTGTGGGTAATGGAAGAATGTCAAAAGTGGGTGTCTAGGCTCTCCCTGTGTCTACACAAAGAGTTGGGAAGGTCTGTGGTGAGGTTATAGGTGGGGTATTAGGTTTGGGTAAGGCTTGTGAGGTTTTGGGGATTTTAGGGTAGTTTGACGATGTGTTGATTGATTAAATAAGATAATACAAAGGCCGACATCGGTGGGGTGACTGATTTTAGTGAAGAGGGAAATCTAACGACGGTTAAGATAATCGGCGTTGGTAGGGAAATTTGGTGGTAATTAAATAAAAGGTATATTTGGACTTCTCTGTGATTGCACAGAGGATGAAGGGAGGATGGTTGGGTTTGTAATAATGTCAGGAAGACTCGGGAATACCTAAGAGTCATCTACGGAGAGGAAGAAGGAAATGTGTGGTAGGTCGATAGATTGGCAAAAAGGTGGGAATGGAAGAATGCGAGGAAAGAACAAAATCTAATAGCAAAGAAAATAAACCTACACTTTAAGTAAGTACAAAATGATGCAAATCTAATACACTTACTTGTATTTTGGGTGATTAAGAAGCTTGCTGGTCTAAGGCAAGTTTCTTCGGACATAGATATCGACATCGGTCGAGTATGACCAATGAAGGTTTAGGATGAAAGATGTCGATTACTCTGGGTAATGGAAGAAAGTCAAAGGTGGGTGTCTAGGCTCTCCCTGTGTCTATACAAAGAGTTGGGAAGGTATGTGGTGAGATTATAGGTGGGGTATTAGGTTTGGGTAAGGATTATGAGGTTTTTGGGATTTTAGGGGTAGTTTGATGATGTGCTGGTTAATTTAATAAGATAATACAAAGACCGACATTAGTGTGGAGACTGATTTCGGTGAAGAGGGAACTCTAATGATGGTTAAGATAACCAACGTCGGTAGGGGAAATTTTGTGGTAATTAAATAAAAGGTAGATTTGGACTTCTCTGTGATTGCACAGAGGATGAAGGGAGGATGGTTGGGTTTGTAATATTATCGGAAGACTCGGGAATACCTAAGACTCATCTATGGAGAGGAAGAAGGAAATGAGTGGTAGGTCGAGATAGATTGGAAAAAAGGTGGGAATGGAGGAATGCAGGAAAGAACAAAATCTAATAGCAAAGAAAATAAACCTACACTTTAAGTAAGTACAGAATGATGCAAATCTAATACACTTACTTGTATTTTGGGTGATTAAGAAGCTTGCTTGGTCTAAGGAAAGTTCTTTGGACATAGATATCGACATCGGTCGAGTATGACCAATGAAGGTTTAGGATGAAAGATGTCGGTTACTCTGGGTAATGGAAGAAAGTCAAAGGTAGGTGTCTAGGCTCTCCATGTGTCTATACAAAGAGTTGGGAAGGTATGTGGTGAGGCTGTAGGTGGGGTATCAAGTTTGGGTAAGGCTTGTGAGTTTTTGGGATTTTAGGGTAGTTTGACGATGTCTTTGGTTAATTTAATAAGATAATATAAAGAACAACATCAAGTGGGTTGACTGATTTTGGTGAAGAGGAATCTAACGATGGTTAAGATAATCGGCATTGTTAGGGGAAATTTGGTGGTAATTAAATAAAAGGTATATTTGGACTTCTCTGTGATTGCACAGAGGATGAAGGGAGGATGGTTGGGTTTGTAATATTATCAAGAAGATTCAAAAATACCTAAGAGTCATCTAAGGAGAGGAAGAAGGTAATGGGTGGTAGGTTGGATAGATTGGCAAAAAGGTGGGAATGGAGGAATGCGGGAAAGAACAAAATATAATAGCAAAGACAATGAACCTACACTTTAAGTAAGTACAAAATGATGCAAATCTAATACACTTACTTGTATTTGTAGGCTGGTTGGTGAAGGAAGGTAATGGTTGATCTGTGAAGAAATTTGTGGTCGTGCCATGATAATACTTCCCAGAGTATTCCCGTGAATTCCAATGCATTTTTAACTAGTATCGGGTGCTTTCTTGGGCTTTTGGTTGAACATATTCCATCATTTAGATTTTGAGAAATCTCTGGTTCATCCTTGAGTTTAATAGATCTCTCAAAACTCGAATGACCAACCTCAATAAAATGTTATTAAATTATATATAAGGTAACCTAAAATGATTAAGGTATCCGACGATGGTTAAGGTGAACGATGCTGGTTGAGGGATAACCAATATCGGTTAAGGTGGAAAATCCTAGGTTTGCCAAAAATAGGAAAATCCTTTCTATTTTTGGTGTGCTCTGATTGTTATTCCAAGTCTCAAGTAAGGGTTAACATTTATTTAAGCGGGAGTATTATTGGAGAAGGAATAAGAATTTAATTTTAGGGTTAGACTAAGTCCTAGTTAGTTAAGATAAGTGGAGACTCGGTCCTAGTTAATTAATAGACTAAGAATAATTCCATGATGAGGTGTCTAGGTGATGTGGCTAGGTGAGGTGTAAATTAATTTAATTAAAGTAATTAAATTAATTAATAGTGTGAAGATGAGCATTAATTCAATTGTAAGTAATTAAATTAATATGAATGTAGGGTAAGGGGTCATGGTTAGGTGAATACATTACGTTAATTAATTAAAGGGGGCCAAGGGGAGTGTGACCCAATTTTGGTGTCTAAACAAACACAGATATCAAGATTCATAACCATGTAAATGAGGTAAGCAGGTTTGAAGCAAATAGTGAATAAAATAATATGTGTCACACTGTTATTTAGTCCCTATTACATGAGAATTTGAGAAGGTTAGGAGTTTTAGATACCTAAAGAGTCATAAGGTATGTGATTTGAACTATCCATGAGGTTTGTAGTCCTTGCTTTTGATATATGTCTAAGTTTGTAGATTTTATTTGTCATGCGGCCACCTAATGTAAGGTTTGTGTGTATCCCTAAAGGTTTCTTGTCACAGTCTTTATTTTGTTCAAGTCAAGATTTTGTTGTCTCTATAAAGTTTCATGTTAAGGTGTCTTTATGTATTGATCATTCAATATGAGAAGAATCCGTGTTATATTAGTGAGTAAATGTTAATGAAATGAGGCTTTTCAATTTGTAGAAGTTCTTGAAAAATGTTAGTATATAGTCATGTTATTTTTGTATGAGTGTGAAAACTTCAAGGGTCGGATATCACTATGTTGTGGTCTTAGTCAATTGTCAAGAAGTATGAAGAAACTTCAATAATACATGGTTATAATTAGTGTCATAAGTATTTGTAACATCAAAAGGGTAGTCCTTGAGTGAACAAGTATCCATCTTCGGGATAAATATGGTAGCTAGTAAAGGTGTCTAAGCTTGTATAGTCACTCTAAAGTTGTCTAGTAAGATTATAGTCTAGCTTTTATATAATATGATTGTATAAATTATGAAATTATTTTGATCGATTATGAAAATACTTGTGTTTTCACTCTATCAAGATTATTTTGAGAATATAATTTTGTGTGTTCTTTCTTGCCTCATTCAACAAGTAAAATTCTATTGTCATGAATCATGAGTTCATGAAGGAGAAGAGTCTAAGTTTTAATATTTTTATGTATCCACAAGGGTTGTAAAATGTTTGAAGTTTTTCATGTTAAGATATCAAGAAGTCACATGATCTTATCAAGTCAAAGAAAGTTTTAACAAACTATGATTCAGTGTGTATCTCTCATAGTCAAGATGTAAAAAGATTTTCCCTAAGAATCTTGTAGACATGGGATCATCAAAACAAGTTGAAGTATTGATTCAATCAATGTTTCAGGCATCACAATAATATGACTATCAATTTTAGGCTATATTGTAGGGTTTCAATGTCTATGAAGAAAGGTTTTAATGTTGCGAGTTACATCTTAAAGGAAAATGTGTAAATGGCCCCTAAGAAGTGTCAAGAGTAGTATGAAGATGCGCTTAGTGTTATTGAAAGTATTGAGTACAGTCATATAGAGGAATTGGTTCTTAGAATAAAAAGGGTTTTTTTATCAAGCATAGTATGGTGTAAGGATCCAAGGTGCTAGTGAAATCTCAAAGAAGAATCATCACTCTAAGGTCTGTATCTTTACTTATTTGACTTGTGAAAGTGATTTGAGTCATGAAGGTGATAATTATCCCTAGGATAACATTCATTTAAGATATATGTTTGAACTCGTGCTCTACATTATAGAATCAAGAATGTAAAATGATGAAAATGTGTGCTTAGTGGATTCATGAAGGTAACCAAGGTGTTTATAAGTTGGTTTAGTTGTGAAAATAATATGAATGTTGGGATCTTGAAGATCTTCAAATTATTTTTGAATTTTTATAGGTGATATTGTGTAATCAACATGCTAACTTCATGAAGGAAATCATTCATTTCGGATGATGACTAAAGAAGATTATCATATGCATGTCTCTAAGGGTGTCACTAGATGACTATGTATAAGGTTAATACAACAATAATAAAATCTCAATTTTGAATCTATGTGTCAATTTGATTAAAAAAATTATAGTGAAAGTCAAAATAAGTGTGTAAATGTCTTGAGGTCATGTGCATTCATGTATTCCATGTCATATGTATTATAATTTTTCTAGTGTATATTTTTCCAAAGGATGTAGTGTAAGAAGATGAGTCTGAAAAACTTGAGGTATGAGGTTCTATCATGGGTTTGTAACTTATAGACCACAAAAAGGAGTTCATGAAATCCATGGAGTCGGTTGTGTAAAGAGAAAATCAAATCTTGAGATTGTCAAAATGGTGTACACTAGAGAATCAAAGTCTGTGTTTTCTCGAAGGTTCTTAAAAGATGAAAGGATCAAGTAACATTGCTAAGAAACATGAAGTCAAATTGTGAAGAATGTGAAATGGGAAAGAAAGGTTCAGACATCATTAAGGAGGAAGAGCATACAAGCTATCATATATTTTATACGGGTAATATACCCTAATAAGTGAATCATGCTAGATCTCAAAAGACTGTGATAGTGAATAGAAAGATTGTGAAAGAAGCAAACTAGTAGTGTCTAGGTCCACAGGATAATTTTGAGGCATGGGATTCTATATTTCACCTCGATCACAAGGATAAGTTGCCTAAGAGTTTATGAAGACTTAAAGGTAGAAGGTAATGATTATTGCAGGTAAGCAAGGTATCAAGATGATCATTGTTTTACTAAGAAATAAGAAAATCACTAAGGTATAGGTGTGATCTGGTTCACCAAGGTGGGGAGTTTGAATTGGTCCTTGATCAGTCTACTATAGGTGTCTCTAAATGCTAAAATGGAAGGGCTACTGATGTGTGTTGAAGCCATTACAAAATAAGTGAGTCATATATTCAAGATAGGAACAATAACATGAAAAGAGGTAGAAAACATTGAAGAATATTCTCATGGTAGTGATGATGTGGTTGATCACTCTTAGTGAATATGAAAATAATGCGAGTGCTTAAATTTGTGTATTTTCATTAGAGAAGGACAATATGGTTCCAGGAGATCTTGGATATTTTTGTATGTTTGAGTTGAGCTTATTTCTTGGAGAAGTTTAACTAAAATATATTGAGAATGAGATTTAGGAGCTTTGGACCTAAAGATGGTTAAGGTAATATTTAAGGTATATTTTGTGTTTTGAAGCATGGTAGAGTCCTAGAAAGTGATGTCAAGAATGAATTAATTCCAAAATGGAGAATATCAATTCATGGGACTGAATTAATTCAAATTAGATTAGATAGATTCTGGTTAATATTCGGTGGGTGAAAAATCAAGTTTATTCACTATTATCTCTAGTAAGGATAGGCTCAAATCACAATTATTTGATCCTTAAGTTTGATGAAGCTCAGATAGCAAAAGGAAGGCCATTTAGATTTGAAAAAGAGGGCATTGCACCCTAAATTGAGTAAAAGGATTGAAGAATGGTGGAATATTTCCAATTTTGGAAACAATATGTTCTATGTTGTTTCAAAGTTGAAAAATATTTTTAAAATGGAACAAAGAGGTTTTTTGGGATATTTTTCTACAAAAATCAAAGTTATGGAGGAATTAAGAATTTTTTAGGAGCTTTTGAAGGAAGGGGAATGGAGTACATAGGACAAGGAAAAGAGAAAGTACGCTCTCAAAATTTCATAAGTTACTAGCTAAGGAGAAATATATTGGAAGCAAAAATACATGATTAATTTTCTCAAAGGAAGGGGACATGAATACCAGGTTTTTTCATGTTTCTACCACCATCAAAGTTAAAAATCAAAATTCTTGAAGTCACCAAATCAGATGGAACAACGATCATTGAAGAAAATTAATTATCGGGGACTAAAATAATCTATTTTCAGAATTTATATGCTAAAGGAACACAAGCTGATGGGAGGAAAATGGAGGATGTTCTCTCACTCTTTGATAAGGTTATTAATGAGGAGGAGAATAGATACCTTATGGTGATTCTAAATGAGGAAGAAATAAGAGCCATTATTTTCCTTATGGAGGGTGATATGATCCCCGGCTGCCCGAGATGGATTTTTGCATTCTTCTTTCAAATGTACTAGGATATCATTAAAAGAGAAGTGGTGCAAGTGGTCCATGACTTATTTTCTTGGGTGAAACTGCTCAAATAGGTCAATCATAACTTTTTTATTTCTAATACCCAAGGTGAATGGGGATAAATATATTAAGGATTTTAGACCGATCAACTTCATTAATACTATATACAAAATTTTCTCTAATATTATTGCCTTCAGACTTAAGGAGGTTCTTCATAAGTTCATATCATCTAATTAGGGGCATTTGTCTTTGGGAAGACATATATTGGATAGTATCATAGCAATCCATGAAGCGGTTCATTCTATGGAAAATCCTAATAAGGATGCTATGATGGTGAAACTGGATATCAATAAAGTGTATGATAGAGTCTCATGGGATTATTTAGTCTTTATACTAGAAAAACTAAGATTAAAAATACGATTAAGGAATGCACATCTACACCAAGCTTCTCAATCCTAATAATTCAAAATCCTCATGAATTATTCAAATTTGAGAGGATTACACCAAGGGGACCGTCCATCCCCCTTCCTATATATCATCATGACAAAGACTCTTAGTCAAAGTTTTTAGAAGGCTATGCTCGATATAAGACTAATAAGTATTCAAGTGATCAATGGATTTGATTCTATTAGTCTTCAAAAATTTTGGATGATACATTCCTTTGCAGAAAGTTTGGTGTGAATGAAACTAGAGATTTCAAGAAAATTACTAAGGTATATGAGGAGGTGTTGGGAAAACTTACCAATTTTCATAAGAGCTCGTGATTTTTCATAAATGTCCATCTTGAGAAAAAAGAAGACTTTAATCCTGTATGGAGTGTAGAGTTAAATCATTTTGACATAGCTATTTTTGAATGCCTTTATGTGGAAGTAAGTTGAGTATGAAAATATGGAATCCAGAGCTCCCTGGAGGGGGTGCTATCTATATCATGTATATTTTTAAAATATCATCCAAAGTTAGAATAACCATTGAAAAATTCAAAGAATATTTCTTTGGTCAGCACAAAAGACCAAGCCAAAATACCCTTGGTGGCATGGGAGAATGTTACAAAACCAAAAATGTATGGTGGCATTGGTCTCAAAAATTTAAAAATCATGAATGAATCCTTGATTGCAAAGATAGGGTGGAGAATTTACAAGGAATAGGGTTTTGGGTGGACATCCTATAGGAAAAATATATGTCAACTCTTAGAAAAATAAAATAACTTCTATCTTTAGTTGAACTCCCAAAGGGATCCATCTTACATGGGTAATCTTATTTAAAGCAAGCATATCCTCCTTAAAAGGATGTTGTGGAATTTGGGAGATCGGAATAATATTAGATTCAGGAGGAATCTTGGCTGGACAAGAAACCTTTGATTATTGGATCTCCAACCCTCAAGAAATAAGTTGGGTAACTATCTTCCCCCCATCTAATTTTACAGGCCTAGTTAGACACTTTAAGGATCTTAACAAAAAATTAATGAGCCTTTTTATCCCTAACAGAACTATCCAGGATGAGATAATTTGGAGTAGGTCTATTTTGGGAAATTATGAAGTTAAATCAGGATATGAAATTGCATTTGAGGATGAATATGAGAAAAAGGATTGTATAATAATATTAAACAAGCATATTACTCCCAAAATGAACTTCTTCATGTGGGAATCAATCTGAAAAAAATCCTAACTATGGACAAATTGAGGAAAAGAGGAATTATCTTCATTAATATGTGATATCTTTGTGAGGAAAATGTTGAGTCGGTGTTTAACCTCTTTATGGAATGTAAGTTCATGTTCCAAGTTATAATGGAGTTACTGAATATATTTAACATTCAACTCCCTCTTTGGGAAGTATCAATAACCCGATTGATCAATGACAAGCTTATTTAAAATCCCACTAATCAAATTGATATGGAAATGCATTTTTCCACACATCCTATGGGGCATCTAGAATGAGAGGAAAAACAGAGTTTTGTGAAACAAGTCAACTAACATCTCAAAGGTGGTTTAAAAAATTAGGAAAAGTCTAAGGGATAACATCTAGATCCATAAGCACAAGTGGGCAAGTACCTATTCTAAGGAGGATACAAGGATTCTCCAAGCCTTAAAGATTAGCCTAGTTAAAGTTGGGGTGAAACTAGAGATAAATAAGGATATAATCAATTTGAAATGGAATCCACCCCTAATGGATTGGTTTAAACTTAATTTCGATGGATCAATGAAATTAAGGGAAGGAAAGGTCGGGGGATGCTTAATAAGGGATCTCATAGGGAACTTTATTATCACCTATGTAGGGTCATTAGAAAATAAATTTAACAACTATGTTGAGGTAGAAGTGGCTGTGAGGGGTATAAGGATTGTTAAAAGACTTAAGCTCAAAATAATTATCATAGAGGGAGACTCATTATTGATTATTAAAGACATCAAAGGAAAATGTAATGTGGGATGGACCATCAAAAATTTTATACATGAGGCTCAAAGTATGATTGGGGTTTTTGATGATATGGAATTAGGCCAAGTGTTTAGGGAGAGAAACCATAGTGTGGATGGATTGGTGAACCAAGGAAATGATATCAAGGCTTGGGTGTAATGGGAGGAACGATACCATTAAAAATTTTATACATGAGGCTCAAAGTATGATTGGGGTTTTTGATGATGTGGAATTAGGCCAAGTGTTTAGGGAGAGAAACCATAATGTGGATGGATTGGTGAACCAAGGAAATGATATCAAGGCTTGGGTGTAACGGGAGGGAATGATACCATGGATCCACATTGAAAACATCATTAATAATGAAAGGAATAGGTAAGGGGATCATATAAATCACAAAATATTTGGTCAAGATTCACAGGGAAGAGTTTGGAATTATTATAGCTCTAGTTTGACGACGTAGAAGTGATATACCTCCTATTTTGAGTGGAAAATAATTATGAATAATTTGTGGAGAAAAAAGAAAGAGTAGAGCAGACATAATATGTGAGGTGATCAAGTCAATAATGAACCCACCTCATTTCAAATGATCAAATAGGATGCCACAAAGGTGGCACATGTTGAGCAATGGAGGATTCACTAGATTGATCAATAAAATTAATGGTAATGACCCTAACTTAGCCCTATATTTTTTAAAATCTTTGGACCACGATAGATTTAAGTTCAGGGGGGTTGAAATGCACATTAGTGAACAATTTATTGCGGAAGTAACTAGCATGAAAAAAAGAGGTTAAAAATGTTCAAAGAAAAGAATCATAGGAACCATGGGATTTATAGTTTTTTCGTGCTTAATAAAAGGGTGTACTTGTATGATGATGTAATTTCCAAGACCTACCTCCCAGAAAGGTGGGATGTTGTTTATAAAGTGGTTATGCAATATTAAATGCTAGAAGGAAAGTTCTAGAAAATTTACACACATCACCTCTCAATCCTCAACTATTTTTGTCAAAATAAAGTAATGAGTTTCACTTATTGTTATAGTCTCTTACGTGTCCATTTTGGACTTCAATGAGGAGAAATTTTATACTCCCCTACATTATGGCCTGATAATGCTCTTTTTTCATAATGGTAAACTACTTTTTCTTCCCATCTTGTAACCCATCTTCTTAGAAAAGGAAACCTTAGCCAATAGGCTAAGAAATATTAAAAATAAGGGTCATGTGGAGAATAATTGTGAAGATGTTGTTGTGGAGGTGCTCTCTGTTATGAAAACTAGGGAATCCTCTAAAGGGGAAGGCACTGTGGATGAAAATATTGGATAACCTAAAAGGGAATGTAGGTTATAAAATATGGAGGTTGTAATTGAAAATTTTCTCAAGGTGACCAAACATCTAGTCCAAGACATGAGAGAGTGGCATGCCATCCAAGAAAAAAAAATTGATGGGCTCAAGGTAGATTTCATAATATAGGAGCATAAGATTTCTATAATGCAAGATCAAATTGACAAGTTGGACAAACAGAAGAGGGGTACATGTATAGAACTCAATATCACCAATGAAGAAGAGTATGATGGTGACAAATAAGGATGAAATGTAGGAGAGACATCAGGCTCCTTGACAAAATTTGGAAGGTTTGAATCAAGGTCCTATCTCTAGAACTAGGAGAAATAAGAAAATGAAACATTAGTTGACCTTGTGTTGACTGGGTCATGGGTATTTTTGTTTTTTTCATCTAGTCTTATCTGGTACTCTAGTCCATGTTGATGTTTAAGATAAATTTTATTGTAATTAAGGTTGGTTGTGCCTTTCTCCTTGTTGGGATTTTGTGATGGCCAAGCTTTTTTGTCCTTACTAGGCCCTAACTAGTTTTTAGGGTTGTTCTTTCACCTTTTGCTTCTATTGGCTCTATATATGTGGTTTTTTGGTCCCCTGAAAACCAAATATTTACTTAATCTAAAAAAATCAAGGGGAACTAGTTTTATGATCATAGAAATACCATGGATCATAATATGTTGTTGAAAAAGGCAAGAAAGACAAAGTACAATCCAAGGGGAGTCAAGAAATTAAGTGTTTTTTTTTCATTGTTTCATTATGCCTTATAATTTTGTTGTCATTTTCCATGTCTATTCATCATTATAACATTTTTCATAGATTTTAAAGGGGAGATAAACATCAGAAACATGGAAATGAAGTCATGTAGGTGTGTTTTGTCTTATGGTTTCCATCAATGTTTCTGAAGGTGGTTACCATCAATGACAAAAGGGGAGATTATTAGCCATTGTGTCTTAGTGTTTTCATTGATTTAAATTCCATTAATAGAAAATGGTGTTATGGTTTCATATCAGTCTCCATGAGGTGTCACCAAAGGTAAAACATGAATTTTGATTAGTAGTGTCATGTTTGGTGATGATCTATGATGTCTTGTAACATGGTCTAGCTTGCATAATCATTGTATGAGCTATCCAAAGTGTGTTGAAGGTTTTCATGAGGTCATACATATCCCTAGAGGTGTGTTAGAGGTGTTAATGAGTCTGTAAGAGGTCATTAAGGTCAGTTCATGGTTTTTCATTGTGTGAAATAGTTATTCTAGGCTTATTCCTAGTCCTATACCATGCAAAATGGTATGGTGAATTGAGTTTTGGAGTTGATTAGTCTTGTTGGATCATGGTAACAACATAATTATGGTATATATGAGGTTTATTATGAGTTTTAGGTTACTTCTAAGAGGTATAGTGCATGTATGAGGTCCTTGGGAAGCAAGAAATTGAAGAAAGGCTATGAAAGTATAGGTAATTCATTGTGGATAGAGAGTTTCATATCTATTTGAGCTAGATGGTGAGTATGGAAAATTATAGGATTTTTTCATTATTCTTCATGAATAATTTTAGATCAAACTGAATAATATTTTGTAAGATACACTAGTTTTGGTAAAATCAGGTTTTCTATAGTGAGTTTTTGTATTACATGTTGACATTTTAATGCTCATTGTGAATCATGTGATATGCATGGGAATCAGAGATTTTGGGGATGATTTTCCATGGAACTAATAATGTTTATAGAAAATAATGAGTGGTTTGAATGTCATTTTTGTATGAACGATTGTTAAGAAGATAATTTGCTTTGAAACCCTAGCCAAACCCTAGCTAAAAGTGACTTAGAGAAAAATTAGTATATTGACTCTATTTTTATTCCCTTTTCAAAAACAATGATTTAAGGCTGTATATAAATCCTCTAGATTTCCAAAAAGTTATACTAAAGCATGTGATAGTATGTAGCCCCCATTCAAAAAGACATGTTTATGAAGATGTTTAGTTTGTGGAAATTTTTTCCAAAGAATGTATGAAATAAATTCACATTATTTTTATCTTGGGAGATTTTCTACATGTTCATGATATTTTCAGATTATGGTTGAGGTCCTAGAGGGAAAAGTGTGCCCTATTTATAAAGACCAATTTTTGGGCAATTTGGAGTAGTCTGTGGTAAAAGTGGATTTTCGGGAGTTACACATGGAGTTAAGACTTGGTTTGAGTTCTGTTGTGATCCTATTTCCAAGAGAGTTCCAATGAAATATAAAACTTTATATTTTTATAAATCATTACAAATTTATGATCTGTTATTTGACGGTAAAATTTGGAAGATGTTTGGTTAAGCATGGTCTTGAGTAGCTTCATGAGGTTAGTGATTGTTCTAAATTTCCTAATGATTTTGAAGGTTGATGAGAGATTAAAAACACGTATAAGGGTTTTTCATAATTTGGTTAAGCTTGGAATTGTTTTTAGAGGTGATCGATCTAGTTGTTCACAAGACTAATGCTTGAGCCCTAGAATCCTAAATGAGCAGTTGTAGAGATTGACTGGTTGAAGGCCTTCCACTTGGAGTTGGAAGGAAATGTAAGATGTTATGGAAATTATATTTATATTTATTTCCAATGGTATATATTTTTATCTTGATGATGAGGTTTTATAGGTCATCCAACTTAGTTTGTGAAGAAGAAGGTTGTTTGTTTTCAGGACAAGATTGCTTTGGCTAGAAGATGGAGGTAAAATTCTCTTATTTTGGATTAGTTGATGATTTATATATATTAGAGTGAATAGGGATGAATTTTGTCCATATTGAATGAATTTAGATATTATTAAAGTGGCAGAAAGTGTACAAACCAGTTGAGTTTCCAAAACTACTTTTAAGAAGCTCGACTTTAGTGAAGAGGAAAGTATGTGTGGTTTACATGGATAGATGCTTCATTATTTATAACAAGAATGGATGTTTTAAACATGCTATTGGATTTCCAATGACTGATTACATAACATAGTTTAGGTGTTATGATGTGATCTAGAGGTCTATAGGTTAGGACTGGTTCCCAAAAATAACTAGTTTGAAAAGGATATGATCCTTCTTGGTAGAATTATGAAGAATTTTATTGGTCCAAGTTAATTTATGACCATGGATGATGTTTTTATGTCATATTTGACATTTGTGAGGAATTTATAGGCTTGGAAAAGTATGGTGATGAGTTTGGAGGTCTTTGATGAGTTAAGTGATGGGGTTTTTAGCCATTTTTGGCTAGTTTGGTTGTCTTTGTGCATAGATGACCTATACGGGTCCATTTTATGAATTTGTATGTGTTTTTATATGTTTTTAATTTTTATTTGTTGTTATATTTAGTTAGGACTGACTTATGATGTGTTTTTTAGTTGGAAATCATATACGGCAAGTGTTTTGATTCATTTTTAACTAGCCAAGAGAGAGGGAAAAAGTGCAACGCAAGTGAGAGAGTGAAGTAGGCATGAAGGCATAAAGGAAAATATGAGGATGTATGTAAATTTTTTAAGATGGTTAGAGATAATTTGTGCAAGATATTGAATCTAAATCAAGTCATGAAAATCCAAGTTTGACCGAGTTGAAGGAATGAAGGTTTGAAGAGGTTTTGAAGAAGTGTGAGCTGAAAAAGTGATCTCCATCAATTATGGCCGCAAAAATATATTAGATATCTTCATAAAAATGTGGTTGAGTTCATGCTTGATCATCTAAGGGGATTGTATCCTCCTTGTGGAGTGGTTGCTTGACTAAATTAGGGGTTGGTGCTCCCTATACATTTGGTGCTCTACTAAACTAGGGATTGGTACTCCTTGTGGGGTCGGTGCCTCAAAAAATAATGGGTTGGTGATCCTTGTGAAGTCAGTGATTCAATAGATTTTTTTCTATGTTTAAAATAAGAAGAGTTTCAAAGGGGTTTTCTTCTCCTTGAGAGTTTTCCACTTATATCTTATGTTCATGTGTACATTCTCTTGGTTGTGTTTGTGTGGTTAATTGTTTCATGTTGTTAAATTAACATTAATGAATGGTTGAATGCTAATAGTGTATGTAAGTTAATCTGAATTTTTAAGGGTTTAAAGAATAGATTTACCCCATTATTTCATTATGCTTCTAAAATGTCTAATGAACATCATGCCATAATTATTAATGTTCCTTCTTTGATAAGTCAAGAGTTTCCTATCCAATCTAGTGTCATACAACGTTTAAAAATAATTACCCCATTATATCCTCCTAATAAGTCATTTATAGTGTTATAAATCCAAAATAAGCAACCAAAATCCAAAGAAAAAAACAATTCACCCGAAACAAGTTGTGATCAGCTACCTACTTACATTTTCTCCATTAGACCCATAATCTAATATTGGTCATTACTTTGATCCTCCCTACCATTATGACAACCATATATTTTCTTAAGACACATTTCAAATGACGCCATAGATATCCATCACACACGTAATTAGGGGACATTGAAATTTCCCCATTCCATCACTATCAGTTTTCTCTAGTGTCTACTATTACACTTCACGCCGTGCACTTCATGTCTAGTCTTTCTCAAGACTCTTACACCTTTGGTACACAAATTATACCATCATGACATGATGACATACTCTTTTCTACGGATCATGCTTGATTTCAGAGGGTGTAATTCCTCCATGAACCTCACTTTTCACATCTTGGCTACTCTCTTTCACTTTGTGCTTCATGACTATCTTTTCAGCATTACCACATCTCTTAAAAACACACTTTGCACTCATTACCCGATGAAAGATTATAGTGTTATAGTTCACACTTGAATGTTGAGGGAACACTTCATCCATGAACCTCACATCATATACTCTTGTTACACTTTGAGCTCAATACTTCAAGATATATATTTAATAAAATTTACTACTCTCTCTCTCACTCAACACTTTATGGCTATTTTTCTGAGCATCACCACATCATTGGTTCACATAATTTATCTTCACTACCCGATGAGACACTATATTTCAATGATTCATAGTCTTCTATTAAGGTTCTAATTATTAAATGAACCTCACATTATCTACTTCAAGCTCAGGTGATTCATGATACATGTTTTCTAGCATGTACTTTCATGAAATATAAATACACCTATTTCCCAATGATGCATTCATGTTCTATGGTTCATTCTTATTTGTTGAGGGAATATTTATAAATGAAATTCATCTCATAAAAATTCGCTAGGTGGAAATGTGGCTCATCCTCTCTTCACATCTTACACATCTTAGCACACCATCAAACTCACACATCATTTGCATATCCTGTTGCATTTACTCTTGTTAGTCTATACTACTTACACATTGCACTTTACTTACTATGCTAGACAGATTCTTAGTATGTGATTATCTTTTTCTATATACACATGCACATTCACTTAGTATCTTGAGATGAATGAAGGACATATAATATATTCATACACCATGCATGATGCTTGAAACCACTATTTATCACCCTTCCAAGGCTCCTCGGGCATCTACATTAGTTACTATCACACTCTCCATCATAGGTTCTATCGCTTTAGTACTTACTATTTCTATTCATTACGACTATACTTTTCATTGATTTATACATGATTTGACATATTATTTATCTTTCTAACATTCTAACATGTGCTTCATGTGTAGCATATTTCTTGCAAGATCAATACAACCATGGTTATCTATCACTTCTTATTTCCTATTTTTTTGGGCTATGCTCTATGTCTTTCTTGATAAATGTATCTTTTTTCCTTTTGTCCCTGATTGTCTTGTGACATTTTGAGTGATGTCCCATGTATGAAACCCAATTTTTACGGTCCATCTTGTCTTCCTAGTTGTTTGTTACATTGTATTCTATTGCATGCTAGCTTATTTTTACTAACTCTTGTTACTATCCTACTTTGTTTTCATGTTCCTTGGTTTCTACCATGCACATCCCCTACCCCTATATATATGCACTTCAAATATGAATATCAAGTCCTATCCTTTAGACCAAACTATCCTACATTCATTCACATACACCTCAAATGAGGGGGCATCTATTGGGTGATAAAATCACCCATACAACATCTTAGAGATCTAGTACAACATAATATAGTACAAAAATTGCATAGGAACATAGTTATAGATTGGACATGAATCAAACTTGGGCCAAAACTACATATTAAACACTAGCATCTAGTCCTAGATAGATAGGGTGGGTGATTTTATCCCCCTTGGGAACTAGTGTTTTAGGGGAAAAATAGCCAATTTATCACCAACATAATTTGTAGTATTTTTTGGAATAGTTCTCTAGTATCAAGTACTTTCCTTCAATTACATAATTCAGTCTATCAGTTACATTTTATTTACAATTGAAATAACCGAAAGAAAGGGAAAACATGAAAAAGTTAGGGATGTACCATTTGTAGTGGCACTTAATTGAGAAACATCACGAGAAGCGAGAAAATATATACCTCTCTCCCTAAAAATCTTATCTTTGCGTGAGATTGTAAAAAAAAATCATTATTGGCACGAGATCACCCAAAAACCTCACTCTCTGTGTGATATCACCCAAAAAAATCATTCTTGGCATGAGATTGCCTAAAAAATTCACTCTCAGCATGAGATAGCATAAAAACATCACCATTAGCATCCAAATCCAAAAACTCCAAGAAAAATAGGAAAAATTTATATTTCATACTCTCTTACATATCAGGTGCACACTTTCCTTTTTCTAACTTTTACACTCTTTACTTATTTATACATACATTACTCTTATTTTTCATATATGGGACTTTGACTAATTTCTTGCTCTTGTTGTGTATGTATGTTGTTATACGCAATGAGAAGCAACTCAAATCAGCAAGCATAAGCTTCAATAGCAAGATACTACGTATACACTTCACCCCTAGGGTCCACTTCCCTTTCCTAGTCTCCACGCTTCACATTGTGATCCCTTCATGCTTCAATTTTCCACTCGGCACACTACACTCTTCTCTACAGGATCACAAGGTACACATATTAGATCTAATTTATGCTATTGAGTATTTACTCAACATCATAAAGTGGGGAAAAATGTAGACACAAAATCTATGCACTTGCGTACATATCTAGTTCATAGAGCATACTAATATATATATGATTCCTAAGAAATAAAAATAGTAATTGACAATATATTATGGACCTTTTATTTCATCTCTTAAAATTTTATTGACCTTTCACACCCTACAACCCCATCGGTATCCGATCGATTTATCTTTTATGGCCTCAAAAACTAGCACCCATTTAGGATAGAAGTGCCTAGACACTCCCGTCCCTTCTCGGGCACTCCCGACCCTTTTTGTTGTCAATTATCAAATTCAAACAAGATAATCATACATATACATAGTTATAGCTCTTAAATAAGGGGCCAAGCACTAGAATTATCTACTATCACCTAAGATTACATCCAAAGGCACAAAGAACATTAAAACCATCTATATAGCACATCCAGACAAGAGACAGGGGTTGCGTCACTCCGCATACATAACATAGGAGGGAAGTTCATTCTATTTCATCTCACACATTATATACATATGTTATACTATAGGTTTTTCATGTGATCATTGTGAAACTTGCATAAGAGAATCCTAGGACATCATTACACACACATTTATATAAAACTACATGGATTCTGAAATGTAGTGCAATACTCGGTACTAAGTTCACTCTTCAGGAGACCATCAAGGTCAGTCTAAATCCCCATTCTACATATTATTTATTAGGTTTGATATGGTTTGTGGGTATGTGTATCTAGGTATCTATTTTGTAGGTTATAGGTCAAAATAAATACATTAGAACAAATCCATAGCAAAAATAAAGACCACAAACAAATCTCCTCCTGACAAAAAAATATTAAAACTTGAGTAACTAGGTGGACACTAGTGCTTAATTACTCATGTCCTCCCATGAGAACTTTTCTCTTGTACATTTATGAGTTCCGAATTTCCATTGAGCCTTGATGATGCTGCTTGTAGTTTGTTCCATCTATTCACCTTCCTAGATCATCTCTAGATTGTGTAAAATCGCTAAGTCACCTTCTCTCTCTCTTTCTTAGGGTTTCATATTATTACATGCTTCTTTATTTTCCATTTACTAAATTTTATCACTTGTATATCATTCACTACAATATTTATTCTGAAATAAATCTTTAATGTAATTTATATTAAATCAATAAAGCTCCCTATGAGTTATGGGAAGGAGAGCTGCAAGTGTAGAACATTTTAGATTTTTTGGGAGAAAATTATTTATTAAGAGGACTAAAGAAAATATAGGAAAATTTTATTCAAGATATGATGATGGCACATTATTAGGACATTCCTAAAAAATCACATCTTATAGGTGTTACAATAAAATTTTGCAAACTGTGGTTGAAAGTGCAAGTGTAAATTTTGATGAATCCTATCCCATGAGATCTAAATCCAAGTCAAAAGAAACACCACAAGTGACAAAATATAAATAATAAGTTGTAAAAATAGTTGTAGAAGAAAGAGAAGATGAAGAATAAGTAATTGAAGACACAAAATCCCTCTCAATACAAATCAAAAGAGATCATCTTGAAGCTCAAATCCTAGGAAAGAAATATGTTGGCATAAAAACTAAGAGGAAACGGGTAAGTCTTCAAAATTAATAAACAATTTCTCTACTATCTAAATTTGATACCAAAAATGTTGAAGAGGCAAGTAAATATGAGTTTTGGGTTGATGTTATGAATGAAGAACTTGATTGGATTGAGAATAACACAACTTGGGAATTAGTTCCGGACCTAAGAATAAGCATGTCATTTGAACTAAATGGGTACTCACAAAAAAATTAATGAGGATTGTTAAGATACAAGAAAAAAATACAAGTTTGTATGTAAAGGATATACACATGTTGAGGGAGTTGATTTTGATGAGACTTTTACACCAGTAACTAGGATGGGGCCTGTTAGACTATTTCAAGTATATGCGAGATATAAAAGATTTAAGGTGTACCAAATGGATGTTAAATATACTTTATTGAATAAAAATCTAGAGGAATAGGTATATAATGAGCAGACTAATAGATTCTCATTGATAGATGATAAATACCATATATGTAAGATAAAAAGGAACTTTATTGACTTAATGAAACCCATAGGGCTTGGTATGGGAGACTAGACAAGTATTTAACTGAACAAGGCTTCAAGAAAGGTGTAGTTGATAGTAATTCATACATCAAGAATGAAGGAGGAAACCTATTGATTGTAGTATTTTATGTAGATGACATCATATTTGGAGGGAATAATGAGCATATGACTCATGAATTTGTAGAATTCATGAAAAAGTAATTCAAAATGTCCATGTTATTTATTTTTCTTAGGTTTTAAAATCAATCAATCAAAGGAAGGAATATTTATATTTCAAGAAAATTATATAAAGGAGATGTTAAATGAATTCCAAATGGAGTAATTCCATCATGCTAGGATACCTATGGTCATAGGATGAAAATTGAGCAAGGAAGACAACTCACCCAAAGTGAATTAAATAAAATATAGGTCCATGATTGGTAGTTTATTATATGCCACTACTTCTAGACCTGAAATTTTATAGGATGTAGGTCTTGTAAGAAGGTTTCAATAGGATCCAAAGGAGACACACTTGAAAGCAGTAAAGAGGATTTTTAGATATCTTAAGGGGACTATAAAGTATGGTTTATGGTATCCAAGAAGTGAGAATTTTGAATTGAAATATTTTACTGATGTTGATTGGGTAGGAAGTATTGATGACAAAAAAAGAACTAGTGGAGGATCATTTTTTTTGGTAAGTGTCTTGTCTCTTAGTTGAGAAAAAATAATCTTTGGTAGCTATTTCCACATGTGAAACTGAGTACATAACAATAAAATTATGTTGTGCACAAGTTATGTGGATGAGACATATCCTAAAAGAATATAAGGTGAAACATGATGAACCTACTCCAATTTATCGTAACAATAAAAGTGTTATAAGTGTGTCTAATAAACATGTGTTACATACTATAACCAAACAAATTCCAATCAGATACAATTTCTTAAAGGATTAGGTAAGTGAGAAAAGGATTAAATTGGAACATGTGTCCACCAAGGAGGAGATATCAGATATCTTGACCAAACCACTCCCAAAAGCAACATTTGAGCTCCTAAGGAAAATTTTGGGTGTGATTCTTACCCTTTATAGTCACCAAAAGGGTCAAGAAATCAAGGGGGAGAAAGGAAAATGAATAATATACTCCAAGAAGTTTTTAAAAGTGCAAGTAAGGAGTGATGTGTAAAGGTATGAGCATACTATGTTATTGTCTTTGAAAGGGTTCTATTAGTTGAGTACATGGTCAAGGACTTAGTATAGGATGCAAATATTTTTTATTGAGGAATGAGACAATGTGTTAGTGTTTTTAAGAAGTTAAACTAGTATGCATAATAATATTCTGAGCTCTATTCTCAAAGTTTCTTTATTTTCTCAAGACGTGATGATCGGTTCTAAGGGAGCCTATCGGGAGAGCCATGTAAAGTTGCTATTGAAGAAGAAGCAGATCAACTAGTATTAAAGGTCTAATATGTTGTCTACACTAGTTATGAAGACCAAAAGTGGTATGAATGTGTTTAAGGGGATCTATGTGAGTGAGTAAAGATAGGAATATGATTCATTAGCATCATTGAAGTGAAAATGGAGAATAAAATCCAAGGGGAGAAAGTAAGTCGGTTTTTGAATTTTTTTGATTTTGTTCATGATAATTTTTCATAGATGTCAAAGGGGGAGTGAACTCTGAAACATTATGTTGGATTCCTATTAGTGCTTGTATGTGTGGTTGTCATCAATGAAAAAGGGGGAGACTATTGGAAAATGTATGCGTGTCGTTGTCATTTATGTCAAATGGCTTTGATGACAAAGGGTGTCAAGGTGATCTAAGAGTAAGTATGAGGTTTCATTAATAAAAATGATGAAGGTTGATTGGTAGTGAATCAATTTGATGTCATGAGATGTTGTATTAGTATGCATTGATTAGTGCAAACATAGGTGGGTATGAGATACAAAGGTTGTTGAAGGTATGTGTGAGGTATTTCATACTTAGTGAGATGTGTGAGAGCTATATTGAGGTTTACAAGGTAAATAATAAGTCAATTTTCTTGTGTCATGGTTGAATCAGTCCATTTTAGGCCTAGTCCTAGACCTATTGGATACATGACATGAAGTTATAAAGCAAAAAAATCCAAGGTAAGTCAATATCAACATGAGAGGAGTGATTTGAAATTATATATTATATTTGGAAGGAGTCCAATGTCATGGAACAAGTGTATAACGTAGGTACAAGGTCCTTTGAAGAAAGAACAATGAAGAAAAGCTTAGAAAGCATGGGTAATTCATGGTGTTTAGATATTTTCAAGTGTTTTCAAACATAAAAGATAATTAGGTTAGTTTAAGGAGGTTGTTGTAGTTATTTGAGAAAATTTTAAGGTCAAGGCATTGAAGAAAAAGTAAGCAATGTTTTTTTGAGCTCTATCGAGCTCTTAGAAGTCCAAATCCTAGATCGATAGGCAAATTATTATTCTCACCCATATGTTTGTTTTCTACATGGGGTCATGAGCCTTTAAGGGATGTTTGTAAATGGATTCAAGAATATTTTACAAAAATAATGAGTCAATTTGGTTGTCAAATATTTATGAACAATCATTAACAAGCTAAGAAGGTATGAAACCCTTGTAAAACCTTAGACCTAGAAAGATAGGAAATATTTGATGTGTTTGGTCATAAAATTATTTGGGAAAGATAATGTGAAGGTTTAGAGCTGTAGAGGAATCTCCATGGCTCATGATGGTGGCATTTGTAGGTTTTAGAAGTGATGATAAGTCAGTAAAAAACCCTTATTTTTTGGAAATTCGTAGGTACAAAGCTGAGATGAAGGTAACATGAAATGAAAAAAATTGGTCTAGAGAGCTAGAGATGTGTAATATGTTAATATAAAAATATTTATGAATTTTCAATAAAGAAATATTGAGGAATAGGTCCTCCAAGTTACCTTACCGTTAAAGGGCTAGAAGGTGTAAAACTAGTCATGATAGTCTAGGAGGTGTGTGATATAAATGCATAATTGGTTTTATTTGGAGTAATATATTTTGGTTGAAGACCTATTGGCCTAATTATCCCTATTAGGCCTATCAAGAAGATGATCTAAAACATGTATGCAAATATGGTTTTATCCATATGACCTATTCTTGTATATGCATGAGGAGGGTTTTTAGGTCCTTGGTAATGTGTTCCAAGTGTTGGTTGTGCTTGTAAGTGGCTTTTTAGGTGTTAGAGGTTGATTATCTCAAGACTGGTTCTTGAGTATTTGAAGTAGGATTGAGAAATTTTTGAGATGGGTTTGTTTGAAATCCTTGTGTCCTATTTTAGAGGTTAAAGTGAGTTGTTTTAGTTATTAGATACTTATAAATTTCCGTTTATGTTCCACTTGTGTCATGGTGAAGTGTTGTGCTATGTGAAGTTTCTCAGTCTTATGGAGTGAAAATTGGTTGCATGAGACCTAGTTGGGGTAAGATTGCATGTTGGTATGTTTCATGATGGAGGTAGCTGGTTCAAAGGTTCTTGTGCATGAAAATATGTCTTGGAGATGTAAAGCAGGTGTGTGCAAAGATGAAGGAGTCATGATAATGATGTATTATTCCCTTAAAATTCAAAAATGAACATTGGAGGTGAATTCTTGTACTTAGGCCATGAGGACGTTTGTGGTTTTTTTAGATCTTTCCAAGATTTAAGGTATCTTAAGGTGATTTATATGGTTGTGTCTATGTGTTTTCATGTTTTTATGATAAACCTTATTTGTCTTGGCTGACCTTTATGGTTGTGTAAGCTAGATACATATATAAAAGTGCATTGTATTTTATCATTTGATATAGTTTAAGAAATAGATAATTGAGAAAGAAAAAGGAGAGAAGAACAGAGGTTAGATTGCTCTAGGGAAGAGAAAAGAAGGGCATGAAGAGGTGAGTAGAGCAGAGAAAGATAAGAAGGATAACAAGGTCACTAGACCTAATCAACACTATATGGTGAATGGATGAGCGAAGGAGAAGAAGGTGTGTTTTGAGAAGGTTTTTGATGTGTATGAGATAAATCAGTGATCACAATTAGTTTTCATAGCAACAAGGTCAAGTGGTTTGCATCATCAGGTGGTTGAGTTGGTTCTTAATCATCTTGCAGGGTTATAGCCTCCTTGTATAATGGGTGCTATACTAAATAGGGGTTTGTGGTCATTATGAAGTGGGTGCTTCACTAAAGAAATCTTGTGTGATGTGTAATATTCACACAAGTCTTTTGAATTTAGTTATATATTCAAAAAATTTAGTGGTTCTTATTCCCCTTGAGGATTTCCCACATATATTTGGTGTTCTTGTGGTCTTAATTGCTCTTATGGTTAATGGTTTATGTATTTTTTCTTGTTACAAATGATTAATAGTTCACACATGTGCATGGTTGATTGATTTATAGGTTTAAGAAGAATAATTTACCCCCTCCCCCTCTTAGTCATTTTCTTCCAACATATAAGAATTTATTTTCTAGTTCTTTACTTTACAGATGTTTTTATCACATGGTTTTGTATATAGAATATTATATATACTCTCTACACACATGAATTTATGAGGTATTTATCCATGATGAATTATCTGCACATGACTCTACAACAACTAGATGCTAAGTATCTCTTCTTATCCTATGGTAACTTAATATCCGAGGGAATATCTTACAATACTAAATGTTATTATTTCATGACATTGTGTTATTTCACATTCTCATTATGCTCATTTTCTATATTATGATATATAATACATATTTGGACCAGTATAACTAACACATATTCCTTATGTAGATATAACATATCTTCATATATGTTCATCTAGGATATTATATACTATTGTATTCACTTGATTTATTGTATGTTTTTTTATCATTTATGCATCCTAGGTTTCCTTTTCTTATACTTGTTTGTGCGTGTAACACTAAAGTGTCTCTTTTATTTTTATATGACTAATATATATTACATTTTTAATATACTTAGTTTTTTTATGCTTATATGCTTATTTTCCTCTATGTTTGTTTGATTATATTATTACTTACTATTTATTCATGCCACAGTTTTTTCATGCACTCTATTTGTAGGAACATTATTTGTATGGTGTCCACCTACAAAAATCCCTCAATGTGATGTAACATTGATTATATGATACATAATATATGGAATCACATAATTTATGTTTAGAAAAGTGATATATTACATATATCACTCACCTAAAAGAGGGGGAATTTGGTGTTGTTATCATGAAATAATATATGTAATTAAGGAATAAGAAAAAATACATAACTTAATAGAATAATGAAATAGAGTAAAAATAATTAGGGATCAAGAAAATATATACAAAAATTTAGAATTTATATAGGTACCAAACCATCCAATAGGGGATTGAACTATAAATATTGTTATCCAAGATATAAACTTTCATCCTAAAAATTTAGTAACATAATCAACATTTTCTAGAATATACAGACTCTTATAGGTTTTTTATAAAGATTCATGGATAACTAACATGTCCAAGATCGATTAATTTTGGTAGAGAATGTTGGGATCATGATAAATTCATTAAATTTCACATCTAAATACATTGAGATCCTTTACACCATATGCTATTGGTGTATGGCCCTCCTCATTCTATATTTCAGCATTGCATACTTGATATGCATTGGACATCTCATAGTGGGGGCATGAGTATACTTAATTTACATTCTGATTTACACTCTTTTTCATATTTGGGCCTATATGTATTTGCAACAATGAGATCCATAAGAAGAATATTTAGGCTCATCTAGAAATCTCTATGAAACCATTATTATCACTCTTTTATGTAGTCTTTTAGGAGACTATATATCCCTTTGATACCCATCCTTATTTTAGAAGGTTTTTTGGGGTGACTCCTACAACACCCATATTTTTGTTATGACACATGATTCCCTTATACCTATGGAATACACATTAGTTAATTTAGGATTTATCACCCTAAATATCCATCATATTATTTCTAATCCATCTTTCCAAACATATAATCAAGGATCTTTTTCTTTCACAAAGAAAAATAGGTGTACTCTTTCCTTTCTTTGTTGAATTTGTAACTTTAAAAGTTTCAATTTAAAATTACAAGTTTTAATTACACTTTAAAATATGATTTAAATTTCAATTATGTCTATTTACATTGATAAAAATCTATGTTATAGTTTCACTTATATTATCATTCCAACACTTTAGAAAATCAAGCATCTCGAGCAAAGACAAAGTATTTTTACACGCCCTAGTATCTTTTCCTTTAAGCATGAAATTTAATTTCATAATTAAAGAAAAGGAATAAAGAAACATAAATTTTGTAATTTATCAGTTGGTAATGAAAAAATTGGATTTATCACTAAGTCGTGACTTGAGTACACCTTTTGTGCTTAATTAGACATGCTTAGTCCCATGCATGATTTTAAATTGTTAATGGAATCACTAAATTAATCATAGTACTTATTAAATTATTCCATACTATTATATCACCTCTAAGTTTCATTCCTAGAATTTTTAAACATCTCACTCCCTATTCATGCAAGACCCCAAAATAGGGACCGAATTGGCTAATAGTTTAGTACCGAAACTAGCGGTTTCATCCCTAGCCACTCAATTGTCATTTTCTCAATTTGATATCTTTATATGGGTTGGAAATTTCCCCATACTTTATCCTTAATGTGAAATTATACCTTCAAACCCATATATAATAAAATTAAATTCACTTATTTACTCACCTATAACTTTTAAGATCACTACATAAAATATCATTCGAAAAGCACTCTAAGATCTCTTAAATTCCTAAAAACATGGTAGCACAATGTAGGAACAAATTATACATAAGTATAAAGAACACTCAGCTAGGTTTTAGATTCATTCTTCCCAATATAGATAAAATATTAGAAAATTCAAGTAAAGTATGCCAATTCATTTATCACAGGTATTAAGTGATAAAATTTCCTAAGCTAGTTTTTTTCTATAGTAATATAACATACTAGATGGATAAATATGTGTATTTTTAGGCATATTTGAAGCATTTCCAATGTAGTTAGTGTGTTAATTACACTTCAAATGAGACCACGATATTATTTTAGGTTATGGTAACCATGGTTAGGTTTTGAAGCTATTTTAGGTCATACATAGGTTTTCACACATGTGTGAAAACTAGTTTTTTATAGCAAAGATTATTTTATATGTTTACACAAAAAAAAAAAAGTTGTGAAATTTTAGTAGCTTATCATTTAGAACAACCATAAAGTTACTAAACCACTAGATTGTCCATATTAATCCAATTTTTACATCACACTTTTTCTTGCACTCCCATATCTAGGTATGTAGTATTTACAAATTAGTTTCATTGTTCTTTCCATTTTTTCATTTCTATACCAACCTTCGAATATATAATCATCTAAGTACACCTCTCTTATTGCACCTTGTCACATATAGATTTTTTTAAATGATTTATCTTACATATTACTAAATACGTATTTGTTTATTTTCATGTTGATATTTATTCAATAAGATAAATATATTTCTTTTTATAACCCTAATACAATGATAAAAAAACAAATAAACTCCCTAACACATATTACTAATCTATTTTACATTTTACTAATCTATAAGTTGATATGACCATGGAAGAAGGATGTAAATGTTTAGTGTTCCCAATATTGCCCTTGAAAATCTTGGGATACTCCTTTAAAATTTTGGTTTTCCTGCCTTGTGAAGGTTTAAGGTAATGTTGTTTGCCCCCTTGAGTAGGAGTTTGTTGTTTAGTGTTTTTCCTTAACTCTTTTTGGATTGCAGGATTTCAAGATTATTTCAAGAGGTTACAAGAGGTTTTTTGGTCACATTTAAAAAAATTCCAACTTTCTCAAAATAAAATCCCTAAAAAAAAGATAAGTATGGAACTCATTCTAGGATTTTTAGGGTTTTTCAAGTTCTGTAAGTACCCAATGAAAACCTGATTCACACTTTGCACAATGCTAGGTGGGTTTATACAATCTCTTTACTTCTTAAAGTAAATAATAAAATCCATTCAAAAGACTCGATTCATACCCATATCAGTTCATTGATGAAAACTGATGCTACTCTACAAAAAAATCAATTACATAAAGTTAGATCAAAATATTTCAAGCCAAGTCCTTACCTAATCGTATTTTTGAATTACTTTACTATAAAAACAATGCTAAGTATTCAAGTAAATTTGGATACAAATCCCTCAATCCTAACTAAATTGGCTTTTCGATAGGTATTTACTTAATTAACAAAAACAAGCAAAGCTGATCATAAAACATGCCTCTAAGAAAATTATGACATGGGAATATCGCCTCATACTGAGCACATTTAATGAGGTAGAGGGGTTTAGAAAGGAAAATAAATTTCACGTCATTTTTACCTATCATCCAAATCATCCAAACAAGTAACCCCCTATAAAATCTTAGAAACTTCAAGACGACCTACTAGAGTGATTTTTAGGCATTCATCAATGTACCATTTTGAGTTAAGGTATGTCGTTTCATTTCCTCTTCCTTCTTTCCGCGATTCTACCTTAGGTTTTTCATAGTTTGTTGTGTCAAAAATACATTCCATTGTATGGGTATTTTCTTCTCTATCAATCATTTACTCTTTCCATTAAATCATTATTTTAAATTGTTGTTTGATCTTTTCGAACTGAAAGGGAAAGTTTAATTCATGTTTTCATGCAAAAACTCAACTTTGGTAAAACCTTAGTTTTTCCCTAGCAAGAAATCCGATTGATTTGAATCGATTCGGGAATTTCCTTATTCGTTACTCACCTCCAACTTAGCGGATTTCTCCAAGGATATAGCTTTCTCGTAAAAACCAAATTGCTTAGACTCAACATTTTCCCCTAATGCTTCATAGAAAATTGACCCCCAATTACTGAAAGACTCATTTTTTGTGGGTTTTCAAACTACTACTACCACCCATGCTTTGAGGCTTTTCAAACTACTACTACCCATTATTTGTGGGTTTTTGAATTGTTGTTGCTATTTACATGTTTTTAGGGATTTTGAACTACTATTTTTGCTCATGCTTGATGGGTTTTTAAACCGTTGTTGCTGCACATACTTTAAGGGTTTTTGAACTGTTGTTGTAGCCTATGCTTTGAGGGTTTTCGAACCGCTACTTCTGCCCATGCTTTGTGGGTTTTGAACTACTACTACTTCTTATGTACTATGGTAATTTGACCCCTTACTATTTTTTCCTATGTATTACAGGAATCCAAGCCCTACGATGCTACCTATATATTATGGGAATCGGACCCCTACTACTGCTTTGTATGTATCATGGGAATCGATGCCCTCTACTGTTGCTACCGCAATGTACTACTATGGAAATGCGACCCCCATTAATGAAATATGTTGATCATCGACTCTTGCACTTACCGAAGAAAATATAAAAGGTTCACATAGGAAGGCGAGCATATTTAAAGGCAAAAAAGTATCGAAAGGATTGCACATGAAGAACATAAATAGGTTCGGGACTTAGCCATTTTTACGATGAGGATCAATTTTTGGATATAACTTGTGGAGCACACAAACCGATCAAATAATTGTGTGACATGCATCGGCTATTTTTGGAGGATCAGCTACAAAGTTATTTACATTAACACAGGCCAAGAATAGATCTACTACTTGCCGCTTAACTAAAAGGATTCTATTGTTAGCGCAATTGCATGTGTGGATATTTTTGTAATCTACGCATGTCTAATAATAACATGTGACCTATTTTAGGTTTAGATAAGTGGTGAACAGAAAGTCCCCACCCATATAAATATGCATTGAACGTATAAGAAAAAGGGGGTGAGAAATGTGGTATAGTGAGATTATGCTACCAAATCTGATACGCGCATGAGTTTATACTATTTTTATTATAAGGAAGCTTCTATGTATTACTGAATTGAATATAATGAATATTATGGACTGAATCAAAGTGTTATCATGGTTACAATTCAGTATTACATGTTTGATTTCATCATGGTTATATTTTAAGATTTTTGTTATCTAGATCTAGATCTAAACATGCACTATAGAATGATACATTAGTCATAGATCTAAATGCCTTAAGTCTTCATAGTACTAACATCTTGCAACAACAACCCTAAAGAGGGGCCTGATACCTTTGTGCACTTCGGTGAGCACTCAATCTAGGTGAGTGATGTGCTAGTGTGCCAGGTTGTATTGGTGAATTCTAGGTTACATAATTAGTTCCATTACTGGGCCTATTTTTTCAGATTGTTTTCGGATGGTTCATAATGAAGACATACTGCAGGTTGACCTTAGAAAGTGTTGAGGAGTCGATACATGATATGGAAGATGAATATGCATGACATTTCAGCACTAGATCTGATTTTAACGCACATGTGTGGGTGGAATAGAATATGTATGATAGTTTATATGAGAGCTTCTTTGCTAATTTCTAGTAGAATTGTATGAGTGGCTAATTTCTTATGCATCTAAGTAGAATTGGAGGTGCCACACACTTTTTGGATGCAAGAAGAATTTCAGGCCCTTTATGATGTTGATTTGATTTGGACTCGTGTTGTGGATATGTGGTTCCATGGTGTTTTGAATAGTTATATCTTGGAGTACTCAATTTCCACTTATTCATGCCCAGAGGTAGCTGAATTCCAATTTTTACGATATCCAAGGGGAACTTACCTGCAAGGCATTCCACTAGCGATCAAGATCTTGATGGTAAATTTGAATTTGGAGAGTAAACTAATGGCTAACTAAACCCCACCATGTATGGGGAAGGAGTAGGTTTGGTGAAAGATAACGAGACCTAGTGGTAGAAAGGCGAGAGAGATGAAAGGTGACTTAAGAATAATGAGGCATGCAAGTGGGGGTAGAGAACTAATGGGAGGTTTTTGAGAAAATGGCATTATGGAGAAAGATAGTTACGGAAGGAGTGGAAGTTCACATAGAAGCCGTGGAACCCGAGCCTTGGGAACACCCCCATTTGGGAAAAAATGATAGGAACCCTCCTCATCCCCACGTAGAAGCATGCCAGAAATATGACCTAG
The DNA here is from genome assembly GCA_018340775.1 of Taxus wallichiana var. yunnanensis. Classification (NCBI taxonomy): domain Eukaryota; kingdom Viridiplantae; phylum Streptophyta; class Pinopsida; order Cupressales; family Taxaceae; genus Taxus; species Taxus wallichiana. Next base: position 591,121,867 of record CM031240.1, read on the forward strand.
GCCGTGGTGTGCATCTGAATCCACCTAGAAACCTTGCCCTTGCGCTTGGTTGTCTGTGCATCTAGTCTGACAACAAACAATCGGAAGCTAATTCAAGTAGTGGGAGAGTAGGATCGAGTCTTATGAAAGGCATAACAATGGTAGTGCAAACAACTTCATTATTATATGGGAGTACCTTTTTGAGTGTATCATTAGCACAAAATATAGGCGTGCCAATTTTTGGACTAAATTTTGGGTGTGGTAACACTGCGCAAATTGTTGGGGTACAGTTCAGTTTACTATTAGGACATAGGGAAGCATATATTTTGGTCTGATCCTAGCTACAAATTTAGGATCGGGAGGCATAGGTAGCTCTAGTTTTGGTGGATCTAGTGGTTTTGGATGATGAGGAAACACGGGAGGTTCTGGATCGGTGGGAAAGGTCCACACTAACTCCGAATATTTACATGGAGATTTCTATTCAGCTCCTAGAGTATAGGGGGCATAAAAGATGATATTGAACATGTGCATATGTGTGAAATACTATGGACTGCAAAAGGAATCATGTCTTATGAGCGTAGGGAAAGCTAATTTGCTACTATGTTATAAGGGTGCACACGCAGTTGGTATAGAAAGTTTGACCCTGATCAGACTTACGTAGACTATACAACTTTAAAAGATGCATTCCTTAAAGAGTTTCACATCCCTAAATTAGAGAAGAAGAGTATAAGTGCACTCAATGATATTAAGCAAGGCACTACTTAAAGTGTCAGAGAGTATGATGCTCATTTTAAAACATTGCTATCTAATATTTCTTATGATATACATGCAAGCCAACACGTACAATGGTTCTTTGGGGCCCGATTACCCCTTTTAGGAGGGCATTATCACATAAGACATACACCGATCCACATGAAACACATGAATAAGCCTTATGTGCTGAGAAATTTGGAAGCATAGGCACTGGGGTGAGCCCATTTTTAGAAGCACATATCACAACTATGACAAAGCATTTGGAGAAACTATCTACAAATTCAGCACATGAGACCCACATAGGGATTTTGTGCATAGATTGTGAAGTAGAAGGCTACAAAAAGGATAGTTGTCCTTACATATTGGTGTGCTAATTGTTGTTAGATTATGCGATATGTCATTTAAACCATGATGTTATCCGTTACCCCTTACTATAACATGCGATAAGGAAGAATGCTTTAAGCTACTATAAAAATTGCAGTCCATGACTCATGGCATAAAAGACTACCGAAAATTGGTCGATCCATGATGTTATAGATATTGGTGTAAAAAAAGACAAGAGTTTCGATAACTCTAAGGGAAAGAACAAGCATCAAGACCAGGATCACGGTCGGTGCACTATGATTAGAATAAAGGGTGTTTTGAAGGTGGTCATGGAAAAGGTTGAGGATACCATAGTGGATTTAGAGGATGAGGCTGTGGTGGTGGAGGAGGTGAGTTCCCTCATGGAATGTGTTATACTTGCGGGTCTCCCGACCACTACGGGTATGAATGTCCCCGAGAATATTACATTTTCTTTACTGCAGAAAGAACCATAGTTATGAGGAGTGCCTGAATTATATGAGCATCTTAGTCAATAACATAAATAAGGAAACAAAGGTGTAGGGATGGTTAGGATACAACACGTTGTTGAAAATATGTGGATGCCTAAGTTGGAATAAGAGTCTGAGGCGTTACAAGTGAAGATCATGACCCGCACTAGGGCGACACGTGCTAGAGAAGCATTACAGTAGAAGCCTACCATCACTAATGAGGAGGTTCTACATGAATGGTACCCAGATCTTGCCCATTAGAAGGAGGTTTATCACAAAACCGTGGAAGTTATCAATAATTTTCAGGCTGAGATAAAGTACTTAAAAGAGAAATCATGAAAGATGGAGCAAAAGAAAGAATCATAAATGGTCTAAACTGATATGAATGACTTGAGAGAAGTGTGAAAATTATTGCGCCAAGAAAATACCATTCCACTGTTAAGGAATTGGTTAAAAGGAAACACTCTGTGTGCAAGTGCTAAGACTAGACAATAGATACTACATGTGAATCTTCCTCCTCATAGCCTAGATTATGAAAAGTAAATCACTCTAAATGTTGTTGTGGATGGGTAGCTATTGAATAATATACTTATTGATACATGCGTGGAAGTCAATGTTCTTACTTTAGATGCATGTGTACAAATGGGAAGACCCCGATTGTAGCCATACTCTAATGCATTTTTCATCACTAATCATACTAAGGCCACTCCCATCGAGTTTTAAAAGATACATCCATTACCATATAAGGATCCAAGTTCACTAGAGACTTTGAGGTTTTAGTAATGGAAGAGTCAAAGAGCTTCCCACTCTATTGGGGCATCCTTGGTGTTATGAAAATAATATTGATCTTTGGTTCAACAAGGGTTATATCAGTTTTGAAAAAAGGAGGAGAGATTTATTATCCCTTTAACATATGGAAAATCTACACCCTATGTTGAGCCCTTAAGTGAAGAATATCTGAATAGGATTTATGTACGTGCCATCAGAGATCCAAAGATGCTTGAGCAAACTAAAGAACGAATAATTCACTAGGAGGATGCATAGTCCATTTGTGATACTACAAGTGTTTCTTATGATAATTGGGCTCATAGCACTTATGAGTTTGTAGGGTGAAAAGTAAAGAGCATATTTCCTAGAGGAAACAAACAACATTATGTCGGGATTATAGGTAACAACTCGGTACCTTGTTATACCGAAGAAGGAGATCCTATGGTATTCTTGTGTGCCATGGAATAACAAAGGATGGATAGACCCACTTTGGAAAGAAGAAATATGATAGCATATACACTACGTGGGACAACAACACACTTTGGTGGGTGGTGCACAAGGATAATCTTGTAGGATGGAATGAAATTAGGATTTCTCTTTCTACTAGGTTCTTCAGAGGAATGCACCTAGTCAACTCTACACATATCATGGTAATCAACATATTCAACATCACGTTCGAGAAATGTGAGAGACTGCGGACGAAGCACCTTCACTATGGGTGCAAAAGTTTTATTTCAATTTACAAGGATGTGCACATGCTTGGTATGTGTATGTAGAATGCCATAGAGAGATTGGAAATTGGTAGAATTTAATTATAGGAATGGCACAGACATTTGACTTCTTCTCTACAAAGCCTCCGAGTGGAAGAAGCATTAAAATTCATAAAGCGCTTAACTATGGGAGATAGTGCCAAGGATAAAGAACTCCTTCAAGAGTTATTGGATGAAGGAAACTCAGGAGTGCATCTTGTTGAAGAAATAGAGGCCGATGCCACACTACTTCAATGTGCTTTCCTTGAGAAAGAAAAATGAAAAATGGTCTACTTAGTGGATGATGAAGAAGTAGAAAATATGGATGTAAACCATTCAATAGGTAGGTGTGAGGTGTTGGACAGTGTAGATAAGACCACACATGCCTATCATGAACCTATGAAGACAAAGAAGGTGAATATTGGATTAGATGCTTTGAGCCTAAGGAAGCCATAATTGGAGATTATTGGTCAGAATCTAAAGTGGGCATAGAGTTACTAAGGGATTATCAAGACTTATTTCCTAGGGGGTACCATAAACTTAAAGGCATGCATGAATCATTAGGGAGATGAAAATAAATATTAAAGAGGGTGCATGCCCAGATAGAAAAAGACCCTATAAGATGAACCCCAACTTGCATGAAAAGGTCAAAGACAAGATTGATAAAATGTTGAAGTCTAGGATTATCAAGCCCATTGATGAGTCAGAATGGGTTAGTCCAATGGTGATCAGTATCAAGAAGGATGGATGGATTAGGATCTATGTGGACTACAGGGAGTTGAATGTTGCATGTGTGATTGATCCCTTTCCTACGTAATTCACTAAGGAAATACTAGAAGGCATTACAGGGAATAAAATCTATTCGTTTATGGATGGGTTCTATGGGTATCATCAGGTTAGGATTTCCTAGGAGGATCAAGAAAATACTACGTTTACTACTTGAATGGGGTAGATTCACCTATACTTTAATGCCTTTTGGTCTAAAAATGCACCAACCGTATCTTCACGTATAGTTGTTCAAGCATTCAAGGAATTTTTATACCTTCTTACAGTCTATTTAGATGATTGGATGGTGTATGGATTAGCCCAGATCATTGTGATAATTTTTGCTTATTGTTTGAAAGATGTAGACAGTGAGTATCTCTTTGAACATCAAGAAGTGTATATTTTTCACGCTTTTTGGAATACTAGTAGGACACAAAATCTACAAGGAAGGTTTGTTAGTTGATCCACCAAGGTTACGTAATTATAGGCCTAAGAGAGTCTATAAGTTAGAGTGAGGTGCGTGGATTTTTGGGTCATACAGATATTACGAAATTTTATGAAAGGATATGCCAAATATGTCGCATCATTGAAGGAGTTACTGAAAGGGAAAAGTATGTTCTACTTGGGGATAGCTGTAGTAATGCACAATCGAGACATTGATGGAGAAACTTACTACCGTGCCTATTCTTCATTTTCCTTCATGGGACCAACCATTTCATGTACATGTGGATGCCTCTAGCACGGCCATTGGTGCAGTGTTGGCTCAACCTAGAGAAGGTATTATAGATCATCCTATATATTTTTCTAGTAGAAATCTGACTCCTACGAACATAATTACACAACTACAAAGCGCGAAGCTTTGTCAATGATCTATGCACTACATAAATTCTACCAATACCTACTAGCTACACCATTCATCTTTTATACAGATCACATGACATTGAAGTATTTGGTAAATAATCCCATTCTACAAGGGTGCATATGTCAATGGGTACTCTTATTTCAAGAATTTTATTTCACAGGTTGTGGTAAAACTAGGGAAAAGTAATTCTGGACCAGACCATTTATCCAAAATACAATCAAGAGAAGAAGCATAGGAAATTGAAGATACCATTCTAGATGCACATTTATATGGGTTATAATGAGCACCATCGTAACTACAAGACATTGTTTTCTTTCTACAAAAAGGTATGACACCGAAAGGAATGAAATCCTTGGACAAGAAACAACATGCTATATACACAAATTTCTATGTTGATTATCGGTGACTGTACAAGTTAGGATGAGATGAATTACATGTCATTTTGTAGTAGAACATGAGCATACAATGTTTCACCATTTTCTTTACATTTTGAATGTGATGAAATAAATAACATTATGGGCTAAGGAGGAATACATGTTACATAGTGGTTTGAAGGTTGCGCACGTGTTCAAACTTCTTGATCCGATGCTAACTATGATAGATTCCTTTTGGCTAGGAGGAACTACTTGAAATAGAAAACAAGACCACAAAAGAAGAGTTAAATAATATATGACAATGGACTACCTAGCGAGTGCTAGATCCGAGAAGTGTGATACTTCCTAGATGGTTATCAATCCACTGTTTAATACAACTTAATGCGAGAAATAACATAAATAAACAAATTCCTATTGTAGTTGATATGATTTAGGTATCTCATTCAAATACAATAAGAAAATCTAATATAATAGGCTAGGTTATGATTAGATCTAGAGGTAGGGTAAGGGGTCAAAGTGCTAGAATAGGTTAGTTTCAGGTTTTGGGTCACTTAGGTTGCTTGGATAAAGATTCTTAGGTTATGTTATTGATAGGATGACCAAATACAAAGACCGGCGTTGGTAGGGTATGACCGATCATGGTTTAGGAAGAACTGACGATGGTTATGGGTAACCAGCATCGGTAGAGGTGGGATGATAAAAACTCAATAAGATCTGGTTGTGGGGTTTGAGCTGAGGTTAGATAGAGATGAAAGAGGGAATGATGAGGTATGTGGGGATCTTAGGAACACTCAGAGATATGTATAATTCAATCATAAATGGTTTTATGGTGTGGGTGGAGGAATGGTTGAGTTTACAGAAATAGGAATAGTGGGGGAATGGGAATACAAGTCACAAATAGAAACAAGAGGAAAAAATATTATAAATAGAATAAAGATGGAATGAAATAAGTGCTTAACACACTTACCGATGTTACAGTCCAATGGCTAGGTGGTGGTGATGATTGATGGTGGGATGGAGCTTGGTGCCATAGTGGTACTTCTCAAAATGCTACCGTGAGAGTGATACCTCTAGATCTATCTTGATGCTAGCTATGGCTTCTTGGATGTGTGAAAGAGCTCTGGTTCTTCCTTGTATGTAGATATCTTTTACTCCCCAAAATTTGAGAATGTGGCTAACCTTCCAAACAAGGTTACCAAAGTGAATAAATGGTAACCAACAATGGTTTTAGGTTAACCAATGTCGGTTTATGGATGATCGTGTTGTTTAAGGTGGGATTCCCTAGGTTTACTAAAATTGACATATCTTCCATCGTTTGGGCCAGGTCTATCCCTTTTCTCATGGATCAAAATGAACCTTATATTTTTATTCTCGAGAATTTTGTTAGAGTAATAATAAGAATTTATTTTTAGGGTTGAACTAAGTCTTAGTTAGTTATGGAAACATGCTATGAATAGGTCCATGGTGAGGTGTCTGGGTGAGGTGTCTAGGTGAGGTGTGCATCCATTTAATTAAAGAAATTAAATTAATAAATGTGGTGAGGATGGGTATTAATTTAATTATAGATAATTAAAATAATATTAAGGTGGGGTAAAAGGGGGCCATGATTAGGTGAATATATGTAAGTTAGTTATTCCAAAGGGGACCAAGAGGAGTATGACCCAATTTTGGTGTCTACATTTTGCCTATTTTTTTCATGTGGCTTCTACTAGTAAGTGACGCCCGACCAAAATAGGAAATGGTTATGTTGAGTGTAAGTGAGGGTGGTGTTGCCCCAAACATGGGTGAAGTTAACCCCCCTCAAACTAGGAACTAGTGAGGTGAAAAATAGAAGCGGTGAGTGATTTGATAACATGTGGAGATGGGAAAATGAAGATTAGTGGGTGCATTGGGTAAAGGTAAAAGGTAAAATCAGATAAACAAGTAAATGGGACAGGGTTGAAGGTAGTGGCAGTTGAATGCACGCCCATGTTGGAAACTGTAGCACGGTACCAGGTTGAGAAGCTTTCAAACTCTATGTTGTCTAAGGTTGATAGGTCTATCCAAATAGGGTTAAATTGATTCTAGTATCCGAGGTATAGGATATGGTGTGGAAACACACCAGAGGTCGGGGCCGGAACTTTTAGGTATGTTTTAGTACACCAAAATTTAGGTTAGGATAAACAACATGAAAATAGGCAAGGTAAGGTCGATGAGGCGAACAACATGGGTTACCACATCATAAGTTACAAAAATTATGAAGGGTCAAAGGTCACAAAAATTGGTTCAGGTCAAGGTATATAGGTAACAACATGGGTAAGGAAAAGGTATAGGTAAAATAACAACTCCTAAGATGCAACAAAGGAAATGTAGGGGTAGGTTGGGTTTGTAGGTATGATTGAATACAGTCATAGGAATGGTTGAGTTTAGGTCATAGGCATGGTTGAGTTTAGGTCATAGGCATGGTTGAGTTTAGGTCATAGGCATGATTTGAGTCGTTTAAAATTTAGGCATCGATGATCGAGTCTTGTAGAGGATAATCAATAAGTAATGAGGAAGGTGAATGATAAGAGGTGGTAAAAGAGCCAATTAATTGATAAGAACCCTAATGAGTCTACCATACCCAAGATGGGCTTATGAACGTAAGACCCTAAAAGCGTTGCGTAATAGACTATTCTAAGGGTGAAGAAAGTCACATGATCATGAAATGTCATAGTTGTGGAAAGTCCCTTGAGTAGAGAGGAAATTAGGATGAAAAGGAAATGAGGTGAGAGTGGGTGGTTTAGCATAACTTAGTGTACGAAAACATGTTTTTCTTAGCAAGAAACCCAAGATCAAAAATAGGCAAGTCCATGACGAAAATTTCATCATTTTCTTCATTTTTTCATTTCTTTTTTAATAGATTGATCAATGTGGGAAGTCTATATGGGATGAGTATATTATCTCCTTGAGGTCTTCGCAAAGCTGATTGATGTGGGAAGCTTCTGGATATTTTTATTGTATGTTTGTAATGAATTTATATAGTTTTCCTTCAAGGGAGCAGTCTATTTATAGCAATGAAAGTAGAGTGAAGAGATGTCCCTTTTGAGGGAGTCATCTTTTGCTGGAAGTTTGACTCAAGGAGTTGAATCCTATTTGTTTTTTTGATGTTTAAGTCATGGACAAGACTATATAGGAAGATTAGGTTCTTGTTTAGAAGACAAGACCATAACACCTAGAGGTTAATTATGAAAGAGGTTTTGAGTAATGAACAACCATGGGATTCCATCTCAAAAAGACCAAAATTATCCATGAGAATCATGCCATAAGTAGATTCGTGGTACTCATATTGAAGATAAGGTGAAGGGTGATGGGTAATCACATGATTCTTGTTTACTTATTGATCCTAAAAAAGCAGGTAATGTGGAAGGTGAACAATGCTCAAGGGACAAGTGATCAACTGAAAGAAAGTGATATAGGACTTTATGTCAATAGTAAAATGACCGAAGATACAAGGCATTGAGAGGCTTAGTTTTGGGTTTACCTTTGAGTGAAGAAAAATGATAAACACTTGATCCATAGGTATGGGTAATAATATAGGGTCCAAGCCAATTAGGAGAAAAATTTCCCCATTTACTTTTCTCTTCTTTGGTTACATGTTGATTTTATTTTAGGATGAGGTCGGTGACATGAAAGGTTCATTCATGAACACATTTTCTAGGCACATTTGATACACTTTTAGTAAATTTGGAGATGGTAAAGATCATTGAGACGACGCTCGTCTCTAGTAACTCAAGTTAGACCAAACAATCTTGGTGAAAGTCATCATTGTTGAGAATGTTTTAAAGTGAGATGCAGAGAGATGGAATTTGGACTTCAAGAGGTAAGATAGCCTTGTTACTATAGACCAGAGAAAAAGGTGTGGTAGCATTTGAAGTGTGAATACTAGTGTAATAAGCCCACAAGGAAAAGGAAATGTGTGAATTCCAATCCTTTCCAGTATCATCAACTACTTTCATAAGAATTTTGTTCAAGGTTTTATTGGTCGATTCTTCTTGGCCATTGGTTTGTGGGTAATAAGGTGATGAGAAACTGATTTGGATGCTAAAAGCATCACATAGCTTATGTAGGGTTTTGTTTTTGAATTTTTTTCGTTATCAGTGATGTGGCGGTGAGGAACACCAAAGCGACAAATGATGTGATGGTTGATGAATTCACATATTTTATCAGCTTTTGTAGAAATAAGGGGAATGTCTTCTACCCATTTAGTATAATATTCAGTAGTGGTTATAATCCATTGGCAACATTGTGAATAATGGGGATTTATCTCACTGATAAGATCTAAGCCCCATTGAGATAAATGTAAAAGGTCTCGTGTGACTTGTAAGTCATGACTAAGTGTGTGATGAAGATTAGCATGTTGTTAGAATTTCACACAATGGTTTACATAGTCAAAACAATCACGCTTTAGGTTTGGCCAATAATATCTAAGGTGAAGAATCCATTTTGTGATAGATAAACCACTAAAGTGGCCTCCGAAAATTCCATCATGAACTTTCTTGATAGTGTAGGGAATTTCATAACTTGTAAGGCATCGTAAGAGAATACCATCAAATCTGCACCTATAAAGGATACCACCCATGATGACATAATGAGAGACACGTTTAAGAAAGGCACGTTGTCCATTACGAGTGAGATCGAGAGTAGAATGGAAAGGGAAAGATAGTTTGTAAATTTCTTATACCAAAGGTCACATGGGTCAGGTGTAATGGTTCTGATGGAGTAGACATCATGAGGTAAGTAAGAGGGTGATTGAAACCTTTGTATTGTGACAAATATTTTAGAGATGGTAGGCAAAGTAGGTATCTGAGAAGCCAAGTAGGCCATGGTATCTACAAAATTATTGGTAGAATGTGGGGTGGTTTGAAGTTCGTAATGGTCAAATGTGGTCAAAATTATGATTACATGATGCTTATACTTTTGAAGTATCTCATTACGAAACTAGTATATACTATTGACTTGGTTTATGACCAGATGGGAATCAACAAAGATATTGATTGACCTAACATCTAAGGCATAACTATCCTAGAGACCCAATACGAGTGCTTCATATTTGGCAATATTGTTTGTATAATCAAAATCAAGTTTAAAAGACAAAGGAATAGGTTCACCATCAAGAAGAATGAGGATAACACTAGCCTCACCTCCACACTCGACACTTGGAGCCATCAAAGTAGACTTGTCATTTTGTAAGTGGGTTCATCTAAGGAGAAGGTAGCTATGGATTCATCTAAGAAATTGAAGTTAGAGGGTTGATTCTCGAAAAGAAGTGCATCTTCTATTTGGTCAGCGATATCCTGGACCTTAATGGAATTTTGATGAATAAATTCAAGGTCGAGGTTGACAAGAAGCATAATCCAATGTGTGGCACGTCGATGTTGACAAGGTTTGTCATACATATAGTGTAGGGGGTCGATATTGGTAACAAAAAGGTTTTATGGTTGAGTAGGTAATGGTGGAGTTTGGTGATGAAAACCAAGGCTAAGAATATTTTTTTGGCATGGGTGTATATAGTTTCGTATTCTATAAGGGTGCAACTTATGTAATAAATTGCTTGCTCTATGTGTTTCTTGTCATGAATGAGTGAGCATGACACCTAAAGAATGGTCACGGTGGAAAAGTATAGGTAAAAGGGGTGGTCAACCTTAGGAGGAATGAGCATTGGTGGTTGAAGAAGGTATTGTTTTAAGGATTCGAAGGATTTATGGCATTCATCATCCCATTTGAATGAAACATCCTTCTTGAGAAGATGATGGAATGGTTGACAACGGTCGAAAGCTGTGACATAAAATGATAAATGGGTTATGATTTGCCTTTTAGGATTCAAAGTTGATGGAGATTAGTAGGCGAGAGGAATTTCTAGAATAGCCTTTACTTTAGTAGGATCAACTTCTATGCCATGCAAAGAAATGATGAAACCAAGGAGTTTTCCTGAAAGTACCACAAAGACACATTTCTTTAGTTGAAGATGAACACAATACTTGATGAGGTGGTCAAATATGACCTTAAGGATGGTCATGTGTTTAGCTCGAAGTTTGGATTTGGCAAGAAGATCATCTACGTAATCTTCCAATATGTGATGCATGATGTTATGGAAGATGTAAGTCATGGCTTACTAGTAAGTAGCACTGGCATTTTTAAGGCCAAAAGGCATGACTCGATAGTAGAAGGCTCCCAAGGGGTGATGAAGGTAGTCTTGTGTTGATCTTCTGGAGCAAGTAATATTTGTTTATAACCCAAGAAACCTTCCATGAGTGATATGATTTCATGTCCAGTGGTGAGATCAACTAGTTGGTCAATTCCTGGTAGGGGAAAATTATCTTTGGGACAAGCTAGGATGAGGTCATGGAAGTCTGTGCAAATGTAGAGTCTCCTATGCCTTTGTGATATGAACAATGTTAGAAATCCATTGGGGATAGTCAATGGGTAGGATGAAGGAAACTGAGAGAAGGCATTAAATCTCTTCTTTGACTAGAAGAGAAATGTGAGGATGCATTTTCGTAGTTTTTATGGCTTTGGCATCATAAATGGTTACAATATTGTGGACCACAATTTTTGGGTCAATACCAGGAATATCAGCATAGGACCAAGAAAAAGTTGTTATGGTCCCGAAGGAAAGAGGAAAAATCTTCCTTCTCAATAACATGTAAATATTGGCCTATCTTTAGAATGTACGGGTCATCCTGAGTGTTAATTTTTATTTCAATGGTTAATTCATTCAACATGGTTTGCATCTCAGAAGGTAACAACCGGTGAATATAAGAGTCTTCCACACCAAGGTAGGTGAGGATGGACTCATCATCCTGACATTAAATGACATTAATAGAAGGTGTATCATCATCGATCATGTTAGGGTATATGAATGGGAGAGAAGAGGGAGCCTCACCATCGCGTTGATAGGTTAGAGGTCCCAAGGAAATTGTGTTTACAAATTTTTTTAGGAGGAATAGATTCGGGATCTATGGACTCCGTGGGTGAAGATGGTGACATGGGTGAATGAGGTGGAGAAGGTTTGTCTTCCTCAATGAGGTCAATGCAAACCTTCTTGGGAGGTGGTGCGTCAAATCCAATGCCACTATGGTCATTGTGTTTATGAGTGGTATAGGAAATGATAATATGGTAGCCTTGTTTGTAAAAAATGAAGCCAAAGCCTTTCCAAGCACAATGGTGGAGGAAAGTGTGGGTGAAGCAACAGTTAGTTAGGGATTGTATGTCAGATGAAAATGATCATGTTTGGGATGGAGGTTTAGGTGAATAAGTGGCAATATGAAATCCCCCATACGTTATATTAGTGCGAAGGTGGGGTGGACCATAAGAAAAAACCTTGCCTACGTGGTAGTCATAAGTAGGGTGTTGATGCAAGTTCCCATACTTTTGCAGAGTGAGGAACGTGTCAATATTGTATAGGCGGTACTCCCCCAGAGTGAGGTGTTGAAAAACACCTTCTAAGGGATCAGTAGTTGATATGTGGGTAGCGGGGATAGACGAATCGCTAGATGATTGGGAAGTAGGTGAGTTAGTTATAGAGGCTATAGCGGTAGTAGGAATAACAGGGTTAGATGTGGGAGAGGTGATGACAGACTTAGTGGATGGGCTTGTGGGTGAAGGTGAAGTGGGGGTAATGACAGATGCCTTGACTAGTACAAGTACATCATTGGGCTGGTACAACATGTTACAGTCTTAAAAGGTGATGGGTCGGCTGGAATGGTGTAGTTATGTCCTTCGTGTTCAAATTTTAGGTAGCGGTGTAAATTCAAAGGGACATAACCCACGGTGAAGATCCAAGGTTGGCCTAGCAACATATTATACTAGAACTCCCCTTCTTTGACATAACATAGTTTTGGGATAATGTGGGGACCTACGTGGACATGGAGAATGATGGTACCCATGGTAGAGGTCATGGCATCATTGAAGGAGCACAACATAACTAGGTTACCATGTATGTAATTAGAAGGTATGCACATTTGGTTATATGCATGGGAGGAGATGATGTTAATAATAACACCACCATCGATCATAATGTATCGTATGCATATATTATTGATATAGATGGAGATGAAAAGAGCAGGATTAGGGTCATTAGACTGGAAGGGAGTGATCTCTTCATCCGAAAAGGCTGAGGGTGGCTACTTGGCGAGTAGGTGGAGGTGTAGAGGAAGGTGAAAACTTAGTGAGAGAGGCTACGTGATGAGGGGTAATGATGGAGGCCACAAGCGTGGGGTCATTTGGTAAAACCTCAATAGATTGAAGGACCTCCATGAGGGCTTGACGATGTGACTCAGAGGTTTGGATGAGGTCATATAAAGACATTTTGAGGGAGGATTGGTGCAATTGTTTTAGCATTGTGTGATGTGTGACCCTGTTGAAAATAGGATACATGGGACCTTTAATGGTGACTTTGGGTGTGGGTACGAGATGGTATATTGCGTATAAGGTTGATTTATGGGTTGGTTACCTTTTCCTTACCTTTGTCTTTCTGGGTGTGGGTAACACATGAACCATGTTAATCTGAGGGGAGGTGGATGGAGAGGGTGTGTCATGAAAGGTATAATGACATGAGGGGAAAAATCCTAGTGGTGGATAAGAGCCTTATGAAATGAGTAGGGCGCATTGACATTTGGGTGGTGGTTTGGCTAATTCTCTAATACGGACCATGTTTATCTCAAATTTTGGAGGTGGGAAAAATGGTTGTGGGGGTGGAGATATTAGTCATTTAGTAGGTAATGAAAGAAGATTTTGGGATATTGGCAAAGGTGGAATGGGGTCCTCATCAAGAAGATTGTCATCATCAAAATTTTCTTCGGGAGGACATAATTAGATAAGAGTGGTTTTTAAGCCTTACAGTTCTCTACATCATGTCCTAGCACATAATGGTAGGCACAAATTTTAGTTTTGTCAAACCCTTTTGGTTTGGGTTTGAGTGGGTCGTAAGGTCTAAGAGGTGGTAATGTGATGATAGAGGTTTTGAGGAGGTTGGCTAGGATAATGGCATACGACCCCACCAATGGATCACAATGTGAGGTGAGTGTGGGCTTGGGTGGAATAATGGGTGACTGCGGTGTGAGAGGTGTCACAGGTGAGGGGTCTTGAAGAGGGGTAGGCTGGACCATTGGTTTGGGGAGTGGTACCATCTTAGGCTTGGGTTGCTCCTTCTTGGGTAAAGGAGCAAAAATGAACTGGTAATGGGGGAACAATAGGTCTAACCACTTCAATGGAGGGCATTGGGATTTTCAATTTCTGTTGTACTTTCTTGGGTAGAGGTGAGGAAAGAGTATGTGACATAGATGGAAATGCAGATGGTGGAAGGGGGTGAGTTACCCATGGGGATAATCATGGTGTAGTATCGGTTATTAGAAGAGATCACATGGAAGGTGTGAGTGGAAGAGAGGAGAGTGTGATGGGTAGTGAAGAAGTTATGGAAGGTAGTGGTGGTATGGGTGATAAGAAGGTCACGAGGTGATGGTGGGGTTGTGTGGATCGCTTGGATATATTAGAGGGCTGTGATGAGGAGGTGGCCTATTGCGTTCTTGGTTTACTGGTGGAAGAAGGTTTCTTGGCTAGGGTTGAGGGGTGAGGTCCTAGGATGGATGGAAGGGGTGAAGGTGACAATGGTGTGGTAAGTGAGGTTAGTGTATGAGTCCTAGAAGGTTGGGTCTTTATTTTAGGCATAGGAATGAGTTTAGTGTTAGCTTGGGAAGATGTGGCTATTATGCAAAATGAGCCCCCTACTCATTTTGGAAAAATTGGCTTCATTTTGTGCCTCACTCAAATTTTCACACATTTAGAGCACTCAAAATATTTTAGAAATGGCTTCATCAGATAGGATTTTTCTTCCCCTTTCTAGAAAGGTAAAATTTTCCTCCTAACTCCTTGTAATTTTCGAGTTATGGCTCGGTGGGGTTTGAAGGGGAAATTTTCCCTTGACAGACCGCTTGGCAGGTGAAAAGCTAACACGTGTCAACGGCGGAGCGATGGTCGTCGGGGAGTTTTGGCACTTAGCCTCTTTGGCTAAAAATGCAAAAGGCAAATTTCGGCCCGAAAGCCCACAAAAGAAATGAAAAGCCACCACGTGTCCTGTCAATGATGGGCATTAGGGCAGCGAAGGATTTGGAGAAAATTTCTAAATTTGTAAAAGATGAAAAATTGAAAGTTAAACCGCATCCACACCAAGAAATGAGAAGGTGCCATGTGTCCTAGAGGGCGGGGGCACAGAGAGTTTTTGGGAATTTTTCCCAAATTGAAAAAAGAGAGAAAAGGGCAGGTCTTCGGCCCACGATCCCATCAATGAACCAGGCGGTGCCACATGTCCCAGAGGGTGGGGGTGTGGAGTTTTTTGGGAAATTTTTCCAAAAGGGAAAATTTTGAAGTTTGACCCCGCCAACCCCAATTTTGATCCTATTTTTACCAATTTTTCCTAAATCCTCTTAGGGCCATATCTTTCAAACCGATCTCGTGTTTTTGTGATTTTAGTTTCATTGGAAATATATTAAGATCCTTTACATGATGGATGGCTCAATTTTGAATTTTGATAGATTTTGGTGGGAGAAAAATAGGAAAACGTCTCTAGCATGCAAAAATGCGAGAAAATGACCCCAACCACCAAAATTAATGAAGTATGGGCCTTTGTTTTACTCTGCAAAGTAATGTACAAAGAAGTATGGGATTTTTTTATGGAAACCCATAATTTTGTAGGTCATTAAATAGATCTTGTTGATGGTTGAATATGTCAAATGGATTTTCCCACGTTTTCTCATTTCTTTCATTCCATTTGATGATTAAAAGCTAGTTTTGGCTCATTTTGTAATGTTGGACATTATTGCTCTTACAAGTCCCTCTTTTCTCCTTAGTAGGCATATTTGAAGGAGTTTTAGACCTCCCATGGGTATTGTAACACATTTTTTCCTATTTTCCAATGCAACGTATTATCAAATGGGAAATGATAATGTATGTTTTGTGATCGATTTTCAGTCCTCTCATGCATTTCTCATTGTCTTCTGATCCTTCATTGCATTCTGGTAATTTTTGCATGCTTTGGTGTTGTAATCTTCATGATCTATGTCTAATTTTTAAATCAAGGAGTTGAGCACTCCTTTGGTGTATCACCTTTCTATTTTTTTCTTAGTTTTGTTTCCATTTCCATGTTTTCTCTCAACCCTGTCTCCTTGGTAGTTTTAGAGTAGGATTTTGAATCGAACCTCTGCAAAAATTGCATGCATACACCTAAACAAAGGAGTAAGAACCATATTTCTCTGGAGAGTTTTCTCACCTTTCAAGGTCCCACACCTTAGAGAAAACTCAATTTTGTGCATTCACACCAAGTGACATTTACCTTAGAAAAGTAGATCCATAGGTCATTTTGGGGGTGCTGTGAATTTGCACTAACAATTTTGGCATGCTCAGTGGGACCTTAGAATTCTTCCACTTCATATTTTGTAGGTTAGTGTGTTCCTATTAAGATTTCAGCCTTTGGAGGCATTCTCAAACACATCTGGCGACTCCACCTGATCAATAATTCATTCTCTGAGTTGCAGACCTACTTTTCATCCATTTTCATTCATTCTTCTTTCGATATCTTCCATCTTCTTCCATTCCATGAAGTTTTGCAATCATAATTTCATTTCCATCATGGAATTCACATTTACAACAATAGTATATTCCACCTCCAACATGTTTTACAACTCCTTCAAATCAGCATTTTGAACAAATTCAAAATTAGCATGGCTACCCCTATGAGCAGCAATACCAAAATTTGTTTGGTTATGAAACATATCAAGAGCAAGGGTACACATGTAATGAGGTCAATCAAGGAGAAAATGTAGATTTCGTGGAGAAGATCCAAAAGATGGAGATTGGCATGGTGCAATAAAGAGCAAAAGCACAAATGAAGGAATTTCATATTGGTTTTAGAGCACCTTGTCCATGGGGAGGCCCTTTTCCAAGACACTTCAGCCCTCAGGAGAAGCTGGAATTCATGATTGAAATGCTGCCCCAACTTACACAATGGACAATAGAGATAGAGGCCTATAAACTTGGTGCTAGGTAGCCTTGTCAATGGGTAAGTTCTACACCATCATCTGGTTTTTCTCTTTCCATTCCTCAAGTAGCACCATCTCATTTTGAATGCCAAATTCCAAATCCAGCCCTTGTTGCCCCAAGTGTTGATTCCATTTCTCCATTCCCTAGTCTTCCACCTCATCTCAATTCTTCTATCCTTTTCCCTTCCAAACAGCCATTCCCTCCACAAGAGCCAGAAACAATATCTCTTCCACCACCACAAATAATTACAAAACCGGTTGAATCACAACCCACCCCTCCTCTTGCATTCCCAAATCCATGTTGGGAAAATGAAAATAAAAAAATCAGTCATGAAGGACAGCAAGAAGAGGAGCCCAATAGGAAAGAAATGACAGAAAACTTGAGAAGTTGGGCTCTCAAATTTGGGATAACAAAGATCCCCTTGATGGTTAAGCCTTTAGAGGAGGTTAAGGTTGAAGGAAAAATGGTGGTTAGGAATGATTTTGTTGTAGTAGAAGAAGAGCAAAAAGAAGAAGCATATCAGAAATTGGTTTTCTTAGAATGTAGTGTCCATGTTGGCACTCTACTTGAAGAAAATGCTGATCCAATAGAGGTTTCACAATCAGCCATGGAAGAGGAAAGATCTAAAAGAGATCTTGCAGCCCCAACTTGTCCTCTAGAGCAGTAGATTGAAGAGTTTGATTTGAAAAAATCATGCTAGAGGAAGAGTTCAATCAAGAGCAAGATTGTCTTAAAGAAACTGAGGAAGAACAAGCTTCTCCAAATCCAAAAGAAGAGGAGTACATTTCATCTGTGGAGGAGAAAAGTGCAGATCCAAAAGCTTTGAGCACAAAGTAGGCTATAGAAGAACCTTTAGTGCTTCTTTCTACTGCATCTCTCTCAAGTTCTAGTGCTGAAGAAGAGTTTGATCTCTCAAACTCAATGTTGGAGGATGAAATAAACCATGGTGATCAAGTTACAGATCAAGAGAACACCATGGGAGAGGTTGAACATTTGCAGCAGGACAGTAATGAGGTAGATTATCTCCGATTTGGAGGACTGCTTTTGATGGAGAGGAACCAGTTTAAATCACATTATTTTCTCCTTCATCATCCACATTCCAAACACAAAAATATATTGTCATGGAGGAGAGCATTCATTTTTAGTATCCTACACCTTATAGGAGCTCTTTCGAATCAATTTTGGGAGATTTAAATATTCCATGTTCTTCATTGGAAGAGGAAGGGAAAGAGCAGAAGAGTTCCACCATTTCTTTCACACCATCTATCCAAGAAATTATACAAGAGGATTCCATTTTTGGAATGGAAAATCAGAGCTATGGGCACATTCAAAGGATCAAACCTTGCCCAATAAGGTATTTGGCTTCATTGGAGCCAAAGGAGGAGTTTCCAACAGTCATGCTTACTTCTGAGCATGAGAATGAGCTTCAAAGCACCAAGGATCAACTGTCATACCTCTTCAATCCAAATTCAGAGCAACTAAAAGAGGTATTGGATTTGTCTTCAATTGATACCTTGCTAATTTGGGTAGAATACTAGCTTCTTGTTGATTTTCCACTCATCCAACTAGCCATGATCAACTCCAAATCAATTGCATGGCTGCCAATTTTGAAGAAAGGAAGCTATTTTGCACAACCAGTTGTAGGGTTTGTTTAGCTTACCTTTTCTCTTGATTAGAGTAGAGTAGGTAGGTTTGCTTTCAGCAGAAGAAGTGCTTTTGCACACTCTGCATATCCCACTTGGGGTATGTATGATTTCCAATTTTGTACATAGTTTTTGGTGCTGGTTTTTTCTCTTGCACAATCCATTTCAGTGGCATTTTGGTGAGGTCAACTCCAAGTTTCAATGGGTTTCCAAGTGACTCAGAGGTCAAAATTTTAGAGTTCAGATGAGAATCAATTTATTAGGCTTGAATCCATGCCTAATGGATGATTCAAAGGCCACTAATCTTTCATCTAGCAGGCAGATGACCCCTGAGAGTCACCAAAATTATTATCCAAAATGAGCCCCCTACTCATTTTGGCTAACTTGCCTTCATTTTGTGCCTCAGTAAAATTTTCACACATTTAGAGCACTCAAAAGATTCTAGAAATGGCTTCATCAGATAGGATTTTTCTTCCCCTTTCCAGAAAGGTAAAATTTTCCTCCTAACTCCTTGTAATTTTCAAGTTATGGCTCGGTGTGGTTTGAAGGGGAAATTTTCCCTAGATAGGCTCAGTAGCCAGATGAGAAGGCGACATGTGTCGGCGCGAGAGCGGCGGGTGTCGGGGGATTTTGGCACTTACCCTCTTTGGATAAATTTGTAAAGGTAACTTTTGGCCCAAAATCCTACAAAAGAAATGAAATTCTACCACGTGTCCTATTAGCAAAGGGCATCGGGGTGGCGGAAGGATTTTGAGAAATTTTCAAAGTTGCAAAAGGTAGAAAAGTGAAATTTGAAACACATCCGTGCTAAGAAATGAGAAGGTGCCACATGTCCTAGAGGGCGGGGCACAAAGAGTTTTTGGGAATTTTTCCCAAAATTGAAAAAAAGAGATAAAAGGAAGGTCTTCGGCCCACGATCCCATCAATGAACTAGGTGGTGCCACGTGTCCCGGAGGGTGGGGGTGTGGAGTTTTTTAGGAAATTTTTCCAAAAGGGAATATTTTGAAGTTTGACCCCGCCAACCCCGATTTTGACCTTGTTTTTACCATTTTTTTCCCTAAATCTTTAGAGGGCCATATCTTTCAAACTAGATCTCAATTTTTTTGCGATTTTGGTGTCATTGGAAAGGTATTGAGATATTTAACATGATGGATGGTTCAATTCGTAATTTTTATGGAGTTTCATGGTGTCAATTTTGAATTTTGGTTTCTTGAAACACTTTTGGATAGATTTTGGAGGTGTTGGTGAGTGACAGCTTGCATTTGGGTTGAAGCAAGAAGTAGAAGATGTCCCCAAAGCAAGGCTCTATCAACATAATCTAGGCGATCGACCAAGCATGAAAATGGTACTACTATAAGCAGGGCCGATGTGGATCGAGTAGAAATCCCTATAAAATATGTTTGAGAAATAGGGAAATGGTTAGCTTCAGACTCTATGGGTAAGAGAGCCGAAAGTAGGTTAGCAGGATCTTGGAAGGCTGATGGAGAATGGTCACCTAAAGGAAATGGTGTTTCTACAAGATCCTCTATGGGTAAAGGAGATGATGGGCTAGATGAGGTAGACTCTCCTTGTGATGGTGTAGGGAGTGGACATGTGTCCCCTATGAGTAGGAGAGGTGCTACTGACAACTGCTTGGTAATTTGAGAGGCAAGAGGCGGAGTGCTAATTATGGGCTCTTTCATGGGTGAAGGATAAAATGAAGGGGGTTCCTCTATGGGTGGAGGATTAGATGAAATAGGTTCTGTGTAGTTAGATGAGTTTGGGATAGGATTTGATCTATGGAAGGAACAAGGAGAAATGGGGAAGCAACTGGTATGTCATTAAAAATAGCATGGACCTCATTGACATTACTATCATTAGTTGAAGCATCACCAGTTTTTTTGGAAGATGGGATATGATTAGGGAATGGTTTTTTGAAGATATGTAGGTTTTGGTTAGCTAGTGCATTTGGGTTATCCAATACTAGATCTCCATTGTCTAACATTTCTTGAAGGTGATGTAGTTACCATCGTTATGACCTTTGACACGATGAAAGTTGAAAAATTCATGGTCTTTATACCATGTTGGCATGGGGCGATCAGGGTCAAAACTAGTGTGTGGTTTTATAGGTGGAAGGGTAATGGCACCAGCCTTAATAAGATTTTCCAAAATAGAAGAATATGGTTCCCCTATTGGGGTGTACTTTTGTTGTTCTCGTTTGAACTAGAAAGTTTGGATGGGAGAGAGATTAGAAGAAGGTTTGGCTTGGTTTGATGGGTGAGAGGGTCCAACCTTGAGAACCACGGTGTTGGAAGATCCTTTGGATTTTGAATAGTTTTTCTGGGGTTTCAAAGATGAAGAAGCATCATTTGATTTAAACGTGGTGTTTTTGTTACGTAGTTGAATTTTCTTCTCTTCAATAGCACAAATCTCCAATTTTTGTGCCATGGTGAATGCCTCATCAAAGGTGTAGAAGGTTTGCACCTATAAGGTTGGTGAAATGTGTCTAACACAAGTCCGAGTAAACAGCTCTATGAGCTCAGTTTGCGGTAATTGGAATGTAAGCTAGTTAATTAGGTTGCACCAACGAGTGCAAAGTCAATAATACACTCGTCATCATACTTGTCAGTGGAATATAGATTAGTCATGGTGAATTTCTTTACAATGTTGATTGAGAAGTGGTCTAAGAAGTCTTGGGCTACTTGATTAAATGAGTAGACGGAATGTCTTGGTAGCCCACTATACTAGTCTAATGTAGGTCATGTCAAGGAGATCGGAAAGTCTGTAGGAGTAAAGCATCATCATGGGAAATCAAGTAACACCCATGTTTGAAGGACCGCAAATGTTGTTACACGTCTTCTTTACTATTGAAGTGGTTGAATTTTGGCATTTCCCAATGTACAGGGTATGGGAATATAGGAATGGATGGATGAATGGGCTCATTACAAATTTCATCATAGGTGAGGGAAATGCATGAGCCGAAACTAATGCCTTTAATGTCTCAGCATCTTTTCCATCATTAACTTGATAAGGTCATTGGTAGGTTGTGATAGAAGGGCACCTCCGATTGTGTAAGGGGGCTAGTGTTGAACATGTGATGTGGGTGGCATTCCAGTGTATGGTGATTCCGAATAGGAAGGTTGAGAATGGGGGACTAACATGGAGGGCATATACCCAAAATGACTGACGGATGAGATAGGGGATTATTGATAATATGCATATGTAGGTGGGATAGTTGAAGTAGCTCTAGTAGTGATTAGGGGTAGAGACTGTGGATAGAGAGGACAAGATTCTGGAATGGGGTAGGGGTCACCGACACCATGGGTGGTTGTGTTGCAATTGGTATATGTGAGATAATGGGCGTGGATGGGGTTATGCTCTAGGTGGTCGATGAAGGAACAACTGATACTATGGGTGTGATTGATGTTGCAGATGCAACGGTCATAGTGGGTGTGGGGCCTAGTTGCGAAACCACTGGGGGAAAAATAGGTGAGGGTAACACCGAACTAGTAGGGGATGATGTAGAAGTGGGGACAAGGGCAGGAGAGATGGATACATGAATGCCATATATCAACTGACTTGAGGAATCCTGAGTGGATGAGTGGGAAAGATAGAATTGTAAGGTTGCGGGATTCTAATCAAGGATTCATGTGAACTCCTTATCACCTATAGTAATGGTGATAGGTAGAGTCGATCTGTGGGTGACATGATAGAAGGTGGTGAGGGACTAGGTGGGAGTGGTTGATGGTTGGCATGGAATATAAGAGCATTAGTTTGGCTGTAAGTCAACACCATGTGAATAAGTGTTGACTTAGTAAGACTGTATTCTGTAAATGACACAAAAAATAGTAGGAACAGAGAAAAATGAGGCTAAGAGGGTGAATTTGGTCAATTTGAAAACCAAACATATACACCAATAAGGATCGGGATGACCGGTGACGGTTAATGGGGAACCGATGTCGTCATCATGAAACCGATGTTAGTCACGAAACCGATGTCGGTCATAGAAACTGATGTCAATCAAAAAAACTGATGTTGGTCACAAAAACCGATGCCGGTTACTATGGAAAAACATCATTTTCAGAAAGTGAAACAAGATTGATGAATGTGCAAGTAGTTTTGTATAACAGTAATACCAACAAGAGGAAAATATGTTGGTGCCCTAAGGGAAAAAATCATAATAGAATGAGTGAATGAAGACTGTCCCAAGAAAAATACCCAGAAATCTAGAAGCTGACACCGGTTATGGTTAATCAATGACGGTCAGATGAAAACCAATGATAGTCACTAGACCAACGCCGATTATTGTGAAATTTAGAGAGAATGAAGAAAACTGGGTTTTGTGAATTAAATTAGGTGAAGAATCAAACTCAGGAATCTAAGAATGAGAAGATGGGGCCTTGGCACACTCAGATAAAGTTAGAATACTCCAACTATGATGGTGGAGTGTACAAGGAAAAAATAAAAAACGTAGAATTGTAGCCTCACACCTCAAAACACAAGCTAAGAAGAAATCTAAGAAAAACACAATCCTAAGAGTGAGTTTTTTTTATGTTTATTCAGCTTACACTATTTAGAATCCGACTGTGTCCGTTGAACAATTTTTTTGTTGGGAAGGCATCCTATGAAGAAGGAGATCTAGAAGGTGAGGTTTTAGGTTATGTTATGGTGGGGGTGGTCCTTCCTCTGATGGGGTATTGGATAGAGATAACCAATCGGGATTACTCACAATCCTTTGATCATGGGATCATTGTGAGATGTTCTCGAGTAAGATGTCGTTAAGAAGGTGTGTATATTCAAATTTTTGTGCAGTTTGACAAGAGAGAGAGAGAGAGAGAGAGAGAGATGTGCTTTCTATGATTCTTTTACATCAACCATCAGCTGGGCATGACTTCTAGCATATAGATTGCCGTCAATTTTATTGTGAGTTAAATATAGCATACAAGAAATGCAATGTGAGTGTTTTAAACCCAAATTGAAATATGATATTCAATGAAGAAAAATGATGAACAGAGAGAGGGTTCTTTCACTAAATGCAGAAAGCAAGAAGAATGATTCTTTTTAAATGCACCAAAATAAATGTTTCATTTAGAGAAATTAGAAATAAAAAGAGGATTACTAGAGAAGAAGATTTAGTGAATAACGATTTAGAAAGGAAACACACAAGATGCAACCTATATGAAAAGAAAGGGAACCCAAAAACAAGGGTCCCACTGGGCATGCCAAAATGTTTCACTATTTTCTTTACATTTTGAATGTGACGAAACAAATAATGTTATGGGCTGAGGAGGAATACCTGTTGCGATGGTTGGTTTGAAGGTTGTGTGCATGTTATGACTTCTTGATCCAATGTTGACTATGAGAGCTTCCTTTTGGCTAGGAGGAACTACCTGAAATAGAAAACAAGACCACAAAAGAAGAGTTAAATAATATATGACAGTGGACTACCTAATGAGTGCTAGATCCGGAAGTGTGATACTTCCTAGATGGTTATCAATCCACTGTTTAATACAACTTAATGTGAGAAATAATGTAAATAAACAAATTCCTACTGTATTTGATATGATTTAGGTATCTCATTCAAATATAATAAGAAAATATAATATAACATGCTAGGTTATGATCAAATATGGAGGTAAGGTAAGGGGTCAGAGTGTTAGAATAGGTTAGTTTCAGGTTTTGGGTCGCTTAGGTTGCTTGGATAAATATTCTCAGGCTATGTTATTGATAAGATGGCCAAATACAGAGACTGTCGTTGGTACGTTATGACCGATCATAGTTTAGGAAGGACAGATGATGGTTATTGGTAACCGGCATCGGTAGAGGTGGGCTGCTAAAAAACCAATAAGATCTGGTTGTGGGGTTTGAGCTGAGGTCGAAAAGATATGATAAAGGGTAGGACGAGGTATGTGGGTATCTTAGGAACACTTAGAGATATGTATAAGTTGGGCATAGGTGGTTTTATGGTGTGGGTGGAGGAATGATTGAGTTTACAGAAAGAGGAATAGTAGGTGAATGGGAATACAAGTTGCGAGATAGAAAAAGAGATGACAAAACCTTATAAACAGAATAAAGATGGAATGACACAAGTGATAAACACACTTACGATGTTGTTGTTCTAATGGATGGGTGGTGGTGATGATTTATGGTGGGATGGAGCTTGGTGCCACATTGGTACTTCCCAGAATGCTATCGTGAGAGCGATACCTTTTGATCTATCTTGATGCTAGCTATGGCTACTTAGATGTGTGAAAGAGCTCTGGTTCTTGCTTGCATGCAGATCTCTTTACTCCCAAAATTCAAGAATGTGGCCAACCTCCTAAACAAGGTTACCAAAGTGAATAAATGGTAACAAGATGGTTTCGGGTTGACCGGCGTTGGTTTAGGTATGACCGGCATTGGTTAAGGTAGGATTCCCTAGGTTTACTAAAAATGATAGATCTTCCATCATTTGGGCCAAGTCTGTCCCTTTTCTCGTGGATCAAAATGAATGTTATCTTTTTATGAGTGGGAATGTGGTTAGAGTAATAATAGGCATTGATTTTTAGGGTTGAACTAGGTCTTAGTTAGTTATGGAAACATACTATGAATAGGTCCATGGTGAGGTGTCTGGGTGAGGTGTCTATGTGAGGTGTGCATCCATTTAATTAAATTAATAAATGGGGTGAGAATGGGTATTAATTTAATTATAGATAATTAAATTAATATTAAGGTGGGGTAAAAGGGGGCATGGGTAGGTGAATATATGTAAGTTTGTTATTCAAAAGGGGATCAAGGCGAGTTTGATTCAATTTTTGTGTCTACACAAATATATTATGGAAGAAGCTCATGGTGGTATTACAAGTGGCCACTATGCAAGTGATGCCACTGTGTGCAAGATTCTACTCACTAGATTATGGTGGGAGACCCTATATAAAGATTACAAGGAATATTGTAAGGCTTGTGATCATTGTCAACATCTTGGGAAACCAGGCCAACGAGATGAAATTTCTCTCATACCTTTTACTAGTTCCGAACCATTTGAGAAATGGGCTATAAATTTTTTGGGTCCTATTTCACCAACTTGTGTGTAGAACTTGATCTACATCATAACTTGAACATATTATTTGACAAGGTGGGAAGAAGCATCACCTACAAAGTATTGTACAATGGCTACAACAGCCAAGTTTCTTTGGGAAAATATTATTACAAGGTATGGATGTCCTTTAAGTTTGAGCAGTGATAGGAGCACACATTTTCTTAATGAGACAGTCAAAATTTTATTGGATGAATTCATGATTGCACACCATAAGACTACACCCTATCATCCTCAAGAAAATGGAATTGTTGAGGCTTTCAACAAAATTTTGAGCCAGACATTGACAAAAATATGTGATGTTGGAAGAAAGGATTGGGATGATAAAGTATCTACAATACTTTGGGCATATCGGACAACATATAAAAGGTTGAATAAAGCCACACCATTTAAATTAGTGTTTGGTGCAAAAGTAGTTCTTCCTATGGAATTTATCTTACCTTCTTTGCGTATTGTGCATCTTTGGAGGTCTAGGCGATGAACTATCCTTAGAAGCATGAATTGAAAATTTAATTAAGATGGATGCGCAATGAGCCATAGCACATTGGATTGAAAAACAAGAGAAGGCCAGGTGGAAATCATGACATAACAAGCACATCAGGGATAAAAAGCTTGATATAGAACAACTAGTGCTCCTTTATGATTCAAAGTTTTTTGCCATCCAGGAAAACTCAAGGTACATTGGTTGGGGACGTATGTTATCACTCACATACTCAAATCAGGTGCTTGTCAATTATAGGCACTTGATGGAATACGGTTACCCGGTTACTTCAATAGGAGTAGGCTAAAGCCCTACTATAAATAAGTATTCTTGGTGTTTGTAATAAGGCAGTGTTGCCATTTAGATTAGGTTTTCAATTCTGCATTTCCTTAATGTGTTTCTTTCTTTGTCACTATTCTTTGTCAATTTCGTTGGTGTATTTGTGTAATAAGCACGTTTACGCGCCAAAAGCTAATTAATATTTGAAAAAAATTATGTGCAAAGGGCTACACATATCATTAGTGTGGGGTAGGTTATTGAGATCCAGTGCAAGAATGTTGAAAATAAGTCCACATGAAAGGAACTATCCATGGGTGTTATTCAAGGCTAGAGGATTGAAAAAAATACAAGAGATTGCTTTTGGACACAAGGACCATAGGTAGAGAGGAATTAAGAAACAAGTATAATGTGAGGTAAGAAAAGGTCGGAAGACTACCCATGGAAGGCATAGTGATGAGGTACTCAGGTGCATGGAAGCACGTTAAAGAGAATTTTGTAGCCAAAAGGTAGGAGTGCACACTAGAAGGTTATAGCTTCGGCACAAAGATGTACCATGTGGAAAGAATGAAAATGGTCAATTAATGAGAGGATTATTATTAGGTGGAGGAGAAATAAATACACTAACTTTTTGAAATTATATATAAGGATGGGATGTGATTTCATTTTTACCATTGCAATTGAGACAATTTGAAAAGGGTTAAGTACGAACGATCCACACAATCATGTTGAGGTGTGAAGAGTGTGAAAATCGATGTGGAGAGAAGTTTTGTGTGCAAGAGAAGCTTGCTTTCCCATAGGTGAAGGGTTTGAGTGAAGAAGACACATTAAAAATATGCTAGGGCATGTGATTTCCACTAGGGCATGAAGATTTAAACTAGGGTTTTGAATTTCTCGGTTATAGAGGGAAGAAACAAGATATTTTCAAATGGCACTGAAGAAAGCACCTGCAGAAGGAGAAAAAAGGAAGAAGAAGGTTGAAGTAGAAGAAGAAATTGCTCCTGAGAGTAATTTCTCAGAAATGTAGTATCCAGAGGGCATGATTGTGGGACAAGAATGGGAGTCCCATATCTACCAATGTAAAATCAATGATTACAATCATCAAAAATAAGATAATAAAAAGGAGCTCGATGCGTTGTTGAGCACAAAAATGGACAAGCACACGATAAAGGATATATCGGTATACAATGATGTGGGTGAGAAGTTGCTGAAGCAAAATGGAGTCTACCAACTATATGAGCTGCCATATTTTGGAAAGTATGAACCTTTTTATCTATGGTTGATGAGAAGAGTCCATGATGACTTCTTCTACTTCACCAGACAGAGGGTAATAATCACAATTGCTTTGATTTCAACAGTGACAAGACTAAGGGCCTCAGGGTTAGATCTGGATAGTGATTTAACTGATAAGGCCATAATCCTATAGACAAGGAAAGAGTTAGGGTATGCTAAAGGTCCACATAACTTGGACATTAACAAATTGAAAAAGTACCCGTGTAGTGTAAAAAGTAGCACATATTGTAACAAAGTTGAATGACCAAAGAAGATGGTCGCAGGTAAACACAATGTGGTCGCACGTTGCAAAGAATATGTCTCAAGGAGTGGTCTCTAATATTGTAGATCACATAGCAAAGACAATCATTAAAGAAGTGTAGACAGGTGAAAAAATAAGTGTTGGCATTATACTATTGTCTTTAGTATTTATGGAGATTGGGGTACCTGATGGGCCAAAGGAGAAGATTTGGGAGTACCCCATGAAACACAAGTCACATGCAGAAAGATTTGGAAAATACTTGTGCGATGGATCAATGAGTAGACCATTCAAGTAGAGGGTGGAGATGTGGTATGATAGACTTCGTGCGGTGTTAGAAGAAGAGTAGCACATACCCAAGGATTTTCCTTCGATGGTGGGTAAGGCAGTTTAGTTTGCGGTCTACCAACATTTTTGCATCATGCAATTTGTGATGAAGGATGAAGCTTGGAGCCCATGGTGCAAACTACCATATGCCTTCACGGAAAAATATTTACGAGGAATCAATTCATCATTTTTAGATGTGTTCTGCCTAACCTTCAATGCATACAAGGTAGATTGCATGACAACCACACTTTAAGAAATAAATATGTATATCTAGGGTGGAATGCCTACATTAAAAGGCTTATTTCCAATATTATAAGTATGAATCCTATAATCTTGGTAGCTGGGGACACAGGAGCAGCGCTTGTGTACCTACAACTCAAACCCAAGTTAGAGAACACTAAGTATGTGGAGAATTAGTTCACGCTCCCAAGGCCACCAAAAGGTAAGCATACAATGGAAAATATTCCAGCACCCAATCCCACAAAAACAATTCGAGTAGATGATGAAGAAGAAAAGCATGAGGATAGTGGTGGTTTGGAGCATAGGGGATGAAGACAGCCTCCAAATAAGGAAGAATTTGAGCACACAAATACACCACTGTACAATGGAAAAGTGACATGTGAGCGTGGGAATCTACAAGCAACTCTTCTTCACACCCGACCTCCCAAGGTCGTGCCGAGAGAAGCCGGTGGGTATGGAATATGTGTGAGATGCTTTGACAAACTAGTTAGGCAATCTAATATCCTCAATACGTACTAGCGGAGTTTGTGAGTCTAAGGCAAACAAGGCCCTCCTAACTTGAATTGGTGTGATAGATCGGTCAGCAAGGATGACTGCTCAAAGGCTCCAATCAATATCGAGCTCTAGCGTGATTCGATCTATAGGTTGTGGAATACGTGGAAAATGACCCGGGATAGTTTCGTGTATTCCTCCGGACAGGGTCATATGGTGGATGGTAAATGTAGTCAATTCTATGGACAATTCTCTGGCCTAGTCCAGAATTCCCTAGCTCTGTTAGCTACTGTGTCTAGCAAGGATAATTGTTCGATGATAATAGGTGGAAGTGGGGTAGACCGGAATACTAGTGTGCGCAGGCCAGTGTCTATGTCTATTTCTCCTATGGATTCGTTGGGCTGCGGGATTTGTGGGTCACAACCGTAGATTCTTAGTTGTTGTGGACCTGTTATGGTCATGTGTGAAATCAAGTCCTAATCCCTAATATCTAGTAATCGTATGCTTTCTCAGCTTCTATATTTAGGATCAATAACTGTGTGATTTTCTCAGAATATCTTACAGGCGTTCGTGCAACCTAGATTCTTAGGTTGGTATCTATATCTAGAAGAGTGTCTCCTGCGCCTGGTTGTGGGACCAAAGGATCACAATCAAATGTTTGTTCTCTTTCGAACCCTTCTACATCATATATGAATGTTGCCTAGGATAATCAGAAGTTCGGTTGATTCGACCAAAATGTGTGTGCTTGGTCGTCGTCTTATGTTTAGTCCACTCAACCGGGAATTGATTTGTTGTAAGCTTACCGTTGTCCTAAGACTTGAATCCTAAGATTTTGATCTATATCGAGTTATTTCGTGATGAGATTGGGTGAGGCACGATTGGCTCGAATATGTATTCCTTGGGCTCTCTAGATCCCGTGATTGTCATACAAAAGCAACAAAGTAAAGCGAACTAGAGTAAAATAAAATTTAACTATGTCAAATATATCTATATATGATTTCTCTATTTTTTTGTGTTTTCTGATGAACTTTATGAATTTAAGAAAGCAGCTATTTAAAATATCTAGAATTGATAGCCAAAATAATAACTTAAAACAAACAAAATAACCGAGTGTAGCTATCTGTTTGTGCAATTTGTAGACCTATTCTAAACAATAAACTAGCTTATCTAATCTATTTGCAAGATTCTCGATCCTACCTCAGAAGTGAGGAGTGAATCATAGTTTCTCAGAAACTATCAATCCCCACAGCTTCCCTGGCAATATCGAGAATAGAATTTACTGAAATAAAGCAATTAACTACTCTATTTGATATGATTCTAACTAGAACTTTAAAAGCTAGAACTTGGATTACGCATAACAAAGGGCGAATCCGATGGTGTGTGTGATCTTGTCCCCTCAGTGTGATCTCCTATTTCCTTCGTGTTCATGTCGATCCAGAAAAGTGTGTAATGCTAGCATCAATAGAAGTAGATATTGGGACAAAGGTAGCTCAAGACACAGACTGAATACAATGCGAGTAGGAGAGGGATAGTGCAAGAGTACAAAGCTTGGCTTATGTAATTCCTAGCGGGATTTATTGCGAGTCATGCAACATAAAGCGTCCGAACCTGAAACTATCCTGTTTGAGGAGTAAAACCTGCAACGTAATGGCTTCTTAAGCTATTTTACTCCAATGGATTGGATGAAATAACAAGTGCTTGCCTGCACAAGATGGATATGTGGCTTACCAACAGTAAAACAATGCTAACTAAGCATGCAATGAAAGAAACTAAGCATTCTAAGCAAAAGGAAAACTAAATCTATTGCAAAGAGAAATCAGAGGCAAATTTTGAGGGGCCATTTGCTTGAGCACAAGCCAACTATTTATAGAATTTGCATTTACCCAAGGTAAAAGCCAAATAGAACTCTTAAACTATAAACAATGGCAAAACACTATTCCAGCGAACCAGAATCATAAATGCAAGCTTATGGCGGTGAAAGAAAGCTGGTAAAATGTTGAATTTATGTGAGTCATGTTAAAAGAGATTTTTGGAAAACACGTAAAGGACCGCTGCCCTGAGCGGCGGTAGTTCAGAGACCGCCACCTGTTCGGGGCGCGATCACCGAGACACGCCGCCGCCCAGTGCGAGGCAGCGGTTTCATCATCGAAGAAAAAAAAGGCTAAGAAAAGAGGGGAAAATGAAAGAAATAAAGCACACAGGGGCTAAGTGGGGCATTCACGATGTTAACGCACACTCGGAGAGATTTTCTGGATCCCGAACACCTTGCGAGGAGACCTGTATCATCATTGGGGCACGTGCCACATTGTTTTGGTAGTACAGTACCTTACAATTTTGGGTACATACAACCACCTTAGCCACAAGAAGGACATGATGAGGACTTGGAAGACTTCTAAGGAGAGCGTCATTTTAAAAGGGTATTCAGAAGACAAGGACCCTAGATGCTACTCCGTAATTAGTACGGAGATTGCCTTGACTCTCTCCATAGAAGGAGACAACTGAGAAAAGAAGAAGGAAATTGAAGTTGAATGAGGAAGTGGAAGAGTATGAGGAAAGCACACCCAATTCTCCTACACCTCTAGAGAATGTGGAAGAATAAAAGGACAAAGATATGAAGGATGGATAAGAGAAAGAAAAATGGGCGAGATGAGATAGCAACTTAGGATGCTCGGGACACAACAACACAAGTTCCAAATCTTGAAGCCTAATTTCCTAAACATCCTTGATCAAGAAGAACAAGTGGGGAATATATTCCACCATCCATGGGTTACACCAAGGACAGAGGTTAAATTTTCCGCGCCCATTTCAAGAGCACAATGAAAAAAAAACAAGTATATGTCTAGGAGTTAATGGATGAAGATATGGCAACCATGCGTGCAAGGAATAAATTGTCATGGTCGATACACATGCACATGGATGAACCATAATTTGATGTGTGTGAGGATTCATGTGTATAAAGGAGGTTGAAATAGACACCTCGTGCTAGGCACATAATAGTAAAGCCCTCTTCACTGTTATGTGAGATGAGCAAGTAAGAAATGCTTTAGTGAAAGTCTCGACAGAGGTATCTTGATGGAATATGGATAAAGCTGCAACAATTAGGGAACTAAGGGAGGAGATCAATACTAAGGATGAGGAAATAGCATGCCTAAAGCAAGAAAGAGATTTGGCACAAAAGAAGAATGTTGTTTTTATCAACATGGAAGAGGAGATTGGGGACAATGTCATGAAGGCTAAGCCACACTTAGATCCAAAGGTACCCAAGATGTTTCCTTCGGCAATACATTATGTAAGTACATTGGTGGACTTAGTGCTTGAAGATGAACCTCTCAAATTCCAAAACCAAAGGATCTAGCACAAGAAGTAGAGTGGGAAAAGGCTTCAGTGATGCGGAAGATTACATCATATGAAGGGTTGCTTCATAGTTTGCAGGAGGAGTTAAAAATGGTAGATCAAGTGCTAAATAATTGTACAATGCCAGAAGTCGTTATAAGGACTAGGACCATTTTAGAAGATGATGAGGTCTTAAAAGACATGTAGGATGAGACATTGGATGGCGTAGAAAGATTAGAAATTGTTAAGAAGAAGTGTGAGGCCCTTACAGTAGCTTAGGAATCACACAAGGAAAGGTTGGATGAGCTTGGGAAACTCATCACTCAAAAGATGGACTTGTTGGAAGGGAGAATGACTGGCATGTCCAACATTGTTTTGGTCTTATAGAATGAGAAGGGAGAGATTGCAAGGGATGAATTAGAGTCAATTGCAATGGATATTCTAGATAAGGTAGAGGCCGCGCTCAATGACTAACAGACCTTAGAGGCGGAGATAAAAGAAGAATATCCCAAATTGATTATTCAGATTGAAGTAGAAGATATTGTAGGGTAAAGACATTCTTTTATTCAAAAAAATTATTTATATTCTTCTCTTCATTTTATTTGATTTATTTTTGAAACAACCACCGTTGAGGCGGAAATGCAACTAGTGTGGGGTAATGTTGATCAGTCAAACTCTGGCACTTAGCAAATAAAATAAAAAAATTTCATGTGGGAAGGTAGAGCGCATTCAAAGACATAGAATTATCGGAAAGGATCATACATGAAGAATAGAAATAGGTTCGGGACTTAGCCGTTTTTATGATGAGGATCTATTTTTGGAGATGATGTGTGGAGCACATAAACTGGTCAAATACTTGCGCAACATGCATTAGCTATTTTTGGAGGATCAGCTACAAAGCGCTTTACATAGACACATGTTGGGAATAGATCTACTACTGCCAGTTAACTAAAAGTAGTCTATTATTAGTGCACTTGCATGTGTGGCTATTTTTGTAATGGCACGTGGCTAATAATAGCATGTGACCTATTTTGGGTTTAGATAAGCGGTGAAGGGCAAGTCCCCACCCATATAAATATGCATTGAACTGTGTAAGAAAAAGGGGGTGAGAACTATGGTATAGTGAGATTATGCTACCAAATCTGATATGCGCATGAGCGTATACTACTATTATTGTAAGGAAGCTTCATGTATTACTAAATTTAATATAATGAAGATTATGGACTGAATCAAAGTGTTATCATGGTTATAATTCAGTATTGCATGCTTGATTTCATCATGGTTATATTTTAAGTTTGTTATTCTCTAGATCTAGATCTGAACATGCACTATAGAATGATACATTAGTCATAGATCTGAATGCCTTAAGTCTTCATCGTACTAACATCTTGTAACAACAACCCTAAAGAGAGGTTTGGTACCTTTGCGTGCTTTGTGTGAGCGCTCATTCTAGGCTGAGTGATGTGCCAATGCGCCTAAGTTTGTATTAGTAAATTATAGGTTGCATCAAAATCCTATACTAAGTGGGGTTTTCAAGGACTTTTACTTCACATTCATTATGGGAAACCACACCCGTATTGCTTACTTGCTTAAAAATTAAGCGGCTTCACCTTGCAAATCAGTATTCTACTATGAGTAGAAATGCAAGCTATTACTAAAGCAAATGAAAAGGCAGTGCAATATATGTTGGATCAACATTCGAGATATAAGGAAAAGAGAAAGACAAAGGTTCTTCAGTTGGATTAACTTCTTCTTCTTCTTCTAATCTTTTTGAAAATGTAAATAAGTAATCAAGATGAATTGTAAAACTTAAGTAATTCAAGATAAAGCCACTTTTCAAGTTATTTTGAAAAATTCAGTTACTTAGGAATAGTTGGCACTATGTGTAAAGTATTTGTTTTTGTTTTTAATTGTAGAACATTCTAATATAATACATGCCAAGAAAAGAGGAATTAAAGGAGAAATATTCTCAACTTCTTGTAGTGTTATAGCTAAGCACGTGGTGGAAGGAATAATTTATGTCTCCTATTTGTACTATCTCGCTAGATATTATATACGGGAGGAATCCTATGGGCTAAAGGAGGAGAACTTTAGGGCATCAACTCACTGTAACTTTGTGTACGATTTTAAAGATCTCAAACTTTGTGTTGAGATTTTTGAACGTTCTTTGTATAACTTGGTTGGAATTGAATAAGAAGGTGTATTTCTGGAGAACTTTGTGTCTAAAAAGACCCATTGTACATTCTCGTGAGGATTTTTATTGTAAAATTTGTGTTATCTCAAATCTAAGTCTAAATTAATTTCTTTTTCATTTACTAAAATTGTGACATTTCTAAATTATTTATCTATTCTATATTGATCATATAAACTCTAAAATCTACTTATTATAAAGTGCATTTCTCTTTGCTAGTTGTTGTTATAATTCTATATTTTCCTTTCTCTCCTTTTACATACTATTTTTAGACACAACTGCTTATTTTCTATAAAAATTTAAGCTATGGTTCGTGATCTTCATGATTAAAGTAATACCTGGAAAATAATTTTAGTTTGTGCATAAATAGTTATAATAGATAAACATCTTTCATGGGATCTTCACCGTTAAATGAAGGGGATTCATTCCATGTTTGCTTGGGTTTGTGTGTGTAGCCAAGCCTAAAATCTAGCTAACAATGTTGGAAATGATTTTCAAATGCATTGTTTCTAATTATAAAGGTTCTAAATGAGTAGGATAAAATTGTTTCTTATATTAAAAATATTTGGCATTTTTGTACTTGTTTGGTAGTTACATATAGTGAGCTTATGACTATATGCACCCAAAAATTACATGGTGCAATATTAAAATATGCCATGTCTACAATGATGAAAAAGAATATTTCTAAGATGAGAATGAGATTTATATCCCTCCCTCTCGTCCTTTATATCCATACTTTCACTCAAATAAACCCATATGTTTTTCCCTAGACTTCAATTTTTCTGCAAGATCACTTTTTGGATTTTGGCATTATTTTTAGTGGATATTGCACAACCTCCCTTGTGGTTGTGCAACTATAACTTTCCAAAGAGCATCCATTATGAAACTACCCTAATGGTTTTGTAAATTCCCCTCTTGCAATAGCGGTGGTTGCACAACCGCCGTGACAGGTTGCATTACCACCCTCTAACAATAGGGGTGGTCCTATCACCATCCAACGTGAAATTAAAACTAGTTTTTGATTTCAATGTGATTTTATTTCACATTTATTAGTAAAATCGACTAAAAATAGGCTTGTTGGATTGGTCTTGAGTTCCTCCTCTCTTCTTACTAAATTTAGTATGTTGAACCCTTCTCCTTTGGGTGATTTTTCATTTCTTGATTGACACTTGTAGTTGACATCTTCTCTCTCAACAACTTATAAAAATCACATTTTTACCCATATGATGGGTTGGAAATTTGATATTATTTTGTAAAGTGTTATGTTGCTGAAATTTGGAGAGGGATCACACAGATACCCAATACATTAATATGTTATTTCTTTCTTCTCACTTTAAGTCATTCCATTTTCACAAAACCGCCCACAACCAATTTTATTGATTTCTTTTTTAAAGTAACTATTATTACATCCCTAGATCAATTAGATTTCATCATTAGAATAGAGGAGACAAAAATACATCTCACCTCTGGAAAGGCTACCACAGTACAATAGTAACCAGGTTGGGATTGTATTTATTTCTTTAAAGCTTTAAATAGTTATTATTTATTGTTATTAGAAGAAGTTGTGTATTTAAATTGTCGGAAGTTAAATATTTCATCACTTCTCGTATGCATTCTCATTTTAGTATTTCTTTCAAAATATTTCTTACATAAATATTCTTCCCTTGATAACTTCTTCCCGACTTATCCTGTGGATCTGCTCAGGAAATTAGTTGGAGGAAGAAGTGAAGAAATCCCTGCACTTCTTTTTTTTCATTTCTTTCAATTAATTTAAAATTACTTTTCCAGGAAAATTGTATATAGAAAAGAGGAAATTACTTATGGGAATCTTTTCCTTTTCTCAAAAACTTGAGACAAGAGCTTTGTTGAAGGAAGTTTTACTTTACTAGATTAATAACTTTTGAGTGATTTCTCTTAGAGTAGTATAATCAAACAATCCTGCAACAAAGAAATATCCACATCTAGTTATTCCTTGTTTTAGTTTCATTTCATTAAAAGTGGTTGTTTTAATTTTAATCATTTCCCTATGTTTGTGTATATAGATTTTATTTTTATTTTATAAATATTAAAAATACAAAATCAATAGTTATTTAATTAGATTAATTGAATTTCTTTTTAAAAAATATAGTTAGAATATAAACAAATAGAATAGATAGTTATATTTATTTTATTTAATTAATTGGGAAGGAATTTAGTTAATTAAAATATTAAACTCACTTGTCTTTTATTTAAATTAGACTTCTTTCCATTATTTATTTAAAACTAGAATTTAGTGTAGTTTAGGAGCTTAAATCAAAACAACAAACCTAGCCATTAAGAGTTCAACCACCCATTCATACCCTCCGATTATCCTTGGACCAAATTTGCTATTAGGAAGTCATGCTACCCATTCATATCCTCTTATTATCTTTTAATTTCCTTTCCTAGCTTCTAATTTTTGGCTATCTTGGCACGACCTTGGGAAGTCGAGTAAATAGGGAATCCCATGTCATTATTCCTATATGCAAATTCTAGTGAAATCAACATGAAGTACTAGTTTATTCTCGTTTCCTTTGTTAGTATCTTTTCTTTGTTCCATATTTCCCCTCTTCCACTATTTTATGGATATTTTATACCTTCTCGAATATATTTGGTAGAAATTTTGATGGGCCATTTGGCCATGATATATATTATTCCCATGTTTAACCTCAACCACCCCCTTCCTTTCCAAGATGGGATGACAACTACACTAATAACGTACAAGCCTCCCCTGTAACATTCCCATTTTAAGATTTTAGAAATAAGGAAATTTTTATTTTTATTTTTTTGCATAATGTTCTCTGTCCTAAATTAACATAATTTAGAACACATATTCCAAATCCAATCAATCTCATAACAAAAAACCATATATAACTATAAATGACTCAGTGAAACACCGATCTCTCATGTTAACTTTATAATGTGTATACTACATATACTTGGTTCTATTACCCTTTTGGAGGTATCAAGTGTTCTGTTTAAGAGGCCTAACTGGATATATTTTATCGATATTCATATAAAATCTTTCTTCTTAAATTGAGTGACATAGGACAACGCAACCAACAACTTGCGATACTTTGACCAAAGATTTTAAACATATTGTTTATGTTTATATTCCTAGACGACATACTCGTCAAATGGAATACATCCTTCACCCTACTTGATCTGTTATCCAAAATGGTCTTCACTAACTTCTTTCAATCCACATTTCAGGGTTTAACCCTAACCAAGGTTAGCAACATGGCCTAGTGTGGAGGACTACTTATGGTGACTAAGGGTACTTAGACATACTCAATTGACTTATGTCAATTGGGCGTGTCTATTTATCCTAAGTCAATGTGAGTTGACCCCGACACTAGGTCATGCCCCTATCTCTACCTAGGGAAGAACTGTGATTAAGTAAAAATTTATGTTAGTCTAGTTGAATAAACTTGAAAGGGTGTTGAAACATGTCAACTACAACATAGTATCCTCATGAAGACCCTAGTCATCATGAAGGTACTTTACTTGTAGTTGGTGTGTGTCAACATCCATAAGAGTTTTCCTTATCTGGACGAACATACCTTAGATAAAAATTTATATCTTATAAGTTTCCTCTTGAAATATTAATTATAACAACCCTACTAAGAAACTAGGTTCATTAATGATTAAGATTCAGATTTAAGACTACAATAAATGAAGTTATGTAGATAAATATTCTTTCTATCTAACTCATATGCCATGATTTAAACTATTAACATCCTAATTCATATTTTACATAAAAGGCCCATCACACATGGAAGTGTCATTTAATTACTCACTTAATTCAGCCCTAGTTTATATAAGATATGAGTAGGTCATTTTTCCATAATAGAATTCATTGAAATGAATTCTATTTCCTGACATTCCTATTTTGGTTAAGGAATCCTTCATGAGAAATCACAACTTCACTAACTATAGATAGCATTCAAGATTTATATCAAAAAGGTCTTAAATTAAGACTATGATTCATTTCAATGGAATTGTCCTTCCTTTCCCTTATTGAGGGTTAAATTCCATTTTAAACCCATTGTACTTCCTGAATATTATTAAAGTTTAATTCTCAACAATCATTTGTTTATTTATAGCCTAATGAACTGTTTGAAAATTAGTGCAAGAATGTCAACTTTACAAGTTTCCTCTTCACTTAGAGAAGGTAGTACAACATTATTTCATATCTATGTTTATTCTATTCCTAATAATAAGGTATGTTACTGTCTAATAGACAAAGTATTACTTAAAATTTCCATTAAATTCATACCAACAATAATTACATCAAGTGAAAACAAATATCACACATATTTTATTCAGCATGGAGGATTCATACATTTACAAGATCAAACACTTCAGATAGTGCTAAGTATCAAACAACAACATTCAATTGCTTTCAGATACAACTTTCTTTTCCATCAAGTACATTTTAGTAATGAACCATTTTTTATCATAAAACATCTAGTCTCTTGATAAACAAATGTAACTTCCTAAAATATTTCTCCTTTCATCACTTACGAATTCCATCTACAAAATTTCTAGCATGGGCCAGTTCATTGAACTGAGCATGATAAGCACTAAACATTAAAACGATATGCTTTTAACTAATTGTTTCATAAAAATAACTTTGTTGTTATCAAATAGTCCTGAAGCAATTTAGGAAGACATAACCAAAATGAGTTACAAAAATCAATAAAAGAGAGAGAGAGAGAGATTTACAACAAATCAATAGTAAATTTAGGTTTTAAGATATAACAACTTCAACCTTCCATGTTATTGACTTTATATCAAAAGAATTAAAACAAAATTCAGATAAGAAACATTTCATTAGAATTTCACTACTACTTTCTTACATTTCTTTTTGTGTACATGAATTTATTAGCAATGCAAAAAAATTAGAACTAACACGTAGTAGTCCTAAAACAAAGCTAAATCAAAATCAATGCACTATCATTCTTAGAGCTTAAACAAGACTAATCTACTAACATCCTTGCATTAGAACATGTATAAATATTCAAACTAACATGTTAAGCCATTAATCTCTATCTCCATTGAATGATAATCAAATGAAATGAGCCTATTTATATCCTTAGAAATCAAAGGTTTGATTATATGTTTGAATCCCAAGGTTTTCAAGAATGGTGTCTTATCAATCCATGGCTACAAGACCATTTGACATATCCCCATGACTTCAAAACTTGGATGGATGAATACAAGAAATGAAAATAACTAGCTCCTTCAATGAAAAAAATGCTCTAAGATGATAAAATGGCTATAACCTAAAATCTATGCTCATTTATGTGTAAGAAGAAAAGTAGGAGGAGGGATCCTTATATAGCCCAATGGATAAAAGAATCTCTACATCCCTTTACATGTGGGATAATAGAGAGGTTGGGTTAGTTATGGATAAAGGAGGTTTAGAAATGGTTGAGTCAACCTTAGGAGAGTTTAGTTTGTCCTTTAATGACCCATGGGGTTTGAGGGGATTTATTAAGTAACCAAAGTGATTAATTAATAGGTGTGTAAGCTTATAAAACCTATTTAGAGGAATAATTAACATGATTTAGACTATGATAGGAATTTAATCAAAAAGTGATTATTTATTGATTAAATAGAAGAGACAATTAATTAATTAAGAAGAATTAATTAATCTAGATAGAAAGGGATATATGATTAACGAAAGGTTGTTAATTTGTGTCATTGTTGGATAAAAGAGTTAATTAACTAACGGACTATAATTAATTAACAACGATAGTAGAGAAAATGTGCGATATTGAAAATATGTCCTCAATTTGTGGGAAAGTGTATAATTAGCATAAATGAAGTATTTAAATTGCTTGAGCTAAATTATAGGTGTCTACATTTTCCCCTCTTTGGGTTGGCGTAAGTGATGCCACTTCAAAGATAGTAGATAGATTAAATTTTGATGGCATAGAAGAAAAATTAGTAGAAGTGAGAGATGTCCCCTCAAGTGTCAATGGGGTGATGAGAGAAGGCGATCGATAATAAAAAAGGTGAAAGAAAGGAAATAGAAGAATGGGCAGGAGCAGGATGCCCCAGGTGAATAAGAAGAATAGTGTTGATAGGAGAATGATTTAGAAGAAGAATGATAGGCGGAAAGAAAAGAGCAAGCTTTCATCCAGTGTATTGA
Organism: Taxus wallichiana var. yunnanensis; assembly: GCA_018340775.1. Lineage (NCBI taxonomy): Eukaryota > Viridiplantae > Streptophyta > Pinopsida > Cupressales > Taxaceae > Taxus > Taxus wallichiana. The sequence goes on from CM031240.1 coordinate 591,162,729, forward strand.
AACAACTTTATTTTCATCATATTGCCAAAGATCTACGTCATCGGTCCTTATTAAAAATATAAGCATACAAAAAAATTAGGATGACATGAAAAGCCATACTACAAATAGTTGTCCATTTCTGAAACACCCACTCAATGCAACATATGAAAAGCAATGCAATATGAGAAGGAAACAAGTTCATTTTACAGGGAAAACAAGTACAAACACACATATTCCAACCAAAAATGGTCAAGATGGTTGTACAATTTTTTTGTTATTAACCTAAAGATCCCCAAATGTTTGTGATTAACAAAAAGGGTTAAGAAAGATGCCCCAAGTAAGTGTACATGCAAGGGAAAATGATGAAGGACACTGGGTCCAATGAAAAATTGGAGTGCGCTACGAAACAATACCAAACAACTATATGTGCCCCAGAAAACTGACGAAGCAAGAAGGATAGCTTTGTAAATGGTTGTAGTTATGATGATCCATGAGTCATTTGATCTATGAAGATGTGAAATTTCCAACAAGATATGGAAATAATATAATGCGCAAGACATGATTTTCAACTGCTATGACATAGTTTACCTAGTTTTGCAAATTTTCCATTTTTTAGGATTTTTGAAAAAGTTTTGAAATTTTTTGGATTTTGAATTGATGTTTTTTTAACTTTTAATATTTTTTAGAATTTTGACGGTTTTGATAGATAATAAGTTAGAAGAATCAACAAGAATCTCCCAGGAGCAAAAGAAATGCCCCAGGAGAAGAAAGAAGCAACAAGTGGAAAATAATGCCCCAACACAATGGAAACATTAACAAAATAATTATTTAATAAAAATAATTATTCAATGGAATGTGTAGAAGGATATCACATAGAGCAATAAAATTGTCCTAGTGAGAAGAAATGAGTACCAGATGGAAAATAATGCCCTAGCATGGCAAAAAAGTAAGGAAAATAATTATTTAAATAAAATTAACTATTCACAGTGAGTAGAAGAAGAGTTAGAGTGTGATGTTATATGGTTTGATTTCACACTTTTGTATGTATTATGATGATATTTGAGATGTTTTTACCACATGTTTTTGATTTTGACATGATAGATCCATAGATGTTATCAATTGTATTGTACATATGATGCTCTAGATTAGTGGATGAGATGACATGATGATATTGGTGCGGGGGGATAAATTTTTATATTTGTGATCCCTCTTGCCCCTATTTGATGATACAACATGTGATGATTAGGAAAGCATAAATGTATGATCTACACATAGCATTTTATTTATATATGATGTATAGATGATGTTAGATGTGATGATATTGATGGAGATATGATGATGTGATAAAAAAATATGTACATGTGACAAGCAAACACAATCAAATGTTAACAAAATACACAGTACCAACCAACACAAATTAACACAACTATGTACAATTATTTACAAGCATGCAAAAACATAGTGCATATGTACAAGTAAGAATGAATCTAATCTAATCAAGAAAAGATGAATCTTATCAATGTATGTCTAAGAAAAAAAATATACAAATGTATAAACAAGCAACAACTATACAAGAAAACAATGTACACAAACAGAGAAAGAAACAAGATAAATTAATTAAATTAAAGTTATGTTTTTGCAAGATTATTTTGTGAAACACTTTTCCACTATTATTGTGCTTTTGTGAAATAATTTTCTATTGTTTTTTTTGTTTTTGTGAAACAATTTTCTATTGTTTTTGTGCTTTTGTGAAATAAGTTTCTATTGTTTTGTGTTTTGTGTTTTTCTATTATTCTACATTTTGATCATATTTGCATTTTTTTGAAAATTTTGAACATATTTGAATGTTTTTGTGATTTTTGAACATATTTGAATGTTTTTGAGATTTTTCGAAGCTATGCAAAGGTAACTAAGAAATGTGTATGCCCCCAAAGATTAGACAAATAATATACAAGGGCGGGCACCACGTGTTTACAAACAGGAAGGTGAAGTCGCAAGAATTTCCCCCAACATTAGATGCGGGATATAAAAAGACCATCCCTTCACCGATTTATAAGAGGAGAAAAATCCGGATCAAGGCTTGACAAGATAGGTTCACAAGGAATATCAGATGTAGGTGTGGAACTATCCCTAGGCTAAGTAAAAGTACCCTCCATATACAAGATGCTTGTGAACAATGAATCCTCCTAAGACGTCCGAAAACTAGTTTTCACCCAGGGACCTATCCAACGTGCCACAATTGCGTGGTTTTCACATATGGATGACCTATTTTATCTTTTTCTTTTTCTCTTTTTTTTTGTATTTTGATCATTTTTACTCTTTTTGTGGTTTTCTTTTCTAATTTTTGCATGTTTAAGCATAAAACTACTTAAGGTGCATGGCAGTCATAGGTTCGTGGAGATCATCACCATTGGGATGGGAAATTTTGTATGCTCCCATACCATATTTGGCCATAATGACATAAGGTCCTAACCAATGTGGTTTGAACTTGCCTTTCTTCTCTCTTTCCGCCCTTGTGTTGAACTAATTTTCTTTCATGACCAAATATCTGACCTCAAACTGATGAGGTATGATCCTTTTGTTATAATTTCTGGAGATTCTGTTATGATACACTTTGAGATGGTTAAGGTGCAGATGCGCTTTTCATCCAAGAGTTCTAATTCTACCAGCTTGGCCACTCTGTAATCCTCATCCTTATCCAGGTAATCCCTAAGAGATATTCTCAGGGAAGGAAGCTCAATTTCCAATGGGATGATGGATTCGGTTCCAAATACTAGGGAATAGGGTGTCGCACCAATAGGAGTGTGAATGGAGGTCTTATAATCCCAAAGGGTTGGGTGAATTTGCAAATGCCAATTGTGACTGTCTTACTCACCATATTTTCCATGATTTGAACTAATGTTTTGTTAGTGGCTTCAGCCTGCCCATTACCTTGTGGATAATATGGCATAGACCACTTCAATTTTATTTGAAATCGATGAAAATGGTCCTTCATTGTCTTGTTCTTTTATTATTTTCCATTTTTAGTAACTATGGTTGTCGGAATGCCATACTGGCAGATAAGATGATTCATGATAAAATTTGAAATCTAATCTCCTGTAACATAAGTCAAAGGAAGAGCCTCCACCGACTTAGTGAAATATTGTTTAGTTTGTGATGATGTGAGTATGACCATCAAATGAGGTAGGGGTGAGATTTCCAATTAAATCCATTCCCCATTTGGAGAATGACCATGGGGTTGTGATTATTTAGATGCTTTGTGATGGTGCATGGATGAAATTTTCATACTTTTGACATAGTACACATTTCCTTACATAGTTGGAGTAATTTGTTTCCATAGTAGGCCAATAGTAGCCTTTAGCTAGAACCATTCTGTTTTTATGGGCACCGCATACCCCTTCATGTAACTCTTTGATTGCTTGGACTAACTTTTCTACATCTAGAAAACGTAATAGATTCCCATCATAGCCATGATGATAGAGTGTATCTCCTAAGAGGGTGTAACGGGCTATCTGGTAGATAAGGCTTTGTTTTTCGGAATGGGATATGTCTAGAGGGAAGGTGTTGTGTTTAAGATAGGTGTAGATGTGTACATACCATGGGGAATAGGGACCAATAACTTCACAAGCCAAACATGATTCTGGCATGTCATACGCAGGCTGGCGTATATTCTCAACAAATAATGGCATATCATTTCTCTCTAGTGGAATTTGCAGCATAGAACCTATAGTTTCCATAGCATCTATGGATCTATTTTGTGCTCTTGGAATTTGTTTGAATGTAATATGCACAAAATACTCTTTCAAATTTTCCACCAATTTCTTGTAGGGGATGAGTTTCTCATCCTTGACTTTATATCCATCATTAAGTTTCTTGATGATCAATTTTGAATCACCAATGATCTTAACATGATGGATATCCCATTTGATTTCTAGTTTCATCCTAACGATGAGCACATCATATTCCACAATATTATTTGTACAAGGAAAACCAAGGTGAAAATCTTAGGATATAGGGTCGCTTTGAAGGAGTAATTAATACCACAACTATCCCCAAACCATGAAAAGTAAAAGATTCATCAAAGTGCACTTACCACATGAAAAATTCCTCAATATACAGTAATGAAGCATCTAGAAGAGCCAAACTTATAGGCTTTGTTCCTGTAACAATGCTTCTACTAACCGATTAGTGAGTACTTGTACTTTTACCAACTTTTGATGTACATACTTAATGTCAAATTCATTTAGTAGAATTATCCAATTAGCCATTCTACCAATAAGGTAGGGTTTTGACAACAGGTACTTAAATGGGTCAAATTTGGATATAAGTTTGGTTTTAGTATTTAACAGGTAATGGTGAAATTTTTGGAAGGTAAAAACTACACCCAGACAAGCTTTTTCAATTTGAGGGTAGTTGATCTCATAAGCAATGAGAGTAAGACTGAGATAGTACACAACTTTTTATTTTTGTCCAATGTCATATTGCATGAGCAACACACCAATAACAATTTAAGTAGCAGAAATATACAGTAGGAGTGGCTCACCAGGAGTTGGAGGCATGAGGAATAGTGGATTGGATAAGTATTTCTTAAGCAAGGTGAAGGCCTCTCACATACTTTGGTCTCCAAATAAAGGAAACATCCTTTTTAAGTAGATGGGTGAATGAATTACACTTGTCAACAAGTTTGGAAATGAAGCGACGGATAGCTTGTATCTTTCCTTGTAGGATGTACAGTTGTTTGATTTTTTGGGGAGGAGGCATTTCAATAATGGTGGTAACTTTAGTTGGGTCTACCTCAATCCCTATTCATGATACAATGAATCCAAGAAACTTTTCCAGATAGTTTGCTAAACACACACTTCTTTGGATTCAATATAACTTTGTATTCTGAGACGTTCAAGATATGCTACAAAATCTCGGGGGTGATCTGATCTTGTCTTGGATTTCCTAAGGATATCATCCACATAGTCTTGCATGATGTCATGAATCATATCATGGAAAATCATGGTCATTTCCCTTTGATAGGTTACACCTGTGTTTTTAAGGCCAATGGGCATTATCTGATAACAAAAAATCCCCCAGGGGGTTGTGAAGGTAATCTTGTGTTGATCTTCATCTGTGATTTTGATATGATTGAAGCCTGAAAAGCCATCCATAAGAGATAAAATTTAATATCGTGTAGTTGAATCAACAATCATATCAATATTGGGTAATGAGAAATCATATTTTGGACATGCCTTATTAATGTATCTAAAGTTCATATAGATTCTAATCCCGATAGATTTATTTTGTATGGGGACTATGTTTGATATCCATTTTGAGTAATCAATAGGTCTAATGAATCCCACCATTATAAATCTTTATAGGTCTTATTTAACTAGAAGAGCCACCCGTGGATGCATTTTTTTGAGATTTTGTTTGATGGGCTTGGCATCTGCGTGCACTACTAGGTTATGCACTACCAAAGTTGGATCCAAGCCTAACATATCCTTATAGGACCATTCAAATAAATCTACAAATTCTTGTAGAAGCATGGTGATTGTTTTTTGTTCCCATGCTGAGAGTGAAGCTCCCAGTTTGACTATCTTTGGATCATCTTCTATTCCAATATTCACATCAATGGTTTCTTCCACTAGCATTTTTGTGAATCCTCCATATGCGTAGGATCGGGAGGAAGGTTGAGGTCTTCTTCCAAGGGTTTCTCTATGATATTTTCACCCTTGGCATGGTCACTTTTGTTGTCTATTGATTTTTGCACTTGTTTTTCAGCCATTGCCTCAAAGAGGTTTTCACTATGTGACTTGGACTTTTGTTTTTGCCGAGGCTTTTCATTAGAACTTTTACCCTCACTTTTTCTTAATTTTTCTGACCATGAAGCTTAGTTTCCTCACCGAAGTATGCACATGTATTTAAGTCAATGTAGAAACCTTTCTTATGGTCTCCAATCGGAATTATATCTCGAATGCCCATGAATTTTGAAATGGCTTCGTTATTTTCAAAGAGATCTAGTGGTATGTGACGTTGTTGGTCCCATTTGACAAGGAAAGGGTATAAAGTTCAATATTAGGTTTAGGAGTTATGGTAAGGACAACAAGATCCATGAATAGGTCTATGGAGGCAAGATCCTCATATTGGCTACAGTGGGAATCTGTGTCGCTATCTAAATAATCAGAGCTATCTTCACACTCGTAACAAGTGACATTTTGATCATTGGGTTTTGATCCATAGGGTCAAATGTCGATGCCGTATCTTTATGTCTTGAAATGTGGAAGAGGAACTAGTTCTCTTGGTCCTTACTCATTCTTTCCGCATCCTAGACCCTTGTAGCCCATGGAATGCATCATTCGGCTAGACTTCTCATACTCAAGGATTTGGTAGAAAGTTGGTAGAAATTTCCCTTCACCAAGTAATCCTCCGTAAAAATGACCCAAGAATTCACTCATCTCTAGGCCATTTGAAATGATAGTTGGGTCACCTCTAGTTTTAGGTGACAACGATAGGTTTGAAGCCAACAGAGCTTTTTATACATTATACTCTCCACAAACGTATTCCAGAACCTTCATCTCTCATGAATCAAAAGGATAAGCTGATGTAGAAGCCTCATAGATGTAAGAACTTAGGGAATCTAAATCTACTCATGACTCCATGGCTTTGGATTGAAGAGGAACAACTATATCAGTAGAGGGACATGTATAGAAACCCTTATGCACAAAACTATTGAGAGATCTATAGTGAGAGAAGGGATATAGATCTCCTTGTATCACGACAGTGTGCTCCTCGTGTTTCAATTTGATGCATTGATGGAACATTGACGACACGAAATGCATGGCATGAGTCCATTGTTGGCCAAGAAGCATATTGTATGGGAGTTCCAAGTCCAATACATGAAACTTCGTCTGATGACAAGTGGGTCCTACTTCCATGGGTAATGTGATTGTGCCAGCTGATTCCCGCTCCGCATTTTCATAAGTAGTTATGGTAATGATGTGGGACTCTAGATCTTCTTTTGTATGTCCTAGTTGCTTAATTAATTTCAACATGCATATATTCAGCCCTGATCCATTTTCCATAAGCACCCGTTTTATTTTTTGGTGGGTAACAAATACCTCAATATATAGGGGTATATTATGTGTTGGATCTTCAATAGAGATCTTCCTATGATTAAAAGAGATGTATTTAGTTGGTATGATGTTAGCCACCATAACTTGAAGATGTGAATGGTCTACTTCTAGTGGCACTCCTAAACCTTGAAGAGTTTTGTATAATATTTCCTTATGAACATTTGATATTTTGAGAAGATCCAAGATTGAAACCTTGCGACATCTTATCAAGTTGTTCTAAGATGTTGTACCTACCATCTTGTGGGGTCGATGGAGATGGTTTGGGAATCATGAGGCGGGCATGCCTTGTTACCACATTGCAATCATTTCCCTTGATCTAAATGGTGTTCACATGGTCATTTGGAGAGCAGATACATCCAATGAGTGAATTGTAATGATTATTGTCCTTCTTGGTATATAGATAATTTTCTACTTTGTAACTCTGGGATGAATCTCCTCAATCCGGCTTGTTCTCATCTGACTTACCATGTTTAGGGAATGGCTCTTTGAATATTCCCATCTTTTCATTTTAGTATATGAGTTTTCTCTGGGGTGTCCACTTCTATCTACCCATTGTCATTATGAGATCTTGGATGTAGTGACGAAGTCATAGACATTTGTCCTGCTTTTTGTGTCCCTTGACACAATGTAATTCATAATAGTCATGCTCTTTGTACCATGATGGTTTCAAAGAATTTTCATGAAATGGTTCTATCGTAGGATAATTCATCATGTGAGTTGCATCCAATTAATTCAATATGGCCGACAAAGGCTCATTGAGAGGAGTGAACACTCTACGTTTATGTGGTGGTTGAATAAGCCCTTTGGTTAGCTTAAAAGGTTGACCAGGTTTGAATCAAGTTTCTACGTGTTTGGAATATGTGATTCCATCTCCCACCATGTTCTTGTTCTTGTTAAATATTTTTAGTTTTTCTGTGGGTTTTGCATTTTGGTTATCCTTAGAGTGTGATTTAATGGTTCCTTTGGCAATAAGGGATTTCTCTATTTGAATTCCATTTTCAATAACCTCTTTGAAGGTGAAAACATAATGCATTTGCAGGTGAAAGGTGATGTATAGGTTGAGATTAGGTAAAAATATACTCACTACCTATTTTTCAATGAATGCAAAAGGGAAGCGATTTATCATTCTCTATATTTTCAAGAAGCTAGCGAATGTCTTGTTAGGACATTGTTTAGTGCCACACAAGTCCATTATGGTTATGTCACTTTCTATGTTGTACGAGAAGTGTCGTACAAACCTTTCTGCCAGTTTAGGCCATGTGAAAATAGACCCATGAGGTAAGTGAGTGAACCATTCCAAGGCTTGGCCCCTAGACTCTTTGGAAAGAGTCGTATGAGGTAATTGTCATTGTAGGCCACTTCTTGACATGCCATGTAAAAATATTTAACATGTATATTTGTCAAATTTTGGCATGTCAAAATTTTTAGGGAAGGTTTGAAGCGTCATAGTTTTATCAAATGGATGGGGACATATCTCTTCATATTGATATTTCTTGTTATTCCCCATAGTACTCTCTTGGAGGCTTGTAAGTGTCACTTTCATAGATTGTATTTCTTACGTGAGTAATTGTTCTTTGGTAGGAGAAGCATGGATATATATACGATTGTATTCCATATTTTCTCCTCCTTGATTTTCCATTTGAAGTTCAATAATTTTGACCTTAGGTTTTGTCTTTTGTACATTCTTGTTTGTTTATTTTTGTACATGAGATGTTAAAAAAGCTAATTGTCGACTAAGGTTGCAATTTTTTTGTTGAATAGTGAATTCTTCTTTGAGAGGTTCCTCTTCTTCTTCATGATGTGGAGGTTGTTCAACATTTTCATGTTCTATTCTAACTTTACGTGGTACCTTGAGGAAAGGTATTCTATATCCCACTACATTATCATTTCCCACGTTAGAGTTAGAAGCATGTCCATGTGTTAATATATCCTCCATGTTAATAAGAGGTTTCTCCTCTTCATTAGCATTGTTTGTAGGTGGGATTATCTCTTGTTCAATAGGAATTCTGGCTCCTAACTCCACAACTCATGCTAGTACCCGATCCTTGTTTTTAAAAATAAATTCATCTAAAAGTTGGCGTTGAAATCAAATTCCACATTCTCTCAAAAATATGTGTAAAGAAGGGATCTTTATCTCAAGGGGTAAGATGGCTTCAGTGTTGAAGGAATATGGAGTAGCACTAGTAGGGGTATAGATGGATCTTTGTTAGGCCCAAAGGGCGGGATGAATTTACAGTTCTAATTATGGCCAATCTTATTAACCATATTTTCCATAATATGAACAAGATATTTATTTAGGATTTTGTCTATCCATTACCTTGAGGGTAATAGGGATTTGACCATTTTAGTCAGATTTGAAAGTTTTGGCGCAATGCCTTCACTATTTTATTCTTGAAATACTTATCATTGTCGGTGAAAAAAAGATAGAGGGAATGTCGTAAGAAAATGAGGTGGTTCTTAATGAAATTTAAAATCATGGCACCGGTTTTATAAGTAAGAGGGATAGCCTCTACCCGGTTTGTGAAATACTTGGTTGAATTTATGATATGAGTGTGACCATCGAGATAAAGCGGGGTAAGCTTCCCAATGATATTGAGTACCCACTTTGAAAAGGCCACACCAATGTGATTGGTTGCAAACACTTTGTGGTGGGTCATATATCAAAGTTACTATACTTTTTACACAACAATCAATTTGCATGATAGCCCAATAATAGCCTACTCTAAACAATTTTTAGTAAGAACCATGCCACTTGTATGGGCCCCGAAGATTCCTTTGTGTACCTTTTTGAATGCTAAGATAGATTCTTCTTAATTAAGTTAGCGTAATAAATTTCTAGAATAGCATCTACGATAGATTGAGCCCCTAAGTAGGGTGTAGCATGCTATGCCTTTGGATAAGATTACATTTTACACAGTATGAAATTTCAAGGGGAAAGGTTCCGTCATTTAGGTAATTATAAATGTCATTATATGAGGACTAACAAATTCACATACCAAGCATGATTCGGCATGTCATATGGTGGTGTCCTTAAGTGTTCCATGAAGAAAGGCATGTTGTTATTTCCAAGTGGGATGTGTAGTAAATACCCAATGATAGCCATAACATCTTTTGCACAATTATGACCTCTAGGTATCTATTGGAATGTTATATGTACAAAGAATCCCTTCAAAGTATCAACCAATTTCTTATAAGGAATGAGATTATCATATTTAACCTTGTATTTGCCATTGAATTACTTGATGATTAGCTGAGAATCACCTATTACATTAACCTATATGATATCCCATATTATAGTAATCTTCAATCCACATATAAGGGCTTCATATTCAGCTATATTATTTGTGCAAGGAAAACCTAATCAATGCTTGATGAATAAAGTCTCTGAAGGAGTGATAAGAAAAACTTCTACACAGAACCATGAAATATGAATGATCCATCGTAGTAAATTTTCCATACAATGGATTCATCAACATACTCTAGAAGCTCTAAACTAAATGGTTTGATTCTTGGAAAAGGGGCTTTATTTAGTTGATTTGCAAGCATTTTCCTTTTGACGATTTCTAGTTGACGTATTCAATGTCAAAATCACTAAATAGGATGATCTAATTAGCCATCCTCCCGGTAAGTGTAAGTTTAGATAGTAATTACTTCAAAGGATCAATTTTACATATGATCTTGGTATTGTTATTTAACAGGTAGTGGAGAAGTTTATGGAATGCAAATACAACATCTAAGAAATCTTTCTCAATCTATGGGTAGTTAAGCTCATAAGAAATAAAAGTGCGATCGAGGTAGTAGATGGATTTATATTTCGACTATAATCATACCGAACTAGTAACGTGATTATAGAAAATTGGGTAGTAGAAATATACAATAGTAATGGTTCATCTAGAGTAGGCGATATGGGAACATAGGGTTTAGAAAAATATTATTTAATCAAGGAAAATGATTTATGTTGTTTATGTTCCCAATAGAAATTAACATCCTTCTTAAGAAGATTCGTAAAAGATTGACACTTATCCGTGAGTTGGGAGATGAATTAGCGGCTAGCTTGAATTTTCCCTTTTAGGCTACACAGGTTGTTTGATGTTCTTAGGAGGAGGAATTTCTGTGATAGATGAGACCTTTGTAAGGTCCACATTAATTCCTCTTCTTGACACAATAACACATAATTTTTTTCTTGATAGCACCCCAAGACACATTTCTTTGGGTTAAGCCTGACCTTGTAGTCTCTGAGACATTGTAAGATGCATTGTAGGATCTCTAGATGATCCTCTCTAGTCTTGGATTTTCCCAAGATGTCATCAACATAGTCTTCCATTATATCATTCAACATGTCGTGGAAGATGACAATCATAGCCCTTTGATAGGTTGTACCTGCATTCTTGAGGCCGAAGGGCATGACTTGATAACAAAATGTTCCCCAAGGGGATGTGAAAGCAGTCTTGTGTTGATCCTTCTGTAATTTTAATTTGATTATATCCAAAAATCCATCCATGAGGGATAAAATTTCATAACTAGCAGTTGAATCGACAATCATGTCAATGTTTGGAAGAGGAAAATCATCCTTAGGACATGATTTATTAATATTTGAAGTCCATACAGATTATGATAATAATGGATTTATTTTCCATATGAACTATATTGGAAATCCATTCAGAATAATCAATAGGCTTGATGAAGCCTACTACTAATAAATTATCAAGTTCTTCCTTAACTAGGAGGGCAACATGAGCATGCATCTTCAAAATTATTTCTTGATGGGATTTTCTTCTTCGTGCACAAATAGGTTATGCACTTCCAACTATGGATCTAATCCTAACATGTCTATATAGGACCCAAAAATATGTTTGAAAATTCTCTAAGCAACATGACAAATGTTTTTATCCTTGTGTTGAGAGTGAATCCCCACCTTAACAATTCAAGGTTATTCCTATGTTCCAACATTCACATATATAGTCTCCTCCACTAGTAGGTTGGATTCATCCTCCATTCGTGTAGGATCGGGGGAGGAGATTTAAATATTCTTCTAAGGGAATCTAAATAATATTTTCACCCTTAGGATGGTCACCTTTTATGTCTATTTATTTTTCCATTTACTTGTCCGCTGAGTTCCTTGTAGAGGTTTTCACTATAGGACATGGAATTTTTCTTTGCATAAGGATTTAATGAGGATATATTTCCCTTGTTTTTATTTTGATTTTGGTGACCACAAAACTCAGCCTCCTCTTTGAAATACACAAATGCATCTAGGTTTATGGAGAATCCCTTCTTGTGGTTACCAACAAGAATGTTATCACGGAGACCCATAAACTCACCAATTACTTCATCATTCTCAAATAAGTTAATTGGTACATGATGTTGTTAGTCCCAGTTAATGAGGGAAGGATGGAAAAGATTCAATTCAAGAATGATAGGGGATATGGTTAGGATAGCCATGTAAAAATCAAATTTGTGGACGCAACGTCTTCGTAGAGTCTACACTAGGAATCTGTTTTGTTTCCATAACAAGATGAACTATCTTTTCATTCGGAAGAGGTGGCTTCGACCTTGGGAGAATTGGACCCATATGGTAATACACCAATACCATATTTACAAACTTTGTGATGTGGTGTCGGAAGACGTTCTGGAAATCTTTCTCATGTGTGCCACATCCATATCCTTGATATCCCATGGTGTACATAATTTTTTTGGGGATAACATACTTGGGTGCTTGATAACACAAAGACATCTCATCGTTAGGAGACTGAAATACAAAAATTTCAAGAAAATTTTCATCTACTAGAAGACCACATGGAGTGAAAGTGTCGACGTTATAGTTATCTCGGACTTTGTTGATATTATAAGCAAGACCTACCACGTTTTACGGGTGATAGGGGTAAATCATAAATTAGGAAGGCTTCTTGGAGATTATACTCTCCATAACCGGTTGTAAGGACTTTCATCTCCCATGAAGAAAGGGGGAGACATATCTAGAAGCACCATCATCATGAGAGATCAATGTATCCAGATCAACCCGAGAGTCGGGAGCCTCTGATTGAGTCTAAATAGATATTTCAATTGAAGGAAAATCATATGTAGTAGGGAGATAACCCGAAAATGCTCCGCAATGTGAAAAGGCCTCGGGATCTCCTGGAATGGTAATATTTTTTCCTTCATAACATAATTTAAGACATTGATTATAGGTGGAAGGAATGAAATGTACAACATGAATCCATGGGTGACCAAGGCACATGTTATAAGGTAGTTCCATTTCAAGACATGGAACCGAAGTATTGTGATTAGTAGGTCCAACTCCCATAGGCAAGGAGATCATACAAGATGACTTTCACTCCTCATTTTCATAAGCCTTTATAGTGATGACTTCACCTCCGGATCAACATTAGTGTGGCCTATCTACTTAATAAGCTTAAAAGTGAAATTATTTAGGCCCGATCCACCATCGAAAAGAACTATTTTTGATCTCTTTACAATTTCTAATGACCTCAATATACAAGGGTAGGTTGTGTGTATGATCATCACTAGGAATCTCATGTTGATTTGGAGGTTATGTGTTGAGACTAAGCAATCTACGCGACCAAGGCTTAAAAGTGGGTAGGATCTATATCAATCAAACTCCTAACCCCTGGAGTTTTTTTACAAAGGATGTCTTTATGTACATTGGATATTTTAAGAATATCTAAGATTGAAATCTTAGCATTGGTCTTCTCAATCTATTCTAAAATATCATAATGACTATCCTAAGGGGTAGGTAGAGGAGGTTTTAGAATAACAAGGTGAGTGAATCACATTTCCACATTGCACTCTTTTTCTTTAAACTTAATATTGTTTACATGCTCAATACGTGGGTAAACAAAAACAAATAGGGAATCAAACGAATTAGAGGATTCATCAATGTAGTTGGAACTTTTATTCCTGGGAAGACTGACCTTGATCCAAAATTTTCTCCCCTTTATTATGCTTAGAGAATGACTCTTTATAAATTCAAAACTTTTGATAAGATGATTTTTTGGGTTGAAGGGAGTCCATTTCCACTTCTTTGATATCAATAATATCATGTATGAAGTGTTTCAACTTCAAACATTTGTCAATGTTGTGTACCTCAACATGATGATATGCACATAATTTGTGGTCAATGTACCATGTCGGTTTGGTTGCATCATCTACGAAGGGTATAGTGTTAGGGAATTTGATCATGTTCACTTTGCATATAATTTTTTCAATATATATGAAAAATAATCCATGATAGGGGTGAACATGCAAAATTTATATTTAGGTGTTGTTAAACAATTCACAATTATATAAAAACACCAAATAGAATTATATTGAATTTAGAAATCATTTGGGATGTCAATTACATTGATAGAGTTTACATTATATAGGAGGATTTTCTCCTTAATAAAAGGATTCGACATCAATCCTCAACAACCCACATATCTCTCTCAAATCCCTACAATCTCTCAAACTTATCCTTAAGATATCTCTCACACTAAAATAGTTACGTGAGTTGTTCTCACAACTCACCAATAATAAAACTATTACAAGTATATTATTAATATGAGTTCTATAAACTCATTATTAATAATATTAAATTTTATTTAATAATGTTACACAATATTTTGGTAACATTCACTCCCATATTGTTAACATTATTAATTCCCAATATACACTCCCCTAATGTTGACATTATAGAAACAACAATCACACTTCCTTATGTAGCTTGTTGTCCATGCGTGCTCATGATCTGGATGGTTTTTAGGACAGCCAACAACCTCAACAAGGATGGTTTTATAGGAAAACCAACAACCTAAAACAAAGGATGGTTTTACAGGACAACCAACAACCCAAATATCATGCTATTGCTTTTCCTTTTTACTTTCATCTATCCATTATGTCTTTCCTTTAGGGAATCATGTAGGAACCACTACTTACTGAATACAAACTAAATATAGGGA
The DNA here is from genome assembly GCA_018340775.1 of Taxus wallichiana var. yunnanensis. Lineage (NCBI taxonomy): Eukaryota > Viridiplantae > Streptophyta > Pinopsida > Cupressales > Taxaceae > Taxus > Taxus wallichiana. The sequence continues at coordinate 591,177,787 of CM031240.1, forward strand.
AAAATGAACATTGAGACCATGTTCCAGTTCCCCACTAAATGTGAACATTTCACTTATTCAAATAGGAACTCTGAAATCATATTGTAAATATGAAATAAAAGAAAACACACATATTGCCACCACAACTTCGTGCGGCCCTGTCGTTTGAGACTAATGAGAGGTCACTTATTTACCTCCATCGTTCGTTCCTCCATCCTCCATGTGTCATTTTGCTAGCTTAGTTTGAATATGATCATGATGCTAAATAATTACATACCTTACCCAAACGTCGGATTCTACCGAAAATGCATTTGTAAGGAAATTGTTTTTTGAATTTTTTAGACTTTTGACTCTAACAAGACACTCGAAACACAAAATGAATTATAATGAGACTCTTGATACTAATGACATGATAACATACACTAACATGACTCAAGATTTCTTATAGACATATACGAAACTTAACACAATAAAGACCATAAATTTGACAATGACAAAATGACTATTCATTGACTTAAAAAATATTAAAAAACTATAGAGGACGGACTTAAAATTTTGAAAATGAAACTACTTTTAAACCAAAACCACTTCACACTTAATGACTCGATGACTTTATGTACTTGATAATATTGTAATGGTGGTACAAGAATTTTAGCAAAACTAATAATTTGAAATTACGTTTTATAATAATGCAGAGAAACTTGAAACATAATTATGAGACAAAAGTAAATAGATAAGAAATACACGGTATGAATTGACTTGACAAAAATTACAAATAAACCTTAAAAACAACACTCATACACGGTTTTATTAACGATGGGATGCAAAGACTTGATACAAACCAAAATTAAAAAAACATTTCTAGAAACAACACAGACCGGCGGAGTGGAGCATAAACACGTGGATTGCTTGAAGGAGTGTTATCCCAAGGAAATACAGGATTGATTTTGCTGAGTGGACCAAACCGTTTGGAGATCTCATTAGAAAATTAAAATACCATGATCCATGCCAAAAATCAGGGTGACCTGAGATGCACATTGATAGATTTGAATGAATATTTCGAGCAACCAGTTATCAAATTTGTAGACAGTGCGTCACTTTTAATGGAGAGTCGAGCTCAGTGGGCAGGTTGTACAAGGCCATTTGTTCACTATAAAATGTAAGGATACTTTCACGAATCTCTGTCATGCACTGAATGTTGACAAGTCTACGAGTTTCAAGTAACTGCTAGAGGATGGCGCTAGATATAGATGCACGTTGCAATGAAGATAACAACCAAGATGTGAAGGAAATGATATGCATATCGAACAAACTGTGGTTGATCGATCAAATCAGAATGGATAATCACTTCTATTATATTTAAAATAGTCAGATATAATATTTGTGGACCAGGTGACTGTAATGTGATAATATAATATCTCAAATAGAGACAAACACTGATTCTATTTAATTTTACATAATCCTTAATAGGCACAAGTGAATTCTGTATAGATTCGTCAAAACCAAAGAATACACGAGATAAAAGAGAGTGTTCTTTTCAGCAAGGATGAAGGCGCCAATAAATCTCAAAAGCTAATGTCTGCAATATGCGAATAACTCCAACTCAAAGAAAAATAACCATAAGAAATCGTAAACTAATCAAAAAGTGTCTAAACTAATAATAGTATATAAGAGAGTAACATATGACTGGGGAAATAAGGAATAATGTTTTCCCCTATAATAATTAAGAATTCATAACTGGATCTAACTTCGCTTTGATACCACTGTTAAACACTGCACAATTATATAAAAACACCCAATATAATTATATTGAATTTAGAAATCATTCGGGATATCAATTACATTGATAGAGTTTACATTATATAGGAGGATGTTCTCCTTAATACAAGGAGTCAACATCAATCCTCAATAACCCACATATCTCTCTCCAATCCCTACAATCTCTCAAACTTATCCCTAAGATATCTCTCACACTAAAATAGTTACGTGAGTTTTTCTCACAACTCACCAATAATAAAACTATTAAAACTATATTATTAATATGAATTCTATAAACTCATTATTAATAATATTACATTTTATTTAATAAAGTTACACAATATTTTGGTAACAGTGCAAGGTGTAATAGGTCCTTTGGCTAGTTTCAATGGAGTACTATTTTCAATGGTCTCCACATGTTTGTTATCAATTATTTCGTCACATACTACATTTTAATTTTTGTTTTGAAAAAAAATAGGTTTTTTCGTAGTTTTGGATTCATGATGTTCATTTGAAAAGGGATTTAAATTCCCTTTGGCTAACAATGCTTTTTCTATTTGACCTCTTTTCTCTATAACCTCCTCAAACATATTACCGCAATGTATCTGGAAGTGGAAAGTAATTTCAGAATGTAAATTTGGCACAAAAATGATAACAAATTGTTTCTTTGGTATTGAGCAAAGGGAAACAACTAGCTAACCCTTGCCATATTTGTAAGAAACCCGTGAAGTTATCATTATTTATTTTTTCACATTGGACAAGTCTAATATGGTGACATCACTTCCCATATTGAACAAAAAGTGGCACACAAACCTTTCCGCTAATTCATCCCGTGCAAATATAGATGCTTTAGGCATATGTAGGAATCATCCAAGTGCTTGGCCGGCAAGACTCCATGGGAATAGGTGAATGAGATAGTTATCACTATAGGAAACTTCTTGAAAATCCATAAAGAATTCTTCAATATGCTCTCGTGGATCACCTTTACCATTGTATTTGTCAAATTTTGGATAGTCAAAGTGTCTTGGAAAAGGTGTTTATAATAGTGCTCTATCAAAAGGATATGTGCATAGTTATTCAAATTGGTACTTTTTACTATGTCCTATGTTACCTTCTTGCACATTGGTAAGGGTATTATTGATGGATTTCCATTCTTGATCAAATATTTGTCCATGTGTAAGTGAGGTGGGCATATATACACTTTTAGATTTAGATGTCTTATTGCCTTGGTTGTCGATGTATAGCTCATGATATGAAGCCTTAGGTTTTTCTTGACGAGGAGTCTTAGTGTAGTGGTCATGATACATAGCCCTCCGATTCTCTTGATGTAGAGTCTCTTTCTATCTAAGAGTATTTATGTACATCGGAAGCTAAACTTTCCAATTTATGACTAAGAGCTTGTAATTTTTGTTGTAATATGACCTCATCGTTTGGATTTTCTTCATGTGTTTCATGAGGAGGTGGTTTCTCAAGGTCTTTATGTTATTCATTACCATCGTATTTTATTTAGATAATAGGTATGTGATAACCACCTATGTTTTTGAGAGGAACGTATTCTTCATTCTATTTTTCAAGTAGAAGAATGTCATGGGTTTTGTATGTCATCAATGGTTCGAAGAGGACACTCTACTTCTTCTTCCCCATGAACCATGTTCATAAGGAGAGAATGGTCAAATTTAGGTGGCAATTTAGCCCCTAATTCTATGACACACACTAAGACTTTGTTTCTATTCTAAAATAGGAAGTTATCCATGTAGGTGGGATTAAAATAAAATTCCTTACAAGGAGAGTTCTCCTCATCACCACTATGGTCAACATGTTGTTGTATTCAAATAAGGGGTTTAATTTTTTGTTGAAAAAGGATTTGAACCTAATATTTTGTGACCCATTTTTGAAATAGAAGGCATAATGGGAAATGTTTCACTAAGGTTGATAAATGTGTACAAAGACTATAAGAACCTTAGGAAAAATTGAACAACATTACAACTATTAAAAGGTCACAAAGAATGACAAATAAATAAGGTAAAAATCCAAAGAATCAAGGGACAATGAATCAAGGAATCAAAGAATACCGTATGGTAATAAGTACCAAGGACAAGTCAAACAAATTCCAAACAAGGATCCAATCAAAAAAGTATCTACTCCCTATATCTCAAAGATGGTTTGGTTTAATAATGAAAACACAATGTCAATACTTAAATAAAGTTTAGAATAAACAAGATTTAAGTATTAAAATGATGTTGAAGTGATTTTGATTCAAGGTATACCAAAACGTGTTTAAGATAAATAGATTTCAAGTTCTTAAAAATTGAGGCTACAAATGCGAGCAACGTAATAATACAACTTGGATAATTTAATAAATATTTTAGGAAAAATGAGATGTTAGTATAAAAATGGTATTGATACGATGCAAAAAATGTAATGAAAACACCCTCTAAAAATCAAGGAAATGTTTGGGCAAAAACAAGGTCTAAGTATAACAAGGAGTTGATATTATGTGAGCAATGTAACAATACAATCTAGAAACTTATATCAAGTTTTACAAGAAAACAAGATGTAAGTATACAAAATGTATGGATATCGGGTTCATTTTAAGAGACCTCTTAGAAATAAAAGGTGGAAAATACCTAGAAAATATCCTCGGAACCAGTTTCGTGGAAGGCAAATTTTTTGGGGTCCGATGAAAAATTTTTGCTTAATTTTTAAGTGGTGTGGCGGAGGCTGCAGCACACACGGTAGAAGATTTGCTATCGTGCGCCAACAAGGTGGTTGTCATGCGTTAATGAACCTTGTTGATGTGTGTCGCTGAGGTTAGTTGACATGTGACAACCACCTTGTTGACGCGATAGAAATGTCTATCGTGTGTCGCAGCCTCTATTATGTCTGATTACGCGATAAAAATGTCTCCATGTCACGTGTAAAAAACTCTCTGTCGCACGTCTACTTCCTCCACACTCCAATCACACGTCAACAAACTCTCCCCATCATGCATCAACAAACTCTCCCTTTCATGCGTCAACAAAATCTCCCTTTTCGCATTTACAGCCTCCGCCCTCCTATCATGCGTTTATTGTACTTGATAATACATATGCCCCTAGGTGGTATGAGTGAGCTAGTAGTTTTCTACCTAGCGAATAATCTAGGATTATATAGGGGATAGTTTCAAGGGTAGGCAAAGCCGAGCCCTAAAAAAATTAAACTATAACTTTTAGGCAAACAGGTCACCGACCACACTGAAAAATTCACCTTTTCAAATTTTTCAAAAATAAAATATTCGCCATATTACGAATATTCATGCTAAAATTATCCTTGACTAAAGTAAAGGAGAAAGATTCAAAATATGATCCAACGTCCATTTTTCCAAGTAACTATTGGACCCTCCATTTTGATGGAGCCAAATGTTGTTTTGGCGCTAGGGTAGGTGTGATTCTTACCTCTCCGAGGGAAGGATTCTACCTTTTCCTTCAAATTAAACTTTGAGTGCACAAATAATGGGGTTGAATACAAATCCCTTCTACTTGGTCTCATCATGGCTGAAAGAATGGGTGCTCTTAATATTAGGGTGTTGGGTGATTCACAACTTGTTACGAATCAAGTATCCGAAGTATATGAGACTAGAGCTAAGAATTTACAACTCTATAAAACAACAATGCTGAATTTAACAAAGAGATTTGACTTCATATCGATCGAAGAAATTCCACGAGAGCAGAATCTCCTCACGTACTCAATAGAAACTTTTGCTTCTCGCTTTACTCCAAGTAGTGAGTTGGAAGAGTCAAACTTCATAGTCTCGGTTCGTGAACCTTTGGTTTGTAAGACACCAGTAACTCTAATGTTGACATACATAGAGACTAAGAGTGATTCTGTCATTATAGATCACATTGACATTGACAAAGAAACTCTAGAATATCTAAACGCTCTCGTAGAATTACATCTTACACATCATGAGGTTAATCTTTCTCTAATTCCACACTCTTCTTCCTATTTTGGAAATCCCATGATAGAATCTTCCCCGGGAGGGAACTCAAAATTTGTGAGGTAGGAGAAGAGGGGGATTTAGAGTTGCCTCCGGCCCCACCTGAGTTTGAGGAAGGCAATGCCTCCTTAATCGAGGGAACAATCGATATAAATATTGGGACCGAGGAAGAACCAAATATTTTGAAGCTAGGGTCCTCTTTAACTCCTAAGGAGGTTGAAATACATACCCACATTCTCAAGGAGCATCAAAAAGCATTCATGTTTAACTACAAAGAAATGATGGGGATTGCATCACACATTGTGGTGCACAATATCATCACCAAACTAGATGTTAAGCCAATTAAGAAAAATTCAAGGCCCATGAAGCCAAAGGTGGCCCTCATGGTGAAGGAAGAAGTGATGAAACTCCTCCAGGTGGGATTCATCAAGCCAGTTGACTACTCACAATTGGAGTCTAACATTGTCCTCGTTCTCAAGAAAAATGGAAAGATCTGCATCTGCATAGACTTTCGAGATATAAATAAGGATTGTCCCAAAGATGATTTCCCATTACCATCCATTGATGTTATAATTGACACAACAGTTGGTTTCGATTTTTTGTCTCTCGTGAAAGGATTCTCTGGGAAAAATCAAATCAATATCTCTAAACAATATCAAGCCAAAACTACGTTTATAACTCCTTATGGAACTTACTTGTTATGTCGTTATGTCGCTCGGGATTAAGAACACTCGGTGTTACATAGCAATGGGTGATGACTAATATATTCCATGATCTTATACATAATATTGTGGAATCCTATGTGGATGACATGTTGGCTAAGGCCAGAAAGTTTTGTGATCACCCATAGGTGCTTCGTATCATCCTTTCTCGCTTAATCGAATACGACATCACATTGAATCTAAAAAAGTTTTTGGTGTAACACGAGGCAAGATTTTGGGGTACATAATATCTTCACAAGGAATTGATGTGGACCCAGCCAAAATACAAGTTGTATTGGAATGATTCCACTAACGAATAAGTCTGGGATCAGATCTTTTCTTGGAAAACTTGGGGCAATATGAAGGTTTATCCCTGACTTGACATTTGTTATTGACCCAATCAACAGTTTTTTGAAAAAGTATTGCTGCATTGATTGGATAGATGAATGTGATGAGGCATTTGAGTTAGTTAAATGATTCTTATTTTCCCCTCCCATGCTCATGCCGCCTAGATTAGATTGCCCTTTGATCTTGTATTCATGAGCTATGGATGTTTTACTATCCTGCATGTTGGCTCAAGAAGATGATGATAAACGAGAATGTGCAGTCTATTTTATTAGTCAAACATTTCTTTATTATGAGACATGTTACACCTAGGCAGAAAAATAATGCCTTGCCATAGTCTTTATGAAAAAACGTTTGAGACATTATATGCTAAATCAAGAAATGAGGGTTATTGTTAAGATAGATCACTTGCGAACATTCCTCACACAAGGATCCTTATATAAGAAGGTCGGTGCTTCATAACTCTGATGGGAAAATTTAAGTTAAAATTTGTTAATTAGAAATCTATCAAAGGAAAAATCATTGTGGACTAGTTGGCTGATAATCCGTTAGATGGAGGTGATCTGGTAGATCTAAACTTCCCCAATGAGTGTGTATACTTCATCAATACTAGGCCCCCCATTTTTGTGTGTCCATGGTATACTAACATCATTAATTTTATAGTGGACCATACGTATCTAGAAGGGGAAACATCATAGAAAATAAGGTGGTTAAGTTCCATTATCACTAAGTATGTTATTGTAGAGCAAGTGTTATATCACAGGGGCCTTCGATGGAATTTTGTTAAGATGTGGTGATGCATAAGAATCCGAAAATATTCTTTATGAATCACATAACGGGTATGTGGAGGTCACTTTGGTGGCCACACCACTACTCAAAAGATACATTGGATGGGCTATTTCTGGCCCACCCTAGAGCATGACATAGTAGAATTTGTGCATAGATGCCATAAATGTCAAGAGTTCTCCCACGAGATCCACATACCGGCACAAGCTCTACAACCAATTGTAACCCCATGGCCCTTTTCCATGTGGGGCCTAGATTTGATAGGGAAATTATCTCCTCTTCACAAGGCCACAAATTCATAATCACGGCCACAAAATACTTTACTAAGTAGGTAAAATTAATGCCTCTTAAAGACTATACCCGTGGATTTTGATTGTTAAGTTCATCTTAAATCTAATCATTTGTAGGTACGGGTACCACAGTCATTATCTCGGATAATGGCACATCCTTCAAAAATAATGAATTACGTGAATTGTGTGCAAATTTCAAGATAATTCATCACATGGCTTCTCTTTATTATCCTCGGGCCAATGGATAGGTGGGGCTACAAATAAGACATTAAATTCCATTCTCCTAAAGACCTTTAAGGAGAACAAACAAGATTGGCATTTAAAGATTTTTTCAGCCTTGTGGGCCTATCGGATGCCGCTTAGAACATCGATGGGGAAACCACCTTTTTTTAGTACTTGGTGTGGAAGTAGTTTTACCGCTCGAGGTTGAAATATTGAGTCTCTATATTTCACTACAAGGAATCTTGGGAGAGGAAGGTTATCGAGAAGCATGACTCTCTCAGTTAGAAATTCTTGATGAGGTTATACTCAACGCTGAACAATGACACAATGTTTATGTTGACCGATGGATCGACAATACAACAAGAAGGTTTATGAGCATGAAATATATGAGGGAGATTTAGTCTTAAGACTTAACATCCAGATAGACAAAAAGACCGGTGAAGGAAGAAAATTCAGACCCAGGTGGTTGGGTCCATATCAAGTAGTAGAAGACTACAAAAATGGGGCATTTTACCTGTGTACACTAGAGGGTGAGGAGATTAACGATTTTTGAAGTCTCTTCACCTAAAGATGTACTACATGTGATCCATTATCATTTTCATATGTACATTACATCGTTGCATCTACATCACACTTTCATTTTCCATTTCCTTCTGTTAAATTTGTGATCAAGGGACTTATTCTTATAGCAACTCCTAAAAACTTCTGAAAAACAATGGAAAAACATTCAAATCACATCTCTTCAAATTTTCATGGTATCATCAATTGTTTTTAAATCATTTCATCAATTCAAGTAGGATAAGACAAAGTTTTGACCATGACCATACCAAGGCCTACATATTTGGTTCTGCTTATAGTCTCTTTCTAGATTAGGTGTCTTTGCCTATAGTCTATTCTATAAGCTTCATGGTGTTGCATCTATCCCATAAACATATATTTGGAAATAAGAACATACTAAACATTTTTCCTAGATGAGTAAGTCAAATACAAATCCACAGAAAATTTTTATTTAACACATTTCTTTGCCCTACTAACCTTCGGTGTTGAGCCTTCATCTTTTACTGGTGATGTAGGGTTGGGAAAGGAGAGAAATACCCTTACTCACCTGTTCCTTATCCACGATGATGAGCCCGTGCTTCCTACTGGTAGCATGGGGCAAGGTGTAGGGTGTCTCTTTGATAAACTTAAAAGTTAGAAACAATTCATTCAAATATTGTGAAATCATAAATAAAAAACAAAGTGAGTTAGATTTCCAAAATTCCAAAAGAGTTTAAAACCTCAAAACCATATTTTGTCAAAAAAGTAGCCATCTATGGCTCTAAGTATAGATAAAATGGAAAGCACATCACATTCTAAACTATGAAGTAGCTCAAGTAGGGTTAGGTTGTGGCATCTCAATTTGGTTCTGTCAAGCTATTGTCTTTCCCTCATCATCCCCATTCAACAAACTATCATAACTTGTGCCCTTTCTGGCTCTTGGAGTTGAGCCCTCGTATCCTACTCGGTTGCATGGGGTCGGGAGTGGGGAAAGTACATTTACTTATCATATCATTGTATTACCATATTTTTCCAAACAAAAATGAAGTATCAAGGATGGATTGAAGAAACTAAAGTTCAAACATCACATTGTGTTCGCATTATCATATATTAGCATTATAAAAGACAAAAAGAAATTATTCTGTTAACATTTCACATCCATTGCATGCATTATGAAAAGCATAGAAAAATGGAAATTCTAAATTTCTAGAGGACACATGAGGAATAAACCAAAATAAATTTGACTCATATACAATGGATTACCAAACCAAAAATAAAAGTCTATGTATATCATGGTGAGTCAAGTTTGTATACAATTCCATCACGCGCTAAGGTGTGGTCAAAACACTTGCAATGATCCTAAAATATAAAAATAAAATCATATAGTGCCCAAAAAAATGGAAAAAATCAATAAATGGCCCAATGGCATGTCAGTCCCTATGGGATCCCTCGAATGTGCATAGCCACTTCCAGGATCTTATTACAAATGCGAAGATGCTTTGGGAATGAACCGAATGGTGTGAATGCTTGTGGTGGCGATTCTAGTTGTTGTCTCACCGTGGGAATGGCTCTACCTAATCAGATGCTTGGTGGCCTCATATCTGGCCACATGGGTACGAAGCAAGTTCACCACCTATGTTTTCCTCCAAACAGAGAAAACATGCCAGTGTGTCTGCTGGAAGCCAAGCTAGCGGATGACCTAAATCCTTGGTCATCTCGGCTTGGGTTATCCCTAAGGGATCAATAGTGTGTCCACACACACCCATTAGATAAGCTCTCACCACTCCTGTGTAGTCACTACAAGTAAAGAAAGAAGAATAAATAGATAAGTTAGAAAACCAGTAAAACACAAATAAAAAGAGTACCAAACTAATACTTTCAAGTAACAAAGATGAGAAAAGAGTATTAGACATACTCAAATATCTAGGTATCTGGGTGGGGTCGGTGACGATTGTTTCTAATGTTTTTGGTGGCTATGGGGCCTCCCTAAAGTGAGAGGCCAAACATTGTCTGATCAAAGACTCATCATCCCCCTCCCCATCTAGAGGAAATGGATCCTCTGAGACCAAAATATCTCTCTCTCTACACTAGCCTCCTCAGTGCGCTGCTCTCAACATCTTCGAGTGTCATGCCATTTAGGATCCCTCTCCTCCTCCACCATATAAGCTACCTCACTAGTATCTACATCACCCCCCTCATCCTCCTCCTCGGTCCCTCTCTCTAGCTAACTCCTCGGTCTTGTCTTTTATATGCTCCTCGTAATCGAGTATTTGTTAATAGGCTCATCCTCCTCTCCACTGTGAGTAGGAGCAGCCGTAATCTAGAGTAAAGGTGGTCGAGGGGCACCAGCTACCCATCAAGCATGGACCACATGCCTAACTACAATAGGCACACCTAGAGTAACTAATTTCAAGCCGAGATATCATCTAGGGCCCTTTAGGGCCTCCCGAATGGTCTTGTAGACCGACACCAATGGAGGAATTATTTCAGCATATAGGAGGCCAAACTATTTAGGGACCCAATCAAATGGATGTGTCTCGAGTCTCCCTACCATGTCAACTAATTGACCTGTAGAAGAGAAGGCTACCACCGTGGTCACCTCCTATCCCCGTAACCTTGACATGTCCTAGTAGGGTGTGAAACCATGTCTACTATGGTTAGAGAAGCTACTGGCTAGTGTGGTGTCCTGAGAACTGACATATTTGTCCACCTTGCTACTTAGAAAGCCCCTAGATCCAATACCTATACTCCCCTTCCATAAGGGGTGAAGTTCTCATATACCCAACTCATAATAAGAGTGGGGTGGCTCAATGAATGCCCTTGCAATCAGCGTACCTTATATAAGTCATGGTAATTAGTCCTAGGATGTCTACTCCCCAGCACCTACGGCCATGTCTCTCAATTTGTTTGATAATAAGAATCCAACAAGAGAGAAGGTTGTCACCCCTATCCCCGATCAATCGTGAGGACAAGATACCCATAATGGCTCTCTCGAATGACAGGAATAGGAGAAATGGAAATGGATTGAAATTTCATCCCATTCTTTGAACTAGATGAGATAATGATGTCTCCCATATACGTGGCCCACTATGTCATCGCAGCCCCAAATCCCGTTGTTTCAAAATTCAGTCTCCTTCCAAGAATCAAGAGCCCAAGGATGTGGTATACATCCTCCAGAGTAATGGTCCACTTGCCCCTGACACTTGGAAACTAGAAAGTGTTCCGATTTATGTCCCATTAGGAAAAAAGTCACACAATATGTGAATAACAGGGGAAATATAGAGAACGTGTGCAATCCTCCAAATGCCTGCCCTTTGGAGGGTGTCCCTCTCGGCTTTGAGTCAACTGGTCCAAAATCCCAGGGAGCCAATCACACTCCCTCTCTCACTCTAATGGATGTACTCCTCCTTCTGCATTCACCAAAACATGGAAAAAGAGCAAGTTAGTAATGTATATAAAAAGATAAGCTCACCAAAACATGAAAAAACATGAAAAATCCAAAAAAATCAAGTTAATGTATGTTTTGGTCATTTTGTTCAGAACCGCCGCCTAGTGCAGGGTGGTGGTCCTATGACCGCCACCCTACTTTGGGCAGCGGTCATGAGCTGATTTTCCAAACGTGCCCTTAACCCTAAAAATGCTCAAAAATGCAAAAAAAGACCATTTCTGACAAAATAAAAGAATGCCCTATGGGCACCACCCCTTAGAGACTCATTTAAGACAATTTTTTTAAAAATAATCCCCCTAGGTGAACTTTTCAACATTTTTACATTTTAGGTATGAAAAGACAAAAGTGAAAATAAACAACCTTAGACCGCATTTATTGATCTCTTACACATGGAGGCAATATCACTATCTCGTAACCATTGTTTTGGTTGTAATCTCATTGGAAACAAATACCATGGATCCAGAGCTCCAAATTCACCAAATCGAGAATGCACAAATGAATTGAAAAATGGGTTTGTTTTGATATATATATTGTTTTAATCTCATTTTGAGTGTATGTGTTCACAGGGCTAGAGCATTGGCGTAGGTATATCTCTATATCCCCACACAAATGGTAAGTCCTCTTGTCATTTTGGTTTAGTCTTTATTTTTCGATATTTTGTCTATCTACACTTGAGTCTTCTCTCTCTTATAGGTAGTCTGAGTTTGGATGGTGATGTTTCGACACACAGGAATGTCAGTATAACTTCTAACTCCCCTTTTTGGGAATACCATACTCAAAATCTACGTTTTATGCCTTTTCATGGCTAAGACACTTTTCGAGGGGGCAATATGTATGCACCAAAAATTACATGTGCTACATTGTCGAAAAATGGTTACAAAAGTCCCCAATGATGATTCAAGTCCTTTCAAGAAGGTGTTCAAACTCCAAACCCATTCGCAATTTATATTTGTTTCCTAGACATCTTTACTTATCCTTCCCACACTTTTTCTAGCTTTCTCCTCTTTCTGCGCATGTTTTGGCCTTTAGTGTTAGGACTACCACCCCGCCTAGGCGGTGGTCCTGACTAATTTTTCTAGATTCCGTCATGCATGTTTTTAACATGTGACGATTCACTTAACTTGAATTTTAGCATGCATCTGTGGGCCAAATTGTCTAAAAATAGTTTTGATTGCTTGGTTATCCTTCCCTCTTCTATTTTTACATGTACTTTAGTTAGTTTGAACTACCTCTTCTTGCCTTGTGTATGAAGGCACATTCCAACCCTAATTCTTATATATTCCATGCTTGTATTTAAGCAAAAGGCCTAAGAATTTTTGTGTATCTTGCATTGTATTGCTGCCACAATCTTGCTAGGAATTACATAGCCAAACTCAGATCTCTTGTGCTATCTCTCTTCTACTTGCATTACATCCATATTGCCTTCAAGATGCCATTGCTCAAGCACCATCCTCTTGTTGTTGTTGTTCTTGCATTCCCAATCCCTTGGAATCATATGAACACTCAAAGAAAGAAAGGAACAAACAAACTAAGGAGACAAATAAAGATACAACCATATTTTCCAAAGCTCTTGCTTATCCAAGTTGGAATTGTGTTTTGTTTGCTTTATTTGTTAAATTGTCAAATTCAAATCACTAGTTTCAATTACATATCAAATAGAGTAGTAAATTTTTTCATTTTAATAGGTTAGGTAATCACAAGCAAATCAAATCATTAGAAATTTTGCTCTTTAAAATTACCAGGAAGTTACGGGGAACAATAGCCCCTTTCTGGGGCCATGATTTATTCTTCACCTCTAAGGTAGGGTTTGGAGGGTTTTGATTGGATTAGGTTATTTATTTTAGATTATATTCACATATTCGCATAAGTAACCAGCTGATTACTTATCTTCAGTTTATTTATTAGATTAGAATGCATTGTTTAAAAACTAGAAAAGATAAAAAAGATTTCCTTTGATCTATTAGTTTACTTTTATTACTTTGTTCTGATATATTGTGAAAACTCCAAAAACATAGATTATATTTCCTTTAGTAATTAGTTTTCTTATCAAAATCACTTTATTTCATTTTTTATGACCATCAACGATCCAACAATAAAAGATATACAGCTATGATCCCTTGGGCCCACAACCCAATAGGCCAAAATTGATAACTATCATTGATACAAGTTTATGTTTGATAGTCTTGCACACACTTGTAAATTTTGCTGAGAAAATAGAATAACTAAATATACTAAACATAGTTTCTAATCAAGCCTAAAATTATTAGACTGCTCCCGAAATGGGTTTTATTATGCACATGACCATACAAGGGCCACACCTCCACGAGTCTTTGGTTGTGATCCTCAGGTCCCACAACTCAACGAGCCTCGCTATCCATTTCGACATTGACACTAGTTTGCATATATTAGTATTCAGATCTTCACCACTTCCACTAGACAATATTGTAAAACTTTCCTTATCGAACATAAGAGCCAATCGTGCTAAGACTTTTGGACTAGACCAAAAATCACCTATAAATCCATGTAGCTCGCCACATCTCTTTATCTTACTTCCATGACCTTGTCTAGAAATCTATACGAGGCACTTGTAGGTCATTTCCACATTTTCAACAACCAACAAACAAAATCTTGACAAATCTCGATATTGTTTGAGTCTCCGAGAAACTATTATATCGATCCAGCCATCACACCACTTCAAGTTAGGTGAGCATTCTTTACCTTAAACTCACAGATCTTGATATTGCGTGTTGAAGATATGAGATCTCCAAATTGTCTTGATCCCCATCACTACACTCACATTCACATTCATTCTACACTAGTTGTCTTGGAACGACCTTGAAAGGTTGGGTGCGAAGAAGGTCACATGTTGATTTTCTCACATACAGCTTACCAAGCTCTCTACCTCGACAATGGAGTTGGTTTAGATGGTGTTGTACCTATCCAAGGAATATCTTGTTAGGGTATTTTCTAGAAGCCTAGTAGAAACATAATATTTTTTATTAATCCAGTCCTTGTAAATATTATCAAAGGATTTTATGTGGAGAGTAGAATCGTTAGAACCATCATAAATTATGGAAGGAGAAATACCTCCAATGTCCATAGAAATGATGAAAGAGATAATGCTTCTTATTGTATGACTTGAAGAGTTTTGTTATGGATAGGAGGATGTGCAATGGGAATTTAATTGTGCCCAATAAGAAGGGGAGAAGGAGGACCTTGATTTTTCATTCCCTAAGATATCATTTGAGGTTAACTTGAAAGCCGAGTTAGGGTAGTTTGAAGTGGATAAACTGATTTGTAACATGGTTTTTTTATTAGATGATCAATGAGATGTATGATGAGTTAGGTATAATATTTATTAGGAGAGGTATTACTATTTTTAGATAATTTGGTATTTTCTCCATTCATGGAGGCTCAAAATGGTTAATATCAGCATCCAACTTCTCAAAGAGGTAGTCATCAAGGAATTTGTATAAAATCTTGGGAGACTCTCCTACATACTCAATAAATTGTTTTAGAAACTATTCTATAACTACAATGTAATCAGATTCAAAGAGATCCTCATTTTCCCTCTTCATCAGGTTCAAAGACAGGTTACAAGAATTGGACCTAGTTTATATGTTTTGAGGTGGAGTCTTTGTCATTTTAGCATTAGCTCATATGGTAAGACAATCATCATTATATGGAACTAACTTGGGAATGGCATGATTCTAGGAGTTAATATGTTCATGTATGAATTATCCAATATGAGAGGAATAAGAATGTACCAATAAATATTCTATGTTAAAGTGGAATTTTTAGAAAGTTGGTTGTAGATGATTTTCATATGGGATTGGTCATAAAGTATATTTTCACAAGGTTTGATGGAATCTAGATTGAAGATTAGAAAGATAAAAAGGAACTATTTATAGGATCATCTCTATATAATATTTAAATAGGGGTCGATGGCATTTGAAAAGAATTCTTATTATTATATTGGTTTAATTGTATAACAAGGTTTTATACAAGGGATGATGTTGTTAAAAAGGTTGATTAAGAAAATATTGAAATAAATAGATGCTAAATCTAAATATGTACCAACGTAATGATATAAAAAATTAAGTACATATTTGATCCAAGAAAATAAGTAATTTAAATTTGAAACCCTAGTTGCAAGAGAGGGAGAAAGAACTTAGCTTATTTGCAATGGTATTGAAGTTGTGCCAAGCTAGAAAATAGATGGAACAAGAACTCGAGCATTGAAAATTCACCCCAAAAAATGTAGAAATGTCATAAATGCAAGGAGCAGGGAACGTATGCAAGGTCAAGGGTGACTAGGGCTCCAGAGACCTATTCTAGGTGTAGACACTAAAATTAGGTCACACTCCCCTTGGTCCCTCGTCAAATAAATACCTTGAACACATCCACCTAGCCATGGCCCCCTTCACCCTACTATAATATTAATTTAATTAATTAAATTAAATTAATTCATTATCCTCACAATATTTATTATTTAAATATTCTAATTGGGATAATGCCCACATATCCACCTCACCTAGACACCTCATCAAGCCACCTCACCCTAAGACCTATTCTTAGTAAGTTGCCATAACTAACTAAAACCTACCCAAACCCTAAAAATCAATGCCTACATTCACTTTAAGCACATTCATGCATGCTAGAAGGAAGCTTCCAGTCTGATCTGCATGGGTAAATGAAATAAGATCCCAAAAAATCAAGGGGATATGGCTAGTTTAGTAAACCTAGGAAATCTCCCCAAACCGACACCGGTTACCCTTAACCGCCGTCAGTTAAGCCGAAACCACCTTTGGTTACCTTTTAACTCCAAAAACAACCCTATTTCAAGGTTGGCACATTATTTTGGAGGTTGGCACGTTTTTGAGAGATAGAGAGACATCTTCTAAGAATAAGTGAAAAACTAGAGCTGTATGCAAGCGTAACTAGCATTTGTACAAGCATCGTAACACCCATAGTCGATTTAAAGAAATCACACACCCACCTTTCATAGGAGCATATGGGGAAGTGCCAACACTACACCCGCTTTATTTGATTTCCCACAATTACCAACAAAGCATCAAGCTCATACAAATAGTAATTTTGTTAACCTACATTGTTTCCTTGTCATTTGAGTAGATCCTTTTACATTTTTTATTAGTTTCTGCTTTCATTTCCATTCCCCAACATTTTATCTCCATGCAAACTTAACTACCTCTTTACCCACACCATTGAACTATCCATACCTGGATTCTCATCATTCCTGTGCATATTCAGGATCCATACAAATCTCACCATTTCCCTTCCACCTTTATCTAATCCCGGATCTATCACCCAGCCAAGTTTTATTGAGTTTCCTGTACCCCGACCATACCGATGCTGGTTATCCATAACCATCACTAGTTAACCTAAACCGACATCGGTCTCTGTGTCTTTTATCAGAAACCCATATCAAAGCCTAAAACCACCACCAAATACCCTAAACTGACTAGAATCTAACCCTGATCAATAACAGTATCCTGACAGTGACCTTGACCTTCAGATTCAATCATAGCTTATCCTGTTGTGAATGAATTTTCTTATTGTAGGTGAATGAGATACCTAAATCATTTTTACTACAGTAGGATTTACTTTATTACCAGCATTAAGTTGTTTTAAATAGTGGATTGACAATCGTCTAGGAAGTATCACACTTCCCGGATCTAGCACATGCTAGGTAGTCCACTGCATATATTGTTTAACTTTTATTTGGTGGTCTTGTATTCCATTTCAGGTAGTTCCTCCAAGAAAAAGGAAGTTCTCACGATCATCTGTGGATTCCGAAGTCATACGCGCGCAACATCCTATCAACCAACATCTCAAAAAGTATTCCTCCTACGCCCATTATCCTATCTATTTCATCATTTTCTAAGAAATGTTTAAGAATCAAGTGAAACACTAGGTGCA
Organism: Taxus wallichiana var. yunnanensis; assembly: GCA_018340775.1. Lineage (NCBI taxonomy): Eukaryota > Viridiplantae > Streptophyta > Pinopsida > Cupressales > Taxaceae > Taxus > Taxus wallichiana. The sequence continues at coordinate 591,195,769 of CM031240.1, forward strand.
TGTGACTGTCGTGTCAGTGAAACCCAATATCACAAGGTCACGAGATGTTCACTAGTTATCACTTTTGATAACTTGTATGTCACTACATTTTGTTGTTATTCACCTGAAACCTACAATAAGAAAGAAGCACCTGTAAAACCCTAAAACACATCAAATCCCAAAAATAAAAAAGATACAAATAGGAGTTGAACTAACCCCAACATTACCCGACTAAGTGAATTTATGATCTCGGGTGCTACACTACATTTCAAAATCCATGTACTTCTCCATGTATGTGTGTGTAGAATCATTCCTAGGTGGTTCTTGTGTGTGTCACACTTGATAAGGAGATATAACTAGATGTAGAAGATGTAGATAGATGTGTTTATGGAAAAATGAACTTCCCTTCCTACGAATTTTATGCAAAATAATGCAGACCCTTGTCCCTTTTCTCCGGAGCTATATGGATGCTTGAATGCTATTGGAATGCTCTTAGATGCAACCTTAGGTGGTGATAGATAATTCTTAGTGCTTGGTCCTTTATTATGATCACATAGCTTTGTATTTATATGATTCTCTTTTTTGAATTTTTTAATTAACCACTAAAAATCCTAATAGTGAAAATAAAGATGCCCAAATGGCTAGAAAAGATCCAAAACATGTGAGTAAAGTACAAAGAGGTTGGTGGCACCAGAGGGGATGGGGGCACCTAGGAGCCGGCATCATGGCTGGGTGCTAGTTTCTAGAGTTAGAAATGTTGAAGTATGAAAAGATATAATGGGAGAACAAGAGTATAAGACCAAGAGAGAAAATAGAAAGCAAGAAAAATGCCAAATATAGTTTTCAATTAGTACTTTTCTTACTTAGGAATCATACAAATAGTAATATGTGATCAAGACAAGAAATATACCCAAAGTGCGTGATTTAGTGTCTAAATTTGACAACACTTTATGTTATTGATTGAATTATCGATAACATAAAGTACATAAGATATGGGTACTTGGTAACTATGTAGACCGAAGGAAAAAAATCGTACCAAGAGATAAGATAAAGTATGGAGTGATAAAAATATGAAGCATGGATATTAGAGAAGAGAAAATACAAAGATGATGATGACCCTAAGGGTGAGAGCGTATGAGTAGATGTCATGGTGTACCTATTTTTGATGTCTCTAGATGCTTAATGATGTGTGATTGATGTAACTACCACTTCCTATAAGGATGAACGAACAAAAGAGAACAAACAAGTAGTCAAATACGTGTATATGAAATTTTTTTAACCAAATGAGTAAAAAGTGTGTAAAAAGTATGTGAAAATGTGAAAAGGAACATGTGCACCTGATTCATGATGAGTTAAAGAGATATAAATGGTTCTAAGTATGTTGTAGAAGAACTAATGTTTTAGGTGATCTCATGCTAGTTGCGATAAGTTTGAGTTTTCTGGGTGATCTCACGCATGTTGCTCTGAGTGTGAATTTTTTAGGTAATCTCACGCCAAGTACATGAGAAGTATCGAGAGAAATTTCTATTGTTATTATCCAACCTTTGAATCCTTCCCAAAGTATAAACACCACTACATATGGTGTGTGCAAATCCAATCCAGTTTGATCCAACATGAAAATAGAAAATAAAGTGTAATGCATGCATGTCGAGTCTGAAGGATTGTGTGTCCTATAAAATCCATTGTGTGTACTACCAAAAACAATACTGAAATGAGAAAAAAATATGTAATTTACCCCTGGTCATGGGTTCCCATGAAGGGTTAGGAGTAGCCAAGCGCTACTATTTGTGTCTGGGTGCTAGTGTCTATGTTATTTTGAGGACCCAAGTTAGGCTTTGGGTCGTTATTATGACTGAATATTATGTTGTGTATGTGTTGAACTATATTGTAATATGATTTTTGACTACTAAATGGGGTGAATGATTCACTCGATGATGCCCCGCTCATTTGGTTTGCATGTGACATCGCAAGGAGTATACAACCCTAAAGAGGACCAGATGATGTGTTAAAACTAAAGCTATGTAGTAGGGAGGAAATGTGTTTGGTAGAAACCAAGTTACACATAAAAAAGTGGCTTAAAACAAGTATTACTCAAACAAGATAAACACACATGTAGAAGACAAAATGTAAGCTAGCACACAATAACATAATGTAAGCACGTAATAGAATAGACTGCAAAAATCAGGTTACAAATATTGGACATCACTCATGATGTCACAGGATAATAAGGGTGAAGTGGCCAATAGCATACAATGTGCACACAAGACAAAGGTAAAATCCCACAAATAATGACATGCAATAAAAGTAATAAAAAATAGTGACAAGCATAATAGTAGACAAACATGATAAAATAATAGTTCCTGCAAGAAAAACTCTACACATGAAACACCCATTAGCATGTTAGAGAAATAAATATTATGTCAAAGCATGTATAATCCAATATAGTAGTGAAAATGAAACAATAACACCTATAGTGTATACGAAAGCAGGATCCTGTTGTGGGACTAGTAAGAAGTAATTTTCCAAGCATCCATATTATGTGTAATGATATGTGTAGAGTTTATGATCATAACTAGAAAACAAGTGAACCCACATGTGTATATAGAAATAGATAATGACATTCAATGTTTCTATCTAGCATGTGTAACAAGTGTAGATAAAATCATAAGTAAGAAAGAGTAAATATAAACAAGATATGTAGTATGATGTGAATGTGAATATAATGGAATGAAAAGTGAGTGTGATAGGAATAATGTCCCCCTAAGTGGATGTGAATGAGTATGCATGATATGAGGTTCATTGATAATAGTCCCCTCAATAGTCAATAATGAACTGTAGAACAAGAGTGTGTCATCAGGAAAGGGTTTGAGTAGTACCCTCAAAAGATATGATTGTCGATCGTAGAGAGTATAGAGTGATTGAGTGAGTGAGTGTGGTGAGGTTCATTTTATATTTAGACCCTCAACAATCGAGTGTGAACCATGGAACTAGAGTGCATCATAGGGAAGTGTTATTCATTTTGACTGTGCATGAGAGAGATATGTCATGAATACACTAAGTGTGAAGTGTGTAGTGTGTAATGTGATGATTTTTATGAATGTAGTGAACCCTCAATAATCAAGTGTGAACCGTAGAACAAGAGTGTGTCATTGGGTAATGATGATACTAATGTACCAAGATGTGTAATATGTGTGTGAAAGATGATATGTGAAGCATGTAATATGTAAGACACCTAATAATGCTAGAAGAAAGGGGGAAATAATTATGATTCCCCCAAGTGTATGAAGATGAGATTGATCAAGTAACATCATCTAAGATATCATCATTGTTGTGGTCAAAATTGGAAGGTGATGCATCCGAGACTTGGTAAGCAATAGTTTATGGTTGATCAAATAAGGATCCATTGTGGAATAGATTATACATGCCCATTATATATTCCTCATTAGTGAAAGGTTGTAATGGACATCCATGTACATACTAACAAGTAAGGTTTTGTGAATAAATGAGAGATGAGTCATTACAAATGAAAACATGGCTGAAAGGCATGGGGAATGAGATGTCAATATGATAAGGATCCAAAGTGCCACCAAGATTGGCCAAGAGTAAGTGGTGAAATATGCAGAGTGTGCACATACAGAAAGAGATGAAATACTATAAGGCCATAAGCATCAATAATAAAAGAATTTCTATGATATATATGTGGTGAATAAGGTGGTGGTAAGATATCATTGAGTGTGAACCCAAGCCGATTGAATCCATCAAGTGTGAAAATAGTGTCAGAGTAAGTGGTATCGAATGGAATGTGTGACCAAAAGTATTGTTTATGAAAAGAGTGCATGTGAAAGGAGGTGTCACAGATATAGGTTTCTCAGGAGGAGGCAATGAAGGTGGTATGATGTCTGATGTACAGACATTCCCTTGATAAATTACAATAGCATTAATATAAGGATGATGTATTATGAAGCATATGGTATCACATTACAGCTAAAATGTGCACTCGTGCTCGAATCACGTAGACAATTCAGGATTTGAGACAACATGGGATTGTCTCCAAGTTATGGGACTTGAACTCAGAAAAACCTCTGGAGAAGTCCGGCTTCCTCTACTTACTCATAATACTAAACTACTCCTAGGAATTTAAATTCAACTATTTATCTCTACTCTAACTTTCTAAGTGACCAGGGTGAGGAGGAGATGCATAAAACATAAACCTAATCTAAAGTGGTGATAACACCAGAAAATAAGGGGATGAATACATTTAGATAAGAGGAAAGGGAAGATAGTGATAATGAATGGGATTGAATATCAAGTATAGATCGAAATCACTTCTATAATATACTTTCATGATGCATAATAAATAAATATTTAGGAAATAAAACATTCAACGCATCTGAATGAAAGAAAGGAAAGAAGAGAAATAAAAACAAACAAGAGTAGAACAAGCCACAAGATTTAAATTTTATTTCCTGAAAGTATACAAAAACTATTACAATCGTGAGAGGAAGATGCAAGCATTTGTTAAATCAAAATCCAAGGCATGCAACCCTTAGGACATACATGCAACACAAGAGAAAATCCTTATGTTACAAGATGCCCAAATTCTAAAAGTATCCCCCCATTACAAATGAGCATTGCTCTATAATATATAGAAAATTGTGGAAGGGAGAAAGAGGAGAAATTAGAGGGAATTCAAATTCTTCAACCAGTCCCAACCACCTTCATTAATTTATTCTTGGAGATAGGGTGCCACACTGTTTATCCACTATTACACACCATTTTTATTGAGCATCCATACCACATTTAATGTTGGTAGTTGTGCACTTTGGAACTACACCTTTTGGTGTGTTGGAGAAGTTTTCTTGACTCTTGTCTCCTTGCCTTGATTTGACTCATGAAATCAGGTTTGATTGCATAGAGAACAACAAAATTTGATTGAATTTACAAATATTTGATAGTTAAATTGAAGATCTGGTTGATTTCTAATTTCCGTGGAGAGTCATCATTTTGTTGTGTTGTGCGGTTTGTTCATCCAATATTACATGGATTTTTAAGTATCTACAGATCGTTCCTTTGTATTAAAGATCTTGCAGCTCTTGAAAATATTTCTCACTTGTCCAAATGATAAATTACTTCCCTATTACCCACAACCCACCTTGTACTACCACCTAATCTTGTGGCACTATCTATAGTAGTGCGGCTTTGAAAATCCAACCACGGAGCCATTTCTTCATTCTATGGAACTTCCTTCTTTTGAAGTTGATTTTGGGTGACACATGAGGCCTCACAGCGCACTCTTCTCATTCATCTTCAAATTTTCAGCCCACTTGCGCTACCTTGCCATGCTTTATCCACATGGTCAATTCTCGCTACTTGAAGGTTCCCAATTCTTTGTACTTTCTCCAAAATGCACTAAAGGGACACGTGGATACCTTCCATGTCCAGATAGTGAAAATGGAAGAGCCCTGAAATAATGTAGTTGTAAATATTCCATGGTGATGCTCTTTTATCTAAGGCATGTGTTTCACCGAATTGTTGTTTAATATGAAATAAATAAGGTAAATAGTTAAGGAGGAATACATGTTATTACATTGGTTAAAGGTTGAGTGCATACATTTCTAATTTCCAATCCAAGTTGATTGTGTGAGCTTCCTTTTGGCTAGGAGGAACTACTTGTATTTGTAGGTATGGTAGGTGAAGGAAGGAAGTGGTTGATCCATGAAGAACTTTGTGGTCATTTTCATGAAAATCCTTCCCATATTTTTCCCATGAATATTATAATGGCTTAGGATGAGCATCAAATGTTTTCTTGGGCCTGTGGTTGAGTGTATCTCATTATCTGGATGCTTTGAGAAGTCTCTGATTCGTGCTTGAATGCAATATAACTCTCTGAAATAAAAAATGACCAACCTCAATAAAAGGTTGCAAAATGGTATATAAGGTGACCAATGATGGTCAAGGTGACTGGCATCGGTTGAGGGATAACCGACATCGGTTAAGGCGGAAATCCTAGGTTTTCCAAAAATAGGCAAATATTTTCTATTTTTGGCATGCTTTGATTGTCAATCCGGGTCTCAAGTGAGGGTTAACATTTAGATAAGTGGGAGTTTTTTTGGAGAAGGAATAGGAATTTAATTTTAGGGTTTGAAAGAGTCCTAGTTGGTTAAGATAAGTAGAGACTCAGTCTTAGTTAATTAATAGACTAAGAATAAGTCCATGGTGAGGTGTCTAGGTGATGTGGCTAGGTGAGGTGTAAATTAACTTAATTAAAGTAATTAAATTAATTAATAATGTGAGGATGAACATTAATTCAATTTTAAGTAATTAAATTAATATGAATGTGGGGTAAGGGGTCATGGTTAGGTGAATACATTATGTTAGTTAAATAAAGGGGACCAAGGGGAGTGTGACCCAAATTTGGTGTCTACATTTGCCCCTTTTTGTCACGTAGCTTATATTGATAAGTGATGCTAACAAAAATAGGAAGTGGTTTCCCCAAATATAGGTGAGATTGGGGTTTCCCAAGTAGGATCAAGGTGATAACTCTCAAACCAAGAGCTGATGATGTGTTAAATGAACTCAGTGAATGATTTGATAAATGGGTAAGTGTTGCAAATGAAGGTAGGTTGGTTGTAGGTAAAGAGATGGTAATTTTTGGAAATGGGTAATGGTCACAATGGGTAATGGTCATATTGGGTAATGGGTAATGGAAATTGAACACACACACACATGTATAGATTGCAATACGGTACTAGGTAGAAGAGCTTGTAAACTCTACATTGTCAAAAGGGTGATAGGTTTATCCAAATAAGGTTGAAGTGATTCAAGTATCCAAGGTATAGGATATTGTCATGAAGCACAACAAGGTCAGGTGTAGGAATGGGTAATAGGTTTTGTTCCATGGCACCAAAGGTATGGTCGGGATAAATATCACATCATTAGGTAAGGTAAGGTCATTAGGCTAAATAACACAGGTAACAACATCACAAGGTATAGTGAGTACATGAATTCAAACATCATGAAAATGTGGTTTAGGTCGGGGTATGTAGATTTGGGCACAGTGTAAGGCCGAGGTATAGGTAAATAACATGTCCTTAAACGTATTTAAGGAAATGTATAGGTAGCGTAGGCTTGTGGGTAGGGTATAATAGGTATTGGTAAGGTTAAAAGGTGTTGGATCAATAATGTTTTGAGGAAAAATAGGCATGGGGTGGGTCAAATGGGCATGTCAGGTAACTCATTCCAGTTATGGTGTAACCGATGTCGGTTGGCTAGGGCACGACATGACCGACATCGGTCATGTCAATTGGAGTTAAAAAAGAAAAAAATATGTTTTACAGATTCATTTTAAATTTTTCACTTTTAGAAAATGACAGAGGAGACAATGAGGATTGGAAAACAATAGTACAAGGCATTGAACTGAGTTGGCGAGCCACGTAGCTGGTGATTGGTGTTTGATTGATGGGTCCATGAGATATATTCAATTGATTCAATTAGTTTTAAGGGGATGAGTTTATTTGGTCATGAAAGAGGTAAGAGAAGAAGTAGGTGGACCAGCGCATAGCGGCAAATGCTGGACATGTCGATGGGAGATGATGCCAAGTAGAGATAGACGACAATCTGAATCCCTCATTTGGGTGAAAATAATGTGGTTGAAATTGGTTTATTGAAAATTTGGGTGGAATTTTTAATTTTGAATTTGGGGGTAAAATTGAAGGGAATGAGGGGTGGGAAGGTCTAATGTAGGCTAAATAGTTTTGGGCATGAAGCTAGGATAGGTTTGGGTAGGTTAGAGTAGGTTTTTAGGCTAGTTTTGTGAATTTTGAAGAATGGGGGATGATTTTTATTTTATTTTAGGTGTTGTGAAAAAGACTGAGGATGGTTAGGGGTTCACTAATGTTGGTCAACTTTGGCCAAAGATTGGTTAAGGTCCAGGTGACCAATTTTAGTTATAAGGGGTTGATGATGGTCAAGAAGACCGGTGACGATCAAGGCAACCAAATGACAGTTAAGGATAAGAGTAAATATGGGAGAGAAGGGCTAGGTAGGAAATTAAAATAGGTGAGGAAGGGGTAGGTGAAGATGTATGTAGAGGGAAGAGGGTAAAATGTGATTTTGGTGATGTGGGATAGGTAAGTAGGTGAAATGAATTAAGATAATGGGTAAGGATATTATGGGATAGTAGGTTTGTAGGTGAGTATTGTGTAGTGGGTAAGAGGTGATTTGGGGTGGTCAAGTCTTGACACAGTTGTATTAGATGATGTAGGTGATAGATCAATTAAGGATGCGGGACAAAGTACCACCCCTAGTGGTACATATGAGGCCCAAAGTAACTACAGAGGGAGTGGGAGCACATGCCCGATGTTGGGCTCGAATGTGATTTGATGTTATAGGTTTATAGCCCGAGATCATAGTTTGATGGTCACTCTTATCAATAGATTAGATTTCACGAGCAATACCTTTCACTTACCGATGAGTGAGATGACCGTCACCTTGGAGGACATATATAGGATTCTACGAATTCCTATTGTTGGGGATCTAATATATTCCATTTTTCGAGGAATTGGTGGAGATGATAGTGGTTGTATTTGGTGAGGCGATGGGTGAGATGAGGTATCACAACGCGAGTCTCACTTATGGAGATATGTATGCAGCCTATCCATAGGAGACTAGGTTATCTGTGTTGATAATGGTGGCAATTGTATGCTTTGTATTTCCAGATTCTAAGGGTGGTAGGTTTCTGCAAGCATTGATGGGGTGCTACAGGATATGATCGAGGAGTGGATATGCTTTTCTTGGGCACCGAATTTCCTGGTTCATCTATATAGGGAGCTATGGGCCTATGGGAGATTGAGGAGGTTTGGTATGTGATGTACATATTTATTACACTATTGGGCATACAAGCACATTGTGTGCATGCACCCCACTAGTCTACCACAATATGATTGGTTCGGGGTTTCATGTTGAGAGTTGGTTTCAGATAATGGGTACCACTCGCTAGACAACCGAGGGTGGCGAGGGACACATATGATGTGTCATACTTTAGGTAGAAACTAGAGGGCCTTTCTATAGTTGATATTGTGTGGAGACCATATATGGACTATCCATCCTGAGAGAGGCATTGCGAGGAGTTAGACGAGCTTCACTAATGAGATGGATACGAGGGTGATGGGCCAGGGACCATGAGATGATACCTCTGGACAGGGTCAAACAGTAGTTTGGATTACACTAGAACATGCCCTCACCTTTCCTATAGTACTAGAGAGATGACGTGGAGAGACTTATGTCTCCATCATGTCCAAGCATGCCAAAAGGGTAGGAGGATCATGTGGTGGATAGATGACCGATGATACAGGGTTCACTGATGGATATAGGAAGTGGTGGGTGGGAAAGCTACATGCAAAGCATCGTCAAGACCATGGAAGCCGAGACTTGGCCACTTTCATAGTGCGAGAGGATACATTTTAAGGTCGTGTGGTCTCCTTATAGGCACAAATTATAGTATTATAGGGACATTTGATAAATTCAAAGGCACATGTAGCCACTTTATAGGCTAAAGTGATGGCCCTACAGCCCGGGTAGAACATGGACATATGCCCACACATGGTGGAGATGGGGATGGTGGACAAGTAGCTACTTTATTGGGACATGTGATAGGGTTATAGGGCCAACTGGCCACTACATAGGCACAGGTTTTGGCCTTACAGCCCAGGTTGTAGTACGATACAGGTACCCCAACAGTCTAGGGAAAGGGTCCCATATTATAAGAACCTACACTAGGACAAAGTCCTAGGGCATAAGAAGGATGGCGAGCATCGATCAGGGGTGGAGAATAGTATTAGTAGGGTAGATTTCACAAGTTGCATTGACCCATGACACCACCAGAGATTGTTTCGATGGTAAGAGTCAGGGATGACCTAAATAAGGCTTGATACTATCAAGATCACCTTATGACTCCCGATATAGATTTTCCCTCATATGCCATATATAGATCCCAAAAGGCAACCAATGAGTGGACGAGATCAAGGACTCATTGTTCAAGGATTATAGGGGGCGTTGAGCCCATAGACAAGGCCGTGGGAGAGGTTATGAGTTCTCAAAGGCTAGGCCCAAGTGAGGACCAAGAGGAGATGGGAATGAGACCCATGGAGGGTGGAAAAATGCTGGTGGGGTGGTTGGCACGTAGGAAGGAGGAGATATGTAAGACTGGACATGAGGATATCAGGTGGGGTGATGATTAATCACTTTATATGATCATTGTGATTTTTGATATATATACTGGTGTGTACGCCGAAGACTTGAGGTTGTATACAAGAGTTTTTGAGATACTTGATATTTATTTGTATCTGTGTATATATGTATTGATGCATAAACTCTCCCATTTATATAATTTATGATGTTGGCTGTATTGATGATGTACTCATTTTAATTTCCATTTTTATTGTGTATTGATGAAACTAAATGAATTAAGCATGATTAAGTCGAGGTCATGTAGGAATGATTTATTTTAGGTCATTTAGGCATGATGGAGTCAAGTTGATTTAGGTATTTGAGTTATGTAGGAAGGATGGAGTCGGTAAAGGCATGGTGGAGTTGAGGTCATATAGGCATGATTGAGTTTGGGTAATTTAGGCATGGTGGGGTCTAGGTGATTTAGGTATGATTGATTTTAGGTGAGTTAGGCTTGATTTTCTCATGTAGACATGATGGAGTCAGTATAGGCATGATATGGTCATGGTTTTTGTTTTATTTAATTTCCAAGTTATTGTTATTATCAAAAATAAATGATGAGGTATATGTATCTTGTGATGTAAATTTCCAAATATTTGATATTAGGAAATGTGAAATGAGGGATGTATGATATGGTGATGATTTAAAATGGTACATTTGTATATTTTTATGATTGTTTAATTTCCAAGTTTTGTGTAAAATTGGAAACTAACTAAGGTAGAATGTGAATATAAAGGGGGAAAATTGGTTAGGGGAAAAAGTGGTGAGCTAGCCTCCAAGGGCCCCATGCCCTCAAAGTGCTTCCTACATAGCCCCAATGAAAAAGGCACCTCAGGTCGATGTAGTTCTCCTATAATCTAGGGAAGAATATGATGAGGTAGAGGAATGGGTTAGTTGGTTTTAGGCATGATTGATTCTAGGTCAATTACGCATGGTTGAGTCTAGGTCAGTTAGGAATGGTTGAGTTTAGGTTGAATAGGCATGGTTGTTGTCTATGGTGAATAGATATGGGTGATTTAGGTGGAAAAGGAATTCCTAGAATGTAGGTGTCAAAGGTCTGGTCTTATGAAGGAGGATCAAGAAGTAAGAAAAGGGGTGAATGGTTAGAGGAGACAAAATTTCCACCTAATTGATAAGAACCCTAACGAGTCTATCATACCAAATATTGGCTTATGAATGAAAGACCCTAAAAATGTTGCATGATTAACTATTCTAAGGGTGAAGAAGGTCACATGATCACAAAATGTCACATTTTTGGTACATCCCTTGAGTAGGTGGAAGGCTAGAGAGGAAAGGAGGTGAGGTGAAAGAGGCTTGTTTAGCATAACCTGGTGTGAGACAACATGCCTTTTGGTAAGAGACCCAAGATCAAAATAGGAAATTCCATGACAAAAAAATTATCTTTTTCTTTTTGCTTTTATTTTTATAGATTGATCAATGTGGGAAGTATATGTGGGATGAGTAGAGTATCTCCTTGAGGTCTTTGTGAAGCTGATCACTGTGGGAAGCTTTAAAATATTTTTCTTTTATTTTTACAGGAATAGTCTTCTTTTTTTTATAGACTATATATAATATGGCTAGATGTGTATAGTTTTCCTTCAAGGAGAAATCTATTTATAACGAAAGATAGAAAGATAGATGTCTTTTTTTGATGGAGTCATCTTTTCTCGAGAAGTTTGACTCAAGGAGTTTGAATTTAAAAATCAGTATATTTATTTTGAATTTTTTTTGGACTTTTAAGTCATAGGAAAGACTATAGAGAAGGATAAGCTTCTTTTATGAAGATGAAACCATAGCACACAAGGGTTAACTATGAAAGAAATGTTTTAAGAGATGAACGAACATGGGATTCCATCTTGAAAAAGATGAAAATTATACATGAGAATCATGCCATGAGTAGAGCCATGGTACTCATATTGAAGATAAGGCTGAAAAAGTAATGGGTAATCACATGATTCTTGTTAGTCGTTGATCTTTAAAATAGGTGAATAGTGCTCAAGGGATGAGTGCTTAATTGACATAAGGTGATCTAGGACTTGATTCAACAATAGAATGGTCAAAGATGCAAGGCATTAAGGGGATCATGTTTGGGTTTACCTTCAAGTGAAGACAAATGATAAGCACTTGATCTATAGGTATGAGTAACGATATAGGGTCCAAGATAATTAGGAGAAAATTTTCCCCATATAATTTTCTCCTCTTTTGCTACATGTTGATTTTTCTTTAGGACGAGGTCACCAACCCGGAAGGTTTGTTCCTAAACATGTTTATTGTAGGCACATTTGATACGTTTTTAGTAGATTTGGATGTGAAAGAGAGCATTGTGATGGTGCCCATCTAATAACTCGAGTTATGTCAAACGGTCCTCCCAAAAATCATCATCATTGAGCATATCTTTGAGTGAGATACGAAAGAGATGGAATATGGAATTCAAGAGGTAGAAAACCTCTCGTACCATAGACCAGAGAGAAAGGCATGGAAGTAGTTGAGGTACAAATACTAGTACGATAATCCCATAAGGAAAAAGGAAGTGTGTGTGCCAATCCTTTCCAATATCGTCAAATAATTTCATAAGAATTTTGTTTAGGGTTTTGTTGGCTGATTATGGTTGGTAATTTTTTCAGGGTAATAAGGTGAAGAAAGGATGAGTTTAATGTTGAAGGCATCACAGAGTTTTTGTAGGGTTTTGTTTTTGAATTGTTTTCTGTTATCACTGATGAGGTGGTGAGGGACACCAAAGTGAAAAAATATGTGATGGTTGATGAATTCACATATTTTATTAGATTTTATAGAAATGAGATTTTGTAGTAGTTTTAATCCATTGATGATGTTGGGAAAAATGAGGATTGATCTCTCCAACAAGATCCAAAACCCATTGAGAGAAAGGCCAAAGGTCACGTGTGACCTGTAAGGTGTGACTTGGGGTGTGATGAAGATTAACATGTTGCTGACACTTCACACAATGCTTGAAATAGCTAAAAAAATAATGGTTTACTGCTTTTCCAATAATAGCCCAGAGGAGAATGTGTTTAGCAATAGCTAAACCACTAAAGTGACCCCAAAATTCCATCGTGAACTTCCTTTATGGTGTATGGAATTTCAGAACTTGTAAGGCATTGTAAGAGGATACCTTCAAAGTCACATTTATAAAAATACCACCCATGATGACTTAGTGAGATAACTTTTGATAAAGGCTCGTTGTAATGCCTCTAGCATAACTGGTACCTATGATGACTTCTTCCATAGAAGGTTCAAACGTTGATATGTGATTTTTTCTTAGGACAATGTACTCTTATGACTTAGGAAATAATATTTGCAATAGATAATAAGTTATCTGTTGGGAATAGGTATAATTTGTAGTGTTTTTCTTAATTGAAAATGAAGCAATCCATCTCTTTTATGCAAAATAAATTCACTACTTGGGATTATTAATTTGAGTTTCAGTTTTCATAATTTATGGGGATTCAAACAACATTACCTTGGATCAATTCCATTGATCCAAGGTATGCTTCTAATTTTCATATCTTGTTGTCATGATGTCCAATTTGGATAGATGGAAGGTTTCAGGACCTTGAATGTGCGAAGGCTATGTACAATCCTCTCCATGGATCTTTGCTTTGTATTTGAACTGAGTAACAATTTGGTCCCTCTTTTTCTACTTTGGTATGATGAAGTTCTCATAGGGGACTTGGGACCTATTTACACTATGTTCCTTAAATCTGGAACCTTATCATGATTAATTAACCTAAGACTTAAGACTTACCTATGGACCTATGTTGGTTCCTAAATTAATGTTTAACCTAACTAAGGGAATGAATAACCTAAGGGGGCCTATGGGACGACATGGGAAGAGGTAAGTGGGAGGAAGTGAATCCAAGGAATTTAAGGTGAGTTATTAATCCTTATCTCTTTTTGCAGCCAAATTTGGCAAAGGAAAGTTGGAAATTTAGATGGGTGAGTTGGCATTTTCACTAAAGTTTTGAATGCATGTTTTTGTTTGAAATAATTTTATGCCAAATTTGGAGATGGCGGTGGTGGGAAGGTAGGAAGGACTGACAGTCCTACTCTACATTTAATATTTTGAAACTGCGAAACCGCCTAGGAAGAAGATAGAGGGTTTTTGTTTTTTCGATTCTTCTAGTTTGGATCTTGAGATCTACATGTAGTTGTTTTGTTTTTCAAACCTCCAGTTTTATTTTTGCATGCAATATGGTTGTGCATGATTTTTTCTTCCTTTCATGGTGTGGAGGGAAATATTTGGCACTGTGAAGCTATAAAGAGGAGTTACAGGAAGTTTCTATGTTAGTTTTCATTTTGAAATAAGGATTGAGGCTCTGCTTGGATACTTCTTCAAATCAGTAAAGGCAAAGCACTATCAAGCATGATAGGCTCTATCCATTAAGTTTTATGCTTTTACTTAAATGTTCATAAAAATAACTCTGCTCTTTGGAATAATCTGTTATTGTTTTGTTGGTAAGATTATTTTGCTTGTGGTTTTTGTGTTGTTTTTGGGAATGCTTTATCGACCTTGTTTGAATGATGGAAAGTATGATTTGGGTTTCGGTTTTCTTGTGTGGATAGCTAGGTTATGATTTAATATTTCTACATGGGCTTGAGATCAAAGCTAAAAAACTATAGGTGATCTTAGTTGAACTATTTAAACCTTGTAGGTAACTCGGTTGCTTAAATATGAGGATCTTGTTCTAAATGATCTTGTTTCATCTCTGTTGGAAAACTTCAGTTGATAAAATTGTTTGAATATCTTGATTGTTGTTTGATCTTACATGATTCTTTTGGGAAGATAAAATTATGTGACTCTAGCTTAAACATATTCTTCTGGGTACTGATGAAAGGCTCAAAATTAGAGAACTTGTATGAATTCTTATCGTTGTCTGTGATTTGTGATTCTAGTTATTGCAAGTAATTCTTCCTGTTTCAAATTTTTTGACCCCTATGGCTATTTAGTAAGGATAAATTTATTGTGGGTTTTCTTGGAAATTGATGGAACATCTGGTAAGACTTGCATGAATTATTTTGGTTATTTACTAAAGATTTGAAAAGGATATTTGGTGTTAGCCCCTTGAAAGAAATTATTGTTCTATGGAATCTTGATTTATGAAGCAAGAAAGAGGATAGGAATTATTGTCTTTGTTCTTCTGGGTCGGTAGGTAACTAATGAATTTGTGGCTCTTGATGCAAAAAGGGGGAAAACTCTCTTGAGCATTGGTTAAATTGTAACTTGTTTATTATTGTTAATTATAACATCTTGACTGCTCATAGAGATATCATGTTTGTGATAAAGAGTTGGTTTTTGTAGCCTAGCATTTCTCACGAGAGATAAAGAGTTGAAAGAGATTTTTACAATCAAAATATGATCATTCGAGTAAGATGTGGAACATAATTTTAAAGTCTAAGAAACCGCATGCCCCGATCGAAAATTGGTGAGGAATATTCTATTCATTTGCAACATTCATCTCTATAATGAGGTATGAGCATAACTTCATCCTTGATCATCTTCATTTGATTACACTTTCTCTCTCTTATTTTCCTGCTCTAACATTCTATTTCTCCATTGAGAAACAAATTTTGTAAAAGTGACTTAATTCACTTAAAGTTTTTGTTTCTTCATTTATATTGCACATTATGTCGAATAGTCACTAGTTTTGGCTATAAATTATAATGTTATCTCCATTCCAAGGATCATTTTTTCCCTCTCTAGATACTATAATTATTCCATTCCCACCTAGAAATTTTCCTCTATTCTCCTTTCACTCATTTGGATGTATGGAATTTTTTTAAGGAAAAAAGGGATTTTTACATATTGATATTGAAATGAAAATAAACATTTGAATTTTGTGTAAACTTATGTTATTATTTCATGTTTTTTATATAAATTACATGTGTTTTCCCGTGTCTTTGAATTTAACTAGAAATCTCTCTAGATTGTAGTTAGTGAAATTTGGGTTCATCTCACTAATACAATTCCCTCCTTATTCTAAACAACTTACTCACCCAAAATTTCCATCTCTCTTAGATATTTTTGCAGTCACAATAAGGGTACGCAGTACACATTCCCTAGTCTATGACCACCTTGAGAGAAAGTTTAGTGTAATTTTTTTCATCTTTCAATAAATGAGAGCTTCCCATCTTGAAGCGAGAGGGACTTATTCTTGTGAGCATAGATGAAATCCCCATTTTCCTTGATAAAATATTTTTCCAATTCCCAAAATCTAATGGGTGTTTCTCCTTTGAATCTAAGATTGTTCCTGCAATTAGCCATATTAACAATCAAATTCCAAGTATTGAATTTAATTTCTCCTAACGGGACATCAAACCAAAATGTATTTTTTTTTGCCTTAAAATTACCTACAATTCCATGTACCATTTTTATTTCCAATATAATTTATACTATATTATTAGATACATAGATCAGAAATATAATATGAAGAAAATAGTATCCATTCCTCTTATTATTGTGAAATAATCATAATACCAATATATTCCTCTTTTCATGATAGTTGTCTTCATTTTAGATGATATCCTAGGCATATATGTGCCATAGACATATTTGTATATAGTGTGATAGAAATGATTGAATATGTGAATAATGTAATTTCCATACTTATAATGGTATGAGGCATTGTAAACTACATGTATGTGTTGGTTCAACTACCACATAGGAAATAGACTGTACTTGAAATATAATATGGTACATACTACATTTACTAAATAAAAGGCCTTGTAGAAGCTTTGATTTGGGTTTTAATGAGCCGAATTCCACTTTCCTTGTAAATTTGAGGCAATAACACAACCCCAATGGGATTAACAACTTTTATGATTCCAAATAATAATGACACCTATGATTTATAAACAATGTCAAAATTATTGTCTCCCCACATTTTATTAGGAAGATCCATTACTACCCTAATCCCTTTACTAAAATTTTGCATATCTACTTTTAGATTACTTTTCTTCTTTAAGCCCATGGAATCATCTATAAATTATTTCAATCCATCATCCTAGATACATATTTCTATCATTAATTAAGTCAAATATTACTCATTATAAATCATGTTGTCCTTTGAGATGTGATTTAACCTAAATGTGATTTCATTAATTAGGTCAACATTCTACACATTATACTCTAGGGCTCCATATTACATGGTGTTGGCCAATATGTTATTGAATAAATATTTGTAGGGAAATATGTTTGAATTGGTAGTAATTTTGTGAGAATTAATCTCTAATTGCTTTCAAATCATCACAATAATAAATTTTTTTATCACTCATCTTATACTTATCAGATTATTTGTCCTCTTTATTCATTATTTAGTAATAAATTCATTTGTAATTTGTGAACAATTTGAACAATTATTGGGACAAATGTGTGGAAGTGAATTCTAATTCAAGAATAACAACGGAGTTATCCTTTAAGAATAATTTATGAGGACATGTGGTGATTAAGGACTTATCCAACTATTTATAATTTGTACAACTAAATTTTGAATTCCCTCTCTCTTTCTCTCTCTCTCTCTCTCTCTCTCTCTCTCTCTCTTCAAAGTTAGTTTATATATATATTCCTCTAATATTTATTTTTTCTCATTTTTACATGTGTTCTAATCCCTAAGATTTGTTTCAATCAAATTTCCTTATCTTTCTTCCGTTGTTTATTTACACCCATAAAGTGAAGGCCTAACATTGGAGCCATGTGCACTAATAAATTTTTTCAAGCTTGTTCATGATTCATCCACTTGTATTTTTTTATAGTTTTTGGGCCCTCTAAATTTTGACATTTCAATTATTGTACTCTAAACTCCATGAATAAAAAAATATGTCATATTTTGTTTGGTCAACATGTTCCTATTACAAGTCTTCATATATTTGAATAATTTGACTATGTTCACTGCCTAGAATATTTTATAGATATAAAAATCCATCAATGGTTCATGTGGATGAATAACACATCTCCTTTCTTAGGTAACTAGCTACTTTACTCTAGACATATGTATCCCTTTATGGGCCTTTATTCCTTTTAAGCCTTGATCTCTACTGAAATTTTCAAACCTTGGAGGTTGTATGATGAAGAAAAGAGAGTTTCGTAACTAGGTTCTCAAATGTAGGGATCCTATCTAAGACTTGTCACACTATTCGATACAAAGGAACTCAAGGAGCACTAAATTCATAAATCTATAGGATACTAGTCCTATACCTAGGATATATATATATATATATATATATATTTCATATATATATATATATATATATTTTCCAAGGCATACGACCAAGATAAATATAGGTATCCTACTAGGATTCTAAAATAGAAAGGATAAAAACTAATTCTTGGATAAATATGAGGGGTGTGTAATAATAATAAGACAAAATAATAGATCAAAGAAAACATGCATCTACTATAATCCATAGAAATAAATGACCAATAACAAAAAGCACATACATATAAAATGAATGACTAAATGGGATTAGAAATACTTATATGTAGTGTGCATGTGTGTGTGGTGTGAATGTTTATGCATAATTCTCTCGTAAAGACAATAACACCAAGATATAGTCGCTATGAGTGGAGAAGGGGAAAACTTAATAATAATATCTTCATTCCTAACTCACTATGGTGACCCAAATGTAAAAAAGGAAATATTTAAGACTCAAAATTCATATAAGAAGTGTCAAATAGTTTGAGTAATAGTAAATAATGAAGTGATAGAAAAGTAGTTATATCGTAAGTGGTATATTGGTGAAAATAAAAAGAAGGGAGTGGGGTATGTACCCAACGTCATCACACATGGGTGATGGAATCATCCATGGCAAAACCAAAGAGGTGTCATCACCCATGGGTGACGAAGTATGCGTTGGGGAAACCCTAAGGTTAGAGGCTAAAAACATGAGGATTAAATTCTATATGGTAAATGAAGATACATGACGAAGTTCTAAAATGACGAAAAGAAAGGATAATGGTATGTAATGAAAGGAAGTAAGTGCGAGATAATGGGACAAGTAGACATAATAGGTGTAATGTGTAAAAAAATGGAAGAAATGAGGTATTAATGGGGTAACTAAGGCTAATATCACCATCTCTCAAATGTTGTGGTCTATCCCACATGACCAAGTCCGATCATACCCCAATCCTAGCAAGTCCCTTAAGGCACCCACTTAATAGAAGAATGTGATAGCATCCCCTACACAAAATAAATGGTTATTAAGCATTAAAAATATGGTGTATGCATATTCCATAACTAAAGATCATCACATGTCGAATAATGCAACATGAGATAATATTTGGGAAAAGATCTATGCAACAAGAAATCAAAAGGAAATGTTTAAAGTAAAGTGTTGAAAACAAATAATGAATGTTAAACGAAATATACCTACCTCGTACTTACCTGTTGGTTTTTTTTGGCTTACCTATGGCTAACACAATAACAACTTAAAACACTGGATAAGAAATAATGAGAATAAACACTAGAATATAATTATTAAAATAAGACTTGAATCACCTAGCTAGGAGGGTCATGGGAGGGATGATATATAACATTGAAATGATGGGAAAATGAGGTTTTTGGAGAAAGAGTGGTATAAAGAATTGTAATATGTCAAAAATAGTGGGTCAATTCCATGAATGTGGCATATTTTGAAGAATGATTTTATGGTTTCTAGTGAAAAGATATGAAGGTTTGAAAATTGGAGGAAATTGTGATGAAAACGAATTATAAAAATTACTATAAATAAAAAAGTGAGGAAGTCATTGGTAAACTTTACTAATTTGAGATTAGGAGAATCTGAGCTCTCAAGTAATCTAAATCAAGAAATTTTAGTGATGATAGAAAGAGTGCAAGCAATAGACAAGGTGGTTGAGATAGTTTATATGAAAGTGTGAATCATAAAGTAGGTATTATTTTTGCATTGGGAATGGATAGCTACGAGAAAAGGAAAAAATACATATATAGGAAAATTTATCTATGAAAAATTCCCCAATGGTTGTAGAGATGTAGACTCAAGACTAAGTCCAGTTCTAGGTGCGTTTAGGAGAATTTTAAATTTTGAGGTCATTATGTTAGGTTTTTGTAATTAATGCATGTTTTTTTCACATGACCATAAAATGGATGGGTTTGGTTATTCTAGAATGACCTGTTGCAATAGGGCCAATGAAATTTAGATGTGGGAAATTTTTACCATGGATGAGGCATTCTACCAATAGAGAGGGTGACATAGGGAAATAAGAGATTTTTCCTAAGGGCCGATGTAGTGGGAAAATTGTGATTTGATGTTTGTATAAGATTTTGGATTACTTAGATGGTGTATTTGTATTGGGTTATGATGGGTAATTTTTGTTTGATGTTTTATATGTTCCATGAAGGATCTAAACATGGAGATTAGTAGATGTGATATAGCTACCCCGAGATATTGAGAAGGTTATCCACACAAGACATTGCATAGTTATAGTGTCTTGAATTTAGAGGCATTATGCAAATGGTACGTGTCATATTAGATAAAAACTTGATTTAGATGTTTTTTATGCATTGGGATTTTAGGTCCAACACCTTCAAGTGGAGGGAAAATGGTTACATTTTGGAAGCTACAGTGACAATGCAGAGGGACTCCATGTTATTTTGGTACTACCAATTTAGGTATTTTTCATGTTTTAGGGTGCCTATGGATACATGAGAGAGGAGAGAACTCACATGATTTTCCATAATAAGAAATTATTATCATCTTGTCTCATTGATGATTAGATTGAGTATTGTATAAATTTTAGATATCTAGAAGGTCATTATTGGGATAGTTGTGGCATGAGTCTTATGTGACAAGGTAGATAGAGAAGTACCACTATTTTTGCTAGTAGTGTGTAAGGATAGATTAGAGATGGGGATATAGTTTAGTTAGAGCATAGCTATGTGGGTGTATCTATTGCATGATCTTTATAGGATTTGAGTTAGGTAGTAGAGGTTAGTATGACCAATCATACTTTGTCAACTTGGATATATAAGAAGTTATTTATGTATAGGCCTATGGGTACACCACTATAGGTAGCAAGAGATGCATCAAGAATTCTATAATGGTAGAGAGTCAAAATATTGAGGCTAGTGGTAGGTTTAAGGATATTTATTCATGTGACACAAAAAGCGGTAGTATGGGATCCCTATAGAGGGACAATAGACTAGTGGCCCAACTAGCCAATTACAATGAGAGGGTAAGGCATATATGAGATTACTAGGAATTACACATGGTGGTAGAGACATACTCAGTCGATAGATTGCCATTATAGTTTAGGAATCAAGCTCATGTGGAGACCCCATCTCTCCCAAAGTATTAAGATAGACGTGTTAGAGAGGGGGGAGTAAGATAGGGACTAGTGGTAGGAATACCACCATTGTACCCACACCAAGAGATGTGTGCATTATAGCTATCTTGTAGGCATTATACATAGATAGGATCTAGCGGTGCATAAAGACCTCAAATAGTGGAGTTAAGAATATCCATGAGAGATAAGTGGTTAAAGAGGAGGAGGGAATAGTGATACCTTAAGGATGACACCATGAGTGGTGACTATGGAGGCCCAGAGGAGGTTTTATCAAATATATGAGCCTAGATAGCGACATACATGGTGGGTCAATAGATGGAAGAGGATATGAGGAGATCACCTCTAATATTGGTTCCCGAGATAGGTGGGCATGGTTCATAGTATCCTGACGTTTGAGGTATGAAGGGGGAGTGTTGAGTGGACAAGTAGATGGAACTATTGTGGTGGAGCATATAGCACAACTAGGTAGGATTTTGAGAATATGATTGATGGGATATTTTGAGATCATAATGAAACATATGTCTAATGTGTGGATGGTTTTATTATTTAGGTTGAAATGTTGATGATTGGCATTGATGATTGAGGATAAACATCATGAGATCTTAAATAGTTTCCTAGATGTGAAAAATATGAGTGTGATGTCAAATATAATGAAAATAGTAGCCAAAAGTTAGCGAGTGTCTTTAGGTTGGTGGGAGAGGAAACACATGAGCTACCTAGGTATAGAGATACTCTAGTAGCAACGATTACATGGTATATGTCATCCTAGGTGTAGGAACTTATCTATGCATAAACATCCGTAACAAGAGAGTACATAGTGAGGCTATTAGATGCACATGGGTGGTGGAGCACCAAGTAGTTGATGTGATGCATATTAAAACATTGGAGGTTTAGGTGGCTAGAGTAGAGGGAGAGGCTTCAAGGACTCGGTCTAAAGCCACATAATTTTCATGATCCCTATGTGTGATGAGTTAGGAACCATCAACTCAAAAAAATTCAAAACTCCATCTAAGGGAGGGATGGTTGAGGGATGTTTGATTTTATTATTTTACAAGAGATGATGATGTATAAAATGGTTTGTGTGAGTGTGTGCATGCGTGCATGTGTGATAACATTGTTTTGTTGATATTATGTGTTAATGTTAATGTATGTTAACTTTAATGCTTCCATAATATCATGTATGAAAAAATATATGGACATTTATGATTTTAAAGAATGAAATTATAAATATTTTTAAGATTGATAAAGTAGGAATTAAAGATAAGATAGGATGGGATGGGAACCAATAGTTAGCCAACCGAAGTGATAAGAGATAAACTCAAGTGGTAGATAAGAGAAGAATGAATATCATAGTATCTAAGGTAGGAATTCATGACCATATAAACCCAACTCGAGAAGTATAAACCCAAGCGAGATATTTATAATAATTATCAAACTATCTAATATAGGAAGAAACAACCATATTAACCCAAGTGGGAGAGAGATAAGAATTTTTCAAGGGAAATTTTCTCAATGACGACGTGTGAATGAGTGACACATATAGTTGATGATTTTGATAATATCAAATGTAGTCATTTTATCTACCCATAATATTACTTTCTAACCCCATGCACGTTGTCCTATCACCCAACAGCACTGGGAACTTACTCGAGGCACATGCAGACATCAAGCCCTCCTTTATGTGATCATTATGAGAAGTTTATGCCATTAGCAGAGGGTGCATTATAGAATGAGAAGTATATTTAGTTAAAAGAAAAAAATGGAAAACTTATAGATCCACACCTCAATGTATTACAAAAACTTAATAACAATGTAATAAGCATAATAAACCAAATCTGAGCCATGACAGTCATATAACACAAGGGTTTACACCCTTAAACATGATATATAAAATGAACCCTTATATATATTCATTGGTAGCCATATTACAATCAAAGGCGGTCATCACAGACCATACATATTAAATATCAGAGACCCAACCCCTACAAATATTTCCTAGCATGAGATCCTAGCTATGCCCTTCCATTTTAATGTTTGATACGATCTTAGTGCCATACAGAGGCTCATGATATCCCTCACAACCCTTAGCACTAAGTTCTCTAAACCCTAGCATTACTAATAATTAACATCTTACTCTCAATGCATTCTCTCTACCTCTTACATGCTCTTTAGATCATTTATCATGTCTTGTCTCATTCTCAAGTCTCGAGCATATCTCTTTATAGGATCAGAACCCACCACCATGCCTTCTCTTTTGAATAGATCATGTGCCAAGTGTCGATGTGGTCCTCCAATGGTGAATTTTTATCCCTTGAAACCCTCTACTCTCTATAATGATGTTTTCTCCAAATATTGCTACGTGGAACATCCTTTTCTTGACATCCAAGGTTCTAGGCTGGCACCTTATCCACTTAACATGCATAGTTGGGTCACATTTTTCCTCAAGTGCCTCCATAATAATAAATATGGCTAAGTCCTTTGATCCCATGTTCTACCTTCTACGTGTGCCCTAGTTTCTTCTAAACCGTTCTTAAACCTCTTTATCATGTGCACTTCTCCCTGCATGTCTTTCTTCTAATTGGTCTTGCATGTATGCACCCTTTAGTACTTAGCCAATGTTTCAAGGCCTAACGTCACCCCACACTAAGTGTGTTCTCTTTCCTCAAAAACATCCTGTTTCTCCAAAGAATAAAGAATAGTGGGACCCAGAAAAATTGAATGAAGAATGGAAGAATGGAAGAATGGAATAATATGTTATTTCTCCAAGAGGAGTGGGAAATCCTTCCTCACTTTGTTACCTCAATATTTTCCTAGGCATCCACTTCACCCTGCACTTACTGAAGTAAGTCACCCACTAGAGCACTCACATCCTCAAAACTCAATTTATCGCCCTTAGAATTTAATGTATTTACAATTCCTTCTAATTGTTTGCTAAGGTAATTTAGTGATTCCATCCTATGTGTGATCTGGGGTTACAACTCCTTAAGATAATTCTTAATCGAACCCCACAAGGATTTGATTTCTTCCATCTTCTTTTTAACCTTGGCTAGGAGTTTATTGTGATTTGCCCTATTTCCCTTTTTATTTTCTTGAAACTCCTTTAGATCCACCTCATGTGTAGAAACTATAATGATTTCTACCCTGTCTCTATGAATGCAATTTTCATACACAACATCAACTATTTGTGTAGCGGTCTTTACAGTGGTAAGAAGCTCAAAATATCAAGCAATTGTTTCCACGATATTCATTTTCTCTTTCTCCTTATAGCGTGCCAATGTCTCTTCTACTGAATCCAACACGAGCGACCACATTTCCATGGTGAGAATGTGGGTCCATTCTTCCAAGCATTACATGGTTGACTCGTATTTTTCTCGGTGGGGCCAGTCAGGTGCTTTAAGATTATAGAATCTATAATCATATCTTTTTCCTTAGAAATATTGCACACCTTTTCCTTCTCCTCCCTTAATTCACACCTTAATTACACAATGATTAGCTCCTCCTACTTTAAATCCTTGTCCTTCTCAATGATTTATTCATTCTTCTTTTCCAGTTCTTCCTCTAGGACCCTTACTCTATCATTCCTCTTGAAGAGTCTTGCCTCAACCTCAACCAAAATTTTTTCTAGTGCGTTGCAAACTTTCTCATCTGATAGTTATTGAGAATTCACCATAGGGTTCACTCCCTTAGTTTCTGGTATCTTCATCAGTGCCTCTCGGTTGACTTCAAACTCAGGCTCATCAACATGGGACTCAAAAGCCCAAGATAGCATCTTTCTTGTACATGGGTAGGCACCCTCTTCTTTGAATGAAGATCATGCAAGGCATTAGTTGGAAGGATATAAAATTTAGAAATGCACGTGTAGTACCTTATTTGGATCATTGATATAACTCATTCCTTTCTCTTGTACCACTACCACACTCTTCCTTCCCATGCACGTTTCCTTAGGGAAGCTTACTGCTAGGTTGGGATCTCCGCCCATGCTTCCATATTCCTTCTCTACACTCTCCTCCTCCATCTCCTTGAGTACTTCATCAACACTACACTCCACCTCTTATTCCACCAAGTCCTTTATTATCCCGTTACGTCCCTTTATGCAACATCTTCTATCTAGTCCTTGGTCAAACTTAGGTCCTTTTATCCTTGGTGTTTACTTCCTCACTTCCCCCTTTCCATGAGCATCTCCTTCATCTTCATACTTATCATCATTCCATTCCTCCTCTCGATTCATGTACATCATACATGGTATGGTCTTGAGCCTCATCGTTGTCATCCTCGTCACCCTTGTATGCCTCATTGCTCTATGTTTCTTCCAAGTCTTCCTTTTTGTTACTTTATACTTCTTCCTAACTGGTGATTTCAGTATAGGATATTATTCCTTTTCTTCTTTAGTAGGTGACTCCTCCTTTCTAGAAACTCTTATTTTTAAGGGGGCTTTTCTTTCTTTGGCACTTCTTCCTTAGGTGTCTTCTTTTTTAATTTTTTTAGGGGACTTTTTTCTCTGTGCATAGGTGTTTGGATTTGCACTCGTCTCCTATGCACCTGTAGATTGTGTTTTTATACACTTGGTGCCTTTTTTTAATATCCCCCTCTCTCTCCCTTTTCCTCGGCATGGAATTATTTCTTAAGGTGGGGTCCTCTAGGATAGAGACATCATTCTCCATGTAGGCACCCTTCTCATACTTTGGCCTTATGCACATGTATACCCTTGTTATGGTTCTCCCAAAGAATACAAAATTTTACGGGCTTCACCATATGCATGTCATGTAAGACATACTTCTCCACATAGGCATGCTTATTTGGATAAATCAAACTTTTGCATAGTTCACATTAGTCCTAGTCTACTGTGATGAGGTAAAACCTTAACTTCTTGGCCTCTTTGAATCTATTAACTTTGGCTTGAAGTATTGTGCTATGAAGGAGAATGGAAACTTGCACCAGGGACCCTTAGCGCCATCTACTAGAGTAAACCAGCCAATGTATAAGTTTTGGTATATGATGAATTCAGCTTCACCTTGTAGAAAAATAGGTAACTACTCAGGTATCCTCCACTCTATGCTAAATGCATCATGCATCTGCTTATACAATTTTTCTAGGTTCACCTTATGGGTGGTTGTCATTGTTTCACAAGTGTACTTCTCAAATATTTTTTTAAGGGAGGGGTTCTCATCTGGGTACTCCCTTCCAAATTTGTCTAGCCCATCGGGAAATCCAATTTCTAAAAATATGATGGTAAGGAGGACATTACCAAACATTATATTTTCTCTGTTTCTTGTGGCACTGATTATCTCTTCTGCTATGAAAGATGAGAGGTTATAGATGGTCCCCTCTGAGATATTTTAGAAAACATTCAAACAGACTTATTGACCTTGTGTCCACCTCTCTTGTCCATTCAGCTTAGATACTAAGTGTGTGGCCATCCTCATCATAGGGTCAAAAATCATAGAGATGTTGAAGTACCATGACCCCTTCTTATAGTCATAGGCCTCAACAGTCTTCTTGATGGCCTCCTTGTCATCCAAATCATCATCAAATGAATCTCCCTTATAGGTAAGACTAGTAAATTTAGAGATTAGCTGGGGAGTTATTCACATTATTCATCATGTGAAGTAGAAATGGTCTTTATGTATATGTGACATTAGCCATTGGTACAACCACTTGGGTTTACTAAAATAGGTCAACTCATAGAGTTGTAGTAACCCAAATTTCTCCATCTTCACCTTTACTTCATCATCATAGATTTGCATTCCATCTGGTGTCCTTTTTCTATAGGGCTAACCATTTCCAAGCCATTTCTTTCTATTTGGTGCTTGTTAGATTTTCATAGTCACTTACGGCCATACTTCACACATGGGATACCCATTCCTTTCCAAGAAATATGCCATCTAGTTCTTGCATCTCCGCTTACCATTCCTCATTGAAGCTAGTGGAAACAACTTGTTTCCCTTTCCTTTCTTCGTTACGATGGTGGTTACTTTACTTGGTGTCATTTCTCTTGTCGTTATTGAAAATTATTTCTTCCTTTTTATTCTAGCTCTACTCAACTCTCAGGATCTATTCTTATGTGAAAATGCCTACAATCCTATTCCCTACCCGTGGAACCCTAACTTGAAAAAAACCCTTCCTTCCACAAGACAACGTATTCACTTACAGGATTTGAAAACTTTAATAACCCTTTTCCCCACACCCATGTACTATTTTTTCACCCTAATTCATTGATCAACCTATCTATGCACTAATATATTCACACCTTTCTTTCACACAACTTTTCTCAAGGATGCCCTAGTTCACAATAGCTCTTTGATATAAAAATGTAAGGTAACAATAATGTATCTTGACCTTCTACTTATAGCTTTTTCTTTAATTCTATAATAAATGCAATGCCACCTACTATTGTACCTTTCGCAATTAAGCTATATTTTCCCTAAATCCAACCTTCAAATCCTTTTAACCCTACACCTAATCCTACACAAAAACTTCTACAACCTTCTAGCACACAAAAATCCTTACTAACCGAAGATCCTTACACGCGCGCTTGTAGCACCAAAGGCACTTCTTCTATCCTTACCATGATTTTTGACATCACCTACCTCATGTTGTTCATGCACTTCTCATCCTTTGTATGTGGTATTTGTAAAGCTCTCCTGACACCAAACTCCTTATGTCCACCTTTTCTACATGTGTTCTTCCAAACTACGTGCTTTTGATCCTTCAATCCAGGCCATCAAAACATAGCTTCCATTACTTGTCACATTACTCCACCCCACACTAAAATAGATGTGTGGTCCTATGCACATAGATTTTTTTGAAAATAATAAGTGGCTACCAACATGCAACATGCAAAAAAAAATGAATGAAAGGGAACAAGCAATGAGAAGGGGAAACATAAAGAAAGGAAATACATTAAGGGAAATCCTAGGCTAAATGGAAATACTGACTTATTGAATCATACAAAGAAGACTTATTTATAGTAGTGCTTAAGCCTACTCCCATTGAAATGGCCTGGTAACCTCATCCCATCCAATGCTTGTAGCTGGCATGTTCCTGAATCAAGGATGTATGAGATGATAAATGGCCCTAACCAATGGAATTTTAGTTTCCCAAGATGACACAGAAATTTGGAGTCATAAAACAAGATCATCTTGCCCAACCTTGAATTGTTTGTTTTTGATATGGAGATCATGCCATGATTTGTTTTACACCTATTCAATATTGTGACTCCACCCGCAAGTGATCACCTTTCGTCCAAGTGTATTAAATTCTCTATGCGCTCATGTAGTTCTTGTTCATTAGCTAATCCTCCTACACACGTAATATGCAGGGATGGTAGCATAAAATCTACTGGTAAAATAGATTCCACACTAAAAACCAATTGGAATGGTGTGGCCTTGTTCAACCTCTTATAGGTAGTCCTATAATCCCATAGTATAATTGATACTTTTTCATCCCAATCCCATCTTCCCACATCACAATTTTTTGTCAATGTGTGACTCAAATTTTTTTCAAAAACCTCAGCAGTTCCATTAGCTTATGGGTGATGTGGGTAGTCTTATGGTGGGCTATCATGAATTCTACCAACAATATTCTAACTATCTCATTCAAAAAATGGGTACCTCTATCACTTGTTAAACTCAACGGACGCCTATATCTTCTCGATTATATTTTCCCACAAAAACCCAATTTTTTTGCCACTGCACAATTCTTTGTAGGCATTTCCTTTTCCCATCTTGTTAAGTATTCAAAGACAAGTGATGATATAGTGAAACTAGTCATTCACATAGTAGTGAAATTGGTCCTATAAAATCAATGAATTTAGTCATTTTATCTACCCTCAATATTACTTTCTAACCCCAAGCGCACCGGCCTATCACCCAGTGGGAATTGGGTGCTCACCTAAGGCACACGTGGGCATCAAGCCCCTCCTTTATCTGAGCATGGTGAGAAGGTTATGCCATTAGTGGAGGATGCATTGCAGAATGTGATGTATATTTAGTTAATAGAAAAACGGAATGGACAACTTATAGATCCACACCTCAATGTATTACAGAAACTTAATAGTAATGTAATGAGCATAATAAACCAAATATGAGCCATGAAAGTCATATATCACAAGGGTTTACACCCTTAAACATGATATGTAGAAATAACCCATATAATATATATATATATATATATATATATATATATATATTTATTTATTTATTAGTAGTCATATTACAATCAAAAGGGGGTCTTCACATACCATGCATATTAAATGTCGAGAGACCTAACCCCAATAGATATTTCCTAGCATGAGATCCTAGCTATGTCCCAAATGTTAACCCATGTTATAGATCTTAGTTTCATACATAGGATCATGATATCCCTCACACCCCTTATCACTAAGTGCTCTAAACCCTAGGATTACTGTAACACTCTATTACTTATAATATTACTCTCGATGTATTATCTCTACCTCTTACATCCTCTTGAAATCATGTCTTTAGATCATCTATCATATGTCTTGTCTCTTTCTCTATTTTCAGCATATCTCTTTATAGAATCAACACCCACCGCCATGCCTTATCTTTTAAACAAATCATGTGCCAAGTGTCAATGTGGTCCTCTAATGGTTAATTCTTATCCCTTACAAACCCTCCACTCTCTACAATGATGTCTTCTTTGAATATTCTTGGGTGGAATATCCTTTTCTTGACCTCCAAGGTTCCAAGATGGCACCTTATCCACTCAATACAACTATTTGGGTCACATTTTTCTTCAAGTTCCTCCAGAATACTAAATATGGCTAAGTCCTTTGATCCCATGTTCTACCTTCCGTGGGTGCCCCTATTTCTCCTAAACCCTTCTTAAACATCTTTTTCCTGCACACTTCTCCTTGTGTGCCCTTATTTTCATGGTTCTTATGTGCATGTGACCTTTGGTACTTATCCAATATTTCAAGGCCCAACATCAAGTAATATTTTCTTGTTAAAAAAATTCTTGCTCTGTTTTCAAGTTAGTGAAATGGTAATAAGAAAACAAAAAAATCCAATATGAGAGGGTTTAAAGCTACCTCTAGATGAAATGATGATGGATACGGGCACAAAATATCCTCCTTATGGTGAGTTCGATTACTGCAAAGACAAAAAGAGATCTAAAACATGAAAAATGGATTAGTAGATAGGATGGTGGGTTTCTCAACGATCTAGTCCCGAGAAGTGAAAACTTCATAGGATGGATGCTAACCCAATTTTTGATTAAAGATAGATAAAATATCAATGGATAAGTGATAACATAATATGAATTGATTCAGAAAATCAGAGATGTATAAGAAAAGGTAAGATACAGATTTGATTATATAAAATTCTAATCTAAACCAAACCAAGGTGGATTAATGGCAACCCAAGACTGCCCAACATAGTTGACCATGACTCGAGATAGAGTAGGCCAAAAATTGATGCTGAAAAGGCATATTTGAAAACAAGATATTCTAAAGCTGATCTAGAACCGATATTGATGTAGAGATGAGGCAAGGAATTTGGATCTAAGATAAACATAAATGATGCAAGAAAATTAATGAAAATAGGAATTATTGATGGGGTTGACAACGACCGGTCCCGGTTGGTAGCAACTAGATGTGATGACTAAGATATCTAAAGTTGCAGTGTGTGAAATGGAAGGATTAATAGATTATAAGGGATTGTTAGACCAAAAATTATATAAGGGACAAAATGGATAACATAAAATCAAATAGAAGTACATCAAATTGACAACAACCGGGTAGGGTCAATGGTGACTAGGAGATATTTAGGGCTTGATGGATAAAAAAGGACAAAAATGATGATCTTTAGAAAGGGATGAAAGATGAATGATGTAAAGGAAGAGCTCTAATATGGCTGAGTAACCTAAAAAAATGAAAACAAAATGATGATGGGATGGTAATTGAGATTTCAAGCATGCAAAGATGTGGTACCAAGTAATGGAAAGACTCCAAATTTTTAAGGGTGATGTAGAAGATCTCAACGTAGCTCTAAGATGGTGATAACAACTACAGAGAAAAGTGAGAAATGGAAGAAAAATCACAAGAAATATCAAATTATCCAAAGTTGCATCCTTGAAGGAGGGACATGGTCATATTTATAGGGTCTATGATGACTTGGATGGGTCACCAATGATTATGGTGGTCCATTGATTTGGGTGGTGGATGATTGACAATCTCGAAAAACCCTTATGAAGTGGGATTAGGTTTTGGGAGATAAATGTGAGCTAGGGTTTCTTAGGTAGGATAAAAGGGTAGGTGAGAGGTAGAAAATATTAAATAAAGGAAAAGGGAGAGTAAAATTATTAAATGGAGGCCTAGGGAGGACCAAAGGGAGCATGTAAGGAGGATAAATGGATTAGTTGGAGATTTAGGATTAATCAATGGTGAATACGGATATTTAGGGAAGATACATTAATGGTATGATCAAGATTATATTAAGGTGGAAAATAAGAATTAAAGGGATAAATATCTTTTAAGAGGGAAAGGGGGATTTAAATGGGAAGAGAGGTATGTATGTAGAAAATGAAAATGAAGGGGAAGTAAATGCAGGAAAGAAACAAAGGATACCAAAAATTTGTGTCTACATTTACCTTTGTTTGTAGAGTGGTTTGTGTTGAAAAAGCCATAAGGAAAAAATAAGAGATGAAAAGATGATAATTGAGGTTCTCCCCCTCAAACTAGGGATCAATGAGACAATGAGAAATTGATCACAATTTTTAAAGAGATAGATGAAAGGATAAAGAGTGGAAAGGATGAGAAAAGAAGATGATGAAAGAAGATGCTCTGAGTGAATAGGGATATAGAAAAAAACAAAAATAAAAACATGGAGGTGATTTAGGAATCATTTTTGTGGGGAGAAAAGTATGACCTCAATGGAGACGATGGAAATGTCCTACAAACTTGTGAGTCGAAAAAATCACCGTATTATGGATGTGTAAGCCATGGGACCAATGAGACGAAGGTAGACATAAAAGGTAAGTGTAAAAAAATGTGAGGATGGTCAAGAAAAAGGTCTGAAAAAATGTGGGGAAAAATTGAATGTGATATCCTTCATATATGATAAATTTAGAATATACATTCGGGTGGGAAAAATATAAAAGATGGCCACAATAGTGGGCTTAGGATGAGATATGGTACCCCATGGGGAAACAAAATGAGTGAAGAGTGGGCTATTAGATGTGACTAAAGATGTGTGATAAGGAAAAAGAGAGGTGAGCTATGAGAAACACACAAGGAAAAGTGGAAGAAAAGATAATTTAATGAATAAATGGGGTGAAATGAGAAAATGATTAGAAATTATGGCGGGGTCAACGAAAACTATGTAGATTTGGTAGTGACTAGGGCTGGTTTGATGGCGACCGGAGCAAGTCAACGGTGAGCTAGGTCGGTGTGCTATATAAGCTCCTAGGACAGCCTACTAAGTTCATTTGTACTATGAGAATTTTTGATCAACAGATGTGAGTAAAAGAGAGATATGAGATTTGGAGTGAGATGAAGGCTAATGGAGAAGTGAGGAAGCGTTAGAGGACTTAGAGGATGGTAAGTTCCTAATCCATAACTTAATTTTAGGTTATTTATTTTCATATTTTTACATTTTTCTGAAATTTTGACATGGGTGCCAAGGGTGGTCAGTGGTGACTAAATATAGTCGTCATTGACTAGGGTCTTAGGCGGAGACCCAAGCTAGGTGGCGTTGACCAAAAAAAGGTCAGTTTTAATTGGACTAAAATTTGAAATTTTTTATTTTTGATAATGATCTACACATGTTGGGATGTTAATGAGTGTTATTTTGATGGATTTTTTAGGCCGAGATACATTATATCTTTTACATAGAGTCTTGACTATGTATGATTAGATTAGAGGAGATGTGAGTAACACGGAGTGGGATAACTTAGCCACAATGGGGTTGGGTGGATTATGAAACTACCAAAGGATACCGAGGGATGTCAGTTTGATGATTACATTGTGTGATAAATGGGATATGGGGAATAACACATTATGGTTCAGGACTGGGGAGATGATAGTCACTCTAGAGGATGTGTACTGCATATTGAGGCTACTGATACAGGGGGAGACAATACAATTTATTACATATAAGAGGAGATTGGGTGTATTAATATAGCTATTCAAATTCAATGCCCCATATACCACATTTACATCTCTGGGTGTTTAATATAGAGGCACGATTCAATCAAGGGACAACTAGGAACATGTTGATATGTTTAGTGATGATGGCTATCTCATGTTATGTGCTACCAGATTCCAATGGAGTGAGATTCCCATGGACATTTTTCAGAGGTGTTTGTAGATATCATAGAGCATAATATTATGTTTTCATTTGGCATAACACTATTGGCTCAAGTATACCATGATATTTAGATGTATGCGACAGAGAGAGGTTAGGATTTTATGTCATAATTTTACTACACTTTGAAACCTATGAGAACATAGTTTTGATTAGGAAACTAGGGATTTCATGGGTGCCAAAGCAGACCACATTGAACTATCATCTATATTTTTGAGATGGAGAGCTGACTAGGCTCATGAAAATAGAGGAGAGAGAAGAGAGGATTGGTACACAAACAAACCGGGGGACTAGATATGGAGTATATTAGATGGAGGCCATATCGGGACTTTCCCGCATGGCCGAGAGAAAATATTGAGTTATATGGAATGATGATGATTTGATGGGTCCAAGACATAAATGATATAGGGTGGAGGTAGTACAATCTCCATGATTTTTGAGGTAGTTTAGGGTTATACAAAAATGCTAGGGGATCCTATTATATATAGACAAGACAAGGTGGAGAAGGACCTAACTAGTTCGATGATGGCCAATCTATTAGAGGAGGTAGGAGCTCCTTGGGAAAACAATGATGTGGGAGTAGTTTTTGGATTTGTATAGTAAATTATGGAGGTATAGGTAGCTTAGGAAGCAAAGTGGAGGGTGGATTTTGAACTAGATGATGATGAGGAGGAGGTTCTATTAAGAGGGGAGGATGTAAACCCTAGAGGAGAGGAGGGTGGAGGAGGATAATCAAAGTGGAGATATCTCTCCTATGGGAAGAGTGAGATAATTATTGATAGGAGAAAGATGGAGCATGTAAGGAGGTGACATGATTGCGATAGGAGAGAGACCTTGTTATTCAGTAGAGATATATATTCATGATAGATGGAGGCATATAGGGCCATATTTGGAGATCTTTCACCTATAGTTACGGTATCGGGGAGTGAGGAACCGATAACATCTTAGGGAGATGGCTGAATCTTCTATGTACTATGTCACTAGACCAAGACAAGGCACTAGGTGCGAGGTGCACTATTATGAGTGCATCGTGACATCAAAGCTACTATATGTGTTGTGATAAGCAACATACCTAACAGGAAATGGGAGTAGGGATCTTAGTCACCAATATCATCTCGGGAGTATGGCTAGCATGGTATAGCCAAGACGAGACCCGTGCCTAAATGGAGAATATGATGGTTAGAGATACATGTAGGCACCTATCCCGGGGCAAGGTTTGATACTTATATGATCTCGATGTTCGGTTCCACTGATTAGTTAGTGAACATTGTATATATAGATTTTGATGATGTATGGATTATTTAGATAGAGCCTCTAGCAGCCTATCATGGATGTATGGATATATGTTGATGATGATGATATTTGAACATGATTTTTTTGTGTATATGTGTTGTGTGATGTGTTATTTGAGGGTTTTTATTATTATATCATAATAGTGAGTTAGTGTAAATGGTAGATGTAATATGATGTGGATGTGATGATGTGATGTTTTAATTTTTAGGATTTGGATGTGGTAGTTTGATTATATGTATGATGATAAGGTATTGATGCTTAAATTAAATAATGATAATATGATGGTAGATATGGATATGTGATTGATATAGATAAACATGTGAATTTTTAGATTAGATTTATGTAATGGATGAATGAACTATAGGAATACATGATGAATTTGGATTTCATATAGATAGAATATGATAAGAGTTAGACTAGATGTTCCATGATGAATGAGATACGAATAGGTGGGATGTTGCGTTA
The DNA here is from genome assembly GCA_018340775.1 of Taxus wallichiana var. yunnanensis. Classification (NCBI taxonomy): domain Eukaryota; kingdom Viridiplantae; phylum Streptophyta; class Pinopsida; order Cupressales; family Taxaceae; genus Taxus; species Taxus wallichiana. Next base: position 591,231,370 of record CM031240.1, read on the forward strand.
GAAATGGCACAACCTTGATAGGGTGACTCAAGCGTGAGCAAGGCACATCATCATAGGGAGGAGTGAACGTGGAAAATATGTGGTTGAACTATCTTAGGGGTAAATGAGAAAGGGAACAAGATAAAGCAATGCACTTATGACCATTGACAAGTGATAGCACATAACTAAAGATAGTTATTGATACTTAGGATCCTGAGGGAGGGATGGAAAATGTTCTTATAGACCTATTGTAGTCATAAAAAGAGGGTTAATATGGATATTGTACATGGGAAATAGGTTTTCCTTAGGTGGTATTCATATGTATATACCCTAGCTTTGAGAAATATAGATCCATACATGAGAGAAAAGGGAGTAGTGCTCGTAGAGGTGCGTATGCTAGTTTGATAAGCCGAAAGGGTGAAAGGGATATGAATATTCCAATTATGATATAATCTATTAATAATTTTGGCAAGGATGTTGCAAAGATTCTTGTTAGTGGATTTGGCTTGTCTATTAGCTTAAGGATAGTCGGAGAAGAGAAGATAAGCTTGATGTCGAAAGAGTCACAAAGCTTCTTGAGGTCTTTTTTTACAGAATTTCCATTGTCCATGAAGATTTTATGGTGAATGCTGAAACAATAGATGATATGCTAATAGACAAAGTCAATAATTTTGTTAGCTTTAGTAGAGGTGAGTGGAATAGCCTCCACCCATGTGGTGAAATAATTAGTGTCAGTGATGATGTAATGATGGCATTGGGAAGAACATTGATTAATGAGGCAAATGAGGTAAAGTACCCATTGTGAAAAATACCATAGATCCTGAGCCACTGTAAGGCTTGGCTAGAAATGAGGATTAGATTAGAATGTTGCTAGTATTTAACACATTTTTGGACATAGTCACAATATTCTTGATTGAGAGAGGTCCAATAATAACCCATACAAAGGATGTTCTGGCGATAACAAAAACATTAAAATAACCACCACGTATACCATCGTGGACCTCTTAGATAGTGCGAGATAGATTCATAGGATTTTAGACATCAAGAATAATACCATCAAACCCATGTTTATATAGGACATCACTAAGAATGACATAACGATTAGCACGTTGAAGGAGAGATATCCTACCAATTTTTAGATATTTTGGAGGGGATTTGGATAGAGATAGATAGTCAAAAATTTAAGAATACTAGAGATCTGATGGATTTGTATCAATATGATTGACACGAGGAAGCTCATGGACATGAGATGGTATATCAAGATGAGGAAAGATTAAAAAAAATTGGATTCTTCATTTTCCCATGGGATGAGACACACAAGAGATGACATAGTGTCTGCAAAATGATTAGATGAGAGAGGAAACTATTGGATGGTATAGAAGTCAAAGGCCTTAAGAAGAAATTTGACAATGTCCTTATATTTTTAAATGAATTCATTTTTCATTGATAGATTCCCTTGAATTTGTTGATGATAAGATGAGAATCACTGTGGATGTCAATTATTTAGATGTCGAGCATAATAACATTTTCAAGGCTTAAGATGAGGGCTTCATACTCAGCCATGTTGTTAGTGCATTTGAAATTGAATTTTTAAGCGATAGGTATAGGAGTATCCCAAATAGGAATGATGATAACACTAGAACCTACCCCTTGCTAATACTTAGATCCATCAAAGAAAAGTGTAATCCGAAGGGGTGAAGATTCATAATCAATGGTGAAGATATATTCTTCTAGAAATTTTTCATGAGGAGGATGATTATCGGAAGTGGGGCTTCAAAGAAGTGATAAATGATGGCTTGGACCTTGATAGATTTTTAAGAGATGAACTCTAGGTCAAAACTAGTCATGAGCATGAGTCATCGAGTAATGTGAACACTCTAATAAGGATTAGAATGGATGGTTTTAAGAATATGATATCTAGTGAAAATAAAGGTGTAATGATTGAGAAAATAATGTTGAAGCTTAGAAGTGACAAAGAGGCAACAAAACTTTTCAAGTTCATTTTAATGAGTCTCATATTCGTGAAGGGTGCGACTGATTTAATAAACAACTTACTCCCTACCCTTATTATTGCGATGTGCCAAGATGGCACCTAAAGCATGATCTCGTGGCATATATGTAAAGGTAGAAAGGCTCCCCCTTACATGGAGGTGTGAGAATAAAAGAGGATAAAATATATTTCTTAATATCATCAAATTCATTTTGGCAATTTTCATCCCAATGAGATTTGACTTCCTTACGAAGAAGATGGTGAAAAGGTTGGAAATGATCAAAGAGTTTGTTAGATGAAGTAATGAAAGGACTAAAGTCATCCTTGAAGACTGTGAAGCTACTTTAGATTAGAATGGTAGGGCATCTTAAGGATGGTTTTTAGTTTTTGTGGTCAACTTCAATACCCCTAATAGAAATGATGAAGCCAAGGATTTTTCTAGTTAAGAATCAAAATACACACTTGGCGGGATTGAGACAGAGGAAGAAATGGATAAGATGATCAAATAAGATTTTAAGGACAAAAAGATGGTCATGTCAATTCTTGGATTTACCTAAGAGGTCATTAAAGTAGTCCTATATGGTTTTATGGATAAGATCATGAAATATATAGGTCATAACATGTTGATAGGTGGCCCCCACATTTTTCAAACTGAAGGGCATGACGTGATAACAAAAGGTCCCCTAAAGAGTAATGAAAGAATTTTTATGATGGTATTATGGTGAAATAAGGATCTGATTATAACCAAAAAAACCATCCATAAGAGAAAGCATCTCATGGTTGATCATGAGGTTGACAATTTGTTCGATTCTTAGAAGGGAAAGTAGTCTTTAGGAAAATCAAGATTTAAATCCTGAAAGTCGGTGTAGATACAAGGCTTTCTAAAGGCTTTGGAAATGGGTATGATGTTGGAAACCCATTACGGATAGTCAATAGGTATGACAAAATTATCTTAGATAAGGTGTTACAATTCCTCTTTTATAAGAGGGAAACACGAGGATTCATGCAAAGAAGCTTTTACTTAACCACTTCTTTGTTGGTAATGGAAAATATATTGTGGAGGAAGATAAAAGGATCGAGGCTTGGCATGTCGGCATAGGATCATGAAAAGGCCTGACTATAGTTAGAAAGTAATACGATAAAATATTCAAGTTCTTTGGGATCAAGGGATTGACTAAATTTAAGGATGCATGGCTCTTATGGAGTCTCTATATTGATGTTAACGGTGGATTCATTGAGAATATTGGATATTTCCAGAGGTAAGTTCTTACAAAGATAGAAATCTTCCTCCTCTGAGTAGGAAAGGATGGAATCATCATTAGTATACTAAAGAATGTCAATGGTAGGGGAATATTCCTCTACCATATCAGGAAATTGAAGAGGAAGGGACCTAATTTCACCTTCACATTGATAAGTGAGCAGATGCAAAGTAATTTTGGAGATTAAAAATTATAGAAGAAATGGAAACGATATCATCCATATCCATGAGCTTGTTAGACAAGGAAAAAGTTGGTGAAGGATCAATGCTCATGGGAGATATGGAGGAAAAATATGCAAGAGGTTCGATGGATTGTACTTTGAAACCTAGGCCAAATTTATCATAGGTTTCATGAGATTTGTTGATGATGAGATCTGTACACCCTGTTCATAGTGCCCCATACCAAATCCTTTCCATGCACAACAATGAAGGTATGTGTAGGCAAAGGATTTTTTATAGAGGAAATCAAATTTGTTAGCATATGGTTTGGTGTGAGGTTGAGTGTCGATGTGAGAAGAAGGGCGATCAACACCACCATATATGAGATTCATTTAAATATGAGGTGGACCGAAAGGAATGATTTCCTCAAAAAAAAATTGCTACATAGGTTCTTTATCTGGTCTACCAATTCTATTAGGTGTGGGAAGAACATTGAGAGTGAGAAGTTGATACTCCCCCAATGAAATATGTTGCATCACATTGTCAACAAAATTGTCATTAGGGAGCTTGGATGTAGGGATAGATGAGCTAGTGGATGCTTTAGAAGATTCATTTTAGGGACAATAACATCAGTAGGTTTTTTTTTATTAAGGGCAAATAGTTTTGAAGGGACTATACCCTGTATACAAAAGGGCTCAAAAGCCAGATAGTAAAGATGAGAGAAGCAGCCCAGAGAAGGGCAAAACAGTCAACCAAGGAAGGCTCAACAGCCAAATATTACAATATAGGAGAAAAAAGGATCTAAACATACAAAGATCTAGAAAAAAGAAGGCAAGATCAAAAAGAAACCAAAAGAGAAACAACATGAAGAGCTCTGCTAAAAAATAGCTCCAGAACTACCCGATGACAGCCACATCGCAGCCAAAAAACAACATCACAACAGCCCGTTACTTGATGGCTCTATCAATTTTGGTCTTGATAGCCTACAGTGACATGAAGAAGGCAATGGCAGTGGCCTGAGAGGAGTCTTACAAATCTTCTTGGGCAATTGCAATGTCCCTTTTCTCTTTAGGGCCCCATATGTCCTCATTAATCCCACTTAAACTGCAAACACTATGGACATGTTGTTCAATGAAATTATAAATGCTTTTGAGGGCAGACAATATGCAATCATTTTGGCTTTTAGCATTCCCCAATCTGCCATCTAAGGACTGTAGTTTCTTGAAGACTTCCCCAATAACCCCCTCTTCCTCCTCACTTTGAAGGATCCTTTTACCCTTAGCTCTTTCCATGTTTTTTATAGCCCCTTTGAGCTCTTGTATCTCCTTTTCTAATCTGTCCACCCTATCTAGCAATTCCTCCTCTTTGGGCTCCTCCACCAGCTTGCTAATATGTAGGAGGTTTTCAGCTAGTTCCAAGTCTTTGTGGCTCCTTAGGACCCATTGGGAAGCAGGGATTTTAGCTTTGAGGCTCTTGCTTTTCTTGCTAGAGACAACATCTTCATTCTTTCTTTTTAGCGGGGGAGTGGGAGCAGTGTGGGCAGGTGGAGGTATGGAGGAGGGAGGTGGGATAGGATTCACGGGAGGGAAGCTGGAGAAATGGTGGTGAATCAAGAGGATAAGGCCCTGGTGCAAAGGGACAGCCCTAGAGTGGCTTTGAACTTCCCTTATAGATTTCTCCAGAGAGTTAATCAGATAGTGAGGAAAGCTGATAATGTTATTTCTACGAAAATGATTCAGAAAAATCAGATGCTTTTGAGGTATAGTCACATATCTTCCTTCAAGGGTAACATACCTTACCACCATTTTGGCCAGTTCATCAAAAGGTTCAGGGATCGATGCCACCTTGAGGCCAGCAGTCACGAACTCAAGATTCTCCCCCTCTTCCAGAAATTTCTTGGTTTCCACCTCCCTGTCTACCTTCTTATTGAAGAATTTTGTGCCTTCCAGGCTGAGGCCCGTGATCTGAGCTATGAGCTCTTCCGTGATTTCCATTTTCATGTTACTATATTTGACTATTCTATTCTTCCAACCCTGGGTGAATTTGATAGAGATGTCTTGGTCGAAGCCTTGGATCCTTTCAATGAAATTAGACAGGCCCCCGATTTGCAGGTAATCCCAAAGCTCCGTGTTCTCTTTCCACTCAGGATTGTGGGTCGGTTCGGTTTTACATGGCGGCCCCCCCATGTTTCCTCTGCTCCTTTTCCTATTCTCAACGGTAAAATAGCTACCAATGTGCGGGATAGGCTGAACTTTGATTTTGGTATTTGAATCTTTCCTTCCCATGAAAGCCGGTTTAATTATTATGCTACACTTGTTATTATTGCCCCGCTCCTCGGCTTTCCTCCTATGCCAAGAAATGATGACAGTCCAGCCCGCACAGATTGCAACAATCATCCAAATCTTTTGTGATGTCATCATCATGTACTTGGGGATCCGCACATTAGCGTCTAAAATACAGCCGTTAGTTATGATTTTCACTGCCATGTAGATCAATGATAATGGCTTTATTGACATGAGCGGGCAGAACGTCCCCCCCAATCCAAGTTTGAAAGGGATTATTAACACCGAAGTTAGCCAAACTGTCAATGACCCTATTTCCTTCCCGGTAGGTGTGGGTGATTTGGACCTTTTCAAATCTTTTGCATATATCAATAGCTTCCTCAATATAATCCCTGATAGACCAGCTGGGGTGTTGCTTTTTATTCAGAAGATTGATAATATTTAGAGAATCACCTTCAATTATGATATTTGGAATATTACAATCTCTGGCAAGTCTAATACCCCAAAGAGCCGCCATGGCTTTGGAATAATGATTAGTCTATCTGCCCATTCTCCCAGAAAAAGCAGCAACATAACAACCTCTTTGATCCTTGATGATTCCCCCTCCTCCAGAGTCACCCGGATTGCCCTTAGAGGCCCCATCAAAATTTAACTTGTGCCAATCAGTGGGGGGTTTAATCCATCGGACTGTGTTTCTGTCAGTACCATTGTTATTTCTATTGATAGTGGCAATATTCCATTCAGTCAGAATGCATTCTTCATTCTCCGGGTAGAGTCTATTTTTAGGGGGTTTAAATCTAGCAATATTATCTTGCACAACAATGATAATTTCCTTATATACTTTGTTACAAGCCTGTCTATTGTTTCTGAAAATACTATCATTACGGGCCTTCCAGATTCTCCACATAGTGTGGGGCAGAACCAGTTGCCATAGCCTTTTCACCATGCAATGTTTAAACGGAGAGCTCCATTGCTCCCAAGCCTGAAGGCAGGTAAAGGGAAAAATCCATCTCAGATTAAATTTTGCAAAAACAAGCTGCCAAATTTTGGAAGCAATCTCACAATGAAGGAATAAATGCTTTATATCTTTAGCCTCTTGCTGACACATGCAACATCTATTCGGCATGATGAATCCCTTCTTGATGAGGTTGTCATTAGTTAGGATCTTTCCATTAATAATTAGCCACCAAAAGAAGTTCACTCTAGGGGTTAGCTCCGGCATCCACAACTTGTGCCACTTAATTTCGCTTTCCATGGATGTAAAGAAAGAATTATATCCTGATTTAACAGTGTATTCCCCATCAAAAGAATCTTTCCAGATGAGCTCATCCTTAAGATTTTGATTACTTATATGGATTAGGGAAAGTTGATTCTGGAGAGATATAATATCATCCTGAATATTATCATTCTCCACTTTTAGCTGCTTCCATTTTCTTTTGTTTCCATCCCTCTCAATGTATCCCTGGATTTTGTGCCCATACTTTGCAATTAATCTATCTTTAATATGATCATAAGTAGAAATCTAGTTAGAATCCATCCACTTATCAGTCCAAAAGTTTATGTTTTTCCCATCTCCAAGCTTCCAGCTGCACCCCTGAGAGAGAATGTGTCTGCTGCGCAGAAGGTTGTTCCAGAAAATAGAACCACTCGGAAGGGACTGATCATAAATGAAGGAAATATTGTTTTGATTTGAAAGATATTTGATCTTAATCAGCTCTGTCCAAGGTCTGTGCTCTTTTATAAGCCTCCATCCTAATTTTGCAGTAAGGGTAGTACTCATATGTTTGATATCTTTGATGTCTAACCCCCCTAGTCTCTTAGGTTTACAAACCTGTTCCCAAGCCACAAGATGATATCTGAATCTGTCCTCAGTACCGTGCCACAGAAAGTGTTTTTGAATCTTCTCAATACTATTCATCACAGCTGTAGGCATGCTGAACATTGACAGTATGTAAATAGGCAAGTTTTGAAGCGTGCTTTTAACCAAAAGACACTTACCTGCACTTGAAAGAACGGCTCCTTTCCATCCAGCCAACTTTCTTTGAAATCTCTTAATAAGATCATTCCATACCTCCACCGAAATCTTACCAAGTAATTAAAGGTAACCCGAAGTAAGTAGCTGGTAGAGAATTAATAGTGCATCCTAGAATATTAGCAATCTTTCTTTGCCTCTCCTCAGGAGTATTGAAGAAATAAATAGAGCTTTTGTCAAAATTAACTTTTGTCTCGAGGCTTCCTCATAAAATATAAGGATAGTTTTAATGGCCTTTGCCTCAATAATAGAAGCCATTAGTAGTAGCAAAGTGTCATCAACAAACTGCTGATGAGAGGAGATCTGATTACCAGTAGTTGGAGGGAAGCCTTTTATCATGCCAATGTCAATAGCTTTGGAAATAGATCTGCTTAAACTGTCAGCCATAATAATGAATAAAAGAGGGGAGATTGGGTCGCCTTTCGTATACCTCTATTACTGGCAAAAAAACCCACAGGTTCCCCATTAACAACCATAGAGAATCTAGAGGTAGAGATGCAAGAGTGAATGATTTTTCTGAATTTGCTTTGAAAACCAAATTTGGATAGGACCTCATCCATGAATCTCCAGGAGACTCTGTCGAAAGCTTTATGCATGTCAAGTTTGATGGCCATCCCCGCCTTTTTACTTTTATCCATAGAATGTATAGTTTCATGAACCATGATAATGCCATCTTGGATAATTCTTCCCTGGATGAATCCGCTCTGCTATTGAGAAATGATCTCCATGAGTATAGGTTGCATTCTAGTGGTGAGAATCTTTGTGAAAATCCTATAAATGACATTAACCAAACTGATAGGCCTGAAATCTTTGAAGTCTTTTGCATCCAACTTTTTCGGGCAAGCACAATGTGTGTATTATTTAGTTCTTTAATAAGATTTCCCGTTCTGTAAAATTCATTAACAGCTTTCAAGAGATCTTCAGAGCATATTTCCCAACATCTTTGGTAAAAGTTAGCCGAGAAGCCATCTGGACCTGGAGCCTTATCCCCTTCTAAAGCAAAGACAACCTTTTTTAATTCCTCAATGGTGACAGTTTTTGAAATACTTTTAAATCTCTCAGCAGGTATTAGATTATTAGGAATGGAGTCCAAGAGGAAAGAGGTTTCTTGTTCATTGTAGGAGGTTCTTGTAAAAATTAAGCGCCTCTATTTTGATATCCTCAGGATCCTTTGTAATGTTTCCATTTCCTTTAGTAACCTCTCGAAATTCTATTACAAGCTCTATGTTTGATGGTCACAAATGAAAAAAATTGTATTTCTGTCTCCATCCTTAAGCCAAAGGGCTCTAGATTTCATTCTCCAAAAGGTTTCTTCATGGCTGTTTATATTATGCAGATCTGATAGGAGTTTTTTTCCCACTGATGATCCTCTAGGGTCATACCTTTCATGGAGACATTTAGCTCAAGCTCTTCTAGTTATTGCTTAAGTTCTTTCTTCTTTTCAAAAATGTTTCCAAAAACCTCTTTATTCCATATTCTAACTTTCTGTTTAACATTCTTTAGCTTCTGAAGAAGCCTGAATTGGGCCATCCCTGTGCCTTCCCAAACCCACCACTCTTTAATTCTATCCAGAATGTCTTCATGTTCGAACCACATTTTCTCAAATTTGAAATTACCATGAAAAGGTTTTGTCCAATTGAAGAAATTGAGGACTATTGGATTATGGTCAGATCCCGTTCTAATTCTGGGGAGAGTAGAGAGATGGAAATTCTGGTCCAGGATCCAATTTGTAGAAATAAGAGCTCTGTCAAGTTTAACCTGAATTAAGCTCTCTCCTAATCTTCTGTTGGACCATGTAAATTGATTGCCATGAAGCTCTATGTCCATAAGATTAAGAGTCGAGATGAAGTCAACAAATTCTTCCATACCAAGGGAGAATTCAAAACTTCCTCCAAAATTTTCTCCTAGATTCAAAGGAGTATTGAAGTCTCCCATAACCAACCAGTTCATGTTTTCAACTTCGCTTTGAAACAAGGTTAACTCTTTCCATAGAATTCTTTTACCAAGAGTTAGATGGGCGCATAAATATTAGACAGATCCAACTATGATTATTTTCAAGGCTTTTAAAGATAATAGCTAAATGATTCTGGTTGAGGAGAGTACCTTACCATCAACCATATTTTTATCCCAAAAGATCACTAAGCCTCCGTAATCCCCTTGAGATTCAATGGCAAAGAAAGGCAAAGGCAGCTTCGCCAAAAATGTCTTTTGAAGTCTTCAACCGCTTTACTTTTCATTTTAGTTTCCTGAATGAGAAGAATGTTGGGTTTGTTTGCTCTTTTAATTTCCTTAAGCATTATTTGCTTAGGCCCTCCATTGAGGCCTCTGACATTCCAAGAAATAACCTTCATTAAAAAAAATTTGGAGATGCATTTGCTTGGATGGCTCGAAATTCTCTCATGTACCATCCGTAATTTATTTTTCAGTCTCTTTTTCTCTTGCTTCTCTATAACATCGTAGGTTGATAAGTCACGTGACATGATTTGAAGGGAGGATCATGTGTGGGGAGTGTTAGGATATTCCCCTTATGCTCATATGTGATGCAAAGATGGAGATTGGAATGGAAAAAATGCTTGTCATGGATCCATGGTCATCCTTGAAAGACATTATATTGAAAAATTCCCCTCTATGATGTAAAAGATCTCATGAAGGAATATTTCACAAATGCGGATGGGAAGGATAAATATACCCAAAGTGGGGGAAATAGTGTCATTAAAAGCACAAAGGATTATGGGAAATTGATTGTGATGGAGTTAGGAAGCTTAAGTTGATCAAAGGTATGAGATGATATGTTGTTGATGTTAGCTCCATTGTTTATCATTGATCATTTGATGAAGGTATTGTTTATGCAAAAGGGGATGAAGAGATGATGATCATGGTCTTGAGATGAGATATCAAGAATTTCAATGTCATCAAATGAAATGGTGGTGGAGTTTGTGATCCTACCAAAAAGGGTTGTAAAAGGTTGAGTTTCATCACTAGTGATGTGGATTCATTGTATAGCATAAATGAGAGCTTGTCTATGATTGGGGGAGCTTTGGACGAGATCATAAAGTAACATTTTAACCGAATCTTGATGGATTTATTCTACAATACTTTATTCAATGAAACCAATTTTTAAGTGGGTGGAGCAGCTAGAATGGATACCTTGGATTTGGATGAAGAAGATGGAATAGATTGAATAGATGGAGTGTTGATGACCACTTTAGGATTATGTTGAGTAGATGATTGGGGGTCATAAGATCAAGAGTGTGTGGAAATACAAATGACATCAATAAATAGAGGGGGACCTTCTTTGGAAGAAGTAGTGTTTGGTGGGGGAATCTTGATGAAGGTCATGGATGAAGAATTAGATTTAGAAGTTGTGGATTTGATAAGAGGATTACAATTTGATTATAATGGGAGGGATGATCCTCTTCAATAAGAAGGGCATCTTATTTTATGATATTATGAATGAGGGTTTGGAGGGCCTGTAATGTTAAGTATCATATCCAATGATGTGATGGTAGGAACACATGGAAATAGGATCGAACCATGTGGTTTTTGTTTGCGTGAGTCGAAATATTTGATCGAGGAAGAGTGATGGCGGATGCTTAGACAATACGTTGGAAAATTTTAGTATATGACCCAAAAGGGGTATTTGAAGAATATTTTCTGGTGTGGTAGATGATTTAGATGAATTCGGGAGTGGCATATTACTTTTTTGAGGTTTTATGGGCACTTTGGACACTAATTTATGTTTAGAAGTAGAAATATGGCCATGATTCTAATTTAGATTTAGGAGGTAGAATAGGTGATGTTGATTTTGAATTTGATTGATTGGTTATACAAAATTGAGATAAAGGGCCGGTCCAAAAATATATGAAGGTGCTCCTAAGATTGATGATGAGACATGAGGTTGTTCGGGATGATGAGGCTTAGGAGGAGGGAGCTCAACTTCTTATGTGGATTGGTGAGATATTTTGAATAGGAATGCAAATGTTTTTAGATTTTGGTTGTGATGGTTTTCCCTTGGAGGAAATGATGATAATCTTTATAGGAGGATGGTCCTTAGAGGTGGAATTGGATTATTTTTTGAATATTTAAGGGTTAAAGATAAAGGTGATACCGGGATAAGTAGTTTTGGAGGGGCCAAAAATTCTAAGGACTTTGGTGGTGTTGATCTAGAAGTGGTTGAAGATGCATATGAGATGGAATAATTGCATGATTATATGAGGAGGATACGTTGTCTTAGTAGGTTCATATGTTAATGTGGGAATAATGTTATCTCTAGATATGGAAGTGGATATAAATGAAGGGCTATGCGAAGAAGAATTTGTGATAGATATGGATAATGAGCTATATGTGATTGGTGTAATAGGGGTAGATACATATAAGGAAGTAGATGTGATGGAAGTAGGTGTGGTTGGAATAATAGATTGATCTATGATGAATTTTGAAGTAGGTGTGGATGGAGACAATACTAGTGGTGAAAGAGGAGGGATATCAATGGGTGTAGTGGATGAAGGAATGGTGGGTGTAGGTGACGTTGTCAATTCTTGGTTTATAGTGTTGATCATGTGAGCATTAGGTGCCTTAGATGTATGGGGAATGTTTTGATTATTGGGTAGATGGTTAGGAAAGGTTTTTTCGAAGAAATATAGGGGTTGATTACATAATTTCTTAGGATTATATACTTAGAAGTCATCGCAATATATTATATGTTGTACAAGATCCTTAAAGGTGTGGCACTTCTCAATGTCATGACCATGGACCTGTGGTATTTACAATAGTTCTCCTCACGATACCATGCTGGTTTGGGTCATGAATCATCAAGAGGTTAGATGGGGAAGTTGAATGAGGAGTGCATCCATTAGCTTTTCGAAAATATAACTATAGGACTTCCCAAGAGGGGTATAGTTGGGGGTCGGCCTAGGAGCTCTTTACAGAGGCTTTGTGTGAGAAGTGGATGCAGATGAAAATTTTACTACGATAGTGTTAACTGAATTTTTAGATTTTTCACCATGATTAGATGGCTTGGTGATTCAAGTTTTGGTTTGGTAGATCAGAATTTAACTTGGCCTTTCTCAAGGGCACGAAGTTCAAGTTTACGAGCCCTAGTGAATGCCTCTTTGAATATTTGGAATTATTGAATATGAATAGTGGAGGAAATATTCTTCACACAATACCATGAAAATATTTTGATTAGCTCAGTATGTGGGAGAGAGGACAATTGATCGATTATGCCACACTATCTAGTGATGAAGTATTTGATAGATTCAACATTAAATTGTCTAATGGCATAAATATTTGGAATGGTAATTTTGAATGAAATGTTGATAGAAAGTTTTTGTAGGAATAGTTGCATGATTTGGGTGAAGGAGAATAGTGAATTTCATGGGATTTCATTGTACCAATACAAAGTTCAGTTGGCCAATGAAATAGGGAATGTATGAAGCATAAGATCTTGGTAATGTGAATTAAGATATCATACATGCCTAAATGTGTGAAGATGTTGTTATGGGTCATCCTTCTGTTGAAATTGGATAATTTAGGAATTTCCCAGGTTTGTCGAATATGGTTTGACATGGATTGATGGGTTCATTACAAATATTTTCATATGAGAAAGTGGTTTTAGATCCCAACATGGAGGCTTCAAGGTTATCCATTGTGCTTGAGGAAACTATGAAGAGGATCATTAGATGTTGATGGATGAGAGGTTGATGGATGAGATTTTGGATATAAGAAGTAGATAGATGAGGTTTTGGATGAGATTGATATGATTGGGGATGAGTAGGTGTTTGTGGAAGTGGTTGATAAGGGGGAAGATTGTTGAAGGGTTGTGATTGAATTGGTTGAGAGATAGGATGTTGTTGAGAGGTAGGAATGTAATTAAATGGATCAGGTTTGCATTTGTTTTTATGGGAAATTGGGATGTGAGATTGATCTTGCATGGGATGAGTGGGGATACAAGTATGGGGTGGTTGAGATGATTGAATGGGTTAATTAGGAAGGATGTAACAAAAGGCACTCCTAAGGGAAGTTTGATGGGTTTATGTATATTCTGAAGGGTGAGGTTGTGAGGTGATGACATTTTCATGGATGTGGAATGTAGAAATAGGGACCTAAACATGTTCTTGTTTTTCAAGTGGTGGAGGAAGTATATAGGATTCTTATAAGGTTTGGATAGGGATGCTAGTGACAATAGTGGATGAGGAAGTTATAGGGATAGAATGGGATCCATCATTGGTGTTGATACGAGGAATATTGGGAGGAATGGGATCCACCAGTTGAGTGTATTAGTGAGTTTGGGGGATTATAGAGGAAGGTTGATGGGAGCCAAGTTTGCATTGTGCCACGACAAGCTCATTCATGGCTCTAGGGAAGAATACAACAAGTTGTGATGTGAGGACTTGGGTAGACTTGGGATGAGAATGATAGGCATAAATTTGTTGAAGAGGGGCCCCTTGATGGGGAGGTTGGTAGATTTATGAAGGAGATAGTCATGAAAACCAACGATATTGGCATCAAGGAGCTCTTATAATTGCACACATCCATGACGATGAATGGAAGGAGGTCCAAAAGTCTCTAATGAAGTGGTGGATGGAGGTGTATCTAGTTTGGAAGGAATGAATTAGTGATAGATGAAGGGATTAGTTTCAATGTGAGTTTTGGTTGGAATGGTTTAAGGCTCATGGAGAGGAGGAAGAGAAATCATGGGTTGGGTAACCAAAGAAGAATTGACTAAGGGAGTGGAAGAGATAATAGAAATATATGAAGTTTGTTGGGAGTAAATGTTGGTAATATTAATTTTGTTGGATGACATGGCTTGATCCATTTTTATTTCTTGGGAACGTGTAATAATGGGCATGAAACAAACAAACAAGAAACTATGCTGATTTTTAATATTTCAAACAAGTCACACAATAAAGTTTTAATTATCTTGATTATTAGAAGATGTGAAAAAGAAAAGAAAATGGGCTCAAAGGGAACCTAGGAAATGGCCAAACTATGGATGGTTTGTAGTTTTTTTGACATCCTTGATATAACCAAAGGTATGTGAGGCTCAAATCTGTGATGACTATCGATACTGGGCATGATATTGGTTCCTACACCCACACTTCACGCACCACAGTGATAAGGGTGTCATGCACTTATCCAATATACCAATAGCCAAAAAATTAATAACGCGTCTAGAACACAATGTTGAATTTCCTATTGTGTGATGAAATCATAATAGTTCCACCATGGAGGAGATGTTTTAAGATGTATAAATTGATGCGCATGTTTTGGATGTGTGTGGAAGAAGTGAATGCAAAGAATTGACCTCCTAATTAGAATATGTTATCAAGCAAACATGAAGAGGTTATTTTTAAGTCCCAAAATAGAAATGTGAAATTCGATGATGTCAAGAAGAAAAGAAGGGAAAAATGATGAAAAAAGAGAAAATAGGGGAAAATGAATAATACCTGGATAATGTTATTTTTCCTTTTTATTTTTAGCAAGCGCATTTTTGATCCAAGAAAGCAATCCACCACGTACATAAGAAAATAATGGTCCTACCTACGAGGTTAGTAGAAATATAAGGATGGAAAATAAAAATGAAAAATGAAATGAAAGAACTAACCAAATAAGGATGCGTCCCACTTGGGTGTGCTAAAATGTTAAACAAATTTTCTCACTCTTGTTTTATGTAAGTGAAATGGTAACAAGAAAACAAAAAAATCCAATATAAGAGGGTTTAAAGCTACTTCTATATGAAATCATTATGGATACATGCGTAAAAATATCCTCCTCATGGCGACCTAAATTACCTATACAACAAAAGAGAACTAAAACATGAAAAATGGATTAGTAGATCTAGGATAATGGGTTGCCTAAAAATCTAGTCCCGAGAAGTTAAAACTTCCTAAGATGGATGTCAACCCACTTTTTGATATAAGATAGATAAAATAACAATGGATAAGTGATACCAAAATGAAAGAGTTAATATAGAAAATCAAATATGTATAAGAAAAGGTAAGATGTAGATCTGATTATAAAAATGATAATCTAAACAAAACATGGGTGGGTCAACAAACACCTAAGACTCAAGCGTCAAACACAATCAATGGTGACTAGGATAGAGTAGGAAAAAATATGCTAAAAAGATAGATCTAAAATCACTATTCAAGCTAATTTGGAACCGATATTGATGCGAGATGAGGAAAGGAATATAGATCTAAGAGAAATAGAAAGGATGTAATAAAATTGATTAAAATATGAACTGTTGTGAGGGGTTAATAGTGACTGGTTCCGATTGGCGGGGATTGGATCTCGATGACGATGAGATCTGAAGTTGCAGGTGTGTAAAATGGAAATATTGGTAGATTTTGAGGGACTGTGAGACTAGAAAGAAGATATGGGACATAATGGATGACCTAAAATTAAATATAAGTGGATCGGAGGTTGATGAAAACTGGGTAGGATTGACCATGATGACTAGATGAGATCTAGGACTTGGTGGATAAAAATAGATATAAATGAAAATCTACAAAAATGGATAGAAGATGGTGATGTAGAGGCAAAGCTCCAATATGGTCAAGGAACCTGCAAAACTTAAAACACAATGATGATGGGATCGTAATAGATATTCCAAGCATGCAAAGATATGGTACTAAGAAAATGAAAGACTCCAAATCTCCAAGGGTGATGCAAAATATCTCCAAAGTAGCTCCAAGATGGTGATAACAAGTCCAAAGAAAAGTGAGAAATGAAGGAAAGATCACAAGAAATATTGAAGTCTCCAAAGTTGCATCCTTGAAAAATGAGAGGTATAGTTGTAATTATAGGGTTGATGGTGGCTGGATGGGTTACTCGCGATTGCGGTGGTCCATTGATTTGGGCGGTGGAAGATTGATAAGCTCGAGACAAAGACCCCTTATGAAGTGGGATTAGGGTTTTGGAGGTAAATGCGAGCTAGGGTTGTTTAGGAAGGATAAAAGGGTAGGTGAGAGGTAGAAAACATTAAATAAAGGAAAAGGGAGAGTAAAATTATTAAATGAAGGCCTAGGGAGGAAAAAAGGGGGCATGTAGGGAGGATAAATGGATTAGATGGGGATTTAGGATTAATTAATGGTGATCAAGGATGTTTAACTAATTTAAATTAATGGTATGATCAAGATGGGATTAAGGTGGAAAATAACACTTAAAGGGATAAATAGATTTTAAGAGGAAATGTTTATTTAAATCGGAAGAGTGGTATGTATGTATAAAATGATGGAAAAGGGGAAGAAAATGCAGGAAGGAAATAAAGGATACCAAAATTGGTGTCTACAATGCTGGTGATTATAAATCATAAGGTCCTTGAGGTTATCCTAGATGATGTGGACACCTTGATGAAATTTTTAGCATGTAGAAAATATTGAATCGTAAATCTTGTCGAGAGATTTTTGTGAGAAAATTGTGAAAAATATCATCAAGGAAGGGATGAAGATGAAATGATGAGAACTAGATACTAGCATAAAATGGTGTGATGGAGGGGTTTAAGTACACGAGAAGAAAGATCTTGGGCTCAGTACCTATACGTAATGACCTAAGAAGTATCACTAGTATGTGATTAAAATTCGTGATGAGAAAAATATATTGGGGTTGTAGAAGATATATTTGACACATTATTTTTTATTCTCATCTAACTTTTTATTAAATCTTCTCCATATGCCATTTATAGGCTCTAAACTTAGAAACATCTTGTCCAGGGGCTTCTGTCATGTACCATCTCATTCATGGGTGGGTTAGGAGTCATAATGGAAAGAAGAGTTGATGGGGATTTCATGGAAGCTAGAGGTATATAGGGATGTGAAGGACTGAGAGAAGGAGGATATGTCACAATATTTTATGTGGAAGGGAAAAATTATGGAGTGGATTATGGCTCGGTATCAAATCATTGATGAGAGGAGTGTAGTTCATAAGATCATCATTAGATTCAAAATAACAATAGAGATTAGAATCATCCATAGGATCATCAGCCTTTGGGTATAAGGTAGGATATTCCATAGATATCATGATGGTATTAGTGTTAAGACTAAAGGTAAATCATAGGGTGTCATGGTAGAAAATAATTTATGCATTCTTAGCCTAGGAATATCATGTTAAGAAGGGATAATTAATAGAATAACCATCATCATAGTCAAGTGTATTGATATTAATTGTACATGATTCGATGATAGTCTCAGGTTAGATAAGATGATCAACAAGAGGATTTTGAGTGTGAGTGATAGTGATAGGGCTATGGTTGGAATCCTTTTTCCATGATCATAGTTGTAATATGGGAGGTAATTAGGAAATGATGGTCTTAAGAACATCAGTTGCAGAAGAATGTGAATGTTGATTTCATCGAGTTGAGAAGATTGGGAAAATTATGGCCCACAACCTCAAGATGACCACTATATCCATGAAGCGATTCTATTGGATAGTTGAAGTGTTGATATTCTTGAAATGGGATGGTGGGATTTTCTTCTAGAGTAGTAATTTTAAATGTCTTTCTCTATTAAAATAGGTCAAAGATCCAATGATCAATATATCCTTATAATATATATATATATATATATATTAGGTGTGTGAACTTAACACATTGGCGGGTAGATGACACGACTACATGCATGTGATGAGTCCACATCATCCTAGAAGGATATTATAAGATAAGGGGACATTAAAGAATATGACTTTGACATGGAAAGTATAAGGAGGCATAGTGATTCAAATCTAGATGCATCCTATATGGGACATATTTATAACACCATAACCTTAACACATGCTTTGATTTGATTTTAGATTACCTATAAAGTAACCTAGTGTCTTGATGAAGTCAAGATAAGTGACACAAGTATTGGAACCTTCGTCTATGAGGGATATATTAATTGTAGTTTATCCAATATAAACTAAAATAAAGAGGAGAGGATCATTTTCATGGAATAATAGTTATTTTGGTATCATGGAGTCAAGAGGGAAACAAATACATGAAGAATGATTAATAGAAATATTAGTAAAAATGGATAAATCTTCGCATTGGCACATAATGATCTCTTACAAACTAGGTAGGGTAGGTTGCTGCCCCAAAGTGGGTGGAAAACTAATTTTTATAGTGAAGAGTGTAGTCATAAGGTGCTCACAATGTGGGGAGATGTACACAATATTTCTAAGAATGGGATTTGGCTAGGAAGATGAGAAAGCTCTGCAAGAGGATCCCATTCTTCAAGATTAGGTTGTGTAATGGTTTAATCCTAGGAAGGATTAGTTTGAATAGATTTTGAAGGAGGGGTTTTGGTAGAATGATCTGGAATTGAGGTGTGACTTTTCATTTCTATGGGATTGATTTTGGTATAAGTTATACCATAAGGGCTGATGACATAGGAATGATAAAAGATAGAGATGGAAGGGATCAACCACGTAGGATTTCCTACATAGGGGTTGATGGAATTAACCTAGACTAAATATTTAGGAATAGCGGCTAGGTTATGTGGTGTTTGTCTCAAGGTACATTGATAGATGATCTTGTAAGGAATATCCTAATCTAAGGAATGATGTGACACTTAAATAAAATAAATAAGACATTAAGAACCATCCATGTGAATCACATTTTTAGAAGAGGTACTAGTAGATGGTTAAGAGGTTTCTACAATGTTTGTGGACACTTTACTAGCTTGATTAGTGTTAGATTTTTCAATTTTAATGTGATCACGTAAAGGGTCCTTGTAGATTTTGATGTGCTCATTATCTTGACGAACCACTTAATGTCACATTGTTGGTATTTATTATGTTCTTTGATGGCCTCATCTAAAATTTCTTAGATGATAGTCTCATGGACAATGTTATTACAAAGGAGAAATGTGTAGGTAAAGGAATGAAGAGCTTGGTAATTTTTATATGAGAGGATCCAATTACAATAAGAAAAAATAAAATTTACTCTCATCATGTCATTGAGGGAGAGGACAAGACGGGTCTTCCATTGTATTAAATGGTCAAGGTAGGAATTTTCGCAAATATTTATTGGATATAGGTTGGTGACAATGGTTGGCATGGGAGGAGGAGGTTGAGTGTGAAATGGAACAAAATATATTAATTTATGTATGATCCTATTAGAATAAGTACCCTTAGGAAGGGTATTTGAGGTTCGGTCATTAGTAGCATTGTTATTTCTAGGATGCATGAGGAATTAGATGGTCTTAGGAGCTTGTTGTTTATGGCAAGAATTTTCAAAATCTTACATAAGAAAATATTAGCACTTTGTCTATTCAAATTCTTATTTGAAATATTTAAGGAAAATACTCTTACCTTGTATTAGAAGTGAGGATAAAGTTCTCTAAATAATAATTGGAATAGGCTCGATCAATAATTTTTTGTTTAGCCCTAGTGGATAAATTCTTCCAAATTTTGATGAAGGCTTAGATAAATTCATTATCTACCTACTTGAAATTGATGAAGGAGTTAATGTTATTTTTTAAAAAGATCATGATGTTGAAATTAATTGAGTAGGGTGGTTATTATACGCACCAAAAATTGCATGTGATACATTGTCATAAAATGGTTACAAAAGTCCCTAATGATGATTCAAGTCCTTTCAAGAAGTTGGTCAAGCTCCAAAACCCATTTTCAATGTATAGTTGTTGCCTAGAAATATTTACTTAGCCTTTCCATACTTTTTCTAGCTTTATGCCTCTTTCTGCGCATGTTTTAGCCTTTAGTGCTAGGACCACCACCCCGCCAGGTGGCGGTTACAAACCGCCGCCCCAGCAGGGTGGCGGTCTTGACGATTTTCCAGATTCCATCATGCATGTTTTTAACATGTGATGATTCACTTAACTTCACTTTTAGCATTAAATCAATGAGCCAAATTGTCTAAAAATAGTTTTGATTTCTTTTTTCTCCTTCCCTATTCTATTTTTAAATGTGCTTTAGTTAGTTGGAACTTCATATTCTTTCCTTGTGCATAAGTCATATCCCACCCGATTCTTATATATTCCATGCTTGTATTCAAGTAAAAGGCCTAAGAATTTTGTGTATCTTACATTGTATTTCTGCCACAATATTCCTAGGAATTACATAGCCAAGCTCAGATCTCTTGTGTTATCTCTCTTACCTTGCATTACATCCAAATTTCCTTCAAGATGCCATTGCTCAAGCACCATCCTCCTGTTTTTGTTCTTGTATTCCCAATCTATTGGAATCATATGAACACTCGAGAAAGAAAGGAACAAGAAAACGAGGGAACATATACGAGATACTACCAAATTTTCTAAAGCTCTTGTTTATCCAAGTTGGAATTGTGTTTTGTTTTCTTGATTTGTTAAATTGTCAAATTCAAATCACTAGTTTCAATTACATATCGAATAGAGTAGTAAAATTATTCATTTCAATAGGTTATGAAATCACAAGTAGATCAAATAATTAGAAATTTTTCTCTTTAACATTACCAAGGAAGTTGTGCAGAATAATAACCCCTTTCAGGGTCATGATTTTTTCTTCACCTCTGAGGTAGGGCTTGGAGGGTTTTGATTGGATTAGGTTATTTATTTTAGATTAGATTCATATATTTGCACAAGTAAATAGATACATCAGGTTGATTACTTATCTTTAGTTTATTTATTAGATTAGAACACATTTCTTAAAAAATAGAAAAGATCAAAAATATTTCCTTTGATAGATTAGTTACATTTTATTACTTTGTTCTGATATATTGTGAAAACTCTAAAAACATAGATTAGATTTCTTTCAGTAACTATTTTTCTTATCAAAATCACTTTATTTCATTCTGTATGACCATCAACGGTCCACAACAAGAAAAGACGTATAATTTTGATCCCTTGGTCCCACGACCTAATGAGCTAGAATTGATAACTGACATTCATACAAGTTTATGTTTGACAGTCTTACGCACACCTGTAAATTTTGTTGAGAAAATAGAACAACTAAATACACTAAACATCACTGCTAATCAAGCTTATGATTATTAGACTACTCCTGGAATAAGGTTTGATTACATGCATGACAATACACGGGTCATATTCTCCACGAGTCTTTAGTTGTGATCCTCAGGTCCCACAACCCAACGGGCCTGCTAACCAGTTAAACATTGACACTACTTTGCTTACATTAGTATTCATATCTTCACAACTTCCACCAAACATTATTGCATAAATTTACTTACTAAACATAGCAGTTGATCAGGCTAAGACTTTCTAGACTAGACCAGAAAATCATCCATAAATCACTACGGCTCCACTAAGTCTCTCATTCTTACTTCCATGACCTTGTCTGGAAATATATATGAGGCACCCATAGGTCATTTTCCACGTGTTCAACAACCAAAAAACAAAATCTTCACGAGCTCGATATTGATTGGATTCTTCAAGAAGCTATTATATCAGATGAGCCATCACACCACTTAAAGTTAAGAGAGCATTATTTATCTTAGACTCACATATCTCGATATTACATGTTGAAGATATAATATTGCCCAAGTATATTGATCCCCATCACTACACTCAAATTAAAATTCATTCTCCACCGGCTTGTCTTGGAATGACCTCGAGAGGTCGGGTGCGAAGAAGGTCATGTGTTGATTTTCTGTCATATAAATTGGTGAACTTTGATATAAATATCTAGTCTTTAAACGTTTACGCTTTCTTCTTCCACCCTTTATTTTGTGGGTATTCTTATACCCATGAATATTTCAGGATATGATGAGTACTGATTGACCCATCCCAATTTTTACATGTACAACTACCAAGAAAGTATACCACAACAATGACCTTCACTTTTGAATTTGGTAGAGAATCACTCAAATTTGCTCAAAACCCTCTTCTTTAGGGAACCAATGTTGGTTCTTCATACGTATTGAGGAACTTGACCAAATCACATAGACCTATCCTCATGAAAAATCAAGTTCAAACAACATGAATTTCACTTGGGAAGCAAGTTCATCTCCTCAGGTATTGTTTCGATAGCCCATTAGCATGCAATCAAACCAACTCCCACATCTAGATGAGGAGTAATTATCACAATATGCTAGGATTGAACAACACTTCAAGAACATGAACTGATATTTTGATAGGTTGCAAGGGAAAGGTGATGTTCTTCTCCAAAACAATAACATTACCCCTCTACCAACCGAAAATACTACTAATGAGGGATGGCAACATAGTGAACAATTCATAGCAGGATACCATACTCCTCAAAAACCTCTGAGGGTTGAACAAAAATAAGCTAAGAAAGGTACCTCCTTGTCAATGGGTGATGTCATTTTGGCATTGGTAGAAAAACTAAAGGAGTTAGAGCTTTCCCAAAATGCTCAAAATTCATACTAAGGGCAAGTAAATACTTCTCCCTATCCGTAGAATTATGGAAAAATACCTACAACATAGAATCCTCAAGTTTATATGGGTACTCAAAACCATGGAGATCTGCTTACAGGGATGGGAACCTTTGGTATTCCCCTTCATGAAACATATGGATATCTCGCAATAGGCACTATCTGGAAGTGCATTCTCAAATGCCATACCAGCCAAAAATGCAACGTTCCCTAGTTGTGTGCCTTCAATTCCATATCAAGGTAACCAACCCCCCGACGTACACATGTATTTTAAATCTCCACAAGGGAATATGTACACCTACCCAGGTCCATACGGACAACCGCATGGGATGCCATACACCTTAACAAAGGTCTATACTATCCCATTCCAACAAATAATGCAACCTCCACCTCCCTAATAAGGATCTTTAATGGTGGAAACATACACAATGGGGACCTATTCTAAATATCTTAAGGATCCTCTAGACTTCTCCATTCGGACAATCATGCTCCCAAGACCCTTTCTGATATTCCAAAATTAAAAGTGGAGGGTGATCCTAATTCCCACATCAAAGCTTACGCAACATCCATTTGAGATCTTCTCCCATGGGACACAGTTGTTGTGAATATTTTCCCTAAGATGCTAGAAGGTATTGCTCTCGATTGGTACTATAGGATACCAGAGGCTTCAATACACTCATTCAAGAAACTCATATCAGAATTTATTAAAGATTTTGATATGAACAAAATTTTGAGAATAGGAATCAAGGAATTCCTTCATATCAAAAAGAGCACAATGAGTCTGAACCCACTTCATTCAAAGGTGGTGAAAATTTCTCTACTCCTCTACAAGTGCTCCAAATATGGATTAGACAAAGATTTTGATTTTTTCCTCCACTCTCTCAACAGGGAGACAAAGGAAGAGGTTCAAAAGTTCTCGTTAAGGAGCTACGAAGAAGTAATAGAGGGTGATATTTGGATTAACCAATCAGCCATTGATAGTGGTCTTAAGACTTATTAAGCTAATGAAACGTTAGTCACCCCTAATCAAAATAACCCCAGTTACTCCAACAACATGAATAGCAACCAAGGACCAAAAATCCTCAATAAGAATCATGGATTCATGACGGATGGGGTGATAGACCAACCTAAGAAACCTAACATTGTTAATGCTCCCAATGCAAGCACTTCAAAAACAACAATAACAATGACAATAATAAAAGAAACAATAAATTCTCACCCTCAGTCAATGTTTTATATTTTAACCATCAACAACAACAACAAAAACAACAACAACATTAGTAATCAAGAAAACATAGACCCAAGTTCCTAACTAATACCCAAGTGGGTATCTCGAACCAATTTCAAAACCAAGGGCAAGGGTTCCTAAATTTTAACCATAACAATCAACGAGATAAATAAAAACCATAATTTTGGATTGCAACAACGTGTAAATCAAAGACATCAAGATTATGATCCTAATTTATATTGTGGTTTCCATAGGGTTCGTGGGCATGATGCAAGAACATGTTGTAATTGTAACAAGTTTTTACAACATTTTCCAGAGGATCAAAGACAATTATTTGTTGACATGTTTTTAGAAAACCTGACAACACCCACTCAAAACACCTACATGGGACTAGTATCTCCATAGAACACACTACTTGGAATATTTAACAATCCTCTCCCCATGCATCCAAAGGATAGTGGAATAGATCTTAATGGTTCAAATAAGGATATTGTAATAAGGACCCATGATCATGAAGCCTCAACTTCGTTAAACCCACAAGTGGCACCTCCTCTGGATGGTTGCCAACAAATGAAAATTGTGGGGTTGGTTGAGTTAGACATTGAACCTCAAATTAACACTGCCACTAAAACCAAGGATTATTATTTGTAGCCCATCCCGATCTACCTAAATACATCGAGATGACATTCATGATATGCTAAGAAATTTGGTAGGAGATTATGATTTGATCGGTGACTTAACTAAGACCTCTAACATTTTCTTGTTGGATCTATTAAATAATTCCCCTACTTATAGAGCCTCTCTACTAGAAGCACTAGGTATTTTTCATTTGAATAATGTCACCCCTCCTCAAGAAATAAAAATAAACCACATGGAATTTGATTTCTATCCTCAAAGGAATCTTGAAAGAGATGTTGTATTTTTATTTGACATCAAACAAGATTCCCATGGATGCTGAAATAGCTCCTAGAGGCGATCCAACGTTGTTTTTATAAGTCTGTATTTACAACAACTATGGAAAGTGTGTGAACATTGATGACAGGGAAGCAATCAACATAGTCCCCTTATATTTCCTTCAAAATCTAGGGTACAAAGAGACCAATTTCTCTTCAACATGAAATACGCTGAGAGGCTATGACAACCTCAAAGCAACGTTAATCAAAACTATAGTGTTGTCAGTCACCCTTGGACCTAAGATGGTGCTAACCGAGTTTTATATTATAGATTGGGAAACCAACTATAATATGATCCTTGGCCATCCTTGGATTCATCACATGAAGGTGATTCCCTCCACTTTGTTTTAGGAAGTTAGGTTCCTACATTTAGGGAAGGTCTTTGTGGCATAGGGTGATCCAAAACCCTTTGACATACACCTAGCTAACTTGAAAAAGAGGCCAAGGATCCACTCGAGTTTGAGATTCCTACAAATCAGTTAAATAAACATGAAATATTAGTACAAGAGAAATTTTTGTTCCCACAATGGAATTAGAAGTCACTTGTTTGATTTAAGGCATTCTAACAATCAAAGATGAAACTGTCATCGTAAATACAATATCGTTAGAAACTACAACAAAGATTATTGAGTTATTAGAGAAGAATTTACCCATTCTCCTTCGTTTTCATTCTATGGGCATGGGACATACCACAGGACTAGGTTCTCTTCCAAAAATGAGGTTTGTATGTTTGAGGTAACTAAATTCAGCATTCATTTTAAGAGACCTTTTAGAAATCAGAGGTGGAAAATACCTGGTGAATATCCTCATAATCAATATTGTGGGAAGGTGAATTTTTTGGGGTTTTACCAGTAAAATTTTTGCTTGATTTTTAAGTGGTGTGACAGAAGGCTACAAATGTGTGATAGAAGATTTTTTGTCATGCATCAAAAAGGTGGTTTTCATGTGTCAACAAACCTTTCTCATGTGCATCAACAACCTTGTTGACGCACATCAACAAACCTCAACCGGCGCGTGTTTACAAAATTTACCGTCTGGTCGTGCGACAACAAAGTCTCCGTGTTGTGCGTCAAAAATTTTTGTCACACATCTACTACGTCTACAATCCTGTCACATGTCAACAAAGTCTCCTTGTCGTGCATCAAAAACTCTCCTTGTCACACGTCAACAAACTCTCTTTCGTGCATCTGCAGCCTCCACCCTCCTGTCACACATTTACTGTACTTGATAATACATATGCCGCCAGGTGGTATGAGTGACCTAGTAGTGTTCTACCTGGTGAATAATCTAGGATTATATAGGGGATAGTTTCAAGGGTAGGTGAAGCCGACCCCTAAAAATAATTAAACTGTAATTTTTAGGCAAACAAGTCACTGACCCATGCCAAAAAATTTGCCTTTTCAAATTTTTCAAAAATGGAATATTCGCCATATTACGAATATTTTCCACTAAAATTATCCCCGATGGATATGATGTGAGAAACGTAACAACTCAAAGGGAAATCAATGATGATATAAACTAACTACAATTGAATAGTCTTTATGTAGGTATCAAGATAAGGAATTACCAAAATATGAATACGTACCAACACACTTTCATCACTTATTATAATAGTCACAATAAGGAAGGATGTAAGTGGGTATAAAACTAGTGGACATGATTTTGGTAAACACTTCATATGTATGCTCTCTTTTGTCCCAAAAGGGAAACAAGAGAACAAAGGAGATAGAACAAGTGGTGATGAAAATTACTTAGCCTAACTTTGGCGAGTTTTCCTTGTTTTAAAAGAAACAAGGTAGAAACTAAGAAAAAGTGATGCCTTGTAATTTTCATGATGAATTTCAAGTGGATCAAACTTTAAAGGAATCTACCATTATTTGAATAACAAGGTTTTGACTCCTAGAAAGTCATTGTTTTGTGAGATATCTTTAGAAAATAACGAATAAAGTAAAGTATTCCCTAATCCCAAATGATTTCCTAGGCTTTTGTTCACAAAATCCCCAATTCTGACCTAAGAGAGGTATGTTAGGACCCTGATTTATTGGCTAAGTACAAGAAGGTGCATGGGTGCACAAGGCCTTGTTAAAGAAGGGTGTGCAAGGAGAAAGTCCACAAGATAGGGTTCTAGGGGTTTAATAGAACAAGTACCGTGCACGCGTAAGGCAAAGAAGAATTTTACAACTTAGCCATATTTGGCATATCAGGAAGGACATGTGAAAAGCATGACCCAACTATGCAGGTGGAGTGGATAAGGTGCCAACTTGGCGACAGGTTGGCTTAGGAAGGAATATGCCCTGCAATGGAAGCTTCTAGAAGACCATCATGGAAAGGAGTGGAGAGCTCGGACACGGAGGAGCTTGCTCTCATGGAGGACCACATTTAGACACTTAGCAATGTATCTAAAGCCTCGAAAGGTGGGTGGTAGTTCAAGAGGCCTATAAATACAAGCGCCCATAGAGGAATTGAGATACATATCAATAGAGAGCAGAGCTCTATAGAAATGTTGTGAGGAACTCTATTAGGTTGGGTAGATGACCTATAGGGAAGGATGTATCAAGGGGTTTCGGTATGAAATTTTCCTTTCGTGTTTAGGAGGACTCTAATCCATTTATGATGCATGACTTGATCTACCATACTTGTGGTATTTTGTAATGGATCTAATGTATGTGATGAGGTTATCGGGTATGATGGAATATAAATACAATAGACTCTATTTTTACATATATCTTTGTAGCTTTGTTTCATATATGTTATACGAATGAATATAAAATCCTATTCATTTCCTTTTAGTTTAGTTCTATAAATTGTTAAGTATCCATTTATGCGAAATGAATGCATTGATCTAGTATTCATTCCGAGCTCTATGATGAATGTATGTCTCATTTCCACTCACTCTTTTTAAGTTCTTATCATAGATGATGCTTTCCCAATCAACTCACATAAAAGAGAGACTCGGCACTCGTGCATGCCTTGAGTGAGTGCCCAATGCCTGATGGGTGATAGGTCAGCGTTCATGGGATTCCTTTGTTCTTGATGGGTGTAAAAATGACTACATCTTGGTTCATTTTCCAAGACCTCTTTTCGAAGCTGTAGTAGGGGAAATAGCATACATCATGATCTCATGCAATGAGTGATGACAGAACGCCTAACTCTAGAAAGTATTGAATCATGGTTCAAGAGCACGGAGGAAGCATATTCTCAGAGATTCAACATTGAGCCTGAGTTTGATGCATGCAGATGGGTAGAAGAGAACCTCTACCATGAGTTGTATGTAACTTTCTTCTATTTCTTTCTAGTAGAGCTGTATGAATGGCTCTCAGCATATGCATCCAAATCAAGTGGTGTTGTAGATCTCATGTGTGGAACCAAGAAGAGTACCAGGGGTTGCAAGATGTGGATTTGACATGGACTCGTGTTGTGGGTCATTGGTGGAGAGGAGTACTAACTAGCTACACTTTGGAATACACTATTTTTACATATTCTTTTTGGAAGTTACTTGAGTTTGAGTTTCGTGGGAACCCAGGAGGGATAATTTCTACATGTTATTCCTTTTGTAATGAAGATCTTGATCGTTACCTTTAGTTTAGGTAGTTCCGATGGTTGGCTAAATATTCTTGAGTGTTCGACGAGGAAGCTAGGGTGGAGGAAGATGGTAGACATTGTTACCGAAAAGAAAGGGAGGAGAGATGACTCAAGT
Organism: Taxus wallichiana var. yunnanensis; assembly: GCA_018340775.1. Lineage (NCBI taxonomy): Eukaryota > Viridiplantae > Streptophyta > Pinopsida > Cupressales > Taxaceae > Taxus > Taxus wallichiana. The sequence goes on from CM031240.1 coordinate 591,260,276, forward strand.
ATAGCAAACCATGTGAAAGGTATGTTTCTAGACAACAAGAGGTTGTAAGTATGATGGATCTATGGAGTTATACATTGCAAGAAGGAGTTGAGGTTCATGTAGAGGATGTGGAACCTGAGCGATCTGTGTCACCCCATCTCGAAAGCATAGGAGAGAGACCCCTTCCTCTTCTAATGAGAGTTTGTCGCACGAGAGAGAAGAGTCATTAGCACGCATCTGAACCCACCTAGTGACCAAACCTTGGCATTTATTTTTCCAAATTAGAGGAGTGTTGATAACATAATTGGTATCGGTGGGAGTGACCAATCGACACCCAGGAGGTATAATTTCTCATTTCAAACTTCTATGGCTGCACACTCTAATCCAGTGTTTGGAGGAATTTTTCGGCAAGGAGAAAATACACAAGGTTTGGGTAACACATTGGAAAGTGGAACAAGGAATACATCTGGCAGTGGAATGATCTCACAGACCATTAGTGCATATTTTAGCGGGGTGTTGGGGATGTTAGGTGTAACCACTTCAAGCCCATTATTGGCCACAGGAGGGTCTGCAGTAGATAAAGAGGCACAACACTTGGTAGATCCAGTGGATATGGTGGAGGGAACACTGGAGGAAACCAAGGATATGGACCAAGAGGAAAGGGGCCTTAGCCACCTCCTTAAGTAATATTTGAAATGTCTTTACACTTTCTAGACTACCAAGGCATAGAGGATGTTGCAGAGCATGTTCACAAGTATGAATTGCTATGGCGAACGAGGGGGATCACAACCATGAAATGGAAGGCTAGTCAATTTACAATGAAATTGCAAGGGCACACGTATAGCTGGTAGAGAAAGTATGACAACCATCATATGGTGGTAGATTACATTATGTTGAAAAATGCCTTCGTATCATAATTCCACATCTCCGAGTTTGAATATAAGAGTATGAACGCCCTCAAGAGATTCGGTAGGGAATGATGGAGAGTGTACCACAAAGATGACACATGGTTTAAGAATCTCCTTTCAAAATTATCATATGGCATTCACCATTCACAACATGCTCAATGGTTTGTTGGAGGGTTGATAACACCATTTATAAGAGCTTTATCTCATAAGACTTTCACAGACCCACATGAGGCGTTAAAAGGTGATCTACATGCCAAAGATGTTGGAAGTGTTGATACTAGTGTTAACCCGTTCCTAGAGGCCCAAATTGTTGTTATGGATAAGCATCTAGAAACATTATCTGTGAACTCACTCATGAGACTCATAGTGGAATATGGTGTACGAATTGTGAAGTAGAGGGCGATACCAAGGATAGTTTCCCCAGAGAGGATAATACGTGTCGTAGCAGTTGATGAGACAAGTGAGATTTTCATGGGGAACATGATGTGAGTAGATGTCCCTTGTTGTAGCATGTAATTCAGAAGAATGTGTCTTGTTATTGTAATATTTACACCTCTATAACCCATGATACTAAGGATTGTAGGCTTATTGACTAGATCCATGAGGCCATTGACCATGTTGTGTGCTGACCATACTTCCCAGTAGTTCTAAGGAATATGAACACCGTTATGAAGGATGCATGGATGGAGGCACGCGTGGAAGAATTTCTTACAGAGGATTTCGGGGTTGTGGTACCTACGGAGGAGGAAGAAGTGATTTCCCATAGGAACATGTTATAATTATGGATCCATATAACATTATAAACAAGAATGTCTTGATCTATTACAATAATCATGGTGTGGAAAGAAGCACAAGTATGAGGAGTGTCGAACTCTATGAGCATATGAACCAATGACACCGAAAGATAAGGGTGATGCTATGGTAAGCGTAAAAGGGACGATAGACAATGGATTCCAAGAGTGGTGTGTGAATTATAGATAGAACTGTCTTGGTAAAAACACATGTAGAGGCCATGCACACCAAAGAGATGCCTAGACCAAGGACATTGGTTTCTAGAGAGGAGGTACCACATGGAAAGTAACCAGACCCTGCTCATCAGAAAGAAGTATACCAGGAGAATATGGACATGATTAGGAGTTTACAAGGGAGGATATAGTGTCTCAAGGAAAAATTGAGGTAGATGGGGTAAGGGAAGGATAACGAGGTTCCAAGAAGTGACCTGGATGAGGTCAAAGAAGTATGTAAAATGTTGAGGCAAGAGAATATTATTCCCTTACTAAGAGAGTGGTTGAGGGAGAAGGTACCACATGTCAGAGCAGAGTGCGATAGACATGTTTAACATGCAAAACTTTCTCCACACAACCTTGAATATGAAAAATAGATTACTCTGAATGTAATTGTTGATGGATGGCTCCTGAGCAATATCCTCATCGACACAGGAGTAGAAGTGAATGTTCTTACCTTAGATGCTTGACATCAGATGGGAAGGCCCACGTTGCAGCCATCTTCAAATGTGTTGTATATGGAAAACAAAACTAAGGAAATGCCCATTGGAGTATTAAAGGATGTAGTGATTACCATTTAGGGGCCAAGTTCATTGGAGACTTTGAAGTCTTGGCACTCGCCGAGGTAGACAATTTTCCAGCATTGCTTGGGCACCCATGGTGTTACAAGAATAATGCTGACATAAGGTTTAACAAAGAATATATCAGTTTCAAAAACAAGGAAGAACAAGTGATCATCCCTTTGAAAAATGGGAAGTTGACACCCTAAAAGAGTCATTGGGAGAATAAGTTCTTGATAGAATATACGTGCGCTTGATCAAGGATCCTGAGATAATTCACCCTAGAGAAAGAGTTATCCATTTGAGGATACCTAGTCTCAGTGAGTGATACCACAAACATGGTGTGTGAAAATTAGGCACATGGGACCTATGAGTTAATAGGATGACATCTAAGAGGATTGGTAACCAATGTGGAAAAGGAAAGTCCAGCACCTCGGAGGAAGAAAACTACCAAGTTACTCAGGAGGGGCTAATCCAGAAGATTTCTTGCAAGAAATGGAGGCCCATTGGAGATGTGAGAAGGAAAGGAGGAAAATGTTTAGCTACGGCCTACTCGAAACTATTGTGTGCTAGTGCATGACACATCGAGAGAACCTCTTGGAATGGTGCAACATGAGAATTACCTTATCCATAAGGTTTTGTGGGAGAAAAGCATCCACACTATAAAAGACTACCATGGTGAAGAGACCTCTTCCTTACATATCCAAGCATGTGAGATAGCCTAAATGGGAAGCACAGAGCATTACCACCTTCATTACAGGTTTATAATTTGTACTCCACCCTGTAATGTTATGCATACATGTGCTATATCCACTCAAATATGTGTCGTCAAACAAGAAATTGGCCGAGAATTAACAGTGATCTCATTCAAAAATTTGAGTACATCAGAGTGCAAATACATCGAGACATAAGGTGTTGTGGGTAGTCAAGTACCTTAAAATAGGGGATAGTGCTATGGTGGAAGATAGAATACAAGAATTGCTAGGTGTGCATGGCCTGGAGGTGCGCTTTGAGGAAGAAGAAACAAAAGAGATACAACTTGAGTGCATGTGTATAGAAAAACAAAAGGGGAATATGGCATATGTCACTGATGGGGAAGAGGTGGAAATATTAGATGTTAACCATTCTGTAGGGATGCGTGAAGTCATAAATAGTGCTTATGAACGGTCACATGCCTACTATGAACCTTTAAATACAAAAAGGTTAACATCAGCTCAAAAACAAAACCCAAGGAGGTAATCATTGGAGACTATTGGTCAAAGAAAGAAGTCTCTAAAATCATTGATTTGTTATGTGAATTCCAAGATTTGTTCCCATGTGGGTATCATGAGATATAAGGAGTTCACCATTCCTTGGGGGAGATGAGGATAAATCTGAAGGAAGGTGCACATCCAATCAGGAAGAGGTGATATCAGATGAATCCCAATTTTCACGTAAAGGTCAAGGAGGAGATAGAAAAAATGATAGCATCAGGTATCATTGAGGCTGTGGAAGAGTCAGAATGGATAAGTCCAATGGTGATTAGTATCAAGAAGGATGGGAGGATAAGGATCTATGTTGATTACAGGGAACTAAATGTAGTGTGTATCATTGATGCTTTCCCAACCCCATTTACTGAAGAAATCTTAGAGGGAGTGGCAGGAGATGAGGTCTACTTACGAAAGAGGACTAGAGGAAGATGACTTTCACCACTAAGTGTGGATTTTTTTCGTATATAATCATGCCTTTTGGGTTGAATAATATGTCTTCTATGTTCTTGCACATTGTGGTGCAAGCTTTACAGGACTTCATCCATAAATTTCTTCAAGTTTACCTAGATGATTGGATAGTATATGGGTTAGTGAGGGACCATTTTGAAAATGTAAGGTTAATGTTTGAAAGGTGTCGGTAGTTGAGGATATCCCTCAACATTAAGAAATGTGTCTTTTATACCCTGTTTAGAACATTATTGGGGCACATCATATGTAAGGAGAACCTAGTAGTAGATCCTACCAAAGTTGCAGAATTGTAGGATTGGGGAGCCTACTAGTCAAAGTGCAAAGGTCTGATTCCTTGAACACATGGGTTACTACAGGGAAGTTCATCAAAGGTTACGCCAAGATCGATGCACCTTTATAAAATTTACTTAGACACAAGAGTACCTTCCATTGGGGTGAGGCGCAATAGAAGGGATTTGACACTTTAAAGGATAGGCTTATCACCATGCCCATACTACAATTCCCCACTTGGTATAAGCCCTTCCATGCTCATGTTGATGCCTCAGAACAGAAATTAGAGTAGTACTTGCACATCCTAGTGAAGGGATTATTGATCATCCTTTATGCTTTGCATGAGTAGGAAGTTGACACCAGAGAGTATAACTATAGTACAACCGAGCACAAAGCATTGTCAATGATCTACGTGCTTCACAAGATTAGACAAAAGATTTCTGTCTACCCCTTTTATATTTTACACTGACCATATGGCATTGAAATATTTAGTGAACAAGCCCATTCTAAAAGGATGCATATGTCGGTGGGTACTATTGTTCCAAGAATTCGAGTTCATAGTGGTTATCAAACCGAAAAAGTAATTTCATACACCGATCATTTTTCTAGAATCGATTCAGGGAGGATGCATAAATAATTGAGGATACCATGTCAAATGCAAGACTATTTAGGTTATAGCGTGCACCCTTAGACTTAGAAGATATTTTATTATTTCTCAAGACAGGTGTAGTGCCAAAAGGAATGAAGGCATTAGATAGAAATTATCTAGTTATACACTCCGCGCCTACATGTTGATTAGTGGGTATTTATAAAAATTAGGACATGATGATATTTTGTGCCGGTGTATGCTTTGGAACATGAGAACCTAGCCATAATAGAATAGGCAAACTGAGGTAGCTTAGGTGGGCACTATTATTTGAATTTTTCGGCTAAGAGAAAGCCATTTGAAACCAAAATATTTTCCAAGAGAGGGGACTTAGCCAAATTATAAAGAGAAATGAATGGCTTGTATACAACGACAAGTTTCAAGCTAGTGTAGCTTAAGAAGTCAAAGGGGAGACTAAGTATAGAAATCCCATGGGACTAACACATAGGACCAGCAAAGGAGTAGGACAACAAGCCCGCGGATGGTGCTAAGTGTCCACCTAATGCACCCCCAGATCCATAAAGAAAAATAGGATCAAGAGGATACGCGAGACTTCCACATGGATCTTGCCACAAATAGACTCCCTCTTCAAAGTAGGCCATCAAGATGACAAGCCACCTACCACGTGCAAGTGATTTAGGGTCTTATCTATAAGATTTAATAATCTATACTTTTTCAAAAGATCAGAGGTGAAGGGTCATTTCATTACAAAATACGTGTCATTGAATCAAGGGGCTGTGAACCAAGGCATAAACGGTCTGAATATCTGGCTATGTAATAAATATCTAGAGGAGTTTCTTCTCAAAAGGTGAGTCTATCTCAAGGGATTTGGTTATACGAGAATTAATATGCATTAAATAGGCATGGCTCTTACCTTTCTGAAGGGGGAAAATTGTGAGAAATATTTGAGGAAATCTATTTTTATCACTTCATATCATTTACCATGATTAAGGGGTAGTTGAAAAGGAGTTTCAAAGTTCTCTCTTACCTCATCCTCACTCTATAAATTGTAATGAATTTTTCAAAAAAATAGATAGAAGAATGGAGAGATATATTAGATAGAAGAATAGAGAGAGATAGATTAGATGTAAGAATGAGAGAGAGATATTACATAGGAAATAGAGGATAGTTTAGTTAGACATTAGGAGAGTTAATATTTTCCTCTCTATCACAAGTTTCTCTTATGTAAAATCCAAAGATCTTGGAACTCTAGCCTTCTTCCTGAGTTTGTAATAGTAGTCTTGCCTCTTTCTAATGTAATATTGTGCATAACCATTGGAGTAATATATATGTTTTGTGGTGTTTCCAGTTCATCATTCGCATATCTTTATTGCCTCTAATCACCTTTATTTTCATTTAGAAATTGTGCATATTTGGGTGTTGTTGCAATATTTGGTGTTGTGCTTAAGTAGTTTGAGATGATTGTGTATTTGATTGGCTTCCTGGTGTATTATTTTCGGTGCATCGCCTTAGTTTGTTTTATGTTCTTTCTTCCCAATTTTTTTGACCCCTATCTTCCCTCTTGAGAGAAGAGCTAAATTCTTTAAAATCTAGAGGTCTCCTTAGGATGCACATCCCACCAACCTAAGGGATCCCATGGCTCGATGGAAGTGTCTCGCTAAGGATGTCCGTCAACAGCTTCATGGCATGCCCGATGGGAAAACTCAGAGTGATACTTTATTATGGCATCAACTTGGCGATTCTCAAAAAAGTTAAAACTTCCATGAAGATGGTTACAGAGTACATCCAACAACTCCCCAGGGTCCAACCAAATCATTACAAAGGCTCACAATGCTCCCTCTCATCCATTTTAATTAATATGACTTTCCACAACTCCCATTTCTCTTCATCCAATGAGGTCGTGCAATCATGACTTCATTACCACCAAGAGATCCTTCCCTTCTTCATCTCCAAACCACAATTTCTACACTACCACCATCTTTGAGTAGTTATACCTCACACACCAGCAAATAAAGGATCTAAATGCAAAAGAGGAGGAGCATATGGTAGGAAGTGGTATGCTCTTACAAGGTTTGCATCACCAGTCCAACAGAGGAGAAGTGACAGAATTTTCCTATGTTTGTTCTCCCCAAAAGAAACTCCTTGAAAGGATCCTTATCAATAGGCTTTATTCTGAAAAATGAAGCCACATATGATGGAGAATTTGCATATTCAAAAACCATCACATCAAAGCATAAAGCTTCGCCACAGGAAGAAGGAGATAAGCTCGAGTGCTTATCATATTTAGGGAATTTCTCAATGAAGAGGAGCCTATTGAAATCACATATTTTCTCACTTCATCAGTCTCATGACAGAGGCCACCTATTTCTCATAACCTTTTCATCGGACCTAATTCAGAGGCTCTAGAAGAAAGTATCATTGGAAGCTTTTTGCTTTCAATCAAAGATCTTGAACTCACAGGTGAAGCTGCTAGAAAGGGAGAGTGGAAAGAAGATGAACAAGATGAAGCCCTTCAAAGCGATCCACAAGGGAGCCTCGATCCAAAGATATGAACCAGAATGATGGACATAAGTAGGAGGTAGGACCAAGCCCCAACTTAGGTTGTATCTTATCAAGAAAAATGCCAGCAATAGTCATGTTCATTTCAGAACATGAGGATGATCTTCAAGACCCCGAGGGTCAGTTGCAGCACCTCCAGCCACAAGATAAACAAGAGGAGGTATTCATACTGTTCACTGATACCATGGGTGGAAGAGTGAAGGTCAAATTTTCACTCTCACTACAGGCCATATCAATCACCAAATTATTCACATGGCCACATTTTATAAGGAAAGGAAGCTATTTTTCCTTTCCCATTTCAGGTTTTGTTTAGCTTATGCAGAACTAGTTAGACTAGGAGTAGGAGTAGGTTTTCTTTCAGTAGAATAAGTGCCTCTTCACACACTATATATCTCATTTGAGACATGTATGTTTTGTCTTTTGTATAGTCCTTCTTATATATTACTCCAAAAGTGATGTTCCAGCTATAACAAAGGCTCTGGCTCAGCAAGGGAATTGCCATCAAATAAAGACACTTGCAGTTTTCAATTCAAACCAAATGCAGAGCAACTAAAATTGGCCAAAGGTTTCCATTGGCCACCCTTTTCAATTTTCTACTCTCAGAAAAATAAAAGCTTACTAAGTTTTAATATGAGAGTGGGAAGGAGATAAATTCAAGTGGTAATTACAAATGCTCCACTCAAAGCCTAAAGGAGGCCATGAACTCAGATTCATAGAGGCTTCAAAATACAAGTTTCATAGTAGAAGATCATGGGTTCTTTTCATTTAGCAGGCTAAATGGTCCCAGTGAGTTGCCAGATTGTTATTTGAATTTTTGTGGCTAAGAGAAACCCATTTGAAACTAAAATCTTTGCCAAGAGAGGGACTTAGCCAAATTATAAAGAGAAATGAACAACTCAAAGAAAACAAGTGTCAAGATAGTGCAACTTCGAGAGTGAAAGGGGAGACTAAGAATCAAACTCCCACAGGACTAACATGTAGGACAAGAAAAGGAGTAGGAAAGTGAGCCCGTGGATGGTGCCTAGTGTCCAATCGACACCACTAGAGCCATAAAGAAAAATAGGATCAAGAGGATGTGTGAGCCTTCCATGTGGATCTTGCCACAAATAGACTCCGTCTTCAAAGCAGGCCATAAAGATAACAAGCCACCTACGCGTCTGAGTGATTCAGGGTCTTATCTATAAGATTTAATGCTCAATACTTTTTCAAAATATTAGAGGTGAAGGGTCATTTCATTACAAAATACATGCCATTTGAATCAAGGGGCCGCGAACCAATGCATAAAGGGTCAAAATATCTAGCTATGTAATAAATAGCCAAAGGAGTTTCTTCTCAAAAGGCGAGTCCATCTCAAGGGAGTTGGTTGCAGGAGAATTAAGATGCATTAAATAGGCATGGCTCTTACCTTTCCGAAGGGGGAAATTGTGAGAAAGATTTGAGAAAATTTGTTTCTGTCACTTTATATCATTTATCATGATTAAGGGGTAGTTGAAAAGTATTTTCAAATTTCTCTCCTACCTCCTCCTCACTCTATAAATTTTAATGAAGTTTTCAAAGAAAATAGATAGAAGAATAGAGAGAGATAGATTTCATAGGAAATATAGGATGATTTAGTTAGACATTAGGAGAGTTAATATTTTCCTCTCTGTCGCAAGTTTCTCTTTTGTAAAAGGTAGGGATCTTGGAACTCTAGCCTTTTCTCTTGAGTTTGTAATAGCAGTCTTGCCTCTTTCTAATGTAATATTGTGCACAACCATTAGAGTAATATATATGTTTCATGGTGTTTCCGGTTCATCATTCGCATATCTTTATTGCCTCTAATCACCTTTATTTTCATTTAGAAACTGTGCATCTTTGGGTGTTGTTGCAATCTTTGGTGTTGTGCTTAAGTAGTTTGAGATGATTGTGTATTCGACTTGAAACCCAGTGTACTCTTTTAGCGCATCGCTTTAGTTTTTTTATGTTCTTTCTTCCCAATTTTATGACCCATATCTTTCCTCTTCGAGATAAGAGACAACTTCTTTAAAACATGGAGGTCTCCTTAGGATGCACATCCCTCCAACCGAAGGATTTCCATGACTCTAACGGAAGTGTCTTCCAAGGATGTCTCAATAGGAACTATGCATACAATGCCACTACACACAAGATATTAATGTCCGATTATGGTGGGAGACCCTATATCAATACTACAAGGAATATTGCAAGGCGTGTGACCATTGTTAGTGCATTGGAAAACTAGGGTGAAGAGATGAAATTCCTTTGTGCCCTATTCCCAGTGTCGAGCCATTCGAAAAGTGGGCTATAGACTTCATAGGCCCTATTACACCATCTACGCATGGGTGGTCATGTTATATAATCACTTGCATAGATTACTTGACAAGGTGGGAAGAAGAAACACCTACTAAGGATTGTACAATAGCTACTGTAGTAAGGTTCCTATGGGAAAACATTATTACAAGGTATGGATGCCCTTTGAGTTTGACTAGTGACAGGGGTACACATTTCTTAAATGAGACAATAAGGATTTTGTTAGCTAAATTCATGGTGGCTCACCACAAGACTACCCCTTACCATCCACAAGGAAATGGAATCGAGGAGGCATTTAACAAGATATTATTTCATACCCTAACAAAAATTTGTGACGTTAGTAGGAAGGATTGGGATGAAAAAGTATCAGTAGTTATATGGGCATATAGGATAACCTACAAGAGGTTAAATAAGGCCACACCATTTCAATTAGTCATGTTACCTTCTCTACGTATAGCCCACAAAAGAGGATTGGCCGATGAACAAGCACTGGAAGAAAGAATTGAAAAGTTGATACAATTGGATGAAAGATGATCACTCACTAGGTGGAGCCAAAAGACTGAAAAAGAAAAACAAAAGGCATGAAATGATCATCACATTAAGAACAAAAAGTTTGAGGTTGGGCAGATGGTGTTACTATATGATTCTAAGTTTCTACGCCATCCTAGGAAGTTAAAATTCCATTGGTTGGGTCCCTACATCATCTCATACATCCTTGATTTAGGTGCATGCCAATTACAAGTGCTAGATGGGACGCGATTGCTAGGACATTTCAATGCGAGTAGGCTGAACCCCTACTATAAATAATTCTTCTTGGTGTTTGTAATAAGGTAGTATTGCTAGATAGTTTAGGACTTCCTTTAATGCATTTTTTTCTTGTGTTTCCCTTTCTTGTTGTTGTTTTGTGTTGCACCTTAGGTTCCAGTAACCTCTTTACTTTTTGAAGGTTGTGAATGTGCAAAGGACCATGCATCATTTTAGTGTGGGGTGGAATAATGTGAAGGAAAGTGCAAAGTGTGAAGTTCCCAGAACGATTGCATGGGAAAACCTGGTTGAATGGCCCTGTGGAAGAAAGCGCATATGAGAAAAGGTGAACAAGGATGGTTGGTATCAAGATAAGGCTACATTTTGGTTCCACATACAAGGAAAAAAGAACCGAGAAAACAAGACGAGGTAGGAGAGAGAAAACTTGTGAGGATAGAAGTAAATTTGGCGCCGGTAACACACGCGTAAGAGTATTTTGTCGGATGGATTAGTTGTGCACCATAAGGTTGTAGGATTGTCTCGCGTAAGGTTTGGTGTGTGAGTTGGGGCACTAGAGCATGACTTGGTGGGGAAATCTGTAATAAGTGTTGAAGTATGGTGATAAGTGAAGTAGCATTTAATGCTAAAAATTGGGAAAAACTATGAATAGAAGGTCGAGCACTTTGCATTATCAACATTCGTGAATACGAAGAAAGAAGAGATCTTGCAAACTAGGGTTTCTAGAGTTAATCCATGTGAAGAAAAATTTGAGATATTTAATCGTGAGTGACTATATTTGGTCTACAAACCGAAGGAAATAATTTCACGGGTGTAGAGAAAAAGGTTTATGGAGAAGCATTGTCTTGTGAAACATGTTATTCCAGATTACGGTTTGACAGCTAGGGCATGGGGTGAAAAGGGTTTCTTCACAAGTTTGAGGTCCGAGCTTGGAGAGGGTAGGGAAGTATAGCAAGTAGGAGAATTTGAAGTGTTGAGATAACCTAAACCATGGCACCTAATAAACCAACTATATCACCTAAGAAACGAAGGGAAATGGCAAGGGAAAATGAAAACAACTAGAAACCTCTGCAAGTACAAATGAAGAATGGTACGTTGAAATACACTACCTAGATGGGGTTTTTCTCAGGATGGAATGGGAGTCCCATTTAATGAAAATGGATGTAATCAATTACAACCATCAAACAAACATGAAGGAAAAGGAAATGACGTTGGAGTTAGTACACCCAACAAATAAAACAACACTAGAGGGTTTGCCTATTTATAGCGACGAGGTAAAAGTGAAGTTGGAGAAGGAAGGACTATTACAACTCTATGAGTTGCCTTATTTTGGAAAACCTAAGTGCCTCTATCAATGGTTAATGTCACGTGTGCACGAGGACCACTTTTACTTCACAGGGTGCAAGATGCGCATAACTCCTCAGCTGATTTCAAAATTCACAGGCCTCATCTATGAAGGAGAAAGTATAAATGATGACTTGAGCAACAAGGAAGCCATCAAAGAAACAGTGACCACATACACTTATAAGAAGGGGTCACGGTACTTTGATATCGCAGACATCACATATCTAGTGATGAAAATGGGTGCACACTTGGTGACCAAGTTAAATGACCAAGAGAGGTGAACACAAGTGAGAAACTCTTGGTTAAATGTTTGCAAAAGGATATTAGAAGGTGCCATCTACAACTTGTCTGCATACATCACAGATGAGATTATTAGCAGTGCACAAGAAGGTGACAAGATACTCTTTGGAAATGTCCTCTTGACCATCATGTTTTTAGAGATCGGAGTTCCCGATGGGCTAGACAAGGCTATATGGGAGTACCCAGTGGAGGATCCATCACCCACAAAGAGATTCACAAAGTACACTTGCGACAACATGACAGCCATTCACAAGGCGTGTCTTGAGAAATGGTATAAGTGCTTAAGGGATGTGTTTGGGGAAGAGTGGAGGATCCCAGAGTAATTACACGAACTTATAGAGGGAGAAGCTGAATTTCTAGTATACCAACATTACTGCATTGGCAGATTTAAATTGTGAGATGTAAACATGGAGGCCCCTAGTGCAAGCTTACCTTCTCTTTCACCACTCAAGTATTTCCAAACAGGGTAAATAAGTTTAAAGAGGCCAAAATAATAAGGTTCCACTTTAGTGAGGTATATTAAGACCATATGGAGCTGCGTAGAAATATCGTTTACCCCAAGAAACGGACATACATGGAGAGGTATGTCTCCCATGAAGTTCAAATGAAAAATCTCCTAACTTTTCGTTAGCAAGATAGACTGTGACGAGGGTATATCTATGCATAAGACCAAATTTTGAGAAGGGCACATACTTGGAATGTGATGTCTCCATTCTGAAGACCCCATGGGAAGAAAGAATCCCATACCAAAAAATAAAGGAAAAGAAGAAGTGCAAGGGAATAATGCACCAAGTATCCAAAGTACACCACAAGTGGGCACCCTAGGGACAAGCACTAAAACTAGCCCTTACACTCATAGGAAGAGATCCCTAGTCAGAGATGAGGTGCTCAAACAATAAAATCCTATCACAAAGGAGAATTCACCAGAGGATGAAGAAGAAAGAGATGAATCTCCTATATTGAAATCCCCAGTTAGGAAGAAATAGAAGGTGATGGAGGAGGCTGATTCAGAAGACATGGAGAGCTTAGAGGCATATAGAGGAGAGAGGGATGATGATGAGGAAGATGAACCTGAAAGATCTAAGGAACCACTAGTGTTTGATGTGCATGATTCAGAGGAAGAGGGTGGAGAAGAGGAAAATGATTTTCTCTTAGTCTAGAGGAAGGGTAGCTAGGAGGAGGAAGACACCCAAGATAAGGGAGGAAGCAAAGAATTGAGTACAAAAATTAGACTCCAAGCCTCACACAGGAGCAGATAAATGAGGTGGTAGAAAAAGAAGTGGAAAAAATCATTGAAGCCTTAGTAGAACAAGAGTTGGAGCATAGCGCTGAAATAGTTATGAATGAAGATAAAGAAGAAAGCATGGGAAAATATCATGGTAGCGCAAGAGGAGGCCCTAGTTTGATGGTGACTATTCCTAATGGCATGTGCATAGGAGGAAGGCACACAGAGATCCAAAGACCAAGAATGGAATATATTGATGATCCAAGCAAGGTGTTGCGCGAGCATTTCCAAAGAACAGTACCAACAAAACAACTCTTGGCTATGAATTTGTTTGATGAGGAAGGTGCATACCCTTGGACAAGGAAAATTATTTCTTGGGAAATTGAGTCCCACATCGATGAGCCAGAATTTGAGGTAAGTCAAGGGGAAATAATGAAGGTGCCTGAGTCAAAAGGATACAACCCCTTGGTGAGCACTCAACAACTATTTGACGAATAATTTCATAATGTGCTAAAAAGGTTCTTAGTTGAACTAGAAGCCGATTATTTGGGATGAACAACGGGTAAAATTCCTAGAGGTGGAGCTAGAGAAGAGGGAAAAATATCTTGAAGAAAGGACCAACGACTTAAAGGAGGAGGAACTAATCAACACACAACTAAATCATGAACTATGGGAAGAAAAGGAAAGTGTGTGCGGCGTATACAAGAAGGTAGAATCCATCATAGATGTCATTGTTTTAAAGCATCCAGGACCTAGCACTACCCGCGCAAAAGTATGGATCTTCCTAGAGTGCCTAGAAGACTTAACATGTATCCTCACCATGGAGAGGCAACCACTAGCCTTAGAGTCTGTGGAAGAAGTATCAGTGCACCTGGAAAGGGAAGACAAACTGAAGGTTGTAGCAATCATTTCCAAGTACAATAAGGTCCTTGATGATGTAAAAATTGTTACCAAAGCTACGAGGCCGCGTATGACAACTATGTAGACAGGGATAGAGTGGCAAGCATTCTTGTCACCACTCATGAGAGTAAACCTCAAAGAATTCCAAGAGAAGAACAAAGGGAATAGAACTAAGTGGGATAGGATCTTATCTCGAGGTTGAGAAGAATTCGAAGCCATTGAAGTCCTACAAGGTTCGAGTCAAGAAGCGATGAAAGGGTTATACCCATAAATCACAAAGGTGACGAAAGCACTTGAGGATGTGGGCAAGCAACTAGAAGGGGTGGATGAGGCAATCAATACTAAAGGAGAAGGATTGAGTTTTGATGAGGTAAGTGCCCTAGTCGGTGACATATGCCAAAGAGCACAAAATGAAGTTGATGCCTAGAATAAGTTGGAGGCTAAATTGAAGAAATATTTTCCTCTCCTATTGCAGCCCTATAGTAACAACACTTCCCCATTCTTTCATATTTCCCAATTATTTTTTCTCTTATTATTTTCCAAATCATTATTTCTTTTGTTATGTGTTGTAATTCTTTATTCATTAAAGACATGTTCCCACAAGTGGAGAATAGGCATAGTGTGGGGTAATGTTGGGACCCTGATTTATTGGCTAAGTACAAGAAGGCACGTGGTGCGCAAGGCCTTGTTAAATAAGGGTGCACAAGGAGAAAGCACAAAGGACAAGATTCTAGGAGGGTTTAATAGAACAAGTAGCGTGGGCGCTACAGGAAAATTAGCATTTTGGGACTTAGCCATATTTGGCATATCAAGCAGGACACATGAAAATCATGACTTGACTACACATACAGTGGATGAGGTGTCGGCTGATGACAGTTGACCTAGGAAGGAATATGCTCTATGATGGAAGCTTCTAGAAGACCATCATAGAAATGAGTGGAGAGCTCAGGCATGGATGACCATGCTCCTATGGAGGACCAAATTTAGACACTTGGGAACAGATCCGAAGCCTCGAAAGGTGTGTTGGCAATTCAAAAGGCCTATAAATACAAGCTCCCATAGAGGAATTGAGATATAGATCAATAGAGAGCAGAGCTTTGTAGAAATGTTGAGAGGAAATCTATTGGGTTGGGTAGATGACCTATAGGGGAAGGATGTATCAAGGGGTTTGGGTATGAAATTTTCCTTTCATGTTTACAAAGACTCTAATGTAGTTATGATGCATGAATTCATTCGCCATACTATGGTGTCTCGTAATGGATCTAATACATGTGATAAGGTTGTCGGTATGATGGAATATAAATATAATAGAATATGGTTTATACATATATCTTTGTAGCTCTATTTCATATCTGTTATACAAATGAATATAAACTCCTATACATTTCCTTTTCGATTCGAGTTATATAAATTGTTAAGTATCCATTTGTTTGAAATGACTGTATTGATCTAGAATCCGTTACGAGCTCTATGATGAATGTATATCTCATGTCCACTCACTATTTTTAAGTTCCTATCATAGATGATGCTTTCCCACTTAACTCGCATAAAGAGAGACTCGGTGCCATGCGCGTGCCTCGGGTGAGCACCCAACACCTGTTGGGTGACAGTCGGCGCACATTGGAATAATTTGTTCTTGGTGGGTGTAAAAATGATTATAAGGTAAACATTTTTAGAATAAATCCTATACAATGGACCATTACACCACAATAAAATTAATGAATGGGGTCTCATATGGGTGTTAGTGCAAATCAAGAAAGCACCCTAGATGTTGATCAGATTTCTAGTTTGACATTTTGGACATCTAGTGTGATTGCACAACATTGAATCTTTTCCCCAAGTGTGGGACTTGTAAAAATGGGAAAATAATCTCTAGGTTAGAGGCTGGTTCCTCAACTCCTCTGATCAGGTGTATTACTTGCAAGTTGCAGAGGTTTAAACTCAGAATCCTACTCTAAATTCCAAGGGGACAGAGATAGAGAATGCAAAAGAAATAAAACTAAGACTAATGAGGTGATACACCAAAGGAGTGGTGAACATTCTTTAATTCTACAAATTGACACAGATCATAGAAATGCAACAAAACATCATGCACAAACTGATAAAATGTAATGGAAGGTTAAGAATGAAGAAAACAACACAAACAAGATTGAAACTCATTCACAGAGCTTGCATTGTCATTTCCAATATCAAAACACATGCATTACAACATCTGAGAGGTAGAAAATAGGTTACAGTCTTGGAAGAGGTCTGATTTTCCACAAAATCACTTTTCAAGGTGAAAAAGGGAGCCTGCAAAACATGAAAAATGTCCAACCACTCCAAAAATGAGCCAAATCTGGCTTTTACAATGCAAAAACCAAACCCAGGAGAGAGAAACATGGGAAAACATGGGAGGAGCTTCAACCACTAACCAAAATGCAATAAAACAACATGGGCATCCTTACAGGTCCATTCCCTGACATTTTTCACCATGCTGGGAGAGAATGCGAGCCATTCTTCATTAAAAATGGTGGTTGAAATGTCATTTCTATTGATTTCCACGTGCCAGAGGCATTTTCCAATTTTCTCTCTCCAAACTCCATCAAAATAAAAAATTGAGCCTAGAATCATGTAGATAATTTCACCAGCTTTCCATTGATATAAAGAACGCAAAAACTGAGCTCTGGATTGAAAGTTATGCTCGTTTGAAAATTTAGGGCAAAACAGGGCCAAAATGGGATGGCGGGCCGAAAATTTGAAATTTTCCCACTTTTTGCATTTGGGAAAATTTTCCCAAAATATCCATGCCCACTCCTAGTGCCACATGGCACATTTTTACTAGACGTGGGCCTTCTATGCTTCATTTTCCACCGTTTTGGCCATTGGAAAATTTTCAAAAATTCTCTGTTGGGCCAGTGACCTGAGGACACGTGGCATGACATTATTCATCGTGGGATTTTTCCTCTATCTGTTCCATCACTTTTGACCATTTTCCCTGAGCTGTACATGTGGCGGAACCTTATTGGATGTGGGCCTTCCCTGCCATTTTTTCCCTGCGGGCCTGTCTTACATTTTTTTCCACCACAGGACATGTGGCACGATCCCATTGGCTCACGATTTGGGGGGCGAGATTTTCTTTTGAAATTTTCTTCGATTTTGCTTTGAGAAAATCTTCCATTTTCCCTACATTCTCGCCAATCTTGGGACACGTGGCCTGCTCCCATTTGACGTGGGCCTTGGGAGCAAACATTTCTCTTTGCGCTAACCTTTGGGAAAAATTCCCAATTTATCCCCTGGCTGAAGCTTCGATGCCCCGTGAGACATGTGGCCTATCCTTACTAGCTATGGGCCTTAGGGAGCAGCTTTCCATTTGAACTTTTACACTTGGGAAAAAAAGGAAAGAATCTTTTCACGCCCCCGATCCCCGACGCCGCGGTGACATGTGGTTTGATCTGACTGGTCGGCGGGCAGAGCATCTATTTCTCCTTTGACCTAACCAAAACACTTCACCAAATTTTTAAGTCTCCCTCCACGGTCTGCTGGTCCTGGGACACGTGGCATGATTTGATTCACCCTGGGTCCTTTCTGGAGATTTTTTCATGATACTTAGGAATTTTTTCTAATTTCTTTCCCTTGGACATGTGGCAGCATTCAATTCGTCGGCGGGCCTTTGGGGCCAAAAATTCCTTCCGAAATCTTGCCAAACACTTGGTAAAAATTCCAAGTTTACTTCCACCTCCGCCCTTCCAAGGACACGTGGCCTCACCTTATTAGCCTGGGCTTGTCAAGGGAAAATTTCCCACAAAAACTCCGTCGAGCCATAACTTCAAAAATACATGGAGTTAGGAGGAAAACTTTACCTTTCTGGAAAGTTGAGAAAAAAATCTATCCAATGGTACCATTTCCAGAAGGTTTTGAGTTCCTAAAAAGTAAAAATTATGACTAAGGCACAAGAGAGGGAAGAATGAAGGAGTTAGCCACCAAATGAGCAAGGGGATTATTTTGAATAGCAATTTTGGTGACTTAGAGGGGTCATCTTCTGCTGGATGAAGTTACCGGTTGCAAAGCAGTCCATTGGGCATGGAATCGTTAAATTCTCTACTTGGTACCCCAACCGATTAGAACACCGTAAGGAGGAAGAGGGAAGGTAGAACACCATCTCGATTGGAGCAAGCCTTGCAAAACACATTTCTGGAACAACAAGTTTGTGCCAAAGCACTTAGGAAAGCAAATCTAAACTACAACAAAACAATGTGCATAAGCACTTGGAGGAATGAAAATCTAAGCTAATATGTACAAGGTGAAGAGTTTCTTTGAAGCAATACTTCGAGATGAATTCCATTGACTAGAATCAGTAACTCTTCACCATCCAATGAAGATAATTGGAAGGCATTGGCTTCCTTACACTTTGTGACAATATATGGGCCACTCCAAATGGCATCAAATTTTGAATGCCTCCCTAGTTTTTCTCTGTCTGCATCCCATTTTAACACTAGATCTCTGACTTGGAAAGATCTATCCTTGGCCTTTCTATCAAAGGTCTTCTTGATCAAAGCATGATCCTTCTCCATTGCTTGGGACGCCTGATTTCTGATTTCTTAGAGTTCCATTAATTCTACATATCTAACCTCCATGGGTCCAAACTCCAACAACTCCAACTGTTTCATGAGTTCCAATGTTGGCAACTCAAGTGACATGGGAAAAATTGCCTCTCTTCCATAAACAAGCTTGAATGGAGAGTTACTTGTAGATCTCTTGGGAGTTATCCTATCAGCCCATAAGGCTGATTTCAACTTAGTATGCCAAGACCTCTGATTCTCATCAAGAGTCCTCCTAATGATCCTTAACAAGTTCTTGTTTGTGGATTCAGCTTGGCCATTACCCTGAGGGTAATAATTTGATGAAGTGCTTAGGTAGATCCCATTCTTGACAGCCCATTCAGTTACCTTAGACCCAATGAATGCCAATGCATTATCTGATATTATTATAGTAGGTATGCCAAATCTAGTTGCTATCCCTTCATAGAAGTCTAGGATGCTAGATTCATTTGCTTCCTTGAGTCTCTTTGCTTGATCCACTTGGTGAAATAATCCGTTGCTGTTAGAATCCATTTGTGCCCTTGGCTTGAATTTGGATTAATGACTCCAATGAATTCTAAACCCCATTGCATGAATGGCTGGTCAATTGAAATTGGATGCAATGGAAGGGCAGCTAGTCTCTCCTTACCCGTGAAGAATGCACAATTCTTGCACCTCTTGATCCATGCATAACAATCACTAAAAATCTTGGGCCAATAATAGCCAGCCCTCATGATCTTTAGAGCTATCACTCTCGGTGCAAAATGACCACCAGCTGATCCCCCATGGAATTCTTCCAACACCCTGTGAATCTTATTTGCACCAACGCATCTCAAAGAAGACTCTCCATTCACATCCCTTTTGAACAAAACACCATCAACAAGGGCATATGGGACAGCCTGCAATCTGAAGTGTCTTCTTTTGGTCTTGTTCATCTCTGGAGGGCATAGACCTGTGTTTAGGAAGTGCATTATGTCTTGGGTCCAGCAAGGAGTGAGGACACCATCATTTTCTTCTTGAGTGCTTCCTTGCTCATGGCTATCTTGCAACACCAAAACAACCTCCTTCTCATTGCATTCTTCCTTGGATTTATTCAAGACCAACTACTCACACAATCCTTTTCCTCTGACCAACTTGGTGACTTTGATCTCAATTTCATACTCCATGACACGAGTAATCCAACCTGCTCTCTTTTCATTCAGGTCTTTGTTGAGGAGGAAGTCCTTAACTCCCACATGAGAAACCAACAATTAAACCTTGTTTAAAACAAGATGCTTGAATTTCTTCAAGCTCTTGATTACTACAAGAACATGCATTTCAATGAAATAATACCTCACCTCATAGTCCTCCGATTTGGCATGCTCATCATTGTCTTTGTTCTGCTTTGTACCAAAATTACGAAATAGTATCATCACCCCCAAATGCATAGAGGATGAAATCCTTGGAGAAATCTGGGTTAATGAGAGTTGGGGTTTGAGAGATGGATTCTTTGATTTCTTCAAAACTTTCGTTTCCTTCTGCTGTCCATTTGAAAGCTATGCTTTTCTTTAACATCTTAGTGATAGGCTTGACTAGGGCTGCAAAATTTGGGACAAACCTCTGAACAAAATTTATTCTCCCCAAGAAACTTTGAAGGGCCTTCTTATGGCTTGGCAATGGTAGTGCTCTTATGGCTTTAACTCTTTCTGGATCAATTGCTAATCCTTTTTGGAGACAATGTGGCCAAGGAGCTTTCCTTCATGGGCTAGAAAAATACACTTTTTAGGATTCAAGGATACTCCAAATCTTCTGCACCTTTGGAACACTTGTCTCAAATGAAAGAGATGGTCTGCTGCATTTTTTGAAAAAATAGTGATATCATCAAGATATATCAGCACCATGTTGTTAATCAAATCCTTGAACACCATGTCCATTGCCCTTTGGAAAGTAGCTCCAGCATTGGACAACCCAAATGGCATTTTCCTGTATGCATAAGTTCCCCATTTGGTTGTAAAGGTTATCTTGAACTGATCCTCTTCTTTCACCATAATCTAATTGTACCTTGAATAGCCATCAAGTAATGAAAACCTCTCAAAGCTGGAAACAACTTGTAAAATATGCCCCATAGAAGGAAGTGGATAATGATCCTTGAGAGATGCTCTATTCAAATCTCTGAAGTCAACACATAATCTGATTTCTCTACTCTTCTTCCTAACTGGAACCAAGTTGGCTACCCAACTAGAATGCTTCATATGGAATATGATACTTGACTCTATCAAATTATTCAATTCTTTTCTCATGAGAGGCTCCATGTGTGGATTGACTGGCCTTTGTTTCTGCCTGACAGGTTTAGTACTTGGATCCAATTCAATGGTGTGTTGAGCTAACTTGGGATTGAAACCTTTCAAATCTTCATAGCTCCAAGCAAACACATTAGGGAATTCTTGACAAAGTTGTATGAACTCATACCTTTCTTGCTCAGTTGTCACTTTACCAACTTGGAGTGATTTTCCTTCTTCCACCAAGATGGACACTAAATCTTCTCCCTTGACTTGGATGTTTGCTTTCTCCTTCCTAAACTGATCATTAGGATTGAAAATGGACTCCAAAGTAATAAGTCCCTTTGGTAGTTTGTTGGTTCTCAGCTGTACCACTTGGTCACCATACTGCTGCTCCAACTTTTCCTGATTTTTAGTTGAGAACTTAGCCTCTTCTTGCAAGAAATGGATGATTTGTTGATCACTTTCAAACACTTGCCAACTCACATTGTTGTCTGGCACCGAAGTCCTCAAAATCACATGGATGTTTGGTTTTACCTTGTCTTTTGGATTCTTTCAACAACATCAAAGGCTGATGTGAATCGCTGCAAGCCTATCAACGGCTTGTTCTCTTTTCTAGGTATGGATTTAATTCCAAATCCCTCAAAATATTCAATGAGGTCCCACACCCTATTTTGTAGCTGTTAAGCGAGATCATTCTTGGAAGCATGCTGCCTCTTAACTTGGTTGACAATCAACTCACTCACATCACCAAGACTTGCAAGTTCTTTATTCCTCTCTTGATTGACCAATGTAATCCTTGTATCAAAGCTTCATATTCAACAGTGTTATTAGAACATGCAAACTGAAATCTAAAATCTGAATAATACCTAACTCCTTGAGGTGAAACAAGCATATCTCCCCCTCCTACACCTTTTCTACTCCTTGATCCATCAAAAAACAACTGCCATACCTCATTTTCATCCTTGTGTTCTGGTTTGGTGATGCTAGGAATAGGCTGATTTTCTTCATGCATGCAATAGAATCCTAACTCATATACTTATATTTCTTGATAAGGATCAAAAGAATGCACCTTGTTTTCCCATTCATCAAGAGTCAAATCTGGGATACTTCCAACCTTGGTGTCAGCTTCATCAGTGCTTGGATAATCCTCTTGATCAAACAATGAACAATTGGTATTGATTTGGCTTGGAGTGTGAGGCTCAATGTGAAAGTTTGCAATAGGCTTAGATCTGATTGTGGCTTTAGTTCCATATCTTGTTATGAACAACATGTGTGACCAATCAGCAGATAAATAACCTCCAATCTTAGCTATGAAATCCCTTGACAAACATAGAGCAAAGAGTGGTGGAAGATCTCACACGAGACATCTTGCAAAACAACAATGTTAGGGCATGCATACAAAGTAAGACTCAATTTTTATCACTCCAACCATTGTTACTATTGTCCCATCCAATTGCACTACCCCTCTGGATATGACTTCATATTGAAGCCCAACCGATCAGCTATTTGCTTGGGCATTACTTGAACTACTTGCCCCGAGATCAATCATGCAATTTTGTTCTAATTGGTTTCCAATGATCAACGAAACATAAAATGGAGGGGCTTCAACATTTTACCTTGCTGTCCTCCATGATTCCTATCAGGATGGGTAGCATTTGTGAGTACCTTCTCTTGCATTTGGACCTGTTGATTTGAATTTGACCAGTCTTTCATGGCAGCTTGTAGCAAATCTCTTTGGCCTAGGATGGATAGTGATTCCCACATTGATATGTTTACATTTGTCTTCTTCATATAATCAATGATGTTGAATGGAGATGAAGCATCTCTCTATTGTCCCTTAGCCTACACATTCATTCCTTGCACATGGGCAGCAACAACTAGCATTTGAGTTGGCCTAGGAGCTGTTTTAGGTAGTCCTTGAGCGCTTGGAACTGCATTTTGTTTGCCAATAATTTGTGGAGTGGTAGAAGGTTGTGAATTACTTGGAGCCAGTGACTGTTCTTCACCCAAAATTCTCCTTTTTGACCTTGTGTTGGCTGCTACACTTTGGGATATTGTTTGATTCATGCCACAAAAATCTTCTGCCCTCTAGTTTACAAGTGTGGTATCATTTGGAGCTGATTGTTGCTGGAATGTTTCTTGTTGTTGGTTATTTCCTTGACTCCCTTCACCCTCCACACCAAAGAGTTGTCACCATTAATACTTGATTTAAGGCACCGTTGAAGCACATAGACTGGTTGTGAGGTTCATTAAATGGGAAACACCAATCATACTCTTGAGCTATGTTGTTTTGCACTGGCACTATTGCTTTAGAGGTAGATGTAGCATTTGGATTATAGGCTGAAATGGTTTGTTGGCGGGGAGGTCTTGCTTGATTTTGATTTGTAACTAGATTGGGTGGTCTTTGAGGCTAGTATGGCTGCTGTTAGGATTAGCTTGAGGCTTGAAGGAAGGTCTAAAAGCTTGGGCTTGCTGCCTTTTGAGTGTAACCAGCTCATTGCCTAAATTTTACAATTGCTTCATGACTTCTTGGAGTTCATTTGAGACACTAGAAGATGAAGTAGAAGATTCACTTGAATTCTGATTTCTAGGAGTGGGAATAGGAGCTAAAATAGGAACTTGACTAGTGCTTGGGTTCTCTAAACTTGGATACAATGGCATTGGAGGCCTAGGAGCTAGCTTGCCAGCTTGAATCAAACAATTTTCAGCTCTAATGGAAATGCTATAAGCAACAGGGATAGTTGTGCCCCCATGGATTGAATTAACATAGAAATATCAGAATTTAGAGCTTTAAGGTAATATAGAAAAGCACCTTCTGCTATTGGCCTTACTGCCACTAGAATTCTCTCCCAAGTCATTTGAAACCTAAAGTTGAAGTCAGTCAGCTGCTCATTGGGAGCTCTCTTGATGGTTGTCAACTGTTCCAAAAGGGACAAGTTATCTCCCTTTTCTCCAAACTACTCATGGAGGGCTATACATAGCTGGTTCCAATTTTGAATAGAACCTAAGGCAAGACTCTGAACCATTGCAAAGCTTTCCCTTTGAATGAAGATGCTAGCAGTTTGATAGCAACTTGCATCTCATTAATCTCATGGATTGCACAAATATTAGCAATATCCTTGACATGATCACCAAGAGTGGTCTGATTCTCTCCAGTAAAGTATGGAATGTTCTTCAATGCTGCAACTGGGATTGGATTTTGTGCATTGAGAGCAAGTGGGTTCTTTCTAAGTGAAATTGACATAGGGGTTGTGTTGTGTCATTCTGATTGGCCTTAGAACCCTTGTTGATTGAATGAAAGGCCTACCAGGTGGAGGAGTTGATAGAGTTCTGTTTGGTGGAGATGGAGACCTTTGAATTATCCTCCCTCTTTGCCTTCTTCTTGGAGATAATTGTAGATACTCAAACAACACCTCTTCTTCTCCAACTCTAGATCTTGTGGTGATTCTTCTCATGAGTTTTTAGGTATGCACTACTAAAACCAGCTGATTCTTCTTCCTTGGAGTCGCCAGATGTGCGATTCAGGGGCTCTTTTAAGCAATAAAATTGTAACAAATGCACATCAATTTTATTGCAATGAAGATGAAGATCTCTAAGGTCCCACCGGGCATGCCAAAACTATTAGTGCAAATCAACAACCCCGAATGTTAATCGATTTCTAGTTTGACGTTTTGGACATCTAGTGTGATTGCACAACATTGAATCTTTTCCCCAAGTGTGGGACTTGTAAAAAATGGAAAAAAATCTCTAGGTTAGAGGCTAGTTCCTCAACTCCTCTAATCAGGTGTATTACTTGCAAGTTTCAGAGGTTTAAACTCAGAATCCTACTCTAAATTTCAAGGGGACAGAGATAGAGAATGCAAAAAAAATAAAACTAAGACTAATGAAGTGATACACCAAAGGAGTGGTGAACATTCTTTAATTCTGCAAATTGACATAGATGATAGAAATGCAACAAAACATCATTCACAAATTGATAAAATGTAATGGAAGGTCAAGAATGAAGCAAACAACACAAACAGAGGATTGAAACTCATTCACAGAGCTTGCATTGTCATTTCCAATATCAAAACACATGCATTACAACATCTGAGAGGCAAAAAATAGGTTACAGTCTTGGAAGAGGTCTGATTTTCCACAAAATTACTTTTCAAGGTGAAAAGGGAGCCTGCAAAACATGAAAAATGTCCAACCACTCCAAAAATGAGCCAAATCTGGCTTTTACAATGCCAAAACCGAACCCAGGAGAGAGAAACATGGGAAAACGTGGGAGGAGCTTCAACCACTAACAAAAATGTAATAAAAAAACATGGGCATCCTTACAGATCCATTTCCTGACATTTTTCACCATGCTGGGAGAGAATGCGAGCCATTCTTCATTAAAAATGGTGGTTGAAAAGTCATTTCTATTAATTTCCTCGTGCAAAGGAATTTTCCAATTTTATCTCTCCAAACTCTATCAAAATACAAAATTGAGCCTGGAATCATGTAGATAATTTCACCATCTTTTCGTTGATATAAAGAACGCAAAAAACTAAGCTTTGGATCAAAAGTTATGCTCGTTTGAAAATTTAGGGCAAAACAGGGCCAAAATGGGATGACGGGCCGAAAATTTGAAATTTTCCCACTTTTTTGCATTTGGGAAAATTTTCCCAAAAATCTCCATGCCCCACCACTCCTGGTGCCATGTGGCACGTTCTGATTGGATGCGGGCCTTCTGCGCTTCATTTTCCACCATTTTGGCCATTGGAAAATTTTCCAAAAATTCTCTACCGGGCCGATGACTTGAGGACACGTGGCATGACATTATTCGTCGCGGGATTTTTCCTCTATCTGTTCCATTACTTTTGACCATTTTCCCTTAGATGGACACATGGCAGAACCCTATTGGATGTGGGCCTTCCCTGCCATTTTTCCCTGTGGGCCTGTCTTGCATTTTTTGCCGCCACAGGACACGTGGCACGATCCCATTGGCTCGCGATTTGGGGGCGAGCTTTTCTTTTGAAATTTTCTTCGATTTTGCTTTGGGAAAATATTCTAATTTTCCCCACGTTCGCCGATCTTGAGACATGTGGCCTGCTCCCATTTGACGCAGGCCTTAGGAGCAAACATTTCTCTTTTCGCTAACCTTTGGGAAAATTTCCCAATTTCTCCCCGGCGGCCGAAGTTCCAATGCCCCGTGAGACACGTGGCCTATCCTTACTACTGCTGCAGGCATTGGGGAGTGGCTTTCCCTTTGAAATTTTACACTTGGGTGAAAAAGGAAAGAATCTTTTCGCGCCCCCGACGGCTCGGCGACACGTGGTTTGATCTAACTAGTCGGCGGGCCGATGGGCATCTATTTCTCCTTTGACCTAACCAAAAAACTTTGCCAAATTTTTAAGTCTCCCTCTGTGGTCTGCTAGTCCTAGGACACGTGGTGTGATTTGATTTTCCCGAGTCCTTTCTGGAGATTTTTTCACGGCATCGATACTTAGGAAATTTTTCTAATTTCTTTCCCTTGGACACGTGGCAGCATTCAATTCGTCGGTGGGCCTTCGGGCCAAAATTCCTTCCGAAATCTCACCAAAACTTGGTAAAAATTCCAAGTTTGCTTCCACCTCTGCCCTTCCGAGGACACGTGGCCTCACCTTATTAGCCCAGGCTTGTCAAGGGAAAATTTCCCACAAAAACTCTGTCGAGCCATAACTTCAAAAATACATGGAGTTAGGAGGAAAACTTTACCTTTCTAGAAAGCTGAGAAAAATCTCTATCCAATGGTGCCATTTCCAGAAGGTTTTGAGTGCACGAAAAGCAAAAATTACAACCGAGGCACAAAAGAGTGAAGAATGAAGGGAGTTAGCCACCAAATGAGCAAGGGGCTCATTTTTGATAATAACGGGTAACTTGAAGCTTTTCCTCACGGGTTTTTCAACTAGTCAAGTGGGTAGTTGGACACTTCTCATTTTATCCACTAGTCCCCTCAAGGTGTGGAATACTTTGGGGTTCCTTTGGTAATCATCATAATGAGTTTTATGGCTTATACCAAGATTGAAGATACTTCCCATAGTTCAAAGCAGACGAGTTTTAACCCTTAACAATGTTTTTAACAAATGGTGTGTTTTTATCTTTGATTAAAAATTTGGTTTAGAAAATAATTTGAAACCTACAAAAAACTTTATTTAGTATTTGTTTAGACACCTTTTCATTGACAAGATAATTATCTCCTGCACTAAAAAAAAATTAGTTTTCCAAGAGATCCACAATATTATGAAAAGAGGATTAAAGGTTTCTTTTTATTCTCAAGATCATCCAAGGATGCAAGAGAATATAATACACAATAATTAATCTAATTATATAGAAATGAAAAAACTTCTAAATCAAAGAACCATAAAATTCTTATAAGCAATTCATTCCCTTAAGAAAAAAATGAATAATGAAGTTTCCAACTTAAACCAAATGTTAGAAAAATAAGGCTCAAACTGCTTTTGATTCTCAAGATCACCCAAAGGTGTAAGAAAAGAGCATACACAAACTTTAGCCTGAATCAAGTAAAGCATGGACACATACATTCATAAAATCTTGAAAAAATGTTAGAGAACTAATTTTACAAGTTTAAAATTGTAAAATAGAGTTAAAAACTTGTAAAACAATAGGAAATACCAAAAATTAGAATCTAAAAAATTTTAAATCTGAGCTTAAATTGACACAAAATGCTAGTTCAAGCCTTTTAAAAGTAGCACAAGCCTATGCTTAGTAGTGTAAGCATATTGACACTAGTCTAAGCATTTTAACAATAGCACAATGTTATGACAAAGAAGTAGAGTAGTGCAACGCTAGCACAGAAGTGAGACATTAACATAAGGTAGTGCAACAGTAGTGCGTGAGCTACATAGAGGAGATAAATTTAAGAAAATGGTAACTCAGCCTAGAAATTCTAGCGTAAGCCTAGCAATAGTAGCACATGAGTTTTAATAGTAGTGCAATCCTTTCAACACTAATGCAAGGGTTTTAACAAAAATTAAGGCTCTTGTGTAACTTAAACATAGGATTTTGGCAAAAGGAATGTCAAAAACCTCAAATGATTGCCAATTTACTTCAAATTTGGTAGCAATTCACCTCCCTTATACCTATAAAGAGCACTAAAACCAAGGAAAATTAACCAAACATGTTAAAAACTCAATATTTATCTAAAAATGCTAAAAATAGGGTTAGTAAGAAAAATTAAAACAAAACTACAAAAACTTGAAATTAAGTACATGAGATAATGGAGTATGTCCTACTGGGCGTGCCAAATGTATGTATACTAAACTAACTAAGCTAATTGAATGAAACTAACACCAAGAATTCTCAATAAAAAAATCTAATCTACCATTAACATCAAGATAATAGCTTAAAGGAAATAGCTACGCTAATACATAAACACGGATAAAATATCTAATGTTAAACCATTCCTACTCTTCTAATGTATGATTGTTATTAGGTATGCATCTATTTAGATCACAATCAATCAATTTGTATGTTGTCTCTAAAGTGATGAAAGGATCTCACCAAGAAATGGATACAAGGTCATGCTTGGATATTCCGTTACTTCTCAACTATGAGATAATAGATGCAAAGATGAATCAGCTATTCCAACAATGGAGAATGCCTTTATCATATTCCTATAGTAATCACTAGAAAAAGTGTGGTGTAGGTGTGAAATAAGGTAATATGGTCCTTTATATAGCTTACCAAATTGGGAGGAGCTTGCAAACTAGTGCATGTGGGATAAAGGATAAAGGAGAAGCAGAAAATATGAGCTTTATTATAAGAATTAACAAGTGATTAAAAACTCATGGGAGTTGGAGATGATTTAATTAACCAGCTAGGATTAATTAATATGATAGGATAAGTCTAGAAAGGTAATTAGAGATTATTTAGAGAGAAATAGGTAGGATTAGAATGATTTAAAAGGGGGACTTAATTAATAAGAAGGTTTATTAATTAAATGCAAGATTATAAAGGATTAATCAACTAATAATAGTTAATTAATTTATCATATGAGGATTATAAATAATGAAGTTTCGTTAATTGGCATCAAGAATGGGGAAATACTAGTTAATAAATTACATGTCATTAATTGAATGAAATAGAGGGGAACATTAGTCAATTAATGGGAAATCACTAATTATAATAAAAATGACGAGAAAGAGGGTAAGTAGTACAATTTTAGTATTAAAATTACATAGGAAGATTTTAGGTGTCTATAAGTGTGACACTTTTTCCAACAAGATGAGTCATGTTATATCAAAAACTATCACCCTAGGATTTTCTTGTTACAAATCCCTACTTTTTCTAACATCAAGTGTGGGACTTGCAAAGTGAGATCAACCTCCGAGAGAAGGATGGTTCCTTTACCTAAATATAATGTTAACACTAATCCTAATGCATGAAAGAAACCTATATAATCCTAATCTACACATTACAAGGTACTAGGGAGAGAGAGGGTTATAAGGATGCATGGAAATGAAATCCTAAGCTAACGGGTGACGATAACACTAGAAAAAGGGTGAAGACACTCTAATGAGGGATAATGGTGTAAATCAACTTGTAGAAATTAATATGTTGTTCATTGAATTACATTCATTTAATTATCAAACCAGGGGACATAAACTTGAAATATTTTGATTACTGTATGTAAAGTTATAGTAGATCTAAGAGGTTGGAAAGAAATAACTGTCACAATAATGCTTGGAGTTAAAAAACGTAGAACTAAAAATGAATGAGTTTTTGAATGCTGTCACTAATACAAAGCTATAAATTCATAATGCAGATACAAAAATTAAATGGTTCCTAGGTAAACATACATGCAATGAAACAAGACAACAATTTAGGGGTTTAGCATATCACTAGCTGGCCCTGACTTGGGTGATTATCCCACCTAAACTATGAAACTAGAGACTAATGAACAAAACTCAAATATTTATTGACTTTGCATGAACATTACATCAAGGAATCAAGGATCAAAGAAATCCACTTTCTAAATCTAACTTATAATATGAGTGTATATGTATAATGAATCTAATAATTATTATTATTATCATGAACCCTTTATTTTATACCTTCTCTTTTACAATAAGAGACTAGAAGAAGACGAGTAAAATAAGTGAAATATCTTCAATAGGATAAGTGAAATATCCATAACAGAACAATGAGAGATTCAATATATGTTACATAAATCATAACAGGTGTTAAAATAATAAACAAATGTTTAAGTAATCGACCAATTATTTCAATCACATGTTAACTCAATCAATCATTTCTTAGAATGAATGACCATATCAAATGTTGAGTTGTTTCCTAGTTCTACATGTTCTTGTTGTAATTGATTCTTTAATGGCATGTACATAATTGAATTTCATTCTTTATGTATTCCAAAATATCTCCATAATGTGGTATCTTTTTTTGTAGATAATTTCCTTTAGCTTTGGACAAGGTATTGCGAGACATGTTCTTTGACCATGAATGAGTTATCATGGATAGTTCCTTCAATGCATATGAGTTTTTGTGCATGGAAAATTATTTACAACCAAGATTGGCATCACACATATCATCATTCAAACAAATTATTGGGATAATAAGAATAAATACACACAAAATACCACAAAATAAATATAACTAAATATAACTATATTAATTAGTAATTATGCCACAAGTTCAAGGTTGTAATGATAATGTTCAACAATGTACTTGGAAAATACATGGACATAACTACAATGGATTGATCAAAATATATAAGATGATTTTTTTATAAAGGTAATTAACATAACGCATTACACCCCAACCTTAGTCTCTTGAATGTCCTCATTAAAGGGATTCATATCTTTGTTGCCTAAAATTGCATTCACACCTGAAATCAATGGGTGTATCTATTCCCTTTTCCTATGATAATAAATAACCACCATTCATCATCAATCTACTCTAAACTCTGTCATGTATCCTCTTACTAAGCGAAGTCACTTGTCCATGGTGGTATTGGAAAATGAAAAATTGGTGGATGATATCCTATAGGAAACCAATTGTCTTCACATTCCTTAGTTATCTCAATGTATGTGTTCACTCTTTTCAAAGTTGGCATTATGTTGGGATAGGAGTGCATCTATTTCCTTTGTATTTCAGGAGATATCTCATTTTATATCATTCAAAGCATGCGTGTATGACTGAATCAAATGTTCCACTATCATTTCTCTAACTTCGCATGGGTTTCTATCCTCATTTACAACACTCTCTTTTTTACCATCTTCTTCTTTATATATTTTTTCATATTTCTCTACAATTTCTTCAGAGTTTTTGGCTTTATCCCTGAAAAAAATAGTTGGAACTTCTCCAAATGTCTATACTCTTCCATCTGTCTAGATCTGTCAAAACTCATTTGAAAAATAAGAGCATAGGGCCTTAACTTGTACATCCCCAATGTATAGTATTGAGATCCAATGTCTGTCATCTTGAAGGGCATAGTTCAAAACAATCCCACATAAAAAGTTTTAGAGTTCATGTATATTGTTCTAATATAAAGTAAAGAATATCCTAGCTGAGATGATACCATAACATGTCATAATTAATGCAGGTAAAATTATGTTGCAACATTTTTTCTTTCAAGTAGATAACATAAAAAATTGATGGAGGTTTACATTTCAATATTTCATGTACTACTTAGATTATCTCTTCCTATTTTTGCTTCACCCTCTTAATCTCTATATCCTTGTCTTCTAGTACTTCCTTATACTTAGATATGAGGGCTTCTTTCTCCTTTTCCCATTACAACGTAGGTTTCCAATTACAACGTCAAATTGTCAATATATGGTCCCATAATCTTTGTTTCCATCTCATTTCAAGATGGTTGTTAGAATTTGAGGATTCTATTAATTATGGATTTAAACAACATTAATAAACTATGTAATATTAAATAAATAAGCATCACATCACATTACATAATAATAAAGTAATAGTTACAAAAGTAAATAACACAAGAGACAATATTTATAGTGGAAAATATGAAGGCAAAAACCACTTTGAAAAGTAACCTTTATTGTAGAAAACTTTTTACATCTAGTAAATCACCTCCTCCTTAGAAACCCTAATCACAATAGTGAAATCATTTGATATTTTCTTTTCGAATATATCAAATGAGGACCCAAATTCCTTTTTATATGAGGTGATTGGGTATGTCTCTCGACTTACCTTTTCAACCATGTTGGTTGACACATTTACCAAGGTTTAAAATATTTAATAATAAAAATATAACTATTTCTTATTATTAAATATTTAACCTAAAGTATATTCCTAGGTTTTAATAGAAATAGAAATATTTATTATTATTATTATATATTTACAATATAGTATAATGTTAGACCCATATTTAATTAAGGGGTGGCTAACCTACTTAACCATTATGTTCCAACACTCCCCCTTAATGTTAAGTGGGATAACATATGCCAATAGATTACCTGCTCGTGCTACACTATAGGATTTGCAATCCTTAAACCATAAAGGTTTTATGATAGCATATAGGTTGAAGGAATTATAACACCTACATCATACTCAAGTTTCTTTTTAGAACAAAAGGATTTGGAATCCCAAAGATCATCCCATGATCAAGTGGCTAAGTATGGTTTGTGAGTTTTACATGTTCTCACAAGTTCTCATAAAAATTTACTTGAAACCAAATATATATGAGAATTTTATAACCAAGGACCTCCTTAACAATATGTTTACACTAGATTTTTACCAAGTAAACTCAATAGCACTAAAGAGTTTACTAAATACCACCTTTAAAGTCTTTCTACACATATTTCTAAAAATAAGTGGAGGAAGTATACACATGCTGAAGGTCTTTTATATCTACCTAGAGGTCTTTATTACAATGAGTTTTTAATTTTAAAAATACCAAGTTCCATTAGGAGGTGACATTTTCATGCACACTCGCCTCAATGGAAACTCAAAATCCAAGTTTTTCGTGAAAGTGATACAAAAATTTAGCACTCGGAGGTTTTGTGAAGATGTCAACAACTTGCTCTTCACCAACACAAACTTGAGATTTATCTCACCATTTAACACCTTCTAACAGATAAAGTGTATATTTATCTCAACGTGCTTCATCCTCTAATTTTGTATTGGATTATGTGTAAGAGTTATGGCTCTCTATTTGTTTCGAATAAAGGAACACTACCTTGATTCTTCATCTTTGTCTCATCGAATAACATCTTTAGCCATAGATCCTCTTTTAAAGCTTCCATTGCACTTCTATACTCAGTTTCAATTGAAGAGATAGAAAAAATTGACTAATTTTTATTGCATGAAGTAATGGAACCTTCACCAAATTTAAACACATAACCGTAAGTACATTTTGTATCTAATACATCACCAATATGATCAGAATTAAAAACTCCATGCAAGTTATAATTTTCATCCTTAATATACTACAACCCATAATTTATTGTTCCCTTAATATATCTAAGAACTGTGTTTGTAATATTCAAATGATCTTTATAGATTCCTTCATAAACCTTGAAGTAATTCATACTTTGTATAGGAAATATCTAGTCTAGTTATAGTTAGATAAAGTAAACTACAAACTATCTATACAAAGTAGGTTCAATTTTTATTCCAACTTCCATAGGTGTAGAAATTGGTTTACAATTAATCATATTAAAATTCTTTAGTACATTGGTTTCATATTGTGCTTGACAAACAAAAATAGAATGTTTGTCTTGAAATACAACCATGCCAATAAAATGATGTAAGAGACCTAAATAAGTCATTTCAAAGTATTGTTTCAATTTTTATTCAATCCTATGAATTAAATCAAGACTATCACCAGTCATAAGAAAATCATCCACGTATAGAAAAAAATGATAATGTCATAACCTTATTTCTTAATGAATAAATAATTGTCGGAAGATAAATTAATAAAACCTAATTATTTAAAGAAAGCATTAATTATCACATACCAAGCTCTAAGAGCTTGCTTTAAACCATACAAATATTATTCAACATAAAAACATATTGTATCTACCTATTTATTAAAATCTTTTAGGGCGATACATGTAAATGTCTTCCTTTAAATCACCATTAGAAAAATCATTTTTTACATCCATTTGGTTTATTTCCCACCCAAACTAAGCACCAATAGAAAACAAGGTCCTAACTATGCTCATTTTAGCTACAGGGGCAAAGGTCTCAACATAATCTATCCCAAGTTTATGACTCGAAACCTCTAAAGAACAAGTCTAGCTTTATATTTTTCAATACTACCATCATCATTGTATTTTACTTTGTACAACCATATAGAACCTATAACACTTAGTTTCTCTATAGGTGGAACCAACTCCCAAGTTTTAGTTTGAATCAAGGAATTATATTCATCTTGAATTGCATTGATCCACTTCTCATCATGAGAAGCTTCTTCAAAAATCTGTGGCTTAGGTTCATACAAGGTCATTAATGCATGGTACGTATGATGGCTTCGTCATTTTCCTAAGGTCAATAAGATTAGAAATTTCTAAATGATCCCATTTTGTTTTCTTAGCTAGGGAGATAGGATATTCAGACACATCCATAACACCAACACAAGAAACATCATCATGATAATTTACCATATTTTCATTATTAGAATCAGAACCATCATTAGAAATATTGACAGATTAAGAATCTCATAACTATTTGTAGATGCACAGAAGCATTTTTCCAAAACAACAACATTGCAATTTTTCAGTTACTTCCCTTTTTACAGGGTCATAAATCCTTAAACCTACAATTTTTATACCATATCCAATGAAAATAAAATAAAAATAAATCACCTAAACTTTTTTTTTTTTTAAGGGATATATAAAGAGGCAGAATACCAAAGAATTTTAAATGTGATACATCAGGTTTTTGATTTGACCACTTCTCTAAGGGGGTTGAAAGGTGAATATATTTGGTAGGGACCCTATTTAGGATGTAGACTACCATGTTCATTTCTTCTGCCCATAGAAATTTGGGAAGACCAACAAAATGAAGCATAATGTGAGCTATATCTAAAATAGTCCTATTTTCCATTTTACAACACCATTAGATTGGGGAGAATGGGGAGAAGTTAATTCTCTTTTAATACCACAATAAATATAGAATTTTTCTAATTCATTTCTAACATATTCACCCCCATTATCTGTTCTAAGCCTCTTAATTTTATAATTTGATGAATTTTCAACAAATACTTTAAATTCCTTAAATTTTCCAAATACATTAGACTTATTTTTAATAAAATATGTCCAAATCATCTTGGTGAAATCATCAATAAAATTCACAACATATAAAGAACCATTTAATGAAGCTACTTCAAGAGGTCCTCTAACATCACTATGAACAAGTTCTAGTGGTGAAGAGGAACTCTCCTCAGGATGTAAGTGAAAGGGTTTAGCACTTTGTTTCAAGCATAAACACCCTTCACAAGCATCGTGAGATGAAGACAACACAAACAAACCTTTCACTAGATTATTTCTAGACATTTCATACAAGCTTTGATAATTCACATGTCCTAACCTTTCATGCCATAGTTTTGAATTATTCA
This sequence comes from Taxus wallichiana var. yunnanensis, assembly GCA_018340775.1. Classification (NCBI taxonomy): domain Eukaryota; kingdom Viridiplantae; phylum Streptophyta; class Pinopsida; order Cupressales; family Taxaceae; genus Taxus; species Taxus wallichiana. The sequence goes on from CM031240.1 coordinate 591,296,111, forward strand.
AACTTTGAGATACAAAAGAAAAAAATTATAAAAATATACATACCATTATTTTGAATTCCTTCAACAATTATATTATCATTACTATCCTTGATGTACCAATTATACTTCACAATGTGAATATAAAAACCATCATGAGTTAGTTGTGAACATGAATAAATATTCTTTGTAAGCTTATGAACAAATAAAACATTATTCAAAATACCTTTTACAAATTTTAATTTTCCTTTCTTTATTTCTTTTAAAGATGAGTTATCACCGAGATACACATGTTCATTAATTTTCATAAAATTAAATAAATAATTGGAAATACCATTCATATGATTTGAAGCACTTGAATCTAGAATCCATTTATAACTAGAGGAAGATTATGAAAGAAAATATAATGCAATAGTTTTAGGAGCAACATTAGAACTATCCTTTTTCCTTAAATTATATTTAGATGAGACAATATGTTTATGATTTTTATGGATAGGTTTCTTAGATTTAAACTCTTCATTTTTATGCCCAAATATGCCATATTTGTGACATTTACAATTAAATATTACACAAAAATTATTAAAAGTAACACTTTTCTTATCAGCAAATGAAGATTTATATCTAAACTTCTGATTAGAGAAGGGCTTGCGAGGCTTGAAATTCGAATTCTGAGCAAGAAGTTCCTGAGAGGAATTTTCCTTAGAGTCAAAGTTCATCATCATTTGCTCTTCATGCATCAAAAGATAACTCAAAGTATTTAAGTCTAGTAGTTCATCCTCATTCTGATATGTATAGTTTAAGATAGAAATAAAATTCCTAAATTTTTCATGTATTTTCAATTGAGTAATAAAGTAGATAAATATTTTACTAATTAAATCACAATTGCATCCATCTAATTGTGATTTGATATTTTTAATCTTGGCTAAGAAATTAACTACCTTTTCATCTCCTTTCATAGGATTTGTAAGAAATTCTAAAATAAGTTTAATAATCTTATATAAGTGCATACCTTCATGCATGGATTCTAATTATATCCATACCTCTTTAGGATGTTCAATATTACCAATGTGTAGAAGATATTCATCGTTCACATTACGCAAAATCATGGAAAGGGCCTCCTATGTATGTTGTGAGAATGCATTCATATTTTCTCGTAGTCACTTGATGACCAATGGGCACAAGCTCAGTTCCTGAAACAATTGTCTAAAGTTTCCTTGCCATAAGTTCCGATTTGACCCTAATCTTCCAAATATTGTAATTGGCTCCATTTAGGATTTGGGATTTATCAAGGAAAAAGTAACTAGACCATTGTCTTTCAAATTTCCTGAACTTGAAAAGCATACCCCATTATGATATAATGCACCACTGAGTTAGAAACATATTAATCGAAAAAATGACAATACCCATATTTTATGATAAAAAACTTGTATTATTTCATTAAAAAATCAAGTATTATAAAGAAATAACTAATCTGATCATAACAATATTAATAGAACCAGATCTAAATTTATAGATCTAAAGAAACTATTTGACCATAACTAATTCTGTCATAAAAATGCATACTAATTAACTTCCCATAATCAAATAATGACCCACATTATAAAGGGCACTACATTATACCCCATACCTATCATAAAAAAATTCTAACCATATAAAAGAGAAGATGAAACCTTTAAGAAGGCACAACTTCAAAATTCTGAAAAAATTAAAATAAATAAATATCGACTAGCTTAAATTTGACATCTAAATGACCTTCATTATGCCTTATTTTTTGTCTACTAGAGACGATCATTTGATCGTATATTTTCACATAGTGAAAATCTCCTAGATCTAGACAACTTAAATTTGACTTCTAAATGACCGTCTTTCTACCTTATTTTTCTTTGTTGTAGCGGTCATATGACTGTCAAATTTAACACAATGAAAATTTCTGTGTATTTCCAGAATATGAAATTTCATAATTTCTTCTTCTGTACAGTTTCAGACATATTCTATTTATAAATTATAAAATATAAACAACTATATAATTTTTTGAGAATAGTTTATATAATATAAACTATAATTATTTGTATTCTATAGTAAATGTTTATTTAAAGAATATAGTTATAAAAACTATAAACTTATATTTTTTTAAATCAAGCCTTATTAGAAAGGGTCCAAAGGACATGGACATATTATTTTGAAAAAAATAAGGTAAAAATAGTAAGATATTTTTTACCAGGTGCAAGGAGATTTTGAATCACATGAGAGTACAAATTAACCTAGAGATTTACATAGGGGACAAGTAATTTCATCGGCTAATGAAATAATTTTAAATCCCTATTTTCATGAAACTTGTCTCCTTCTGTTCATTTAATCTTGCTTTTACCTTTGAAAACATTTACCCCGCACACATTTAAAACTATAGAGAAATAGAGATATTTCATATATTAATTTACCCTTACCTATATGTGAATTTTCACACACATGTAAACCCCTTTCACTGTGCACACTCACATTAATTACTCGAAAACATTAAAAATTTAGATTGCAAAGAATTGAAAAAAATCATACAAAATTAAATAAATTAAATAAAAAAACATTTGATCTAATCTATTTAATTTACAGCTCTCATTGCCATGTTAGAATTTGAGGATTCTATTAATTATAGATTTAATAAACATTAATAAAATATGCAATATTAAATAAATATACATCACATCATATTGCATAATAATAAAGTAATACTTACAAAAGTAAATAACACATGACACAATATTTATAGTGGAAAACCCAAAGGTAAAAACCACTGTGAAAAGTAACCTTTATTGTAGATAACTTTTTACATCTAGTAAATCACCTCCTCCTTAGAAACCCTAATCACAAGGGTGAAAACCTTTGATATATTATTTTTTCGAATATATCAAATGAGGACCCGAAGTCCTTTTTATATGAGGTGATCGGGTATGTCTCTCGACTCACCTTTTCAACCATGTCAGTTGACACATATACCAAGGTTTAAAATAAGTAAAAATAAAAATATAACTATTTCTTATTATTATATATTTAACCTAAAGTATATTCCTAAGTTTGAATATTTAACAATAGAAATAGAAATATTTAATATTATTAAATATTTAACCTATAGTATAATGTTGGACCCATATTTAATTAAGGGGTGGCCAACCCACTTAACCATTATGTTCCAACAATGGTTATACATGTTCCCTGATAATTTCATGAATAAAAATTGGGGCTGAAATTATAACACCTCTAACATGGTTGATATCTATGAGGGATTCTGTATTGGAAGTTGCAAACGTTGACATGTGATTCTTTTCTGAAGACGATGTACTCTTGGGAACTAAGAAATCATGTTTTTTGTGGATAATAGGTTATTTTCTAAAATAGATACAACTCTGTCATGTTTATGCTGAATTGAAAATGAAGTATTTCATTCCTTCTTATGTTGAATAATTCACTGCTTGGGAAAATAAGGAATTGGTTCAGTTTAAACTAGTTCATATATATTTTCACTCGAACATGTGCTTTAGTTTTCATAGCCTCTACTGCAGGATAACTATACCTTGGATCAATTTCAGTGATCCAAGGCATGCTTTCAATTTCATGACATTATGGTCATCTTGACCGAGTTGGACAGATTTTAAGATCTATGAACTCTGGCTATCTTGAAGTCTCGGGTAAAGTTTGCTACTTTCGTGCTTTGTATGAAATCTTTGAATGGAATTATGATTCTTCTTTTGGTAAGTTTTAAAGTTATAATTATTAACTAATGTTAAGGAACCTAATTAATCTATGTTCCTAAGTTGTAATCCTATCCTAAGTTACTAAGTTTGTTTATTAACTATACTAAGAAAATTAAACTAAGGACCTAAGTTAGTTCCTAAACTAATATTATGAACCTAACTTAGACTTGGGCTAACCTAAAGGGGATGGATGGGATGACATGCTAAGGCAGGTTGATGGCACCAACCTCAATGTATTAATGAGGATTTATTAGGAATTAAACTTACATTTTTAGCCAAATTTGACGAGTGCATGAAGGTTTATCAAACGGTTAGTTGACATCCTTACTAAAAAATTTTATGCATGGAAATTTAAATTTATTAATGGCTAGATGCAAGCTGGAAGTGGTGGGAGAAGTGGAAGGATTTTCAGTCCTATTTGATATTTAATGTTCTCAACAATAGTGAAAACCACCTAGGAAGAAGGGTTTTTGGTTTTGCATTGATCATTTCATTTTTGTGAGCTTTATCTCTGCATGTGGTTTTTCTCTTCAAATCCTTGCATTTTTTTTTGCCTTGCATGATGGTGATAGTGATGAAAATATCATTGTGAAGCTATAAGAGGAAGGAGAAGAAGGTTATGAGGAGCTTAGTTGTCATTTTTGTGGAAATGAATAGTTAATGAAGCTCTGCTTGAATATTTTCAACGAGAAAGTGAAGACAGGAGCTCTATCAGGTATGATAGGCCCTATCCCTTAAGTCTTCTGCTTTTATTTAAATGCTTCATTAAAAGAACTCTACTCTATTTGAAACCTTGGGTTCTGATTTTATTCATGTGATTGCTTATTCTTTTCTTTAATGGTGTTTTAATTTTGTTTCCTTTGGATGCATAATGATTTTTGTGTGATGGGTGTAAAAATAAATCTAGAAGTGTAATTTTAATACTCATGTGTAAAATTTCTTATATTGGAACCTTCTAGACATTGGAATGTATCTATTTTTGTTCTATGATTGAATGAATACCTAGTTGAAGGTTGTTTAAGCTTTAACAATTGCATGGTTTTGTTGAAATCCATAGAATTTATCTTGCACAATCTCATTTAAGTTGTTGTTGGAAATATGGCTTTGAAGGAGTATTTGTTTTCATATTACGCCATTATTTCAAGTTAAAATGTTTACTACATTTTAGACTGATTTCTTGATAATGGTAGTGTAGAACAATATTTTGTTCATCTGTTTCGTGACTATATTTTCATTCTAAAGGGAATATCCAACTCAATTTTATATTTAGAATACACTTATTTTGGGATTTTATTAATAATTTGGTCATCTCGTTGAACCTTTTATGATAAGTTGAATATGAGGAATGACTAAGAAAGTTTTAGGTTCCATTCTGTTGCATTTACTCTTAATTTCATAAACCCACTCTGGGATTTTGGTTTCCTTAGTAGATATTTTGATCTTGGAAGGTTCTCATGAAACATTGGTTATTGATGAACTTTTTTGAGAGGAAGTTGTTCGAATGATCTATCTGCCTTCTTGTTTTTTTGATTATTAGATCTTTGGGAGACTAGTTTTAAAATTATTTTGGATTGTTATTATTTCTTTTCATCATTGAGTTTACTTGAAAATGAAGCAAGTCATTTGTTAATCAGTTTAATCCATGTATGGAGATAATATATTCATAGGAGGAAGAACAAACAAGTAAAAACTATTAATTTTTTTCTATTTTATTTTTTTAGTGATTTGTTAATGGTTACCCAATTTTGGCTACATTGGTGCTTCAGGTACGAGCTTGTTGATCTCATGTGGGAATTTCAAGTTGTTCCTGCACTTGAAGTGCATTTCTCTTAAGGGAGTCTATTCTCTTTTGTTTTTTTCCATATTTGCATGGAGTGGCTGATTATCTGTGAAATGGGAAATGTTTGTGACTTCCTCCTTGATGTGTTGTAACATCTAATTAGTTTTGTATAGAGGGAAGTTTGGTCACTTTAATTGTTACTCTTTATGAGTTGTTTCCAACACTGGAGTTTGGGAAAATTGGATATGCATGGTGAATATCCATATTCCTATCTCTGTAATAGTTATACTGCCTCAAATATTTATATTACTATGATTTCTTTGAGCTTGTTTAACTAAAGAGTCTCTTGTGAATGTTCATTTTTTGGTTGGAGTATTTTTTAGTTCAGAATTTTTGTTTTGTTCTTTTTCTAATTCTTCCTGTGGATGAGCCCAAACTTAATATAGGATTGGGAATGATATGGTATCAATATAGTTCTAGAATTTTGGTTCCCTATTCCTTTCTTTGAAGTAGGAATGAATGATTGAGTTGGGAAGTATCCAAATGATATTGCATGCTTCTTTGTTGTGAAATAATGAACCTTCAGTTACTAATGTCTTAAGGATTACATGATGATATTATGACTTGTTACATTTGAGTTAGGAATTGGATAGGAATGCAAGACTGTGTGAACGTGAACCATGAGTTAATTTGGTTGTTTTTATTGACTAAGTTATCCTTACTTGTAGTATTGGGACTTACTCATGTTCAATGTACTTCTTAGACACTAGGATGAGTTTGAGATAGTATGATTTTTAGATGGAATGTAATTCTGATTTGTTTGTACAAAACAATATACTTATTCTGTAAGGTAGTTATATGTATCTTGTATTACTTCTTGAAAAGTTAGAAAAGGATAAAGGGAGGAACTTAATTTGGAAAATTGAATGAGAAGGTAAAGTTAGGATGAAATATGAATTTCCCTTTTCTTTAATTTCTGCTATTTGATTTCCAACATGTTGAAAATATTTTTATGATGAAAATTTAGGATTAACTATGTTGATTAATTAGTCCTTACTTATACATTACTTATAGAAACTTTAATCTTTTCTCTCCTTCTTGGTTTGTAATATTTTAGGGAAAAGTCTTTATGTTTATCTTGTTTGTGTTTTGGGACTGTTTCATAAACAACATGGTTCTTTTTATGAAACAGTTAGATAAAAGCACAATGTTTTAAGGTTATAGTGCTTATCATGCTCAGTTCACATGAACTGACTCATGCTAATGATTTTGCAGATGGATTTCATAAAAGATGAAAGGAGAAAGACATATAGAAAATTACATCTGTTTTACTAAAAGAAATTGTCTCTTTTTTATGATGATTATGTGGCATCATTACTTGAGATGTACTTTGGTTTGAAAAAGAAATATGTAATAAAACTAGTTTTATAATTCTGTTATAACACTTTGTAATCTCTGAAATTCTTTTGTGATCAATGAATGGATCACTCCTTTTTGATGAATAAATGGTTTGATGATTGTTGAAAACTACTTTATTGTGATATCTCCATTGGCATAAATTGGGATGTGTTATTAAAGTAATATCTTAAATGATGGGGTAGTTTATATATTTTAGTGTTATGGGAGTTGGAAACTTAATAGTTTTTATATTTATAAAACTATGAGTTTGAAGATCTAAAATATTGGTTGGTTTTTTTTCACATAAAAGAGATGCAACTAATAGTTGATACTCTTAAATAGAACCTTAAAAAATATAAAAGAATTATGATTGAATTATGTGTGTGTGTGTGAATTCTTGGTTGTATTAAAACATATATGATTTGTTTTCATAATTGGACATTAGTCCTTGATATAGGAAAAAGGATATTTTCCTTGAAATCAATCATAGAGACTTAACTGAAGATCTTGTTAAAGTGTTATGAATATAATAAGAGAATGGTTGATTATGTTCTTCCTTAGGCAGATTTCTTTAATCAAAATATGGAATGCTTAAAAGGAATTAAATGGAATTTAGACTTCATCTTCATGAAGTCTAAAATAAAGGTTTTAAATAAACTTGTTTAAGCTAAGGCTGAAATAACAAAGGATCTAATGAACACACGTTCATAACATTAAGATCAACCTTATCGTTATAAGATTTAAGTTGTTTCGTTTAAAGACAAACTTAAACATGTAATTGGAATGGTTAGGAAGCAGATTTTACCTGCATACCTACCTCACATGTAGTTTCAACTTGTAACCTAATAGGTTAAATGATGCTAGTTGAATATTTAAGCATTGTTATCATTAATATTTAAGACAATGATTAAATGGGTTAATAAAATTGTAACCTTAAGTATGTTAGTCTAGTTGAGGAAAATCAGTTGGATGTTGGTACACATCAACTGCAACATAGTACCTTTGTAATGACAGAGTCATTATGAGGATACTAGGATGCAGTTGTTATGTCTCAACACCCCACTTAGTTTGTTTAACTTGATTGACATAAGTGTAAGACTGGATCATGGTTCTACCCTATACAGGGATAGGAACATGATCTAGTGTTGAGTCAACTCATGTTGACTTAGGATAACTAGACACACCCAATCAACATAATTCAATTGAGTATGTCTATGTACCCTTAGTCACCATGAGTAGTCTTCCACACTAGTGCATGTTGCTAACCTTGTCTAGTGTGAAACCTTGAATCAAATTGAACTAAAAAAGTCAGGAAATACCACTCTAGATAACAGAAAAAGTGTGGTGAGGGACTTATTATGTTTGATGAGTATGTCGTCTAGGAATGTAAACATGATAAGCATGTTTAAAAACTTTGGCCAAAGTATCGCAAGCTCTTTGAATATGATGTCCTATGTCATCTAGTCTAGGATGTAGGATTTCATATGAATATCTCAAAAATATTCGAGATAGGAATCGTAGACAAAAACTTGGATTCCCCTATAAAGGTAAAAGAAACCAAATATATGTAATATACACATTATTGAGTTAACATGAGAGATCGGTTTAATACCAAGTCATGAAATGAGAGATTGGTGTTTCACCGAGTCATTTATAGCTGCATATGGTTTTCTATTATGAGATGGATTGGCATTGGAATGTGTGTTCTAAATTATGTTAATTTAGAACAAAGAACATTATGTAAGATAAAAAATTCCCTTGTTTCTAAAGTCTTAAAATGGGAATGTTACATCTTGGTATCAAAGTGAAGGTTGCAGCTCTTGGACCTATTGAGTCCATATATGATAAAAAATTAATTTTCTTATTAATATAAAATGGTTAGAACAAGGGGAGGTGCTGCAAATAACCCACCTCTAGGTGGAGAGGCAACTACTACACAAAAACTTGACAAGATTCTTGTTTCCTTGTTGGACACAAGATATCATCTAGTTGTAATCACAAAAAAGTTATGGGTAATGAGGAGGATGAAGAATATGCTGATAATAACAATCAGTCACCTCTTGTGGATGACACCAATATTGGAATTTTTTGCGTTGATAATAACAATGATACAAATGCAAACGACAACATACCCAACTAGCCTGAAAATAAAAAGGCAAGATTATTAGCTGAACTCACAAATGATATAAAAGGATAAGTCCACCAAAGTCTCGATGGCACTACACTTGGCGATGGAGATGATAATTGACTTAGAAAAAAGAGAAGTATTTTTCTATAAGAAACTTCTCAAGGGAAACTAAAGTAGTATGGGGAGCTTATCATCTTTCCCATGAGGCATCCTCCTGGTGGGATAGTCGTAAGGCTGAACTAAACATTGATGAATCAAACATCACTTGGGATTAATTTAAGAGTTATTTTAGGCAATGTTGGCTGCCACAACTCTATTATGATCAGAAGATGACTAAATTTCAGAACTTAATTTAGGGAAAGTTAACTGTAACAGAGTACTAGGAGAGGTTTACTAAACTTCTTAAGTACGTGCCTCAGTATCAAATTGATGAGAAGTTTAGGATACAAAAGTTTATTATGGGATTAAACCCTATCATAGGGGGTGAGGTAGATGTTCACAACCCAACCACCATGGAAGGGGTTGTAGAAAAATCCATTTGGCAGAACATAAATTAAAAGCAATTTCTTCCCATAAGGAAGAGAATAGAAAGAAAATTCCTAATTCTTCTTCATCTCTTGCACCCAAAAAGGGGGCATGGAAAAATTTTGGTACTAAAAATAATTTTTTTGCTGATAACAATAAGAAAACATCAAAAATAAACCTGTTGTAAATGTTTAAAACAACTTCGTTAAGAACAATAACAATGGATAGAAGTCCTATGGAGGATAAAACAATAATTTCAGGGCTAGAAATAAATTTGAACCTAAAAGAGGACCTATAAGGGGTTGTTACAATTGTGGCAATGATCACTATGTAAATCAATTCCCTATAAGGAAGGATGAAAATAAACAATAACATAAGATACATGTTGCAATAGCTGATAAACAACTTGTAAAGCAAGCTACACCTATAGAAGTGCCAAGTAAATTATTTGGTATACCTGTTACTATACTTTTTGATACTAGAGCTATTGAATTCTTTATTTCTAGTAAATTAGCTACAAAAATAAAAAGAAAAGATGGAATAATAGAAAAATCTTAGATTGTACATTATGGAAATAACGTTGTCCATACAATTAGTAAGTGTTTTTTTGGAGAAGTTCTTGAATTACCTAGTTTTTCCACTAAAGTTGATCTTTATGTTGCTCCGTTGGGGTCTTATGATGTAATAATAGGTGTTAAATAGCTTGCTGAACATAAAGAAAAAGTTGATTGTTTTGAAAAACACATTAGTTGTCTTGATGATCTATAGAAAACAACAGACATCCAAGGGGTAAAACAAGAATTTTTAGTTAGGAAATTGTCATTATGAACTTGAAAATTGTAAGCACAAGACACCGAGTTTATATAATGAATACACAAGAATAATACTTCATTATATCCATTTGAGAGTGCTCACAAATATATAGGATCGGGACATCCTATTCTTAATCTCAAGCTTCCTATAAACTCTCAACTACATAACCACCCTAGAATCTCTCACACCTATTCTATGGGTGTTCACACAACCATCAAACCTATTTACATATTAAATATCTATGAGTTGTTAATTAACCAAATCTATTATGTATAATACCACACCGTAAATTAACAAACCATGTGGAGCACTAAATAATGTTTTCCTAACATTCCCCCCTTAGTATGAACATGGGGAAAACCTACCTTTGTACTTACACCTGCTCATGGTCTAGTGATTTTCACGGGATGATCACAAAGCTCAAGGATGGTTTTGCGAATAGTTGACCAAAACCGAGAATGGTTTTTTTGCAATTGGTTTACCACAAACCACAAAGTGATGGTTTTGCGAATGGATTACCAATAACCGAGAATGGTGGTTTTTCTATTGGTTTAGCATAAACCAAAAATGAAGGTTTTCAAGTGGTTTACCTACAACCACATCATGATATGCCAAGTACTATTCTCAACCCTCATCACATCTCACTGCAAGGAATAATGTAGGAAACTCTGTTGAAATATGTTACTCATACATACATAGAAAATGATGACATATTGGAAATGGAACATTGGGATCATGTTCCCCCCTCAATGTGAAATTTACACTTATTGAATGTTGCAAACAAAGACAAAATAGAAAACACATACTCACTACATAGATGTCACCACAACTGAAGTGGCCCCATCATTGGTAACTAATGAGAGGTCACCGAATGAATTCTAACCTCCATTTTCCTCCATCCTTTAGTCTCATGCTTCTAGCTCAGCAAATTTGGCTTCGAGGCTCAATGGTTGTCAGGACATTGGGTAACACCGAAAATGCGTCTGTAAGGAAAATTTTTATTTTTTTTATTTTATGACACTTTTGACAACACAAAACAAACAAGAATATTACTTATGAGATGTAATACAACTCAATTATTTTTACAACTTTATACTAGTAATGACTATTGACTATAGTCATATCTTATTGAAGGACTTTTATTTTTGACGCAACGAATCTTTTTTTTATAGATAATTTTTTTGGAAAGGATCCAAGGGCCATAAACAATATTTTTTTACAATGTCATCCCAACACCATCAAAAAACCATCTACCAAAAAAATAGCCCATAGACGAAACCCAGCTCGAGTCAAGGAGACATTGACTCAACAACGAGCTCAAAACAAAAAAAAGGAACCAACCTAGCTAGACCAAAGACCACTAGATACAAAATAGACTGGTCAGAAAGGAGTCTCGAAAGCTCCTTAGGTACTTTTATCCTGTATCCTTGAACTTGGGCTTGCAGAGACGTCTTGACCAGACCCCCCATCTTCATCATTTGAGCTACTGAAAAACATAAATTTTTTTCTTCCCTTTTCCCAATTCCACCATCTCCTGAATCACATCAAATCCATTACTTATCATCATTAGCTCAGCCCCATGACGTTGCACCCCGTGAATTAAGATTTTATTTTCAACCTTAATCCGCTTCACCACATCCTCCAAACTATCAATTTTATTAGCAAGAAAGCTCACAAACACATTGGCTTCATTCTTCCCCTCATCATTACTCATTTCCTTACTTTGACCCGCAAGAAAATGAAGAGCCTCCACCACATCCAAATCCTTCCTAGCCCTATCCTTCAAAGCCATAAGCTTACCCCTATCACTCGACTAACATGATCTTCCCAATCATCCCCAAAATTTATAGTAACATATTTTGAAGGAACATGGGTACCAAATTTAAAGAGTAACATGATTAAACCTTGATGTAACAACACATCCACCATTTTAGCCTTGAAATCCTTCACCAAAAAACTAAAAGAATTGAATAAGTAAAAGGGAATACTAACCTTCTTATTCCTTTGAAAATGATTTAACATAATGAAGTGTTGGGTGTGGAGTTTCCTATATTTTCCATCAAGAGTAATATACTTCATAATGTTAAAACAAACCTCAGGCCACCACCATGGTAGATAATTACGAGAAATCCCATCCTCCATGTGTACAATATTTTCATCCACACTCAAGAAGTTAAAAACCTCTTCCTTGAAACCTCTTCCTATCTTTAAAAACCTTACAACCGGTACAATCCATATCAGTCACTTTTCCTATAAAATCTTCTGAGACCAACAAACTTACACCATGCATAACTACAACCCCATTCTTCCGGCATGTGCAAAGTCCTTGGAAATATTTTCATCAAAGCCTTGAAGTCTCTAAAATAAATGTGCCACACCTCCATTTCTAAAGATATCCCATATCACTAAATCCCTTTCCAGATCAGTGCATGAAGACGGTTCTACCCTAACGCAATTTCCACCCATAATGGTAAAACTAGAAACAAACCCAACAATAACTAGCCAGAGTAAAAAAACCGACTATAAAATTCCCAACTCGAAATAAAGAAAGAAGCCCACACAATTGGAAATGATGAAAAGGATTACACAAATCCACCCCTCACACTTAACATTAAAATCCCTCATCTTTTTGTACAAAGGAAAATATTAGTATCTCGATGGTAAATCCATCTCATTAAGCCATACATGCTCATGATGGGCTCAAACTCCCACACTTGCTAATGAGTCAACACCAGCATTAGCTTCACGATAAACATGTGCGACACCAATCTCCTCAAATTTTGATACTAAATTCCTAACTTCTTCCATGATGGGGTTTATATTAATATGATGCTTTAATTTCCCTTGTATAACTTTGATAATATACAAAGAATCCCCTTCCATGTAGATATTTTTAACCTGATGTCTATTAGCCCATCTTAGACCATAAAGAGCTGCAAATGCCTCAACATAATTATTAGTTTTATTTCCAATAGGAACAACATAAGCCATAACTAAGGAACCCCTATCATTTCTAATAATACCTCCCACACCAGCCAACCCCAAACTACTCTTAGCTGCTCCATCAAAATTCAATTTCAACCAACCACTCCTTGGTTTTTCCCACTTCACATTACACTGTCATTATTCTTTATCACCAAATCCTGCTGGACACAATTACCAGACCCCAAAGCTTTAATAATCTCCCTTTCCACACTTGAGACCTCTTTAACTTCCTTAAATCTAATAATAGACAGGTTACTGCTCAAGGCTCCCAATATCAAATTCCCCACCCTTTCTGAGGATTTTTGAGTTTCCACTGAAAATTCTATGATTTATTTCAAGCCAAATACCCCACAAGAAATGAGGTAACACCAATTTCCAGGATTTTGTCAAACACTTAGAGGTAAAAGGGCCCTTCCATTGATCATACCATTTAGCAAGAGTTTCCGAAAACACCCACGAAACCTTAAAAATCCAAGGATTTTAGAGCACACTTTTTGAGCATAGGGGCATTAAAGAAACAAATGTTGAATAGTTTCATTATTAGATTTGCATAAAATGCACCTATTCGAATCATCATACCTTTTACCTATAGATTATCAATTGTAAGAATTTTATTTTTTATGGCATGCCATAAAAATAAATTCACCTTAGGAATGAGATTCTTATCCCATAAAGAACTCCACCTTGAATTTGGTTGTGGACCATTACGGACAATTTCATAGCTAACTTTCACTGAGTACTCCCCATGCTTAGCTCCTACCCATATACGAATGTCAGGTTTATGCCTTAAAGGAATACAAACACCTCCTACATTAATATTAAGATTTTGGAGAGCCTCCTTAATATCTTCTTCCTCTCCCTCCCATTGAAGAGATCTCCAAGTCCAACCTCCATCCAACCTAATCCAATAGTCCCTCAAAAGGCTGCCCACAATAGATATAAAGTAGTTTGCAACATTTCTCCATATCATTTGATTTATCAAAGGTTCCTCATTAATCCACCAATCCTACCAAAAATTTATCCTATTACCATCCCCTATTTCCCATTTACTTCCTTTTATCAACAATCCCCTACATTTAGTCAACCCATTCCAGAAACAGGAACCTTGTGGAAGGATATCATCTGACATAAAATCAGCTTGCTCACCAAACAAATATTTGGCTTTAAGAATCTTAGCCCATAAACCATCCTCATGTTGAAGCCTCCAGCCCACTTTAGCCATTAAAGCCCTATTCATACATTTTAAATCCTTCAAACCCAAACCACCTACCTTTTTTTCCAAAGTGACCCTATCCCAGGCCACAAGGGGAATTATATCCTTTGATTTAGTACCTGACCAAATAAATATCCTCTGGATCTCGAGCAATCACCATTCTTATCTTAGTAGGCATTTTAAATATAGACATAAGATAGACATGTAGACTTTGTAAGGAGCTCTGAAGAAGCTGAAGTTTTACCGCTGTGAAAGTAAGGTCCCCTTCCAAGTAACAAATTTCTTTTAAAATCTACTAACAAGAGAATTCCAACTCTCTAGACCCATCCTTCCCTTAAACAAAGGCATACCCAAGTAAGAACCAGGTAGAGAGGTGATTGGACATTCCATCACAATAGCAATTCTATTATGAACTTCAACATCCACATTCAAGAAAATTATAGAGCTTTTCCAAAAGTTGACTAACTAACTAATAACTTCCTCAAAGTCTTGGAGAATACTCTTAAAGGCCATTTCCTCAGAAATAGTATCTTTTCCCAATAAAAAAGTATCATCAACAAATTACTGCAACGTTATAGGATCTAGCCTATTTGATATAACAAGACCATGGAGACTCCTTTTGTCTCTATGGGAAGCACAAAGTCTACTCAAATTCTCTGCCACAATGATATAGAGAAAGGGGACAAAGGATCCCCTTGCCTCAGACCCCTTTTGAAGAAAAATAACCTTCAGACTTACCATTAACAAGGATATAATACTTAGGAGTAGTAACACATTCCATGATCAACTTTATAAAGTGTTCATGAATTCCCAACCGATGAAAATGATACTTAGAAATATCCATGAAATCCTATCATAGGATTTATTCATGTCCAGTTTTAATAACATAGATTCCCTCTTAGAAACATCCACTGAATGAATATTTTCATGAATTGTAAATCTTGTAAATATCTATGATTTAATCAAATAAAAAAACATTGCACAATAAAATAATAAAACCAGAGATATTGTAATTCATTCGGGACAAATTCCCAATGGAGAGATTACATATAAATAGCTCAATGAACTCCTATAAGTAAGGATTCAAGGCTAATCTCTAAGTCCTCTCAATATCCCAAATATCTCTCAACTATGAGTTGTGCATTACAACTATTTTACACACTCATATATTATTTTATAATTATTAAAAACCTATTACTACCAAATAACCCAAACCACTCCTAAGTGTTCACACTATGAACAATATTTTTGTAACAGTCACCCCCTTAGTGTGAACATGGGGAAAGCTATCTCCTATACCCGCTCATGATCTACAAAGAAATGAAGGTTTTCAATGAGTACCAACAACTCAAACAATATGAGGTTTTCAAAGAGAACCTCCAACTCAGAAAATGGTTTTCTAGTGGAACCAACCACTACATAGCAGCATACATTATTTTTCTCACATCATTGTTTCTAACTTAGAGGGATTACAAAATAGAAATTATGCTCACGCAGGAGCTTTGAACAGGAATATTACTTTTGTTCATTATTACAACTGGAAAGCAAACACACCACACAACTGAAACAAAAGGTCACCAATACAATGAAGCAATCTCTTTGTTGGTGAATAACAAGAGATGCCAATTTGCCTCCATCCTCCTATGCCTCCATCCTCCATCAGGCACTACTTAGTATAGGTAGTCATCTTCATCCTCATTCTATTCAGGTTCATCTTCTTCTTCATTCTCTGACTCTTCTTTAACAATTGTATTAGCTTCATCCATTTTTAGCTTTCCTTTTATGATGTCCTTGGCACGAGTAATACAAAAAGAAGATTTATGTCCTTTTTTCTTACAATAAAAGCATTCTAATTCCTCTTTGTTTTTGAAAAAATTAGTATGCTTCCTTTTAATATAAAGAGCAGTTTCTTCCTCAATATCTTCTTTTGTTCTTTTTTCTTCAGCTAGTAATGCAGAAATCATACCTTCAAGTGAATGAGAAGGCATTTGACCAAGAGTAAAAACTACATTACTATATTTTGGAGGTAAAATGTTTAATAAAATAGTTGTTGCAAATCAGCAGCACCCCTGGATGTTTATCAGATTTCTAGTTTGATATTTTAGACATCTAGTGTGATTGCACAACATTGAATCCTCTCCCCAAGTGTGGGGCTTGTAAAATGGGAAAGGAATCTCTAGATTAGAGGCTAGTTCCTCAACTCCTCTGATCATATTTATCACTTACAAGTTGCAGAGGTTTAAATTCCTAATCCTACCCTAAATTCCAAAGGAGACAGAGATAGAGAATGCAGATAAACTAAAACTAATGCTAATAGGTAATGCACCAAAGGAGTGGTGAACATTTCTCACTTCTGCAGATTGACACAATTCATAAAATGCAACAAAACAACATGCATAAACTGATAATTGTAATGAAGAATCAAAAATTAGTCAAACAACACCAACAGAGGATGAAAAATTAATCACAGGGCCTATATTGTTATTTTAACATCAAAATCACTTGCATTACAACACCTGGGAGGAAAAAATGAGTTGCAGTTCTTAGAAAAGGTCTAATATTCCACCAAAATCACTTCCAAGGTGAGAAAGGGGACCTGCAATACACAAAAAATGTTCAACCCTTTGAAAATGAGCCAAATCTGGCTTTTACAGTGCAAGGGACGAGCCCAGGAGAGAGAAACATGGGAAAACATGGAAGGGATTCAACCATTGACCAAAATTCATTCAAAATAGTATGGGCATCCTTACAGACCCATCCCCTGACATTTTTAGCCATGCTAGGAGACAATGCGAGCCATTCTTCATTAAAAACGGTGGTTGAAACGTCATTTCTGTCCATGACCACATGCCAGAGGAGTTTTTCAATTTTCTCTCTCCAAAATCCATCAAAATGAAAAAATTACCCCAAAATCTTGTAGATAATTTCACCATCTTTCCATTGATATAAAGAATGTGAAAAACCAAGCTCTAGATCGAAAGATATGGCCATTTGAAGTTTTAGGAAAAACAGGGCCAAATCGGGTTGGCGGGCAAAAATTCAAATTTTTGCACCTTTTTGGTCATTTGGAAAATTTTCCAAAATTTCCCCACACTCCGCCACTCTAGGTGCCACGTGGCAGCATCTCATTGGCCGCAGGCCTTTCAGGGGAAATTTTTTCCAAAAAACTCCGTCGAGCCATAACTTCAAAAATACATGGAGTTAGGAGGAAAACTTTACCTTTCTGGAAAGCTGAGAAAGAGCTCTATCCAATGGTGTCATTTCTAAAAGGTTTTGAGTTCCTAAAAAGAAAAATATTATGACTGAGGCACAAGAGAGGAAAAAATGAGAGGAGTTAGCCACAAAAAATGAGCAGGGGCACATTTTGGATAACAATTTTGGCGACTCAGAGGGGTCATCTGCCTGCTGGATGAAGTTACCAGTTTCCTAAAGCAATCCATTGGGTATGGAGTCATTTAATTCTCTATTTGATACCCCAACTGACTAGAACATTACAAGGAGGAAGATGGAATATCACCTGATGGAGCAAGGCCTGCAAACACATCTCCAGGAATAGCAAGCTTGTGCCAAAGCACTTAGGGAAAGAAAAACTAATCCACAGCAAAACAATGTGCACAAGCACTTGGAGGAATGAAAAACCTAAACTAATATGTATAGGGTGGAGCATTTCCTTCAGTAGCAATGCTTCAGATGGATTCCATTGACTGGAATCTGTAGTTCTTCACCATCCAATGAAGACAACTGGAAAGCATTGTTGTCCTTACACTTTGTGACCATGTATGGGCCACTCCAAATGACATCAAATTTTGAATGCCTTCCCGGTTTTGCTCTATCCGCATCCCATTTTAACACTAGATCTCCAACTTGGAAGGATCTGTTCTTGGCTTTTCTATCAAAGGTCTTCTTTATCAAAGCCTGATCCTTCTCCATTGCTTGGGATGCCTGATTTCTGATTTCTTGGAGCTCCATCAATTCTGCATATCTGACTTCCATGGGCTCAAACTCCAACAACTCCAACTATTTCATGAGTTCCAATGTTGGCAACTCAAGTGATATGGGAAAAATTGCCTCTCTTCCATAAACAAGCTTGAATGGAGAGTTACCTGTAGATCTTTTAGGAGTTATCCTATCAGCCCATAAGGCTGATTTCAATTTGGTATGCCAAGACCTCTGATTCTCATCAAGAGTCCTCCTAATGATCCTCAACAAGTTCTTGTTTGTAGATTCAGCTTGGCCATTACTGCTGGGGGTAATAGTTTGATGAAGTACTTAGGTAGATCCCATTCTTGACAGCCCATTCAGTCACCTTAGATCCAATGAATGCCAATGCATTATCTGATATTATTGTAGCTGGTATGCCAAATCTAGTTACTATTCCCTCATAGAAGTCTAGGATGCTAGATTCATTTGCTTCCTTGAGTGCTACTGCTTCAGTCCATTTGGTGAAGTAATCTGTGGCTGTTAAAATCCACTTGTGCCCTTGGCTCGAATTGGGATTAATAACTCCAATGAAGTCTAAACCCCATTGCATGAATGGCTGGTCAACTAAAATTGGATGCAATGGGAGGGCAGCTAGCCTCTCTTTACCTGTGAAAAATGCACAATTCTTGCACCTCTTGATCCATGCATAACAATCATTGAAAATCTTGGGCCAATAATAACCAACCCTCATGATCTTTAGAGCTATCACTCTTGGTGCAAAATGACCACCAGCTGGTCCACCATGGAACTCTTCCAGCACCTTATGAATCTGATTTGTACCAATGCATCTCAGCAGTACTCCATTCACATATCTTTTGAATAAAACACCATTAACAAGGGCATATGGGACAACTTGCAACCTGAAGTGTCTTCTTTGGGTCTTGTTCATCTTTGGAGAACATAGACTGTGCTTAGAAAGTGCATTATACCTTGGGTATAGCATGGAGTGGGGACACCATCATTCTCCTCTTGAGTGCTTCCTTGCTCATGGCTTTCTTGTAACGTCAAAACAACCTCCTTCTCGTTGCATGATTCCTCTTGTTTGCTCAAGATCAGCTGCTCACACAATCCTTTTCCTCTTACCAACTTAGTGACTTTGATCTCAATGTCATACTCCATGACACGAGTAATCCAAATTGCCCTTTTTCATTCAAGTCTTTGTTCGGAGGAAGTCTTTAACCTCCGCATGAGAAACCAACAATTGGACCTTATTGTTTGAAACTAGATGCTTGAATTTCTTCAAGCTCCTGATTACTGCAAGAACATGCTTCTCAATGAAAGAATATCTCACCTTATAGTCCTCCAGGCTTTGGCTGAAGAAAGCAATTGGCTGCTCATCATTGTCTTTATTCTGCTATACCAAAATTACAGAAATAGTATCATCACCTCCAAATGCATAGAGGATGAAATCCTTGGAGAAATATGGGTTGATGAGAGTTAGGGCTTGAGAGATGGATTCTTTGATTTCTTCAAAACTTTCCTTTCCTTCTATTGTCTATTTGAAAGCCATGCTTTTCTTTATCATCTTGGTGATAGGTTTGACAAGGGCTACAAAATTTGGGACAAACCTCCGAACAAAATTTATTCTTTCCAAGAAAATTTGAAGGGCCTTCTTGTGGCTTGGCAATGGCAGTGCTCTTATGGATTTGACTCTTTCCGGATCAACCGCTAATCCTTCTTTGGAGACAATGTGGCTAAGGAGTTTTCCTTCATGGGCTAGAAAAACACACTTTTTAGGATTCAAGGAGACTCCAAATCTTCTACACCTTTGGAACACTTTTCTCAAATGAAAGAGGTGGTCTGCTGTATTTTTTGAAAAAACAGTGATATCATCAAGATATATCAGTACAATGTTGTTAATCAAACCTTTGAATGCCATGTCCATTGCTCTTTAGAAGGTAGCTCCAGCGTTGGACAGCCCAAATGGCATTTTCCTGTATGCATAAGTTCCCCATTTAGTTGTAAAGGCTATCTTGAACTGATCTTCTTCCTTCACCATAATCTGATTATACCTTGAATAGCCATCAAGTAGTGAAAACCTCTCGAGCCAGCAACAACTTGTAAAATCTACTCCATGGAAGGAAGTGGATAATGATCCTTGAGAGATGCTCTATTCAAATCTCTGAAGTCAACACATAATCTGATTTCCCCACTCTTCTTTCTAACTGGAACCAAGTTGGCAACCCAACTAGAATGCTTGATAGGGAATATGATTCTTGATTCTATCAACTTATTCAATTCTTTTCTCATGAGAGGCTCCATGTGGGGGTTGACTAGCCTTTGTTTTTGCCTAATGGGCTTAGTATTTGGATCCAATTCAATGGTGTGTTGAGCTAACTCAAGATTGAAACCTTTCAAATCTTCATAGCTCCAAGCAAACACATCAGGGAATTCTTGACAAAGTTGTATGAACTCATACCTTTCTTGCTCAGTTGTCATCTTACCAATTTGGAGTGATTTGCCTCTTTCTACTGAGATGGACACTGAATCTTCTCCCTTCACTTGGATGTTTGCTTTCTCCTTCCTAAATTGATCATTAGGATTGAAAATGGACTCCAAAGTAATAATTCCCTTTGGTAGTTTGTTGGTTCTCAGCTGCACCACTTGGTCACCATATTGCTGCTCTAACTTTTCCTGATTTTTGGCTGAGAATTCAGCCTCTTCTTGCAAGAAATGGATGATTTGCTGATCATTTTCAAACACTTGCCAACTTACATTGTTATCTGGCACTGAAGGCCTCACAATCACATGGATTTTTGGTTGTACCTTGTCTTTTTGAATGCTCTCCACAATGTCAAAGGCTGCCCCAACTGCTGCAAGCCTGTGTGCTTGGTTCTCTTTCCTAGGAATGGATTTGATGCCAAAACCCTCAAAATCTTCAATGAGGTCCCACACCCTGTTCTTGTAGCACTTGAGTAGATCATTCTTGACAGCATGTTGCCCCTTGACTTGGTTGACAATCAACTCACTATCACCAAATACTTGCAAGTTCTTTATTCCTCTCTTGATTGCCCAATGCAGTCCTTGCACCAAGGCTTCATATTCAGCAGTGTTATTAGAGCATGCAAACTGAAATCTAAAAGCTGAATAATACTTAACTCCTTGAGGTGAAACTAGCATGGATCCCCCTCCTGCACCTTGTCTACTCCTTGATCCATCAAAAAACAACTGCCATACCTCATTGTCATCTTTGTGGTTTGGCTTGGTGATGCTAGGAATAGGCTGATTTTCTTCATGTATGCAATAGACTCCCAACTCAGATTCTTCTATTTCTTGATAAGGATCAAAAGCATGCACCTTGCTTGCCCATTCATCAAGATTTAAATCTAGGATGCTTCCAACCTTGGTGTCAGCTTCATCAATGCTTGGATGATCTTCTTGATCAAACACTGAACAATTGGCATTAATCTGACTTGGAGTGTAAGGCTCAATGTGAAAGTTTGCAATAGGTTCAGACCTGATTGTGGCTTTGGTTCCATATCTTGTTCTAAATAGCATGTGTGACCAATCAGTAGACAAGTAACCTCTAATCTTAGTTGGGAACCCTTGACAAACATAGGGAAAAGAGTGGTCGAAGGTCTATTACTGAGACATCTTGCAAAACAACCACATTGGGACAGGCATGCAAAGTAAGACTCAAGTTTTTAATCACCCCGACTGTTGTTACTACTATCCCATCCAACTGTACCACCCCTTTGGATATGGTTTCATACTGAATTCCCAACTGATCAGTTATTTGCTTGGGCATTACTAAACTACACCCCCGAGAATCAATCATGCAATTGTGTACTAATTTATTTCCAATAATCAATGAAACGTAGAATGGAGAGGGCTTCAATATTTTACCTTGCTATCCTCCATGATTCCCCTCAGGATGGGTAGCATTTGTGAGCACCTTCTCTTGCATTTTGACTTGCTGATTTGAAGTTGACCAGTCCTTCATGGAAGCTTGTAGAAAATCTCTTTGGCCTAGGATAGATAGTGATTCCCACATTGATATGTTTACATTTGTCTTCTTCATCTGATCAATGATACTGAATGGAGATGAAGTATCCCTCTACTATCCCTTGGCCTACACATTCATTCCTTGCACATGGGCAGCAACAACTGGCATTTGGGTTGGCCTAGGGGCTGTTTTAGGCAATCCTTGCGTGCTTGGGATTGCATTTTGTTTGCCAATAGTTTGTGGAGTGACAGAAGGTCATGAATTACTTGGGGCCAATGGTTGTTCTTCACCCAAATTTCTTCTCTTTGACCTTGTGTTGGCTGCAACACTTTGGGAAATCATTTGATTCATGCCACAAAAATCTTCTGCCTGCCAGTTTACAAGTGTGGTATTGTTTGGAGTTGATTGCTGCTAGAATGTTTCTTGTTGTTGGTTATTTCCTTGACTACCTTCACCCTCCACACCTTGCGATCACCATTAATGCTTGATTCAAGGCACCATTGAAGCACATGGACTGGTTGTGAGGTTCATTACATGGGAAACACCAATCATACTCTTGAGCTATATTGTTTTATACTTGGCACTAATGCTTTAGATGTAGATGTATTATTGGGATTATAGGGCTGAAATGGTCTGTTGGTAGGAGGCCTTACTTGATTTAGATTTGCAGCTAGATTGGGTGGTCTATGAGGTTGATATGGCTATTTTTAGGCTGAGCTTGAGGCTAGAAGGAAGGTCTAAAACCTTGAGCTTGCTGCCTTTTGAGTGTAACCAGCTCATTACCTATATTTTACAATTGCTTCATGACATCTTGAAGTTCATTTGAGGCACTAGAAGATGAAGTGGAAGCTTCACTTAAATTCTGATTTCTAGGAGTGGGAATAGAAGCTAAATTAGGCACTTGGCTAGTACTTGGGCTCTCTAAACTTAGAAATAATGGCATTGGAGGCCTAGGAGCCACTTGCCCTTGAATCAAACAATTTTCAGCTCTAATGGAAATTTTATAAGCAATGGGGATAGTTGTGCCTCCCATGGACTGAATTAACATAGAAATATCAAAATTTAAATTTTTAAGGTAATAAAGAAAAGCACCTTCTGTTGTTGGCCTGACTGCCACTAGAATTCTCTCCCAAGTCCTTTGAAATCTGAAATTAAAATCAATCAGCTGCTCATTGGGAGCTCTCTTGATGGTTGTCAACTGCTCCAAAAGGGACAAGTTGTCTCCCTTTTCCCCAAACTGCTCATGGAGGGCTATACATAGCTGATTCCAATTTTGAATAGAACCTGAGGCAAGACTCCTGAACCATTGCAAAGCTTTCCCTTTGAATGAAGATGCCAGCAGTTTGACAACAACTTGCATCTCATTGATCTCATGGATTGCACAAATGTTAGCAATATCCTTAACATGATCACCAGGTGAGGTCTGATTTTCTCCAGTGAAGTATGGAATGTTCTTCAATGCTGCAACTGGGATTGGATTTTGTGCATTGAGAGCAAGTGGGCTGCTGCCAGTGAAATTGACATAGGGGTTGTTTTGTGCCATTCTGATTGGCCTTAGAACCCTTGTTGATTGAATGAAAGGCCTACCAGGTGGAGGAGTTGAGAGAGTTCTATTTGGTGGAGATGGAGACCTTTGGATTCTCCTCCCACTTTGCCTTATTCTTGGAGATAACTGTAGATATTCAAACAACACCTCTTCCTCTCTAGCTCTTGACCTTGTGTTGATTCTTCTCATGAGTTTTCAGGTCTTCACTGCTAAAACCAACTGATTCTTCTTCCTTGGAGTCATCAGATGTGTAATTTATAGCTCTTTTAAAGAAAGAAACTGTCAAAAAATGCACATAAATTTTGTTGCAATGAAGATGAAGACTTCTAAGGTCCCACCGGGTGTGCCAAAACTTTGTTGCAAATCAGCAGTACCCCTAGATGTTGATCAGATTTCTAGTTTGATATTTTAGACATCCAGTGTGATTGCACAACATTGAATCCTCTCCCCCAAATGTGGGACTTGTAAAATGGGAAAGGAATCTTCAGATTAGAGGCTAGTTCCTCAACTCCTCTCGATCAGATTTATCACTTACAAGTTGTTGTGAACTCACAACACCCCTAGATGCAGATCAGGCTTCTAGGTTGATCACTCTAGCATCCAGTGTGATTGCACAACATGGAAACCTCTCTCCAAGCGTGGGACTTGTGGAGAGAGGAATCTCCAGAATTTAGATCTAATGCTTACACAACTACAGAGGTTCAGATCCTAATCCTACTCTAACTTGCAAGGAGACAGGGGTAGAAGTGCAAAAATTGAAACTAACTAAAGATGGTGATGCACCAAAAGGAGTGGTGAAACATATTTGTCATGTAAATAGACACAGACCAAAGTTCACAACATAAAACATACACAGACTGATAAGGTATAATTTAGGATCTGAAATGAAGCAAATAATACAAACAGAGGACTGAAACCCATTCACAGAGCTTGCATTATCATTTCAGTGTCAAAAACATGCATTATACCCTCAGAGAGGTAAAAAAAAAATGTTACAATCTTTGGAGAGGTCTGATCCTTGCATCAATCACTTGCTGGAGGTGAAAGAAGAAGTCTGCTATGCCCAAAAAATGTTCCCCCTTTTAGAAATGAGCCAAATCTACCTTTTACATTGCATGGGTCGAGCCTAGGAGACAGAAGCGTACAAAAATGTGAGAGCCCATTCCTTCTTGATTACAGGTGCATTAAAATGGCATGGGGGACCTTATAAACCCATACCCTATCATTTTGACCGAATTACAGGAGAATGCGACCCATTCTGCATTAAATCTGGTCACTGAAATGTCACTTCTGGCCATGAACACGCGTCAGAGCTGTTTCTCAATTTTCTCTCTCTAGAATGCACCAAAATTCAATATTAACCCTGAAATCATGTAGATAATTTCATAAGCTTTCCAATGATATAAAGAATGTGCAAATCCGAGCTCTGGATCGGAAGATATGGCGATCTGAAGATTTAGGACACAAAACAGGCAAAAACGGATTTTTTTAAATTTCTTCCCGCGCTCTGCCACCTGGATGACACGTGGCATGCATTGATTGGTCGTCAGGGGCATGGGGCAGACCTTTACTTTTAGCTTTTGGGTGAACTTCTTGCCAAATTCTCTAACTCCTCCCCGAGCTCCGAGCTTCCCTTCCTCATTGGACACGTGTCCTCTTTTTATTGGCTCGGGTTAGTGCTTGAAACCTCGCCCTTTGAACTTTTGGACTTTTCTCCTTGTGACACGTGTCATGATTTGGTTGGTCCATGGTCTCCCGCTCTTTTCGCCTCCCACGCCTTTTTTCCTGATGTCCCAAGACTGTTTGGGACAAAAACCTCCGATCCGCCCGAAATGGGCTTCCTTGTCCCTCATTCGGCCGATGACGTGGCATTGCTTGATTGGCTTTCTCCTTCGGCTATCCACGTCCCACGCGTCCCTTTGTCCCAACTATCCCAGTGTGAAAGTTCCCCCATTTCGCCGAACCGCTGGTTCGGGTTCGTTCCTCCTTCGCGTCTTCTTGTCCCAAATGTCCTGCAGCATTTAGTCGATTTTCTTCTCCTTCGCCGAACCGGCTTTCCACGGTCCCGCGCGTCCCGACGGCCCGGATGTTCCTTTGCTCTGCAGACTGCCTGGTGGCCTTTCAGCCGATTCGCACCCAGATGTCCCTCACGTCCCGACTGTTGCGAGGACTAGGACTTAGACATTTTTCATGATTTTTTCTGGCCCAAGCTTGCTTTTGCAACTTTTTCACCTTTTCTCAGAACTTGCTCTTTTCAACCTGGACAGGAGAGTTAAAAAAATCTGAGGGGACCCTGGGAACATGATTTTTTTCCCTGAATCAATCAATTTTCCTGGGGCTTGAGAATTCAATGCATGTTATCAAAATTTACTCTGGGGGTGAATTTTGGATAACAATTGGCGACTCAGCGGGGGTACCTGCCTGCTAGGTGAAAAGACCAGTAGCCTGAAGCAGTCCATTGGGCATGGAGTTATCAAACATTTAGTTTAGAATCCCAACTGACTTAGAATGTGTAAGGAGGAAGATGGAATATCACCTAATGGGAGAAAAGACTCAAAAAACATCTCCATGGACAGCAAAGTTATGCCAAAGCACTTAGGGAAAACAAAACTAACCTACAAAGAAAACAATGTGCACAAGCACTTGAGGAAAGAAAATCTAATCTAATATTTACAGAGGTAGTGAACTTCCTCTAGAAGCAACGCTTGAGATAGATTCCATTGACTAGAATCTGCAGCTTCTTCACCATCCAATGAGGCCAATTGAAAGCATTGATGTTCTTGCACTTTGTGACCATGTATGGGCCACTCCAAATGGCATCAAATTTTGAATGCCTTCCCGTTTTTTGATCTATCCACATCCCATTTCAACACTAGATCTCCAACTTGAAAAGATCTATCTTTGGCCTTCCTATCAAAGGTCTTCTTGATCAAAGCTTGATCCTTTTCCATTGCTTGGGATGCCTGATTTCGATCTCTCAGCTCCATCAACTCTGCATACCTCACCTCCATGGGCTCAAACTCTAGCAACTCCAACTGCTTCATGAGTTCCAATGTTGGCAACTCAAGTGACATGGGCAAGATTGCCTCTCTTCCATAGACAAGCCTAAATGGAGAGTTACCTGTGGATCTTTTGGGAGTTATCCTATCAGCCCATAAGGCTGATTTCAGTTTGGTATGCCAAGACCTCTGATTCTCATCAAGAGTCCTCCTAATGATCCTCAACAAGTTCTTGTTTGTAGACTTGGCCTGGCCATTACCCTGAGGGTAATAGTTCGATGAAGTGCTTAGGTAAATACCGTTCTTGACAGCCCACTCAGTCACCCTAGATCCAATGAATGCCAATGCATTATCAGAGATTATTGTAGCAGGTACACCGAATCTGGTCGTTATTCCCTCATAAAAGTCTAAGATGCTAGACTCATTTACCTCTTTGAGTGCCGCCGCTTCCATTTGGTGAAGTAGTCTCAGTGGTCGTCAAAAATCCATTTGTGCCCTTGGCTTGAAATGGGATTAATGACTCCGATGAAGTCCAAACCCCATTGCATGAATGGTTGGTCAACTGAGATTGGATGCAATGGGAGGGCAGCAAGTCTCTCTTTTCCTGTGAAGAATGCACAATTCTTACACCTCTTGATCCATGCATAGCAATCACTGAAGATTTTAGGCCAATAATAACCAGCCTTCATGATTTTTAGAGCTATCACTCTTGGTGCAAAATGGCCACCAGCTGGTCCACCATGAAACTCTTCCAACACCCTTTGAATCTGATTTGTGCTAATGCATCTCAGCAGCACTCCATTCACATCTTTCTTGAACAAAACTCCATCAACAATGGCATACGGAACAGCCTGCAACCTGAAGTGTCTCCTTTGGGTCTTGCTCATCTCCGGGGGGCATAGGCCTGTACCTAGGAAGTGTATAATGCCTTGGGTCCAGCAAGGAGTGGGGGAAGCATTGTCTTCTTCTTGATTGCCACTTGGCTCATGGCTGTCCTGGACTGTCAAAACAGCCTCTTCTTCGTTGCATACTTCTTTTTGCTTCCCCAAAACCAGCTGCTCACACAGTCCTTTCCCTCTTACCAGCTTGGTGATCTTGATCTCAATGTCATATTCCATGACACGGGTGATCCAACCTGCCCTTTTCTCATTCAAATCCTTGTTGAGGAGGAAGTCCTTAACTCCAACATGTGAGACCAGCAACTGGACCTTGTTGTTTGAGATTAAATGCTTGAATTTCTTCAAGCTTCTGATTACTGCAAGCACATGCTTCTCAATAAAAGAGTACCTCACCTCATAGTCATCTAGGCTCTAGCTGAAGAAGGCAACTCGGCTGCTCATCATTATCTTTGTTCTCGCTGTGCACTGCAATGGCGTAAATAGTGTCATCACCTCCAAATGCATAGAGGATGAAATCCTTGGAGAAGTCTGGGTTGATGAGAGTTGGTGCTTGAGAGATAGCTTCTTTGATTGCTTCAAAACTCTCCTTGCCTTCTGCTATCCACTTAAAATCCATGCTCTTCTTTAACATTTTGGTGATGGGCTTGACAAGGGCTGCAAAATCTGGGACAAACCTCCGAACAAAGTTTATCCTTCCCATGAAACTCTGAAGGGCTTTCTTGTGGCTTGGCAGTGGTAGTGCTCTTATGGCTTCAACTCTTTCTGGATCAATTGCTAATCCTTCTTTGGAGACAATATGGCCAAGAAACTTTCCTTCATGTGCAAGAAAGATGCACTTCTTAGGATTCAAAGACACTCCAAATCTCCTACACCTCATGAAGACTTGTCTCAAATGAGAGAGGTGGTCTATTGCATTCTTTGAAAAAATAGTGATATCATCAAGGTAGATCAGCACCACATTGTTAATCAAACCTTTGAATGCCATGTCCATTGCCCTTTGAAAGGTAGCACCAGCGTTGGACAGCCCAAATGGCATTTTCCTATAAGCATATGTGCCCCATTTGGTTGTGAAGGCTGTCTTGAATTGGTCTTCTCCCTTCACCATAATCTGATTGTAGCCTGAGTAGCCATCAAGTAGTGAGAACCTTTCTGAACCAGCTACAACTTGCAATATTTGCTCCATGGAAGGGAGTGGGTAATGGTCCTTGAGGGAGGCTCTATTCAAGTCTCTGAAGTCAACACACACCCGATTCTCCATTTCTTTTTTTCTCACTGGCACCAAGTTTGCAACCCAACTTGAGTGTTTGATGGGGAAGATGATACTGGCCTCAATAAGCTTGCTTAACTCTTTTCTCATGAGAGGTTCAATATGGGGATTCACTGGCCTTTGCTTTTTCCTGACAGGCTTGGATTCCGGATCCAGCTCAATAGTATGTTGTGCCAACTTTGGGTTGAAACCTCTTAGATCTTTGTAAGTCCAAGCAAAGACATCTGGGAACTCTTGACAAAGCTGAACAAAATCAGATTTCTCTTGTGAGGTACTTACTTTGCCAATCTGCAATGTTTTGCCTTCTTCCACTAAAATAGGCTCTGAATCTTCACCCTTTACTTGAATGTTCACTTTCTCCTTCCGAATCGATCATTCGGGTTGAAGATTGACTCCAAGGTTATGAGGCCTTTTGGTAATTTGTTAGTTCTCAGCTGCACCACTTGGTCACCATACTGCTGATGCAGCTTGTCTTGATTCCTAGCGGAGAACTCAGCTTCTTCTTGTAGGAAATTAACAATTTGCTGATCATTCTCGAAGACTTGCCAACTTGTATTGTTATCCGAACAGCTGGTCTCACAACCAATTTGATATGAGGCTGAGATTTCTCACTTTTGATACTTTCTACAACATCAAACGCAGCCCCAATTGCACAAGTCCGTCTGTCAGTGCTTCATTCTTTTTTCTTGGGATAGAATTGATGCTAAAAGCTTCAAGATCTTCAATAAGATCCCATACCCGATTTTTGTAGTTCTTCAACAGATCATTTTTGGCAGCATTTTTTCCTTTGACTTGGTTTACAATCAGCTCACTATCACCAAATACTTGTAAATTCCTGATGCCTTTCTTCATTGCCCAGTGTAGTCCATGAATTAAGGCTTCATACTCAGCCGTGTTGTTTGAACAGGAAAACTGGAAACGGAAGGCTGAGTAATACCTTATACCTTGCGGTGAAATGAGCATAGCTCCTCCTCCTGCACCTTGTCTACTCCTTGACCCATCAAAGAACAATTGCCATACTTCATTCTTGTCTTTATGATCCGGCTTGGTGATGCTGGGGAGAGGTTGATTCTCTTCATGTAAACAATAAACTCCTAGAGCAAATTCTTCTACTTCTTGATAGGGATCAAAAGCATGTATCTTGTTTGCCCATTCATCAAGAGTTAGATCCGGGATACTTCCAACCTTGGTGTCAGCCTCATCAGTGCTAGGGTGATCTTCTTGATCAAATGCTGAGCAATTGGCATTAATCTGACTTGGAGTGTAAGGCTCAATATGGAAGTTTGCAATAGGTTCGATCTGATTGTGGCCTTAGTTCCATATCTTGTTCTGAATAGCATGTGTGACCAATCAGCAGACAAATACCCCCCAATCTTGGCTGTGAAGTCCCTTGACAAGCAAAGGGCAAAGAGTGGTGGAAGGTCTATGATTGATACATCTTGTAAAACAACAACATTTGGACATGCGTGCAAGGTAAGACTCAAATTTCTAATCACTCCAACTATTGCTATTGCTGTCCCATCTAGCTGCACTACCCCTTTAGATGTTATTTCATACTAGAGCCCTAGCTGATCAGCTATCTGTTTAGGCATTACTGAGCTACTTGCCCCGGAGTCTATCATGCAATTATGTACTAGCTGATTTCCAATGATTAATGAAACATAGAAAGGAGGGGGCTTCAACATTTTACCTTGTTGTCCTCCATGACTTCCTTCAGGCTGGGCAGCATTTGTAAGCACTTTGTCTTGCATCTGAACCTGCTGATTCGAAGTTGGCCAATCCTTCATGGCAGCTTGCAGCAGATCTCTTTGGCCTGGGATGGATAGGGATTCCCACATAGATATATTGACGTTTGTCTTCTTCATCTGATCAATGATACTGAATGGTGATGAAGGATCTCTCTATTGTCCCTTGGTTTGCACATTTACTCCTTGCACGTGGGCAGCAACAGCTGGCATTTGAGTTGGCCTAGGGGCTGTTCTTGGCTGCCCTTGTGCATTTGAAATGGGACTTTGCTTGCCAATCATTTCTGGAGTCATAGAAGGTTGTGGGCTGGTTGGAGCTAGTGGCTGCTCTTCACCCAAATTCCTCCTTTTTGACCTTGTGTTGGCTGCAACACCTTGGGAAACTACCTGGTTCATGCCACAGAAATCCTCTGCCTGCCAATTTACCAATGTGGTGTCATTTGGGGCTGATTGTTGTTGGAATGTTTCTTGTTGTTGGTTGTTTCCTTGACTGCCCTCGCCCTCCACTCTAGTAGTTGTCACCATCAATGCTTGATTGAGAGCACCATTGAAACACATGGATTGGTTATGAGGCTCGTTGCATGGAAAGCACCAATCATATTCCCGACAATGTTGTTCTCGTGTTGGCACTAATGCCTTAGAGGCAGATATGGCATTTGGATTATAGGGCTGGAATGGTCTATTGGCAGGAGGCCTTGTTTGATTCATATTTGCAGCTGGATTAGGTGGTCTTTGTGGTTGGTATGGCTGCCTATTAGGCTGAGCTTGGGGTTGATAAGAAGGTCTGAAACCTTGGGCTTGTTGCCTCTTGAGAGTAACTAGCTCATTGCCTAGGTTTTGTAATTGCTTCATGACCTCTTGAAGCTCATTTGGGGCACTTGGAGATGAAGTGGAAGCTTCATTTGAACTCTGATTTCTAGGAGTGGGAGAAGGAGCCAAATTAGGTGCTTGATGGGTGTTTGGGCTCTCTAAACTTGGAAACAATGGCATGGGAGGTCTAGGGGCAAGTTTGCTAGCTTGGATTAAACAATTTTCAGCCCTAATGGCAATGCTATAAGCCATAGGGATAGTTATGCCTCCCATGGACTGAATTAACATAGAAATATCAGAATTTAGAGCTTTGAGATAATAGAGAAAAGCACCTTCTGCTGTTGGCCTGACTGCCACTGGAATCCTCTCCCAAGTTTTTTGAAATCTGAAGTTGAAATCGGTCAGCTGCTCATTGGGAGCCCTCTTAATGGTTGTCAGCTGCTCCAAAAGAGACAAGTTGTCTCCCTTCTCTCCAAATTGCTCATGAAGTGCAATACACAGCTGATTCCAGTTTGTGATAGAACCAGCTCCAAGGCTCCTAAACCATTGCAATGCTTTACCCTTGAAGGAAGATGCCAGTAACTTGACAGCCACTTGCATTTCATTGATTTCATGAATTACACAAAGGTTAGCAATATCTTTAACATGATCACCTGGAGTAGTCTGATTTTCTCCAGTGAAGTAGGGAATGTTCTTCAAGGCTGCAATAGGAACTGGATGTTGTGCATTGAGAGCAAGTGGGCTGCTGCCTGTGAAGTTGATGTAGGGGTTGTTCTGAGCCATTCTAATTGGTCTTAAAACCCTTGTTGACTGAATGAAAGGCCTACCAGGTGGAGGAGTTGAGAGAGTTCTGTTTGGTGGAGATGGAGACCTTTGAATCCTTCTTCCTCTTTGCCTTCTTCTTGGAGATAATTGCAGGTATTCAAACAACACTTCTTCTTCTCCAACTCTTGACCTTGTGGTGATTCTTCTCATGAGTTTTCAGGCCTGCACTTGGAACCAACTGATTCTTCCCCTTGGAGTCACCAGATATGCAAATAATAGCTCTTATAAGCAAGAAAATTGCAGCAAATGCACATCAACCTTGCTGCAATAAAAATGAGACCTCTAGGGTCCCACCGGCATGCCAAAACTATTGTTGCGAACTCACAGCACCCCTGGATGCAGATCAGGCTTCTAGGTTGATCACTCTAGCATCCAGTGTGATTGCACAACATGGAAACCTCTCTCCAAGCGTGGGACTTGTGAAACTGAGAGAGGAATCTCCAGATTAGAGGTTGGTTCCTCAAACTCCTCTGATTTAGATCTAATGCTTACACAACTACAGAGGTTCAGATCCTAATCCTACTCTAACTTGCAAGGAGACAGGGGTAGAAGTGCAAAATTGAAACTAACTAAAGATGGTGATGCACCAAAAGGAGTGGTGAAACATATTTGTCATGCAAATAGACACATACCAATTTCACAACATAAAACATACATAGATTGATAAGGTATAATTTAGGATCTGAAATGAAGCAAATAATACAAACAGAGGACTGAAACCCATTCACAGAGCTTGCATTATCATTTCAGTGTCAAAAACACGCATTATACCCTCAGAGAGGTAAAAAAACTATTACAATCTTTGGAGAGGTCTGATCCTTGCATCAATCACTTGCTGGAGGTGAAAGAAGAAGTCTGCTATGCCCAAAAAATGTTCCCCCTTTTAGAAATGAGCCAAATCTACCTTTTACATTGCATGGGTCGAGCCTAGGAGACAGAAGCGTACAAAAAACGTGAGAGCCCATTCCTTCTTGACTACAGGTGCATTAAAATGGCATGGGGGACCTTACAAACCCATACCCTATCATTTTGACTGAATTACAGGAGAATGCGACCCATTCTGCATTAAATCTGGTCGCTGAAATGTCACTTCTGGCCATAAACACGTGTCAGAGCTGTTTCTCAATTTCTCTCTCTAGACTGCACCAAAATTCAAGATTAACCCTGAAATCATGTAGAGAATTTCATAAGCTTTCCAATGATATAAAGAACGTGCAAATCTGAGCTCTGGATCGGAAGATATGGCGATCTGAAGATTTAGGACACAAAACAGGCAAAAACGGATTTTTTTAAAAATTCTTCCCGCGCTCTGCCACCTGGATGACACGTGGCATGCATTGATTGGTCATCAGGGCACGCGGGAGACCTTTACTTTTAGCTTTTGGGTGAACTTCTTGCCAAATTCTCTAACTCCTCCCCGAGCTCCGAGCTTCCCTTCCTCATTGGACACGTGTCCTCTTTTTATTGCTCGGGTTAGTGCTTAAAACCTCTCCCTTTGAACTTTGGAATTTTCTCCTTGTGACACGTGTCATGATTTGGTTGGTCCACGGTCTCGCTCTCTTTCGTCTCCCCCGCTTTTTTGTCCCGGGATGTCCCAAGACTGCTTGGGACAAAACCTCCGATCCACCCCGAAATGGGCTTCCTTGTCCCTCATTCGCCGATGACGTGGCGTTGCTTGATTGGCTTTCGGCTCCTTCGGCTATCCGCGTACCCACGCCCCTTTTTCCCAAATGTCCCAAAGGTGAAAGTTCCCGCTTTCCAAACCGGCCGGTTCACGCCCCTTCACGTCTTCTTGTCCCAAATGTCCTGCAACATTTAGTCGATTTTCTTCTCCTTCGACCGAACCAGCTTTCCACGCCCCGCGTCCCCGATGGCCCAGATGTTCCTTTGCTCTGCAGACTACCTGGCGGCCTTTCGGACTGATTCACGCCTAGATGTCCCTCACGTCCCGACTGCTCATGAGGACTAGGACTTAGACATTTTTCATGATTTTTTCTCGCCCAAGCTTGCTTTTTGCAACTTTTTCACCTCTTCTCGAACTTGCTCTTTTTCAACCTTGGACAGGAGAGTTAAAAAAATATCTAGGGGACCCCGGGAACATGATTTTTTTGCCCCAATCAATCAATTTTTTCTGGCTTGAGAGTCAATGCATGTTATCAAAATTTACTCTAGGGGTGAATTTTGGAGAATTGGTGAGCATTTGTCACTTCTGACTGATTGACACAATTCAAAAATGTAACAAAACAACATGCACAAACTGATAATTGTAATGAAGAATCGGAAATTAGTCAAACAACACCAAAGAAAGGATGAAAAAAAAAAATTAAGGGAAAATAGTTTTGAAGGGACTATACCCTGTATACAAAAGGGCTCAAAAGCCAGATAGTAAAGATGAGAGAAGCAGCCCAGAGAAGGGAAAAATAGTCAACCAAGGAAGGCTCAACAGCCAAATATTACAATATATGAGAAAAAAGGATCTAAACATACAAAGATCCAGAAAAGAAGGCAAGATAAAAAGAAACCAAAAGAGAAACAACATGAAGAGCTCCACCAAAAAAACAGCTCCAGAACCACCCGATGACAGCCACATCGCAGCCAAAAATAGCATCACAACAGCCCGTTACTTGATGGCTCTGTCAATTTTGGTCTTGATAGCCTGCAGTGACATGAAGAAGGCAATGGCAGTGGCCTGAGAGGAGTCTTGCAAATCTGCTTGGGCAATTGCAATGTCCCTTTTCTCTTTAGGGCCCCATATGTCCTCATTAATCCCACTTAAACTGCAAACACTGTGGACATGTTGTTCAATGAAATTATAAATGCTTTTGAGGGCAGACAATATGCAGTCATTTCAGCTTTTAGCATTCCCCAATCTGCCATCTAAGGACTGTAGTTTCTTGAAGACTTCCCCAATAACCCCCTCTTCCTCCTCACTTTGAAGGATCCTTTTACCCTTAGCTCTTTCCATGTTTTTTATAGCCCCTTTGAGCTCTTGTATCTCCTTTTCTAATCTATCCACCCTATCTAGCAATTCCTCCTCTTTGGGCTCCTCCACCGGCTTGCTAATATGCAGGAGGTTTTCAGCTAGTTCCAAGTCTTTGTGGCTCCTTAGGACCCATTGGGAAGTAGGGATTTTAGCTTTGAGGCTCTTGCTTTTCTTGCTGGAGATAGCATCTTCATTCTTTATTTTTAGTAGGGGGAGTGGGAGCAGTGTGGGCAGGTGGAGGTATGGAGGAGGGAGGTGGGATAGGATTCACGGGAGGGCAGCTGGAGAAATGGTAGTGAATCAAGAGGATAAGGCCCTGGTGCAAAGGGACAGCCCTAGAGTGGCTTTGAACTTCCCTTATAGATTTCTCCAGAGAGTTAATCAGATAGTGAGGAAATTTGATAATGTTATTTCTACGAAAATGATTCAGAAAAATCAGATGCTTTTGAGGTATAGTCACATATCTTCCTTCAAGGGTAACATACCTTACCACCATTTTGGCTAGTTCATCAAAAGGTTCAGGGATCGACGCCACCTTGAGGCCAGCAGTCACGAACTCAAGATTCTCCCCCTCTTCTAGAAATTTCTTGGTTTCCACCTCCCTATCTACCTTCTTATTGAAGAATTTTGTGCCTTCCAGGCTGAGGCCCGTGATCTGAGCTATGAGCTCTTCCGTGATTTCCATTTTCATGTTACTATATTTGACTATTCTATTCTTCCAACCCTGGGTGAATTTGATAGAGATGTCTTGGTCAAAGCCTTGGATCCTTTCAATGAAATTAGACAGGCCCCCGATTTGCAAGTAATCCCAAAGCTCCATGTTCTCTTTCCACTCAGGATTGTGGGTCGGTTCGGTTTTGCATGGCAGCCCCCATGTTTCCTCTACTCCTTTTCCTGTTCTCAACAGTAAAATAGCTACCAATGTGTGGGATAGGCCAAACTTTGATTTTGGTATTTGAATCTTTCCTTCCCATGAAAGTCGGTTTAATTATTATGCTACACTTGTTATTATTTCCCCGCTCCTCGGCTTTCCTCCTATGCCAAGAAATGATGACAGTCCAGCCCGCACAGATCGCAACAATCATCCAAATCTTTTGTGATGTCATCATCATGTACTTGGGGATCCACACATTAGCGTCTAAAATACAACCGTTAGTTATGATTTTCACTGCCATGTAGATCAATGATAATGGCTTTATTGACATGAGCGGGCAGAATGTCCCCCCAATCCAAGTTTGAAAGGGATTATTAACACCGAAGTTAGCCAAACTGTCAGCGACCCTATTTCCTTCCCGGTAGGTGTGGGTGATTTGGACCTTTTCAAATCTTTTGCATATATCAATAGCTTCCTCAATATAATCCCTGATAGACCAGCTGGGGTGTTGCTTTTTATTCAGAAGATTGATAATATTTAGAGAATCACCTTCAATTATGATATTTGGAATATTACAATCTCTGGCAAGTCTAATACCCCAAAGAGCCACCATGGTTTCAGAATAATGATTACTCTATCTTCCCATTCTCCCAAAAAAAGTAGCAACATAATAGCCTCTTTGATCCATGATGATTCCATCTCCTCCAGAGTCACCCTGGATTGCAGAGGATGAAAAATTAATCACAGGGCTGTATTGTTATTTTAACATCAAAATCACTTGCATTACAACACCTGGGAGGAAAAATGAGTTGCATTTTTAGAAAAGGTCTAATATTCCACCAAAATCACTTCCAAGGTGAGAAAGGGACCTGCAATACACAAAAATGTTCAACCCTTTGAAAATGAGCCAAATCTAGCTTTTACAGTGCAAGGGACGAGCCCAGGAGAGAGAAACACGAAAACATGGAAGGGATTCAACCATTGACCAAAATGCATTCAAAATAGCATGGGAATCCTTACAGACCCATCCCCTGACATTTTTAGCCATGTTGGGAGAGAATGCGAGCCATTCTTCATTAAAAATGGTGGTTGAAACGTCATTTCTGTCCATGACCATGTGCCAGAGGTGTTTTTCAATTTTCTCTCTCCAAACTCCATAAAAATGCAAAAATGACCCCAGAATCTTGTAGAGAATTTCACCAGCTTTCCATTGATATAAAGAACGTGAAAACCAAGCTCTAGATCGAAAGATATGGTCATTTGAAGTTTTAGGGAAAAACAGAGCCAAATCAGGTTGGCGGCAAAAATTTGAATTTTTGCACCTTTTTGGTCATTTGGAAAATTTTCCAAAATTTCCCCGCACTCTGCCACTCTAGGTGCCATGTGGTGACATCTCATTGGCCGTGGGCCTTTGAGGGGAAATTTTTTCCAAAAAACTCCGCCAAGTCATAACTTCAAAAATACATGGAGTTAGGAGGAAAACTTTACCTTTTTGGAAAGCTGAGAAAGAGCTCTATCCAATGGTTTCATTCCCAAAAGGTTTTGAGTTCTGAAAAGCAAAATATTGTGACTGAGGGACAAGAGAGGAAAAAATGAGAGGATTAGCCACAAAAAATGAGCAGGGGAACATTTTAGATAATAATAGCTTTTGCATCTTCTTCATCTACTTGAGCACTTACTTATCAGTTGTCTTAGAAGAGATCTAAGATTATTAATATGACTTGACATAGTTGCACCCTCATTCATTTTCAACTTGAATAACTGCAACTTAAGTGAGAATTTAGCATTCATAGCCTTTGCACCAAATGTCTTACTTAGCAAATCCCATATATATTTAGACATTTTTTCTAAGTCTATATAATGCAACTCAGTATCTGATAAAGCAAGCCCAATAATGGATTTTGCTTTGTCATCCCTAGTTTTCCATTCAAGCAATTTTGCAGCATCTGTTGGTTTTGGTTCTTTTCCACTCACAATTCCCCAAAGGTTCTTGTTCATTAATTGCATTTGTATTTTCACCTTCCATGTGTGAAAATTTAATCCATTGAATTTATCTAATGGAATTTCCATAATAGGTGTCGAACTCAGTCGAAAATGCACCCTTACAATAAAATTTAAACACTGAAAGTAAATTTTTTGACATATTTGCTAAAAAGGAAAAAATAATTGTTTTCTTGTAAAAGAAAACACAGGATCAATGTGTAGAGATCGAAAAAATACACATTTTTTTAAAAAATGGCACATTAATATGAGTTACCAGCTGAAAGTTATGACAATTTTAAGTTATAACTCCAACATCTTTCCGGACCCTTTCCAAATTTGGAAAAAAATGCTATCCTTTTACTTTTTCACCTGTGTCCAAAAAAGGAAAGAAATGCAATACCTCTATTACTGCAGATCTGGATATTGAAAGAAGTCACATCACAGCCAAGTATGGATTCACCTGAGTGAAACCTCACTGCTGTTGGTAGACAAACACGTAGGTCACATATTTGACTCCAATGAAACACGCAGGTCACAGATTCGACTCCAATGAAACACGCAGGTCACAGACTTGACTCCAATGAAACAAATTTGATCTAGATCTAAACGCCTCACAAATTCCTACAGGTTATCATTGCGGTCTAACCCGCTCTGATACCAAATCTTGTAAATATCTATGATTTAATCAAATAAAAAACAAAACATTGCACGATAAAATAATAAAACCAAAGATATTGTAATTCATTTGGGAAAATTCCCAATGGAGAGATTACATATAAATAGCTCAATGAAATCCTATAAGTAAGGAGTTAAGGCTAATCTCTAAGTCCTCTCAATATCCCAAATATCTCTCAACTATGAGTTGTGCATTACAACTGTTTTGCACACTCATATATTATTTTATAATTATTAAAAACCTATTACTACCAAATAACCCAAACCACTCCTACATGTTCGCACTATGAACAATATTTCTCAGTGTATAATAACACTGTCCAAAATCTATTTACCTTCAACAAAGGCTCCTTGGTTTGCAGAAATAAAAGCATTCAACAAATCCTTAATCCTAAAGGAAATTATCTTTGTTATTATTTTGTAAACCATATTACAAATGCTAATAGTTCTAAAGTATGTTACCTTAATAGCACTGGAATCTTTGGCACAAGGGTTATAAAAGTATTGTTAACTTCTTTCAGTAGTTTTCCATTTCTAAAAAATTCTTGGACAACTTCCTCCACATCCTTATGCACAATATCCTAAAACTCCTGAAAGAAAAAGAAGAGAACCCATATGGTCCTAGAGACTTATCTCCTTCAATATCAAACACAACCTCCTTAATCTCCTGAGCAGAGGGAATTTTCACTAACTCCACATTCTCCTGCTTTGAGAAATAATAGGTTGAAAAAGATCAACAATTTTACTTTCTTTAAGAAGATCCAACTTTCCTCCCTCGATAACAAATCCCTTAAAAACTTATGAATTCACTTGATATCTCAGCCTTGATTTTTCAATTTTACACCTCTTCTATCCTCTATCTCCAAAATAGAATTCCTCTGTTTATGGATAGAGGTAGACAGATGATTTTTTTTTGTATTCCTATCCCCCTCCTTTAACCACAAAGATCTTGAGTTCTGTTTCCAATAGGATTCTTCTTTGGCTTCCAAGTTATGAAAATCCACCAGTAACCCTCTTTCTTTATTCTTGATTTCTTGATCATAGTGCCCACTCTCAATAAATTCCTCAATATTTTTAAATCCTCAACAAATTTCTCTTTTTGGGAAAAATATTCCCAAAAACTTCCTTATTCCATATTTTCATTCTAGCCTTAACATTCTTTAGCTTGAACATAAGTTTGAACATAGCTTTACCTCTAACTTGAATTTTCCAGCATGAATGAATCTCCTCCCTCAACAATAGATGATGTAACCACATTCTAAAGAACCTAAAAGGTCTCCCAAAAAAACTAAACCACTATTAGATTGAAAACAAATGGGACTATGATCAGACCCTATTCTGGGTAGAATAGAGAGAGAACCATCAAGGACAAAGAACCAACTTGTATTAATAAGCAACCTATCTAGTTTAATTTAGATAAGCTCCTCTCCCATCCTTCTATTAGACCAAGTAAAGTTCCCACCTCTTAACTCCATAT
Organism: Taxus wallichiana var. yunnanensis; assembly: GCA_018340775.1. Classification (NCBI taxonomy): domain Eukaryota; kingdom Viridiplantae; phylum Streptophyta; class Pinopsida; order Cupressales; family Taxaceae; genus Taxus; species Taxus wallichiana. The sequence goes on from CM031240.1 coordinate 591,336,685, forward strand.
CCATCAAATTGCAATTGGAAATGAAATCTGCCATATCTTCCATACTATCACTAAACATATTTGACCCACCTTTATTTTCACCAGGACTAAGAGGAGTATTAAAATCCCCTCCAATCATCCATTCCAACTCCTTATAATTTGAATGGAATTGTATAATCTCTTCCCACAACTTTTGTCTTTCACACACTGAATTAGGAGCATATATATTAGAACATATCCAAACCAAACCATTTTCCTTTTCTAAAAACAAAACAACAAGGTGATGAGCCGAATTACAAATAACCAAACCTTCCCTGTCTTTTGAAATCCAGAAAGTAGCAATCCCTCCCGAAGCTCCCACAGAAGACAACTTATGCTTTATATCATTCATTTTTTCCAATTTCATTTTTGTTTCTTGTATCAACAAAATGTCTGGCATATGTGTTTTTCTAAAATGTGACATTATAATCTACTTATTGGGATTATTTAAACCCCTAATATTCCAAGAAATGAGCTTCATTTAAATTTATTTGGAGATATTCTTTGTTCAATAGAGTGTTTCCTACCCGATTTAATTTCTTTTGCCACCACTTTCTCCATTTTTTCCCTATTTGAAACATTTCCTCTTTTAGTCTAGGGCCTTCCATAATCAGCTTTAAGTTTCTCCTACTTCTGAGCACTCCTAGTATTAATATTTTTGTCTTCCAAATTATTTTCAAGATTTAAAGAACATAGCACAACCTCTGAATCCAAGGGATCTTCTTTTTCATTTGTTAACACAACATCTCTTTTTACCTTATCCTTCTCTAGAGATTCCTGTACCAATATCTCCTCTTTTCCTTCCTCCTTACTAAACTGACCTTCCTCTTCAAATATTTTTTCAAAAGATTCTTATCCTAAATTTCACATAATAAAAATGGTCTACAACTAAGTTTGGGGAGGTATGCTCATTCTTATCATGACCTTCACTTCAATCTAGATTTGGAAGTATTTCCTCCAAATCGGGTTGTTGATATTTTGTTTCAATCTGTTAAAGAATAGGTTCTTCTACTTCAAGAACACTAAAATTAAATTTTTTTGAGGATGAACCTAGTTTCTTTTCCACTTCCTTCTCTTTTTTCTCCCAAATAGTTTGTAGTTGTTTCTTTCCTTTCTTGACCTCTTTACATTGCCTTTGTTCATGCCCCATCTTCCAACATTTATGACAAAACAATGGAGATGCCTCATATTCAATTTTTTGATTCCACACCCCAAACTTTGATTCCAACTCAATTTCCTTTCAAAAATATTCCTAATTTGGATATTGACACAAAACCATGCATACATTAACCTTGTTCATGCCCTAGTAACCAAATCAAAAATTACCAACGATTCAATCACATTGAAATAGCCTTTAGAAATTCCTCCTCCAAAAATTCCATGTGAAGCCTAGGAAGTTTGACCCAAATAGGAAGATCAAATGGAGTTTCATTATAAGGATCAAGGCCTGGTTGTACTTCTAAACCAACAAACTAGATCTCCCCAAAACCAAAGGCCTCCTAAGAGGATTTTTTTACAATCTTCACCATTGGAAAGATTTATTATGAAAAACCCATTAACATAAGAAGTTATTTCCATAGATCCTTTTGGTCTCCACTTCCTTTGAGCCCATTCCCTGAACCACTCTACATTTGGTTGAGACCCATAAAACTTTCCAACCAGGGAGTACTCCATCCTAGATCTAGCTTTCTCAGCCAACACATCCAGAATAGCCAAACTCAAAAGTCCATTCTTATCAATAACTTGAATAGTCATACTTGCCGATGAAGCCCAATACCTTTAGGATGACCCAAAATCTTATCAGCCCAAGAAGGATAACATAATACATTACCATTATCAAGCCAAGGAAGTGGGTCCCTTATCTACGTCTTCTCAATCTAGGGGTTGTTAGTGTCCTGTGATAGTTCCCACCCATTAGGTTTTTGAAATCCTCCTCCTCGCTCCCGCTCCTTCTCCCTCTCTATGACACAACAAATCTTTTCCAATACAAATTTTTAATGATAATGACAAATGATGACTTTATTATTGCTTTGACATACAAATAAATGACAAAAGATAATATTTGAATATTTAAAAATTAATTTTAATTGATTATCTAATGAACACAATGAATAACTATTACTTACAAGGTAAGACTAATCGACTACAATACCTATATAGAAATATGAATCAACAAGAAGAATAAACCATGTATGTGGATATCCCAATGAGGTAGTAAGCGTTGTTATCACAAAAATAGTGTATGGCATATAATATGGACTTTTAATTCACCGATGATATGGTAAGAAAAGCGAAGGGTGAGCACGCTAAGGAAGCTTTTTTCTTCTCCCACGAAAGGGAAGGCCATTCATCTTGTACTATTTCACAAATGTAACTCTCTCCACCATGGAATTCTAAAAATTAAACCATTCGAGCTTTTCATCTTACACAATGCAAATAATAAGGTGTGTTTGAAGATAATTCACGGGTTGGGGTCTCGGTATTTGAGTGGATTTATGAATTGCAATCAACATACCTTTAAACTATTTGATGTATCTGAACAATGACTCTAAATAAGGCTGATGCTAAGTAAAAATTTGATTCCTTTGTCTCATTCAATGCACAAGTATTAAGTGAATGTTGAGTTTCTTGAAACCAGAGATAGACCAAATCCAATGCATGTAATGAAAAACGTGGATAGGTAACAAGCATAAGTAGGTTAAATAAATTTGTGCTCAAATAAATTTCTTTGGCTATTGACAACACTCTACAAGCATATGTAGATGCAGATCAAGAATCAATACAATGTGATGTGTATGCAGATCCTTGGTCTAAAGCCCATGTAATACGAAGATCAAAGAAAATAAATCCAATGAAAATACCACTTGAGGAAATCAGATATACATATGGAATTGCATGAAATAATCTGTAGAATGAATTTGGTAGCGTATCAGGTCAAATGAATAGAATATACATCAGATGTCGAAATTTCTCACTTGTGGAAGGGATTATTGGATGCAACCACAACTGATTAGATTTTGAGCAATAAACTCGTGAATCATCTAAAACAACAAGGTTACTACCCAAGAATCTCATTTCGACATCCCTCTCTAATACCAGATGTAAGCACAACACCAATTTATATAATGAATACATAGGAATAATACTTCATTATATTCATTTGAGAGTGCTTACAAATATATAGGATTAGGAAATCCTAATCTTAAGCTAAAGCTTCCTATAAAATATCAACTACATAACCACCCTATAATCTCTCACACTTATTCTACGGGTGTTCACACAGCCACAAAACCTATTTACATATTAAATATCTATGATTTGTTAAGCAACCAACTCTATTATATATAATACCACACTATAAATTAACAAACCATGTGGAGCACTAAATAATGTTTTCCTAACAAAAATTCCAAAATCAAAGGTTACACTTTGTATGCAGTAAAAATTTCTGAAATAGTTGAAGGGGATAGTGATTTTTTCGAAAACTTTCTACCTGTTAAGATATTTCGGTGATGTGTTTCTGAAGAACTACCCAAACTTCTATCTAAACGGGAGTTTGACTTGATTGAAATCAAACCGGGAATTGAGCCTATTTCAAGGAACCTTATCAAATGACTGCCATTGAAATCATAGAGCTTAAAGTACGATTACAAGAAATTTTGTCTAAGGATTTGCTAAGAATGAGTGTCACACCTTGGGGTGCACAGGTAATTTTGTGAAAAAGAAAGATGGAACACTTATATTGTGTATAGATTATAAGATGTTAAGAAAATAAACAATAAAATAGATATCCACATCCTAGAATTGATGATCTATTTGATCATATACGTGATGCATTAATGTATTCTAAGATAGATATTTGTTCTAGGTATCATCGATTAAGAATCAAAGATGAATAAATTCATAAAACAACCTTTAGAACAAGGTATATACATTACAAATTTACGCTTTACCTTTTGGTTTGACAAATACACCTGTAACATTTATGAATTCAATGAATAATATATTTCAAGAATATTTAGACAAATTTTTACTTATATTTTTGCACGATATTTTTATCTATTCTAAAATATTTGTTGAGCATCATGAGCGTTTGAAAATAGTACTTGAAATCTTAAGAAAGAGAAGGTTGTATGGTAAGTTGTCCAAATGTTATTTTTATGAAATAGAAGTGCACTATTTATGACATGTCGTGAGTAGGGATAGAATTTTAGTTGATCCATCAAATATTTTTTCCATAACTGAGTGTTATGCACCTAAATATGTACATGAAGTAAGAAGCTTCATGGGGCTTGCTTTGATTCTTGTAGAAAGTATGTTAACAACTTTTCAAAAGTTCTTGCTCGATAACTTCATTAAAAATAAAAATAATAAATTTATGTGGAGTGATAAATGTGAGTCATCGTTTAAAACTCTTAAGGATCAATTAACATTTGCACCTAATTTGGTTGTACCTGATCCAAATAGAAAATTCACGGTAGTTATGGATGCTTTCAGAGAAGGACTTAGAGGTATTCTATTACAAAATGAGCATGTTATAGCATATGAGAGAAGCAAAATCAATTTACATGAGTTGAATTATTCTCCCCATGACCTAGAGCTTGTTGCCATAGTTCATATACTTCTTGTATGGAGACATTATCTTTTAGGAAGACCTTTGGAATTAAAGACTGATCATCTTGCGCTGAAGTATATTTTCACTCATTAAAATCTAAATGCAAGACGATGAAGATGGTTAGAGTTTTTGTCACAATATGATTTTGACATAAGTTACATAAAAGGAAAAGAAAATAAAGTGGCAAGTGCACTAAGTCGTAGGAAATATATTTATTCACTTATAACTTTAGGAACTCAGTTTAAAGATGAGGTAAAAAGTATCATGGAATATGATTTTTAATTTTAGGAGGTAAAAACTAAATTTGATGCAGATCCAAATGATGTAAGATATAAAGGTTTCAACTTATATAATGAAGTAATTTTAAGATATGAAAAATAGGTGTATGTAATGTTGGGAAATGAGTTAAGGAAAAAGATAAAGATGGAATTTCATAATTCACCTAACTTAAGACATCTCGGTATTAAAAAAGTTTGCTGATGTAAAACAAAAATATTTTTGGAAAGGGATGAAGAAGGACATAACTAATTTTGTTTCTCACCGCTTAGAATGTCTCAAGTGTGTTAAGGCTAAGCATATGCACCCACTATTTTATTATACCCTCATAGCATACCGCAATATAAGTGGAAGGTAATTAGCATATATTTTTTCAGGGGCTTCCTATGTCAAGAAATAAAACATGTTATTTTAGATGTTGTTGACAAACCGATGAAAGTAGAACATTTTATTATTGGTAATCTTAAGGATGATTCTCCTATTTTAGAAAAAAAAAATTCATGAAATTTTCAGATTACATGGAGTACCTGAAGTGATTATATTTGATAGGGACCCTAGAATTAATTCTCGGTTTTGGAAAACACTAAATGCAACTTTAGGAACAAAGCTAAATTTTAGTTCTGCATACCATCTTTAAACATATGGTCAAATTGAGAGAGTTAATAAGGTTTTGGAAGATATGTTATGAGTGTACTACATGGATCAGCAATAGAAATGGGAAGAATAACTTCCTTTAGTTAAATTTTCTTACAATAATACATATCATGCCTCTTGTAAATTGGCACCTTTTGAAGCATTGTACAGAAGGAAACGCAAAACTCCAATTAGTTAGGATAACATTGAAGATAGAGAAATAATTGGACCTAAAATCCTTACTAAAATGGAACAACAAGTTAAAATGATTTGTGAATGTTTAAAAGAAGCTACAAATAGGTAGAAAAGTTATGCAGATTTGAAAAGGGTTGATAAGAAATTTGAACTTGGTGAAAAGGTCTTTTTACATGTTAAGCCTAAAAAGAGTTCTATAACCTTTGCAAAGTATCCAAACTATCACCTCATTATGTGGGACCTTTTGAGATTATTGAAGTAATCAATCATGTAGCTTATTGATTAGCATTACCCCTACTTTATCACGAATGCATGATGTTTTCCATATTTCTTTTCTTAAGAAATATAATTTAGATTTATCACATGTTAAATTAGGATTCCTTGTAGGTCCAAGACCCAAGAATAATCATGGTTGAACCCATAAGAGTGTTGGAAACTCACTAGTTACACTTGCGAAATTATGAAATTAGTCAATGCAAGGTTCAATGGGACCAGTTTAATGAAGAAAGTGCAACATGGGAAAACCTTGAGGACATGAAAATTGATTTTCCTCATTTATTTGAACATAATTAATTCGATGATTGATAAAAATTAAATACTTTGTTTTTAAATTATCAATAATTATTCCATTTTTTGGTAGGTACTATATTCATTAGTATTGGAACAACTAATTTAATGTTGTAATAAATTATGAAAAATTGAATTTCTCAAATTTGGTTTTTGTTTGTGAACTTATGGATGAAAGAACTATAATTATGATTATTTTTCTTATTTGAGAATGTGGACTAAGTTAATCATCGAGATGATGATTATTTTTAGGAGGGAGGTATGTAACACCTCTAACATGGTTGATATCTATGAGGGCTTCTATATTAGAAGTTGCAAACGTTGACATGTGATTCTTGTCTGAAGATAGTGTACTCTTGGGAACTAAGAAATCATGTTTGTTGTGGATAATAGGTTATCTGCTGAAATAAATACAACTCTGTCATGTTTATACTAAATTGAAAATGAAGTATTTCATTCCTTCTTATGCTAAATAATTCACTTCTTGGGAAAATAAGGAATTGATTCAATTTAAACTAGTTCATATATTGTTACACTCAAACTTGTGCTTCAGTTTTCATAACCTCTTCTAGGATAGCTATACCTTGGATCAATTTTAGTGATCCAAGGCATGCTTTCAATTTCATGACATTGTGGTCATCTTGACTGAGCTAGATAGATTTTAAGATCTCTGAACTCTGGCTATCTTGAAGTCTCGGGTGAAGTATGTTGCTTCCGTGTTTCGTATGAAATCTTTGAATGGCATTCTGATTCTTATTTTGGTAAGTTTTAAAGTTACAATTGTTAACTAATGCTAAAGAACCTAATTAATCTATGTTCCTAAATTGTAAGCCTATCCTAAGTTACTAAGTTCTTTTATTAATGTGGAATGTTAATAAAAGGTAAAGCCTTAGACTATACTAATAAAATTAACCTAAGGACCTAAGTTAGTTCCTAAACTAATATTATGAACCTAACTTAGACTTGGGCTAACCTAAAGGGGCGGATGGGATGACATGCTAAGATAGGTCGGTGGCACCAACCTCAATGTATTAATGAGGATTTATTGGGCATTAAAACTTACGGTTTTAGCCAAATTTGGAGAGTGCATGAAGGTTTATCGGATGGTTAGTGACATCCTTACTAAAGTTTTTATGCATAGAAATTTAACTTTAGTAATGGATAAATGCAACTTAGCAAACATGATGGTAGAAGTGGAAGGAATATCAATATTTTTAACATTTAATGTTCTCAAAAATAGTGAAAAACTCCTAGGAAGAAGGGGAAGTTGGAAGGAATAAGGGTTTTTGGTTTTGCATTGATCATTTGGTTTTTGTGAGCTTTAGCTCTGCATGTGGTTTTATCTTCGAACCCTCAGTTTGAATCCTTACATGTTTATTTCACCTTGCATGGTGGTGATAGTGATGAAAATATCACTATGAAGATATAAGAGGAAGGAGAAGAAGGTTCTGAGGAGGTTTTTGGAATTTTTATGGAAAGGAATAGCTATCAAAGCTCTTCTTGAAGATTTTCAGCGAGAAAGTGAAGACATGAGCTCTATCAAGCATGATAGGCCCTATCTCATTAAGTCTTTTTCTTTTATTTAAATGTTTCATTAGAATAACTTTGCTCTATTTGAAACCTTATGTTCTGATTATGTTCATGTGATTTCTTATTCTTTGCTTCAATGGTGTTTTTGTTTTGTTTCCTTTGGATGCATAATGATTTTTGTGTGATGGGTGGAAAAATAAATCTAGAAGTGTTATTTTAATACTTTTGTGTAAACTTGCTTATATTCGAACCTTTTGGACATTGGAATGGATCTATGTTTGTTCTCTGATTGAATGAATACCTAGTTGAAGGTTGTTTAAGCTTTAACAATTGCATGGTTTTGTGGAAATCTGTAGATTTTACCTTGCATGCTCTCATTACAGTTATCATTGGAAATATGGCTTTGAAGGAGTCTTCATTTTTTATCATGCCATTGTTTTAGGATAAATTATTTACTGCGTTTTAGACTGATTTCTTGATAATGGCAGTGGATTCCAGTATAGTGTTCATCTTGTTTCATGACTATATCTTCATTTTGAGTTTAATATCCAAATCATGTTTAGATTTTGAATACACTTATTTTGAGATTGTAATAATTATTTGTTCATTTCATTGAACCTTTTCTGATAAGTTGAACAGAAGGAAAGATTGAGAAAGTTATAGGTTCTATTTTGTTGCATTTACTCTTAATTTTGTAAACCCACTTCGGGTTTTTTGTTTTTTAGAAGATCTTTTGATCTTGGAAGGTTCCCATGAAACATTGGTTGTTGATGAATTTTTTTAGAGGAAGTTGTTCAAATGATCTATCTCGCCTTGTTTTTTTGTCAATTATTAGATCTTTGGGAGACTAGTTTTGAACTTGGTCTGGGTTGTTATTCTTTATTTTTATCGCTAAGTTTACTTGGAACTGAAGTGAGTCATTTGTTAATCAGTTTAATCTGTGTATAGAGATAATATATTCGAGGAAAAACAAACATGTAAAAATGTTGATTTTCTTATCTCTATTCTTTTTGAGTGATTCGTTAATGGTTACCCAATTTTGGGCTACATTGGTGCTTTAGGTACGAGATTGTTGATCTCACGTGGGCATTTGAAGTTGTTCCTACACTTGAAGTGCATTTATATTGAGGTATTTTGTTGTCTTTTATTTTTGTCCATATTTGCATGGATTAGCTGATTAGCCTATGAAATGGGAAATGTTTGTGACTTCCCCCTTGATTTGTTGTAACTTCTAATAAGGTTTATATAGAGGAAAATTTCATCATTTTAATTATTACTCTTTATGTGTTGTTTCCAACACCAAAGTTTGGGAAAACTAGATCCGTATGGTGAATATCGGATTCCTATCTCTCGTAATAGTTATACTATCTTGAATATTTATGTTACTATGATGTCTTTGAGACTATTGAACTGAAGAGTCTCTTGTGAATGTTCCTTGTTTGGTTGGAGTCTTTTTCAGTTCTGAATTTTTGTTTCATTCTTTTTCTAATCCTTCCTTTGGATGAGCTCAAACTTAAGATAAGACTGGGAATGATATGGTATTAATATGGTTCTAAACTTTTAGTTCCATGTTCCTTTCTTTGAAGTAGGAATGAATGATTGAGTTGGGAAGTATCCAAAGGATAGCTCATGCTTCTTTGTTTTGAAATAATGAACCTTTAGTTGTTGATGTATTAAGGATTACATGATGATATTATGACTGTCACGTTTGAGTTAGGAATTTGATAGGAATGCAGGATTGTGTGTGTTTCACCATTTTATTTACATTTTGAATGTGACGAAATAGATAATGTTATGGGTTAAGGAGGAATACCTATTGTGTTGGTCAGTTGGAGGTTGATGTGTGCATTTTGACTTCTCGATCTGATGCTGACTGTGAGAGATTCCTTTTGGTTGGGAGGAACTACCTGAAATAGAAAACAAGACCACCAAAGAAGAGTTAAATAATATATGACAGTGGACTGCCTAGCGTATGCTAGATCTAGGAAGTGTGATACTCCCTAGAAGGTTGTCAATCCATTATTTTTATAAAACAAATATGAAATAACTAAAATATGTACATAAACAAATCTAGTGCTAGTATTTTGATTTGGGTACCTCATATCACTATCAACGCGTTGATCCAATTAAATACTAAAAACTATGTAGGTCAAGGTCTTTAGGTCAGGTTGTAGGTTGTTCGGTGGTTTGTAGGTCACAGACAGGGTCTTAGTAGGGTTGGGTAAGGTGTTTGGGTTGTTTTGGTAGGTAGGTGGTTGTTGGTTTACACATTTTGACAGGCATAGAGACCATAATCGGTCGGGTATGACCAATCACAATTAGGAAGAACTCGACGAAAGTCATGGGTAACCAACATTGGTATAAGCGGGTTGATACAAACTCAAGAAGATCTTGTTGTAGAGGTTGATCTAGGGTTAAATAGAGACAAAAGGGGGTGGAGATGTTTGTGGGAATCTTAGTTATACTAATATATGTGTAAAAGTAGTATATAGGTGATTTAATGGTGTGGGTGGAGGAATGGTTGAGTTTACATGAAGGTAAATGGTGGGGGACTGAGAGTACATGTAGAAACTGATAACAACAATAGAAGAACTCAATAGACTGAGGTAGAAATAGATGATGTAGTTTAAAATTATACTTACTATGGTGCAGGTTCAAATGGTTGGATGGTGATGACGATTGATCAGAGGAATGATGTTTGCTACTACGACTTTGTTTCCTAGAATGTTACCATAAGTGTAATACCTTTGGATCTGTCCCGGTGTATGCTATGGATGTCCTGTAGGGTACGAAAAGGCTCTGGTTCTACTTGCATGTAGCTCTCTTCTCTTCTCCTTGATTTTTGAATGTGCCAACCTTTTCCACAAGGTTCCTCAAGTGAATAAATGGTAACCGACGACGGTTCTGATTAATTTTCGCTTTTAGGGATGACCGACATTGGTTAAGGTGGGATTCCCTAGGTTTACTAAAAATGACAAATCTCCCATCATTTGGGTCAGGTCTATTCATTTATTCATGGATTAGAATGGATATTATATTTTTATGAGCGGGAAGGTGGTTAGAGGAATAATAGGCATTGGTTTTTAGGGTTAAACCAAGTCTTATTCATTTATGGAAACATGCCATGAATAGGTCTATGGTGAGGTGTCTAGGTGAGGTGTGCATCCATTTAATTAAATTAATAATGGGGTGAGGATGGGTATTAATTTAATTATAAATAATTAAATTAATATTAATGTGGGGTATAAGGGTCATGGTTAGGTGAATGTGTTTAAGTTGGTTCTTTGAAAGGGGACAAAGGGGAGTGTGACCTAATTTTGGTGTCTACATTTTTCCCCTTTTTGTTGTATATCTTGTATTGGTAAGTGACGATGACAAAAATAGGAAATGGTTGTGTCGAGTGTAAGTGAGGGTGGTGTTTCCCCAAGTGTGGTGAAGGTAACCCCCTTCAAACTAGGAACTAATGAGGTGAGAGACAAAAGCGCTTGAGTGGTTTGATAAAATGAGGTGGTGGGAAATGAAGATCAGTGGGCATATTGGGTAAAGGTAAAAGGTAAAATTGGGTAAACAAGTAAATGGGATAGGGTCAAAGGTAGTGGCAGTTAAACACATGCACACATTGGACATTATGGCATGGTACTAGGTTGAGAAGATTTCAAACTCTACATCGTCTAAGGTTGATAGGTCTATCCAAACAGGGTTGAAGTGATTTTGGTATCCAAGGTATAGGATATGGTGTGGAAACACAATAGAGGTTAGGTGCAGGAAGATTTAGGTATGTTCCGATACACCAAAGGTCAAGTTAGTATAAACAACATGGTGATAGGAAAGGTAAGGTCAGTAAGTCGAACAACATGGGTAACCACGTCATAAGGTACAACAAGCATGAAGGGTCAAAGGTCACAAAAATTTGTTCAGGTTAAGGTATATAGGTCACGACGTATAAGGCCAAGGTATAGGTAAAATAACAAATCCTAAGATGTAGCAAAGGAGATGTAGGAATAGGTTGGGTTTTTAGGTATCGTTCTCAATGGGTGTTTGAGATTATAAAAAGGCATGCTAGCATGAATGGTTGCACGTAAAAATAATTTTAGCAAGACCAAATAATTATAATGGTGGACCGATGATAGTTATAGGGTGATCGATGTCGGTTGGCTAGGGCACAATGAGGACTCGGTGTTGGCCAGTCGGGTGGGTTTATAAAACAAAAATTATGTATTTTACGGAATCATTATTGTGTTGTACCGTTGGAGAAAATGACAGATTCATTTGACTTTTGGTGCTTTTTGAGAGGAAAGTATGAGGTACTTGTACCGACCGAGGTGGAGAGATCTGGTTGGTGAGAGGAGCTAGGTAGACGGGTCCACGAGATTAGTGTGGAGAATTTGATTGGGTGGAGGTGAGGAGAGCATTTAGTGATGATAGAGGTAGGAGAGGGGTTGGGTGGGACACCTTTGTGGCTAATTGTGCCACCATGTAGACGATGTTGAGACAAGGTAAGATCTAATCCTTTCTACATATTTGTTGTGGGAAAAAAGGGGATATGGGTAGGGATTTTTGGTGGGGATTATAATGAAATTTGTGGTTAAAATTGATGAAATGAGGGAGGGGATAGGTCCTAGGTAGGGTAAACAGGGGTGGGGAGGGGTTTAGGGTAGGGGAGGGTAGGGTAGAATAGGTTATTAGGTGAATGTTGAGAATTTGGTGAGAAAAAAATGGGGGTTTTTTTATTTTTCCGCGGTGACAGTGACCGATGTTGGTCAAGAATTGGCCGACATCGATAATATATAGCCGACACCATTCAAATAACAAAGGACCGATGTCATTTACCAAAGACCAAGGTCTATCAAGTATTTTAAGGAAAAAGAGGTTAGATAAGGGTTTTTAGGGGTTGGAAACTGTGAGGTGTAAATATAAGTGGGTTGAGGGTAGGAAGTAGGTTATGGAGGTTGCGGGAAGGAAAATAGGAAGGAATTACAGGAATGGGTTAGCTGGTAAGGGGGTGTTTTGGAAATGGTTATGGGTTTAACAATGGTGTGATTGTTTGGATATAGGTGAGAGACCAAATACGAATGCGGTTTAGATTTCCACCTTTATTGCTAAGGTGGGGAGACGTTGCGATGAGGATTGGAGGCACGTGACTGATGTGGGTCTAATTAGTATCTGATGTTATGGGCATATAATGTGTGATCCTAGTTTGATGGTCACTCTCATCGATAGATGAGATTCCATGACTAACACGTTCCATATTCTCGATAAAGGCGAGTTCGTAATCACCTTAAAGGACATGTACAGGATCCTAAGGTTATCGATAGGGGGATCAAATGTGTAATCCATTTCATCGAGAGGCCTCTCGAGAAGCCGATGTTGACAGTATTTTGAGAGGGGATGGCCGAGACAAGGTTCCATAGTGCAATCTGAGCTATGGAGAGATGTACGTGGCCCATCCTAAGGAGATGTAGTTAGTTGTTTTAATTATAGAGGAAGTGTGCTATTTTACACTGCCAAATGCATAGGGTGGGAGATTCTGTGGGCACTAATGGGAGTTATGCATGATATGATGGAGGACAAGACCCAATTTTCATGGGCACCAAAATTCTTGGTGGAACTTTACAGAGAGCTATGGGCCTACAGGAGGCTATGGAGGTTCAGCTTGTGCTACACCTTCCTTCTTCACACCGTTAGGCCTATGAGCACATTGTGTATGTGTAACCGATTGGTTTGCCCCAGGATGGATGAATTTTATCAAGGTAGGGTTCGAATTGGTTAATGAACAACGAGATACTATGGGTGCGATTGATGTTGCGGATGCAATGGGCATAGTGGGTGTAAGGCCTAGTTGCGAAACCACTGGGGGTAAAGAAGGTGAGGGTAATGCCAAACTAGTAGGAGCTGATGTAGAAGTGGGGATAAGGGTAGGAGAGATGGATACGACCATTCCATATATCAACTAACTTGAGGAATCCTGGGTGGAAGAGTGGGAAAGGTACAATTGTAAGGCCATGGAATTCTGATCAAGGAGTCATGTGAACTCCTTGTCACCCATAGTAATAGTGGTAGGAGGTGTTGAATCCATGGGTAATAGGTTAGAAGATGGTGAATGACTAGATGGGAGTGGTTAACGATCGACGTGGAATATAAGAACATTAGTTTGGTTACGAGTCAACACCATGTGAATAAGTATTGACATGGAAAAAGCGTATTCTATAAATGAAACAAAGAACAACAGACTAAAGAAAAATGAGGCTAGGAGGGTGAATTCAGTCAATGAATAGATTTTGGAAACCAAACACGGACACCGATAATAGTTAGGCTGACCGGTGAAAGTTAGTGGGGAAATGATGTCGATCAAAGAAACCAACACCGATTCATCGTGGAAAAACATTAGTTTTAGGATGTGAAACAGACTGGTGAATCTCGCAATAGGGAAACTGTGTATGAAAAAATATCAATAGAGTGGAATAGGATGGTGCCCTGAGGGCAAAAATAGAACAGAAGGAGTGATGAAGGATATTCCAGGTAAAACAAATAGAAATCCAGAAGCTAACACCGGTTAGGTTTAATCGATGATGGTCAGATGTGAACCGATGATGGTCACTGGACTAACACCGGTTACTGTGAAATGAGAGAGCAATGAAGAAATTGGGCTTTGTGAATTAAATTTGGTGAAGAATCAAACTTAGAAATATGAGAATGAGAAGATGGGGTCTTAGCACACTCATACAAGTTCATAATAATCTAACTACGATGGTGGAGTGTGAAAGGAAGAAGAATAATGTAGATTCGTAGTCTCACACCTCAAAACACAAGTCAAGAGGAACGCTAAGAAAAACATGATCCTAAAAGTGATTTTCTTATGTTTGTTTAGCTTATGCTATTTAGAACTGACCATGTGAATTCAAAATAGAATTTTTGGTTAGGAAGGCATCCTACAAAGAAGGATATCTAAAAGGTGAGGTTTCAAGTTATGTTATGATGGGGGTGCTCTCTGATGGGGGACTGGATAGAGATAACCAGCTAGGGAGTACATGCCAATCCTCTGATCGTGTGATCATTAACAGGCGTTTGAAGGTAAGATATCTCTTAATAAAATGTGTATATTTAAATTTTTGCATTTTGGTAGAAGAAGAAAGAGAGTGCTTTCTACAGTAATCTTCAATTGTGTCAACCATCAACTAGGCATGACTTCCAACATATAGGTCGCCCTCATTTTAGTGTGAACTAAAAATGAAGCATACAGGAAATGTAATGCACACATTGTAAGCCCAAATTTAAATATGATATTCAATGAAGAAAAATGATGAATAAGAGAGAGGGTGATCTTTCAATAAATGCAAAAAGAAAGAATAATTATTCTTTTTAAAAGCACCAAAAGAAATATTTCATTTAGAGAAATTAGAAAGAAAAAGAGGATTACTAGAGAAGAAGATTTAGTGAATAATGATTTAGAAAGGAAACACACAAGATGTAACCTATATGAAATGAATGGGAACCCACAAATGAGGATCCTAATGAACATGCCAAAATGTTTCACCATTTTCTTTACATTTTGAATGTGATGAAACAGATAATGTTATGGGCTGAGGAGGAATACTTGTTGTGTTGGTCGGTTGGAGGTTGATGCGCGTGTTCTGACTTCTCAATCTAATGCTGACTATGAGAGATTCCTTTTGGTTGGGAGGAACTACCTGAAATATAAAACAAGACCACCAAAGAAGAGTTAAATAATATATGACAGTGGATTGCCTAGCGTATGCTAGATCTCGGGAAGTGTGATACTCCCTAGAAGGCTATCAATCCACTATTTTTATAAAACAAATATGAAATAACTGAAATACGTACATAAATAAATCTAGTGCTAGTATTCTGATTTGGGTACCTCAAATCACTATTAGCATCAATCCAATTAAATACTAAAAAATATGTGGGTCAAGGTCTTCAGGTCGTTATAGGTTGTTCAAGTAGTCTCGGGTTGCAAACAGGTCTTAGCAGGGTTAGGTAAGGTTTTTGGGTTGTTTTGGTAGGTAGGTGGTTTTTAGTTTACAAAATGTTGGTAGGCACAGAGTCCGAGATCCGTTAGGTATGACTGATCACGGGGTAAGTGCAGCAAGTTGGGGGACAAAAAGGGGGTCATAAGTGGACGTCATATTGCAAATAACAACATAATATCAACTTGTAGGGATTATTAGCAATACATACACTCAAAATTAGAAAAAATTATATTAATATGAATCATAGCATCTAAAATCTAGTTTCTAAAATACTAATTTTTTTAAAAATGGACAAGATTAGCTATATTAAACACTCAAAATTCAATGACTTGGTATTTTTTTTTAAAAACACCTATAAAATTATAGTCCGTTTGCCCATGATTTGGATGACCAAAAATTGATATATATTTTTCTCCTTTGGTGAGAAGTTAGATGCCACTATCTATCTTGGGATGGATTTTATTTTGTATTTTTTTGAGTAATATTTTATTTTTTATGATTTTTTCCGTGAAAGTGGTATGAAAACATAAAGAAAACAGAGCACTTTCCGTTTGCCTACCATAACTTCATCAAAAAATATTGAAATCAAATAATTTTTTTTTGAACATGTATATAATTTCACCACGGTTGGGATGGTATAATTTTTATCACATTCTGATAAGTGAAACAAAATTTGCAGTCTTAAACCTAGACATAAACATTCACGGAAAAAGTGTCTTAAAGACCTACTATTAGTAAAAAATTATAAAATGATATTTATCCTATTCTATTCACTTTAAAATCAATATTTATACAAAGCTAACAGTCTCCCCTACGCAATGGTACCATTTTTATGACATATTTTTTACTTTTCGGCATGGTTCAAGTCCGTGGAAGACTAAATTTGATGTTTTGTTGTTTTTAATGTAAAATTCAGGATTTGATGTCCACTTAATTGTCCCCCAACTTGGTGCACTTACCCCACGATTAGGAAGAACTAACAAAGATCATGGGTAATCAGTGTTGGTAGAAGTAGGCTGATAAAAAATCAAGAATATCTTGTTGTAGAGGTTGATCTAGGGTTAAACAGAGACAAAAGGGGGGTGGAGAGGTCTGTGGGAATCTTACTTATACTCATAGATGTGTAATAGTAGGATATAGGTGATTTAATGGTGTGGGTGGAGGAATGGTTGAGTTTATAGGTAGGTAAATGGTAGGGGAATGAGAGTGCAAGTAGAAACTGATAACAATAATAGAAGAACTCAATAGACTGAGGTAGAAACAGATGATGCAAGTTAAAAATATACTTACTATGGTACAGTTTCAAATGGTTGGATGGTGATGACGGTTGATCAGAGGAATGATGTTTGGTACCACGACAATGCTTCCCGAAATGTTACCATGAGTGTAATACCTATGGATCTGTCCTGGTGTTGGCTATGGATGTCTGTAGGTATGAAAAGGCTCTGGTGCTTTGCTCGATATCCATAGCCAAAGCACATAAAAGGCTGATCACATCATAAAATAATTATGTTAGTAGAGTGTTGTTGATCACCCAAAAGGTTGATCACAACACTTTTATTTGACCTTGGAATATTTAGCAAGCTGAATGCACCAAGGCCACTAAAATATCTTCAATCCTTTTAAATATCAGAAGGTGAGTCAATATACTCATCATATAAGGTTAATTCTTATGTCCTTTATTCCATTCTTCTTTGACCTCCTTTGAATAGTTCCATGAATGAACCTTTGTCAACTAGATTTTTGTACAATCTCATCCTATGGCCATTCACCAATAGCTTGAACCTCACAGGATATATGGTAGTGATATTTATAGATCCATTAGGGAAGATATTTTCAATTTCATAGGGGCCTAGCCACCTTGTTTTGAGCTTTCCCATATGATCCTTATATTTTGAATCAAACAAGAGTTCCAAGTCACCTTCCTAGAATTATCTTGTCTTGATGTAGTGTTCAAGTCATTTGATTATTTTATTTTTAGTACTTATATGTTATGTATTGTTTTTCTTCTCAATTTATCCAACTCGTTGAGTTGGAGAATTATTTTCATTTGCTTCGATAAATCTATTCCTAGCTCAAGTGCAGTCCTCAATGTTTTGTGCTCAAACTCAATTAGCAAAACAACAGTCTTGCCATATAGGATTTCAAATGGTGTAAAGACACTTGTGGTATTCCATGTTATTTTGAATTCTTAGACTTCCTCTGGAAGCCTTTCTAACCAATATTTCCTTTGGAAGTGCAATGGTATTTTTCAATATGGTCTCTATCTCTCTATTTGTATCCTCTTCTTTGCCAATAGACTAGGGATGGTATGGTGTGGAATTCCTATGCTTGATTTCATATTATTTAACCAAATCAAAAATTACATCAGTAGTAAAATGTGTACCTTGATCTATAATAATTTCCCTTGGAAATACATACATATCTTTTGAATATGTGGTCACATAGGAACTTGACTAGTTTCTCACTTTTCTGGTTTGGAAATGCCTTCACCTCTATCCACTTTGTTAGGTAATCTATGCATACGATAATATAATCCTTTTTTTGAGATGGAGAGTCTATAGGGATGATAAAATCTAAGCCCCACTTGTCAAAAGGTTGTAAGACCAGATTGAGGCTGCAATGTCATCTCATCATATTTAGTGGGAATTCCCATCATTTGGAATTTATCACATCTCTTGGTGTATAATGCTTCATCCTTATACAATGTTGGCCAATAATAACCAATATTTAACACCTTCTATGGTGTAATTTTTGCAAAAAAATGTCCTCCACAAGGTTCATTGTAGCAGGATCTAAGTACATCAAATATCTACTTCTCATCTATACGCCTTCTCACTACTTGATCATGTCTTGTATGAAATAGAAATCCAATTATCCAAGAAAAAGATGAACTATTTTCAACTATGTATTTTTTCTCAGAGTAGAAGTAATGTGGAGGTGTTTTACCTGAGACCAAGTAGTTGGATATGTCTGCATACTAGGGTGTTTTTTTAGAAATAAAAATAAGTGCTCATTTAGAAAGGAATCATCAAATACTTTCTCTTCATTGTTGGTCTCCATCATGGAGAGGAAATCTACTACCACATTATCATTTCCAGGAGTGTCCATTACGGTGACATCAAATTATTACAAGATGGGCATCCACCTTATGATTCTACTTCTTACTATTGGTTTGTTTATCATATATTTTATTGCTGAACATGATCGATAAGAATAAAAAATAGATATCTTGTGGTGTAGTGTCTAAATTTGTTGATGGCATATATAACTCGCCAAGAAATAATATTCGATTCTTGTGTAGTTTAATTTTTCATGCCGAAAACTCTTGTTAACATAGTATATTTCATAGTTTAGGATTCCATATATTCTTCCTAGGACAGCTCCAATAACATGATCTGATGCATCTGTGTGGATGTGAGAAGGAAGATTCCAGTTAGGTCCTCACAATACAAGATCAGTAGTTAACATCTGTTTCAAAGTTTGAAAAGCACCTTCATAGGGGTAATTCCATATAAAATCAACTTCCTTTCCTAGAAATAAAAATGTGGTGTTGCTATTTTGTTGAAGTCTTGTATAAACCTTTTGTAATATCCAACAGGGCCTAAAAAGCTTCTAAAATCCTTTTGCTTCCTTGTGTTTGAAGTTTGACTATAACATACATCTTGGTAAGATAAACTTGAATTTATTCAGAGGAAAGGTAGTGCCCCATCACTATACCCTCTGACATCATCATGTAGCACTTCTCATTACTCAAGGATAAATTATGATCCTTACATATTTTCAAGACCTTGTCTATATTTTACATAGCTTCATCAAAAGTATTACCATGTATAGTGAAGTCATCCATATAGACTTCCATGTAGTCATTTGTAAAATTAGAAAAGATACTCAAGAATGCCCTTTGGAATGTATCAGGTGCATTACACAAGCTAAATGGAAGAACTGAATAGGAAAATGTTAGCCATGGAAATGTAAAGGTAGTTTTTTCTTAGTCCTCTTGTGCAATCTAGATATGATTATAGCCACTGTATCCATCGAGGAAAGATAATTATTTTTTACTAGCTAAGGTATCAAGCACTTGATCAATGAAGGGTAATGGGAAGTGATCTTTCTTTGTATTTGAGTTCAACTCTCTATAATCTACAAAAATCCTCCATTTCCCATTCTTATTCAGTATAATTATAAGAGGTGACACCCATTGATTGTATGATGTGGGGTATATGAATCCAACATCCAAAAACTTATGTAGTTCACCTTTCATAATTTCTCTTACATCTGGGTACATCTTTCTTTATGGCTACCTGATTGGTTTACATTCTTCCTTTATATAAATTCTATGAGTACAAATCCTAGGATGAATCCCACACATATCAACATAATCCCAAGAAAATTTTGTTCTATGTTTTTGAATAATATTTATCAAAAATTTATCTTATTGTTTATCCAACATCTTGCTTACATTTAGTGACCTCCTTGCTGTTATTTCTACTTGCTTGGAAAGGTCCATCATTGAACACATATTGTTTCTAACAAAATTTAGTATGCAGTCATGGGGAAGAAGTTGGTGAAAAATCAAATTCTTACCTGGAATACTCATGGTGTTGTGCTGCGGTAATACTTGGCTCAAAGGACAACTTAAGAACCTTAATATGTCATCAAATTCTTCATTTCTTACATAGTTATTCTGTAATACATTAGAAAGAACAACATCTTCTTCCTGATCTTCAATTGTATAATACTTATCCAATATCATGAGTTGTTATATAGAGCTTTGATCAACTTCGGTTCTTCAACCCAATTGTTTTGATCTTCATCATTCAATGGTATGGAAAGAGGATAGAGCATAAGCTTATTAATATCATTTCTATTCAGGATAATCATATTTCCATACCTACAACCTATGAATGCATTAACAAAGGTGGCTAGCCATGGCCTTCCTAGTATCATAGGATAACCTCCTAAAATTACTTTTAGTTGAAGTAAAATTAAATGAGAAGGGTATTCCCAAGAGTCTACCACTACAACAATGTCCTGAAGGACTCCTTCAGCCTCATGGTTGACCTATTTTCTAGTTTAAATATTTTAGTTGTTGATCTCAGTCCTCCCATCTTCAGTCATCCATGATTTTCTTGTTCATGACATTGATTTTTTCCCCTAAGTCAATTAGAGTATTCTTTATTTTAGTTTTATTGATAGTAACATTCAACAAAGGACTACCCAGGATCTATTTACTTGGGTAATATAGTGTTTTAAAGCATGATGTCATCCAACTATCCAATAAATTGTACAATGGATGGATCTTTCCTTTTTCTTCCTAGCTTCTTGATGCATAGATCCTTAACCAACTTGTTATAGATGGGTGCATACTTAATAAATTAAATGAGTAGAATATTTACACAAATATCCTTCAATTGATTGATAAAATCAGAATAAGAATCAGATTTGAGGTCAATATTTATTTCCTACAATCTCTTTGGTAATAGGGGTTCATTGACTTGCATCTTGACCTTCTTGGAACTCTGTTCATGTTTTTTTAGCAGCTTGCAGTGTTTTTCTAAATTTTTGTGGATTAGTATACAACAACCGTGGTTCATCTGTAATCTTAGTGATGGTGGGTTTACATGGTTGGAGAAGTTCTCTTCCTGAGAAAAGATGGATATTATTGACATCAACTGAAAAGTAGAGTATTGTGCTGATTTACCGGTGTACGCTAGTTGAGAAGATTTATTATTGGGGTTAGGTGATGGTTGAGCTAATAATTGAGTAGGCCTTGGTTGAGAGCTAGATTGAGGGTTTGAAATAAAAGATTTTTTTGGTAGGGAGGTTACTGATAGTTTTATTGGTAGTTAGGAGGTTGATTACCCCATGGCTTCACTCCTCTCCAAAGTTATTGCCATGAAGAAGGGGCTTCTTCAATTGTTGGCCTAATAATTGAGGTTATCATGGCTATTGGTTGGTATTGGATAGGATATGTATCCCAACCTTGTTGAGTATTATCCCAAGGTGGGGGTTGCATATATGAACTACTAGCACAATTTTTAAAAGATGACATGGGAACTTGTGACATACTTTCTTGTCTTGGTAGCTAAGGCTTCCTTTGGGAAATGTAGAAAACTTACACATCTTCCATTTCTATCATCATGAATTCTGGTATATCCTCCTTGCCTTTAGTAATGTTGGCCAATCCCCCACATGTACAATCATCTTTCTTTCTTTTGTAAGAATGACATAACTCTGTAAGTTTTTCCTCTACATCCTCTCTCTTCTTCTTTGCATGAAGAGCATCAAGTTGGGTGGCCATGTCATTAAATATTTCTTGTTTCATGTTCTTGAACATGTTTACAATCTCTGATTTAGATATGTCCCCAATTCCTTTGGTAGTTGATCCACCCTTTGATCTAAAACTTCTTATTTTCATAGTTTCTCTAGAATAATTCTTGTAGGTTTCACAAATCTCATCAATTTTTTTGTTGAGATATCTCCAGCTCTTATCAGGTCCAAAGCATCCATATCCTCCTCACCGAGTCCTTTTAAGAAGAGTAACTTGAGAGACTTAAGAGGTAACCTTGTGTGCCTTGACTTTTGAACACAAAATAAGAATCTCTCCGTAATATTCTAGTGGATCATCTTCCTTTTGTGACATTTTGAATATTTCATCACCTCCTCTACTACTTGGCATACAATAGTCTTGGTACTTGGTAAAAAAAAATTCCTTCATCTACTGCCAGGTAGTAACAACATCTCTTCCTAGACCCATAAACCATCTCAAGGCTACATCCTTGAGTGTAGCAAGAAAAACAACTTCAGCTTGTGTGCATCAGTTGTATAGTCATAAATCTTGCATAAAACATCAAACTCAAATAAGAAAGTTTCGGGTCTTCAATTATAGATCCATGAAAATTAGGAAGAGTTGAGGGAGATATGTTCTTCATTACAATAGGCTAATTATTATTAGAGATAGGGAACTCAAATGTAGTTTCCCCATCTTCCACATTTTTATTCACCTCCTCTGCCATGATTTTATTTTCAAGAAAAAATTACAAATTTCCACTTGAAGGGGGCTTTATAATAGCTAACCTTGTATAGAGGAAGATGTGTCTTCTTTAGAATTAGAAGTAATTTATGCTATTTGAGGATTGGGCAAGAATCTACCTTGGGCATCTCTTGCATGGTGTATACAAAGAACTAACTCAACTCGATAAACATTAATTAGTGGGGCGTTTTGATGGAAGAATTTATAAATCCTAGTCTATCTTTAAGGAATTAAAAAATATGAAAACTACTATAAATTAGTAGTAATCCCCGAAATGACGCTAAAAATGGTGGTGAAAATCAAACTGTAAAAATTAATATGTGATTCATTTAATTATCAAAATAGGGGATGTAAACTTGAAATATTTCTAGTGTTGTATGCACATTTACAATATATCTAGGAGGTTGGAAATAAATAACTTTCACAACAATGCTTGAAGTAAACAAACTTAGAACTGAAAATGAATGGTTTCTAAATACTATCACTAAGACAAAGTTGTAAATTCAGGTTTGCGAAAATAGAAAGTAAATGGTTCCTAGGTAAACATACATGCAATGAAACAAGACAAAATGGAGGGGTTTAGTAGACCACAATTGGGCCTTGAATTGGGTGTTAATCCCTCCTAAATTATGAAACTAGAGACTAATGAACATAACTCAAATATTTATTGAATTTGTATGAACATTACATTAAGGAACCAAGGATCAAAGAAATATCGTTTCTGATTTTGACTTAGATTATGAATTTCTATGAATAATGAATTTAATAATAATAATTTCCAGCACCAACCCTTTCTTTTATACCTTCTCATTTACAACAAGATGTGAGAAGAAGAAGAGTACAACATGGAGTTTCAACAAACTAAGTGAAAGATATTCAATAGGATAAGTGAAAGATATTTAACAAAAAAGAGATTCAACATATGTTACAAAACTCATAACAGGTGTTTAGCTAACAAAAAAATGTTCAGGTAATCGACCGGTTCCTTTAATCACGTGTTAACTCAATCAATCAGTTCTTCACTAGTTTGCAATGAATGACTAGATCAAAGGTTGAGTTGTTTCCTAGTTCTACATGTTCCATTTGTAACTACTTCTTCAATGACATGTATAGACTTGAGTTTCATTCTTCATGCCTTCCAAAATATCTTCATAATGTGGGCTCTTTGTTATAGGTGATTTCCTTTGGTTGTAGATGGGTTTCTGCGACAAGTTTTTTGGTTATGGATGAGTTCTTGTTGATGGTTCGTTTCTTATCGCATACAAGTTGTTGCATATGAAAAATTTCTTACAACCAAGAGTGAAATCATACATATCATCATTCAAATAACTTATTGGGATAATAAGAATAAATGCACAAAAAATACCACAAAATAAAGATAACTAGATATAACTATATTAATTAGTAATTATGCCACAAGTTCAAGGTTGTAACGACAATGTTCAATAGTGTACTTGGAAAATACATGGACATAACTATAATGGCTTAATCAAAATACATAATATGAGTTTTTATAAAAGAAATTAACATAACTCATCAAGGTAAAAGGGATAAGGAAAATCGAGAAGGAAGAGGTTAGCCATGAGTGACACAAACCTAAAACAACATTCTACCCTCTATTCTCACATGAGACACAACAAATGAACCTAAAAAGGAGAAATACATGCTCAAATTACAAAAATAAGAATGGGGAGGAAATGAAATACAATAAAACATAAGCCAAGGTTAAGAAACACAAAAATCTATATTTTATTTCTTTCAAAGTATGCACATATAATTATATGTGAAGAAGAAGGCACAAGAACATGTTGCGAAAGCCTAAATAGATGTTTACAACTAAGAGATTCTCCGGGACCATTTTGTCATGGTGCCTTTAATTTTTACAACATCCTATCTTAAAATTGAGATATTTTACATTATATAGAAGAATGGGAGAAAGAGAGGAGGGAAAAGAGAGGGAGACTCGATTTCCACCTTTAACAACCAACAAGATGTATTTAATTTCTAAAAAGTCATGGGAACCCTACGAAACCCATTCTCCCATGCTAGTTTGCTTGTTGGAGAAGCCAAAGGCACCATAATTCATTAAATATAGGTAGTTGAGCTACCAAAATTTCCCTTGTCGAGTCTATGACCATATCAAATAGACCCGAAACTTGACACATTGGTTTGAGTCCTTGGCCTTGTTGTGCACCTAAATAATCACAAAACACTAGTGGGACATTATACCTATTGAGCACCTTGGAAATTCTGAAATAAGGGAGGAATGCCTTTTGGGAATAGGGAAGCGGTCGATATGAGACATGTTGACATAGTGCGATGTCTTTAAGCCCTAAAAACCTAACACAGGAAAATCAGGTTTGAAGATCGTAGAGAAAACAAAAAATAACATTCGTTTGATCATAAATGTTCATATGTAGAGAAGATCCAAAAATCTGAAAAAATGAGGACTATTGGGTTTGGGAAGTGGAAAACATGTGACATGGAACATGCAATTAGGATGTGATGTTCCAATGTAAGAAAGGACCCAAAACCCGACACAAAGGAAGACTATGGGGTTTGAAAGTAAGAAACATATGACACATGACATGTAATTTCCCTAGCATGTCTCGATGAAAGAGAAACATGAAACCCTAAGATTTTGAGTTAATTTTCCTAAGTTCAAAAATGGGGTTGGGGTGGAACTTTGGAATAGTTCCACCTGCTTCTGCTTCGGGCCCATCTTATCCAATTTTCCCTCTACCTCTTTATCCAATTAGTTATATCACTGATTGGAGAATTGACAGAATGTGGGAACATTCTACCTATTCCCACTATTATCACTTTGTCTAGTCCAACTAAAACCTCCTTCACAATCTACTTCCATGGTAAATCAAGGATCGGGAGGAATAGTTCTTCTTCTTACGCCAAAGGTCATTTTGACCTATCCTTTACCAAGTTCATCAATTTTTCTAATTTTTTTCCAAGTATGGAAATTAAGGGGGTGGAAAGGTTAAAGTGGAGTGTCTCTAACACTGATTTTGCTGATTTTTTATCAATTTACCTTGTCCAAGTTCAAGATGGAATTAAAATTTATTAAAATATATTAGGGGTATTTGAATAATAGTCCTGAAACTCAATGGGGCAATATACTTGCTATATGAAGATATCAGTGGCCTTGAAGCATCCATTGGGCATGAAGTTAACATAAAAAAATTGGAAACTAATCTAAGTTTAAATAAATTACCATTACACTTACATAAGGAACTACTTGGAATTGATCATGATCTCGGGACTAATGTCAGGGACTAAAGAATAAAAATCTAAATGCTGCCACCACATCTAATTTTTTCCAATTTTGAAGAAGTTGAAGATCTTGGTCCTTAATGAGAGTGGAAAACTATGTAAAGCTGGACCAAAAACACTAAACTCTTGGTAAGGATGAAGCATGAAAAATTATCAATTGCATGCTGATTTGGAAATTTATTGCATGCACTTAGAACTGCCCCAAACACCTTTCTTCCACCATAAAAATTTCTTCCTAAATTGGGTAACAACAACAAAGGGCACCAAAACTATGTAAAAACATGTAAAATCATACATGTTCAAAACAAAAACATGAAGAGTTTGCATAAGCACTTGTTTTACTAAAAATAAACCTACACTAACCTACTCTAACTAGACAAAATGGAGCTAAGCAAAACTTGCAATAGGTAGTGAGAAATGACTACCTTTCTTTGCAAAATGTAGCCATGTAATTAATTTTACAATGAACATGGCCTTTAATGAGAGTGGAAATTTATTTCCCTCTCCCTTCTTCAAAGTGTCAACTAAAAAAGAATAATAAGTCTTTTAGTTGATATGTATTTGGATTCGAGTGGTTGTATTCATTTTTTATGCCCTCTCAAAGAACAAAGAAATCTCATGCGCATTGTCCTATCACCCAGTGGGTGCTGGGTGCTCACCTGAGGCATGCACGGGCTCTGAGTCCCTCCTTTATGTGAGCTATGTGAGAATGCATTATTTCAATAGAAAATTAAGTGAATAGATTGGAAAGGAAACATACATTCTTCTTAGAGCTCAAATGGTTTCTAAACCAATGTGTTCATTCATATAAGAAAAACATTACAAAACATAAATCTAAATCATAATATAAAAGAAATGTACAAGGGTTTACATCCACTCATATGAAATGAATATATATAACCGATCCATACAAATGTAAGTAGAACTGGAACCACACATATATTCATATTAAGCATGTTGATAACCACATTACATTAATCGGGCAATCCCAGATCCATATGATAGTGCGAACAATGTCATGCATAGGAAATGGACTTAGGCCCTTTGATACAACATACTCCTACAGATCCTCTAAACCCAACCTATGGAGCTCTCACAATATTCCTGCATGGCTTCACCTCTCTTCAATTCTTTCCTCTCCATCTGTCTCTTTTTCTTCTACCAGGCACTCATATATATAGCCTTGTCAAGCACCGCCATGCCTTTCTGAAGTTGTAGATCACTTGTCATGTGTCCAAGTTGTCCTCCATGGGAGCATGCTTCTTCGATGTAAGTTCTCTATCCTTTTCCATGATTACCTTATGGAATCTTCTATCACAAGGTATATTCCTTCCGTGGGTACCAAGTTTCCAGGTTGACACCTTATCCACTTCACATGTGTAGTCGGGTCATTTTTTCCTCATGTTCTGCCTGATATGCCAAATATGGCTAAGTCTCAAGATCTTTTCTCTAAGTTACACGTGTGCCACCGGGTTCTAGTAAAATCCTCCTAAAACCCCGTCCTACGTGATTTATCCTTGCACACCCTTCTTTAAATAGGTCATTTGCGCCCACGTACCTTCTTGTACTCACCAATATTTTAGGGGCCTAACATCACCCCATAGTATGCTTGTTTTCCTCCTCAGGAACACCTTCTCAAAGAATAAAGAATGAATGTCCTTGAGTAGTTTGGAGAAAGAATAAAGGAATGAAGAATTTGGGGAAGAATGAAAGAATGGGGAAACTATGATTACTTCTGCAAGAGGAGAGGGAAATATTTTGTGAAGTCTACCTCCAACTTATTCCAGGTATTGACCTTGTTCTATGCCTCGCTGAGAGGTCGTCAACTAAGGTGCTCAACTATTCAAAGATTATCCCTTCTCCTTGGGTATTCATCATTTTCACAATCCCCTCTAACATTTTTTTCCTAAATCATCAAGTGCATCTATCCTTCAAGTGATCTAGGGATACAACTCTTTCATCTGGTTTTTAATTGATCCCCGTAAGGTCTCAATATCCTCTAATTTTTTATCAACCTTGGCTAGGATTTTGTCACATTCCACCCTATTCCCTTGTTATTCATCTATAAATCCTTGAGCTCTTCTTCATGGGTAGCGACCAGAATGCTCGTCACTCTATCTCTATCAGTGCAATTGTCATAAGCAGCCTCGGTGGCTTGGGCAAAGTGGCTTTCACATCTATGAGGAATTTCTTGTACTGGGCCATAATGGCCACAAAATTTATCTTGTCCTCATTTTATTTAGGCGTTGATGCCTCTTCTACTGCACTCCAAGGCTAGTGGTCATCTTTCCATTGTGAGGACATGGGTCAAGTCCTCTAGAAACTCTAGGGTGGATCCATACTTCTACGTTAGTGGTGTTAGATCTGGATGCTTCAAGAAAATGGAATATGTGATCATCTCTACTTTCTTATAGACCTCGTACACCCTTGCCTTCTCTTCTTTCAACTCACGCCTTAATTACAAGTTAATTAGATCCTCCTTCTTTAAGTCCTTAGTTCTTTTCTCCGCAGATCTTCTTCCTTCTTCTCCAATTCTACCTCTAGGAAATTCACCCCTGTCTTCCTCTTGAAGAGTCTGGCCTCTAATTCCACCAAACCTTATTAAGTGCGTTACAAATTTTCTCGTCCGATAGCCACCGAGCATTTACCAAGGGTTTATCAAATTTTGAATCTGGTACCTTAATTATTTCCCTTGGCTTACTTCAAATTCCCAAGAAATAATTTTCCTCGTCCGAGGGTATGCACCTTCCTCATCAAATGATGTCATAGCCAAGATTTTCTCCATTGGTATGGTGCTTTGAAATCATGTGCGCAACACCTTGTTTAGATCATCAATATAGACCATCCTATGAACCTGTGATGCCTCTCGCATTTTTTTCTCCCTATACATGTGGCCTTAGGAAAGATCACAACCAAATTGGGATCCCCTCCCATGCTACCACATTCCTTTTCTACGCTTTCCTCCTCTCGCCGTTTATCACTAGGTCTACGTTGTATTCCATCTCTTTCTCTACTAGGTATTCGATGATCTTGGCTACTTCCTTCTCTCGTAACCTTGTCTATTTGTTCCTTAGTGAGGCTTAGGGTCCTTTGTTCTTTTGTAACTTCCTCACTTACCCCCTTGTCCCGAGTATCATCTTCTTCCTTTTCATTCTTCCTCTTAAAAAGATGTACTCATTTTCTTCTTCCTCTCCTTCCTCCTCTGAGTCATGAACCTCATAGATAGGATGGTCCTTGCCTCCTGGTTCATCTTCATCATCATCATCTCTCTCGCCTCTATAGGCCTCCAAGCTCTCTATATCCTCTGAATCATTTTTTTATCACCTTCTACTTCTTCCCAGTAAGATATTCTAATTCCTTCTCCTCCTCCTTTGATGACCTCTTCGGTTGATAGGTTCCTCATGCTCTGGTGCTTCTTCCTCTAGATTCTTTTCTTTCACTAGGTACTTATTTCTCCATGTGTAAGTACTTGGCTTAGCACTTGTCTACGGCACGCTTACCACTTGTGTAGACTGAAAACTTTGTGCTTTCTACACCTCTTCTCTTTCCATCTTCTTTAACATGAGATTATTTCTTCCTATGGGGTCCTCGGGGATGGATACATTTTTTCCAAGTATGCACCCTTTTTAAATTTTGTCCTTATTTCAAGGTATATTATTTTTTCCACCCTTCCAGGTGATTGGCAATGTCACTAGTTTCATCATCTATATCTCGTGGGAGACATATCTCTGCATATATGAGAACTTCTTACGGTAAACCAAATTTTTGCACAACTCTCTGTGATCTTGATCCACCTTACTAAGGTTGAACATTATTCTCTTGGCCTCTTTTAATCTATTCACCCCCACTTGGAAGTATTACATGGCGAAGTAGAAGGGAAGATTGCACCATGGGATCATTATTTCATCTTCAACCTAAATATGCCAATGCAAAAGTGTTGATATATAGTGAATTATTCTTCTCCTTACATGAGTGTGGGTAAATGCTCTAGAATCCTCCATTTTTCCCCAAACTTATCCCTCATGTGCTTATATGATTTCTCTAAACGCACCTTGTGAGCGGGTGTCATGGTCTCACAAGTATATTTTTCAAACCTTTTTGTGAGCGAGGGATCCTCTTTTGGGTACTCCCAAACAAACCTTTCTAGCAAATCGAGCACTTCCATTTTTGAGAAGACAATTGTGAGGAGGAAATTACCAAATAGTATCTTCTCGCCTTATTGTACACTGCTAATGATTTCATCCATGATGAAAGTGAACAAGTTGTAGATGGCTCCCTCATATATTTTTCTAACATATGTTCAGCCATGCCTTGTTCACTTGAGTCCATATCTCTTGGTCATTGAGCTTGGTTACCAAGCGCACAACCATCCTGATCATGCATTTTGGAATCTTTGTGATGTCAAAGTAATGTGATCCTTTCTTATAGTCATATGTAACAACTATTTCCTTGATGGCCTCCTTATCTCTTAGGTCATCATCAATGTTATCCCCTTCACAGTTAAGGCCTACAAACTTGGAAATTAACTAGGGAGTTATGCGCATCTTGTGCCCCATGAAATAAAAATGATCTTAATGAACACGCGCCATTAGCCACTGGTAGAGGTGCTCAGGTTTTCTGAAGTAGGGTAATTCATAAATTTGTAGTAATTATGACTTCTCCAACTTAACCTTTACTTTGTCACTTTGTAGATGGGCATGCCTTCTAGTGTCCTCTTATTTGTTGGGTAAACCAACTCCAAAGCCATTTATTTTTCTATCATGTTGGTGCGGTGATTATAGTCACTTACAGACATCTTCCACAAATGAGATTCCCATTCTTTTCCTAGCAATACCCCATTTGGGTATTACATCTCTGCATACCATTCTTCATTTGTGTTTTCTACGTTAGCAATTTTCTTTCCCTTATCCTTTCCCTTCTATTTTTTAGGTTAGACAGTTCCTTTCTTTGGTTCCATTCTTTTGGTTAGGTTATCACTTCAAGCATCTTTTCCTTACTCTGCTCTACCACTTTATCTAACCCTAATGCACAACCTTGTGAATAAATCCTCCTACACCGTGCCCTAGCCGCCAAACCCTAACTGGAACAATTCTTCCACAAGATGGCGCTTCAACAACTTCCTTCTTAACAAATCCCTCCATGCCCGTGTACTCCTTTCCTATTGGTTTATGGATCTGCTCTAGTCACGTCCTCTCATATTTCTTCAATTTTTCTTCATACAAATCAAGTTTGGATGCCCTAGTTTGTGAGAGATATTTTATCTTTGTAAATGCAAGGTAAATAATGAATTTCCCGACTTCTTATTTATATCTTTTCCTTCTTTCCAACATTAAATGTTGTTTTACCTACCACCATACTTAGTACTAAACGTAAATTTTTCCACCAGACCGACTTTAGGCACCTTCACTTACATGCCTAATCTTGCATGAAAAAATTCTACAACCTTCTAGCATGCAAACAATCCATCCTAACAAAATACTCTTACACACGTGTTAACAACACCAAAGGCACTTCTTCCTTTCACTTTATTTTTTGTCTCACCTACCTCATGTTCTTGTGCTTCTCTCTTGTATGTGGTTTCTCCAGGTCTTATCCCGACACCAAAATTTTCATCCACCTCTTCTTCCATCCCCTTCCTTCATCCTTGCATGCTTTGTATCCATCAACTAGGAAATTCACCACAACTTCTACTACCAGTTCAATTTGTATTACGGGCCTATACTTTGCATTACTCCACCCCACACTAAAAAAATACGCAGTCCTCTATGCATGCACAACCTTCAAATATTAATGTGGTTACCGGCATCTAAGGAAAAAAAAATAGAACAAACGATGAGAAAGGGAAACACAAGAAAGGAAAATTGCATAAAGGTAAACTTATACTAAATGGAAAACTACCTTATTACAAACACCAAGAAGACTTATTTATAGTAGGGCTTCAACCTACTCCCATTGAAATGGCCTAGTAATCTCATTCCATCCAACACTCTCAACTGGCACGTGCTTGAATTAAGGATGTCCGAGATGATATAGGGACCTAACCAATGGACTTTCAGCTTTTCGGGATAGAAACTTAGAATCATATAACAATACCATCTACCCAATCTCAAATTGTTTGTTTCTGATGTGGTGATCATGCCATGCTTTTTGTTTAGCCTTTTCAGACTTTTGACTCCACTTGGCCAATGATCATCTCTCATCCAATTTCATCAATTTTTCAATCCTTTCCTCGAGCACTTGTTCATCAACTAATCCTTCTCCACATGTTATACACAGAGATGGTATCATAAACTAAATGGGAAAGACAACCTCTATGCCAAACACCAATTGGAATGGGGTGGATTTATTCAACATCTTGTAGGTTGTCCTATATGCCCATAGAACTATTGATAATTTTTCATCCCAATCTCATCTATCAACGTCAAATTTTTTGGTCATGGTATGACTCAATATTTTATTAAATACCTCGGCGAGTTCCATTTTATTGTGGATGTTAAGGGGTAGTCTTATGATGAGAAACCATGAACTCTGCTAACAGAATCATGATGGTCTCATTTAGGAAATGTATACCCCTATTAATGGTTAAGCTCTATGGGCATCCATACCATGTAATAATATTTTCCCATAGAAACACGGCTAATGTAGCTCTTGTACAATCCTTGGTAGGCCTGTCTTCGCCATTTTGTTAAATAATCCATGCAAGTGATTACATAGCGTGATCCTATCATACATGTGGCTGGAGAAATGGGGCCTACAATATTTTTGGCCCACTTTTCAAATGGATCTACACTTGGACTACAGCACAAAGGCATTTCATCCCTCTGCCCTAGTTTGCGAAGGTGCTGACAATGATCACATACCTTGTAACACTCTTTATAATCTATATATACGGTTTCCCACCATAACCCAACTTGTAATATCTTGCATGCAATGGCATCTCTTGCATAGTGTCCAACTACACTTCCTCCATGCACCTCCTCCATAATAGATAGGTGCTCATGTTCTAGCATGCACCGGTGTAACACTTCATCATGTCCTAGCTTGTACAAATCACCACTAACCAAAGACATGCAGGTGTGACGCGTATGGCTAATAACTTGCTTCCTCTCTAATGATTTCATCCCTTTTGGTGCCATACCTATTTTGAGGAGCACCAAAATATCCTTTACGCTCGAGGGCATGCCCCACAACCTAAACAATTGCATGTCTAGCATGGTTTCCTTAATGCTTTGCGTGGCCTCTCCCGATCAATTCTAGATAACCTGGTCAGCCCTAGAATTAATCTTTCCTAGCTTGATAATCATTGTGAACTCAAATTCTTGGAATATCAAGACACAAAGACATATGTGCCCTTGGATAACAGGGCTTGTTTACAAAGTATGTTAATACTATGTGGTCCGTGTAAAATATAAATGGTATCACCAAGAGATATTTCCTAAACTTGTGCAAAGGTGCATAGATCATGGATAGTGCTTCGCGCTTAGTAGTGGTGTAATTATATTCGATAGTGTTAAATTTCTACTTGCAAAGCATAAGGGATGGTCAAAAATCCATTCACCAGGTTGTGTCAATACTGCTCCAATGGTTGTACTAGAGGCATCCACATGAATATGGAAAGGTTTATTCCAAATGGGGAAATAGAGAATGGGTGTTGTGACAAGATTTTCCTTCAAATTACCGAATTCCCTATGTTGCGCCTCTCCTCGGTGGAAGGAAATCTTATGTCTAAGTAATTTTTCCAAGGGTACGGTGATCTTGGCATATCCCTTGATGAACTTTCTATAGTAACCCTTATGTCCAAGGAATCCACACACGAAGGTTTGGCTAATAGGCTCCCCTAAAACCACGATGGCTGCAACCTTGGAAGGATCTACTAGTAAGCCATCCTTGCATATGATATGTCTCAATAAGGTTCCAAATGGGGTAGCAAATGCACACTTCTTGATGTTGAGGGATATCCTCAACTGTCGACACCTTTTAAACATTATTCTTAAGTTATCACAATGGTCCTTGACTAGACCATACATAGTCTAATCATCCAAATAGACCTGAAGAAATTTATGGATGAAGTCCTGGAAAGGCTTGCACTACAATGCGCGATAACACAACAGAACATTATTCAATCCAAAAGGCATGACCAGTATAGGAAAAACTTCCCCATTTAGTGGTGAAAGTTGTCTTTCTTTGGTCTTCCTTTGTAATCCTCACCTAGTGGTACCTCGAGAACCCATCTCGTGAAGGAGTAGACTTCATGCCCATCCACTCCCTCTAAAATTTCTTCAATAAATGGGGTAGGGAATGGATCAATGACACACTACATTTAGGTCCCTATAGTGAACATAGATCCTTATCCTCCTATCCTTTTTTATGTTTATGACCATTGGGCTTATCCATTCTGATTCTTCCATAGCCTCAATGATACTTGATGCTATCATTTTTTCAATCTCCTCCTTGACCCATATGCACAGATTTGAGCTCATCTGATATGGCCTCTTCTAGATTAGGTGTGCACCTTCCTTTAGTTTTATCTTCATCTCACCTAAGGAATGGTGGATGCATTTAAGTTCATGATACCCGTATGGGAACAAATATTGGAACTCATGTAATAGATCAATGATCTTTGAGACCTCCTTTTCTCGACCAATAGTCTCCAATGATTGCTTCCTTGGGTTCTACCTCTGACCCAATGTTAACCTTCTTCATTTTCAAGGGCTCATGGTAAGCGCATGTCCTTTCATCAATGCTATCTATAAAATTGTGCGTACTTTACAGAGTGGTTAGTATTTAGATTCTCTATTTCCTCTCCATCTATGACATAAACCATCTTTCCTTTTTCCTTTTCTATACAGGATTTATTAAAATACATCTCCTTCGACTCATCCTCATCGAAACGTGCCTCTAAACTAGGCTCACATAGTAAATATAGTATCCTATCTTCCGCCATGGAACTATCCCCCATCATAAGGAGCTTGAACACTTGCAATGTCTTATCCACTGATGGCTTTGTGCTCCAATATTCAAAATCTTGGATGAGATCAGTTGTTAGGTATTGCCAATTTCCTATCTAACGGCGTGTTTCTAAATGGATATACCATGCATGTGCACAAACTTGTAATGTAGAATATAAATTATGTACCCATAAAGATGGTGGCAAGGCTTCGTGCCTCCTATCTAGGCCTTCTCACATGCTTGGATATCAAATGATGCGCTCTCTTTACCATGGTAGTCTTGAATGGTCATGGGTGCATTGGTCCCGTAAAACCTTACAGAGACACGATTCTTACCTCATGCCACTCCAAGAGGTTATCTCAATGTGTATCCCACTAGCACGTTGTAGTCTCGAGTAGGCTATACCTGAGCATTCCTCTTCTTTCATCCTCATTTTTCCAATGAGCTTCCATGTCCCATAAGAAAATTTTAGGGTATGCCCCTCTAGAGTAACTTGGTAGCTTATTTCCTCCTAGGCACTTGAGTGAGTGTGCCTTAGTCACTTTTGTTACAAAATCCCTCAGTTGTCACCCAATTAACTCATAGGTCCCGTGCGCCCAATCGTCACATGCCATGCTTGTGGTATCACTCATAGACTGGGCATCCTCAAATTGGATAACTCCTTCGTAGGGTGAATTATCTCTGGGTCTTTGATGGAGCACACATAAATTCTATCAAGGACCTCTTCTCCCAAAGGTTCAATGTAAGGCACCGAATTCCCATCCGTCAGAGGGATGATGACCTGTTCTTCCTTTTTCTCGAAACTGATATATCCTTTGTTTAACCTTAGGTCAACATTATTCTTATAGCACCATGGGTGCCCAAGAAATGTTGGAAAATTGTTTACCTCGGTGAGTGCCAAGACTTTGAAGTCTCCAATAAACTTGGCCCCCTGAATGGTAATCACTACATCCTTTAATACTCTAATAGGAATTTCCTTAGTGTTTTTTCCATATACAACACATTTGAATATGGCTACAATGTGGGCCTTCCCATTTTATGCTAGGCATCCAATGTAAGAACATTGACTTCTGCTCCCATGTCAATCAATATGTTTCTTAGAATCTAACCATCCAAAACTACGTTTAGTGTGATTTCCTTATCATAATCAAGTCTATGGGAGGGAGGTTTGCATGCAACACCTGATTTTCGTGCTCCACTCTAACAAGTGGCATATTTTCCTATAGCCACTATCCTAGCAAGGAATAATATTCTCTTGCCTTAGCATTTTGCAAACTTCCTTGACACCATCCAGGTCCTTCGACGGAACCTCAACATTTCTTCTTTGGCCCTACTTCCCGAATACTCCTTTAGACACTCGGATTTCTCCATACAAGCTCGAATGACATCCATTGCCTCTTGATACACTTCTTTTTAGTGGGAAAGGTCCGGATACTTTCTATGCACCACCTTTTCTCTTGAGACTAGATTATTTTTGCTTGGTACTTCTTTGGCATGCGTAGCCTCTACTCATGTTATCACCAAAGAGGTTCTAACCCTGACTCACGTGCCATTCTAGGTATCCACTATGTGTCGGCATTCTTTATACTCACCATCTCAACACCCTTGTCCTTCCGGGTGCTGCTGACTCATGTGTTCAAACAACTTAGGTAACTCCTCATACTTATGATTTTTCCCACACCACGTGCACCGTAATAAAGCTAGGCACTCATGCTTGTAATATTCTCGTAGATCCATAGTTATAGCAGTTCCTCGTGGGAACTCACTTCTTCCTCCTCCATAGTTACTATGACCATGAAATCCTCTACGAAAACCTCTCCCACATGCCTCTCCATCAATGCTTCCTTCATAACGGTGATCAGCTTATTTGGAACCACTAGTAAGGCTGGTTTAGTGTACACCATGATCAATGGCCTCATGGATCTAGTCAATAATCCTACAATCCTTAGTATCATGGATCGTAGAGGTACAAATATTACAATAGAAAGAAAAATTCTTCCAAATTGCATGCTGCAACAAGGGACATCTACTCACATCATGGTCCCCATGAAAAATTTCACAATCTACCACTATGGCACGTATTGAATTCCGGGGGCAACTATCCTTGACATGCCCCTCTACTTCATAATCCATACACCAAAGACCACTATGAGTCTCATGTGTAGAGGTTGTAGAAAACTTCTTTAAATGTTTAGCCATGGTAGTAATTTGAGCCTTAAGAAAAAGGCTTACACCAATATCAACACTCCCAACTACTTCAACATGTAAGGTAGCCTCTAGAGCCTCACGCAGGTCAGTAAATGTTTTATGGGACAATGCCCTCCTAAATGGAGTGATCAACCCTCCAACAAACCATTGATAATGTTGTGAAGGGTGAATGTCATATGATAATTTTGACAGAGAGTCTTAAACCATGCATCATACTCCCGTACACTCTCTATCATTCCCTGCTGGATCTCCTTCAAAGCATTGATGCTCTTATTGTCAAACTCCGGTATATGGAACTCTGCTAGGAATGCATTTTTCAATGTAGTGTAGTATACCATCGTATGATAGGGGTCATACTTCCTATACCATCTATGCGCGTGTCCTTATAATGTTGTTACAAAATTACTTGCCTTTCACTCCGGGGTAGTGATCCTCTTCGCACACCATATCAATTCACACTTGTGCACGTGTTTCACAACATCCTCTATACCCCGGTAATCTAGAAGGTGTAAAGACATTTCAAAGTACACTTGAGGACGTGGATGAGGCCCCTATCCTCCCGATCCAAATCCTTGGTTCCCTCTAGTTTTTCCTCCTGGTGTTCCCTCCACTAGATCCACCGGATCCACCAAGTCATATGCCTTCCAATCAACCAGCCCCACCTCCATATCCTCCTGTAATCGAAAATGGGCCTAAAGTGGTTACGTGTAGTGTCACCAACATCCCATTAAAATACATGCCAATGGTCTCGTGATATTTCTCCACTATAAGAAGTGTATCCCGCATCACTTCCGGATGCATAGCCTAAACCTTGTGTACTCGTAATTTTCCCAAAAATTCCTCCAAACACTAGAATGGCATGTGTAGCCATGGACGTTCCAAATGAAAAATTATACCTCCTATACTTGAGCCATCTATCCTCCCTTTCCTTTTCATCCTTAATGTTCGCCATTTTTCTCCACCCTAGCTTCCTCATCCAACACCTAGAGTATCTTTAGACAACCATGGGAATGCTTCTAAAATCAAAGTAATGACCAAGATTCATAGCTAGAGGAATAACACTAAAAATAACCCTCTAGGCTTCCTCGAAACTCAAACTCAAAGAACTTCTAGGAAATAATACATCAAAATGGAATATTCTAAAATGTAACTAGCTAGAAATTCCTTCCACCAAAGTGATCAATAAAGCACGCATCTAAGTCATATCTCGCATCCCGCATCCTTTGATAGTCATCTTGAGTCTCAACACATGATCTATATAACC
Source organism: Taxus wallichiana var. yunnanensis (assembly GCA_018340775.1). Lineage (NCBI taxonomy): Eukaryota > Viridiplantae > Streptophyta > Pinopsida > Cupressales > Taxaceae > Taxus > Taxus wallichiana. The sequence continues at coordinate 591,375,252 of CM031240.1, forward strand.
AAATTGGTCTATATGTGTATCTTGAGAGCCATGAATTCATTTAGTTCTACTTGGGAAGCAAAAAAAAAAAAATTCACATACAGCTCATGGTATAAGTTCTCCTCTACCCATCCAAATGCATTGAACTCAGTCCAATGTTGAATCTTTGAGAAAACTCATCATCTCGTGCTCTTGAGCCACATTTCAACACTTTCTAGAGTCACACGCTCTATCATTACACAAATAAGATAAATATTCATGTCATTTCTCACAAAAAATTCAAAATAGGGTCTTGGTAATGGAACCAAGATGTATTCATTTTTATTCCCTCTTAAAGAACAAGGAAATCCCATGTGCATTGGCTTATCCCCTAGTGGGCGTTGGGTGCTCACCCAAGGCATACGTGGGTGACGAGTCCCTCATTTATGTGATTTGTGTGAGAATGCATTATTTTCAATAGAAACTTAAGTGAATAGATTAGAAAGGAACCATACATTCATCTTATAGATCAGAATGGCCTCTAGACCAATGTGTTCATTCATATAAGAAAAGCATTACAGAACATAGATCTGAATCATAATATAAAATAAATGTACAAGGGTTTACATCCACTCATATGAAATGAATATATATAACCAATCCATATAGATGTAAGTAGAACTGGAACCACACATATATTCATATTAAGCATGTTGATAACCACATTACATTAACTAGGGAAATCACATATCCATATGATAGTGCAGACCAATGTCATGCATCAGAACTGGACTTAGGCCCTTCATAGTACAAAGAAAATTTTATTCAAACCCATCCCCTTGATACAACATACTCCTATAGATCCTCTAAACCTAGCCTATGGAGATATCATGGTATTCCTGCATGGCATCACCTCTCTTCAATTCTCACCTCTCCATCTGTCTCTTTTTCCTCTACCGGTGCTCATATATATAGCCTTTTCAATGCCTTTCTAAATTTCTAGATTGCTTGTCATGTGTCTAAGTGGTTCTCCATGGGAGCATGCTTCTTCAAATTCGAGTTCTCCATCCTTTTTCATGATGACCTTCTAGAATTTTCTATCGCAAGGTATATTCCTTCCATGGGCACCAAAGGTTACCAAGTTGACACCTTATCCACTTCACATGCACATTCAGTTCATGCTTTCCTCATGTTCTTCCTGATATTCCAAATATGGCTAAGTATCAAGATATTTCCTCCGCCTTGCACATGCGCCATTGGTTACGGTAAAACCCTCCTAAAATCCTATCCTACACGTTATCTCCTTACATACCATTCTTTAAATAGGCCTTACACACCCATGTGCCTTCTTGTACTTAGCCAATATTTTAGGGGCCAAACAGAGGTATTGCAGAATAGACCTTTGATACTTTGATGATCATCCTCATGCTCGATGTGAGCATGATTGGTTGAACTCTAATTTTGGCTCTAAATTAGTGAGATGATTTAATTTAAATGGAATTAAATCTTATTATAGAGTAACTATTGTAATGTATAAAATACACATGCCAATGTATAGTAAATACACAATCAAATAAACATGCAAAAATATGAAACCCTATGTAAGAGGAGGAGATAGAGTGACTTCCTAATTTCTAAGCGGTGAGGAAGTGATATGGGAAGTAGAATAACTGAGAAAAACTAGAAAAATTTCATTAATGATTTTTGAGGTTATGAGAATTAGGAATGTGCCGCAGGAGCACCCATGGGAGGACAAGAGCACATGGGAGCTATCATTCATTCTAAGCACTAGTGTTTTTTTGAGTGATTTGAATCTGGTCTCTTCTATGTAGGAGGAGCTTCACTATTGGTCTGTGTTTGTCACTCTAGTGTTTCTCCTTTATCTCCGAATGTACTTGTAACTTGTAAAACAATTTTTCTACCTACACATGTCCACAAAACACATCAAATCTAATAAAAATATGCATAATGTGGAGTCATACTGACCCCGGGGTCACATGAAGAGTGAACTTAGTATCAAACACTACACTACATTTCAAAATCCATGTAGTTTTGGTGAGAGTGTGTGTAATGATTCCCTAGGATACCCTTATGCAAGTTTCACAATGATAACGGGATAGATCTACAATTTAGAAAATGCATAGAATATGTGGGATGAAATAGAATTTACTTCTCCTCCTATAATGTGTATGCAAAATTGATGCAACCCTTGTCCCTTGAATGAGTGTGTTGGATGGATGCTTTGAAGGGATTTTATGTCCTTGGATATAAGCTTAGGTGATAATATGTAATGTTTAGTGCTTGGTCCTTTATTTTGAAAACATAAATGTGTATTTATATGATTCCCTTGTTTCAAATTTCATAATTGACAATTGAAAGGTTAAAAAAGTAGTAAAAACTAATTAAGGAGAGAAAGGGGTCCAAAAGGAAAATAAAAAGGTAAAGAAGATAAGAGCATCTAATACAAAAAGAGATCTTGGCATTGGTGTCCCAACCGAGTGTTAGTGTCCAAGGCTATAGAAAAATAAAAAAGCAAATTCCAGGAAGATTGCAAGATGTATAAAGATAACAAAATTGCAAAAGAAAAATCAAAAGGTCTAAGGGAATTTTTAATTACTAGATTTCTTTCTTAAGAATCATGTAAATGCTAGCATGTCTTTAGGACCTAGAAATGTACCCAAGTGTGTAGATTTTTTTCTACATTTTCTCCCACTTTATGTTGTTAAGTTTTATTCGATATTATAAAGTAGAAAGAATATGCGTACCTTGTAACCTTATAGATAAGTATGTAATCGATAGCATGCCGAGCGGACAAATGAAACTTGGAGTGATCAAAATGTGAAGTTGAAAACTAGGAAAGGGAAGTGGACCCTAGAGGAAAATAATTTGCATAGTAGCATGTTGTGTTTGTTGATGTGATATGCTCCTTGTTGCATACTAAGGATAAACCCGCAAAATAAGAGTGAGGGAGTAGTAAAATTTTTGTATATGAGAAATCAAAGTAATGCATGTGTATAAGTAATTAAAAGTGTTAAAGTATGTAAAAGGAAAGTGAGCACCTAATGTGTAAGAGTTTAAGAGATAGATAATTTTTATGATTTGATTGAAGATGTTACTTGAACTTGTTGTTGGATGGTGATGGTTTTGGGTGATCTCACACTAAGGGAAGAGTGTTAGGGAGAGAGGTATAATTTTTATCTCCTTCTATGGTGCTTCTGAATAAGGACCATTATGAATGGTATGTCCCGATTTGTTCCTATTTTTCTAGTTAGTCATGATTCTAACTTAAATGTACTAATAAACTAAAATATATAACTAGAGGCAAGTGATTTTTACTATAGAACTATTCTAAAAGCTACTAGAGATCATGTTGAACTATGAAATTGACTTTTTCTTCCTCTAGGACGTTAACACCCATGGGAGGACACATGTTCCATGCACTAATGTATTCTATTGGGTGCTAGTATCCTCTCGATATGTGAGGTCCAATTCTAATTCTATACCATTATGTGGCTATATTCCTATGTTGATTCTCAGTCATTGCGGTGATCTATATTGTAGCTCGAGTTTTTGTAGGGGATAGTTTTTATCCCAAATAAATTCCCCCCTCATTTTGGGTGCATGCAATGATTCTAGGAGAATTCAAGTATATAGGAGATGACCCTGATATGATATGCACATCTGAGTGGAGATACCTGTAGGGGGTAGGGGATGTGCATGGTAGAAACCAAGGCACATGAAAATAAGAGAGGCTAGTACAATTGTTATTGCAAGAAAAATGAACATGTAATAGAAGATAATGTAACAAGCAACTAGAAGGACAAGATAGACCATAAAAATTGGGTTTCATACATGGGACATCATTCACAAAGTCACAAGACATTTAGGGCCGTAGTGGCCAAAATCATACAATGATCACTCAATAGGGCCTAGCCCGCAAATAATAACATAAAATAACAAACAATAACAATAAAAATGTATCACATAACCATGGTTGTATATAGTCATGTAAGGAAAATTCTACACATGAAGCACCCATCAACATGTTAGAAAGATAAATAATATGTCAAAGTGTGTATATAACAATGAAAATTAAAGTAAATTAATAGTAAAGAGATGTATAAAAGAATGTGACAAAAAACTAATGAAATGTGGAGTATGAGACTATTAAATGTAGATGCCCCTAGGAGCCTTAGTGGGATTTGTAATAGATTCATTGTTGAGAATCATACATCATATAAAGAATTGTAAGATATTTGCATTCACTTCCAGAGACCAAGTGAGTGTGCATGTGTATATGATAAAGATAATGACATATTGATTATCTATCTAGCATAGTAAGCAAAGTGTAAGATGTAAGTAGTATAAGATAGCAAGAATAAATACAACCAAGATATAAAAATTATTTATGAGGTTGATGGTATAATATGAAAGATGTGTAGATAGTAGGAACAAGGTTTCCTCTCGGTGGATGCATATGAGATGAGGTTCATTTATAAAGGCTCCTCAACAATCAAGAATGAATCATATAACAAGAGTTTTCCATCAGAAATGAGTATAACACATGAGAATAGATGCTAGAAAGATATATTGTAAATCAAAGAGATTGAAGTGTAAATGACACGAGGTTCATTGAGAAAGTATGCCCTCAATAGTCAAGTGTGAACTGTGGCATGAGAGTGTGACATAGGGTAATGATGGTATAATGTGTGTACTAATGATGTAGGATTACTTAATAAATGTTAATCGTGAAGTGGATATCATGAAGTGTAATGGTAGACACTAGAGATAACTAATAGTAATGGATCGGGTAGGGGAAGAAAGTGTGATGCCCCCAAGTATGTGATGGATAGAAGGCTATCCAATGATAGTAAAGTATGAGGACCCCCACTTAATATCCTATGAGATAAAGGCATGTGACTATGATCTAAGGTTAGTGGTGTGGGAGAATAACTATGTGCACATGAAGGAGACAAATGTGGCGAAGGAGTTGGAGGATTCCTATAGGAAGGGGATGTTTGAGTGGGGGAATTAGGATGACAAGGTGGAATAATGGGATGATGAGGTGAATAAGGTGGAGAATGATTATGATATTGGGAGTCCCAAATATGGAACTTAGGATGACGAGGTGGAATAATGGACCAATGATGATAACAAGTTAGTGATATAAGTCATGTATGTATAGGAGAGCTCGGTGCAGAATTAAATTTATACTTGAGAAGCATATGAGACATAGATGCCATGACTGGTGTGTAGATATCCGGAGGAATGGGATGATGTAATGATGTGTATGATGGAAAACATTTGATATTGACATGTTGTTTGTTATGGATTAACTTGATACATAAGTGGTGCATGGAGGGGATAAAGTGAGTAGCATAGAGCCACAAGATACCTAAGAACATTTCATAGCCTTCGATTTAAGATGTAACAATGAATGGTAAAAACATGGTGAGTGGCCCAAATATAATTGAAATCTTAACATGACCATAAGAATTAGGGACCATAAATTTGATAATAGACGTTATAAATTTGTAATATCTAAGAGGAGTGCCATAGAGCATTCATTGTTAATAGCCAATGGATAGATCATAGCATTGTTTATAGTATAAGAACCAATAGAAGCATTGATATGAAATGAATCATTATTAAAATTAGTGTGATAATCATGATCTAAGAATGTGATAACAATTGGTGGCACATCATTAGAAGCAACAAGAAATTCAAGAGGCATTGATTAAGGAGGATCAAAAAAATTATATGTATGGTTTTTAGAATAATCAGTAGCTTGATCATCATGTTTTGGCAAAGGGAAAATGATTTTTTTTTAGCTTTTGATTATCATTTATTGGTTTGGAAGTAGATGGGTCAGGGAGATCATTTACATTGTTATCAATAAGATCTTGAATTATAAATTTAAGCTTAAAATAATGATCAGTGTGATGATTAATGCATTAGTGGTAGTCAGAATGTGCATTTTCATCATAGTTGCGTCCACGGGGCGAGAAGGATCAATATTGAGTAGTGGAGGAAGAGTGATAAGATTACTTTAAATAAGCTATCGTAATAGGAGACAAGGTGCATAAGGTAATTTAGTAAAATTATGACTCATGGGTTGTAATTGAAGCCTTTCGGTGTAGAAACAACGTTAATAGCGGCCTAAAATTTAGTGGGCTTAGGAGATTATTTAAAAGTATATTTTTCTTGAAACTGATTAGATGAAGTATCATAGTATTTTAATTTTCCATAGATAAGATTTTACCTTCACAAAATTCAATTGTATGGCATAGTTGATCAAAGGAGGGAGAGTTATCAAAGATGAAACTCTCTTGCAATGGAGGTAAGATACTATAGATAAAGAGATCTCAAAATTAAGAATCCTCTAGTACATTAGTCATCTTAGCAAGGTTATTCTTATAACACAAAACATAGTCTGTAAGATGCTCCTTAGAACCTTTTTTAAGTTAAGAAAGTTGTGGATAAGAGATCTTGGTTCTGATATTGATAGAAAAGTGTCAAAATAAAGCATTGGATAAGTATATAAAAGAGGTTACCGAGTGAATAGGTAGATCATAGAACCAATGCATAACATAATCTTGTAAGATTTTAGGAAATAGTTTAGTTAGTAATGTAAAATTGTTCGTATAATCAAGACATGCCACATCAAAATATGAAAGATGCTCCTAAGGGTCTTCATGGAAATTGAAGGTAGGAATATTGGGTGAAATGAAGTTAGGAGGTAGTGGATGAGAGGACATGGTAGGTGCAAAAGGGATGTGAAGAATAAGTGAGGAATCAAGAAATGAGGAGCAACGTGAAGTAGTTTGCTATAATTAGTGGATTTGAATTTGTAGATCCTTGTATAAAGAAGATAGGTATTGTGTACCGAAAGAGGAGACTTGTCATGTGTGTGAAGTAATAGGATGGGTGAATTATTTTTGTAGTAGGCATAGAAACAACTTCAATGGAGGTAGGTGGGGGTGTAGAATTATGAGGTTATGTCGTAATAGGAAGATAAGTATTATTAGAGACTGGTTGGTTGATCTCATCTAGGTTAGTGGATTATTCATGAGAAACAAAAAAAAAAGAGATCTAGATATTGATTATGTTCATAGATATGGTCATGTAGGTCATAGAGATCTTCATTGGTAAAGGGTTCATATGTCTTAGCCATAGGGGAAGAATAAAAAGAGAGCCTAAAAGAACGGTGGGGTTCGAGTGATGGGTTCAACAAATGATTTAATATAAATGGAATTAAATATTATTGTAGATTAACTATTGTAATGTATGATATATAAATTCCAATGTACTGTAAAGATGCAAGTGAAAAATCATGTAAAAATATGAAACCCTAAGCAAGAGGAGGAGATAGAGTGACTTAGCTGATTTATGAGTAGTCTGGAAGTGATCTAGGTAGGTGAATAGTTGAAATAGACTAAGAAGAGTGTCATCAATTCTCACTTTGGAGGTTTTGAGACTTTGGAATGTTTCGGACAAGAGTTCCTATAGGAGGAAAGGAGTTCTAGGGTGCTAGTATTAGTTTTGGGCACTAGTGTACGTGTGTGTGATTTGAATCTAGTCTCTTTGGTGTAGGAGGAGCTTCATTGCTAGTCTTTGTTTGTCTCTTTGATTTCACTTCTTGATTTAAAAATGTACCTGTAACCTATAAAACAAGTTTTATACCTGCACATGTCCATAAACCACATAAAATATAATAAAAATATGTAGAATGTGGAGCTGAACTGACCCCAGTGGTCACCTAAAGAGTTAACTTAGTACTGAGCACTACACTACATTTCAGACTCCATGTAGTTATGTGTAAGAGTGTGTGTAATGATGCCCTAATATTCACTTGTGAAAGTTGTAAAATGATAATGGGATAGATATAGAATGTAGAAAATGTATAGAATGTGTGGGATGAAATAGAATAAACTTCCCCTCCTATGTTGTGTATATAAAAGTGATGTTTCCATTGTCACTTGAATGAGTGTGCTAGTTGGATGCTTTGAAGTGCATTTATGCCTTATGATGCCAACTTATGTGATAATATGTAATGTTTAGTTATTGGTCCTTTATTTTGAAATCATAATTGTGTATTTAAGTGATTTTGTGTCTACACCATATATCTTATTAGGCATGGGGCCTTTGGAACCAATGTAATGATCATATGTGTTTTACCATATTATTTGTATGCAACCTCATGAATAGATCTAAAAGGATTAATTCTATAATTTCCTTGGATATTTTCAAACTAATTTTTGACCTTTTCTTTTTGTTCTTGTACAAACATCCCTGTCTCTTCCATGATGACTAATTTTGAAATGTTGTCATCATATTCCTCCTTTTCCTCCTCATCCAATGCGAGGTTTGAAAGATTAAACTACCACTTTTTTATTCATGAGGATTGATTTCAGAAGGCTCATCTTTGATGTTTTTCTCTATTAGGAATTAGAGAAAAAATATGCGGAAACAATTCCTCAAATTATAAAGATAGGAAACTATTTAGGAGAATTGTAATTGCAAAAATAGAATAACATTTATAAATAATGCACAAAAGAAGACAAGACAATATTTAACATGGCTCACCCAATGTGGGCTATTTCCACCAAGAAATTTCTCAAATTTTATTATCAATAGGAGTAAAACCAACTCTCTCAATTAATATTTCACAACTATCACTCATGAACTCACAACAGAATTCCCAAAGATGTTAAGCCACATATAAGAAACAATTAACACCCAATTTCTCAACCTTGATCACTCTTGATCACCTATTGATGTTTTAATATTCAATATATATTTATCACTAAAGATACATTAGGATGTGCCAAAAACCTCTATTTATAATATTACAATCCTTTTAGGAAGTTCTATAGCCGACCCTAGAAGTTTGAAAGTCGTAACCTTTCAACTTGCTCACGGATGAAAAATTTGTCACTATGACAACAACAAAATTACAAAAATACTTAACATGATAATAGAAAATGACAAAAAAATTCTTCAAGTCTCCAATATTAACCATTTGAACTAAAACATTTCAATTTTTATTCTAGAAGACCAAAAATAGGCTTCACACCCCTAAAAAAATCCAACTTGGATATTGTTCCCACTGCGAAAATTTATCAACCCTTCATTATCATCCATGAGAGACAACCAAAGTTGAACGCAACTTCAAATTTTACCTTGTGACTACCTTAGTCATCATATCTCATAGGATTCTTACTAGTATGAATCTTTTCTCGGCTTCAACTTACCTTCTTCCAAAGCTGCCATGATGAAGTGATATCTCAACCGAATGTGCTTCATCCTAGAGTGGAAAATGGAGATCTTAGCCAAATGAATAATGCTTCGAGTATCATTGTGTAGTCTCCCAAATTCCTTCTTATGCCACAAATCATCAAGAAACTACTGGAGCCAAATCATATCCTTCCTTTCCTATGTGGTTGACAAAGCCATGACATTTTATAACTGTGAAATCCAGATCATTTTTGTATCACCAACCGTAAATACATAACCTATTGTAAAAATCTCCTACCATATCTAAATCTACATAGCCACACAATGTAGTGTCTAATCCACCAAAAAAATAGTGCTCCCATGGTCCCTTTGAAATACCAAAATATCAACTTCACTTCCTGTCAGTGCTCTCTACTTGGATCACTCATAAACTTACTCACTACTCCCACTGTATGGGAAATATCAATCCTAGTGCATACCATAGCATACATCAAGCTTCCAACCGCTAATGATTATGGTACCCTAAATAAAATCTAATCTTCTATCCTCCTTAGTCTTAGGAGTCTTCTCCTTTGATAATTTAAAGTGACCTACGAAAGGAGTACCAACCAGTTTAACATCCTACATACTAAGCCTTTCCAAGACCTTATTTATGTACTCTTATTGAGATAATACCAGCTTCCTCTCCTTCATGTTTCAAGTTATTCTCATACCAAGGATTTTCTTTGCTACCCCCAAATCCTTCATAGCAAAGGAGTCACCTCGATGCTTCTTAAGTACCTTTATTTCCTACATGTTCTTCCTTCCATGAAGTATATCATCCACATATAGGAACAAAATAATATAACTACCATTAAGAATCTTCTTGATGTACACAAAATGGTTTGAGTGACACCTGGAGTAACCGTGATCCTGCATAAAACTATCAAACTTCATGTACCTCTTCCAGGAGCTTGTTTCAGGGACATACACGCTCTTCTTCAATTTGTACACTAACCTCTCCTTCCTTTTGACCTCATAACCATGTGGCTACAACATATACAATTCCTCCTCAAACTCGCCATGAAGGAATAAGTCTTCACATCCAACTGTTCTAAGTGCAAGTATTATACTACTACCAAACCAAGAACATACCTAATATAAGTCATTATAACAATAGGAGAAAAAAATTCATCAAATTCTATACCTTTCTTCTTTGAAAATCCCTTGACCACCAACTAGGCCTTATACCTTTTTCTTCCTCCATCTTCCTCTTTGATTATGTACACCCACTTGTTCTACAATTCTCTCTTGCCCTCGGGTAGCTCCACAATATCCCAAGTTTTTTTCTCCATAAGAGATCTATGTTCTTCATCCATGGCCTACTCCTACTTCTTCATGGCATTCACTTGTACTTCTTCCTTACAAGACTTTGTCTCTCCACTATTAGTGATCAACCAGTAATTCAAAGATGGAATAAAATGTTTAGGTTCCCTTCTTACCCTAGAATACCTTCTCACCTCAAGAGTTTGGGCTTCCTAATGAGTAGGTTCTTGAATTTGTTGTGCCAAATAATGTTGCACCTAAACCGGCCCCTTGGACACCTCACCATCTGGAATGTCCTCTACCACTATGTATTCTTTCTTTGATTCCTCTTTTTGTTTCTAAAATTGATCTTTATACATGAATTTTTCATTAAAGACAATATATCTAGAATGAAATATTTTCTTATCCTTAAGATTCCAAACATGGAAACCAAAGTCAACCTCACCATATCCAAAAAAGGTGTATTTCTTAGACTTAGCCTCTAAATTGGTCCTTTCATCTTTATCAATGTGAAAAATACCTCACATAGAAATACTCTAAGAAATGAGAAATCAATTTTCTTACTAGACCAAGCCTCCCCAGGTATACCTCCATCCAAGGCCCTAAAGCGCCCTCCATTAATAAACTAAACAATTGTTCTCATCGCTTCTACCCAAAACGTGAGTGACAACCCCACATGTAACCTCATGCACCTAACACACTCTATGATTATCATATTAATTCTCTCGACACTCCATTTTCCTGTGGAGTCTTCGGAATGATACTTTTCTTGTGCATCCCATTTACCGAACAAGGTAATCAAGAAATTCATTGCTGCAATAATCCCTCCATTATCAAACTTGAGACATTTCAGATTGAGACCTTTTTCAATCTCAACCAAGGCTTTCCATCTTTTGAAATTTTCAAACACATCATATTTATTTCTAATTCCATATCCCAAAAATTCTAGTTTTATCATCAATGAAAGTGACATAATAACATGAACCATCAATAGATTTTACCTTTTCTCGCCCCCATACATCTCGTATGTAGCAAATCCAACTTACCCTTCTTCCTAGTAGATCCAACCTTGAGGAATATCACCCACTTTTGTTTCCCATAAACACAATCTTCATAGAAGTAAAAATATAACTCCTTTAGTCCTGAAACCTATCCTTTAGAATATGCATTCCCTTTTGAATCATATGAATGAGTCTCTTGTACCACAAAGTTGCATCTCCATCTTCAATAACTAAATTACAATAATCAGTACACTTTGGTTAAATACAAAGTAGAATTTTTCTTACCTCTTGCAACCACAAGAGCTCCCTTGGTAATATTCCAAGAATCCACTATAAAACTGACCATACAACCATCACCACCTAGCCGACTCACTTATATCAAGTTCCACCTCAACTTAGGAACATGTTTGGCATCCTTAAGTAGCCATGTGTTCCCATTATACATTTTCACCCGAACACAACCTTTCCCTACCATGTTGCATGGTTCATCATCACCAAGATATACATGTCCAAAACCACCTTGAACAAACGCAGAAACTAATGTCTATGTGGGGTGGCATGGAAAGAAGCCCCAATCTAACACCCAAGACTCAAAAATATTATCTAAAGAAAGAATTAAGACATCCTGACAAACATCACCTGCTGCCACATTTACCTCCTTAGTTTCCTCTTTATTATTCTTATCCTGAAGAGCCCAACAATCTTTCTTAGCATGACCAACCTTCCCATAGTGCCAAAAATCCATCTTGCTCTTGGATTTTGACTTTTTGCAATAATTCAACTTCCCATGGTTACCTTTCCCTTTATTATTTTGTTTCCCTCTACTCTCCATTGTCAAAGCATTTCTAAAAGTAGAATAATCCTTAGAGCTCTTCCTTTGTGTTTTCTCACTCAGGATCACACCTATCACATCTTAAAAATTCAAATTTTATTTATTAGATACCAAATTACTTACATCCATAACCAAGATGTCCCAACTATCTGGCAATGAGCACAAAAGCAAAAAATCCTTGACCTCATCATCAAATTCAATTTTGACTGAGTTTAACATAGTCACAACCATATTGAATTCATTCAAATGATCATTAACAAAACCATTCTTAGACATCTTTATATTAAATAAATATTTTTGTAGACACCAAAATCGGGTCACAATCCCCTTGGTCACTTTTTGAATAGCCAACTTAAACATATTCACCTAATCATGAACCTTTTACCCCAAATTAATATTAGTTTAATTATTTATAATTAAATTAATACTCATACTCACAATATTCATTATTTAATTACCTTAATTAAAACTAATTTCCACCTCACCTAGACACCTCATCATGGACCTATTCTTAGCATGTTTCCTAACTAACTAGGACTCAACCTTTTCTTACTTTAATTAACCAAGACTTAGTCTAACCCTAAAATCACATGCCTATTCTTCCTCTAACAACATGCCCACTTATCTAAGCACCAAACACCATTTTAGACCCGACACCAATGGGAAAAGCTGAAAAAACAATTGCTAGGATCTATTATTTTGGGAAACCTAGGATTTCCCATGTTAACCGATGCTAATTAACCCTAAATCGACACCGGTCACCCTAAACCGTCGTTAGTTACCATATATTCATTTTGGTAACCTTATTTGAGAGGTTGGAAAATTCGGAGTTTTGGAACGAAGGAGATCTGCATGCAAGAAAGAACCAGAGCCCTTTCACACATCCAGACAACCATAGCTAGCACCAAGATGGATCTGAAGGTATTTTCATTCACGGTAGCATTCCAAGAAGCACTTTGCCACAACACCACCATTCCATAGATCAACCATCACTATCATCTAGCCATCAAATCTGCAAACACCAATGTAAGTGTATCTCTAACCTACATCATTTCATACTTATTCAGATTACAAAGTTTCTTCATCTTTGTTTATCAACATCTATTTTTATTTTTCATCCCACTCTTGTTACCTTCCTGTGAATCCAACCATTCCATCACCCATAATTATTTAATGACCCTCTTCTTTGATGAGCCCAAGTGTTAGCGTGGGGGAAGTGCTAGTGTTATTATCATTCCTCATAGCGGTGAACACATGCCTTTATCTTTAAAAATGGATTTTGATTGTACGAACAATACCGCTAAATATGAAGCCCTCGTATTGGGTCTCCAGGATTCTTATGCCTTCTATATTAATTCTATTAATATCTTTGGTGATTCCCAACTGGTTGTAAATCAAGTCAATGGTATATACCAATGTCGTAATGAAATACTTCAAAAGTATAAGCATCATGTAGACATACTTTTGACTACCTTTGACCATTATGAACTTTAAACCACCCCACATTCTACCAATAAATTTATGGATACCATGGCCTATCTAGCTTCTCAGATACCCACTTTTCCTGCCAAATCCAAAATATTTGTCACATTACAAAGGTTACAATCACCCTCTTATTTATCTCATGCCGTCAACTCCATCGTAACTATTTCACCGACCCACATGAACTTTGGTCTAAATAGTTTGTAGAATACATTTCCTTTCCATTATACCTCCTAATCTCACTCGTAATGGACAACATGCCTTTCTTAAAAGTGTTTCTCACTATTTCATCATGGGTTGTCTCCTTTATAAGCACAGATTTGATGGTATTCTCTTACGATTCCTTACAAGTTCTGAAATTCCCTACACCATCAAGGAATTTCACGATGGAATTTTTGGGGGCCACTTTAGTGGTTTAATTGTCACTAAAGGCATTCTTCTTCTTGGCTACTATTTGCCAACCCTAAACCGTGATTGTTGTGATTATTTCAAATGTTGTGTGAAATTCCAACAATATTGTAATCTTCATCACACACCTAGTCATTCCTTACAATTTGCACGAGACCTTTGGCCTTTCTCTCAATGGGGTTTGGATCTCGTCGAGAGATCAATCCTCATTCTTCACAACGCCATCAATGGATTATAACCACTCTCGAATACTACACTAAATGGGTAGAAGCCATTCTCCTCATTTATACAAATATAAGAAAATATGTGAATTCATCAACCATCAAATCATTTTTGCTTTGTTGTCCCTCACCATCTCATCACCGATAACGGAAAAAATTCAAAAAAATCCTATGAAAGGTGTGCTATGATTTTTCATTCAACTAAGTTTCTTGTCACCTTATTACTTATAAACCAATGGCCAAGATGAAACAACCGATAAAACATTGACTAAAATTCTTATAAAAGTAGTTGACGATCTCGGGAAGGATTGGCATGTGCACATTCCTTTCACCTTGTGGGCTTATTGTACTAGCATTCACAATTTGACTACTCGCCACACCGTTTATCTCGGTCTATGGTACCGAGGTTGTCTTTCCTCTTGAGGTCTAGATTCCATCTCTCTGCATCTCACTACAATACATTCTCAACGATGAAGAATTTTTCCAGACCATTTACAACAACTTTAGTTGTTAGATGAACACCGTCTCAATGCTCTTGACCATCTCCAAATATACCAAAAATGTATCAAGCGTGCCTACAAAAAACATGTCCATGAATGGACCTTTTAGGTCGGTGACCTCATCTTGAAGGAAAATCAACATGTAACCAAAGAAGAGAAAATTAAACAGGAAAAGTTACTCCTAATTGGCTTGGACCCTATATCATTACTCATGCCTATGGATCAGGTGCTCATCGTTTGTCTTCACTCGAAGGTAAACCCAAACTTAAGCCCCTCAATGCCTTACATCTTTGACCATTTTATTGTTTAAATCAATTCCTATATCACCTTTTGTCTATTGATTGCTTGTCCATTGAGCATTGTTTACCTTCCATGTTACCCATTTTAAGGATCAATGACTAAACAAGAATCGCATGATTACCCATCACCTTTAATCCTTATCTTCAATATGAGTATCACAGCTCTACTCATTGTATGATTCTCATGGATACTTTTCATCTTTTTCAAAGATGGAATCCCATGGTCATTCGTCACTTGAAACCATCTCTTTCATAGTTAACCTCTATGTACTATGGTTTTTTCTTCTAAACAAGAACCTAATCTTGCCTATTTTTGAGCATGGGTTTCTTTCCCAAGAAACATACCATCGTACACTAAGTTACGCTAAACCCCCACTTTCATCCTTTTCACCCTAGTTTTATCTCTACTTAAGGGACTCACTGCAACCACGACATTTCATGATCATGTGACTTTCTTCACCCATAGAACAGTCCATTATGTAACACCTTTTAGGGTCTCACATTCATAAGCCAATTTTTAGTATGAGAGACATATTCAGGTTCTTATCAATTAGGCATCTCTTTTACGACCTATTACCATTTACCCTCCTCATTACTTATTGATTACCCTATACCGACCAAACCATTGACACCTACATTTTAAAATATTTCCACTATCACCTAAGACTCCACCATGCCTATGACCTAAGACTCCACCATGCCTATCACCTAAGACTCAACCATGCCTATGACCTAGACTCAATCATGCCTAAAACCTACCAACCCATTCCTCTACTTCATCATATTCTTCCCTAGCTTATGGTAGAACTACATTGGCATGAGGCCCCTTTTCACCAGGGCTATGTAGGCATCACTTAGAGGGCATTGGGCTCTTGGAGGTTAGCTCAGCCACCCTTTACCCTTAATAATTTCCCTTTAACTTTCCTATTCACATTCTACCTTAGTTAGTTTCCATTTTATATCAACAATTAGAAATTAAAACAAACATGCACCAATTAACAAACATTTTTACCTCTTCATCAAATCATTCATTTATCATTGTTATATTTCCAACATAGAAAATATTTGGAAATTTAAACCATAACATGCATAAATATCACCATTTATCTCCCATGTTACCGATAACTTGGACATTAAATTAAAATTAAAAACAAGACTCCACCATGTCTAAACCAACCTGACTCCAACATGCCTAACTAACCTAACTCCATCTACCTAAACCAACCTGACTCCATCATGCCTAAACCGACCTGACTCCATCATGCCTAAACCGACCTAACTCCACCATGCCTAAACCAACCTAACTCCATCATGCCTAAACTGACCTGACTCCATCATGCCTAAACTGACTTGACTCCATCATGCCTAAACTAATCGAATCCATCATGCCTAAACCGACCTAACTCCATCATGCCTAATTCACCTAGTTTTCACCCATATGCATATAACAATGGAAAATTTTACAACATAAGCACAACATCATACCATAAATATCACCATCTCTATAAAAATCATTAGAATTTGTGTGTCCATACATATATGCTCGAATAAAAATCAATACATATGTACACCAATACAAATACATACATGTATCTCAAAACTCTCATGTACATCCTCACTATCTTTGGCACATAGGACAATATAAATAAAAATATACAAACATCTATATCTTGAACAAATATGGTGACTAATCATCACCCCACCGGATGTCTAAGCCGGTCTCATCTGTCTCATCCTTCTCTCTTATAGCCCCGCACCTTACCAATATCTCTCACCATGTATAGGTCTAGACCTTATCTCTACTTAGTCTACAACTAGGTCTAACCTCCGTGAGCTAGTCACCTCTCCCTGACCTTGTCTATGGGATCTCCATCCCCCTGTACTCTCTACACTACGTATAGGAAGGGATGTCTATCCCGACAAAGATTCAAATGATCCTAGTAGTACTTGACCTCATTTAGGGCATCCTTGATCCTTGCCATCGGTACTATCTGTGGTAGCGCCACTAGTCTCAGACCCTATACATGTACCATGAGACCCTTTCCCCGATCCAATGCTATGACTGAGCTTGTAGGGACATAATATGGTCCTGTGTAGTGGCCAACTAGCCATGTAACCCTACTACATGTGATCAGTAGGGGGATACCTATCCCCCATCTCCATCTCCACCCTATGTGGGTTCCTATCCCTGGGTAATATGGTCCTATAAAGCCACCACATGTTCTTGTAATGTGGCCACCGTGCCTCAAACCCCCATCAACTACCCCTTTAAACCTATAATTTGGGGCTATAATGTGGCAACCTGCCCTTGCAAAGTATCCCTCTAAACTATAAGGGTAGCTACGTATGGATACCTTAGCCTCGGTGGTTCTTCTCGTAACTAGGTGACCACTACTTCCTATATCTATCTCAGTAACCCTCACATCATCAATCTATCATTCCACTACTTGCTCCTCCCGCCCAATCAACATTGTCGTCTATGGTAGAGGCATAGGCCTCTCCACATCATCCCTCATGTACTGAGGGAATGGTGGTGGAACAACTGGAGCAGCCAAAACTTCTACCTAACCCTATCAATAGGTATTATCTTGTGCTCATCGGCATGATGCCCTTCTATCTACCTCGAGTTGTAACTCATCTAGCTCCACTATCATCTACCTGTATGAAGGGTAGCCAACATATAGCCTCTAAATGATTTCAACATAAGATAATCCCTCCAACACCCGCCTATAATATGCCACATTGTGAGTATCCCTGACATCCCTGCGCTCTCCAATAATAGGCACCCAATGCATGTACCCAAGTTGAACAAATCCTGCATCGGATGCATCCATCCAGGGTAATAAAACTAGAAGAACACATATGATGTGCTCATATGCTTAAAAATGTAAGAGAAAGGTGCAACACAAACTGAACCTCTGTAACTTCCCGTAGGCCCGTAACTCCCTCTATAATTGCACCAAGTATGTTTGTGCCCAAGAAAAATGAGTCCTATTGTCCATAATGCCAGGAGAACCCCTATTAGTGCCTATGGGAATCTCCCACTCTCTACATCTGGAAGCACAAAACAACACACTACCTCTATGATCAGGACCACTAATCTCATCTCCTTGGGATTGTCTCATATATGTCTCCATAGATCAGGCTCATGCTATGGAATCTCATCTCTGTCATCTCATCTCCAAACAAATTCAACATCATCTCCTCTAATTCCTCTATAGAAATGGTGTAAACTCGTGTCCCCACTATCGATGATCGTAAAATAATGTACACGTCCTCTACGGTGATTGTGATCTCACTCATTGGTAGATGAAATGTGTTGGTCATTGAATCCCATCTGTTGATGACTACAACCATCAAGATGAGCTCCCAAAATATGTGAACGTATCTTCCGACTCCAATAAGTCTGACATATGTAATGTGACACCACTCATCTACCATCACACTCCCTCGTACTACTAGTAACAAAGGTGGTACTCTATGTCTCATCTGTAACTAGTCCCTATCGTACACCTAATAAATCATACCATTGTTAAACCTTCACCATACCCAACACATCTCTTACCCGAAAACCTATTCCCAAACCCTTATTGCTTATTGTACCCCAACCCTACAGATTACCCCTTTTTACACCCATCCACTTGTACCATTTATACCTATTACCCTACTCATTCTCAATAAACTTGCCTTTCCACCTAATTGCCTATCTTTTTCTCCCGCCCTACCTTATTTCTTGATCTATTTTTCCCAAAATCTGACCACCATTGGTCACTTCTAACCGACATCGGTCCATCATGACCGGTATTAGTCACCTGTTACTTGACCGATGCCAGCCAATGCCAACGACGTCACCGAATCTTGAATGGTGTCGACCATCATCGCGTGACCAAATCTAAAAATCCCCCTATTTCTCCAAAATTCTCAAATCTAACCTAGAACCCTATCCTACCTTACCCAAACCTAACCTAAACCCTTTCCCACCCCTATTCACCCTACCTAGGACCCCCTCCCTCATTACAACATTTTAACCATAAATTCAAAATTATACCCCCACCGACATGGTTTTACCCAACACCAATTTTACCAACCTATTTTAACAACAAATGACAAATTGGGATCAAATCCTACCTCATCACGATGTCTTTGGCATGGTGGTACATCTAGATGCTACACCGGTGGCTCACCCGAAAACTCTCCCACCTCTGTCATGCCCAAATCACCAAATCCACTCCTCTACTCAAACCAATCAAATCGATCCCCCTAAGCTCATGGACCCATCTCCCTATCTCCTCTCACTAACTCGTACTCTCCACCTGAGCTGGGTACAATGCCCTATCCTTCTCTCTTAGAAAAAGTACAAAATGTCAATTGACTCTATAAATTTCTCCAAAGTTAGAACACAAAAATGATTCCATAAAATATGGAATTTTTATTTTATAAACCCAACCCGACTTGATTGACACCGCCAAATTTGTGCCCTAGACAACCGATGTCGATCACCCTATAACCAACATCGGTCAACCCTTATAACTATTTGGCCTTGCTAAGATTCCTTTTTCCCTGTAACCATTAGGGCCCACACACCTTTTATCATTCCGGACACCCATTGAACCATACCTACAAGCTCAACCTACCCCTACATTTCCTTCGTTGCATCTTGGGATTTTTTATTCTACCTATACCTTGGCCTTACCTGTGCCACAACCTATTTACCTAACCCTGGCCTACTTGGTGTGACCATTGACCTTATGTACTCATTATACCTTGTAATATTATTACCTATGTTGTTTTATCCTAACAACCATACCTTGCCTATTTTCATGTCATTTATCCCGACTCAAACCTTGGTGTACCGAACATACCTAAAAATTCTTGCACCTAACCTACTTTGTTTTCCGGACCATATCCTATACATTGGATACCATAACACTTCACCCTTGTTTGGATAAACCTTTCGAAATTGGATGATGTAGATTTTTCAAGCTCTTCAACCTAGTATCGTATTGCAATCTATATGTGTGTGTGTGTTTGATTGCCATTACCCTTGACTCGATTTTGACCCCGGAATATTACCTATTACTTATTACCTGACTTGACCATCACCCTTTCCCATAGTACTCATACCCTTTCCCACCTATCTTCACCAACTACACATTTATCAAACCACTCACCGATTCTGTATTACACCTCATCGCCCTAGTTTTAGGGGATCACTTCACCCACACATGGCAAAATAAATTCCTTTTTTTTCATCATTTCTTACCAATAAAATATAGGCAACAAAATGTAGAAAAATGTAGACACCAAAATTGGGTCACACTCCCCTCTGTCCCTTTTCGAATAGCCAACTTAAACATATTCACCTAACCATGACCCTTTTACCCCACATTAATATTAGTTTAATTATTTATAATTAAATTAATACCCATGCTCACAATATTCATTATTTAATTACCTTAATTAAAACTAATTTCCACCTCACCTAGACACCTCATCCCACCACCTCACCTAGACACCTCATCATGGACCTATTCTTAGCATGTTTCCTAACTAACTAGGACTCAACCTTTTCTTACTTTAATTAACTAAGACTTATTCTAACCCTAAAATCACATGCTTATTCTTCCACTAACATCATGCCCACTTATCTAAGTGCTAAACACCATTTTAGACCCAGCACCAATGAGTAGTTGAAGAGAAGATAGCGAGGATCTGCTATTTTGGGTAAACTAGAATTTCCCACCTTAACCGACGTCGGCCAACCCTAAACTGACACCGGTTACCCTAAACCATCGTCAGTTACCATATATTCATTTTGGTAACCTTTTTTGAGAGGTTTACCACATTCTCAAGTTTTAGAATGAAGGATATTTGTATGTAACTAAGAACGAAAGCCCTTTCACACATCCAAACAGCCATAACCAACACCAAGACGGATATGAAGGTATTTACATTCATGATAGCATTCTAAGAAGCACTACCATGGCACTGAGCACCATTCCATATATCAACCATCACCATCATCCAGCCATCAAATCTGCAAGCACCAGTAAGTGTATCTCTAACTGGATCATTTCATAATTATTCGATTACAAAGTTTCTCCATCTCTCTTTATCAACATCTATGTATATTTTCATCCCACTCTTGTTACCTTCTTGTGAATCTAACCATTCCATCACCCAAAATCATTTAATCACCTACACTTGATCCCTGAATACCTCTGAGTACCCCTAGCACCATTGTAAACCTAGCCATTTTCCTTAGACTCATTGTCTTACCTCAAAAAGTTCCCAAAACCTAGTTTATTGAATTTATATCATCCCGCCTTAACCGTTGTCAGTCATACCTCATCAATGTTAGTCTATTTATTTGGTAATCCTACCAATAATATAAAATTAAAAACCTACATTCGAGAAACCTAAGATACCTTGAATCTAACCTTGACCTATTCCAAAACCTTGATTACCTACCCTACTTCCAAATCTGATCATAACCTAGCCTGTTATATTAAATTTTATTATCATATTTAGTTGAGATATCTAAATCATATCAACTATAGTAGGACATTATTTATTTATGTCATTTCTTACGTTAAGTTGTATTAAACAAAGGGGTTGACTGCCATCAAGGAAGTACCACACTTGGATCTAGCACATGCTAGAAACCCACCGACATATATTATTTAACTCTCTTTTATGATGTTATTGTGTATTTTGGTAGTTCCTCCTAGCCAAAAGTAAGCTCTCATAATCAGAATTTGATCAAGAAGTCATAACGTGTACATGACCTTTAAATTGACCATCACAACATGTATTTCTCCTTGACCCATCACCTTATCTGCTTCGTCAAATACATAAAGAAAGCAAGAATTAGTTTCATCAAAAATATTTTATGAGAGGTAGAGGGTTTTTCATAGAAAATCCCCAATGTATTTATTAGATGTTTCATTGTCTTCTCTTGTGATATGTTGAAACCAACCAAAGTCATAAGAGATAACCGAATTACCCCAAGCACCTTTCTATCCAGTAATTCCCAATCCTCATCTAACATGGTTGTAGGTTTCTTAGTTTTTCTAGCCAAAGGAACATGGAGTTCCTTTTGATACAAGTAATCCTCCATCTACATCTTCCACAAACCAAATTTCTCCCCATTGAACTTCTCAACCCTCGATCTGACCTCATCTGCCATAGCTCCCACTCAAGCTAAAATTTCCCTATGATTCAACACTCTAGCAAAAACCCATCAAAGCTCGATACCAGTTGTTAGGAATTAGAGAGCAAATATGCCGAAATAATTCCTCAAATCATAATAGTAGGAAACTATTTAGCATAATTGTACTTGCAGAAATATAACAACATATATAAATAATGCAAAAAGAAGACAAGACAAGATTTAACGTGGTTCACCTAATGTGGGCTAGGTCCACTAAGAACTTGATCATATTTTATTAATAACAAGAGTAAAACCAGCTCTCACAAAGATTCTCTCGCTTAAAATTTCACAAATATCACTCATGGACTCGCAAAAAAATTCCCAAAGATGCTAAACCACATCTAAGACACAATTAATGCCCGAATTTCTCAACCTTGATCACTCTTGATCACCTCTTGATTTTATAAGACTCAATATCTATTGATCACTCAAGATATATTAGAAACCCCTAACACCTCTAATTATAAGATTGCAATCCTTCTAGGAAGCTCTATATCGACACTAGAAGTTTGAAAGTCATTATCTTTCAACCGCTCACAAATGAAAAATCTATCACTATGATAACAACCAAAATGCAACAACATTACAACATCACCGCAACAAATACACAACATGAAAACAACACATGACTACAAAATGCTCCTGAAGTCTCCAAACTTAACCATTCAAACTCCAACACTTCAATGTTCATTCTAGAAGACAAAAAAAGCTCCACACCCCAACATTCTCTCGTGGAAATATCATTAACAAAATCAAATTCAATAAAGGATAAATGGGGAGAAATATTTACAATTTCATCATCAAAAGAAAGCAAGAAGATTTATATATTTTTTCTTCTTCCAAGTCCTCTAAATCTGATTTGTCCTCCTTTAGTGCTGATTTTTTAGAAGACAAATCATCAGTATCTAAGAATATGGTGCCATAATTCACACCACACTTACTAAAGGTTTAACCAGTTGTGACATTTGATTGGATTCAAATCTTGAACTCCAATTTTTAGGTTATGTATAAGGTCTTCTTTGTCGAGATTTTGAAATGGTTGCTTCCCTTTATGAATGATTTTCTAATTATCCTCTCCCTAAAATGCGTTTTGGAATGAGAAAGGATGGGTGGGATGGGTTTCAACAGATTTTGAAATTGATAGAATGAGGGGGAAGGTGAAAATTATTCTTTTTGAGGAGGGGAGATGTAAGGAGAAACTTTGAGGAAGCTAGGAACTTTGACCTCGGGCTAAGGTAGTTGATAAGGAATGAGCATTGGATATTGATAGGGAAGGTAAGTATGAATATCCTATTGGCATAGTTCCTCAACCTTATGCTCATTATCATTTAAATCCTACAATGATGTAATAAAATTAACCATTTGAGAGAATGACTCACTCGTTACCATAAGCCTTTTCGTGGGCTAAACCAACTAAGTATAGGATGTCCCCATGGACAAGGCTGCCTAAACATAGGTTATTTAGCTTATAAGATTTTTATTTTCTCCTTGAAAGCTTATAATATCTCCTTTATTCTTTAAAATGTGCCTTAAAAATCATCTTCAGGTGTATAATGGCCTCCAAAATATCCATTTGACTCATAATACCATGGATGCTCAATTTAATTTTTATCATAACAATGAACTAGATGTGTGTTGTAATAGCTTAAAGATGGATTTTTGAAGGATGGAGGTTGATTTAAATGGTATTTCTACTGAATTTGATGATTCCAATGAGGAAATGAAGTCATGATTGCACAAATCCATGGAAAAGAGAAATGAAACAATGGAAATAAAAGAAATGGCCTACTAGATGAGAAAATTAGTTTGATAGACCAAAGGAGCCTCCAGATGTGTTGAAAACATACTTCCAAAGGATAGATACCACCAAGAACACATCAATTGTTCTGGTATGGAGTTATAAAGAACTTCAATCTGGTCCCACCTAGAATTCCATAACTTTTATCATAAAAAGTAGTACCCTAGGATTTTCTCACATTACAGATCCCTACTTTTCACTAACATGGGATGATATCACAAGTGTGGGACTTGAAAAGTGAGATCAACCTCTAGAAAATGCTAGTTCCTCTTCCTAAATATAATGCTAATAATACTCCTAATGTAGGAAAATAACCTATCTATTCCTAATCTACGCATTCCAAGGACCTTGTAGAGAGAGGGGGTTAGAAGGATGAATGGAAATGAAATCCTAAGCTAATAGGTGGTGATAGTACTAGAAAATAGGTGAAGACACTCTAATGAGGGAGAAGGGAGAAGGTATATGTCAGACATGAGTGAAATAGAGCCAAAATAACATTACACCCTCTATTCTCACATGAGAAACAACAAATGAACCTGAAAAGATGAAATACATGCACAAAATGCAATGACATGAATAAAGAGGAAAGGAAATGCAAAAAAACATAAGCTAGGGTTGAGAAACACAAATCATAGAATTTTATTACTTTCAAAGTGTGTATAGACCACTATATGTGAAGAAGGAACACGAACACATTTCCAAGATCAAATAGAGGTTTGTAATTTACACAGCTAGCTTAGGGACCATCTTGGCATGGTGCCTTTAAATTTTGGAACGTCCTCTCTTAAAAATGAGATATTTTACATTATATAGAAGAATGGGAGAAAGAGAAGGAAACTTGTATTTCCACCTTCAATCAATAACAAGATGCATTGAATGCCTAAAAAAATTCATGGGCACCCTTCCAAACCCATTCTCCCATATCATATTTCTTATTGGAGAATCCAAGGGTGTCATACTTCATTGAATACAGGTAGTGAGCTACCAAAACTACCCTTGTTAGGTCTATGACCATGTTAAATAGCCATAGAAATGCAACACATTGATTCATTTCCTTGACCTTTCTTTGCACCTAGAGAATTCTAAAACATTAGCGGGATAATACACCTATTGAGCACCTTGAAAAGTCTTACATAAGGGAGGAACACCTTTCAAGAAATAGGAAGTAGTCGATATGAGACATGCTGACTTATTGCCTTATCGTTGACCCCTAGAAACATGATAGAAAGGGAAAATTAGGTTTTGGGATCAGAGAAAATAAAAATAATATGCATTTGATTGACAATGTTCGATGTAGAGAATCCTAAAACTCAAACATTGAGGACCGCTGTGTTTCGAAGAAGAAAACATGTGACATGGAACATGAATTTGGGATGTAATGTTCTAATGGAAGGAAGGACCCAAAATCCCAACACAAAGGAATACCGTAGGGTTCAAGAAGGAAACATATAACTCATGACATGTCCCGATGCAAGATAAATCTAAAATTTGAAAATTTTTATTGAATTTTCTTAAGTCCATAAATGGGATTGGTGTGGACTTGTGGAACAATTACACCTATTTTGTCAAGGATCGCCTTATCCTCTTTTGCATTAATTCTTTTCCCTATCAATTATATGACCCGATTGATGAATTGAAAGAATGTGGGAATATTCCTACTATTCCCACTTTGTCCACTCCAACGATACCTCACCCCCAATCAGCTCCCATGGTAAATTGGGAAACATGAGGAATAAAGGAACAGCCTCTTGTTTTGCAAAAGGCCGATTTGGCTGATCCTTTCCCAAATTTATCCCTTTTTTTTTTTTGGTTTTTTTTTTGGTCGAGTATGGAAATTAAGCGGGTGGAAAGGTAGAAGTGGAGTGCCTCCAACACTAATTTTCTATGTCTAAGTTCAATATGGAATTACAAGTTATCATAATATTCCAGGGGTATTTTTGATAACATGTCCTTTTCTTGTTAATGAAAAAGAAATATTAGAATGTAAAATTAAAAGGTCACTTAAGTGAATAAGACAACAAATCCAAAAATTACATTCCCAACGATGAGTTAGAATGTAGAGAGAGAAGAAGAGAGGATTGAGTGATTAATACGAAGATGAAGAATCTTCTAGTGAAGAAGAGATTACTTTTTATGAACTATGTGGAAATGTTTTAGGGATGAAATCCTTTCCCTTGATGTCTTTGTTAAACTGATCCACCGTGAGTGTCACCTTCTCTACCCATGGAATGTAAATATGACCTAAAGTATTGATCCAAGTCTTAGTATTACCACCAATGGTCTTGAATTATGTGAAGAAAACCTTGTGTTCTCTTACGACATTAAATATTGATCCTCTAATATTTATGAGGGATTCCAAAGTATCTTCATTGAAAGAGAAGGGATCTCTTGCCTCTTTCTGGGATAATTCTTGGAAATGATCTAGGATTTCTTCCAAATATGAATGCTCATTAAGTGAAGGTGAGCCAATCTTCTGCACACTTTTGTTGACTTATTCCAAGATCTCATATGTATTTTCCCCACAATACTCAAGTTTTAAAATAGCATCATTTATCATATCACACCTAGAACTTATCATTTGTGACCACATGGGAGATAAATTATTAGAGATAGTCTGCTAATACATTCTTACTCACCAAAGAGTGAGAATTAAGACAAATCATCTCGTATATCAATGTGAAAGCCCTATCCCAATGGAATTTTTATATCTAAATCTAATTTTTGTCATCTTTACCTTATAAATAGTGGTGAGGAAAAAAATTAGTAGAGAAAATATTAGGCAATAATACCTTCCCTTTTCGAGGATATTCTTCACCCATTTATCATTGGATCTCCCTTGCATAGTTTACCCTTGAGCTCTCTTGATCACTTGGGGGTCAAATATACTAATAAGAGAGATATTATCAACCAGAAGAAGAGGTGTCACATTGGGATCTAAGAGTGACTTCCCATAAGTAGTCAAGGTTCTCGATGCTCCTCAAGTTGTTCCACAATCTTTTATTCTCTTCATTTCTTAGGAGCATATGAGATATTAAATCTTTGCAAAAATGCACATCTCCCTCATGTGTGGCCTAATAAAACTTATTATTTATATAAGGTGGACCTTTGGATGTCGGAAGGGAATGATAAAAATATCAAAAGTTTAGGTTTTTCTCTCGAGAATGTTTTCTCCAATTTTCGAGGTTTTCAATCTATAGATTTTTACAGATCTTAAAAGGAAAGTACAATAGATTAAAATTTATTCTAGATGTATAAAATTAATCATACCATCAATGGAGGTAATTTTATACTAAAAAGGAAGGCATTTTCAAGAGGAAGATACTGGTGAAGTTTCATGGAAATTTGAGGCAAGATTTTGTAGTTATGAGAAAAAGTGTGTTTTTAAGCATGGGGGTTTCTTAGAAATTTCAGTAGCATAATAATACAAAAATGGAATTTCATGGGAAAAATAAATCATTTCAAATTTTCAAAATTACTAAGTGTTGAAAATAAAGACATTTCAATCCTTGTACACTTTAAATCATCTTTAATCCATATATAATTAACCTAGGTTAATTGGGGTCAGGGTGAGTTGCACCAATAAACATTTGGGAAAAAAGAGGAGACGGGGCAGCTTAGACACCAAAGTGTGATTTTTACTAGATGGTGACAAGTTACATAGTGAGAAATAAGGTGAATTAGATAGATAAGATGCAATTTGAGTCTTTGGGGATGATGGGAGGTCCTACATATGATTAGGGGTTTAAAGAGGAGGCAGGGCACAATTTTTGTTTGTGTTTTCCCCTAGATATTAGGAAAATGAGACAAGGGAAAACAACTACTTGAAAATGTGCCATGGTCCATATTTCATGAGGAGATGGAAAAGGTGAGATAAAAAAATATTATAAACCTTCTAGGAAAAAATTTAATAGGTCTTAAGTGATGGAAATCAAATAATAACAAGGGGTAAATTTTTTTGTCACTTTTGTCCCCTTGCATCTAGGGAAAAGGGATAGTCAAGGGAAAAAAGGTGCACCAAGGGGTCATGTTTTTTACTTAAAAAGTGGCCTAGGGAGAAATTTATCAAATTTTATGTGATGCAATTTAACTTCTCAATAGGGGGCACGATTTTGTGTCCCTAATACCCCCTTACACCTAGGGAAAATGGAAAATGTAATGAAATTACTTAGATCTAAATATTTACAACAATAGAACCCAAAAGAACACTAAATTATAGAGAAATGATCATAATATGCAAGTAGAATAACTTATCCACTTTGAGGGGGCTATCTTAAAACCACATAATAATAGTCAAATGATAAATATGATGATTAAATACTCCTTACTACCACCTATATATACCATTCCTATAGTATGGCCAATGCCAAGGCCAACCTACTAAACATATGAAATAAAAAATCAATGACATATAACAAGAAAAGAGATTATGTAAGCCACAAGTTAGCACTACATATCTAGTATAACCTATAGGACTAAGGCATAACATGCTCCTCCCCTTAAAAGTAAAATTTTCCCCAATGTTGGCAAGCCTTGATGTTACTACAGAATTGCTTCTTCTTCCCATGTTCCATATTCACTATTCATATGCTTCAACTTGATCGATACCCATTAATGAATCTGGTCCTCAATATTTTAGTACATTTTTGAAGGATCCTTAAAGGTTCCAATATAATCCTTCCTCCTCATCCACTTTAGAAATAAATTACTCAAGGTTGAAACATGCTACCCAATGACTATCTTTAAGTAAGAAACATGGAAGATAGTGTATTTTAGATCCTTGAGGGAGCTCCAATTTATATGCCACACTACCAATTTTATACAAAACTTGGAAAGGACCCTAATATTTTGTGTAATCTTATTATCATTATTCTATTATTTTAAGGGCATCTTCTTTTATGTTTACAACCATATTAAAATGAAGTCTCCCATTTCAAATTTTGGTTCAATAGGGTGTTGATTAACTTGTTGCTTCATGTGGTTTTATGTCATTTCCAAATTCTCACTAAGGATAGAGAGTACCTCATACTGGTGTTAAATGCTATCTTTGATTTCTTCACCTTAGGTTTTACCTTCAATCTAGAGATGAGTGATGGAGGATGGTACTTGTACACCATTATACAAGTGGTAATCATTGCACCCAATATTATTGTTTATTCTAAGTAAAACATCAAAGAGACCCTCCAAAAATTTATTTACCACCTCATTTTCCCATTTAGCTAGGGATGATAAGATGAAATTTGGGCTAAGAGGGTACCTAAACAAGAGAAAGAATTAGTCCAAAAATTCTTGTAAACATTGGATTACCATCACTTGTTATAATTTTGGGCTTGTCATGGAGATTTTGAACTATGTCCATAAAGAGAAAACAACTATGCTAGTTGTGGAAAGATAAGAAGGTGCAAAAAATGAGCATACTTCATAATTCTATTAACTATGAACATGATTATGATTTTTCCTTTTGATTTAGGTAATCCTAAGATGAAATCCATAGATACCTCTTCCCATCTCTAGCTAGGAATAGATAAGCATTTTTGGAGACCCGATGTATCAAGGATCTCACCATTATTACGTTGGCACACTAAAAATTTTGTCACAATTTTTGAACATCTCCTTTCAACCCTCCCAAATGAAATCTTGTTTAAATATATGATATTTTTTCAAGACCCAGAATGGATATACCTAGTGGAGACTAATTAAGTTCTAAAATAACATGTTGTTTAAGTGTAGAGTTCTTACACAAATACAACATGTCCTTGAACCACAATGTATGACCCTTCAATGTAATTTTTTTGGATATAGTTGGATCCTGTTGTAGATTTTGAATGAGAGTGTGAATTTTTGCATACTTTTTCTATTCTTCCCTTGCTTGATCTACCCATTTTTCCTTTAGTATAGATATGGCACATAAAAATTCTTATTTGCACTCATCCCTCTTAGATAGTGTATTAGTGACCACATTTTCATTCCCTTTCTTATAAATAATCTAAAACTCATAACCCAACATATTTATGAATCCTTGTTACTCCTTTGAAAATATTCATTTCTCCAAGAAGTATCTCAAACTATCATGATCAAATTTTACCTTAATTATTTACCCATCAAGTATGGTCTCCATTGTTCCTTGCATACAAGATTTCCATCATTTCCTTCTCATATGTGGGCTTCAACAAATTCTTTCCTTTTATTTTTCAGCTCTCAAATGTTATGGGATGTCCTTCTTGCATGAGTAATGCCCCTATCCCATTTCCTAAAGCATCACATTCAACTATGAAGGTCTTGGAGAAATTTGGGTTTCCAAAGACTCGGGGTGGTGCACATCACCTCCTTCAATTTTTTAAATTTCCTAGAAGCTTCCTCATTCCAATGAAAGGAGTATTTATAAAAATGTCGTGAGTGGTGTTGATATTCTACCATATTTATTTATAGATATATGATAATACCCTATTATTCCTAAGAAACCTTGTAAATGCTAGAGGGTTCTTGGAACTTCCCATTCTACCATGGCCTTGATCTTGTGTCATGGTCCACCTTAACATCTTCTTGAGATATGATATGGCCTAAGTATTACACTTCTTATACCCTAAAAGAATACTTCAAAGTTTTTAATATATTTTGTGTTTATCTAGGGATTTGAAGACTATATATACATTATGTAAATGTTCCTCCCATGATTTTCTTTAGAGTAGATTATCATCAAAAATACAAAGAAAAACTTTCGTAGGAATGGTGAAAATACATAATTCATCAAATATGATATATGGATAGTGCATTAGTAAGAACAAAAGGAATCACTAGAAATTCATGATGCTCTTGATGATTTTTGTAGGCTGTCTTATGAGTATACTCTTCTTTTACTTTAATTTAGTGATACCCAAAATGAAGATCTAGTTTTGTAAAATAAATTGCACCATGAAACTCATCTAACAAATCATCAATGAAATGAATTGTAAACTTGTCTTTGATAGTGTATTTGTTAAGTTCTCTATAGTATGGACACATGCACCACATTCCATCCTTTTGATGCACCATCACCAGTGGAGAAAATAAGTACTCACGAGTATGAAAAATAATACACATTTCCAACATTTCCTCAAACATCTTGTCAATCTCACTCTTTGGCATTAATGGGTATCTATAAGGCCTCATGTTAAGGGGTTGAATTCCTAGAATTAACTAAATGACATGATCATGATATATTTTGGGAGGAAATCCTGTAGGATCCTCAAAGATAACTACATTTTTATCAATCACCTTCTCAAGACCAAGACATGCTATAATAATTGGTGGTTAGAATTCCATGGAGGAAAATTGTGCTACAAATCCTTCTGCCCCCTTTTTAAGAATATTTTTAATTTGTTGAGAGCTAACCAATTAAGGAGTCTTTTCCTATATTCCTCAAAGTTCAAAATGTCTTCCTTCATAATGAAAGTTCATGAACAAATCTTGGAAATTTATCTCTATGATGAGCAAAGTTGTAAGCTAGTGAACACCTAAGACAATATCAACTCTACCCATAGGAATAATGAAAATAGTGGATTCCATTTTTATTCACCCATAATAAGTATAATTTTATGGAATTTAAATGAAAATTGGAATGTGCCACAATATGCAATTATTAATTGAAATTCAGTTGTTGGGTGGATGAAGCTATATAGCATTGCTACCAACTTATTATTGATGAAATTATGTGCGCTCCTCGAATCAATAAATATTGTCACCTTTTAATTCTTAAGGTACCCCACCACTTGAAGGGTTTGTCAAGTGTTAATAATAGATAGATAATGGAATTAGATAGTTGGTTGGGGCTCTTAAAACTCTTCCTCTATAATTTTTCCACTTCATCACTTGATGTTTCCTCATCTTCTTCCTCCTCACTAGTCCCTTCAATGTAAAAAAATTCTTCTCGGCACATTTGTGACATGGTCCATATTTGTTGTCACATTTAGAAGATAACATTTTTCCTCACTTTTCTTCAATTTTTGAGGTTTCAACCTAATTGGCCAAGTGTATGATGGTATTAAGGTGTTATAGTCTTTGTTGTTATTGAAATTATACCTTTTACTGGAAAGAAATTTTTCCTCTACCCTATATGCCATGATAATAGAATAAAAACTCTAAGTGGATTAAATATGTGCACCTCATGCTCAATATGGTCCTTAATACCACCAAGAAATAGGCCATTCTGATACCATTTTGTAATATTCTCAAAATGCAAGGATAGGTTTTGGAATTGATGAACATAATACTTGATTAATCCTATTTTCTCGTAACTTTGCTAATTGGTGAAGTAATTCTTTGAAACAATAGAACTACAGTGAATTTATAGATCTTAAATTAAAATTATCCATGAGATAGTGAGACCATTCTTCTACCTTCGAGCACATAACCAAAAATACCAGATGAATTGGTCAAGTTCAAGATATAAAGATGCCATGGTCACCTTTTGTCCCGATGGGATCTAATGTAGATCAAATAAATTATTCATTTGGTTAATAAAATTGAGTGGATTATTTCCATTGAACTTACACATTTACAATTTTAGAATAATTCCATACTACTGGTTAGAAGATCCATCAATTTTTGTACAAGATCCTCCTTGGTTGGTGTGATTTGGATTTATGTTTACATTCTAGAGAAACCCATGTTAATAGAATGTGAATTATTGTTAGTATTCATGATTGAAATGGAAATCATCATATGGTTTTAAATTAATTAAAATCCCATCTTAATTTCACCCTTAAGGATACCTTCCAATAGAAGAATCTTGTTTTTGAGGTCAACCTTACTCATCATATTATTAACCATTTCTCAAGTTGATTGACTATCTCGTATACTCCAAAACCTAAAGATTAAAAATCTATTTTTTCATTATTTGGATTCATTTGTGAGTTTCTTGACCTTTCCTTTGGCTTTGATTTGATCTACTAGTCTTGATGTAGGATTTGGGTCTCAAGATACAAGGATTAAGGTAAAAATTTAGGGTTTGGGTTTTCAAAAATTTATTGGCCGAATAGAGGAAAAATTAGAGAATAAACCCTAGATAATTTTTGGAAAGATTCCTGAAAATACAAGAAAATTAGAAAAACTCGTAAAATTTCAACCTAGGTAGAGAATTTATGAAAAACCCTAAAACTACTATAAATTTTGTAAAATAAGTCTAAAAAGATTAAAATTTGGAGAGAATATTACTTGACTTATTTCATAACACACTAAAAATTACACAAAAATTTGCTACCATGTTTGAGATATAACTAAACCTTCAAAATTAGGGTTTTGACACAGTTTTGGCTGAGATCAAGCTTTGATACCACTTATAATGAAATGACTTAGATAGATCAAAATATCATAAAAATAAAACCTAAAATAACACTACATTATAGATAAATGATCACAATATTCAAGTAGAATAGCTTACCCACTTTGAGGGGGAAACCTCAAAACTATACAATAAGACCAAGTGCTCAATATGATGATCAAATACTCCTTACTACCACCTATATGCCATTCTTATATTATGGTCAACACTAAGTCCGCCTATAAAACATATGAAGAAATAAATGAATGACATAAGAAAAGAAAAGAGATTATGTAAGGCATAAATTAGAACTACATATAAAATATAAATTATAGGAATAGAAATTAGTAGACAAGGGATAATGAATAACTCAGGTTAAAATTGCACTCAAGCTTATAAACTATGTTGATGTCATCAATGCAAGAATAGAACGTAAAGAGTGTTTTTTTAGCCATGGGAGTAGATCTTGGAGTAAAAAAACAAAACTTAAATTATTTTGACTCTAAAACACATGTTGATTTCATTCTAACCATTTTCAAGTGACAATTCTAGTTACAATTTACTTTTCAGAGCCAATCACTCTTTTAGGAAAAAGGAAAAACATTGAATCATATTATCACCAAGAGTGGTGAATAATTAGACAAAAATTGACTTATCTACCATGTATTGTAATCCATGAGATCTCTATTGATTTATTTTTGACGTACAACTCTTCCTAGAACTCTAAGAATCTCCAGAGCAAGTTGAATTTGTTCATCAAGCTCAAATTCCCTAAATTTTCAATGACCCATTTTTACTTGAATGGCTCATGACACCACATACCTTCACAAAATTATTTAAAACTAACATGAATATATTCAATACTTAGCTACAAAACCTCCATTTTGGTTTACCTCTTGCAATTATCTCGATGAAGTGTATTTCGTGATGAAAAATGGCTAAAAATATCCATTTTTATGCCTTTAAGAACAACTATTCCACCTTAGATATGAATAACTTCATGAATCCATTTATATATAGTTCCATAAACATGAAATACACTTAAAACCATGGTATCACGTTCTTTTAATCCATAATGAGGATGAAATAGTTGATAGGATGGCTAGAGGAAGGGTTTATAATGACCAAGAAAGAAGATTTTCAAATGGGGGTTAGGTTTTCATGACCAAAATTTAAAATTTTTCATGCTAGACATTTTACCTGAAAATGAAAAGATTTACAAAAAACTGTAATTCTCATATTTTCTTAGATAGTTATAATTTCATAATATAATTTCATAATATAGCTGACATAGTTTAGAGCAAGATTTCATGCATTACAATACAAAACACGGGGTATTAGTACTTTAATACTTATTTGACAATACATGACTTAGACATAGTTTAAAATTTAAGGTATGGGGGCATGATACTTCTCCTCTTTCTATATCCAACATTTGCATTTAACAGATTCAATAGTTATAGAACACGGTGGGTTATAAGACATATATAATTCCCTTTCGACTTTGTGTTGTTCTAAACTTGGGACTAGATCCATCTACAATAGTGTGATATATGGAATTCAAATATATCAAGATGATAAAAATATTATAGCATCCTTCATCTTACTTTTTATAGAAATATATTAGAGTGGCCGATACTACGTAGCATGTTCTTCCTTCTTTTGGGGTTTTGTAGGAAAAATTTTCTATGACACCTATCCTCTTAGTGCATCAGGGATTCACTAAGTAAACTTTTGCTATATAATTTTTATTCATAGGATACTAAATAATAACCCTATTTCAAGTTCTAATTCTCAATATTTTATTATTAATACCCCCTCCCAATACATCATTTCTATCATAAATACACCTTTATTACTGTATATAGAATATGCCTATTTTTCTATGCCTTATTATTTGTATCTCTTTCATATTGAATGTGTTATTTGAGTTTGTTGGCACCCAAAATTATTTCATTTCATTTTGGGGCCTTATGGTTGAAATTGTAGAGTTCAGGGGTTTAGATGATGGTATACACACATTTTTGGGAACCCTAATGATTAGTACTCATAAAAATGCTTTCCCTCCTCTATTTATATGCATACAAGACAAATAAAAATAAAATTAGAATAATTATACTTTTTTCAAAGGATTTTTTCATTTAAATGGTCACTTGACATTAAAATCCCTTGCATTCTCATTGAAGTAGGTCCATCAACATTAACTTAGATTCTCCATCTATTTTTCGACACTTAGAAGCCTTCTTCTAGGTTCTTCTTATGGATTTTAGTGATAAAGATGGTTCAAAGGCATGTGGCACCTATATATACTCAATTTTGAGAATCTAACCTTTAAGCACTACTAATTATGATTATTATCCTTTGTTAAGACAAACACCCACATTATATCCCCATTAAGTACATATTGTTATCTCTTTCTTAAGTTACTCACTAATGTGTTAACACATTACAAATATAAATACATAATAATCATGCTTAAACACTACTTTTCATTATGCAACTTTAAGATTTGATTCATATCTTCCTTATTCAAAACCATATAGATTGGTTAGGTTATAAAATATAGCCTTGATCGACCACATACGGTCATAAACCGACACATCCTCTAAATTTTTTTGATGCAATATAATATTTTGGGTATTTTCATCTTCTCGAGTCATACTTATAATGATATTTTACCTTTATAACCATATATAAGTAATTTAACATTACCTCATTTAAGAACTGACACTTTATTGGCACACTCATTAAAACAATCTCAAAAGGCATTCAAGGATCCCTAAATATTCCCAAAACTAATGCACATACATTAAGGAAACCACTACTACTACAGTTCAAGCACTCAACCAGTCCATGAGTCTAACTTCCTCATTTCCAATCATATTAAGTTCCCTATCACAAACTCTTAGAAATATCACAATCCTATGAAACATGTTTAAAGTGGTTTAATTTTCCAACTAGTTTCATTCATATAAATGTTACATGCTAGGTGGATAACTATGTGTGGTTTGAGGCCTATTTTGAGTAGGTGTGATGTACATGGTAAATGGTGAAATTTAACCCAAAACTAACCTTCTTACAGGGATTTCAACCAATGGTTAGGGTTTTAGTATAATCCAAATGATTACATATGGTTTTGGGATTGTTCAACTACTAGGGTTTAATAGTGAAAAAATTATAGACTAATAAAGGTATAAAGATACATTCAAAGAGGGTCCTATACTTTACCATAGGGGAGAAAAAAATCCTAAATCTTGACTGAGATGTATGGCCTTGTATTAGGAGTATATCAAGTCACACTATCTGCTAGGAAATATATGATATAGTGTTCACATTATGGGTATGTTATATTTACATAATGGTAAATTTCATAATCTATTGTAAGTAAGTTGTTTTAATAACTTACATAGATAATTTTCTGTTTTAGTTAGTTAGAGAGATTTGTAGGGTGATTGGTTGGAGAAACTTCTTTAATTATAGGAGTTACATCCCTATATAGCTATATGATTTTCTAGGATTAATTATAAAAGATAAAATATTATTCTTGTGTGTTTGAATTTGCATAACTCTATCCAAATTATTACATTTTATATAGAGTAGTGCATGATGGAGTAGGAATAAAATACGAGTGAATCTATACTTATGTTTTGTGCCTTAGTTTATGCATTAATTATACATGTATTTATTTAAGAATAATCTTTGAGAATTATTAAAATAAGTTGGGATAAGAACAAGAATTTTGAGAAGAGGCGGGTTAGTCCCGGATAAATAAGTTGTAGATATTTAATCCTCGTATGTGCATTCTATATCATTATTTGTTGTAATAACAATAAGGCATTGACCATTTATAATATGGTTCCTCTAGGTATTATTGTGTATTGTGCATACTCATTCTATTTGGAAATAGCTACATATTTAAGAGATATTTCAAAAGAGTTTTTATATATTGAGAGTGTATTTTGAGAGAAAAATTTATAAACTTAATTTTAGGTTAAGAATATGGAGCATAATTGAAATCCATTTTGGGTATGATCTAGGCACAGGCATAACTTAAAGAAGGTGAGTGCATAGTGAATTTATTTATTCTCTACATAGTGTAATATTGAGATTCAAACCTGAGTTTCCATTAGCTCGATATATTTTTGTTAAAATTATGGTCAAGTGGTCGAGCCAGTTCGAACGCCACTTCTTTCAAAGTATGACATGAAGGTACATGTCAAAATATAATGTTTTTGGGAAACTTTAGGGCACCATAATATTAATAAGATGTTAAAATGGAATGAAGAGTTGAATTTACTTCATTATTGCACCTCAAGCACCACATATGAATTCCCAAAGATCATCTACAATTTTCTTAGATACATCCCATTTAGAGACAATTTGGTAAAATTTTTTCTAAGTTCCTATTAAATGGTACTTTTCGGATTCAAAAAAATTATATTGAGTTGTTCCTTTATTGGATAATTTGTGTTGAGATAATGTTCCATGCCATTTAGAATCCTTATACATTATAGTAAACTCATTCATATTTCATCAACTATCGGAGGTAGAAAATTGGGGTCATTTAGTTGTATCAATTAAATGATATGTTTCTAGTTTTTCATATGATTAGTATATTTTAATTTGGTGTAATTTATATTTTATTTGTGAGTCAAGTGATTAATGTATAAATTTGTAATTTTCCATTACAAATTTAATTTATTCTAAAAATGGGGGTTTCGGTTAATTTTTATTTTTTGTTATTTAGTATTCTAGTCATGAACATCATAATTTTATTCCATCAAAGTCAAGTGTTATATTTTTAGAGCTGTAAGTTTAAGTCAAGTGCATGTAGTCTTGGTAGAATAATATGTATGAGTTAATGCAAAAGTAGAATTTAAAAGTAATATATTTTTAATGCATGGTTATCAACCATAGTCAATATTGTCACCAATGTGTCATTTTATCACAACCAAGAGCCAATAAAGGAATATTTTCTTTTTGTTAGGTTTGTATTGTCGATTCATTGTCAAAAGTGTGAGGAAATATATTTTTCCCTTACGGATGCATTTTTGGTGTTATCGATGTTCGAAAATAAAATATTTCATATTATGAGGGAGAGAAATGGATAATCACAATGTTGAAATCATTGAGCTTAAAAAGCATAATTTGCTTTGAGTTAGTAGCACCATACTCGAGGATGGAGGCACATAAGGAATGAGGTTGAATAACAACCTCTCATTAGCCACAAGAAAAGGGACTAAACAATGAGGTTGTGACATGCATTTTAGTCCAGTATTTGATTTCCAACATGTACTTTGTTTCTGTTTGTGTAGTATGCTCCATTTTCAGTGTTCCTGTTATACGTGGAATACTTCAAAGTTTTTGTTTTATGTGAATAAATTAAATTTTCACATTTTGGGGGAGGAATATAACACCAATATTCCATTTCCATTCTATTGAAGTCAATGAGATGAGAAACTATTCCTATGTACTTCCCTAATGTAATAACATTATGAAGAAGAGAAATTAAAGTGAAAAGTAACATCATGATACTTATAGAGGTTGAATAGTAAGATGTGTTCCTATTAATTCCTAAGTTTTTGGTTAACCTTTGTCAAACCATTGAATTTTGTATTGATGGTTCCTACTTGAGTCCACACATTGACTAGATTAGACTTGTTACCTATAGTTTTTGGTTGATAAGTTGATGGTTCTAGTATGTGTCTCCCACAATAGATCGATCCGATTAGTTTCGATAGTGCATTGTTGATGATAATTTAATTTTTTCCTTCTCTACCTTCATTTTGAGTATGTACCAAGATTGTGAGCATTCAAAGGTGACATATGGAAGAGGAAATGTGATTATTTTTATCATGTTCACACTAAGGGGAATGTTAGGAAATATATGATATAGTTCTCACATTATGTTTATGTTATATTTACATAATGGTAAATATACGTAGATATTTTTTGTGTGAGTTAGTTAGAGAAATTTGTGGGGTGATTGGTTTTAGAAACCTCCTTAATTATAGGAGTCACATCCCTATATAGTTTTATGATTTTCCTGGATGAAATGTAGAAGATACAATATTATTTTTGTGCATTTTAATTTACATAACTTTGTCCAAAAGTTTACATTATAAAAAACAAAGCATCTTTAGTCTTTGCACTCCTATATCTTCTAATATATACAACTAGATCCATTATGTACATTCCCATGTAGTTAATTATATATTTAATATTATGTTTTATATATTGTACCCAAACCTATGTGTTTTATACAAAATATGATATTTGGAGATGTTTATGAGGATATTTACCATTTGAAAACTTGTGTATGGGCATTTTATTATTCCTACGAGTGTAGAACATATCTTGATGAATGCCCCTCTTTTGAGGAAAATTTTAGAAATCATTTGAGCACATGAATCAAAATAATAGTTTTGTGCCCATGTATTGTATGTCTGAGAATCTATAGGATAATGTGGAATGCTGAATTGGTGGCCACATTTAATAAATTATACTTATAAAAGGGGTTATGCATGGTGGTAACCATAGTATAAATGGGGAAAAACAGGCATAAAAATAAGATAAATACAAGTAGTGATAGAAAAAGGAACAATAGTAGTGTTAATAACACAAATTTAATTAAATTAGTATAAAGAAAAAACACCAATCAAGTGAGAAAACAAAAGGCATGACATATAGAGAAGATTCACATAAAGTCATATATTAAAAATATGGGACACCCATGGTGTCATAAGACAATTGATGCATGTAGGACACACATTAGAGAAGTAATGCCACACAATAAGGCATAAAGCCAAAAACATGGGACACTAATAATGTCACAAGACAAAAAAGGAAATCAAGTCATATAAAATGAAACACACAAGTAATAATGACAAGAAGCCATCAAACATACTATATAAAATAGTAACATGAAATAGTGATAATAATAATTAGTAAGACAATAGGTTGAAATTACAAAACATAATGGGGAACTCAATTAGAAGACTAAATAAAAAATACTATGATTAACTATTTTAAGGAGTTTTTTCTTCAAGACCCAAATCTCAAGGCCTCTATTTGGGATAAATCCCTTGCTCTCTTTCATAAAGTAATTTTATTATTAGACAAAAATATATATTTCTTATTCCTCGAGAGGAGAAAATTAGGTTTTCTTTGTTTGATATGGAACTTGACAAATATTCTGGTCCTAATGGATTCCTTACTTTTTTATTTCAACATTTTTGGGAGATTGTTAATTAGGATGTGGTGGCTGTAGTTTAGGATTTCTTAAAATCTGGTCATATTCTAAAATAAATTAACAATAATTTCTTGGTTTCCATTCCTAAGATGATTAGTGATAAAGAACTTAAAGATTTTAGACCATTCCATTTGTGAAATACCATATACAAACTAATTACTAAAATCCTCTCCTTCGAATCATGAATGTTCTTTCAAAATTCATCTCTCCTAATCAGGGAGCCTTTGTTCTTGGAAGACAAATTTTGGATAGTATAATAGTTATTGAAGAGGCCATCCACTTGGTGGAGAGTTTGGGTAGGTCGAGTTATGCTTATCAAACTGGATATGCACAAAGTATATGAAAGAGTTTCTTAGTATTTTCTCTAGGCCATCATGGTTAATATGGAATTTAGTGAATATTTTGTAAACTTGGTGGTGAATTTTATTTACATTTCTAGTTTTTGGTCATTTTCAATGGTAAATATGGCTGTTTTTCCTAAGCCAATAGAGGATTGAGACAATGAGAGCCCCCTTTATCCTTTTATATATATCATTTTGGCTGAAACCATTAGTAGATTATGCAA
The DNA here is from genome assembly GCA_018340775.1 of Taxus wallichiana var. yunnanensis. Classification (NCBI taxonomy): domain Eukaryota; kingdom Viridiplantae; phylum Streptophyta; class Pinopsida; order Cupressales; family Taxaceae; genus Taxus; species Taxus wallichiana. The sequence goes on from CM031240.1 coordinate 591,416,618, forward strand.
TCAAAATATTTCTCAAAATCTCATTCAAGGGATCAAAATTTCTAATGGATTAACACCTATCTCCCTCAACCAATTTTTGGATGATAGATTCTTACTCAGAAAGATTATATTCAAGAGGCATCTAACTAGAAAAAAGTGTTACATGAATATGAGATGGTTTCAGGGAAGCTATTTAACTTACATAAGAGTGCTCATTTTTTATTAATGTGGAAGAAAAATACAAAACATATTGGCCTGAATTCTAGGTTACAAGATAAAATCCTTTCCAGAATCTTACCTTGGGAAACCTCTCATTCACAAAACGTGACATTTCTATCTGGAATCCTCTTATAGACTAAGTGAGAACAAAAATTTCTACTTGGAAGGGATATTTCTTATCATAGGAAGTAAAAATACAACTTCTTAAAAGCTCTTTGTAAACAATCCCAATTTATTTCATTTCCTTTTTCAAGCTCCCTGCTAAAATCATTTTCTCTTTGGAAAGGATTCAAAAACGTTTTCTTTGGTCAGGAGATGAGGATCATTTCAAATATCCACTTGTTTATTGGGATAAAGTCACCAAACTTAAGACTTACAAGTGGCTTGGGGTTAAAATATATTAAATTGATGAATGAGGCTCTTTTGGCTAAATTTGGTTAGAGGATTAACAATAAAGAAGGTTTTTAGATTAACATTCTTAAGAAGAAATATCTACGAGAATATTAAGAGATCAGTACACCTTTTTTCCAAAAGATGATTTTCCTTTAGGCTCAATTTCTGGAATTCCTTTGTGTCATCTAAATCTATTTTGGGCCAAGGTATTAAATGGAATATCGAGAAAGGCAACAAAATCTAGTTTTGGAAAGATTTTTGGCTTGAGGAAAAACTGTTAGTGAAAGTTGAAACTTAAAATTTTGTGTTATATATCTTTGAGGAGAATGGTATAAAGATGGTTCAAGATTACTAGATTAGGAGTAGAGAGGGATTAAAGTGGATCTCTATCCTTCGTATTTATAATTTTATAGGCCCCATTAAACCTTTCATTGAAATCAACTCAAAGCTATAGAATTTCCACAATCCTCGCCAACATCGGGAGGATTTTGTGATTTGGAGAGAAGAGGAGTCGGTGCATTTTTCTTTAAATCTTCTTATCTCTTAAATTTTCAGGACATCTGAACCAAAAGGATTATTGGAACACTTTGTGGGTTAAGGATTTGATCCCCAAGGTTAATATTTTCGACTGGCTTGCTGCTCAGAACAAGATCCTTACCCTTGAAAATATGAGGAAAAGAGGTATGATTATCCCTAGTAGATGCATTCTCTGTGGTAAACATGAGGAAAATGCTAATCATTTGTTTATACATTGGCATTTCTCCTTAGCTATTTTTTATTTACTGCTTGGCCTCTTCAATATTAAATGGATGTTTCTTGAATCTATGGAATATTTTTTCTTAAAATGGGATTTTCCTTTTAAATATCTAGTGCTAGAGGATTCATGGAGGATGGCTCTCCCTATCTTCCTCAAGTGTTTGTGGAAGGAAATAAATGGAAGTATATTCAAGGATCAGTATGCTATCATGTTAATAAGATGAGCACCAACTTGTGCTCTTCCCTAAAGTAAAATGTTAGGATTTTCAAGGGAAAAGTTAAGGCCCCATGTCCCAAGATAGAGATTACGGTTCTTAAATAGTTCCCCCTCAATTCTCCCGCCAATGCCCTCATCCAGTTAAATGGACTAAACCAAATATTAATTGGCTAAAGTTCAATTTTGATGGGGCCTTGAAGGGTAACACTAGTCTTGCTAGGGGAGGTGGAATTCTTAGAGAGCACAAAGGTAATTGGGTTTTTGCTTATGCAAGGCCTTTAGGGGTCCAGAGTAAAAATGTTGCTGAAGTTATGCACTTTTATGGGACATTAATTTGGAAAAATAAAAGGGTTTGAAGATGATTTAAATTGAAGGGGATTTTATGCTTATCATAAATTCCGTTCGAAAATATAATATCCATAATTGGGATTTGGGAAACATTCTCTTTGATATTAAATAATTGCTTAAAACCTTTGATAATTCACTCTTCCTTCATATCCCTTGTAATGTTAATAAAAGTGTGAATTGCTTGGCTAATTGGGAGTGAAAAGTAATGTTTTTCAATTTTGGGAAAAGGGAGATGATATCATAACTATCATTAATAATGATAGGAAATTATTTGAAGGCCATCTCTCCTCCGAGGATACTTGCCATAAATGTTTTTATTAAAGGAAGGACCATTAGCATGTGTGAGATCTTTGACGGGATTTCTATTTATTACGGGTTTTTGGGATGTACTTGTCTACTTGTTACCCAACTCTTAGCTCTTTTAAAAAAATAAATCCATTGAAGGTGGAAGGATTAGATTTGAACCCTCAAATCATGGAGTGATCCATATTAATCATCAATTTGGTACATTTTTAAGATGGATATTTTTAGGAATTTCATTTCCAAGCTTAATGGATCTTATCCATCCCTTGCCCTTGAATTTATGCGGGCCTAGGATAATGGGAAGACCGTCATCCATGGTATAGAGGTGCAAGTTTCTGATAAGTCAATTGTGCAAGATACTGGCATGGAAATGAAGGGGCTAAATATATACAAGGATCTAACCAAATGTAACCATGAGATTCAAACCTTTTTCAAAGGTAAAGAAAAGGTTTATTTTCTCATTGATGAAATTGTGTGATATTTCCTACCTGGTATATGGAATACTATGTGTCTTCATATTATGTGATACATAACACTTGAGGGAAAGTATAGGAAGATTTATACACACCACCTCTCTATGCTAAACATGTTTAGACATAAGGTTGCTATGAGTATCCCTTTCTATTTTTTCATGTCGGTTTCAGCATCGATTAAATCCTTTTAATAGGGGAAGACTGAGACTCCCCTGCATCATGGTCTCATCCTCCTTCTTTATCAAAATGATAAGGCCTTCATGCCTAAGGATTTAGAGCCATCCTTGGAGGATTCTGATGATAATGTCACTCTTTCCCTACGCATGAACAGTCTTCGAGAGGGAGAAGGGATTCTGACCAAGGGAGAGGGAAAGGATTGTAAGATGTTTTTGACTTATATGGTGAGTGTGAAAGATGATTTTTCCAAGGGAAATAATAAGGCTCAAATATAATGGGAGGAGAAAACTGATAAAAGTTGTCTCAAGATCCAACAATTGGAGAAGGACGTGGGTTCCCTAGGAGAGGCTAGTATGGACCTGAGTGATAGTGTGATAAACTGTATTGAGGCCTTGAAGAAGATATGCATTTCTCAGAACTCCAAATGAGAGGAGTTGATTGGGATTTAAAATATGGTCAAGGAATTTTAGGAGAGGCTGAGTAAATTGGAGAATGGACGTAAGAAAAGAAGTCTTAAATTTTACCTTAGCAGAGTTATAAAGAAGAGGATGGCGGAAAGGAGGACACCCGAGAAGGTGGTTGATTAGGATCATGTGCAAAAGGGTAGAGCATAGACCTACACTATTTCTTTTAAATTCCTCAAGACAAAATAGTTTTTGTTGGAAGGTTGGGACTTTTGAAGACTATGGGCATACTTTCCCTATTTTGATTTGGTAGTGGTTTGTTCATTTACTCCTAGCTTCTTTTAGTATTGTTCCTCATGGGATTTGGTTCGAGTTAAGTTGTTTAAACCATTTTTGATGCATTGTTTCTCTTTTTGTTCCTATATGGTTGCACTCACGATGTATCTAATGTAAGGCCTTTGAGATCCATGATCCTAGTTTATTACCCTATTTAATAATAATAATAAGTAGTAAGAGAGAACATGAAGTAATATATGTTAGCGTTGCAAAAGAAAACATGTTTTAGTTCTATTAGTTCAAAAATAACATGTACAAAATATATGTAATCAAGTATAATGAGGAATTATAAAGGAATCATAATAAAATAATAACACTTATTAGTGTGGAAGGATACCCTCAAGAGAAGAATATAAGGAACCAAACTATCTCTTATTAGCATGTAACGATATGTGTTTTGTATCAAGATTAATATCACTTGTGAGTGCAAGTGTGTAAAGGGTAGAATATATGTTATCAATCAAACCATATTGACAAAAACCACATATAATTTAAAGTGCTAATAACTCAAGCTACGAGTATAGTATATGGCTTGTATTTTTCAAAATATATGAATGTTTTATGTATTATTGAATATAGAAATGTATAGAGAGGGATATCTAAAGGGATACCTAATGAGGGAATTGTGAGGAGATGAATTATATCCAAAATAAATGAGAGGCACAAGCCTTAATTTTTATAAATAATGATGTTCATATACAAGGGGTGATAAAGTGGTAACATGTGCCATAGAAACCTAAGGAGGATAGTAGGGTGGACTAGATTCATGAAAGAAAATGTATGGTAGAGTAGATCAATGAGGAATTGTAGAGTGATATCCATGTGAGATACTATGTACACTACAATAAATATGAGGAATATGTTATCCAAATAACTCCCCGGTTATTTGAACAACACATTTCATATTCTGGCTCTGAGATCTTTATTGTAGGTTGTGTACACTTGAATTGTCTCATTGGAAAATATCCTTGACTGTAGTTCCTAGCATGCATTATGCACTCTGATTCTACACTTGTCTCCCTTCAATTTTCCTTTTCTTCTTTTTTCCACTCTTCCCTTGCATGCACCTTCTACACATTCACCTTATTCCCAATATTTATTCATTCTATGTGAGCACCTTACAATTTGTTTTCAAATTAGATAAGTCCCTAGCATTCGTGTGCCCTTTCTCCTTATTGTCACACATTATTTTATAATAATATAAGTGTAGTCATTTTTACACCCACCAAGAGTAAGGGAACATCATGCACACTCGACCTATCACCCAATGGGCACTGGGCGCTCACTCGAGGCATGCGAGAGGGAGCTGAGTCTCTCTTTTATGTGAGTTTAGTGGAAGGCATAATTCATGATTTTGAATTAGTGATTTAATGTACATGAAAATTCTATAGAGCTCAGAACAAATTCCAAAGTGCACAATGGAATTAATAGAACTAGGAAGTTGTAAATCCACAAATAGACTTAACATTCAAGTAAGGTTCATGATTATACAAGATCAAAAGCATAGTAGAAACATGCAGATAATACAGGAAGGAGATCTTAATATAAACGCAATGGTAACCTTATCATATTCATTCATAGTATTACCCAAAACATCATAGAGTGGCAGACCACAATCATACACCATATATGGACCCATACATGTATGCTCACAAAACAAAATTTTCATTCCCCATTTCCTCATTACATCCTTCCTAGAATCATCTACCCATTTTATCCCATAGTTCTCATAGTAATTCTGCAGAGCTCCACTACCTCACTTGTGTCTCTCTTTCTTTGCCAAGGGTGTGCATATAAATAGGCATCTGAGCTCTAACAAACTCCTCTGCAACCTCAAATATGGCCCCAAGTGTCAAGGTGTGGGTCGCCCCAGGCGCATGCCTCTCCATGTCATGATTAGCTTTTTGGATCTTCTTATCACAAGGTATATTCCTTCCAGGACACCCTGTTGCTAGGCTGGAACCTTATCCAAATGGAACATGTTCTTCATGTGTTCTGTCCAAAAGGCCAAAAATGGCTAAGTCCCAAATTTTTCTTTGTTTGCATGTGTCCTTGGTTCTCCAAGAACCATTTTTGAATTCTTCCTTGCATGCCTTTACTTGCATGCTCCCTCTAGCCGTGCATGCCTATGTGCCTTTAAGATTTGGTAGCTATGTTATGGTCCCAACATTACCCCACACTTCACCTATTCTCCACCCTCAATAATTGTTTCAAAGAATGCAAGATAAAAATACAAGGCCTTGCCTTGAAAAAATGGAGGGAAAGAATAAAAGGAAAACTACCTAAAAAAGAAGAAGGGGAAAATTTTTCCGCAGGTCGGCCTCCAGTGTATTCCATGTGCTGACTTCATCCTGTGCTCTTGTGCAAAGGTCACCAACCAATGTGCTCACCTCGTCAAAGGTTAACCCTTCCCCTTTTGTGTTAATGGTCTCCACCACAGTCTCCAATTCCTTAGCGTGATCTTCCAAGGAATCCATCTTCCTCGTAATGACCTTGTAGAGATCTTTTAACTGGTTTTTATTAAGACTCGTAGGATCTCAATAGATTCAAGACTTATTTTCCACTTTGGCTAGAATCTTTTCTCACTCAACTCTATTGCCTTTATTCTTTTCCCTGAATCCCTTTAGCTCGGCCTCGTCATTTGCGTAAGCGGCATGCTTGTCACCTTGTCCTGTTTCGCGCAATGGTCGTAGGTGACCCCCGTGGTTTGTATGGCTATCTTCACATCAGAAAGAACCTTGTTGTATTTAGCCACGAGCATGATGAATTTCAATTTTTCCTCCTTCTCCAAGCGCATAACTACCTCCTCTGCTGACTCCAAGGCCAAAGGCTACCTTTCCATGGTGAGGATATGAGTCAAGTCCTCTAGACATTCCAAGGAGGATCCATACTTTTATGCGGGAGGGTTAAGGTCCGGGTGCTTCATGATAATAGTTTGGGAGATGAGCTCCACCTTCTTGGAAATTTCACGTACCTTGGCATTTTCCTCCTGAAGCTCGCTCTGTAGTTGAGCACTAATTAGTTTCTCAAGGCTGAGGTCCTTTGTTAGCTTAACTACTTCTTCCTTCCTCTTTTCCAATAGATCCTCCAAGACATTAACCCTATCACATACGTAGAAGATCCTAGCATCAATTTCCATAAAGACTTTGTTGAGCTCGCTACACACTTGCTAATCCAATAGTTGTTGTGTGTTTATAATGGGTTTGTCCCCCTTTCCTTCGGACAATGCTAGTATCACTCCTTGGTTAACCTCAAACTCAGGCTGATAGAGGTGGGAGTCAAATGCCCATGATAGCATCTTCCTTATGTGTGGGTATCCACCCTCAAGATCAAAGGACTCTATGGCAGTGAGCTCCTTGGTGGGAAAATTACTCTGGAAATGCATGCGTAAAACTTTGTTGGGGTCATCAACATATCCCATTATTATTCTTCCCCTTCTGCACATTTACTTCCCGTGCACACGCCCTTGGGAATAATTACTAAAAGAGTTGGGCCTTTTTTCTACCCACACTCTTCTCCCTTTTCTCTTCCTTGAATTCACCGAGCACGAGCTCCATGTTGCACTCCAACTCCTCATCGACCAAGGTATTAATTATCTTCTCTTGCCTCCCTTGTCGCTTTCTCATTCACCTCCTCCTAAGTGAGCTTGGGCATATCTAGCCCCTTAGTACTTGCCCCTTCACTCCTTTCTTTGCTCTACATGCCTTCCTCCCCTTGGGTGCTCTTCCTCCTTACAAAGATGAAGGCATCATTTGCATCTTCTGCTTCCTCTTCTCCCAAATTGTGGACATCAATTGGCTCCTGATCCACCTCCAACTCTCCCTCTTCATCATCATCCTTTTCACCTATATAGGTGTTTGGGTCATCTGTATCTTTAGACTCTGGTTCTTCCATCCCCTTTTCTTCTTCCTCTGTTGACAACTTTGGAGTCGGGATGTGGTCTTCTCTTCATCTGAGGCCTCCTCAGGGGATGGTGGTTTCATAGGTTCTAGGGTCCAATCCCTAACTACCATTCTCTTCTTCTTCAAAACATAGGTACTTGGCCCCGTGGTATCTATATTATACTTCTCCACCACCCCTTGTTCCTCTTTCTCTTCCCTCTCCTTGTGCTTTGGCATGGGCTTCCTTCTTCCAATAGGGTCATTTGGAATGGATATCTCATTCTCCATGTACGTAACCTTTTCAAACTTTGGCCTTATGCACAGGTAAATCCTTGTGGCATTGCTCCCAACAACAGGTAATGTCAAGGGCCTTACAATATGCACATCATGTGACATGTACCTCTCAACGTACGTGCGCTTCTCTCGGGTAAACTAGCTTCTTCCTCATTTCCCGTGCTGCTCTCGTCAAGGGTGGACAACTCTAGGTTTAATTTCTTCAACAATTTATATTTGTTTACTCCCACTTGGAAAAATTGGGCAATAAATGAGAATGGGAGTTTGCAGCATGGAATCCAACTTCCATCCACCAAAATGAACCTACCAATGTAGAAGTGCTAGTAGACTGCGAACTCTACTTCTCCTTCGGTTATTGCGGGGAGTTGTTCAGGGATCTGCCATTCAGCCCCAAATGCATTCCTAAGGAAATTATACCATTTTTATAAGTGCGATTTGTGTACCCCTGTCATTGATTCACATGTGTATTTCTAAAATCTCTCCGTAGGAAAGGGATCTTCAGTAGAGTACTCCCACACAAACATGTCAGATGCATCCAACACCCCGATTTCTGAGAACAAAATTGTCAACAGAATGTTTCCAAATAGGATCTTTCCTCCCTTCTCCATGATGCTTATGATTTCATCTACTATGTATTGGGAGATGTTGTATATGGTGCCTTCCGTGACCTTCCTGTAGACATTCAGCCTGGGGCTTGCTCACCTGGGTCCACCTCTCTTGTCCATTCAACTTGGAGACAAGGTGTGCGGCCATCTTCATCACCGGATCATTGATATCCGAGACGTCGTAGTACCTTGATCCCTTCTTCAATTCCTGGGATGCTATGGTTTCTCTGATTTCCTCCTCATCTAGGAGGTCATCTATGAGCGCGTCCCCTTTACATTTTAGGCCTGTGAAGTGTGAAATTAGTTGGGGAGTTATGCACATTTTGTGCCTTGTGAAGCAAAAGAAGTCTTCATGTACACGCGTCATCAACCATTGGTACAAGTGCTCGGGATTCCCAAAATATGGCAACTCAAAAATTTTGAGAAGCCCTGCCTTCTCCATTTTCACCTTGACCACATTGTTGTAGATTGACAACCCGTCAGGTGTTCATTTATTTGTGGGGTGCACCAACTCTAGTGCCATTTCCTTCACGATTGTACTTGACCGGTGATTGTAGTTGATCATGGTCATTTGTCTTATGTGGGACTCCCACTCTTGCCCTAGCAAAACCCCATTTGGGTATTGCATCTCTCGAGTACCATTCCTCATTTGTATCCAAGGGTATTTCCTCTTGTTTCTTCTTTCCTTTTCCTTTACCCTTTCCCTTCTTGGATTGTTCTATAGGTTTACCTATTGGTTTTGTGGCTGTCATTGCACCCTTTGCTTTCATTCCTAGGTTATCTTGCAGGTTTTTTTGAACGTTTTCCTCATGCACCCCGTGCCCTAGAACACAAACCCTAATCACTGATTTTTCTCCTTTGATCATGGAGCTTCTTCACAACATTCGTCACACCCGTGAATCACTTCTTCTCTAGTTTTTAGATCTAACAAATCAATTGCGCTTAATTTTTGGGATTTTCCTTCACACGAGTCGAGTTCTCAAAACCTAGCTCTTGAAATAAAATCACTCTGCTTGTGTTCACAAAGTAAAATAATGAACTCCCATTCTTGTATTTATAACTTTTCCAACTTTTACACATTTAAGGTTAGGCTACCTACCAATGTATGATAATGTTTAATGTGGTGTTCTCAAACAACACCCAACTTCATTGTTTCTCCTTACGCGCCTAATCCTTACATGAAAACTTTTCCACCCATGCCCAATCCTTGAGCGAAAATATTTTCACTGTACCCAATCCTTGCATGAAAATTTTTTCACCCTCGCCCAATCCTTGCATGAAACCTTTTCCACCCTTCTGGCATGCAAACAATCCATCTTGAAAGAAGACTCTTGCACATGTGTTACCGGTGTCAAAGTCACTTCTTCCATCCTCATGACTCTTACTTTTACCTACCTCGTGTTTTTCAACTTTTTATCCTTGTACGTGGATTTCCAATGTAACCTTATTTTACCACCGACCTAAATTTTCCTTGCAGAATAACTCAAAGTTTCTCTTTATCATCTCACCCCACACTAAATCGATGCATGGTCCTCTACGCATTCATAGTTCAAAAAGTAATAAAGGTTACTTTGGTTCCCAAGGTGCAAAATAAAGCAACAACATGAAAGGGAAAATACAAGAAAGGAAAGGCATAAAAGGAAATTATAAACTAACTAGAAAAACTACCTTATTTACAAACACCAAGAAGCATTATTTATAGTAGGGCTTTAGCCTACTCCCATTGAAGTGTCCAGGTAATTTTGTTCCATCCAGTGCTTGTAACTGACACGCGCCCGAATCAAGGATGTATGAAATTACATAGGGACCCAACCAATGCACCTTCAACTTTCCAGGATGGCATAGAAATTTTGAATCATATAGCAATACCATTTGGCCAACCTCAAACTTGTTTGTTCTTAATATGGTGGTCATGCCATGCCTTTTGCTTTGCCTTCTCAGTTGTTTGGCTCCATCTTTCTAGTGAGCGCCTTTCATCCAACTTTATCAATTCATCTATTATTTCTTCTAGTGCTTTCTCATCATCCAACCCTCCTACGTGCACTATACGTAGAGATGGTAGCATGAATTTGATCGGTAAAACTACTTCCGTGCCAAACACCAATTGAAATGGTGTGGCCTTGTTCAATCTTTTATACATTGTTTTGTATGCCCAAAGAACTGTTGATACCTTGTCATCCCAATCCTACCTACCCACATCACATATCTTAGTTAGTGTGTGACTAAGGATTTTGTTGAATGCCTCTATAGTGCCATTTGAATAAGGGTGATAAGGAGTAGTCTTGTGATGGGATACCATGAATTCTACCAATAGAATCATGATGGTTTCATTTAAGAAGTGAGTGCCCCTATCACTTGTTAAACTTAATGGGCACCCATACCTATTGATAATGTTTTCCCACAAAAATCTAGCAGTCATGGCTGTAGTGTAATCCTTAGTGGGTGCAGCCTCTACCCACCTTGTTAGATAATCAGTACCGGTAATGATATACCGTGAGTTAGTCCTTCGCACAACTAGTGAGATTGGTCTGAAAGAATCTATTACCCATTTCAAAAAAGGTTCCACGCTGGCGATGGGGCACAAGGGCATCTCATCCCTTCTTCCAGGTTTTCCAAAGCACTAGAAGTGGTCACAGGTCTTACAAAACTCAATGTAATCCTGGTGAATCATCTCCCACCATAGTCTAATGACTAGGATCTTGCACGCGGTTGTATTCCCCGTATAGTGTTCTCCAACAATCCCACCATGGGCTTCTTCTATTATGGCTACGTGTTCATGTTCTAATATACACCAGCGTAAAACCTCATCACGACCCATTTTATACAAATCCCCATTGATCAACATTAAGGGCATGGCACGTATGGCTAACCTTTTCCTTTCCAAAGGTATTCATCCCTTCGGGTGTCATACCTTCCTTGAAAAAAAAAAATTTCTTCTAACTTCGAGGGCATGCGCGCAACTTGAATAGTTACACATCCGGCATGGTTTCCTTGATACTTTACGTGTCCTCTCCTGAACCAATCCTTGATAAATGATCCAGCCCACAATTGTTCTTTCTGGTTTTACCACCACTTTGAACTCAAATTCCTGAAATAAAAGTACCCAATGGCATATGTGCCCTTGCACCTTTTTTTTACTAGATACTTCAAGACCATACGATCAAAGGTGTAGAATATGAAGGGATTCGCCAGCAGATATTGTCAAAATTTTTGGAGCGCATAGATCATTGACAATGCCTCATGCTCGATCGTTGTATAATTCTATTCTACTATTGTCAACATTCTACTTACAAAACATAGGGGATGATCAACAATCCCCTCTCCTAGTTGAGAAAGAATGACTCCCATTGTTGTACCAGAGGCATCCACGTGGACATGGAAAGGTTTATCCCATGATGGGAATCATAGAATAGGTGTGGTGATAAGCCTTTCTTTTAAAGTGACAAATGCCCTTTGTTGTGCCTCTCCCCACTGAAAGGCTCACTTATGTTTGAACAATATTTCTAAAGGCACGGCGATCTTGGCATATCCCTTAATTAAATTTCTGTAGTACCCAGTGTGTCCAAGAAATCCACGCACGAAACTTTGGCTGGTAGGCTCCCCTAATCCCACAATAACTGTAACTTTCACGGGATCCACCAGTAAGCCCTCTTTGCATATGATATGCCCCAACAACATTCCAAAAGGAGTTGCAAAGACACACTTCTTGATGTTGAGGGAAATCCTCAACTGCCAACATCTTTCAAACATCAATCTCAAGTTATCATAATGGTCCCTTACCAATCCATACATTGTCCAATCATCCAAGTATACTTGAAGGAACTTGTGGATGAAGTCCTTAAATGCTTGTACCACTATGCGTGAAAATATAGTGGGTGCATTCCTCAATCCAAAGGGTATGACAGTGTATGCAAAGCTTCCCAACTCGGTGGTGAAAGTTTTCTTTTCTTGGTATTCCTTGGTAATCCTTACTTGGTGATATCCTGAGAATCCATCCATAAAGGAATAGACCTCGTGCCCAACAACTCCTTCCAAATCTCTTCAGTTAAGGGGGTGGGAAAAGGATCTACGATACAAACAACATTCAACTCCCTGTAATCCACACATATCCTAATCCGCCCATCTTTCTTTATGTTGATCACCATTGGACTCATTCATTCTAATTCCTCCACAACCTCAATGATACTTTGGATGCTATCATTTTGTCTAGCTCTTCTTTAACCCTCACGCACATGTTAGGATTCATCCTGTAAGGCCTCTTCCTCACTAGGCACACACCATCCTTCAAATTTATCCTCATTTCCCCCAATGAATGGTGGATGCCTTTCAACTCATGGTGTCCACGTGGGAATAAATCCTCAAATTCGTGTAAGAGATCGATGATCTTTGATACTTCCTAGTCTGACCACAGTAGTCCCCAATGATAGCTTCCTTGGGCTCCTTCTCCAAGCCGATGTTAAATTTCTTAGTTTTGAGTGGTTCATGATATGCGCATGCACATGCATCTGCACTATCAACTACTTTGCGCGTCCCAACTAAATGGTCAACATTCAGGCTCTCCATCTCCTCTCCATCAATAACATATACCATCTTTCCTTTCTCCTTTTTAGCACATGTGCACTTGAATTAGTATGTCTTCTGGTTCCTCCTCTTCGAACCACGCTTCCAAGCTAGGTCCACCAAGTAAGTTTACTAATCTATCTTCTGCCATGACACAATCCCCCAGAGTGAGGCACTTGATAGTTTGCAACGCCTCATCAACTGGTTGCATGGTACTTCGGTACTCGAATGTGTGAACTAGGTCACCAAGCTAATTCTGCCAATTTCCCATATGGTGGAAAGTTTCGAATGGATGTACAAGCGCGCACACAACCTTGTTATGTTGAATACAGCTTGTGCACCCAAAGGGAGGGTGGTAACACTTCCGTGACTTCTCCCCTGCACCCTCTCACATGCTTGGATGTGGGAAGAGGAGGGTCTATTGCCATTGTAATCCTTAATAGTAGTGGGTATGTTTCTCTTCGAGAATCGGATCGTGAGCGCAATTCTAACTTCACACCACTCCAACATGTTTTTACTATGTGCAGCCCATCACCTCACTCTTATGCCTATCAAAACATAACCTAGCATACCTCGTCGCTCGTCCTCCCTCCATTGAGCTTTCATTTCCCTCAAAAATACCTCAAGGTATGCATCCCAAGAATACTTGGTTATTGCCTTTCCTCCTAGGTGCCGAACTATACGCATCATGGTTATCCTGGTTACTTGATCCTTTCGGATGTCACCGATCAATTCATAAGTCCCATATGCCTAATTATCACATGTCATACTTTGTAGTATCAGCGGCCATGATTGAGCATCATCAAACTGGATGATTCCTTCTATAAGATGGATGGTCTCTGGATATCTTATGGAGCACACATATATTTTGTCCAAGACTTCCTCTCCAAGGGGTTCAATATAGGGTGTGGACTTTCCATCAGCAAGTGGTATAATCACCCTTTCCTCCTTTTTTCAAAACTTATGTACCCCTTGTTAAACCAAGATCTGCATTATTCTTATAACACCACGGGCACCCAAATAAAGCTCAGAAATTATATACCTTGGCAAGTGCCAAGACTTAAAAATCCCAAAGAAATAAGTCCCCTAAATGGTAATGGTCGCATCCTTCAAGACACCTATGGGAATTACCTTTGTCTTATTTTCCATATATAACACATTTGAAGATGGCTATAATGTAGGTCTTCCCATTTAATGCCAAACATCCAGTGAGAACATTAACCTTCATGCTCGTGTCAATGAGGATGTTGCTAAGTAGCCATCCATCCATTACTGCATTCAAGGTGATCTCTTTGTTATAATAAAGGCTGTGAGGTGGGAGATTTGCATGCAGGATCTACCTTTTGTGTTCTTCCCCGGCATGTGGTACCTTTTCTCTCAAACATGCTCCTAATGGGGGAATAAAATTCTCTTGCCTTATTCGTTTACACACCTCCTTAACCTCATCCAAGTCATCCTTTGGTGCTTCTACTAGTTTTCTTTACTCTTCTTTTCTAGTTTTCTCTTTTGAGCATTGGATCTCCCCTTGTAAACTTAGAACTAGGTCCATGGTTTCCTGGTATAATTCTTTCGATGAGCCGGGTTTGGATACTTCCCATGTACTACTTCTTCCCTCAAAACAAAAGTTCTATGCCTAGGTGCTTCCCTTGCATGCATGAGACTCCACTCTTGTTGTTACCACACAAGCTCTAGTTTTGATTCACATATTACTTGCATGGGAGCCATTGTGTGTGTTAGCCTTATTAATAATCACCATAGCAGCGCCATTATCCTTCACCAGTACCACTGACTCATATGTTCATATAACTCTGGTCACTCTTCATACTTATGTTTTTTTCCACACTAGGAGCATTGTAGAAGATCTGGACATTCACGCTTATAATGGACTATGGATCCACTACTAAAGCATGTTCCACATGGGAACTCACTTCTTCCTCCACAGTTACCATGACCAAAAAATCCTCCACAAAATCCTCTTCCACATGCACCTCCATCTCCATGCTCTTCATATCAATGTTCATCTCCTTTGGAACTCACTGCAATGCCAATCTGCACATACCAAGTTCAATTACCTCATGAATCTGGTCAATCAATCTACAATCCTTAGTGTCATGTGTGGTTGAGGTACATATCTTGTAATAACAAGATACATTTTTACGGATCGCGTCTTTGTAAAAAGGAGGAACCTACTTACATCATGGTCCCCATGACATATTTCACAATTTACCGCTATGGCGCATACCGCCTTCCGAGTACATATCCCACCATTATCCTTTGTGTTCCCTTCTATGTTACATGTTACAATCATGCACCACATCCCACTGCAAGTCTCTGAACTGTGTTGGTAGATAATTTCTCCAATTGCTTAGCCATGGTAGTGATCTAAGCCTCCAAAAATGGGCTAACACTAGTTTCAACACTACCAACTACCTCAGCGCATGAAGTGGCTTCCAATGCTTCACGTGGGTCTGTGAATGTTTTATGAGACAAAGCCCTCCTAAAGGGTGTGATCAACCCTCCGAAAACCACTGAGCATGTTGTGAAGGGTGGATATCATAAGACAGTTTAGACAATGGGGTTTTAAAATGTGTGTCATATTCTCGCACGCTCTCTGCCATTCCTTCTTTGGATTTATTTGAGAGAGATGATGCTCTTTTGTTCAAACTTAAGTATATGAATTCCGCTAAGAACACATTTATTAGCATGGTATAATCCACAATAGTCGATGAGGGTCATACTTTCTATACCAACTATGTGCGCATCCTTGTAAGGTCATCACAAATTGACTGGCCTTTTGATCATGGGTTGTGATCCCCTTCATGCGCCATAGCAGCTCACACTTATGCACATGCTCTGTGGCATCTTCTATCCCACTATAATCTAGTAAGTGTAGATACATCTTGAAAAATACTTGAGGAGGTGGCTGAGGCCCTTTTCCTCCCGATCCAATCCCTTGGTTTCCTCTGATGTTTCCTCCTCCACCAGATCCACTAGATCCTGAGCCACCAACTCCACCACTTCCACCCAGATCCTCTTGTGTTAGGTACAAGGTCTGTGTTTACCATGCCGAATGCTCCCATCATTCCACTGAATTTTGTGTCGACAATTTATGAACTAGTGCCACTCCTAGTTGTATTTCCTCCAACACTTCTTAACGGACTTCCAAAACCACCTATATATGTGCCTTGTCCAAACATTCCACCAAATACTGGAATAGTGTGTGAAGCCATAGAAGTCCCAAATGAGAATTTGTACCTTCTGGGTGTCAACCGGTTTCTTCTATTGATATCAAATGGATCAACTGTACTTTTCCCTCATTTAAAAAAACCAAGTGCCAAGGTTTGATCACTAGGTGGGGTCAGATGCATGCCAATGACTCTTCTTTCTCTATGCGACGGACTCTCATCAGAAGCTACAAGGTTTTCTCTCCTGCGCTTACCAAGATGGGGTATCACAGATTGTTCGGGTTCCACATCCTCCACGTGAACCTCAACTCCTTTCCACCACATCTGGGTCCATAACCCACTTATAATCCCATGTTGTCTATCGATCTCCCTTTCATGTAGCTCGTTATACTTGAGCCATCTCTCCTCCCTTTCCTTTTCAGTTGTTATATCAGCCATCTTTCCTCAACTTGGCTTCCTCACCAAGAGCTCAGAGTGGTTTATCCATGGCCATAGAAAATGCCTCTAAACCCATGGTTACCATCAATATTTTGATTTCCAGGGGGATAACATGTAGAAATGATCCTCTGGGCTCCCGCAAAAACTCAAACTCAACAACTTTTGGACAGGAATACATGGAAATTACATATTCTAGAGTGTAGCTAGTCAATACTCCCTTCCACCAATGATCTATAGCATGGGTCCATGTTAGATCAACATCTTGCAAGTTCTGATATGTTTCTTGGGTCCAAGGGTGTGACTTATAACACCACCCCGATCTAGATGTATAAGCCGAGAGCCATTCAAATAACTCTACTGGGAAACAATAGAAGAAGGTTTTGTACAACTCATGATAAAGAGTGTCTTCCACCCATCTTCGCATGTCAAACCTAGGTCTAGTATTGAATCTCTGAGTGAATTTATCCTCCATGCTTTTAAACCAATCTTCAACACCTTCCAAGGTTATTCTCTCCATCATCACTCTTTACATAGATCATGATGTATGCCATGTTCCACTACAACTTCAAAAAGAGGTCCTAGAAATGGAACCAAGATGTAGTCATTTTTGCACCCACCAAGAACAAGGGAACCTCATGTGCGTCGGCCTATCACCCAGCGGGTGCTAGGTGCTCACCGAGGCACATGAGAGGGAGCCAAGTCTCTCTTTTATGTGAGTTTAGTGGAAGGCATAATTCATGATCTTGACTTAGTGATTTAACAGACATGAAAAAGTTATAGAGCTCAAAATGGATTCTACACCCCTTCAGTCATAACAAAAGCAAAGCACACAACAAAATTAATAGAACTAGGAAGTTGTAAATCCACAAATAGACTTAACATTCAAGTAAGGTTCATGATTATACAAGATCAAAATCATAGTAGAAACATGCAGATAATATAGGAAGGATATCTTAATATAAACGTAGTGGTAACCTTATCATATTCATTCATAGTATTACTCCAAAACATCACAGAGTAGCAGACCACACATCATAAACCATAACTAGACCCATACATGTATGCTCACAAAAAAAAATTTACATTCCCCATTTCCTCATTATATCTTTCCTAGAATCATCTACCCATTTTATCCCATAGTTTTCACAAGTAATTCTGTAAAGCTCCACTACCTCATTTGTGTCTCTCTTTCTTTTCCAAGGGCACACGTATAAATAGGCATCTGGGCTCTAACAAAATCCTCTGCAACCTCGATCCGCCCAAATTTTCAAGGTGTGGGTCACCCTGTGCATGCCTCTCCATGTCATGATTAGCTTTTTGGATCTTCTTATCATAAGGTATATTCCTTCCAAGACACCCTATTGCCAGGATAGAACCTTATCCAAACGGAACATGTTCTTCATGTGTTCTATCCAAAAGGCCGAAAATGGCTAAGTCCTGAATTTTTCTTTGCGTGTGCATGTCCCTAGTTCTCCAAGAACCCTTTTTGAATTCTTCCTTGTGCACCTTTACTTGCGCACTCAATCTAGCCATGCATGCCTATGTGCCTTTAAGATTTGGTAGCTATATTATGGTCCAAACAAGAAGCATCATTTTGTGGCTATTATATGCCTTAATGTGTTTATATTCTTCTTTCTTGCCTCCATCTTACATTGTGCACTGCTTTGTCACTTTAAATTCTTTGTGTCACTAATTTTTTGTTGTGTTTCATGAAATTGATGGTGTAAATGCTTGCTGGTTTGTGCTATACGTGCCTAGCCTTCCCTCATGCTTTCTCTTTTGTTTTCACTTAGAATAGATAGTGTTCATCCCTCTTTTCTCGGAGCTATTTCCTACCTTAGTTTAGCTTTCATTCTTTATCCTTGTATCCCTAGTCCCTTAGAATTGTTATCTTAGTTTTACATTCCAACATTAGGAGTAGCAGTGAGTAGTAGTAGAAATATTTTGAGGAACCTGTCCTTCTCTCAAGATCCATCTCAAATGCACAAGGTCCCACAACTTGAGGAAAATTCCATTGTTGTCTCAAAAAACTCTATTCCTATAGATTCGAGACACGGGTGAACATTTGAAAACCAATAGTTTCTAACACACCCGGTGGGACCAAAATTGAAAGCTTAAATTTCACAATTGTTAACTTTTGGTGTGTGACTTAGTGATTTCCATCCTTTGGAGGCTCATTCAACACATCTAGCAACTCCTAACACTCATATCTACTATTTCAACAACTAGAGCACATTTTTATCAGAAAAGTGCATACTAAACATAGTGTTGTAGCTGAAGGATCCTTTGAATATCTTAAAATTTCACCAAAATGTACATGCAACAGAGCTCCTATGTTTGCATCCTAATATTCAGAGTGTGCAAGAACATTCTACTCCTTACAACAAACAAGCATACGCTACCATGGTGCTTTAACCTCCTCCTTATATGAGGAAATTTTATAGCTTCACTGGTGGAAGCCCTCTCAATCTCAATGCACAACATGATATACCAATATACTGTGCTCAAGATTATTCCATACTTCATGGGAGAAAATCAAGTCACCCCTATCGAGCATATTCAAGATATAGAAAATGTGTGCTTTGTCTATCTAATCACACATGATGATGTAGTAGTTAGGATGCTTACAACCTCATTCAAAGGAAAAACACTCCAATGGTACCGTGGCATGAGACCTACATCTATTACTACTTGGGATGAGCTTGGAATAGATCTATGCAACTACTTTGAAGAAAATTCAGATCATCTATCACCGGTGGAGTAGATGACTAGAACGAAGAGGGTGCCCAATGAGAAGATGACTAATTTCAACATAATATTCTAGAAGACTTGGGAAAAAATTCCTCAAGTGGTAAGGCCTATAACCCAACATGATTTTTGATATTATCTAAGGCCTTTGAATAGTGACGTTTCAATCATGATTTGATCCATAGGAGTTAGAACTTTATCAACTACCTAAAAATTTCCATAAGGGTAGAGAATAGTCTCATCCACGTGGGAAAGTTGGCTCCTAGACCTCTCGCACCCTTATTTCTAGAGATGTCTCTAGTGTCCTAACCTTCTATTTCTCCGGTTCCAAAGGTCAATGCATACAACCAACACGCATTGATGTCATATTCTCCAAAGACATCAAAAGAATATTTAGAATTGAAGACCTTGATTAGAAACTTGTCCAATAAGGTCATATCACTAGAGAAGCAACATGTGCAAGACTACATAAGAATTTCTAATCAGATGCATAACCAAATAAATAAACCTTGGTGGAATCAATATGATCCATAGGGATCTAGAAAAACACACCACTTCATTAGCTCCATCACCAACAAGAAGGAGAAATAAGAAAAAGCGAGTAAAATGAGGTAAATGAAGCTTCGGAAGGAACCTCCACTCTATATAGAGTGGAAGTTGTAGAACTTCCACCTTGCAAGCATGGTGGTCCTAAAACTACCACCCAACTAGGGTGGTGGTCTTGAGATTTCCGGTCTGCTCAAGGTGGCGGTCCTGTCAATTTCAAATAGAAAAGAAGAATGGAACGCGAATGGATGTGAATTTGAAGCACCCATCTGTGTCTCTTCCCCTTCCATGCCCTTTCACTTCTGCAAAGTGCGGGAGGACATGGGAAATCCTATAAATGCATGACATGAGCAAGATAATGATTCATTCAAAGATCCAGAGAGATCGAGAAGCCGAGATTAATGAGAGAAGTGAGAAAGATCTTCAGTGCTAGAATGTAATTGTAGGAGCAAGGTGTAGAAAAAAAGAAAGTAATTAGAGAGAAGTTTTACATTGTTTCTTCTTTTCATACTTATTGTAATATGTAATTGTATATATTAGACCAATAAAAGTGGGAAGAAAGAGAAGATTCCCTTCTTGATTGGTTTTGCTCCTTGGAGGTTTCCACAATAAAATTTTTGGTGTTGAAGTTTTAATTATCTCCTTCTCTATAATTTCCTTTCTATAGCACTAGATAATCAGTCACGAAGCTCTAAGTTTTCAATTAAATATGTCATTTTCCAAATTTTAAAGTAGAACAACATATTTTTGTGATTCTTAGAGTTCCAAACTAGAAGTTTACGGATCATTTTGGTATCAAAGCTAATTATATATCTAGGAATGTGGTATTCGAATCTTTCTTTTGATTTTGTATGACAATGACAAGGTCCAAAGGTGAATAAGTTTTACCTTGCAAGTGATATATTTCTACAAAGAAATGGAAATAGAGAATTTGAGCTCAAATGGAGGAAGATACCTTGGTCTGCATGATAGGTCAAGATGCTAGAGACCATGATGGATAGATTGCAAAGGAAACAAGAAGATCTTTTAGATCTGCAAAATATGGATTCAGTTAATAAAGATTCCATAAAGTTGGTGGTTTGAGCACTAGTCAAAAAATTTTGTATCGGAAAGAGCCGCAAAGAGGAAGAATGGGAAGAGCATGAAGAGACACCAATTATAATCGAGAAGGTAAAATCTACACCTACACCTTTTAAAGTTGAAACAAAAGTGGAAATAAAATATTTTGAAGTAAAATTAGATGCATAATTACTTGGATAAATGGCTAAAATAGTTGGAAGTCTACTTTAGTGTTCATAATGTCACCGAGGCATAAAGGATCACCTTTGCACATCTCAAAATGGAAGGTCATGCTCTGGTTTGGTGGGAAACCCATCTAGACACTTATGAGAAGAAGAAATGTCCTATTGTCAAGATTACTTGGAAATGTTATAAAGAATTCATTAGAGCTAACTTCTATCCTATTGTCCATAAGACCAACATGATGATTAAGTGGCAATACTTTAGATAGGGCAGCGGTCAAAGCATGTAAGACTACACTACAAAATTTTAGAGACAAGCCATGTTGCTTAATATGGACTTAGAGGATGAGGACATTCTAACCAAGTATTTGGGAGGAATTCACACTCACCTTCGGAGGAAGGTAATCTCCACAAAACCCAAGGATCTCAACGAATCTTGTATACAAGCATACTACATTGATGATGAGAAGAAGCAAGGAGAAATAGAGCCAAAGGGAGACCAGTCAACGAACAATAGGATAAAGAATAAGGGAAGAGAATTAGAAGAGGTAAAAGGAAAGGTAAACATGCCACTACTAGCTTTGCATACTTGTAAATATCCTAAGAATTTCTATAATAATTGTGATGTAAATGGACATATTGATGTCATATGTTGGAAGTTGCATTTGGCATTGCACCCAAAGCACCAAACCAAGGATTCCAAGAAATCCATGGCCACTGTGAAGATAGAAAGAGAGGTGGAGATTGAGGATGATTTGGATGTAGATGAGAGGCTAGGATGCATGGCCACTAACATGTATGGGGCAGTAGAAGAAGAAGATATGAGTAAGCTATTTCAAATCAAAATCCAAATCAAGAAGACTAAGGTAAACACTTTAGTAGATTCTAGTTCTCAGTCAAATTTGATTTCTGATGTGGTTGTAGGAAAACTTGGTCTAGAGACTTATGCACATCCACATCCATACCCACTGGGATGGGTGAAGAAGGGTGTAGAAATACAAGTTACAAGGAAGTGTAAGTTTCAGTTTGGGATAAATACCTAATATATAGATGTATTAGAGGTTGATATTATTCCACTTGATGTATTTGAAATTGTATTTGGAAGTCCTTATTTGTTTTTCAGGGATGTTTTGTTCAAAAGGAGGGAGAACCAATATAGATGGGTTAAGGATGGAGTCATTTTTAACATCTGGGCACACCAGAGAAAATCAAAGAAGGCCATGGTAAGTGCCAACCAAGCACCAAGACTTATTCAAGAAAATCATCTATTTTGTTTGCTTTCATTGGAAAAAAACAAAATGGATGTGAGAGCATAGATATTTCTGACAAAAGGATGGAGAATTTGGATAGCACTTGTCATTTTTGTAGAAGAAGACACCATAGGAACTACTCATTCAAGGAGAAAAAAAAATCTGCTATGCAGTCACCTTATCTACCTACAAATTCACTGGACTGATCGTGGGGAGGCAAGAAGAAGAGTAAATACAAGGAATTGTGGTGACGATAGAAGTAACTTACTTGGAGAGGATTTGGCCAATCCATCTCAAGAGACAAATATAGGAAAGGACTAAACCACCACAGTATGGGACCTTCACCATACTTGAGTAGGTTGGAGAAGAAATCTTTAGGCTATACTTCATGCAGATGCACGCGATATAAATTTACAAGATCTCACAATCACTAACACCATCTATGCATGAAAAATAAGAAAAGATACAAAAGTTACCTTCCAAGGAGGATTGTACTTGAGGCAACTCATAGGAGGATGTAGCACTATAGAAACAAACCAGAGATCCATAGGAGCCTTGGCAGGTTGGATGAGAGAAGACACCAAGGTAGACCCAATGGTACTTGAATGAGCACAAGAGGGATTTGATTCCTCTACCACTCCCAAACTAAGATTTTATGGGACAAAAGACTCCTAAGTAGGGGATGTATGATCCATAGGGATCTAGAAAAACACATCACTTCATCAGTTCCATCAGCACTAAGAAGGAGAAATAAGAAAAATGAATAAAATGAGGTAAACAGAGGTTCTAAAAGGAACCGTCGCTCTCATGCAGTGGTGGTTTGAGAAGCGTCACCTTGTAAGGGTGGAGGTTATGAAACTGCCACCCATCCAAGGTGGTGGTCCTGTCACTTTCGAACATAAAATAAAAATGGAACATGAATGGATACGAATTTGAATCTCCCATCCATGTCTCTTCCCCTTCTATGCCCTTTCACATCCTCTAGTGCATAGGAGGACATGGGAAATCCTATAAATTCATGAAAGGAGTAAGAGAATGATTCATTTAAAGATCTAGAGAGATTGAGAAGAAGTGTTTAATGAGAGTAGTGACAAAGATCTTCAATGCTGGAATGAAATTGTGGGAGCAAGGTGTAGAAACAAAACAAGCAAGTAATTGGAGAGAAGGTTTACATTGTTGCTTCTTTTCATACTTATTGTCTATATTAGATCAATAAAATTTGGAAGAAAGAGTAGTTTTCCTTCCCAATTGGTTTTCCTCCTTGGAGGTTTCCATGATAAAATTGTTGGTGTTGAAGTTTGAATTATTTCCTTCTCTGCAATTTCCTTTCTATAACACTAGATAATCACTCACGAAGCTCTAATTTTTCAAGCAAATCTTTCATTTTCCAAATTTTAAAGTAGAACAACATAGTTGTGTGATTCGTCGAGTTCTAATGTAGAATTTTACAGATCACAATATGGAAGCAAGAGATATGCGTAGACCTAAAATGATATATGGCATGTTAATGCACAACTACCTTTGAAATTTATTCCTCCAATTATAACCCCTTCCACTACCAAACACAAATCAAGCACTTGTCCTTGTTTAAAACAACATGGCGTAAGAGTCGAATGGTGCTTCCTTTCTAACATGCCTCATAGTAAGTATCACTACACTAAGGATGCACATGTGTATGCTTATATGATCCAGAATGCTTCTAACTATGAACCTTCCATCGTATAAGGAGCCGAGAGAACAAATAAAATATAGAGGATCTTCCTGAAGAAAACTTAATATTCTTTGGTGTCAAGCACTTTTGAAAATTCAATCAAGTTATAGATTATGAAATCAAACCGTGTGCCTGTGTCATTGACAACACAAGATACAAGAAGAGAATGCCTAAATTTGGTGCACAAGTAACAATTCCAGCAACACAAAGTTGATCCTCAAAATTAGAAATATGTAGCTAAGGTTTCCAGCATTAAAATTTCTCAAGTTCCTACACGTGAGGATCCACACAAATCTCCTCCTAAAGTGGTGTACAAGCCTCCTTTGGTAGGTCAAGCCTCTGCGCTAGCTAAGGCTCCTACCTCTATTCCCGAACAACTTAAGAAGTATGTGTTTTTACTTCAAATGCATAAGTCATTTGATCTTCCATTCAACATTATGAACCAAATGAAGAGGACCAACATAAATGTTACAATGTGGGATGTCTTGACCATTCCATCTCAGTGCGACTTGCTATATGAGCCTATGGACCAACTTCCACATGTTGATCTAACTATCCAAAAGTTGTGTGCTTACAACATATTCCAAGAAGAGGAGAATTAAGTAAGTAAGGTTGTTAAAACCCCACCCTTTTATATGTCTTGAATCATAGGAAAACATCTTGTCTATAATCGTGTATGATTGACCCAGTGCTAGTACTTCTATCATGCCTAATAAAATTTCGATGTCTTAGGCCTTCAAAGTATATCCCCTAAACAAAAGGAGTCATGAAAATTGATGGTTCAATTATCACTACCCTAGGAATCATCAAGGATATTGAGTTAACCCTCCATGCATGTCCAAGTTTGACAATAACTCAAGATGTGTCAATCATTGATATTCCACCTCTATTTTCCTTATGTCTATTAAGGGACTTTATTGCTAAAGTGGGTGGTTACCTATCTTCTCGATTGGATCCATATGTTACTTAAGACAAGGTATGGTACCCGATTCACCATACAACCTGAGCCAATATTTTCCAATCATGTGGAGTCATATATCCCATCCCTCTCTAAGAAAACTTTTTAATCCAAGAAGAAAAAGTTTTTGTTTTACGTAGAGTATCCTCTTGCACCTCCTATCTTGGAATTCATGCTTTGGATGAATGGATGGAGAGACAACCTAAATTTTATCCATATGCTAAGGAGCTAGAATCTTATGAAACTAGGCTTGGTACCTACTACATCCTTGAAGAATAAGTTGTGTTCTATGCGCATGCTCAAGAAAAGTGAAGAGAACCCTAGTCTATGGAAGTTATACTTTGATGGATCTAGAAGTAGAAACAACGCAAGATCAGGAGTTGTTCTCATTTCCCCTAAGGATGAGAAATTATTCTTCACACACAAGTTGAAGTTTGTGTGTTCCAAAAATGTGGCAAAATACGAGGTGCTAGTGCATGGTCTTCTTATCACTGAAAATAAGAATATTAATGCATTACAAATCTTTGGGGACATAAAAATGGTTATCCACCGTGCCACCAACAAGTGCACAAAAATAATAAGCTTCTCAAATATTATAAATATAGACTTTGGGATCTTCTTGAGAGATTTGATGCTCAATCAGTAGGTGGTGTCACATAAATTAAACAAATAATATAATTTGATAGCCGCGTTTGGTTCATAATTCTCTCCCTACTTGAGGAATTTTTCAAATGAAATACGCATCACATCATAATGCTTATTATGATAGCCATTCCAAACAACAAAACTAGTTGGAAAGTGTTTGAAAATGATGTACGAGATCATCCAGTTCATTCAAAATAAAGATGAGTTCTCATAAAGCATGCAAGATGACTTGTATGATAGCTATGGTGACCATGTAATAAAAATGAATACAAATAAGTTTCCCAAAGGGCTGGTCATCTTATAGAAAATGTTTATCCTTGATGATGAATTTAAGGGTGAATAAAATTATATGCACACCACGTAAGAAGACTACTCCCCAGTCACTATTACACATGGAAAAGAGTTGTTGCTCAGTAAATATTGCATGCACAAAGAAAAGCATGCCTTCATTTCTCTCTGCTAGAAATACAATGATATATTTTCATGGGAGTATGAATACCTCAAAGGTTTTGATCTAGATATTTCTCAACACTCCATTAACCTTGATCCAAGCATCAATCCCATTAGAAAAAAGCAACAACTAGTAAATCCAAAGATAGAGACCCTCATGAGGAAGGAGTTATCCAAAATCATTGAGGTAAAGATAATATTTCTTATCAATTATTCTACTTGGGTTACGAATTTAGTTCCAGTCCATAAGAAGAATATAAAAATCAGACTTTGTGTTGATTTCAGAGATTTGAACAAGGCATCTCTAAAGGATCATTATCCTTTTCCTTCTATGGAATATATTTTGCAAACTTTGGCTGGTGCACAAAGATTCTCTATGTTGGATGGATACTGTGTTTCAATCGATCCTGGTCAAGGAAGAGGATCAATTAAAAACAATGTTTAAAACTAAGTGGGTAACATACACATATCAAAATATGCCTTTCGATTTGTCAAATGCAAGAGCAACATTTCAGATTACCGTGGATATTGTATTCAAAGGATATATTAATGATTTCATCATGGTCTACCTTGATGACATCATAGTCTTCTCAAAGTTGGGCACACCTAGAGAAAGTATTTGAGAGATGCAGAAAGTTTGGGGTGTCTCTTAACCCCAAGAAATGTAATTTTTAGTGGCGTAGGGAAAGCTTTTAGGCCATGTGGTCTCAAAATATGGCATTACAATCAATCCCGAGCACGTGTCAACAATCCTTTCCCTCTCCCTATTAGTGAAAAAGAAATCCTTGCAATCCTTTCTCAAAAAAATCAACTTTGTTAGGTGATTCATCCCTAACTTTGTAGGAATGGTAAGGCCCATCACCCTCATGCTCAAGAAAGACATAACTTTCAAGTGGAAAACAGAAGGGAAAGAAAGATTCAACAAGATCAAGCGAGATATTTCTTGTGCACCAACAATCATCAACCTGGATTACTCAAAGAATTTCATCCTTTATGATTATGGTGTTGATGCAAGTGTTTCGTTGTTCGACATAGAAAAATGAACAAGGACTAGAGAAATTGGTAACTTTCTTCAGTCATACACTTTGAAGGAATATGAATTAATATATATTCACATGGATAAATAGGTCTATACCATCATGTGCACGCTCAATAAGTTTAAAAGCATGCTCTCCACAAATCATATTAAGGTGCTAGTTTCACAAGTGTTAGAGAATTCATTGTGGGAGTAGAAATTAGTGAGAAGAGAGTGCAATGGGTGACCAAAATCATGTAATATGATGCGACTATCAAATCCAAAATCAAGTTATAGGAAATGCTTTGTGTAGAAAACATGCTTAAGACACGCAAAATGAACCTGAGACTTCATTATTTCTAGATGAAGACCTCCCGCCCATTAAACTTGAATGGAATTAAGCCCCTAGCACACGTGACTAGATGAAGTAAATGATCACATTCCTTTCCAAGGGTGCATACCCTCCTAGTTTGAACAAAGAAAAGAGAAGACATCTGAGGTTGCAATCTATCCCATATGTGTTGATTGATGGTCTTCTCTTCAAAAAGAATCTTGATGGCATGTTGTTAAGGTGTATTGATGGTGTGCGGAGACTAATTTTTCCTACCCTATTCGTGTACATGCACAAATGGCTCACAAAATACGAGAGAATGTGCTTTCTTTACAAGTAAGAAAATATTGGTAGTGCTTCCCCTCCAACCAATCCAAGTGGATTAGCCTTTTACACAATGGTTTCTTGACTTCATAGGCATGATCAATCCTCCTTCAAGCCCTATCCACAAATGGGTGCTAACAACTACAAAGTACTTTAAAATATGGACAAAAGCTATCACAATCAAGGAATCGGACAAGTCGGACATCTTGGACTTTCTCGAGGGCATCATAACAAGGTTTGGAATTCCTCAAACCATTATCTTTAATAATACAAAGGAATTCCTTGGTACTAGAATTAATTATTGGGTACTAAGTCTTGAAATATACTTGAATACTTCTTCTAACTATTACCCTCGGTGCATCGGCTTGGAAAACTAAAAAAAAAAGAGCTTGATCAGGGATCATGAAGTGGAAAATGAATATCGGTCAAAACAGGTGACATATAAAGGTCTCACGTGCACTCTAGATAGAAAAATCATATTAAATAAGGAAATAGGTACATTACCTTATAAGTTGGTTTATGGTAAGGAAGCTAGACTCCTCTTTTCACTTAAGTTGCCTTCACTAGATTTTTCCCAACAATTGAATTTTGAGGGTGTGGATCAAAGAGAAATTAGAATGGTAAAGCTGGTTGAACTTCAAGAATCAATGAACTCTGTCATGATCAAGCTAGAATAACATCAAAAAGCAACAAAATAGTTATTTCATAGCAAGTCTAGGCCTCAAAATTTCAAAGTTAGGGAATCACTCTTAAAATGGGATGATGACAAAGCTAAACCAGGATAACATTCAAAGTTTGATGCACTTTGGAGTGGTCCATATATCATCATTTCATGCAAGGAGGATAACTCTTTTGATTTGTCTCATCTTGATGGAATCGCGCTAAAAGATCGGTCAATGGGATCTATCTCAAACCCTTCCATTGAATTTTCTGCATCATTTCTATATATATTAGAGATTTTTTCAATTCCTCAAAGTACATTGTATGCACAGTGTTTGTTTGTAGATATTTATTTCTTCTCACATGCTTCTTGTGTGCACTCTTATTTTACTTGTAGGATGTCAGTTATCTTCCAACATCTTTTAGTAACTTTTACGAGTTTCACGACGAGTTCGAAACACCGTGCAAGTGACTTCAAGGGGTAATTCTTCAAGGTTCCAAATCAAAGATACACATACATAACAGACTCCATGCCTAATAGATGCTACATGATAATGATATCCTTCATCCAGCGGAAGATGGCCCCAAAAGTTGCTAAGAGTTTTATCCAAATAACTCCCCTAGTTATTTAGACAACTCATTTCATATTTTGCTCGATATCTTCATTGCGGGTTGTGTATAATTCAATTATCTCATTGGCACATCTCCTCGGCCGCAGTCCTCACGCACCCTACAAACTCTTCTTCAATTATCCCCCTTTCATTTTACTTTTCCTCTTTGTTTTAATCTTCCCTTCCATAAAAATTTTATGCATTCTCCTTCTTCCCAACAATTATTCATCCTACGCGCATGCCTTAGACTTTCTTTTCAAATTAGATAAGTCCCTAGAAATCACACACCCTTTCTCCTTGTTATTGCACATTATTTTGTAATAATTTTACCTCTTTGATATATTTATTCCTTAGGTATTTATCCCATTTCCTCTTGCGCACATTACATTTACGTGTGCCTTCCCTCTATTTTCTTGATGTGCCTCATCCTTCTTCTTGCATGCCTTTGCACCTTCTTCTTTGTTCTCTGTGCCACCTGAAATCATCAAACCTTGAGTGTATCACACGCAACCTATCAAAGTGCACCACTAGGGTGCTAAATCCTTGCAACAAACCAATGTGTGACATGTGGTAGAAAAAACAAAACTAATGAATAGTTGGCCATTTCTTAAGCCATTCCACTTATGCAACGTGTCTTGCATTCCTTGTTTGCACTTCATATATTCTCGACAATCATAAAAAAATTCCATTGCTCATATCCTTGCACACATTGAATTTTTAGAAATATTTTGATGTGGGCTACATTTTAGGACATTAAAATTGAAATTTTAGCGGTATTTTATGGGTATGGAGCAGCAAAACATATTTCATGCAATTAATATGTGATCCGATTGCTTCAACCACCTAGATTTAATCCAATCTAGCTTCCTTCCTTCTCCAACACACAAAATGTATACATAAAGAAACACACTTGACAAATTGCAAGCATATTTGCAAGAATTAATGGCTAGTGGTTGAGTTTTCAAATTGAATTTCCCTCCTCTTCTTCTTTGCTCATCGCTTCATCTATAAATATAAGATCTCGATGATTGTAAAGGGCTAGATTTTTTTATCCTCCAACATTTTCTAAGGACTCCATATATTTTTATTTTGAGTTGTAAACCTCTAGATCTAGATCATGCATGTGCATATTGGCCTCTTGCGCCATTATAACAAACTATACATCCTCGAAGTAGTAGTAGAAGCATTAATTTGTGGTTATTCTCTATCTTAGCTTGTTTATATTCTTCTTTCTCTCCTCCCTCTTGCATTTTGTGCCTACTGTGTCACTTTAAATTCCTTACATCACCAATTTCTTGTTGTGTTTCATGAAATTGATGTTGTAAATTCTTGCTATTTTTCTTTATGCATTCCTATCCTTCCCTCATGCTCTCTTTTTTTTTTTCACTCATAACAAATAGTGTTCATCCCTATTTTCTAGTGATATCACCTCCATTAGTTTATTTTTCATTATGTTGTCCTTATATCCTTGGTCCATTGGCATTGTTAGCTTAGTTTTCCATTCCAGCATTATGAGTAGCGATCAAAATAAAAATAGGTTGAGGAATTACCCTCTCTGGAGATCCATCTTAAACGCAAGCAAGGTACCATAACTTGGAGATGGTTCCATTGTTGTCTAAAAAAATTTTTCTTCCAAATCCAAGACACGAGTGCACATTTGAAAAAAACATAATCCTAGGAGGGTGAGATCTACTAGATATAACATGTGTACAAAAAGGCCTATCAGAGACTAAGAAGAGCTAGATCCACTAGAGATAACATGTGTGTTAGAATAATTATTAAGAGACCTAAATTGGTAGAACCACTAGAGATAATGTGTGTGATAGAAGATATATCCGGAGACCTAGAAGGGCTAGAGCCAATATAGATAATATATGTGATATAAGGCCTATCAAGAGACTTAAAAGTAGGAAATGTAGAAGTATGACAAGGAAAAGTCAGAAGAGGAACCTCAAAAGGGGTATCTCAAATTATGATGATTTTCTACTAATAGATAAACTTAGCATACTATTGTAGAATATATTGGATAATCCTAATAGCACATAACTAAGGGTGGCCTAAATGCGTATCACCTGAGATAAGAGTTGAAGCCACTAGAAATGGAACATGTGTAGTAATATATCTAATAGTGATGGTTAGAATAATATTTCCATAGGAAAAATTAGAATTGTGTGTGATGTGACTTTTTGAATAATCGAGAGGATGAAGTATCTTGATAGTACGTATAATATTCTTATTATGTGGATTAACCAAAAATAATGTAAAGGGTACTATTAATAGATGCATGAAATGTACAAAGTATCCGAGAAGAGAGTATCATCCATATTAGAGTCATCAAAAGTAACAAATGGTGTAGAAGGTTGTGTAGGACCAACAATTCCAATAATTTCATCTAATGGGTGATCATTAGAAGGTGGAGGTGGTATTGAAAAATAAACATTATTAACTTTAGAAGTATATTTTTCAATGTCATGATTACGTAATGGATCATTAAAAAATATAGATTTGAATTATTATTGGTAGGATTAGAGAATTCAATGGGATCATCCTATTCAATGGCATTTATTAAGATAACCATAGAAATTTTTAGAAAAATCTCCCAAAATGCCCTTTTGAGGAGATTTTTGGGTTTTCAGGTTTCAACAACATGATCACATATTTTATATGTGCCTCATGAAAATTGTTTCCCAAAACCAAAACTCGATACAAGCCAGTTCATCGGGTTTTGGGACCTTGAAGCATCAGAACATGCCTTATCAAAAACATGCTTCATGTCACATGACTTCTGAAACCCAAAACCCAATATGTTCCTTTGTGTTGGGTTTTGGAACCTTCGAACATCTAAACATACCATGCTTCATGTCGCATGTTTCCCAAAACCCAAAACCCAAATTGGTAGGAAATCCTTTGTGTCGGGTTTCCGGACACTCCAAGCATGATGACATGGCATTAATGCCGAGTTGTTGGGTAGTTGGCACACGCGTCAAGTGAGGTGTAATAAATGTGGGGTTTTTATAAATAGTTGGATTTACATGTCATTTTTACCAGTCATACTTTTTGTTGCGTGGATTTTCTCATGCATGTTCCTTCGACCTTCAAACTTGATTTGATCTCATGCTCGATTGTGTGACTCATTTTTTATTATTTTTCAAATAGGTGAAGGTATTTTCCCTACCCTCTGCTTGTGAGGTCTTTTGGATATGTTTTTATAGTGCCCTTTTTTATGTTCTTCTTCCTTTCTTGTTTTTCCCTTTAGGGTTTGGGGTTTTAGATTGTGTTCTTCATTTTGGGTTGTATTCCAATAGAAATTGTGGTTTAGGATTCACCCTTAGGGTGTTTTCCTATTTTATGCCTTGGAATATGCCTTTTTGTGTTTTAAAAGAAAAAGAGAAGAATATAAAAATCCTAATTGTTGAAATGATGGAAAGTTTACATGTCTCGACATCACAAAAACCCGATCCCTCTATTTCAGGTTTTGCAGGGTGTTTTACAATTTCTAAGTTCCATAGTGTGTCGGGTCTTGTAGACGTGTGCCGGCATCTAACATCTTCCAACATCTGATTTCTAGTGTGTCGGGTCTAGCGGTGTGTTCGACATCTTCCACTTTCCACGAGTGTGTTGGGTCTTCAAGTGTGTGTTCGACATCTTCCACTTTCCGCAGTGTGTCGGGTCTTGTGGTGTGTTTGACATCTTCCAGGTTCCGTAGTGTTTTTCAGGTTTCTACAAGTGTCCAACACCTAATATTTTCTAACACACTCAATTGGCCTATTTGTCTATCGGTTTTGCAAAGTGTCCTGAAAAAAAGCCTAACCTCCGACACACTCAACAGTGCATCGGGTCTATGGGGTTGCTCAACAAGTTTTCAAGCCCGAGTGTTCAAACCAGAAGTGATCAAGGCATTTCTCCTCCAAGACTCCTCATGTCGGATCCTGACCATCACAGATAAGTCAGATAAGTCAGGGAAGATGAAGTACAAATTCAGGAAGGTGGAGTCTCCTTCCTACATTGATTGTAATTATGACATCCGGGATACAGAACTTGAAATATAGACATGGAAGATTTTTGGAATAGAATCAAGGATTCTTCCCAAACCCCCTGATGAGATCAATAGCTAGCAGTGGCCTCCCTCTTGTAGTAGGATTCCCCATGTCTACTCAGTGCCCCGAGTTCATCTTGGCATGTGCTTCAATTATGACTCTACTTCTCGTTCAGTGAGAAATCAGGGGAGAAGTCATAGTTAAGTTAGACGGAGGTTACTTCGATGACCTTCTCAGATTGCCTAACTTTGAGGAGTATGTGGATGTGAATCTTAAATCAGCTTAGAAATCTTAGGGACAATGACTAGAAGATTGTATTAAACATGTGAATAAGAAGTTCCTGATCAAGGCCAAGCCGGCTATCTCTAGGTTTCCAAGATTTGTTCCTAGAAGTGATTTCATTCATGAGATCAACGATATCATTACCTTGTTGAGCCGGGTTTTTGGATTTCCCAAGTCAAATGTTTTCCAAGGATGGATGTACCAATTCATGGTCATCATTAAGAAGAATCAACAGGGATTGATTGGGGTAGTCTTATCAGTGACGAGGTAGACTCCCAGATGAAAATAATCTTGTCTACGGGAAAGTTTTATATGTCCTCATATGTCACCTATGCAGCAGCTGGTATGAGGAATTATCCTAGATTGGACACAAAGGGGAACAAGGTAGCTGAACACATTTATCGGTATTTTCCTTAGCTAACAAGGAAGGGGTCCGAGGACCAATTCAGAAGAGTAAATGATGCTTTCTTTTACGAGAACATCTGTAGGATGAACCCCGAACTAAGGAAAACAAGAGTCTCTGATGAGGCATGGGCTGAAGTTTCAAAATGGGGTTGTGTCTTCTTGCAATTTAAGAAGTTCACGTACCTTCGAGTGGTCATGTACCCGGTGATCCTTTCCGATTGCCCAGATACCTAGGAGACAAGCTGATCCTGATGGAGTTGGTCAGGCAATTGTTGGATTTCCACAAGTTCCAACAGAGTAAGCACAAGGCCACCATATCCTTCCCAATTTCTATTGGAAGGTATACCTACTCAATGGTGGTAAAAGCCAAGAATGTAGTGCATGAGCTTTAGGAGAAGTTAAAGAAGCACATGAAGCACAGAGATGGGTTCAACTTTCGAGGAGTTCTTAAGTCATATGGAACCCTATACCTACATGTGCCTAGCATAGAAGACATCTGGGTTGATCTTCGTGATGAAGTTTTTATCCGTAGAAAGGATCATAGCAGGTTAACACTTGAAGAGATTTAGACACTTGAGCTCGCTGACATCCCAGAGGGTACTAGCAATAATGAAAGTGTTTTGGATGCTTCATACGATGGACTAAATGAGGATCAATATGTTTTCCCAGCTATTGATTGGTCTATCGGTGAAAAATCCTCTATTGCGGATAGATCAGCTCCGATTCTCACACACTAAGGCATGGCTCATTTCTTGGGAATGAGTTACAAAGAAAAGAGTTTTTCAAAGTTGGTTGCTTTGGAAGCGGGGCCTCTAGAAAGGAAAAGGACAAGAGCTCTTCTAAGAGGCCTATAAAGGTCAAATTTGTCAAGAAGGGAGGAGAACAAGAAGCCCCTTCATCTACCACTCTAGCTGAGATGGTGAACATACCAGATTCACCAACCCCACCAGAAATAGGGGAAATCTCTTTGGAGGTAGAGGTGAGTCAACCTCTAATTTCACCTTTTGTTGATTTCCCAACAAAAGTAAGTTTATCTCTCACTTCTCGGCTTTGGCTTCAGGATCTACACCTCCTCCTTTGCAACCACTTCCACCTCCTCTTTCTCCATCTTCTTCATCAGCCATGGCCAACATCTTCTCCGGTCTCTCACCTCTCTCTGCTGGAACCAAAGTGACTATAGATATGCCTCCTCCTTCTGCACCTCTTTTCACTTGAATCCATCACCACACTTGTGGTTGTTCCCACTCCACCAGTGAGTCTTCCTCCACCTACAAGTGTGACCCTAACTCCTACAACAGTAGTAAAATTCTTCTAGCATGCCTCAATGGTTGCTTGATCAGACTCGAGGAAGAGGAAGGTGGTAGTTCCCCTACCAGCCTTTGATTTCAGTTCACTCAAGGCTTCTCCTACTAAATCAGCCAAGAAACCCAAAATAGTTTCAAGGGTTTTAGTGGATGCTTGGGGCAAAAATTTGTAGAGATCACCACTCCCGTAGCTGACAAGACCAGAGAGGACATAATGGCCTCTAACTATCAGATAACCAGGGTCGATCTAGGGAAGGTGATGGCAAGAGAGGAGCACAACAAGATGCATGAGATGCTATGAACGTGCTATGTCAAAAGTTAAAAGAAACAAAGGAAAGTAGGGATGAGCTTAAAGAGAAAGTGGAGCAGTTGACCAAAGTGTTACTCAAGCTCTCAAAGCCTCCTGAGTCAACACCATCATCCTCTACTCCTATCGGGTTTGATTTCTCATCGGTACCCATGATTGAGAAGATTAATGAAAAGGGGAGAGCGGTCGATGAATGGACCCAAAGGCTGCTCCTGCAAGGAAAAGAAGTCATCAAAGATACTATGGAAGTCTATCAATCTTTAGAGGATATAAAGAAAGATGGAGAGAAAATGGATGATGAGTTTTCGTGGAAATCGGGAACCTAGAGTTGACTTTCGAAGCTCTCCAAATGCTGAAATAGATTCCATCCCACATCTTGGTCAGGAGGGCATCATTCCACATGGGGATAAACATTTTCAGCTGACTAAAGCCATCAGATTCAGAATAAATATTCTCAATGAAGCTTGCAGAAAATTGAGAGAATCAAGAGATCAATTGGTCGATGGCAAGAATGACTTAGAAGAAGAGCTAGTCAAAATCTATGTGCTAAGGTGTTGAGTGAAGGCTCGGTATCTTACCTATTGATGATCTTTACAAACAGATCCAAGAATCAATTCAGCATGAACCAACTTATGGATTCGGCATGGAAATCATTAACAGGTTTGTGAAAATCAAACATTCTTTGGAGACCCTGAGGAAACTCAACAAGAGATTGAAAAAGCTTCTGGTAATGCTAGTGATACTCAGGAAACATGTGAAGTTCTGAGTGATCATTCCACCATGCACCTGATGAGAATGAGATGCAGGTATAATCTGAAAATTCCAAGAATTTTGGGACAAGCAGGCTTTGTTGGAGGAAGATAAAGATGATGATACAGAATAAGCACAATGCGACATGTCATTTCAATCTTGAAATCGACATGTCTTTTTCATTTTTGTTTCATCACATAGGAAGCAAATTTTGACTTGGTCTCCTGTGTGAGAGTCAAGCAAAATAGGACTCTCTTTTAAAAGACTATTTTCTAGGATTTATCCTATTTTCTCTCAACGCCTTTTATTATAAATAAGGGATGCTTATGCATTCCAAAGGGTTGAGATTTTTGGAATATTGAGAACTATTGTGAAGAAGAAAAACTTTGTGTTTTCTTTTAATCATTTGAGGAATAGAAATCGATGCTTATTTTTGCAAACTTTGTGTTGTGAGATTCATCTCTCTTAAGATATTGTTCTTATGTTCAGGATCTTAAGCTATTCTTTGTTTAGCATTCTCAATCATTTTAATCATTTCAAACATTACATTACATTTTTTATCTAGAACTCATATGATTATTTTGTGATTTGTGTTTTCTCAAAAGAAAATACGTTCCCATCATTTCCTTTCCATTGTGTATTCTTTTTTGATCCATTCTATTTCAAAAAACAACAATATCTTTACCTAGCATGGATATGGACTTTGGGATTCTATCCCAACCCCAATGGTTAGATTAATGTGAATACTTGTACATATTATTTTTGTTGTGTTTTAGATTAGTAATAAATAGGCAGCCTCACTATGTCTTTGAGGAGGATTTAATCCCATGTACTGTGGTTGAACCTCATATTTTGGCATGACAAAATATCCAACCAATAGTTTTTGGTGACTCCATTGGGGAAATATGGATTGATAAGACTAAGCTTATCCTTTTGGTGTCTGTGACTCCGTATTTGCCTTATTTTCAAGAAGATCCATTTTCTAGTTCAAGCTGGCTAGGAAGATCTTCACTTAGGTTAAGCTTGAGCCAAGGGTGAAACTGATCCATTCTTTGATCTACTTCAACAACATAATTTCAGGCTTTCACCCAACAATGTTGCATCTAGTCGGGAAAGAAGTTCTTCGCCCATCCAAGGAATCGATTCCTCAAGAACAAGAAGTCTCTACAACTTGTCATGCATTATTCTTGCCAGATATTCAGATTCTTATTCACACTTCATTCAGAAGAATGGCAAGCACAACCTTTGTGCCTTGGGGCGCAGCTATTGGTCCTCTTTCCCTTACTCCACCATTACATGACCTACCTCATGGATCACGGAAGAATATTCCTAAGTTCAATGGTGATGGGAAACAACATCCTGATGAACACATTGCCTCATTCTTTGTTGCATGCGGTGTTCTTGGGGTTTCACGAAGATGTCTCTATTCGACTCTTCATTGAAACATTGCATGGTGTAGCAGCAGAATGGTTCTATCATCTCCCAAATGCATGCATTACCAACTAGGCTACCATGAGATCTATATTTGAAGCAAGGTTCAAACTAGCTGAAGATTCTCATGCCTTGTTAGCATAACTTACCCACATGAAGAAGGAGTCTTACGAACCCATGCGGGACTTCATAGCCAAATTCAACAAGCTGATTCACAAGATTCCAGATCATGTTGTTCCTACTCTTGAGAATCAAAAATGTTTCTTCATCAATGCTCAACCTCCGATGTAAGCTTCTTGTTAAGAAGATCTATTATCCCCGATTTGGCCACCACTCAAGCTACGACCACCGAAATAGAAGATGATCTTATTCTGGCTAGAAAGATCAGAAAAGAATCATCCAAGCCTAAAAATCAGAGTTCTTCTCAAAGTACTACTAATCCAATGATTCAGAAGATGGCTAATGACTTGATCACTTTGAAAAAGAAATGTCTCAACAGGTGAGCAACGTTCCGTATCGGGATATTCCTAGATGGAATTTCAATAATACTAATGGTGCTCCCACAAGAGATAGACCACGGTTGACCACTGCTCAACCGAGGCTGGCTATCGAAGCTCCTCTATTAATGCTACAGTAGAGATAGTTGAAGAAGAGGAAGAATCAAAAGAACAAGATTCTCACGAAGCTTTTGAAGCTTTGGGATACGCTGATGAGTCCTATGATGATTCAGTTGGTGACTCCAACATTGGGTATTTGGAATACGAGGAAGATGGATGTGAACATGATGGTTAGTCATTTGTGGTCTTTACTCGATCCCAATCTCAGAATCCTAGAAAACCAGTTGAAGGCTCTAAGGAGAAGAATAAAGAAGCTCCCGTGGTCATGGCCAAGAGAGGCTCTCCTATTTCAACACAAACTGAAAGGGAGACAACTAAAAAGGTAACAACTTCTTCTCATTCTCCTTCTCCTACTCCCAAGACCAGTACCTCAGCTCAAACCCATATAATCAAAACTGAGCCTACCATCATTCCTTCATATACTACTTTTGACATTATTGACCATGCAAAAAGAACTAAGATCCAAATGTCAGAAGTAGAATATCTTCAGTCAAATCCTGAGCAATTTGAAAAGCTTGCCAAATTCATTAGAAGTAAGGTTATTGTCCCTTCATCTTCAAAAGGCATTTTTTCAAGTCCTAATCAACCTTCACCTTCGACCAATATGACCTCTACTTCTTCTTCAGGAAAGATCAAACCATTTTATTTGTCTTTACTCATAAACGGGTTCAAACTCAACAATTACATAATTGACTCAGGAGCCTCCGATAACGTGATGCCCACAAAAGTAGCTCATGCCCTTGGACTTACTTTGACTAAATCATACGGATGGTGTTACTCCATGGAAACCAAGCAAGTTCCTTTGATTGGTCAAATCAAAGATGCACAATTTGCATTTGTCGCCTTCCCGGAGAAGAGAGTAAAAATGACCATTCTGGTTGCTGATATCCCAACTACTTATGGTATTCTCTTAGGAAGAGGTTTTTGTAAAGATGTTGGAGGGGAAATCAATATGGACTAGACCAAGGCTAAAATTCTAGTTAATGGAGTTCCTCGTATTCTCCATCCAGAACCTCAAGTGAAGTATTTAGTCACTAAATCGATGACCCCAAGGCTCAAATTCTTTTCGAAGATGTTGGCTTAGGGAATTATTTCATGACATCAGAGATACCAGCTGTGGATGTTAAGGAAGAGGATCCTAATGGTATTTGGACCCTCGAGTTCAATGGGAGCTGTTCAACTACTAGATCAGGTGCTGGGATAGTTCTTATATCTCTAGATTTCGAGATCTTTCCCTTTTCTTTCAAGTTGCAGTTTGATAATACTAATAACACAACTGAATATGAGGCTTTGTTATTAGGATTAGAAATGGCAAGAAAAAAGGGAATCCAAACCTCAAAGTTCAGGGAGACACGAGCTCATTGTAAATCAAGTGAAAGGGGTTTATCAAGTCAAAAATGATCACCTAAAGCATTACAAGAACAAAGTATGGGACAACATAGAATGCTTTGATGCTTTTTCTATCAAGGTAGTTTTGAGGGATTATAATGACAAAGCTGATTTGTTGGCCATGTCTGCATCTCTTCTCCTTCCTCATCCTCGTTCAAACAAGACACATACACCATCGAAGATTGTGTACCATCCCAGTGTTCCAGATAATTTAGCACATTGGCAAGTATTCAATGATGATCAATAGGTACTATCTTTCCTTGAAAAAGTATGACAATTTTAGTGAACTATATTTTGAAGGATCAGAATCAGCTTTCCACAAATCTGTTTCAAGTTCATATCAAGAGATTGATGGTGAGTTCATTCAACTTAAAGGCAACAAGATTCCCAAGGGATTGGTTTCTCTGGAAGGTTTGTTTGATAAGCATGACCGATTTATTTAGGGTAAAAGACAAACTGAAGGTGCTTCCTCGTCAGAAGTAGATCAAGTTAACCTGGGTTCCACTGATCAACCACGGATGGTAAACATCGGGAAATGTTGTTCCCCTAAGAAAAATCAAGATTCACTTCACTCTTGAAGAGATATATGGACGTTCTAGCATGGTCATACGTGATCTAAAGTCTTTCAAGCCCAAAGATGTGCAACATAGCATTCCCTTGAAGCCTAAAGTTAAACCCCATAGGTAGAAGCAGAGACATTACAACCCCAAGATCTCAGGGACTATTCTTGCAGAAATTTAGAAAATGTTAGATGCAAGGATTATCTTTCCGATCCATCATTCCACCTGGGTTGCTAACATCATCCCTATCAGAAGAAAGAATGGTGAAATCTAGATTTGTGTTGATTTCTAGAACTTAAATCAGTCTTCATTAAAAGACAACTACCCCTTGCCGATCATGGATCAGGTGTTATAGACTATTACTAGATCGGAGATGTTATCCATGCTTGATGGGTTTTCAGGGATATAATCAAGTTGAGGTAGCTGCTGAAGATCAACATAAAATGGCATTCACCACCCCATGGGGAACCTTTTCTTATAGAAGAATGCCTTTCGGTTTGATCAATGCCAGGCCACATTTTAGAGAGCTATGGACTTAGCTTTTAGGGATTTAATGGGTAAAGTCATAGTTGTATATTTGGATGACTTGATGGTCTTCTCTAAAAAATGAAGTGATCATTATGATCACTTAGAGTAGGTACTCTTAAGGTGCAGGCATCATGGGATTTCATTAAATCCTAAAAATCCATGTTTGGAGTAATGAGAAGGAAAATTGTTGGGTCACATTGTGACTAGAGAAGGAACCAAAATTGACCCAGAGTGGGTGAAGGCCATCCAAGGCCTTACCTTACCCACAAGTAAAACTGGAGTGCATTCCTTTTTCAGAAAATTCAATTTCCTAAGGAGGTTCGTACCTGATTTTGCTGATAAAACCAAGGATATCCTTGGGATGATGAAAGGTAAAAATCCATTTCGATGGAGCACCAAAGGGAAGCTTGCTTTTGAAGAAGTCAAAAAGCAATTACACATGCCCCCATTCTAGTATGTCTAGATTTCAAAAATATTTCATCATGTACAACTATGCTTCCGCACATATAGTGTCAGCCATCTTGATGCAGGAAAATGAAGAAGGAATTGAAGCTCCCATCACTTTTATGAGCTTCCCATTAAAGGAACATGAATTAAAATGTCACAAATTGAAAATCATGCTTATGCGGTGGTGAGAGCAGTGAAACATTTCGGTATTATGTGTTGAGTTCTCATACCCTCGTTCTCGTTCCTGATACTTGCAGTTAAATCCATTTTGACTCAACAAGAGTTGGGTAGTCAATGGGGTAACTAGATAGCTAAAGTCCAAGAATATGACTTGGACATCAGACCTACCAAGTTGGTATGAGGAAGGGGCTGCTATGTGCCGATCATCAGTAAAAATGCTTTGAGACAGAATGTGAAGAAACTAAAGACACCTCTTGGAATTGCCCATGGTGCTTTTCGTGAGCACGACCGATGAGTGGTACACAAGATATTGCTTTCTTTTTGACTTATGGTGAATGCCCCCACATTTAAGCCAAAAGGAGAAGAGAAAAGTTAAGTTAAGATCCACGAGATACATTCTGTGGGATAATGGAATATATAAGAAAGGCATTGACGGTGTTTTCCTGCGTTGTGTCGATAAATCTCAGCAAGTAAGGTTGCTAGAATCCTTTCACAATCTAGCATGTGGAGGAAATTTCTCTTCCTCCGTAATAGCTTATAAGATCCTACGGGCTAGGTACTATTGGCCTACTCTCTTTCGAGACTCAGCAGAATGGGTGTCCAAATGTGAAGCTTGTCAACATTTTGTTGGTCGTCCTAAGCTGGCAGCCCTTCCCTAAAGCCTGTGGTGATTGAAGAGCCTTTTCACCAGTGGGGAATTGATTTCATCGGAGTATTAAATCCTACCTCTAGTGCTGGCCACAACTACGTGCTCACTACCATGATTATTTCACCAAGTGGGTGGAAGTTGCACCTATTAAGCAGCAACCTCTGAAGCCATGTGTAATTTCCTTAAGGAAAATATAATTATCAGATTTGGTGTTCCTCACAAGATCGTCACTGATAATGCCTCCAATTTCTCATCACATGAGCTAACAAAATTTTGTTATGGATTTGGAATCACGCTGGCCCATTCATCTGACTATTACCCCCAAGGCAATGGTCAAGTGAATCAAGCAACAAAAACCTAGTTACTATAATCAAAAAGTTGGTTGATGAGAATCAAAGGACATGGCACAAAGCATTGTATGATGCATTATGGGTAGATCAGATTACTCCAAAACGGCTATTGGAATGTCTCCATTCCAGGTGCTATATGGGATTGATGTTGAGATCCCTATCTCGGTAGAATTGCCAGCCTTGCGGTTGGCCAAAGCAATTGAAGATGAAACTTTTCAAAGTTCTATTGAGAAGAGGGTTATGTACCTAGCCAGGTTGGAAGAGGAAAGGAGCAAAGTGGTTGATCGCATTGCAGATCATCAAAGCAAGGTAAAGAAGATGTTCGATAAGAAATCAAGGCAACATGTGATTTCCAAATTGGAGATCTAGTACTTCTCTGGGATAAGAGAAGGGAACATAAGGGGATGCATGGAAAGTTTGATTCTTTGTGGAAAGGACCTTTTAAGATCCATCAGTTGAATGGTGAAAATAGCTTTTGTCTATCATATCTCGATGGAGAGTTTCTTCCTCTACCTTTCAGTGGTCAACATCTAAAGTTGTTCCATCAGTAATGCAAGATGCTCTCTTGCATTGTATATATTTTGTTTTCTATCGTGTGTTTTACTTTTTGTTTCTTTCTTTCTTTGTTGGTTTTTGGTTTTCTTCTTTTAGACTCATAGCCCAATGGATAAAGCCAGAGATTCTGAGTTCTCTTCCTTTGATGTCACAAAGAAAGTCCCCAACTGGAGCCAATTTGTTATCCCATTTTAATGATCCTAGCTAAAATTAAGATAACCATAGAAAATTTTTAGAAAAATCTCCCAAAATGCCCTTTTGAGGAGATTTTCAGGTTTTCAGGTTTCAACAACATGATCACATATTTTATATGTGCCTCATGCAAATTGTTTCTGAAACCCAAAACCCGATACAAGCTAGTTCATCGAGTTTTTGGGACCTTGAAGCATCGAAACATAATTCACCAAAAACATGCTTCATGTCACATGACTTCCGAAACCCGAAACCCGATATGTTCCTTTGTGTCGGGTTTTGAAACCTTCAACATCTAAACATACCATGCTTCATGTCGCATGTTTCCCGAAACCTGAAACCCGAATTGGTAGGAAATCCTTTGTGTCGGGTTTTCGACACTCCAAGCATGATGACATGGCATTAATGCCGAGTTGTCGGGTAGTTGGCACATGCGTCAAGTGAGGTGTAATAAATGTGGGGTTTTTATAAATAGTTGGATTTACACGTCATTTTTACTAGTCGTACTTTTTGCTGCGTGGATTTTCTCGTGCATGTTCCTTCGACCTTCAAACTCGATTTGATCTTGTGCTCGATTGTGACTCATTTTCGATTATTTTTCAAACTAGATGAAGGTATTTTCCCTACCCTCTACTTGTGAGGTCTTTTGGATATGTTTTTATAGTGCCCTTTTTGATGTTCTTCTTCCTTTCTTGTTTTTCCCTTTAGGGTTTGGGGTTTTAGATTGTGTTCTTCATTTTGGGTTGTATTCCAATAGAAATTGTGGTTTAGGATTCACCCTTAGGGTGTTTTCCTATTTTATGCCTTGGAATATGCCTTTTTGTGTTTTAAAAGAAAAAGAGAAGAATATAAAAATCCTAATTGTTGAAATGATGGAAAGTTTGCATGTCTCGACATCACAAAAACTTGATCCCTCTATTTCAGGTTTTGCAGGTGTTTTACAATTTCTAAGTTCCAGTGTGTCGAGTCTTTTTTGTGGTCTTACGAATGCATGCATCTAACATCTTCTAACATCTAATTTCTAGTGTGTCGGGTCTTGCGGTGTGTTTGACATCTTCCACTTTCCACATTGTGTCGGGTCTGGCGGTGTGTTCGACATCTTCCACTTTCCGTAGTGTGTCGGGTCTTGCGGTGTGTTTGACATCTTCCAGGTTCCACAGTGTTTCAGGTTTCTACAAGTGTCCAACACCTAATATTTTCTAACACACTCAGTTGTCTGTCGGGTTTTGCAAAGTGTCCGACAAATCCTAACCTCCGACACACTCAGTAGTGCATCGGGTCTGTGGGGTTGCTCAACAAGTTTTCAAGCCCGAGTGTTCAAACCAAAAGTGATCAAGGCATTTCTCCTCCAAGACTCCTCATGTCAGATCCTGGACCATCACAGGATAAGTCAGATAAGTCAAGGAAGATGAAGTACAAATTCAGGAAGGTGGAGTCTCCTTCCTACATTGATTGCAATTATGACATCCGGGATACAAAACTTGAAATATAGACATGGAAGATTTTTGGAATAGAATCAAGGATTCTTCCCAAACCCCTGGATGAGATCAATAGCTGGAAGTGGCCTCCCTCTTGTAGTAGGATTCCCCATGTCTGCTCAGTGCCCGAGTTCATCTTGGCATGTGCTTTGAAT
The DNA here is from genome assembly GCA_018340775.1 of Taxus wallichiana var. yunnanensis. Classification (NCBI taxonomy): domain Eukaryota; kingdom Viridiplantae; phylum Streptophyta; class Pinopsida; order Cupressales; family Taxaceae; genus Taxus; species Taxus wallichiana. The sequence goes on from CM031240.1 coordinate 591,461,292, forward strand.
TATGACTCTGCTTCTCGTTCAGTGAGAAATCAGGTGGGAGAAGTCATAGTTAAGTTAGATGGAGGTTACTTTGATGACCTTCTCAGATTGCCTAACTTCGAGGAGTATGTGGATGTGAATCTTAAATCAGCTCAGAAATCCTAGGACAATGACCAGAAGATTGTATTAAACATGTGAATAAGAAGTTCCTGATCAAGGCCAAGCCGGCCATCTCTAGGTTTCCAAGATTTGTTCCTAGAAGTGATTTCATTCATGAGATCAATGATATCATTACCTTGCTGAGCGGGTTTTGGATTTCCCGAGTCAAATGTTTTCCAAGGATGGATGTACCAATTCATGGTCATCATTAAGAAGAATCAACAGGGGATTGATTGGGGTAGTCTTATCAGTGACGAGGTAGACTCCCAGATGAAAATAGTCTTGTCTACGGGAAAGTTTTATATGTCCTCATATGTCACCTATGTAGTAGCTGGTATGAGGAATTATCCTAGATTGGACACAAAGGGGAACAAGGCAGCTGAACACATTTATCGGTATTTTCCTTAGCTAACAAGGAAGGGGTCTGAGGACCAATTCAAAAGAGTAAATGATGCTTTCTTTTACGAGAACATCTGCAGGATGAACCCCAAACTGAGGAAAACAAGAGTCTCTGATGAGGCATGGGCTGAAGTTTCAAAATGGGGTTGTGTCTTCTTGCAATTTAAGAAGTTCACATACCTTCGAGTGGTCATGTACCCGGTGATCCTTTCCGATTGCCCAGATACCCAGGAGACAAGCTGATCCTGATGGAGTTGGTCAGGTAATTGTTGGATTTCCACAAGTTCCAATAGAGTAAGCACAAGGCCCCGTATCCTTCCCAATTTCTATTGGAAGGTATACCTGCTCAATGGTGGTAAAAGCCAAGAATGTAGTGCATGAGCTTCAGGAGAAGTTAAAGAAGCACATGAAGCACAGAGATGGGTTTGACTTTTGAGGAGTTCTTAAGTCATATGGAACCCTGTACCTACATGTGCCTAGCATAGAAGACATCTGGGTTGATCTTCGTGATGAAGTTGCTATCCATAGAAAGGATCATAGTAGGTTAACACTTGAAGAGATTTAGACACTTGAGCTCACTGACATCCCGAGGGTATGCGGCGATAATGAAAGTGTTCTAGATGCTTCATACGATGGACTGAATGAGGATCAATACATTTTCCCAGCTATTGATTGGTCTATCGGTGAAAAATCCTCTATTGCGGATAGATCAGCTCTGATTCTCACACACACTAAGGCATGGCTCATTTCTTGGGGAATGAGTTACAAAGAAAAGAGTTTTTCAAAGTTGGTTGCTTTGGAAGCGGGGCCCTCCAAGAAAGGAAAAGGACAAGAGCTCTTCTAAGAGGCCTATAAAGGTCAAATTTGTCAAGAAGGGAGGAGAACAAGAAGCCCCTTCATCTACCACTCCAGTTGAGATGGTGAACATACCAGATTCACCAACCCCACCAAAAATAGGGGAAATCTCTTTGGAGGTAGAGGTGAGTCAACCTCTAATTTCACCTTTTGTTGATTGCCCAACAAAAGTAAGTTTATCTCTCACTTCTCAAGCTTTGGCTTTAGGATCTGCACCTCCTCCTTTGCAACCACTTCCACCTCCTCTTTCTCCATCTTCTTCATCAGCCATGGCCAACATCTTCTCTCGGTCTCTCACCTCTCTCTCTGTTGGAACCAAAGTGACTATAGATATGCCTCCTCCTTCTGCACCTCTTTTCACTGAATCCATCACCACACTTGTGGTTGTTCCCACTCCACCAGTGAGTCTTCCTCCACCTGCAAGTGTGACCCTAACTCCTGTAATAGTAGCAAATTCTTCTAGCATGCCTCAATGGTTTCTTGATCAGACTCGAGGAAGAGGAAGGTGGTAGTTCCCCTACCAGCCTTTGATTTCAGTTCACTCAAGGCTTCTCCTGCTAAATCAGCCAAGAAACCCAAAATAGTTTCAAGGGTTTTAGTGGATGCTTCTGGGGCACAAATTTGTAGAGATCACCACTCCCACTACAAGACCAGAGAGGACATAATGGCCTCTGACTATCAGATAACCAGGGTTCGATCTAGGGAAGGTGATGGTAGAAGGAGCACAACAAGATGCACAGATGCTATGAACGTGTTATGTCAAAAGTTAAAAGAAACAAAGGAAAGTAGGGATGAGCTTAAAGAGAAAGTGGAGTAGTTGACCGAAGTGTTACTCAAGCTCTCAAAGCCCTCTGAGTCAACACCATCATCCTCTACTCCTATCGGGTTCAATTTCTCATCGGTACCCATGATTGAGAAGATTAATGAAAAGGGGAGAGTGGTCGATGAATGGACCCAAAGGCTGCTCCTGCAAGGAAAAGAAGTCATCAAAGATACTATGGAAGTCTATCAATCTTTAGAGGATATAAAGAAATATGGAGAGAAAATGGATGATGAGTTTTCAATGGAAATCGGGAACCTAGAGTTGACTTTCGAAGCTCTCCAAACGCTGAAACAGATTCCATCCCACATCTTGGTTGAGGAGGGCATCATTCCACATGGGGATAAACATTTTCAGCTGACTAAAGCCATCAGATTCAGAATAAATATTCTCAATGAAGCTTGCAGAAAATTGAGAGAATCAAGAGATCAATTGGTCGATGGCAAGAATGACTTAGAAGAAGAGCTAGTCAAAATCTGCTAAGGTGTTGAGTGAAGGCTCAGGTATCTTACCTATTGATGATCTTTACAAATAGATCCAAGAATCAATTCAGCATGAACCAACTTATGGATTCGGCATGGAAATCATTGACAAGTTTGTGAAAATCGAACATTCTTTGGAGACCCTAAGGAAACTCAACAAGAGATTGAAAAAGCTTCCTGGTAATGCTAGTGATACTCAGGAAACATGTGAAGTTCTGAGTGATCATTCCACCATCACCTGATGAGAATGAGATGTAGGGTATAATCCAAAAATTCCAAGAATTTCGGGACAAGCAAGGCTTTGTTGGAGGAAGATAAAGATGATGATACAGAATAAGCACAATGCGACATGTCATTTCAATCTTGAAATCGACATGTCTTTTTCATTTTTGTTTCATCACATAGGAAGCAAATTTTGACTTGGTCTCCTACGTGAGAGTCAAGAAAATAGGACTCTTTTTAAAAGACTATTTTCTAGGATTTATCCTATTTTCTCTCAACACCTTTTATTATAAATAAGGGATGCTTATGCATTCCAAAGGGTTGATATTTTTGGAATATTGAGAACTATTGTGAAGAAGAAAACTTTGTGTTTTCTTTTAATCATTTGAGGAATAGAAATCGATGTTATTTTTGCAAACTTTGTGTTGTGAGATTCATCTCTCTTAAGATATTGTTCTTATGTTCAGGATCTTAAGCTATTCTTTGTTTAGCATTCTCAATCATTTTAATCATTTCAAACATTACATTACATTTGTTATCTAGAACTCATATGATTATTTCATGATCTATGTTTTCTCAAAAGAAAATATGTTCCCGTCATTTCCTTTCCATTGTGTATTCTTTTTGATCCATTCTATTTCGAAAAAAACAATATCTTTACCTAGCATGGATATGGACTTTGGGATTCTATCCCAACCCCAATGGTTAGATTAATGTGATTATTTTTATTGTGATTCATATTAGTAATATAGGTTCACCTATCCTTGAGGATGGATTTAATCCCATGTACTTTGGTTAAACCTCATATTTTGGCATTTTTGTTTTAGATTAGTAATAAATAGTCAAAGAAAATAACATGGAATGATTGAAGGTTCTCTATGGGGTCAATATTACCTTCATAAATAGGAATCCTATGATTAAAAAAACCAAGAAGAAAATGATAATAATTCACATCTAGGGATATTTTTTATGAAGCAATTGATTAGAATCTATAGTTTGAGAAGTAACATATGTACCTTGTTATAATTGTAATATTTGTTCTTGTAAAATATGAATAAGGGTTTCAGAGGCATGTATGCATATAAGTCAAATAAAAATAAACTTACAACAATTATGCTTTTTTCAAAGGAATTTTCATTTAAATGACCACTGGACCTTAAAATCCATTGCATTATGATTAAATATATCCCATCAACTTTAAGTTAGAGGATCAATCTATTCTTGGAAAATTAGCAACCTTCATCTAACTTATTTTCATGGATTTGAGTGATAAATATGGATTAAAAGCACGTGACATCCATTGGCTTCACCGCCTCATAAGACTTCAAACATCACTATTATTCAAGTGTTTAAGTTCATATGATATATGCATGACAATTTTAATTCATGAACACACAAAATATCTACAAACTTAAAGGTTTTTTCATTCACTCCAAACTCAAAAAAACATCTATTGATGACAATAACCACAAAGGAAATGTAGAGGAAATTGCTAAACAATATTCTCTTGTTAAACCTCCAAAATCTATAGAGAATCAATGTTTAACACATGACATTAGGGATAAACATCAACCATTGTCACATTACATCATCTTAAGCCTTTGATCTTGCTTCAAAATTTTATAGGCCATAAGTGGAGGAGATGTAGCAGTTATGGGAATGTGGTAGCAATTGGTGTAATGCATCATCTCAATATTTTAGACTCTACCTCTTCACCCTACAAAATAAGGAAGTACTAATGGAAGAAAAGTGTCATAGATAAGTGATTTTAAAACCTTGTAATATTTCTCATTCCACTATTTTAAATTTAATAGTTTATTGTTGAAAGCACAATGGACTAAGGGGAGGGGTGAATCATTCATACAAAGTTCTTACTTCATTTACCATTGTTAGCAACATCCATTAATCATTAATTCAATCATAAACATTCAATACGATATTATTAGGTATACACCCTACACTAAAATGAATATGAAACATGAGAGAGAACACATAGACACAAGATGTAAGTGGGAAAACATCATGGGAAAGAAAACCCATGGAAAACCATTTATTATATTACCAAAATAAAGGACTCAAGTGAATATTAAACGTCATAAGATATTTCTTTAGTGAGGCACCAACCCATAAACTCTTGTTGATATTACTCACAACAAAACATTCCTATGAATAGGAATCATCATAAGATATTTTGCGGAAAGAATGATAACTTAAAGTAGCCTGACCACACAACTAATTTTGATCCAAGTTCCTCTCACACACCCATCAAACCCTCTTCAACTTCTCTCCTTCAACTCACTCTATCTTGATATTTCATGGACTAATTTGGACTCAAACCCTTGTACACATTCTATTAATCCTTCTTCATATTTTCACACACATCCTAAAATCTCTCTTGATGCCTTTAATTCACCTTCAATTTCTCACCTAGGTCACATTTTCCCTCTCACATCACAACTAGTTCAAAAATGAACCAAAACAAGCACTTTATATGCTTATCAACTCAAAAACATAACATAGGTTAGTATAGACCAAATATCTCAACCAATAAAACATAAAAACATAACACCAAACTCATAAAAATTCATAAAATGGACCCATGTAGGTCTTACTATGCACCAGGATAACCAAAAAGCCAAAATAGGCTCAAAATCCATCACTTAGCTCATCAAATAAATCCAAAAATTACTCACACATTACCTTTCACCAATCATTTTCTTCATAACTCTATCAAGTAGGACCATTTCCTACTCAAAACAGTTGTTTCCAAGAACCCATCTTCACCTTTGGAGCTCAAGATCACCCAAGAAAATTTGAAGTATGCCATGTAAAAATTATTGGAAATCCACCGACACATATAACACATCCATGCTTTCTATACTCCATGAAACATCCATCAATAAAAATTACACCTCTTTTTCACTTGAAAACTAAACTACCCGGAGTAGTTTTGGAAACTAAACTAGTTTGCACCCTCATTGATACATTCAAGACCTATAAATTCCTTAAATAGGTTAAAATTAATCCCTCTTCACTCTCCAAAATATATCTAACATTATATAATCTAAAACATTAGACTTCTACATCATTATTATAGAAAAAGAAATCATGTCATCAAGCAGTCAAACTTGGTCTTCACAAACAGAGATGGTTAAAATATAAAAACAAATCATCAAGAGATAAACAATATATTATTGGAGAGGTCTCTGAATCTAATTTCTAGAACATCTTACATTTATTTCCAACTCTAAGTGGAAGGACTTAAACCAGGTTAATCTTTACAACTTCTCAAAACAAGATTTTCAACCCCAAATACCAGGTATTCAAAGATAGGTCACACGTTTCCCTCTAGGACTTCAACATTAACATGAAAAAATCATGTAAATCTATTAAAAATCCTAATAATCAATCATTTGTGATTTATTCAATGCCTTGATAGAGAACTTTTCACAAACTGAAAAATCTTTAAAAAATAAATTTATTTAAATGGGGCCCACATCATCACAAGATCTATCATATATTTATAGAAACATGGAGAAGTTCTCTATAACCTCCGGTCATCAAATTTACAATACCAATAAAAAATGGACTAGTTCAAACAATTTTCTCCAAGTCACTTTTGAACTAGGGTTTCAAACCACTTTACCTTCTTAATGATTGTTCATAAAAAACAAAAAATAAAATGACTTCATCATTTTTGAAAAATTATCTTATCTCATTGGAAAAATATCTTCCAAAACCTATGGGTCGCATGCAAAGCACATAATTCACAATGAGCATCATAAGGTTAAATTTTAGCGCAAAAACATAGTCTAGAAAAACCAATTTTACCAAAAAAATTCTATCTTGTAATTCCTTTCACATGTTAACCTTAAAATTGTCATGAAGCATCATGAAAAATTCCATAACTTTCCGAACTCACCATTTAGCTCATATTTTCTTGGAACTCTCCAGCCAAATACACTTACTTGTTCTTTCTTATCTTGTCTTCACCTTCTTACTTCCCAAGGCCTATAAACCTCATCAAAATTATGATTACTGGCCTAAAACTCATCACAAACTTGATATATTATGTCATATCACATTTTTCATGCTTGAATAGGAATGATAAGGTTTGAAAATGATACCTCTAACTCATTTTGCATGTTTTATGACTAGGAATAGACCTAGAATGAATGTTACCACCCATGAAAACTCATGAAAAGACCATGATGACTCATTACAAACTCATTAACATCTTCAACACACCTCTATGATAATGTATTACTTTCAGAAAACCTTTTACCAAATGTAGAGAGCTCATAAAATGATGATGTAAGCTAGAACCATGTTAAGAAAACATGATAACTCATCAAATCTTGTCACTTTGCTAATCAACCTTAATGTTTGGATTTGACTCACACATCATGGATACTGATATGAAACCATGAAACCCTTTACCATAAATGGATTTCAAATTAATGAAAAACTAAGACACAATGACCAATAATCTCCCCCTTTTTCATTGATAACAACCACCTTCATAAACATTGATGGACCTGAAACAAGACAAAACACCTATATGACCTCATTTCTATGTTTCTGATTCTTCTCTCCCCCTTTGACATCTATAAAAATGATAATATGATAAAAATACATGGAAAATGACAACACACAACATGAAACAATGGAAATAATGATTGAACTCAAACTTACTTAAGTAATTCCCCCTTGGTGTACTTTCTTTTTTCTCGACCTCAACAACATAAAAGCTGATCCATGGACGTGAATGTGAGATTTCACATAGCTCCACCTAAACTGATATCCTCAATTTTAATCCTTAATCATACTAAAATATCCTTCTATACATGTACCATGTTTGAGAACATAAAAAACTTCCTCCAAACTTAACATAACCACTTTTAGTACCATTGTCCTCTAAAACCAATCTTTAGTTCATTTTAGTCAAATTTCATCATGTTGTAGGATCCCACACACAACATGACATACCACCTAAATTAGGTCTCTTACCTTGCATATTTTACATAGAGAAGGATCAATCATGTGACCATAGACATGGAGTAACTTTTTAGTGCAATCAACCTTCTTTATATGCTTTTATAACTTCCTTGAGCATATAAATTCCCCTCTTTGTCACTATACCTACACACATGACAAAAAAATTATATATAAAGTCTTATAGACACCTTTCATACCTAATTAAAATAAAAATATCCTCCCTTTACGGGAATACCTTCACAAAGTCTGTAGCATACTATTATAGTCCTTCATATCATGCTTGAACCATGTCAAAATGCAAACATCACTTAAAATGAAAATTTTCAAGTACATAGTTCTTGTAATATTTGTAACTTTGCCACATAGGTTCTGATAGAAACCTTAGGTATTTGTTAGAGGTACAATCATCATAATCTATCATCATGGGGTCTCAAACACACTGTAGGTCATCAATATAGTCTCACACGGTTTATGTACCCTATCACCATATATGTTTAAGAAAATCTACGGGATCTAGTCCTTTCCTAGTTTTATATCCTAAGATTCACGAGCCTTCAATATCCCCCTCAACACATAGCTTCATGTAATCCATCATTAAACCATCATACCTTCCTAACATCATACCTTATATTCCAATATATCATGTACATGATTGACATAATTCTTGACAGCTGAGAAACACACCTTTGTATTCCACATACTTACTCTTTCCTTATAATCTTTACACTCCTTTCAAGATGAGTACTCACTCGAAAAGGAATTTCAATAATAATTCAAGGATAAAAAATTCAGTGATTATGAACTGAATTCCCTCATCCATAGGTTTATAATACTATTAGACCTCTCAAGAACACACCTAGTCACTTGAATGCTTTTCCAAAGATTCCACGGTCCTTGAACAAGTTTTGATTATCCATCTTGGATAATGATAGTTTATCAAACCTCTTAATGATCCTCAAATTCCTATATGAGATCATACTTCTAGACCTCTTTGACACACTATAGGCCTTAATCAACCATGTACAAGATTTGAAAGTTTATACAAATCCTTGCCAAAAAAAATATGGATCACCATGAAGATGTATCAAAGAGTATTACATAACCACAATAGGAAAACAACCAAACCAAAACAAAACCAAAATAGTACTAGAACAAAACTACAAAAATAGAGAAAAAGATATAGAAAATACAAATCTCGAGACCATTTCAGTCACCAAAATCTATTTCATGACCTTAAAGAAATTCATCTTGAGGATATCCAATTTATCCTTGATGTATTTGATAGAAGTATCATTATTATATTTTCTTTATCCTTAGTACTCTCTAGCACGAGAGTGATGTTGGAAAGAATGTCTATATTTCCCTTAAGCAAGTAGATGATATCACACTTTTGTTTCTCATATTTTCATGTTACTTTTCAATGGTTTTTATTATTTTCCCATCTCCTCCATTAGATGATCATCCTTGTTGCCACTCTTAAAGAATAATTTACAGCCCCTAGCTTTCTCTTTTAAAACTTTGCACTCCTTTCTGAGCTAGGTTAGCATATCATTGTGCAAGTCCAATTCATTTCTCATATTACCAGTCTGGGATTTGTTACTAGGAAGCCCCTTATCACCCATATCTAGTAGAATAAGAGAAATGACATCCTCACCGAGGAAGAAGTAGGAGGATTATGAACATTGATAGGGTAAAATTTGGCATTCTTTTTACAAAAGGACCGGTTAGAGGCTGGGAAGGGGTTCTATTAATAGGGTAGGAGGGGCCATTGGGTAAGTATTCACAATGATTAGATCAAAGTGCTTATAGAGGAGCAATATGAAAACATGGTTAGAGGGTTAGGATTGTTTCCACTATGTAACTAAATTCATCAATATTTCTAGGGATTGAAGAAGGAAAAAGGAAAATTGACTACCATATTTCTTACAAATGATTAGGAAATACCAAATGAAATTAGGGAATAACTTTAAACAAAAATTCAAGATTAAGGTAATTCATTAACACAAGATAGAAGTATTGAAAGGGATTTGGCAGAGATACTTATGGAGAAATCCAATTTTGACATGAGTGAGGCACTTGTTACCCAAAATTTACCCCATAGTGAATTTTGATAACTTACACAATTTATTTAGACTTGGATAGAAGGAAATGGTGAAAAAAAGAAATTTGGATGTTGGGGGTACCCATTTCCTTTTCTCTAACTTCACTATTCCATAAAAATCTAAGGGGTTAGCAAATATTTTCTAAAATTTTAAAAAGTGGAAAAGAGACCTATTTTGATGTATTGCGGGTCTGGGGGCTGCGGGTGGAATAGCTACAGATGGAACTAGGGTTCCTCGTCCTCTAATTGGGTCCAAAATAATAAGAACACAATACATTACGAGTGAATCAGGTCCTAACAGCCAAAGCATCACAAGTTCCATTGGGCCACGAGTTCCTCGAAATGCCAAATTTCCTGATTAGTAAAAGGTTGAAGCATGTCCTTTGTATTGTGGATAAGGAATAAGTTGGGGGGACGGGCGGTCAAAGTATTACGGGTACATGAGTTCACCATAATATTGAAATCACCACAAAACAAATGAGGAATTTAATTAGTATTGTGTGGGTGAGAAGCAAGTTATGGACCCAAGGGGAACAAGTGTTGCGGGGACGTGATTTCTTGGTGGAGGAAAAATCACCACACATCGAAGGAGATAGATGGTATCATGGATAAATAAAAGTTTGGCAGCCTAAGAAGACCTTATACCCCAGGGAAAAAATTTCCCGGAAATCCCACAATACCTGCCATGCAAAGAGAAAGTAGTTTAATGCAGATTATGAGAGCCTGTGTTGAACAACCACCCTCCGAACTTCAAACAAGCATGGATAAAAATATCTATTCACACTTAGAGGGCCATACATTTTGTAATTCTCAATGGATTTTCACAAAAATTTTCTAACTAGAATTGTGGTTCAAACCTATGCACAAAAACAAAGAAATCTAGAAATTGATGAAGATTTGAGGGTGATTTTAAAGGCTGAGCCCGTTCTATTTGGTTGTTGAAAAGTGGTTGGAGAAGCATTTAATGAGCATGGGCAATCATTCTTTCACTGCTGCAAGTTATGGGACACCTTGAGATTACTTTTGCAGGTCAATATTCACCAACCACACTCATTTATCATGACTTGTAATTAGTTGAAAAGTGAATTTTGGGAATTATATCCCCCTCTCTCTCCTCAAAATTATATAAATTGAAGTATTGGGTTCATTGTAAAAGGAGAATTAGTTTTTAGTAACAAAAATATGTCATTCGGTTTTGTGAATCCAATGTGTTGTTGGCCTTTATAGTGAACTCCTTTCATGGTGATCTATCCTTCCATTTGTAATAGTTTAGATTGTGCATATTAATGAATCAATAGATGCAAGTTTGTGGATGTATCTTCCCTTGTTGTGTTTGTTTGCATTCTCCTTTCCTCTCTAATATTATTGCAGATGTTTGTCTATTCTGTACTCTTGCAGGACCTATTATTATTGTGTATGCATGGAAATGTGTTTTGAATGCTATTATTAGACTGTGGAGAACTGTCATCACCCTCTTTAATCTGCATTTTGCTTCCATTTTCACACATTGGAAATTTTTCTCATTCCCTTATTTTGGTGCATCACCTTTGTAGTGTAGTTTTCCTTTATTTGCATGTTATTTTTCTCTCCTGGTTCCTTGGAAATTATAGGATAGAGATAGTTAGTAGCTTCATCTTAGTAGAGTTAGTTTGCACTAGGATTAGGAATAATAACCAACTTTCTCTCGAGGTCTACCTCAAGTAACAAGTCCCATAACTTGGATATAGTACCCATGTTACCCAGTCACACCATGAGCTCAAGCATACACACTTGTGCAAATCTAAGGGTGTTGTGATTCGGTGATAACAGTTATGGCATGCCTAATGGGATAGAAGAATTTTTCATTTTAATTGCAACAAGGTTGGTGTATAATTTTTGTAAGTTTATAGTTTGTAAGAAGCTTTGAAATTTCACATCTTGCGACTCCAAAAGGGAAAAATCCACTAGTTTCAAAAGAACCCAAGCTTCTGATTTGTGAGAAGAATTTAAACAAGGTCAAGAACTAGAGAGGAAGGAATTTTGAATCCTTGCAGTTATATCCAAGTAGAGGAAGAAGGGGAAGAAGAGCTCAAAGGTCTCCATCTCCACTAAATAGAACACTATCCACACCTCCACTTGGTAGGGCTTTCATTCAATCAACTAGAGTTCTTAGATCGATTATAATGGCACATCTACAACAACAACCACTACAAGGGCCACAAAAACCCTATGTCAACTTCATGGGAAGCATCCCACTTGCTCTCAATGTAAAAAATTCAATTATAGTTGTAGCATTGAAGAACATTCCATATTTAACTAGAGATAACCATCTAACTCCGTTTGACCACATCCAAGACATTGAAAATGTATATGTAATTCATGAAATTTCTGAAATGGACATTTCTATTAATTTATTGACATCCTACTAAAGTCAAACTACTTTAGTATATACATATGTGATATGCCTCAAATAGGATTTATATCAATCTATACATAAAAATATATATCTATATATAATTTTTACCCATTAATTAGTGAACACCAAATCTAATTCTCATAATCCTAGCACACGACCATGAAATCCTCCCTATCTACCATCCTGACCACCATTGTGCCTTCAATTCACCATGCCGGATGTTCTCACCGAAGCCACCTCTCATGTCAATATCCTCTCTCTAGCCACATAGGAGGCATAATGTGGTACATCGGGTAATATCATCGTCACAATCCCTCGTAATGGTGTGCCTCATCTCCTAGCACACGATACTATTCTCATGTCACACAACTAAGTGGATCCATCTTCCCTACTCGTTGTCTTGCTCCTTTGGACTATCCCCCACCGCCTCAAATGGAGTACCTATATCCCCATATCTATCTCATAAGGAATCTCTTTGTCATGTAACACCCTTGAAATTTTTTATATTCCTCTTTTTCATTTCAAGTGTTGACATGTGATTTTCTTAATAAAGATGTGTTCTTTTGACTGCTAAAGATCATGCTTGAAATGGATGAATCATATATGCTCTTTGATTATAGGGCTGGTTTGTTGTTGCGTGCAATAATCTATTTCACTTCTTATGAGTAAATTTGTAATCTGGTTTGAATGGTTGCAAACTTATCCTTTGCAATTGGACTCATCCTTGGATCAATTCCATTGATCCAAGGTATGTTTTAAATCTTCTTATCAAAACTAAATGAAAAACTGACATTCATCGATTAAGAGACTTAACGAATTGAACTTGTAGTTATTGCAAATTCTTTATCATCTTGAAAATAGTGCTTGCATTCTATTTTGTGTTGTGCTTGGCTCTTCTTGATCGACCCTTGCAGGACACTTAATGGCGTTAAGGGAAATAGAAACCCTACTTCTGGATTCTTGAGAAAAGAAATTATTATGTACCCCTTTACCTATATGGTCTACCCTAATAGATACGAGACTCAGGTAATTTACCTAACTATTACTACACCACTTTATGTGGGATGAAATTCTAACCTAAGTTGTTAGCTTGAAAGGAAATAACCTAGGGGATGCTAAGTTATTTCTAAACCTATTATTTTTGATTAAATCTACATCCTATCCTAAGGTGGCAATTTATTGTTGGGGGTTATATCCTAAGGTTATATATATTTAAACTAACCTAAGATCTAACCTAAGAAAATTCTATCTATCCTAAACTAATGGGATATGAAAGGGAACCTATGGGCCATTGGCAAGTGGGAAACTAAGTGGCGGTTCCTAAGCCTTTTATTGGGATTTGATTTTGATTTGGTTTTAAATGCAAGTAAGTACTACCAGTGTGGTAGGGGTTAGTGAAGGTTTAGAGGAATCTACATGGAGGCATCTCTAAGTTTGGAAATGAATTATGAAGTCCAATTAGGTCTCACAACTATGAATGGGGATGGCAAGGAAAGATAAGTGGAAAAATTAGAATTAATGTCATTAATATGCCTCGGGTTTGGCGAGCAAGTCATCTTGAAAGGCATGTTGGTGGAATTGTTGGGGGTTGTTTTGCTTTGCATGCTTCATGATTTTTGCTCCACATGGAGCTATCTAGTTTTTCAAACCAGCATTTTGATCTACACTTAGTGGCTATTTTTGAATTCTTTGATCTAATTTCGGTTCGAGGAATGTATAAGAGGCATTGTGGAAAAAGATTATTGTTGTTTGATCTTGCTTGGAGAAGAAGAGGTCTTGGAAACTCGGCTGGAAGTATTCTTTGAATCAGCAGAGGCACTATCAGGCATGATAGGCTCTACCCATTAATATTTCTTGCTTTCTTCTAAATGATTCATTAAAACAATTCTACTCACTAGAAATTTTCTATTTGCATGATGTATATGGTTATTCACTTGCATGTATTCTTGGAAATTATGTGGGTTTTGGAATGTGAATTCTTTGTTGTTATTGATAGTTTTGGGAACTTTCTATGTACTGGTTATTAGAGGTTTGCATGTGATTTGTTATGGAACTCTATAACCTGTACTTGAAGCTTATTTGAACTCTGTAACTTGAACTAGTAGTTTTGTTATTTGTATTTGAAGCTTTGTTTTCTTGCATTCAAAATAATGTGGAAAGAGTTGGCTTATTGCTTGTTGGGTTTTGAATCTCTATTTAGACTTTTGTTTCATGAGCTAGAAGTGAAGCTCCATAGGGATCTAAACTTTTATTGAAGCCCAAGATTTGTTTTAGCTTTATTGGGACTGTGTTGAACTTATTGAAGTTTTGAACCTTGGAACTTGTATATAGTTCTTATGAATACTGAATTCATTGTTGAGTTGTTGCGTTGTGCTCTGTACTTAAGTTCTTAACTGAGGTTTTATTCTTCCTTAGGAAAATGGAAGGCTTGAACCCGTAATAGGGTGTTGGTGTTATTTTGAGCTTTTATTAGGGCCATGGGATTCTATTTTAAATTCGTATTTGAGCTTGTGTTGTTTGAACTTGTGATCGATGCACGTATTTAATGCAACATAGGTATTCCTTGATGGTTGTTTTGATTCTATATTTGGAAATCGACGAGTTGTATACTTACAGTATTATGAATTGAAAACTTCAGTCTCTTTTATTACTGTCTGATGGATGGGGTCTTGTGAGTTGTTTGGTCGAAGTAGACCATATAACTTCTTTGTGGCCTCCTTTGTTTTGACTTTGAGAAGGAATGGTTATTTTACTTCTACCTTTTAGACTACACTATGTTTTTAACTTGACGAGGCATGTGAATTTTAGAGTGTATTCTATTCATATCTTCTCTGAGTGTACCCATATCTTGTGGGAAAACTTGACTGCTTTGTTCTTAGAAGTAATTGGAACTGGAACTGTGTTCTATTATGGGATAGTCATATCAGTTGTAGAGGTTCATAGAATGAATTACTTCTTCCTTTCTATCTTTTATGTTGAACAAACCCTACCTATCGTATGATTTTAAAAGGAACTAGAGAGGTTTTTGGTTATTTTGTTCAGACGAGTTGGAAGAAGGTAGGACAAGACTTGTCTTATCGAATTACTTAACTATTTACTTCCATCTGAGTCATGGGTTTTTGTAGAATGCTAAATTCAAACCTGTTATTTTGTATGTGGTCCGAAAAGTTACAATATCACTTATGTGGATGTTGGTAATGTGGCTCTTGCTTGGGATTTCAAATGCCTTCTCATTTATAGTTTGTGTTAATTTTTTGTAATGGGAATTCAGTCTTTGAGTTGAGAGTTGTTGTGACTTTCCAATCTTTTTTTATTGGAGGACTTTTACTCCACTATTATATCCTTGTTGAACCACCATGTATTAAAGAGAGAGAATTATACTCTCTTGGGAATTCTACAGTTTGGGACTGTACTATGTATTTCTTCTGAGATTTGATATGGATTTGAGCTAGGTGAATGAGAATAGGTCTTCTGTAGGAAGGTTATATGGAAATTGGAAGTATGCGGGCTTGACTGTGCATTTGGTTTTGAGTTCTCTTTTGGAACTAGCTTAAGAATTTCTAAGTTTGTAATAGATGATGGACTTCATTTCATAGTATAAATGAAATGAAATATGGTTTGGGGTCCTTGTTGGTTTGAGATCCTTTTTCTATTGACTGATAAGTTTATTGATTGAACTTCTCATTATTCATTTCTCTTCTTTGTCTTTATGGAGGGATGAAACTTATGAATATCAGTTATGTTGTAACTAACTCCTTGCAGATTGGGAAAAGTTAAAGGTGTCCTTCTAACCTTACGAATATATGAAATAATTTAATGATAAGACTTGTTGACTATTTAAAAGTAATTGATAGGATCAATTAAGTCTTGTGGTATAATTCTGATGTTGCAGATTATAAAATGTTCCTTTCTTAAAAGTAAATCTAGATTTCTTAATTGTCTTCTTTATAGATGTTATTACTTATGATTATCTACATGATTTTTTCAATTGTTTCATGAAATCAAAGTTTTTAATGAAGAAATTAGTGGAATGCACTTTACTTTAATGCTTAGTGCTTATCATGCTCAGTTCATTAAACTGACCCATGCTAGCAATTTTGCAGATGGACATCGTAAGTGATTAAAGAAGATAGGAACTTTCATGTTGTATTGGGTTATTTAATTTTGAACCTCATGTAAAGAGTTTTGATTCATTCTTGAATTGTATTGAAAAAGAAAAGTTGTATTCTTTTGGAATGAAAGTTGTTTGTTATATAACATGCCTAAAATACATAGTCTTGTAAATGAATAAGTTTTTAATGAGGAATTGAATGTTGGGATTTACTTGTATTGGTTGGGTAAACTATCTTATATTTATGAAGAATATGGAATTCTTATTTGGATGATATTATTCATATCTGTTATATGCTTAATTCGGATAAACTTGATAAGTTAGATAAAAGGGAACTAGTTTAATCTCCCTTAATAAGATGCAGCTTGTTAAGTTGCATAAGTTATCAATCTTATCTAAACAATCCTAATATAGTATTGGAATGTGTAATGAATATGCGATAAAACTATAGAGCTTGTGAAGGATAAGAAGGGTTTACAAACCCTAACACTTAATCAAGTAGAGGAATGTTCTTCCTCGCTAAAAGGAATGTAATCTAAAGAATGGTGATATGATTGTAAATCATTAGACTTCATTTCCCTAGAAATTCTACTCTAGTTGAACCTAATTGGTTGCTACACCTTCTCTGAATGATTGAGTTATATTTAATGGAACTTATGATATTGCTTGTCCTATTTTGGTTAACTGTTGTTAAACTAAATAATCATACATTAAAAGCAATCATGAGTTAAAGGAAGTTCTTTAATGCTTAATTGATTCAAGTATAGAACAAGGACTTAAGGAGTGTTGGATTAGGGTTAGCATAGATGTTGTAATTTGTTTTATAATCCAAATTAATTAAACATCAATAACCTCCTTGGGGTATGTACATCGTGATGAGGTAGTTTTTGTAGGATGTTGGCACACGCCAACTATAGGGTTGTACCTTCGAGAAGACTAGGGTTTTCTCGAGGATACAACATTGCAGTTGACATGTGGCAACACCCTTCTACATTGATCATCTAGATCTACACACAATAAGGACTTGAACTTAGTTTCTCTCTAGGTCAAGTTAGTGGCATGTTTAGGATAGGTAGTAGCTCTCAATGGCTCAGGGTACCTTGGCACACCCAGGTTGACTTAGGTCAACCGAGTATGCCCATATACCCTAAGTCATTGTGAGCGTCTTCCTATAATGATTTATGTTTCTAATTGGGACTAGGGTTAAACTTTGGGTAAGTGGATTGATGGTAGTCAGTAAAGACCATTCATGATAATAGAGGAGTGAGGTGAAGGACGTATTCCAAAATGACGAGTATGTCATCTAGGAATAGTGACATACATAGTATGTTGTAAATATTTGGCCAAAGTATCACAAGTTGCTGGTTGCATTGTCCTATGTCACCAAGTTTAAAGCAACATGATATCAGATGAATATTGGTAACAAATATTTAGATATGTTCTTTAAATAGATCACTCAGTACTGGTTAGGGTAGGAAAAACCAAGTATATGAAGTATATGATAAGTATTCAATACTTAAAGTTAAACATGAATAGATCGGTAGGTAACCGAGTCATGGAATGAATAGATCGGTGTATCACCGAGTCATTTACAACTGCATATGGTTATCTATTATGAGATTGATTGGTATGGAATGTGTGTTCTAAATAATGTTTTATTTAGAACAATGAACATTATGAAAAAAAAAAATTCTCCTTGTTTCTAAAGTCTTAAAATGGGAATGTTACATCTTGGTATCGAGCTGAAGGTTACAGATCTTGGACCTATTGTGTCCATAATCTGATGAAACTTAAATTTTCTTGTAACAGAAAATGGTTAGAACAAGAGGAAATGTTGCAAATAACCCTCCACCTAAGGAAGGAGTAACAACTACCCAGAAACTAGATGAGATCCTTGCTTCCCTATTGGACACAAGAGATCGTTTGGCTGTACTTAAACAACAAGTAATGGGAAATGAGGAGGAAGAATATGTTGACAACAACAATCAGCCACCTCCTGGGACAATGCCAATGTAGGTGTTGATAATAACAATGTGAACATACCTATTCAGCCTGAAAATAAAAAGGCTAGGCTGATAGCTGAACTCACTAATGATATAAAAGGATAAGTCCACCTAAGTTTGATGGCACCACATTAGGAGATGGAGCTGAGAATTGGCTCATCAAAATGGAGAAATACTTTACAATAAGGAATTTCTCAGAAGAAACAAAGGCGATATGGGGAGCATATCAACTTTCTCACAAGCATCTTCATGGTGGGACAATCAAAGGCTGAGTTAAACATTAAAGAAACTAATATCACTTGGGATCAATTTAAAGGTTACTTTAGGCAACGTTGGCTGCCACAACTTTACTATGATCAGAAAATGACTAAATTTCAAACTTAGCTTAGGGGAAGCTAACTATAACTGAGTACTGGGAATGATTTACAAAACTCCTTAAGTATGTACCTCAGTTCCAAATAAATGAAAAGTTCAGGATATGGAAATTCATCATGGGATTTAATCCCATTATAGGAGGAGAGGTGGATGTTCATAGCCCAACCATGATGGAAGGGGTTGTTGAAAAGGCCATAAGGTAGGAACAAAAATTAAAGGCAATTTCTACTCATAAGGAGGAAGTAAGGAAGAAAAATCCCAACTCCTCTTCATCATCTCTTGCACCTAAGAAAGGACCATGGAAGAAATTTGGAATGAAAAGTAATATTTCATCTGATACTAACAAGAAATCAGCAACAAACAAGTTTGTTGGTAATGCACGAAACAACTTTGCTAAGAACAATAATAACAACAGAAGTCCTATGGGGGCCAGAATGATAACTCTAAGGCTGGAAATAAACCCGAGCCTAGGAAGGGACCTATAAGAGGCTGTTATAACTGGAAAAATCATTATGCAAATCAGTTCCCTTTGAAAAAGGATGATCATATCAACACAAGATACACGCTACAAAGCTGCAATAGTAGGTGAAAACAAGTCACTCCTATAGAAGTTTTGGTTAAGTTATTTTGTTTACTTATAACTATTATTTTTTATACCGGAGCTACTGAATGTTTTATTTCTAATAAATTAGCAGAAAAATTAAAAATAAAATATGGAAACATGGATAAAACATGGAGTTTATAGTATGGAAACAATGTTATTTATACAATTAGTATGTGTCTTTTTGGAGCAGTCCTTGATTTACCTAACTTTTCCACTGAATTTGATCTTTATGTTGCACCTTTGGGGTCTTATGATGTAATCATAGGTGTTAATTGGTTAGCGAGAACATAAGGCTAAAGTGGACTATTTTGAAAAACACGTTAGTTTTTTAGATGAATTGCAGAAACAACCAAGATTCAGGGTGTGAAACATGAGATTTCTATTAGAAAACTATTAGCTATGCAACTTAAAAAGGCCAAAAACAAAGGATGTACCTTATATGTAGTAAAAATTGTTGAAATAACTAAAGAGAAAAGTGATATTATGGAACGATATCCATTGTTACGAGACTTTAGTGACGTATTTCTAGAAGAATTTCCAAGTCTTCCACCCAAAAGGGAGTTTGATTTCACGATTGAGATCAAGCCTGGAACCGAACCTATTTCTAAGGCACCATATCAAATGAATACTATAGAATTAGTAGAGGTTAAAGGCTCATTTGCGGAACTTTTTTCTAAAGGTTTGATTAGACCAAGTGTTTCACCTTGGGGAGCACCTGTAATTTTTGTGAAAAAGAAGGATGGAACACTTAGATTGTGCATTGATTACAAAATGTTAAACAAAGCAACAATCAAGAATAGATACCCACTCCTAGGATTGATGATTTATTTAATCAGATGTGTGGAGCATCAATATATTCTAAGATATATCTTCCATCTGATATCATCAATTACAGATTAAGGATGAGGATATTCATAAAACAACTTTCAGGACAAGGTATGGACATTATGAGTTCACTATTTTACCTTTTGGATTAACTAATGCACCTGCAACATTTATGAATTTAATGAATAATATCTTTCAAGAATACTTGGAATTTTTTTCTCTCATATTCTTGGATGACATTCTCAATTATTCTAAAAGTATTGAGGAACACCATGATCATTTGAAGATAGTTTTGGAAATATTAAGAAAGAAACGATTATTTGGTAAGCTGTCTAAATGTTCTTTCTATGAAATAAAAGTACACTATTTGGGACATGTAATAAGTAAGAATGGAATATCTATAGATCCTTCAAATATTTTAGCTATAACTGAGTGGCCTGCACCAAATAATGTACATGAAGTTAGAAGCTTCATGGGACTTGCGAGCTACTATAGAAAATTTGTAAAAGACTTCTCTAAGGTGGTTGCACCAATAACTTCTTTACAAAGAAGGATAAAAATTTTGTTTGGAATGAGAAATGTGAAATTACATTCAAAAATTTGAAGGAACAGTTAACTTCAACACCTATTCTTGCAGTACTAGATCCTAATGGAGATTTTATGGTGGTAACTGATGCATCTGGTGAAGGTCTACGAGGTATTTTATTACAAAATGGTCATGTCATAGCTTACAAAAGTAGAAAAATTAAGTTACATGAGTTGAATTATGCTCCACATGATTTAGAGCTTGCTTTGCCATTGTTCATGCATTGCAAGTTTGGAGGCATTACCTACTTGGTAAACCTTTTGAATTGAAAACTGATCATCTTGGTCTGAAGTATATCTTCACTCAAAAAACCTTAATGAAATACAATGAAGGTGGTTAGAGTTTTTGTCTCAATATGATTTTGACATCAATTATATCAAGGGTAAAGAAAATAGAGTGGTTGACACTCTAAGTCGTAGGAAGCACATTTCTGCTCTTATAACATTGAGAACTCAATTTAAGGATGAAGTAAAAAGTGTTATGGAATATGATTCTTATTTTCAACAAGTAAAGACAGCGCTTGTTGTAGATCCAATGATTTGAGGTATAAAGGTTTTCACTTTGATAATGAATGAATCTTACGATTTGAAAACAAAGTATATGTACCTTCACTAAATGATTTAAGGAAGAAATTGTTAGCAAATTTCACAATTCACCTTTTTCTGACACCTGTATTATAAAAATGCTTGCTGATATAAAACAAAAATATTTCTAGAAGGAATGTAAAAGGATGTTATATATTTTGTGACACATTTCCTTGAATTTCAATGTGTTAAAGTGGAACATATGCACCCATCTGGTTTATTGTATCCTCATAGCATACCGCAACACAAAGGGCAAGTGATAAGCATGGACTTTGTACAAGGGTTTCCTATGTCAAGAAATAAACATGATGTTATCTTAGTAGTTGTTGATAAATTAACAAAGGTAGAACATTTTATCACTGGAAATATCAAGGATGATTCTCCAGTGTTAGCTAAAGATTTGTTCATGAAATTTTTAGATTACATGGAGTACCTGAATTAATCATTTTGGATAGAGATCCTAGAATGATGTCAAGATTTTGCAAATGCTTAATATAGCTTTAGGAACTAAGCTGAATTTCAGTTCTGTGTATCATCCGGAAATGGATGGATAGACTAAAATAATTAATCAAGTTTTAAAGGATATGTTATGAATGTATTGTATGGATCAGCAGTACAAGTGGCAAGAGTACCTTCCACTAGTTGAGTTTGCATACAATAACACATATCATGCCTCTCTTAAGATGGCACCATTTGAAGCATTATAAGGAAGAAAATGCAAAACCCCTATTAGTTGGGACAACATGGAGGATAGAGAGGTAATTGGACCTAAAATCCTTACTGAAATGGAACAAAAGTTAAATTGATTCGTGAATGCTTGAAAGAAGCAACAGATAGACAAAAGAGTTATGCTGATTTGAAGTGGGTAGACAGAAATTTGAACTTGGTGAGAAATTATTTCTTCGGTCAAATTGAAAAAGAGCTCTATAACTTTTAGCAAGGCTTCCAAGTTATCACCTCATTATGTGGGACCTTTTGAGATAGTTGAAGTAATCAACCTTGTAGCTTACCACTTAGCATTACCTCTTGCTTTATCACGAATGCATGATGTTTTCCATATTTCTTTGCTTAAGAAATACGTTTCAGATTTATCACATGTGTTAAATTGGAATTCCTTGTAGGTCCAAGACCCAAGAATAATTTTGGTTAAACCCATATAATTTTGGGAACTCACCAGTTGCATTTGAGAAATCATGATATAAGTCAATGCAAGGTCCAATGGGACCATTTTAACGAAGAAAGTGCAACCTAGGAAAACAAGGATGATATGAAAACTACTTTTCCATATCTATTTGAACATAATTGATTCTGTTGACTGATAAAAAATGGTGATTTTATCTTTATAATACAATAAGTATGCCAATTTTGGGAAGATATTTATTTGTTTTGAATAAACAACAATTTAATGCTGATTTCTGGAACTTAAAAATTTGGATACTGTTGCAAACATATGTTAAGAAAGTGAATAAAATTGATTATCCTAAATGCAATGACTAAAATGAGGTAATCATGGGACGATGATTCTTTTTAGGAGGGAAGCATGTAACACCCTTGACAATTGTTATATTCCTCTTTTTCATTTCAAGTGTTGACATGTGATTTTCTTGATAAAGATGTGTTCTTTTGACTACTAAAGATCATGCTTGAAATGGATGAATCATATATGCTCTTTGATTATAGGGTTGGTTTGCTGTTGGGTGCAATAATCTATTTCACTTCTTATGAGTAAATTTGTAATCTGGTTTGAATGGTTGCAAACTTATCCTTTCGCTATTGTACTCATCCTCAGATCAATTCCATTGATCCAAGGTATGTTTTAAATCTTCTTATCAAAACTGAATGAAAAACTGACATTCGTCGATTAAGAGACTTAACGAACTGAACTTGTAGTTATTGCAAATTCTTTATCATCTTGAAAACAATGCTTGCATTCTATTTTGTGTTGTGCTCGGCTCTTCTTGATTGACCCTTGTAGGGCGCTTAATGGCATTAAGGGAAATAGAAACCTACTTCGGATTCTTGAGAAAAAGAAATTATTATGTACCCCTTTACCTATATGGTCTACCCTAATAGATATGGGACTCAAGTAATTTACCTAACTATTACTACACCACTTTACGTGGGATGACATTCTAACCTAAGTTGTTAGCTTGAAAGGAAATAACCTAGGGGATGCTAAGTTATTTCTAAACCTATTGTTTTTGATTAAATCTACATCCTATCCTAAGGTGGAAATTTATTGTTGGGGGTTATATCCTAAGGTTATATATTTAAACTAACCTAAGATCTAACCTAAGAAAATTCTATCTATCCTAAACTAATGGGATATGAAAGGGAACCTATGGGCCATTGGCAAGTGGGAGAAACTAAGGCGGTTCCTAAGCCTTTTATTGGGATTTGATTTTGATTTGGTTTTAAATGCAAGTAAGTACTACCAGTGTGGCGGGGTTAGTGAAGGTTTAGAGGAATCTACATGGAGGCATCTCTAAGTTTGGAAATGCATTATGAAGTGCAATTAGGTCTCGCCAACTATGAATGGCGGTGGCAAGGAAAGATAAGTGGGAAAATTGGAATTAATGTCATTAATATGCCTCGGGTTTGGCGAGCAAGTCATCTTGGAAGGCATCTTGGGGAATTGTTGGGGGTTGTTTTACTTTGCATGCTTCACGATTTTTCTCCACATGGAGCTATCTGGTTTTTCAAACTAGTAGTTTGATCTACACTTAGTGGCTATTTTTGAATTATTTGATCTAATTTCAGTTCGAGGAATGTATAAGAGGCACTGTGGAAAAATATTACTATTGTTTGATCTTGCTTGGAGAAGAAGAGGTCTTGGAAACTTGGCTGAAGTCTTCTTCGAATCGGCAGAGGCACTATCAGGCATGATAGGCTCTACCCATTAATATTTCTTGCTTTCTTCTAAATGATTCATTAAAACAATTCTACTCACTAGAAATTTTATATTTGCATGATGTATATGGTTATTCACTTGCATGTATTCTTGGAAATTATGTGGGTTTTGGAATGTGAATTATTTGTTATTATTGATAGTTTTGGGAACTTTCTTTGTCTTTGGTTGTTATAGGTTTGCATGTAATTTGTTATGGAACTCTGTAACCTGTGCATGAAGCTTATTTGAACTCTGTAATTTGAACTAGTAGTTCTTTTTTGTTTTTATTCGAAGATTTATTTTCTTGCATTCAAAAATAATGTGGAAAGAGCTGGCTTATTGCTTGTTGGGTTTTGAATCTCTATTTAGACTTGCATTTCATGAGCTGGAAGTGAAGCTCCGTAGGGATTCTAAACTTGTATTGAAGCACGAGATTTGTTTTAGCTTTATTGGGACTGTGTGTTGTTTGGACTGTGTTGAACTTATTGAAGTTTTGAACCTTGGAACTTGTATATAGTTCTTATGAATACTAAATTCATTGTTGAGTTGTTGCATTGTGCTCTATACTTAAGTTCTTAACAAGGTTTTATTCTTCCTTAGGAAAATGGAAGGCTTGAACCCATAATAGGGTGTTGGTGTTATTAAGCTTTTATTAGGACCATGGGATTCCATTTTAAATTCGTATTTGAGCTTGTGTTGTTTGAACTTGTGATCGATGCATGTATTTAATGCAACACAAGTATTCCTTGATGGTTGTTTTGATTCTATATTTGGAAATCGATGAGTTGTATACTTACAGGTATTATGAATTGAAAACTTCAGTCTCTTTTATTACTTTCTGATGGATGGGGTCTTGTGAGTTGTTTGGTCGAAGTAGACCGTATAACTTCTTTGTGGCCTCCTTTGTTTAAATTTGAGAAGGAATGGTTATTTTACTTATACCTTTTAGACTACACTGTGTTTTCAAAATTGACGGGCGTGTGAATTTTAGAGTGTATTCTATTCATATCTACTCTGAGTGTACCCATATCTTGTGGGAAAACTTGACTACTTTGTTCTTAGAAGTAATTGGAACTGGAACTATGTTCTATTATGGGATAGTCGTATCAGTTTTAGAGGTTCATAGAATGAATTACTTCTTCCTTTTGTCTTTTATGTTGAACAAACCCTACTTGTCATATGATTTTAAAAGGAACTAGAGAGGTTTGTGGTTATTTTGTTTCTGACGAGTTGGAAGAAGGTAGGACAAGACTTGTCTTATCGAATTACTTAACTATTTACTTCCATCTAAGTCATGGGTTTTGTAGAATGCTAAATTTAAACTTGTTATTTTGTATGTGGTCCGAAAAGTTACAGTATCACTTATGTGGATGTTGGTAATGTGGCTCTTGCTTGGGATTTCAAACTACCTTCTCATTTGTAGTTTGTTGTTAATTTTTGTAATGGGAATTCAGTCTTTGAGTTGAGAGTTGTTGTGACTTTCCAATCTTTTTGATTGGAGGACTTTTACTCCACTATTATATCCTTGTTGAACCACCATGTATTAAAGAGAGAGAATTATACTCTCTTGGGGGCATTCTACAGTTTGGGAATATACTGTGTATTTCTTAGATTTGATATGGATTTGAGCTAGGTGAATGAGAATAGGTCTTCCTGGGAAGGTTGTATGGAAATTGGAAGTATGCGGGCTTGACTGTGCATTCGGTTTTGAGTTCTCTTTTGGAACTAGCTTAAGAATTTCTAAGTTTGTAATAGATGATGGACTTCATTTCATAGTATAAATGAAATGAAATATGGTTTGGGGTCCTTGTTGGTTTGAAGATCCTTTTTCAGTTGACTGATAAGTTTATTGATTGAACTTCTCATTATTCATTTCTCTTCTTTGTCTTTATGGAGGGATGAAACTTATGAATATCAATTATGTTGTAACTAACTCCTTGCAGATTGGGAAAAGTTAAAGGTGTCCTTCTAACCTTACAAATATATGAAATAATTTAATGATAAGATTTGTTGACTGTTTAAAAGTAATTGATAGGATCAATTAAGTCTTGTGGTATAATTTTGATGTTGCAAATTATAAAATGTTCCTTTCTTAAAAGTAAATCCAGATTTCTTAATTGTCTTCTTTATAGATGTTATTACTTATGATTATCTGCATGATGTTTTTCAATTGTTTCATGAAATAAAAGTTGTTTAATGAAGCAATTAGTGGAATGCACTTTACTTTAATGCTTAGTGCTTATCATGCTCAGTTCATTGAACTGACCCATGCTAGCAATTTTGTAGATGGACATCGTAAGTGATTAAAGAAGACAGGAAATTTCATGTTGTATTGGGTTATTTAATTTTGAACCTCATGTAAAGAGTTTTGATTCATTCTTGAATTGTATTGAAAAAGAAAAGTTGTATTCTTTTTGGAATGAAAGTTGTTTGTTATACAACATGCCTAAAATACATAGTCTTGTAAATGAATAAGTTTTTAATGAGGAATTGAATGTTGGATATTTACTTGTATTGGTTGGGTAAACTATCTTATATTTATGAAGAAGATGGAATTCTTATTTGGATGATATTATTCATATCTATTATATGCTTAATTCGGATAAACTTGATAAGTTAGATAAAAGGGAACTAGTTTAATCTCCCTTAATAAGATGCAGCTTGTTAAGTTGCATAAGTTATCAATCTTATCTAAACAATCCTAATATAGTATTGGAATGTGTAATGAATATGCGATAAAACTATAGAGCTTGTGAAGGATAAGAAGGGTTTGACAAACCCTAACACTTAATCAAGTAGAGGAATGTTCTTCCTCACTAAAAGGAATGTAATCTAAAGAATGGTGATATGATTGTAAATCATTAGACTTCATTTCCCTAGAAATTCTACTCTAGTTGAACCTAATTGGTTGTTACACCTTCTCTTATTGATTGAGTTATATTTAATGGAACTTATGATATTGCTATCCTATTTTGGTGAACTATTGTTAAACTAAATAATCATACATTAAAAGCAATCATGAGTTAAAGGAAGTTCTTTAATGCTTAATTGATTCAAGTATAGAACAAGGACTTAAGGAGTGTTGGATTAGGGTTAGCATAGATGTTGTAATCTATTTTATAATCCAAATTAATTAAACATTAATAACCTCCTTGGGGTATGTACATCGTGATGAGGCAGTTTTGAGTAGGATGTTGGCACATGCCAACTATAGGGCTATACCTTCAAGAAGACTAGGGTTTTCTTGAGGATACAACATTGTAGTTGACATGTGGCAACACCCTTCTGCATTGATCATCTAGATCTACACACAATAAGGACTTGAACTTAGTTTCTCTCTAGGTCAAGTTAGTGGCATGTTTAGGATAGGTAGTAGCTCTCAATGGCTCAGGGTACCTTGGCACACCCAATTGACTTAGGTCAACCGAGTATGCCCATATACCCTAAGTCATTGTGAGCAGTCTTCCTATAATGATTTATGTTTCTAACCGGGACTAGGGTTAAACTTTGGGCAAGTGGACTGACGGTAGTCAGTAAATACCATTCATGATAACAGAGGAGTGAGGTGAAGGACGTATTCCAAAATGATGAGTATGTCATCTAGGAATAGTGACATACATAGTATGTTGTAAATATTTGGCCAAAGTATCAGCAAAGTTCTTGGTTGCGTTGTCCTATGTCACCAAGTTTAAAGCAACGTGATATTAGATGAATATTGGTAAAAAATATTCAAATATGTTCTTTAAACATATCACTCAGTACCCGGTTAGGGTAGGAAAACCAAGTATATGAAGTATACGATAAGTATTCAATACTTAAAGTTAAACATGAATAGATTGGTAGGTAATCGAGTCATGGAATGAATAGATCGGTGTATCACCAAGTCATTTACAGCTACATATGGTTATCTGTTATGAGATTGATTGGTATGGAATGTGTGTTCTAAATAATTTTTATTTAGAACAGGTGAAAATATGAAAAAAATCCCTTGTTTCTATAGTCTTAAAATGGGAATGTTACACTTCTACTACTTCTCCTCATATTGGTGTTTCCTTTCCTCCTATTGGCACTACCTCTCCTCCTACCTACATTTCCTCCTCGGCTCTCCGGGTCATCCAATCCGATTAAACCACTCCACATAACCCTCTACAACCCCTACATCACCCTCATTTATATCCAAAGGTGGCTCCACCTTCTCTAAAAATGGATTTACCATCACTGGAATTGGTAGGTTCCCTTCCACCTCATCTCATATATACCTAATTGGCACCATAAACACCATCTATATCAACCCAAACTACCTCATCACTTGTGGAAACCGTAAAACCTCCATCATCTCCAGCCTTCACACATGAACCCATATCACTCTCCTTAGACACGTTGTAGACACTAAATCATGCACTTTGGGTACATTTCTAGGCCCGAGATCACATAACGCTTTTCATATAGTTCTAAGAAATAAAATTACTAATTGACCATTGTCTTTGGCATTTTTACTTTCTTTATGGTTTCCTTCTTGGTCTTAAAAACCTCCTCTCCTAGCCTAATTTTTGACAATTTATTTCAGTCTAGTCACCAATGACTAGCCAAGATGCCAATGCCTAGGTTCCCCTGTCCTCTTTGGATGCCCCTAACCTATTTCTATCTTGCTTACATATTTTTGGTCCTTTCTAGCTATTGGGAATCTTATTTTCTTGACAGTTGGCCTTTTATTTGTTTATGACGAAATTCAAACAAGGGAATCATATAAACAAAAAGCAATGTGACAATAATAAGGGACTAAGAACTAAACATCTATTACTATCACCTAAGGTTGCATCCAAAGGCCATTACAATATCATCAAAGTATGCATATAGAATCCATTCAAATGAAAAGGGAATGTATTCTTCGCATAAATTTATAGGAGGGGAAGTTCATTTTTCCATGCACACATCTATCTATAGTTTCTACATCTATCTATTGCACATTATTAAGTGCAACTTGCAAAAGAGCCACACAGGATATGATTCTACACACACACACACATGTAGAACCACATGGAATCTGAAATGTAGTGTAACACAAGAATCGTAAGTTCACTTAGTCGTGTGACCAATGGGGTCATTCGACTCCCCATTTACATCATTTTATTTTTAATATTTTATGTCTTTTGGGGTTTTGCAGGTGCTATTTCTCTTTGTGGGTTTCAAGAGAATTCAAAAATCAAGAAGAAAAGCATAAACAACTAAAAGTGACATCTAGTAAAGACATTGTGACCTTACAAAACTGATTTTATGAGTTTTTGAGCGATCGCAGTGCCTAGAGGAGGTATGTAGTTCCATAGGCACCCTCACACTACACACAGAACCCTAGTTCCAACATTCCTAAAATTTCTAAATTTTTCGAGGATTGGTTATGACAATATGCTTTCTTGTTTCATCATTTTTCTAGTTCGACATAGCTTTGGATTTATTGCGAATTAGCTCAACATTTACTCTCTCTTTTTCAACTAAGGTTTTATATTTTTCTATTTTACTTTCTTATTCCAAATTTTTAATTTATTTCATATCTATACATGTGTTGTAAATTAATTTAGAATTTAACATTTATTTATATTTTAGTATTTGTTAAATAATTTTTGTGAACCCATCTCATTCGAACACTCTAGGTACCTCACTTCTTTATTTCTATCCTTATTTCTTAGGGTAGTATCATCATATATTTCTCCATCCATGAATTCTTATAGGACCATCTTGATTTTATCAATAAACTTAGGTCCTACCTAGCTAACACTTATATTCATCCTTATAGCTCACCGAAGTATGTGTATCATAAGTTTATTTATGCTTTATATCTTAACGAAAATCACATTACTTTCACATCATATGAGTTTCCTTCTCAAGAAATGTTAAAGAAAGACCTTCCTGTATATTCAAGTTTGTATCAATATTATTGGGGTTAAGCATGCTTTAGTCGATAATGGTTCAGGACTCAATATTTGTAATATTATTTTTCTCCATCAATTAGGTAATTTTGAAGCCTTTTTTTCTCCTTCATCTTTCTCTATTCATGGATTTGACAATATTCCCAAGAATTTCTTAGGTACTATAATACTCCCTATCACTATTGGGCCATGTATGTTACCCATTCCATTCCATGAAATACCCAATAATCTTAATTATAATATTCTTCTAGGGTGGCCTTGGATCCAATCCATGCAAGAAATTCATTATCATACAAAACTTCATATGAAACTTAAAATCCATTATCGGGAGTTATCTATGATGTTCAATCATATCCATCACCCTTTGCATATTATATTTCTATTGAGCATTCTTTCTATGCTCCTACTTCTTCTGCTCATGATTTTTACAAATATGGTCTTGTATATAAATATTTTATCCATTATGGTTTCTCTGGTAATGGCCTAGGCTTGCAAGGACAAGGAGTCACATAACCTTGGGATATCCCCATCGAATCTAGAAATTTCAACTTGATATACCATCTCCCGTATATACCTTATTTTGAAGCTTATCTTGCTCTCCACACTTCTTCACTTTCTTTGGTATATCTAAACCTTATCATTTATTCTACTTCTATTGCTTGGGATAATTTGGACACTTTTGCTACTGATGACTCTCTTCTATAATATATGGGGTTTATGATCACCTCACTTATTTACATCATAAGAAACATTCTCCATCACTTCTTAATGTTTCTGCATACTTTGGAGATTCTGATACACTTACTGATAATTTAGATCCTCCTAATATTATTTATATTAAACCATACATTAAGGATCAATCAACACTTTTTGAATGAGGATACCATTCAGTATAACCTCGACACTTTTGATAACTCACAAATGGTTTTGTTATACGATTCTCTCACACACCGATGAGAAAGATGATATGAAACAAGTTCTTCAGGAATTTTCATACATATTCACATGGGACTATAGTGATATGCATGGTATTGATCCATCTATAGCCATGCATAACATCATTCTTAACACCGGTGTAAAACATGTTCAACAAAAAATCCATCAAATGCACTTGAAGGTCGCACTCCTAGTTAAAGAAGAAATATAATGACTACTAGATGTTTTCTTTATTCATGTTATTGATTATCCAGTGGGTGTCTAATATTGTGCCCATTATGAAACTGGATGATAGGGTCCGTTGTTGCCTCAAAATTTTGTGATCTATATAAGGCTTGTCCCAAAGATATTATACAATTTACCAAACAATGAATTCATTGATGATTCCACAACTCAGTTACAATATTATTTCTTTCATGGATGAATTCGTTGGTTACAACCAAATCAAAATCAATCTAAAAGATCAAGAAAAAAATCTTTTACTATGGCATGCGGAACTTTTTTACACCGTATGCCCTTTATCCTTAACAACGTTTGGGCCTCCTACCAGGAAGAAATTACACACATATTTCATGATTATATCCATAATATTATTGAATATGATGTTGATGATATACTTGCTAAATCACAACACCATTCTACACATGCTCAAGATATCCGCACACTCTTTGAACATTTACGACAATATAAAGTACACTTAAATCCAAAGAAGTGTGTTTTTGGAGTTACAACCGGTAAGATCCTTGGATACATTATCTCGCAACATGGTATTAAAATAGATCCTAATAAAATTAGGGAAATTATTGGCATGCCACTACCTCAAAATTTGCATCAATTACACTTGTTATAATGGAAAATTCAAGGTACTTAATGGGTTATTATGCATCTTGCTTGATAAAACCCAATCATTCAC
Organism: Taxus wallichiana var. yunnanensis; assembly: GCA_018340775.1. NCBI lineage: Eukaryota > Viridiplantae > Streptophyta > Pinopsida > Cupressales > Taxaceae > Taxus > Taxus wallichiana. The sequence continues at coordinate 591,493,453 of CM031240.1, forward strand.
ATGCTTGATGAAGAAGGATACTAAATTTTTCTATAATGATCACTTCTAACAAGAATTTGATGCCATTATATTATATGTCTTAAATTCTCTTATCCTAGTCCCTCCTATTGTTGAGCATCCTTTCTTGTTATATATTTCTACCATGTTTCATGCTTTAGGAGTCCTCCTAGTGCAACACAATGATTCTCAATGTAAGAGGAATTTCTATTATATCAATAATAATTTACTCTCTTATGAATGCAACTATAGTTATGTTGAAAAACTATATCTTGGTATTATTTTTATAACAGACAAGATGTGCCACTATCTTCTTAACAATGAGGTCTATATCATTACCAAAGTAGATCCATTATGATACCTTTTTCCCACACACATCTGTTGGGACGTCTACGTGTGATGGGTCATGCTACTCACTGAATTCGATTTTGAATTCAATCCAAAAAAAAGCAATAAAAGGAAAATTCATTGTTGATAAACTAGTTGAAGTACCTCTTCCTTATGCATATCCTATCTCTGACTACTTTCATGATTATTTCACTACTTATGCCATTGAACCTAATACTTAGACCATGTATTTTGATAGACCTTGTTGTCACTCGGGTGCTCGTGCCGAGATATTCTTCATTACTCCACGGTGATCCTCTCCCATTTGTATACTACTTAGTGTTTTCTTGTACTAATAACATCACTTAGTATGAAGCCCTCATTCTCACCTTACCATCGCTCAAAATATCCTTATCTAAAATATCTACATACATGGTGATTCAAAACTCATTATTAATTAATTTAATGACATCTTTCACACAAATGAGGAGAACCTAATTCCATATAATACACTTGTCAAGGATCTCTTAGCTATATTTGAGTCTTACTCTCTTCTTGCCATCCCCGTAAAGAAAATTATCATGCAAATGCTATGCCTAGAGTGACATTGCTTATCTGTCAAGACATCTCTAATGAACAAGACATGTTCATCATTCGAATTTGTGACAACCTTCCACTTCTAATCTACCTTTAGCAGCTTTTTTCATCACACGTAGTTATGTATTCCCTGAATGGTTCACTCCAATTTATAACTTTCAATATTCAAAACCATTCCCAATGGTCTATAACCTCATGAATCTCATCGCTTACGATATGAGGCCACATGATTGGCCATTATAGGGGTAGAATTATTTAAATGTGCATTTGACATTTGTCTACTATGATGTCTCAAACTCATCGACATCCCCACCGCTATCTCTTAGATACATGACAACCTATGTGATGTCCACTTCTCTAGAAAAGATATGTCACAAAATATCTTATGTCAGGGTTATTATTGGCCTACCATGGAGCAATAATACCTTAAATATGTTACATGTTACTATGAAAATGTTTATCATACACTTGTATATGATCTCTGGTCAATTTCTCCAACATGGCCATTCTCTATGGTGTTTCAATTTTATTAGCATGATAAATCCTGAATCAGTTGATGGACACAAATATATTATTATTGCCACATAGTATTTTACTAAATGGGTTAAAGCAACACCACTTTGCAAAATACTACTAGTTATAATATTTGGGGTTTTATCATTACATGCTTGAGCATTCCCTTTTCCATTATCATTGATTATAGGTCTTCTTTCAAAAAAAAGAAAGTTAAAAAGTTTTTGTGAAACTCAAAATTAAACAATCATTCTCTACTCCTTATTACCATAGGAAATCACAAAGATAAATTCACCAATAAGACTATTATTAAAATGTTAAGAAAGATTGTTGCTACTAGTGGTGAGGAATGACATAGTAAAATCTTATATTCTCTCTAGGCTTATTGTACTAGTGTGTGTACACCTACTAATGCCACCCCTTTTTGCTAGTTGTTGGGCCTCAAAATATTGGCTAAGTGCTAAAGGGCGTATACATGCATGGGACAAGTAAATAAGAAAGGCACGTGGGGAACAGTGCATGGGACGGGGTTTTAGAGGTTTAGTATAAACCATAGCACATGCACAAGTCATAACAAAGGATCTCATAACTTAGCCATATTTGGCCCTTAAAGAATCACTTGAGGAAAAATGTGAATAGACTAGCCATGCTGATTGGATAAGGTGATAGCCTAGAAACTTGGTGGTCAAGGAAAGAATATCCCATGCATGGAACATTCCTAAAAGACATCATTGTAGAAAGTGGAGAGCTCGGATCAAAAGAAGCATGCTCCATTGGAGGACCACATGGACACTTGGCAAGCAATCTGATCCTAGAGGAAGGCATGGTGGTGGGTGCTAAACCTATTTATAGAGATGCTATAGAGGAAGGAAGACACACTTTGGAATGGAGAGATGTTGATGAGGGGAAGCTTCGGGATCATCATAGATATGGTGAAAGGTGAAGCCCTGGAGAAAAGAGTAGGAGGTTCTAAGGGCTGGGGTTACCAATAGAGGGATATAATAATGATATCATATATAGAGGAATGGGTCTATGATAATTTAAGTAATATGGGAAGCATAGCTAGGTTCTACGATACATAAGGCATGTGTGTCTTAATACATTTGGTATGTTATGAACCATTTTGAATGTAATGTAGTTAATGGAACTATGATCAATATAAATATATGTTCTAAATATATTATTTCAGGTGCAAACCCTAGTATATTTTATTTATGTCATGACTCAAATCTACCCTTTGTATGATGTTTCTCTTATCTCGAATGGGTATATTGATATAATAACTAATCACATGCCTTCAAAATGTATGCATAATCATTTAATTTTCTACATTTAATTTGTTATGAATGGCATGATCTTCTGATAATTCTCACATAAAGGAGGATCGAAGCTCGTGCATGCTTCGGTGAGCACCAAGCGCCTTGGCCGGGTGATAGGTGACACACATGGGATCAGATTGTTCTTCTAAGGGCATATAAAAATGACTACATATTGGTTCCATTATTGGGACCTCTTTTTGAATTTTTGTGAGAATGATGCGTGATGACGGTTCGCTTGACCTTGAAAAGTGTTGAAACTTGCTTTAAAAGCATAGAGGATGAGTTTTCTCAAATATTTAGTACTAGACCTGAGTTTAATGCACGAAAATGGGTAGAAGAACACCTATATCATGAGTTGTATGAGAACTTCTTTTGTTGTTTTCCAGTAGAATTGTATGAATGGCTCTCAGCATATGCATCCAGATAAATTTGGTACTATAGATCATGTGTGTGGACCCAAGATGATTACTAGAGGCTGTAAGATGTAGATCTAACTTGGAAATATGTTTTTGGATCAATGGTGGAGAAGAGTGTTGACCATTTATACCTTGGAATATGCCATTTCTACATATTCTTGTCCAGAGGTTGCTAAGTTTGAGTTCCTAAAGGAACCTAGAGGATCATTTTTGTGAGCTATCCCATTGGCTATGAAGATCTTGATCATTATGCTAAGTTTGGAGGTATTCCCTATGGCTTGCTAAGATTCTCTAAGAATTGGGAGAGGAAGATAGGGTGGAAGAAGATGGCAGACCTTGTGGTGGAAAAGGAGAGGGAAGAAAGATGACTTAAATATAGTGAAGCATGTGTAAGGGAGTTGGCTAAACAATGTGAGGTTACGAGAGTGATGGATCTATGGAGGTAGACATTGCGAGAAGGAATTGAGGTTCACATAGAGGATGTCGAACCTAAGTAATCTGTGCTACCCCATCTTGGAAAGCATGGGAGAGAAACCTCTTCAGCTTCTAATGAGAGTTATTCATGTGGAGAAAGGAGAGCCATCGACATGCATCTAAACCCACCTAGTGACCAACCCTTGGCACTTAGTTTTCCAAATCAAGAAACAAGTATTGCTAACCTAGTTGGTATTGGTGGAAGTGACCAATCTACACCTAGGAGGTATAACTTCTCATTTGGGACATTTATGGCCACACAAATAATTCCTGTGTTTGGAGGGATTTTTGGGAAAAGTGCAATTATAAAAGTTTGGGTATCACATCTAGGATTGATGTAAGATACACATATGGTAGTAGAGAAATATCACAAACCATTAGTATGTGGTTCAATGGAACATTGGGAATGATGGGAATAACCACTTTAGGCCCATTACCATCTATAGGAGGTATAGGACTGTTAGATCCTGGATCTAGTGGGTGAGGTTACACCACATGGAATCAAGCTTACGGATCGGGAGGACAAGGACCTCAGCCACCTCCATAATTATTTTTTGAGATGTCCTTAAATCTACTAGATTACAAGGGTGTTGAGGATGCTATAGAGCATGTGCACAAATGTGAGCTATTATGGCACACGAAGGGATCACTACCTCGAAGTGAAAGGTAATTTAGTTTGTAATGGAATTTTAGGGGCACACACATAGTTGGTACCACAAGAATGACCCCCATTAGATGGTGGTTGACTACACTATGTTTTGGAATGCCTTCTTAGTTGAATTTCATAACCACGAGTTTGAGAAAAAGAGGATTAGTGCTTTGAAGGAAATCTAGTAGGGAATGACAAAGAGTGTGTGGGAATATGATGTGTGTTTTAATACTCTCTTGTCAAAACTATTTTATAATATTTTTTGAGTATAAAAAGTGTGAAACTAAGGAGAGGGCACACAAAAGATTCGTGCACAAGAACAAGGCACATTTGAAGGTGCGGAAGGATAGGAAAGGAAACGTGCACCAGGACAAGCTGATTTGGGACTTAGCTGTTTTCATGGTTATGGGATATTTTTGGAGATAGCATGTGGAGCACACGATGGGATGGATATTTATGCGACACGTAAATGTTATTTTGGGGATGATCATCTACTAAGCACCATGCATGAGTTTTGGATAATAATAGGATTACCACTTTATCGATTAACTATAGGAGATATATTATTAACACACTTGCATATGTGCATATTATTGTAAAGGTGCATGGCTATTTTCAGCATGTGACCTATTTTGGGAAGTGCGTAAGTGGTGAAGGGAAATTCCCCACCCCTATAAGTATGTATTATTATATGTAGTTAGGGAGAGACATTAAGACACTGTGTATGAGTTATTGTAGAGTTATGTTGTTGGATTTGATGCATGCATAAACTTATGGTAATGTTATATGATGTAAGAAGCTTCTATGTTTTACAGTGTTTAATATAATGGAGTATATTAGGTGGATAAATTTTTAACATGACTGTAATTAGTTCTTGTATGATCAATCTTTTCATAGTTATTGTTTAATTCATGATTCCTTAAGATCTAGATTTGGTTATGCACTATTGAATGGTTATGCTTTGTGGAATGTTTGTGCTTATTATGGTTATGAATATGCTCTATCTTCAACACATTAATGTTATTCAAAATCAACTCTAAAGAGGATTTTGTTGCCTTTGTGCAATTTGGGTGAGCGCTCAGCTCAAGATGAGTGATGTGCCAATGTGTTTGGGTTGTTCATGGTGGATTCTAGGCTACATCATTGGTTCCATTTCCAGGACCTCTTTTTCAGATTGTTTTCAAGATGGTTCATGATGAAGATGTACCGGTTGACCCTAAAAAGTTTTGAGGAGTGGATAAAATATCTAGAAGAAGAGTACACACGGAGGTTCAATACTGGATTTGAGTTTGACACACGTGTGTGGGTGAAACATAATATGTATGACTATTTGTATGAGATATTATTTGATATCTTCCCGGTCGAAATGCGTGAGTGACTGGTTGGTTATGCATCTAAATATAATTGGAGCTATCACACATTTTTCTCGGATGCAGGAAGAATTTCAGGCCCTTTATGATACTACTTTGATTTGGACACGTGTTGTGGATACTTGGTTCTATGGTATTTTGAACAACTATATTATGAAGTACTCAATTTCCACTTATTATTTTCCAAAGGTAGATGAGTTCCAATTTTTACATTACCCTAGGGGAACTTATTTGCAAGGCATTCCACTGGTGATCAAGATCTTGATGGTAACCTTGAACTTGGAAGAAAAAATGATGGCTAGCTAAACCCCACCACATGCGGGGGCGGGAACAGGTTTGTCAAAATATGGTGGACCTAGAAGAAAAAGGTAGAGAGAAGAAAGGTGGATTAAGTACAATGAGGTGCATGAAAGGGAGATGGAGAAGTAGTGGTATATTGTAGAGTGGATGGCATTGAGGAGAGAGATGGCTCGTGAAGGATTTGGAGCTCACATAGAAGGTGTGGATCTAGAGCATCTGGAACTCCCCCATTTGGGAAAACATAACAAGGAACCCTCCTCAGCCTCATAAGGGAGTGCACCAATAAAGATGACCTGGGCCACGAGTGCACATCTGAATCTACCTAGAAACCTATCCCTTGTGCTTGGTTTTCAAGTTTCTAGTTCATCCAATAGTAAACAAGCTAATTTTGGATGTAGGGAAACAAGAGTAAGTCACATAGAAAGTACATGCATGGCAGGGAAAATGTCTTCATTGTTGTTTGGGGGTACCCTTTCAAGCACATCATCAACATAGAATTCAAGTCTCTGCTGAATTTTAGACTCACTTATGGGAGTAGTACCACCATGTAGAATGTAGGAGTTCGATTCAAAGACTACTATTGGGACACGGGGAAGTACATCTTTGGCTCCACTTTCAGCTACAAGTAGAGGATCATTGGGTATATGTGGATCTAGTTCTAGTGGATCCGATGGTTTTGGAGGCAGAGGTAACACAGGAGGTTTTAGATCGGTAGGTAGGTAGGTCGCACCAACCCTAGAATATTTACATGGAGATGTATCTCTGTCTTCCAAAGTATAAGGGCATAGAATATACTTTTGAATACGTGCACATGTGTTAGATGTTGTGGCATAAAAAAGGGATCACAACTTATGAGTGCAAGGAAAGTAAATTTCCAACTACATTATAGGGACACACACACAGTTGGTACATGAAGTTTGACCTTGATAAAACTTACGTAGATTATGCAACATTAAAATATTATTTCCTTAAAGAGTTCTATATCCCTAAATTTGAGCAGAAGAGTATAAGCATGCTCAAGGATATTAATCAGGGCACTACTTGAGAGTCTTCGGGAGTATGATGTCTATTTGAAAATACTTTTGTCTAAGCTTTCTTATGATATTCATGCAAGCCAACATGCATAATGGTTCGTTGGAGGACTGATCACACCTTTAGAAGGAAGTTGTCACATAATACTTACACTAATCCTTGAAAATCCTTTGAATAAAATTTACATGTGGAGGTAGTTGGAAGTATAGACACTAGAGTCATCCCATTCCTAGAAGCACATATTGTAGCTATGGAAAAGAAGTTGGAGAAACTATCAACAAATTTAGCACATGAGACACGCACTAGGATTTGGTGTATAGACTATGAAGTGGAAGGGCACACCAAGGATAGTTGTCCCCGTAGGTTAGTGCATTCATTATTGCTAGACTGTGAGATATGTCATATGATCTATGACGTCAGTCATTTCCCATTATTAAAATGCATGATAAGAAAGAATGTATTTTTCTATTGTAAATTTTTCCGGTCCATGACTCATGATACAAAATACTACAAGTTGATTGGTCAGATCCATGATGCTATAGATATTGGTGTGCGATAGACAAGAGTATCAGATAACTCTAACGGTAAAGGTGAGCACCAGGATTGGGATCATAATCAAGCACGTTATGATCGAAAGGAGGGGCACTATGAAGGAGAATGTAGCATAAGTCGAGGATACCATGGTGGATTCGGGGGTCGAGGCATTGGTGGTGGACGAGGTGATTTTCCTCATAAAAATTCTTTATATGCAAATTTCCTAACCATTACAGTGTGAATGTCCTCGAGATATTACTTGTTGTTTTTTTGGGAAGAGTCATAGCTATGAGGAATGCACATACCTATATGAGCATCTTAGCAAGCAACATAAACAAGAAAACAAGGGAATAGGGATGCTTAGAATACAATCCACTTGTGGAAAATCAGTTATCATCCCTTTAATGGATGGGGAAATTTGTGCCTTATTTTGAGCCTTTGAGTGAAGAATATTTGAATAGGATTTATGTATGTGTCATTCAAGACCCAAAAGTACTCGAGCCATCTAAGGAATCCTCCAATGGGAAGATGCATTGCCTATTAGTGATACCACAAGTATTGCTTGTGATAATTGGGATCATGGCACTTATGAGATGGTTGGGCACAAAGTAAGAAGCGCATTACGTAGAGAGAATCAAACCTTGTTGCATTAGGAGGATAGGTAAAAACTCGTACCTTGGTACATTAGAGAAGGATACCCTACGGTATTCCTACACGCCATGGAGGAATAGTGGATAGAAAAATTTGAAAGAAGAAATATGTTATCATATACCCTACGTCGACAACAATGCGCTAGTTGGTGGGTCATGGAGATAATATTGTAAAATGGAATGAATTCAGATTTCTCTAATAACTCGCTTTTCAGAACAATGCACCTACTCAAATCTACACATATCATGGTAATTAACCTATTCAACACCATGTTTAGTAGTGTGAGATGCTCTAGACAATGTTTTAGGAAGCTTTACCACCTTTGTTATGGGTGCACAAATTTTATTCCACTTTATAAGGTTGCACACGCACTAGGTATGTATATGAAAAGCTACACAGAGAGACTAGAAATTGGTAGGATTTGATTACAGGAAGGGTCCTGACTTTTGACTACTTCTCTACTAAACCTCCAGTGGAAGAGGTATTAAGGGTTATAAAGCACTTAACTATGGGAGATAGTGCAAAGGCGTAATAACTCATTAGGATTTATTTGGTGAGACACAATCAGAACGCGCTTTGAAAAAGAAGAAGAGATGATGGTGCGCTACTTAAGCGTGCTTACTTTGATAAAGAAAAAGTAAAGATGGTCTATATAGTGGATGATGAGGGAGTAGAAGATCTAGATATAGATCATTCAAGGGTACATACGAGGTGTTAAATAGTACGGATAAAAATGTACACACCTATCATGAACCCATGAAGATAAAAAAGTGAATGTTGGTACTAATGTTGAACTGAGGAAATCATTGGGGATTATTGGTCGACTCAAGTGGAAAAAATAATTGAGTTAGTACATGATTTTCGGGACTTATTTCCTAGGGGCTACCATGAAACAAAATAAGTGCATGAATCATTAGGATAGATGAAGATTAAGCTTAAGGAAGGTGTGCACCTAGTCAAGAAAAGACCCTACAAAATGAACCCTAACCTACGTGTAAAATTTAAGGAAGAAATTGACAAGATGTTGAAATATGGAATCATCAAGCTTTTAGAAGAATCGAGTAGGTTAGCCCCATAGTCATCGGTATACGAGAAAGATGGTCGGATTAGGATTTGTGTGGATTACAGGGAACTAAATGCTACATGTGTGATTGATCCCTTTGCTACACCTTTCACACAGGAGATATTAGAAGGCATTACAAGGTGTGAATCTATTCTTTTACAGATTGATTCTTCATGTATCATCAGGTTAGGATTGCGTAGGAGGATCAAGATAAAATGACTTTCACCATTGAATGGGAATTTTTCATATACCGTGATGCCCTTTGGTCCGAAAAAAATGTGCCTCGTTATATTTTCACACATAGTTCTTCAAGCATTCCAAAATTTATTCAAAACTTCTTACAAGTTTATTTGGATGATTGGACGGTGTATGGACTTGTTAAGAATCATTGTTACAATTTAATTATTCTGGTCTATGTAGTCTCCAATGGATGAGTCGATTTTGATGTATGTGAGGAGTCTTGTGTGTTAAGAAGAGTGAAGAAGGCACCTCGGAGAACACACATGACTATAAATACCACTCTCATGTCCGATGAGTAGGTGAGTAATGCCTTGGATAAGGTATCTATAGATTTGGCATGGAATAATATCGATAATGCTTCCACTATTAGAGCACTAATTGAATATAGCAAGGAAAAAACTACAAAAATAATGTGTCCGAAAGGAGATAAGGATCTAGAGTAGAAAAGGAATGAGGCCTTCATAATCATTGAAGAAAAATTGGTGACTATGTTTTAAAAGAAAAAATGCATCCGGAATCTAAGGTACCTGATAAGTTTCCTTTGGATATGTATTATGTGTGCACATTAGTTGATTTGGTTCTTAAAGATGGACCGATTTGAATGCTAACACTAAAGGATCCTAAATAGGAAGCAAAGATAGCAAGGACCTCCATGGTTAGGAAGATTTCATCTTATGAGGCATTACTCCAAAATTTACAAGATGAGATGAAGAAAGAAGATCAAGCTTTGAACATATGTGCAGCACTAGAAGTGGTGATCAAGATCACAACTATGATAGAAGATAATGAATTTCTGAAGGAAATGAAGGATGGGAATTTAGGGCACACAAAAAGATTGGCATTAGTAAAAAAAAGCATAAAGCCCTTGCATCAGAAAAAAACCCACATAAGGAGAGGCTAGATGAGATTGGAAAGCTCATAGCACAAAAGATGGATCTTTTGGAGGGAAGGATGTCTACTATGGCCAATGTTGTCCTAGTACTATAGAATGAAAAGGAAGAGATAACCTAGGATGAGTTAGAATCCATCATCACGATGTTCCAAATGTTAGGAATATTAGATATTGTGAACATTAGATATTTATATATTTGTGTGTGTGCAAATATATATTATATATTAGTGTGAGAAAAATAAAAGATTGTAATATTATTAATATGAGTCATAAAACAACTCATTATTAATAATATAGGATATTGTATTAGTTGTGAGTTTGTTGAATAAACAACTCATGTAGATTATTGTGTGTGGAGATATTGGTGGGATATATGAGAGAATAGTGGTGAGTGATCATAGGAGAGATTCTCTAGGAGAGATTAGTGGGATAATATTGGTAAGCCTCATCTCCTTGTTTATAGGAAATGGAAAGGCTATATATTGTAAGCTCTCTCATCATGTAATTGCTCCATATTATTCAATCAATAATATAGTGTGTTTATTATATTTTTGCTCTTATTTTGTGCTTATGTTATTATCTTCATTCTGCAACATTGTCTCTTATTGATTTGTGCAATTATATAATGTAATTGTTGCTTATTTATAATAGATAAGCTATCAATTTCACATCATCTGGTATCAGAGCAGGCTAGGGAAATTTATGAGATTCATTGCAGGACAAAACCGCAGCCTCTAAGATGCAGATATGAGAGTTTTGAAGCTTTCATTGCCATTTTCGAATTCTGATCTGAAAAAAAAACGACTGGTAATTCACGTTTTTCTCAAAAACCCAGATTCAAAATTTTCTGAAATTTTTTGGGGTTGTTACTTTGTATTATTTAAAACTTCTGTCAAAAAATTACAGAAACCCATTTCGTATTTTACGAAAAATCGTGGAAACAATTCAGACGGTTTCTAATTATTCAAAAAAAAAAAAAAAAAAATAGTGACTAATTTCTAGCAATTAAAATCTGATATGCTTTATTATTTTGGATAAATATAAAGCTGATTATTATTGGAAGGGTGCATTATCGGTTGAAACCGACACCTAATAGAATTGTAAAATGAGCCTCAAAGATAAATTCAGTTGAGTTAACATCATCGCGATGGAGGCTGGAGGCAACGGAGGCAGGAGGGCAATCGGCGACCTCTCGTCAGGCACCATCGACGAGGCCGCAGTATTGATTTGGTGGCCAAGTATTTCAGTTGTGTGTTTGATTATTGTTTGTAATAAGAACAGATGTCACATTCCTGTTCAGAGTTGTATTTCCTTTTATAAACTCCTGATGTAAATATGTGATAGTAGAAAGATAAAAGCACAAGAAAAAGCAGCATCATGTTTTTCTTGAAGAGGATGAACAGAGGTTCATGAGCAGGGGCTCGTACCTAGGACAGAGGTCCGTTATTGTCGAACAGGGGTTCGTATTTGCTGAACAGAGGTTCAGTGTACCAAGATCATGAGCATGCAGAGGCAGGCAAGCTGTAGAAGACGTGTGAATGTTTTTCTCTACATTGTTCACATTAGGGGAGTGTATGTGTGGAAATATCGAATGTTAACAATAGGGGAGTGAATGTTAGGAATATTAGATATTGTGAACATTAGATATTTATATATTTGTGTGTGTGCAAATATATATTATATATTAGTGTGAGAAAAATAAAAGATTGTAATATTATTAATATGAGTCATAAAACAACTCATTATTAATAATATAGGATATTGTATTAGTTGTGAGTTTGTTGAATAAACAACTCATGTAGATTATTGTGTGTGGAGATATTGGTGGGATATATGAGAGAATAGTGGTGAGTGATCATAGGAGAGATTCTCTAGGAGAGATTAGTGGGATAATATTGGTAAGCCTCATCTCCTTGTTTATAGGAAATGGAAAGGCTATATATTGTAAGCTCTCTCATCATGTAATTGCTCCATATTATTCAATCAATAATATAGTGTGTTTATTATATTTTGCTCTTATTTTGTGCTTATGTTATTATCTTCATTCTGCAACATTGTCTCTTATTGATTTGTCCAATTATATAATGTAATTGTTGCTTATTTATAATAGATAAGCTATCAATTCCACATCACCAAAGAAGACAAGAACTATGATGGATGACTGGAAAACATTAGAGGCTAAGAGTAAAATAGAATATCCAGAGTTGATCCTCCTAGTTGAAGCGGAGCGTCTTTGCAGAATAGAATTCTATTCTTTATACAATGATTCTTTAAATTCTTTCCATTCTTATTCTTTATTGTTTTGGAAAATTAGGAGAAACCCCATTTTCGGGATGACAATGTACATTAGTGTGGCGTAGTTTTGAGTAGACAGAGTGTGACACTAAAGAGAGGGCACACAGAAGATTTACATGCAAGAACAAGGCGCATTCGAAGGCAACAAGGATAGGAAAGGAAATATGTGATAGGATAAGCTGATTTGGGACTTAGGCATTTTCATGGTTATGGGATATTTTTGGAGATAGCATGTGGAGCACGCAATGGGATGGAGACTTACGCGACATGTAAATGTTATTTTTGGGATGAGCATCTACTAAGCACCATGCATGAGTTTGGGATAATAATAGGATTACTACTATCAATTAACTGTAGGAGATCTATTATTAGCGCACTTGCATGTGTGCATATTATTGTAAAGGCACGTGGCTATTTTCAGTATGCGACCTATTTTTGGAAGTGTGTAAGTGGTGAAGGGAAATTCCCCACCCCTATAAGTATGTATTAGTTTGTGTAGTTAGGAGAGACACCGAGACACTATGTATGAGTTATTGTAGAGTTATGCTTCCGTATCTGATGCACACATAAAATTATGGTAATGTTATATGATGTAATAAGTTTCTATGTTTTGTAGTGTTTAATATAATGGAGTATATTGGGTGGATAAAGTGTTAACATGACTGTAATTGGTTCTTGTATGATCAATCTTGTCATATTTATTGTTCAATTCATGATTCCTTAAGATCTAGATCTGGTTATGCACTATTGAATGGTTATGCTCTGTGGAATGTTTGTTCTTATTATGGTTATGAATATGCTCTATCTTCAACACGTTAACATCTTTTACATGAAACTATAAAGAGAGTCCTAGTACCTTTGCACGCTTTGGGTGAGCACTCAACTTAAGATGAGTGATGTGCCAAAGACACCTAGGTTTTTCATGGTAGATTCTAGGTTACATCAATATTCATCCTACTCAGCATGCTCAATTATGTGTTGGAAGGTTGATAACATAGTTTAGGAGAGTCCTTTTGTACAAGAAATTCATAGACCCCCGCAAGGAATTAGAGGCTTCCCTATGTGTTGAGGTTGATGGAAGCATAAATAATGTTGTTAGCCCTTTCCTTGAGGCTCAAATTATTGCAATGGGGAAGCAAATAGAAAAACTATTTGTGAACTCAGCACACGAGACTCACAATGGTTTGTGGTGCAAAAATTTTGAGATAGAGGGGCACACAAAGGAAATTTTTCCTCGAATGTCGGTACGCACCATGATGGTGGAATGTGATATTTTCCATAAGGATCATGGCACAAGTAGGTGTCTAGTACTACCGTGTGTGATCTATAAGAATTTGTCTTTCTATTAAAATATTTTTACCTCTACGACCCTTAACACCAAGGATTATAGATTGATTAATGAGATACATGATTCCGTTTATCTTGGTGTATGCCGGACCATCCTTGCAAGAAATTATAAGGATGATGATCTCTCTGCTATGAAGGGCACACGGATGGAGGTGCACATGGAAGAGGTTTCCACGGAGGATTTTGTGGTTATGGCAGCCATGGAGGAAGAAGTGAGTTCCCGCGAGGAACCTGCTATAACCGTGTGGTCTACAAAGAATTAGAAGCGTGAGTGTCTTGATTTGTTGTAATGCTCATGGTACTAAAAGAAACATAAGTACGAGGAGTTCCCGAGTTGTTTGAGCACATGATCCAAAGAACACCGAGAAAGACAAAAGCACTAGGATGGAAAGAATTAATAATTCCGACTTATAATGGATGCTAAGAGTGGCACATAAGTCAAGAATAAAACCTATACTAGTGATGATGTGAGTGGAGGCTGCGCCCCCAAGGAGATACCAAGACAAAGAAAACTTGTTACAAGGGAATAAGTGGTACATGGAAAGTATCCGAACCTTCTCATCAGAAGGTCTATCAAGAAACCATGGATTTGATTTAGAGTCTACAAGGAGATATCCAATGTCTGAAGGAGTAGTCAAGGTAGTTAGAGAAAAGTAAGAATGATGAGGCTCTGCGAGAAGGATCTGGATGAGGCTAGGGTAGTATGTAGGATGTTAAGGAAAGATAAGATCATCCCCTTACTAGGAGAATGGTTATGGGAGAAGGTACCACGCACTGGAGGAGAGCATGAGAGGAAGGTTCTACATGCTAACCTTCCTCCCCACATCTTTGAATATGAAAAAGAGATACCTTTGAATGTTGTTGTAGATGGATGACTTCCCTCGAGAAATATTTTGATCGATATGGCCGCGAGAATTAAATGTTCTCACTCTATATTCTTGGCATCAAATGGGAAGGCCCCATTACGATTATCTTCAAATGTACTGTATATGGATAATAATACAAAGGAAATTCCCATTCGTGTCTTAAAGGATGCATCTACCACTATTTAAGGGGCCAAGTTCACTAGAGACTTCAAAGTCTTGGCACTAGCCAAGGCAGATAACTTTCAAGCATTACTCGGGCACCCCTGGTGTTACAAAAACAATGTTGACCTATGGTTTAACAAATTTTATATCAGTTTTGAGAAGATAGAAGAACGTGTTATAATCCCTTTGATGGATGGTAAGTCAGTGCCACATACTAATCCCTTGGAAGAGGAATTCCTTGACATAATGTATGTGCACTCTATTAGGGATGCTGAAATAATTCACCCTATAGAGGGAGTTATTTAGTTTGAAGATGCTTAGTCTATGAGTGATACAACTAGTGTGGCATGTGACAATTGGAAGGATGAGACTT
Source organism: Taxus wallichiana var. yunnanensis (assembly GCA_018340775.1). NCBI lineage: Eukaryota > Viridiplantae > Streptophyta > Pinopsida > Cupressales > Taxaceae > Taxus > Taxus wallichiana. The sequence continues at coordinate 591,508,870 of CM031240.1, forward strand.
ATGAGTTAATTGGGTGATAGTTAAGAGGATCTATGACAAGGGTAACAGAGGAATGCTTAGTCAAGTGCCTAGGAGGGAAGAATTTTCCAAGTTACTCTTAAGGAGGCAACCTCGATGATTTCTTGTGAGAGATAGAGGCTCAGTGGAGAAATGAGGATGGAAGAAGAGGGATGCTTAGTTATAACCTGCTTGATCACCGCAACAAGATGGTGGGAAACATGTTTTGATATCCTTCAGACTCGACACAAGGTTAGATTCACGTTCTCTATTAGGTTCTCTAGAAGCAACGTGCCCACTATCATACAAAATTACAATGGCAAAGAACATGCCTCATTTCATGTCCAAGCATTTGAGAAAGCTTGGATGGAAGAAAAGGAAGCTTTTCAACCTTCTTTATTAGTGCATGAGTTGTATTCCACCTTACAAGGTTGTGTGCATGCATGGTACATTCACTCGGAGATGCACCACCGACAAGAAATTAACAGGAGCTAACAACAAGCCTTCTTCAAGCTTTCGAGTATCAAAGCACTAAACCATCAGTGGATAGAGTGCTCTGATTGTTAAATGCCTAACGATGGGAGATAGTGCTATGGAATTGGATAGGATACTATATTTATTAGGTGAACCTAGTTTGGTGGCATGTTTTGAGGAGGAAGAATATAAGGAGATATAACTTGAGTGCGTGTGCATGGAAAAATAAAAAGGAAAGATGGTCTACGTAATAGATGGCGAAGAGATGGAGAGTTTGGATGTTAACCATACTGAAGGTATGCGTGAAGTCATGGATAGTGTTGATGAGCAAGTGCACACTTACCATGATCCCTTGAAAATAAAGAAGGTTAACATTGGTTCAAAGGTAGAACCTAAGGAAGCTATCATTAGGGATTATTGGTCGAGAGAAAGAGGTTTCTAAGATCATTGACCTTTTACATGAGTTTTAGGACTTGTTCCCACATGGGTACTATGAACTTAAAGGAATTCACCACTCCTTAGGAGAAATGAGGATCAAGTTGAAGGAATGTGTGCACCCGATCTAGATGAGGTCAGTATCAGATGAATTCAAATTTACGTGTATGGTTCAAGGAAGAGATAAACAAGATGATTGCTTGGGCATCATTGAAGTTGTGGAGGAATCAATGGGTAATTTAAATGTTCATTAGCATTAAGAAGGATAGAAGGATAAGGATCTATGTTTATTATAGGAACAATGCACGGCGTGTGTCATTGACCATTTTCCAACCCCCTTCACTAATAAATTCTAGGAGCAATCGAGCGTGAGGTTTATTCCTTCACAGATGGGTTCATCATTAGGCTAGGATTGCAAAGGAAGACTACTTTCACCACTAAATGGGGAATATTTTTCTAGATGGTCATGACTTTTGGATTGAAGAATGTTCCTTCCGTGTTATTGCACATTTTGGTACAAGCATTTCTGAACTTCATTCATAATTTTTCAGCAAGTCTATCTAGATTACTAGATTGTGTATGGACTAGTAAAATATCATTATGACAATTTAAGGCTAATGTTTGAGAGATGTCGACAGTTGAGAATATCCATCAACATTAAGAAGTGTATTTTTTCTACTCCATTTGGAATCTGTTGGGCATATTATACGTAAGGAATTTTTTCTTTTGGATCTCGAAAAGTTGTAGTTATTGTGGGATTGGGGGAGCCTACCATTTAGAGTGTAGTACACAGATTCCTTAGACATATGGAATACTACAAGAAATTTATTAAGGGATATTCCAAGATCATTGTGCCATTGGATAAGTTACTAAAAAAGAGTGCCTTTCATTTGGGAGAGGCACAACAAGTGACATTTGACACTTTGGAGTATAGACTTGTCACCGTGCTCATGTTATAGTTTACCTCTTGGAATAAACCTTTCCACGTGTATGTTGATGCCTCGGGGACTGCCAATGATGAGTAGTGCTAACATAACTTGGTGAGGGAGTGTTAATCATCCCCTTTGTGTTTTAAGTAGGAATTTGACACCAATAGAATAGAACTACACTACTACACTGAGCACGAAGCACTCTTGATGATCTATGTGCTGCATAAGTTTAGATAGTATCTGTTGGTAAAACCCTTCATACTTTACATAGATAACATGGCCTTGAATTACTTGGTGAACAAGTTTGTTTTGCAAGGGCTCATATGTTGTTGGTCCTATTATTTCAAGAATTTGAGTTTTTAATAATGGTAAAAACAAGAGAGATTAATTCAAGAACTAATCATTTATCAAGAATTGAATCAAGGAAAGACGTGAAGAGAATTATGGATACCATGCCATACTCGTAACTATTTAGGTTGCGGCATGCATCCTATAACTTAGAGGATATTGCAGTGTTTCTTAAAATGGGTGTGGTGCCAGAAGGAATGAAGGAATTAGAGAGAAATCATTTGGTTATATGTGTCATGACCTATATGTTGATTAGTGGAGATTTGTACAAGTTAGGCCGAGATGAGGTTATGAGCTTATGCGTATTAGAATATGAGTGTGTTGTAATTATGGAAGAACCACACAGTGAGATTGTAGGAGGAAACTATGCAAGGAATGTAACTACATGGAATATTTTACTTATAGGGATTTGGTGGGAGAGTATCTACTAGGATTGTATTGATTTTTTTAAGGCCTATGACCATTGCCAACGCCTTGAAAAACCTGGAAGGAGGGATGAGATACCCTTAAGACCAATAGCCAATATATAACCATTTGAAAAAGGGCAATTGACTTTGTGGGACCTATTTCACTTGTTGCTCAAAGGACTAGCTCACATTACATCATCACTTACACTAACTACTTGACAAGATGAGCAAAGGAAACACCTACAAAGTATTGTAATACAACAACAACAACTAGATTTTTATGGGAGAACATAATCAATAAGTATGGGTGTCCTTTAATCCTGAGTAGTGATAGGGGTACACTTTTTCAAAATGAAATTATCATGATTCTATTAAAAAAATTTATGGTGGCCTATCACAAGACCATCCCTTATCATTACCAAGAAAATGGAACTACAGAGACATTTAAAAAAATTATAAGTCACACATTAACCAAAATTTGTGACGTTGGAAGACAAGATTTGAATGACAATGTATCGATCGTTCATGAGCATATAAGACAGCCTAAAAGAGATTGAACAAGGCCACACTATTTCAATTGGTATTTGGTGTGGAGGCTATTTTACCAGTTGAATTTATGCTACCATCACTGCATATAATGCACATAGGAGGATTGGCTGATGAACAAGTACTTGAAGAGAGGATTGATAAATTAATGTAGCTAGAAGAAAGGTGATCACTTGCTAGATGGAGTCAAAATATAGAGAAGGCAAGACAAAAATCATGGCATGATCGTCATATAAAAAAAAAATAATTTTAGGCAAATGGTTTTGTTATATGACTCTAAATTTTTGTGCCATCCTGGGAAGTTGAAATTCCATTGGTTAGGACCATACATCATCTCGTACATCCTTGATTTAGGAACTTTCTAGTTCAAGCCTTTGGATGGGACAAGACTACTAGGCCATTTCAATGGGAGTAGGTTAAAGCCCTACTATAAATAAGTCTTATGTTTGTAAATAAGGTAGTATTGCCATTTAGCCTAGGATTTCCCTTAATTTTTTTCTTTCCCTTATGTTTCCCTTTCTCATTGCTTGTTATTTTATGTTTTGTTGTTTTAACACCTTGTGCACTAGGACCTACTTATTAATTTCAAGGGTTATGTATGTGTAGAGGGACACACATATGTTTTACTATGGGGTCGAGTAGAGAAAAGTGAAATAAAAGATGGAAGTGAAAGTAGTGTTTTAATGGCCCGGGTTAAAATATCAAAAAAAAGGTAAGGTAGAACATGTGTGGGAAAAGGTGGACAAGAAATTTTGGTGTCAGGATAAGGCCTTACGAGGACCACATATAGAGGATGAGAATCGTAGGAACTATATGAGGTAGGAGAGGGAAAAAAATAGGTCAAGGATAGAAGAAGTGCCTTTGACATTACGGAAGCACGTGTAAGAATCTTTATTGGTAAGGATTTTTACACGAGAAGGTTGTAGAGATTTTTCATGCGATTGGGTGCATGGAAAAGAGTGCTTAAGATCATCTTTAGTTGAAAAAACCACATTTAATGCTAAAGTACAATTATAGGTGGCATAGCCTTTATTATGGGAGATAGGTAAAAATATATAAGTAAAGGGTCGGGAACATCATTATTTACCTTGCTATTATGAGATTGAAGAGATCTTGTGAACTAGGGCATTCGAAAGAAATATTTGTGTGAAGGAAGAAGAGTGAAAATTTGAAGTGCATGACTAGGGTGATCTGCGAACCAAAGTGGAAGGAGTACATGGGCACAGGGAAGAAGGTTTTAGTAGAGTACACCATCTTGTGGAAGGGTTTTCCAAGTTAGGGTTCTGTAGCTAGGGCACGAGAATAGAAGGATTTTCATGAAGTTGAGCCATATATTTGAGCAGAGTGAGGAAGAGGAGAAAGGAAGAGTTGTTTTTAACCCGACAAGAAGATGACACCAAAGAAGGAAACCATTTCACCTAAGAAGGGAAAGGGTAAAGGAAAGCAAACTTCAACAACCAGTTTCAATGAGGAGTGGTATGTGGAGATGCAATACCGAGATGGAGTGTTAATTGGGAAAGAATTGGTATCTCATGTGAGGAAGATGGTCGTGAGTGACTACAACAATTGCACTAGTACTACAAAGAAGGAAATAGTGTTAAATCTGGTTCATCCAACATATAAGAGGACACCAAAAGGGATGCCAATCTACAAAGGTGATGAGCTAAAAGTAAAAATGGAGAAGGCCGGTTTGCTGCAAATTTACGAGTTTCCCTATTTTTTTCAAGCACAGGGGAATATACCAATGGTTGATGTCATGTGTACATGAGGACCACTTACGCTTGGTGGGCTGAAAAATGTGCATAACTCCCAACTCATCTCTAAGTTTACCAGGTTTGATACAGCGGAGATTCATTGCATGATGACCTAGAGGATAAAGAGGCTATTAAGAAGACCATGCAAGAGTAAGACTATAATAAGGGGTCTCACTACTTTGACATCCTTGATATCTCCGACCCGATTATGAGAATGGCCACATGCCTAGTAAACAAGCCGAATGGTCAAGAGGGGTGGAAATGGGTAAATAAGGCATGGTTGAACGTGTGTCATAAAATCTCAAAAGGAACCATCTATAATTTATCTACCTACATTGCAGAAGAGATCATTAGCACCACATAAAAAGGAGATAAGATTATGTTTGAAAATGTTCTTCTCACCACCATGTTATAAGAAATTGGAATGCCTAATGGGCTAGATAATTTAATATGCGAGTATCCAGATGAATACCCCTCCCCACGAAGAGGTTTGAAAAATACACATGCAATACCATGACGACCACCCACAAGGCATGCCTGGAGAAATGGTACAAGAGAATGCATGACGCATTTGGGGCTGAGTGGAGGATACCTAAATAGTTTCCAACACTAGTAGATGGAGAAGCTGAGTTCATTTTCTATCAGAACTTTTTCATTGGTAGGTTCACTCTGTCATATGGGACCAAGAGCCCATGGTGTAAATTACCCTTCTCTTTCACTGTATAATACTTCCAAGCAGGGGTCAACCGCTTTAAGGAATATAAAATACTAAGGTTTGACCTTAGTAAGGTGGACCAAGACTACCAAAACTTATAGAGAAATCTTGTATACCCCAAGAAGCGTGCTTATGTGGATAAGTAAGTCTCCCATGAAGTGCACATGAAAAAACCCATGATGCTGCAGTCAATTCTTTGGAAGAACCGCAACAAGATTCTACTTGTACATTAGGCCCAACTATGAAAAGGGCGCTTACTTGGATAATGAAGTCTCCATCCTAGAGGATTCCACTTGTAGGAAGAAGGTCTTGCCAAGGAAAAGGGAGAGGGAAGAGGTGTCAGAGAAGAAAGCACCAAGTGTACAGACATCACAATTTGTGGGCGCCACGAAGGAAGGTGCCAAGACGCAGTACATATAGGCATGGGAAGAAGTCTCCCATCAAGGAGAAGGAAAAGACACCTGAGGAAGAGGTGCTCAAGAAAGAAGAGTCACCAAGGAAGGAAACACTTGTTAGAGAGGAAGAGGAAAAATAATCCCTAGTTAAGAAGAAGCAGAAGGTAGTGGGAAGGAAGACTCAAAAGAGATGGAGAGCTTGGAGGCCTATAGGGGCGAAAGAGATGACGGTGAGGATGAAGAAGTTTAGGATCATCTCATGTATGATGTACATGAATCGGAGGAAGAAATAAGTGAGGAAAAGGGTGGAGAAGAGGAAGGTGCTCAAGGAAAAGGGGAGAGTGAAGAATTAAATACTAAGGATCAGAGGACCCTAGCCTCACCAAGGAGCAGATAGAAGAGGTTGCAGAAAGAGAAGTAGCGGCCATAATAGAGAAGTTAGTGAAGCGGGAAGTGGAGTGAAGTGCTGATGATATACTCAAGGAGATAGAAGCATAAAGTGTAGTAAAGGAGTATAGAGGCATGGGTGGAGATCCCAACATAGTAGTGAGCTTTCCAAAGGTAGCACACATGGGATGAAAAGGTGTGATAATAGTGAAAGGTCAATGGGATGAGCTACATCAATGAACCGTATAAGGTATTATGTGCGTGTTTCAAGAGCACCGTGCCTACACACCAAATCCTAGAAATGTCTTCATTCGAAGAAGAAGGGATGTACCCACAAACTAGGAAAATGATATCTCGGGTGTTTGAGTCCCATATCAACAATCCTAAGTTTGAAGTTAACTAAGAGGCATTGATGAAGGTTTCGAGACCATAGGAATAAAACCATTGGTAAATGCTCATCAATTTTCCAATGAGAAGATCTAAATTGCATTCAACAAGGTGTCGGTTGAGGTGGAGGCAATACTCTTCAGGAGGAATGATAGTGTGAGATACCTAGAAGGAGAATTGGAGAAGAAAAAAATGAGGAGCTCATTGAAAAGAGAAAGGATATGAAGCGAGATAGAGTTGATCAACGCGCAAGTAAGGTGCGATCGAAGGAGGAAAAGGCAAATGTGCACAAGGTATATAATAAAATTGAGATGATTACAACTGATATTGTCTTGAAGCATCTAGACCTAGCACCACCTGAGTAGAAATACAAATCAACCTTACAATGATTGGAATATTTGACTCACATCCTTATGATGGAAAGGCAGTCACTTGTCTTAGAATCAATAGAAGAGGCACTGACACAATAGGAGGAGGAAAAGTAGAAGGTTGTGGAGATAGTTGCTCGATACACTAAGCTCCTTTTCACTATAAAGCCCACTTTGCGTAGATAGTTGAGGCTTCTTATGATAATTATTCGATAGGGAGTAACAAACATTCTAGTTGCTACACATGAGGTAGATCTCAAGGAGTTTCAGGAGAAAAATAATGGAAACAGGAAGAGTGGGATAAAATCTTGGTAGAAGTAGAGAAGAATTCAAAAGCCATCAAGACCTTACGGGGCTCAATCAAAAACTAGCTTAATGAATTATATCCCTAGATCACCCGCAAGATGGATGCATTGGATGACCTCGGAAAGCAGTTGGAAGACATTACAAGTATGCTAAATGCAAAGGATTATGAACTAAGTTTTGATGAGGTAAGCACTCTAGTAGGTGATCTCTATCAACAGGTGCAGGGTGAAGTGGATGCCTAGGAAAAGATTGAGGTAGATATAAGGAAGGATTTCCCACTCATCCTTTAGTAATAAAAAAATTCTTCTTCATTCCTCCATTCTTTATTTCTTTCATTTATCATTCTTCATTCCTTCATTATTTATTCCAACCATTCAAATTCCCACCATTATTTATTCTTTGGGGAGAGGATGTTTCTGAGGACAGAGAACAAGCTTAGTGTGGGGTTATTTTGGGAATCAAAATATTCACTAAGTACTAAAGGGCACATATGCGTGAGGGGATAAGTAAATAAGAAGGGAATGCATGAAAAAGCATGCAAGACAAGGGTTTTAGAAGGGTTTAGTAGAAACCATGATGCACGTGTAAGGTAGAACAAAGGATATCATGACTTAGCCACATTTTTCCCTCTAATTTAAGTACTTTAGGAAAAGAAATTCCCAATTAGGCATGCTAAGTGAATAAGGTGGTATCACTGGTAACTTAGTGGTCTAGGAAATAATATCCCACACATAGAACATTCTCGAAAGACATCATTGTAGAAAGTGGAGAGATTAGATCAGAAGAATCATGCTCCATTGGAGGACCACATGGACAATTGACAATAAATCTACTCCTAGAGGAAGGCATGGCGGTGGGTGCTAAACCTATTTATAGATATTCTCTTGAGTGAGGAAGACACACACAATGGAGAGAGGTCGATGAGGGAAGCTTACGGATCATCATAGATATGGTGAAAGGTGAAACCTTGTAGAAGAAGAACGTAGGAGGTTCTAAGGGCTGGGGTTACCATTAGAGGGCTGTAGGAATGATATTATATATAGAGGAATGGGTATGTGGAAATTTATGTAATAAGGGAAGCATAGCTAGGGTCTCGATACATGATTCATGTTTGTCTTGATACATTTGGTTTTTATGAACCCTTCTAAATGTAATGTGGTTACTGGAACTATGATCAATATAAATATGTGTTCTGAATATATATTTTGTGAGTGCAAGCCCTATTATCATTTCTTTATGTCATGACTCAAATATGATCTCTATATGATGTTTCTCTTATTTGAATGGGTATATTGATATAATAACTCATCTTAAGTCTTAAAAATATATGCATCATTTACTTTTCTACATTTAATATGTTATCAATGTCATCATCTTCTCTCAATACTCACATAAAGGAGGGCTCGACACCCATGCATTCCTTAGGTGAGTGCCAAACGCCCGCCAGGTGATAGGCTGACACACATGGGGTTTGAGTTTTGTTATAAGGTCACATAAAATGACTACACTAGTCGATGAACCGAGGCCATCATCCCACTAGAAATCGAGATACCATCATTATGCATTTAACTCAAAGGCATAATTAAAGATAATGAATATTGTGATAAGAACTTATGTGAGCTGGAAATTCTTGACTCTTGTCATGTACAAGATCTTTAACATCTTTGTGCATATCAATATCGCATCATCCAATCATATAATATAAAAAAATCTTCTTCCATCCCACTCTTGGATTCATTAGGCTGAAATGTTGATGTTTGCAAACTTATCTCTATTTATTAACAAATCCTTGGATCAATTCCATTGATCCAAGGTATGTTTTAAATCTTCTTACCTGATCTGAATGGTAAACTGACATTCAGAGGTTGGAGGACATAATGGACTGAACTCTTGTATGTTTACAAATTCTTTTATCTTCTTGAAAGATCATGCCTACATTTTGTTGTATGTTATGTGCTTAGATATTTTTGATTGATCTCTTTAGGATGCTTAATGTGTTAAGTGGAATGAGGCCTACTTTAGGACTATTGAGGAAAAATCTAAGTCCTAGACCTATGAGATCTATCCTAATGGGATTCTAAACTAAGGTAAATGTACCTATTTTCTATCTATGTCTACTTTATTTGGATAACATCCTATCCTAAGTTACATGTTCTAAGTTGGGATGTGGGGAATAACCTAAGGTGATGCTAGGTCTATTTCTAACCTAATACCTAATACTAAATTGTTGTGAAGTATGACCTATCCTAGGATGGCAATTTACCTATTGTAATGTTTGTAAACCTATGGTAAATACTTCTAAACTATCCTATGGTCATATCCTAAGCTAATGGTATCTATCCTAAACTAATGAAGTATTGGAAGGGGACCTAAGGGTCGTATGGAAAGTTGGAAGCTTGGCGATGGTTCCTAAGTTATTAATTTGATTTGATTTTTGAAATAAATGGACAACGTACTACCAGTTTAGGAAGAGGCATGTAAATTTAGTGGAAGTCTACATGTGGAGTCATCACTAAAATTTAGTAATGCATGCAGAAGTTGAATTAGGATTCACCAATTTTGGATGGCGGTGGCATGGAGAGATAGGCGGGAGTTTGGGAATTAATGGCATTTATGAACCTCATTTTTGGTGAGAAAACCACCTTGGAAATCATGCGGGAAGATTTGTTGGAGGTTGTTTGGTCATTCATGCTTTCTATTTTTCTCTGCATGGAGCTATCTGGTTCTTCAACCAGCAGTTCTATTTTCAATTTGTGGCTATTTTTTATTCCCTTGGTCTATTTTTAGATTCAAGGGAAGTATATGAGACATTTGAGAAAGAAGTTTTTGGTTGTTGATCTTTCTTGGAGAAGAAGAAGTTTTGGAGGCTTGGCTAGAAGTCTTCTTCGAATCGATAAAAGCACTATCAGGCATGATAGGCTCTATCCATTAATATTTCTTGCTTTTCTCAAAATGTTCCATTAAAGGAACTCTTCTCATGAGATAAATGGCTTTCTATTTTGTTATGGGTACTTGTTTTTCTTGCTGAAGAATCTTTGTTTTCTTGGTTTATGGAACCTTTGCATGATAATATTATCATTGGGTGCTTTCTCTGAATGAGTCAATGGTGAAATACACTTAGGGTTGTTTGAGACTTGAGTATTTTTTATTGAATCTATATTCTTGCTTTGTTTTCTAAAAAAAAAGGTTTAAGTAAGTGTTTTTCCTTGAGCTTCAAACTGGAAGTCTCTAAATGAAATTAGAAGGTAAATGAATACCCTTCTCTGATGCATCTTTGAGTTATTAAAGTTGTATTACTCCTTTTTTGGTCTATGTATGGGTATATATTTCAAATCTTTGCATGAACTCAACTTGTATGAAAGCAAGGAATGGATATCTTGTTTTCAACCGTATTGGGTAAACTGCATTGTTCAAACTGAATGCCTTTGAATGTTTTTGGAAGGTAGAAGAATACCCTTCTATGTCGTATCTTGTTTGTAGAAGTAAAATACTCCTTTTCGGGACTGTATTTGTATACTTTGATTTATGGAATGGACTCAACTCATGTAAAAAAAAGGGGTTAATGGGTGAATGAGGATTTATGAAATTGTTTGTATTTTGTACTCAAACTTGTATAAAAACCATGAATGAATAACTTTCTCTTATTCTATACTATTTAAATCTCCACTGCTTCAACCTTAAATGTGATGGGAGCTGAGTAAGTTATGGTATTTGGATTTACTAGATACGGTTTGAGCTCGGGAGGAGATGAGAATGAAAGTTTGACTTAAACTTTGGTTGTTTTGTACTGGAATTCTTTTCTGAAACTCTATAAAATGATTACTGGATTAATTGGAATTTGGAAGATGAGTGGTTGTCTTTTGTTGAAGTTTATGTTTTTTTAAAATACATTAGTAGTCAGCCCTCTCCAAGTCAATATTGTGATTAACTTCTTAGCTCTTTTTAACTTTCTTAAGTTTGATTTTTTTTTCTATCCTTAACGTTTTAGGACTTGGATGTGGTGATGTAAACCTACTCTTGAGTTGAGAAACTTCTTGGTAACTTGTTAATGTAACATGTTAAGATCCGACTATTGTAACTTCATGGGATTCGTTGAATGTATAATCAACTCTTGGATTGTTATTTTAGTATGTGGAACAAACCAGATCATTCCTATTTGTAAGATTTCTTGATCTCTGTTTGATTGGGAGGAATCAAACATTTTTTGATTTCATGGGGTGTTCAGTTGAGCCCATCCTTTAGAAAGGAAATCTTAACCTCTTCTTTGGCTAACTTGATTCTTCAATGGCTGAGTCATGTTATCCTTTTGATGCATCATTTGAAATTGTTTTCGATGGACTCTTTTCTGTACACTCAAAGGATGATTTCTTCCTTCTCTGAATGGTTTTGGATCACTGACTGAATCTTCAATGATGTAGAATAATTCATTAAGGTGGTAGTGAGTTGATAACTATTTAACCTATGCTTGTTTCACGCATCCTTCTTGGAATGAATTAAGTATCATGTTAACGGTTGTTGTTTCTTTAAGGTGAATCTCCTAGTAGGTTTATTTGAATGATACAATTATGTATGTAATCGGTTCTGTATCTTTTGTACCTGATTCTATCTCTTAAAAGAATAGTGGGCATTGTGAATGGTCTATACTGATTCTGTTACTACCTTATTTCTTTGAATGAACATTAGAAATCCCTTCTAATGCATAACTCTTTCCTCTTCCACTCTTAGAGATAAGCTCTCCATTGTTCTTTTTGGAAACTATAGGGTAGGATGTGGATTCTTCTTTTCTAAAGATGCATATGGGAATTCGGTTTAACCAAATGATAAAGGAAGTTGTAAATTATTTACCTTTCAGTTTGTTCTTCCTTTCTTTATATAAACCCTGTTATAGGTTTAATTGAATCAATTACATTACTTTTATTAAAGTAATTGAGTAGTAATTGTTACTACTTACTTCTCCATTTAAATTGTATTTAAGGAAAATAATAATTGTTTCAGTTAATTGAAGTGAAACATTGTTATTGGGAAATACTTTTCTAATGTTAATAAGGGGCCTAATCTAAGAACCTAGGCTATATATTTGTCCTAGAATTAGGCTGCCTCATCTGAATTGTGAATCTCTTATTTATTTAAGTTGTCGAGATGATTCATCCTAAAAACGTTATGATGCTGGAATGAACTTGACTGTACATGTTTTCTTGAAACTTTGTAAAGATGAACAAGAAGGTCTTTGCTTCTGAAAGTAACTCTTTTTGTTTATATAGTGAAGTTAATTCTGTATTTCAAATTCAAAAAGAATTATGAAATAATTAATTGATAGGAATTGTTATTTGATATGAATAAGTAATTGTTTTGGGCAATACTTATCTGATATAATGTAGTAGTTTGTTGATTATATTATGATCTTTTCCTAAAAAGTGAATTCAGATTGATTATTTGTGCTTCTTTTATGGTTGTTATTACTTAGGATTTATTTGTATAATTACACTTGTTGTTTCATAAAAGCAGAGTTGTTTTAATGAAACAATTAGTTGAAGGCACTTCATTTTAATGCTTAGTGCTTATCATGCTCAGTTCAATGAACTGACCCATGCTAGCAATTTTTGTAGATGGACTTCGTAAGTGATAAAGGAAGGAAATAAATTTTATGATGTATTGGTTGATTTAAAGTCTGGCTCTTTTATAGAGTACTTCGATTCATTCTTGAGTTGTAATGAAAAATAAAGTTGTATTCTTTAATGATCTTGATGTTGTTTGACATGCAGTAGGTCTGAAATGCATAGTCTTGTAAATTGTGTATTTCTATCATTATGAATTAAAAAGTTGGAGATTTACTTCAAATTGTTGTGTAATTTCTCTTGTACATTTTATGAAGGAAATTGGAATACTATCTTGTTGATATTTTTTATATCTTGTTTGTATCCTTATTTCTGTTGTCATTTAATAAGTTGGATGAAGGGAAATAGTTCAATCTCCCTTACTAGGATGCAACTTGCTAAGTTGCATAAGATGACATTCTTTATCTAAACAAATATAATATAGTAATGGGATGTAAAATGAACATACAATTAAATTATAGAAGGTGTGAAAGATAAAAGGGTATGATAAACCCTAAACACTTAACCATAAAGAGGAAGATTCTTCTTCTCTCAAAAGAATGTAAAGAAAAATGAATGGTGTTTATGATCATTAATCATTTAGACTTCAATCCCTATGAAGTCTACTCTAACTAAACCTATTGGGTTAATACACCTTCTTTGAATAGTTGAGTTACATTAAATTAACCTTATGATGTATGTTGTTCTGTTCTCAATTATTTTCTTGTCAAGCCAAGGTTAATGAACATAAAAGCAATCATGAGTTAATGAAGTTCTTTAATTTTAATTAAATCAATCTGGATGAAGAACTTAAGGATTGTTGGATTTAGGGTTTTGCATGGTTGTTGTATTATGAATCTTAATCCAAAAATTAATTATGTGTTAATGACCTCCTAGAGGTATGTACATCATGATGAAGCAGTTCGGTCGGATGTTGGCACATGCCAACTACAAACTATACCTTCGTGAAGACTAGGGTCTTCACGAGGATATAGTGTTGCAGTTGACATGTTGCAACACCCTTCCACATTAGTTCATCTAGATCTACACACATCTAGACTTGAACTTAGTTTCTCTCTAGGTCAAGTTAGTAGTATGAATTGGAATAGGAAGTAGCTCTCTATGACTTAGGGTAACTAGGCACATTCGATCACTTAGGATGGTTGAGCATGCTCATATACCCTAAGTCATCATGAGTGGTTCCCTATACCAAATTATGTCACTAACCTGGGTTAGGGTCAAACCTAGGACAAGTGGACTGATAGAAGTCAGTAAAGACCATTCTAGATAACAAAAGAGTGAGGTGAAGGATGTATTCCATTTGACAAATATGTCATCTAGGAATAGTAACATGAATAGTATGTTGGAAATATTTGGCCAAAGTATCACAAGTGTTGGTTGCATTTGTCCTATGTCACCTAGTTTAAGGAACATGATTTTAGATGAATATTGGTAACAAATATTCAGATAGGTTCTTTAAATAGATCACTCAGTACCCAGAATAGGGTAAGAAAACCAAGTATATGTAGTATACTTAAAGTATTCAATACTTAAAGACAAACATGAGAGATCGGTTAGAAATGAGTCATGAAATGAGAGATCGGTAGTTTACCGAGTCATTTACAGCTGCATATGGTTATCTGTTATGAGATTGATTGGCATGGAATGTGTGTTCTAAATTATGTTTTATTTAGAATAGAGAACATTGTGTAAAAAAAAATTCCTTGTTTCTAAAGTCTTAAAATGGGAATGTTACATCTTGGTATCAGAGCTGAAGGTTACAACTCTTGGACCTATTGTGTCCATAATCTGATAAAACTTAAATTTTCTTGTTAACAAAAATGGTTAGAACAAGAGGAAATGTTGCAAATAACCCACCACCTGGTGAAGGAGCAACAACTACCCAAAAAATCGATGAGATCCTTGCTTCCTTGTTGGACACAAGAGATCATTTGGCTGTACTTGAACAACAAGTAATGGGAAATGAGGAGGAAGAAGATGTTGGTAATAATAATCAGCCACCTCTTAAGGACAATGCCAATTTGGGTGTTGATAATAACAATGTGAACATACCTGATCAACCGAAAACAAAAGGCTAGGTTGGCAGTAGAACTCACCAATGATATAAAAAGGATAAGTCCACCTAAGTTTTATGGCACCACATTAGGTGATGGAGCTGAGAATTGGCTCAGTGAAAAATGGAGAAGTACTTTGCAATAAGGAACTTCTCGGAAGAAACAAAGGTAATATGGGGAGCATATCAACTTTCCCATGAAGCATCTTCATGGTGGGACAACCATAAGGATGAGTTGAATATTGATGAAACTAATATTACTTGGGATCAATTTAAAAGTTACTTTAGGAAATGTTGGCTGCCACAACTTTATTATGATCATAAAATGACTGAATTTCAGAACTTAGCCCAAGGAAAGCTAATTGTAACTGAGTATTGGGAGTGGTTTACTAAACTCCTTAAGTATGTACCTTAGTATCAAACTGACGAGAAGTTCAGGATATAAAAATTCATCATGGGATTGAATCCCATTATAGGAGGAGAGGTGGATGTTCACATCCCAACCACTATGGAAGGGGTTGTTGAAAAATCCATAAGGCAGGAACAAAAATTAAAGGCAATTTCTACTCATAAGGAGGAAGTAAGGAAGAAAGTTCCCAACTCCTCTTCATCATCTCTTGCACCTAAGAAAGGACCATGGAAGAAGTTTGGTATGAAAATTAAGTTTTTAGCTGATAATAATAAGAAAACAACAACAAATAAGTCTGATTAGAAATGCACAAAACAACTTTGTCAAGAACAATAATAATGACATGAAGTCCTATGAGGTCAGAATGATAACTTTAAGGATGGAAATAAATTTGAGCCTAAAAAGGGACCTATAGGAGGCTATTATAACTATGGAAAGGATCATTATGCAAACCAATGTCCTTTGAAAAAGGATGATCGTAATCAGCAACGCACAAGATACACGCTTGCAATAGCTGACAAATAGGATGAAAAATAAGTCACACCCATAGAAGTTCTAGGTAAGTTATTTGGCATACCTGTAACTATTCTTTTTGATACATGAGAGCTACTAAATGTTTTATTTCTAGTAAATTAGCATCAAAACTAAAAATAAAAGATAGAAAAATGGATAAAACATGGACTGTACATTATGGGAATAATGTTGTTCATATAGTTAGTATGTGTCTTTTTGGGGCAGTCCTTGACTTACCTAGTTTTTCCACTGAAGTTGATCTTTATGTTGCACCTTTGGGATCATATGATGTAATCATAGGTGTTAATTGGTTAGCTGATCATAAAGAAAAAGTGGACTATTTTGAAAAACATATTAGTTGTTTAGATGACCTATAAAAAACAAAAGAGATTCAAGGTGTGAAATGAAATTTTAGTTAGGAAATTGTCAGCTATGCAACTTAAAAAGGCCAAAAATAAAGGTTGTACCTTATATGTAGTAAAAATTTTAGAATCTATGAGGAAAATAATGATTTCATGGAACATTATCCATTGTTACGAAACTACAGTGATGTGTTTCCAAGAGTTACCAGGTCTTCCACCCAAAAGAGAATTTGACTTCACAATTGAAATCAAACCGGGTATTGAGCCTATTTCTAAGGCACCATATCGAATGAATACTATAGAATTGGTAGAGCTTAAGGCACAATTGCAAGAAATTTTGTCTAAAGGTTTGATTAGACCGAGTGTTTCACCTTGGGAGCACTCGGTAATTTTTGTGAAAAAGAAGGATGGAACACTTAGATTATGCATTGATTATAGAATGTTAAACAAAGAAACCATTAAGAACAGATATCCACTCCCTAGAATTGATGATCTATTTGATCAAATGCATGGAGCATCAGTATATTCTAAGATAGATCTTTGATCTAGATATCATCAATTATGGATTAAGGATGAGGACATTCATAAAACATCTTTTAGAACAAGGTATGGACATTATGAGTTCACCATTTTTTTACCCTTTGGATTAACAAATGCACTGTAACTTTTATGAATTTAATGAACAATATTTTTCAAGAATACTTGGACAAATTTGTGCTTGTATTCTTGGATGACATTCTCATATATTCTAAAAGTATTGAGGAACACCATGAGCATTTGAAGATAGTTTTGGAAATTTTGAGAAAGAGACGGTTATATGGTAAGCTATCTAAATGTTCTTTCTATGATATAAAAGTGCACTATTTGGGTCATGTTATAAGTAAGAATGGAATTTTGTAGACCCTTCTAAAATTGTAGCTATAACTAAGTGGCCTGTACTAAAGAATGTACATGAAGTTAGAAGCTTCATGGGTCTTGCTGGTTACTATAGGAAATTTGTAAAATTTTTTCCAAAGTTGTTGCACCAATAACTTCATTGCAGAAAAAGGATAAGAAATTTTTTGGAATGAGAAATGTGAATCTACATTTAAAACTTTGAAGGATCAGTTAACTTCAACACCTATTTTAGTTGTACTAGACCCTAATGGAGACTTTACTGTTGTAATGATGCATCCAGGGAAGGTCTTGGAGGTATTTTGTTACAAAATGATCATGTCATAGCTTACAAAGTAGAAAAATTAAGTTACATGAGTTGAATTATGCTCCACATGATTTAGAGCTTGTTTCCATTGTTCATGCACTTCAAGTTTGGAGGCATTATCTTCTTGGTAAACCTTTTGAATTAAAAACTGATCATCTTGGGCTGAAGTATATTTTCACTCAGCCAAATCAAATGCAAGACAATGAAGATGGTTAGATTTTTTGTCTCAATATGATTTTGACATAAGTTACATTAAAGGCAAGGAAAATAGGGTAGTTGATGCTCTAAGTCATAGGAAGCACATTTATGCTCTTATAACGTTGAGAACTTAGTTTAAGGATGAAGTAAAAGTGTTATGGAATCTTATTCTTATTTTCAGCAAGTAAAAACAACACTTGCTTGCAGATCCAAATGATGTGAGATATAAAGGTTTTCACTTTGATAATGAAGGAATCTTACGATTTGAAAATAGAGTATACATACCTTTGCTAAATGATTTAAGAAAGAAATTGTTAGCTGAATTTCATAATTCACCTTTTTCTGACACCCTCAGCATTACAAAGATGTTTACTGATATAAAACAACAATATTTCTTGAAAGGGATGAAAAAATACGTTATTGAGTTTGTGACACATTGCTTAGAATGTCAATGTGTTAAATCTGAAAACATATGCACCCATCCGGTTTATTGTATCCTCACAGCATACCCATAGTACAAATGATAAGTAATAAGCATGGATTTTGTACAAGGGTTGCCTATGTCAAGAAATAAACATGATGTTATTTTGGTTGTTGTGGATAAACTAACAAAAGTAGCACACTTTATTGTTGGTAATCTTAAGGATGATTCTCCTATTTTGGCAAAAAGGTTTGTACATGAGATTTTTAGATTACATGGAGTACCTGAATTAATCATATCTGATAGAGATCCTAGAATGACTTCAAGGTTTTGGAAAACACTTAACGTAACTCTAGGAACTAAGCTGAATTTTAGTTCTATGTATCATCCGGAAACGGATGGACAGACTGAAAGAGTTAATCAAGTTTTAGAAGATATGTTACGAATGTATTACATGGATCAACAGTATAAATGGGAAGAATACCTTCCATTAGTTGAATTCACATACAATAATACATATCATGCCTCTCTTAAGATGGCACCTTTTGAAGCATTATATGGAAGAAAATGCAGAACCCCTATTAGTTGGGACAACATTGAGGATAGAGAGGTAATTGGACCTGAAATCCTTACGGAAATGGAACAACAAGTTAAAATGATTTGTGAATGCTTGAAAGAAGCAGCAGATAGGCAAAAGAGTTATGTTGACTTGAAGTGGGTTGATAGGAAATTTGAACTTGGTGAGAAGGTCTTTCTTTGGGTTAAACTGAAAAAGAGTTCTATAACTTTTGGCAGGGCTGCCAAGTTATCACCTCATTATGTGGGACCTTTTGAAATAGTTGAAGTAATCAACCCTATAGCTTATCATTTAGCATTACCTCCTGCTTTATCATGAATGCATGATGTTTTCCATATTTCTTTGCTTAAGAAATACGTTTTCAGATTTATCACATGTGTTAAATTGGAATTCTTGCAGTCCAAGACCTAGGAATAATCATGGTTAAACCCATACAGAGTGTTGGAAACTCATCAGTTACATTTAAGAAATCATGAAATAAGTCAATGTAAGGTCCAATGGGATCATTTTAATGAAGAAAGTGCAACCTGGGAAAATCTAGAAGATATGAAAACTACTTTTCCATATTTATTTGAACAAATTTATTCTAATAACTGATAAAAATTTGTGATTTTATCCTATTATGACAATAAATCTTTTAATCATCATGGATCAGGTGCACATGTTCCCTTTCACATTTTAGATACTTTTTACACATTTTTTTACTCATTTGGATCAAATTTTTCATATACACATATTTGAATACTCATTTTCTCTTCTCTTTTAGAGGTCCGTCCTTATGGTCCAAAGCAACATTCACATCATCAAGCATCAAACAACACCAACAATAGGTACAACGTAACATCACTCATATGCTTTTACCCCTAGGATCATCTTCACTTCCTCTTCTCTAGCTTCCACATTTCATTTCTATTACTCCATGATCTTTCTTGTCTCATCGACACACTTTTTGCCATCGATCTATAGGGTTATTAGGTACACATCTCTTATCTACTTTATGTTATCAAGAATTCACTCAACAACTTAAAGTGGGGGGAAATGTAGACACTAAATCACACACTTTGGGTACATTTCTAGGCCCTAATCACATACCACTATTCATATTATTCATAAGCGAGAAAAGTACTAATTGACCAGTATCTTTAGCCTCTATTATTTCTTTATGATTTCCTTTTTGGTCTTACACACCTTCTTTCCAACTCTCACTTTTAAAACTTCATTTTTTCTAAGTATGGACACCAACATCCATCCAAGATGTCAGGCGCTCAGTGCACCCATCTCTTTTGGTGCCCCCGACCTCTTTATATCTTTCTTGTATTTTTGGGTCCTTTCTAACTATTGGGAATCTTATTTTATTAGTGGTAATTGTTTTAGTGGTTAATTACAATATTCAAACAAGGGAATCATATAAATACAAATCTATGTGACCATAACATCGGACCAAGCACTAAACATCTACTACTATAACCTAAGGTTGCATCCAAAGGACATTACAATATCATCAAAGCATCCATTCAAGGGACATGAGACTACATTATTCTGCATACACTTCACGGAAGGGAATTTCATTTTTCCATGCACATAACTATCTATATTTTTATATATAGCTATTTTTTCTATCAAATGCAACTTGCACAAGAGCTACCTAGGGCACGATTCTACACACACACGCACCTACCTACTTGTAGTCTAAAATGTAGTGCAATACCTAGATCGTAAGTTCACTTAATCAGGTGACCATCAGGGTCAGTTTGAATCCCCATTTACATATTTTTATTTTTAGGATTTGATGTGGTTAAGGGTTTTGTAGTTTATCTTTCTCTTTGTATGTTTTGGGAAAATTTTATAATCAAGATGACGTACATGTGACTAAAGGTGACATCCAACAAACATATTATGACCTTGTTTGCTAGATGTCACCTTTAGTCACATGTATGTCATTAGTTGTCACCTTTATTTAACTTGTATTAATAATATTAAAATGTATTTTTTTCTACTCCCATATGATATTAATATAACACTATTAATATCTCACTAACAAACTAACTCACTAATGTAATATATGAATATTAAATTTTGTAAATAATAATATGAGCACTAATCCCAAGATTATTCCTAACAATAGCGACGTACAAGTGACTAAAGGTGACATCTAACGAACATCTTACGACCCTGTGAAATTGAGTTTCTAAGGTTTGGAGCAGTCATAGGAACCCAGGGGGGTCTGCAGTGCCCTTGACTCTGCATAGGCACCCTAGTCCCAACATTATTAACATACGTACATTTTTCTAGGCTTGATTGCGACACTCGATTTCTAGTTTCATCATTTTTCTAGCTCGGAAAAGATTCATATTTATTGCGAATCAACTAAGTATTTTACTCTCTCTTTTACAACTATGGTTTAATATTTTTCTATCTTACTTATTTGTGTCAAATCTTTACTTTATGACATATCTATATCTGCATCGTGACTTAATTTAGAATTTTACATTTATTTATATTTTAATATATGTTAAATCATGTGTGAGCATTGTATCTGTAGTGGGCCATGTAGTCAACCCTCTATCAACATCCATATAACATCATCCACTTGAGGATTCCCAATATCTCATTATACCAATCATATCCCCTCTCACCCCTGTCTCCATGATCCTGGTTAGATGTCTATCACATGAATCCAACAAAAAACTTCAATGTTATCCCCTGTCATACATGGAAGCCTTGGTGGCATCACCATTTCCATACGCTCTTAGTCCCAACAATGTAACAGAAAGCCCACATCTAACCTAATTCTTTGCTCCATCACATACATACATAACTCATGGTACACACCGTGTAAGGAAAGATACCCTAAAAACTATCTTGTACTTAACTATATCCGCCATCACCACTACTAGTGATCATGAAAATCTAACCCCACCTAAATCGGAACTTCATAATAAGATATCACCATCATGAAGAAACATATCAATCAATTTCATAACACTAATGGATGATAATGTGTCTCAATGTGAAATTCCCCAAAATAAAAAAAAGCGATATGCTCGGCCTTTATTCCAAACAATAATATGAGTTCATCCATCCAACACTTCATTTTAATCGGTACTATATGTGCCCCTATATTGCAATCACAAAATATAATACACATCCTCTAATGTGATCACCATATCTCCTTTTTGGAACTAGCAGTACTAGTCCTAGGATTCCATCTATCTATCAATGTTATAATCAGCCTAGTGTCTAGGGGAACCCTTTGATAATGGTAGAATCCAATAGCATCCAAGTGATCCCACTTGACATCTATCACATCTACCCTAATCAACCCCAACATGGTCAGAATTTGTATCTAAAGTATAAATTATCTATTTCTGTAAGAATAAAACAACGAGGCACCCATCAGTCTTCAAATCATCTAAAATCATCATCTTTTATCCAAAAAAATCAATAAAATCTATCTCCTACCCAGTTGACGTCAACCCTAGCCTAGTTGATGGTGACCTTCCCTTGGTCAATGATGACCATACCCATTCTCCATCGATCATCCCTTGGCACCAATCAAAATCCAAGAATCAAGAAAAAATGAAAAAAATCAAACCAAGCTAAGTTTTCAAAACTTACCACTCTCTGAGACCTCTGGTGCTTCCTCCTACCTCCACCGGCATCCATTTTTCTCAAATCTCATGTTTTTATATCACTCAGAACTCTCTGATCACAAAACTATGTTGTTTAAATGATCCTTTTTGGCTATCTTGATCACCTATATAGGTGCATCGACCTCCCCACTAACCATTGACTGAGCCCGAGTCTTGATTGACTCATCCAATCATCATCAAACCTATCCTAATTCTCACATTTCATCTCCTTTCATCCAATCTCTTTATCCAAATTATCTTTTCTTCCACTTCAAACTCGTGTGTCACCACCAACACACTATTAATTTCCCTACAAAGCTCATTTTTATATCCTTTTACTCATCTCATCGTAAATCCCTAACAATATCCAAAAACCCACTATGCAGACATCTTTGTGTTCCCTTTTAGGGCACCATATCTCATCTTAAGCCCACCATTATGTCCATTTTACCCTTTTCTTTCCTACGGGGATGCATATTCCCTTGATTCCTCATATTTGAAGGATATTGCATACTCTTTTTCCCATAACATCTTTTTCATACCATTGTCTCGACCACCCTCACATTATTTTGTTTGTACTTTTGATGTATACCTTTTACCTATTAGTCCCATGGCTTGCACATTCATCCAAGAGGATTCTTATTAGACTCCATCCATCCCGAAATAATATTTTCTAACTCATGGGTCAGTAGGACATCAACGTCACCTCCATTATAGATGTGGTATGTTCCCTACCAATGTGGTTTTTAGGATTCTTGCCATCTTTATCTCATCCATTCAAGTGGATTCCCATTAGATTCCATACATCTTAAACTGATCTTTTCTAACTCACAAGTTTTAAGACATTAAAATTGTCTCAATTGAATTCGTCTATGTTCCCTACCAATGTGATTCTACGATCACCACCATATTTTTTATTTTTATCATATCCTCCTTACAATGGTCATATGACTCTCTACTTTGGGCATATTTTCTTTTCTTTTATGATATTTTCCACTCTTTTCTCCTTTCCTAAATCCATCTCTTTCAACCTATTAATTGATTTTCCTTCGTTTCATCGATCCCTAGTTTGAGGGGGAGTGCCTCAATCATCATATTTTATCACTTCTTGTTTTTGTCTCATGGATTTCTTAACACAAACCACTCACCAAAAGTACCAAATGTAGACACCATATTTTGGTGCCTTTGTTACCCCATCTCACATTCCCTCCCCTTCATCATCATCTTACACATTCATACCCCTCTTCCTATTTCCCTCCTAAATCCCATTTATTCCTCTTAATTTACTATTTTCCCATCTCAAATCAATCATATCCTGTTATTATTTTATCCCTCATTATTCACCCCGGATCACATTTGATTATCCCTAAACGTAGTTATTATCGTAATCATATCCCTAATTTTAGTTCTTATTGATCAAATATTTGTATTTAGATCATACATCTTATATTGATGACAAGAAATCCACTTATGGATGTATATTATTTGTAAAATCTTGTCAAATATCATGGTAAAGAAAGAAACAAAAATTTGTTTTCCAATCTTCCATAGAAGATGAATAGTGTGTTACAGTGGAGATATCGTGAAGTGATATGGCTACATCGTATATTACTTCAAGGAATTTTTGTACCAAAAATTAAATCTACCACCTTGTATGTTCACAATGAAGGTGTTTTAAAAAAAATCGTAATTCAGTGCTTCACAAGAGAAAAAACCATATAGAAGTACATGTTCATTTCATTTGCGAGCATGTTTTGAAACACAACATTCAACTCTATTTTTTCCCAAAAACTAAACAAAGAGTGAATGTTTTCAAAAATTCAATTACACGTGATATATTTGATGTGTTCGAGAGTTCTATCCTCTTCTCTTGAAATAAAAATTAGTGGGGAATGTTAGGTAAAACCTATTGTATATAGGTATTTTACATTGTTTAAATATTACCATAGGTTTATTTGGTTTACTTGGGTAATTAGTTAATTAGTTTATATTATAGTAATATTGTTATAACCATTATGGTTGTTTTATTATTTGGTTTTATTGTTGAAACCATATTCTTTCTTATATTTGTTCACGTATGTGATTTGGTTTCACTTGTACAACATCATGGTTGTTTGCATTCACTGTCTGATGCATATAAGCACTACAACTCCATAGTCTATAATTTTATTGATTTTGTACTAATACAATCATTAGGAATCCCCCTATTTTCTCATTTGAAAGTGAAAGTAATATAAGAATCCATAAAGGTGCACAAATTCAGAACACTAATCCATATAAAATAGAAGAAAATAATCATTCACCAAAAGGGGAGAATTAATCCTAGACAAACTAGGGATTTATCCCAAAATATTTGATGAAAATATGAGGTCAAAAATGTTTACAACCATTTTTATGATTAACTTAATATTATATTGTTATGGAGTACACAAAAACCAAAATGGAATGTAATGTTAGTGTAGACACCCCAATTTCACACCTATCCTAAATCAATTAATTTCACCATTCCATTTCCCAAAAAATGCACATTGAATTAATCAATGTTAATCAATTAATTAATTTGTTTCAACCCCTAAATTAAACCCAATATTCCTCACATGCCAAATATTCCCCATGTCCCCCACTTGCGAATTAAATATTCAAATTTAATTATGGACCATTCCTCATGTCTCCCACTTACCTAATCATGCTTAATTTCCATAATCATGATTACTCTAAACCCTTGAATTAATCTCACTTCTAGGATATAAATAGAGCCTCACCCCCTCTTTCAAAATAAGCTTGAATATCTTGTCGAATAATTTGTATCCTTTAAGTATAGAGCATACTTTCCACCTCATCTTAATGCCCAAATAGCCCCATTTTGATCATCCCAAATCCATTATCCCTTTATCCATTGGTGTAAATTAAGTTGATCTTGTTGCATGAAGGCCTTGCTTCGGTTTGAGGAAGCACCTACATTTCACACAATCATGGCTCATCCACACTTCATTTCCCATTATGAGTTTTGAAATGGAATCACGAAGGAGAAGGTATCTAGATAGTTGCTTTACTTTATTGTTATCAATGTATTTTCTTAGATCACGTTCTAGCACACCCAATGGGACTCACCAACAAATTAATATTTTTGGTCTCACAAATTGTTACTTTTTCCATCATTTGTCTATTGGTATTTTCATTATAATTTAATTTTCCATTCCATATAGCATTCTTTTGTTAACATTTACATTGTGGGAGATATTATTACTTTGTGGCATCTTATTGTGTCTGTGTAGATTATGATAGTGATAGACACTATGCTTTCCACATCGTGAACCTATTTGAGGATTCATTCATCTGGCATTTTTGTCACATGTCTTCATAACCTATTTTGTGTAGTTGTTATAAGATCCATTGATATGTTCATATTTTGGTTTATTTCTTGTTGTTAATTTTATTGTCACGTTATCCTTTCTTGTGCAAATAGCGAGTACCCAAAAAAAGAATTGACATCTAATTTTTGATTTAATTTATCTAACCATGCAAATATCAATCTCAAAATCTAAAAATATTGATTTATAATTGTCATTTATTGTGATATTTTATGAACACTTGGATTTTAAGTCATCTAGTTACAAGGGGCTTAATTTGTCTTAACTTGCATTATAAATCTATTTTATTTCGGGAATATTAGAGTGAAAAAAATGTGTTGGCATTGTCTACTGGTCTAGTGTGTTACATAGGTAAAACTCTCTATATTTGTCTTGGGGTGGGGGTTTTATTTCTCAATTTCCTGGTTGTACATTCATACATTCCTTGGTTTTGTTATTGAGCTTTGTATAAACCTGCAAAAACAAAAAAAAATCATTATTATTAAATAGAAAATAAAAGAAACCAAAAAAATTTAAAAACCCTAATCTAAACTACCTAATTCCACATTTCTACCCTACCATCTCGGCCAAATCGAGTTGAGATGACATACATCCTCTCACCCAACACCTTACCCTCTACCCCGAGAGATCAACTCACCCTCCCATTATCCACTCAGTCGCACATCTCCTATCCCGACCCCTAACTCGACCTCACGAGATCTCCCCCTCTCACACTCCTTGATCCCCAACTCCCGGTTCCACTCGGCCACAACAAACCCAAACACTTTGGACTCCCCGAATATCATCTAGACTACCCATCCCACTTTCTGATTCACTTTGGATCCCCCTCACACAACCAATCAGCCGGATCCCTCACCACACAATCCCCTCAACTCTCTTAAGCCCTCTCTACTCCCACACCCATCAATCCCCACACCCGATCAATCTATATCCAACACTCCCAAAATCCCAACTCACCCCATCCCTAGACTTGTCTTGACAACACATAGCCCTCCCAAACTCTAGTCACTCTCAACAACCATACCAACACAATTATCATACTACCCACACCCATCTATATGCACTAAACATCACCCGCTCTCACTTTATGTTTAGGGTTCATTTAATTTTATTGTTTAGGCTTTCATATGAATTCATATACATACCTAGTTCAAAGGATAAAAAATATTACTTATACTTTACAAGGATTATGCACCACGTTCATAATCAATGTTGCACCATGATATCTTAATATTGTGTCTAAACTTGTAGTATTTATGATCCTATTCAGGTTATTTTAATCTTAAGTTCGTAAGCTTCAGCTTTAGATTCAAATGTAATTTTCAATTACCCCTCGGTTTGAAATCATTCTAGTGGTTTGATTTAAAATTATATTTTAGTCTCTTTAGTGTCTTTTCATATATGGTTTTGAATTTGGAATCTAGTTATTAATTTCAGCAAGTAATTAGTTTAATTTAGTTATTAATTAGTTTCATTCGTGATTAATTAGTTTAATATAGTAATTCATGTTATTCACTAATTAATTAATCTAATATTGATTATTAATTTTCTTCATTAAATCCAAAATCACTTCAAAAACACTTTTTAATAAATATTTTAATACTTAATTAGCTAAGTAGGCCCTTTTTCAAAAAAAAAAAATCGAGACCTTTAAATTTTTCCTTATCATATTTTACATTGCGTGACTAAAATTGTGTTCTTTACTTTTGAAGGATTTTAAGACACTTCAGATTACCTTCCTTCATTGTTAAAGACTAAAATTTGAAACCCATACATGACTCAAACCCTATTTGCTTTTTTTTTTTTCAAATTTTTGTCGATCGTACAAGTTGCAAATTTAGGGTCCCCAGGACATTTCAAAACACCTTGGTGTCATCTTTTAATCATTTCGTCATTGTCTAAGAACATTGCACTATTTTCTAATACTTTTGAATCTTGTTAACATATTTTTGTCATCTTTTTTTCTTTTGTGAAGCTATTTGCTAATCACAACCCTTAGTGCATATGCTCTTCTCTCATGCTTGATACAAGTTACCTTGAGAATAAAAATGATGGTGTTGTCTTTTATCATTCTCTCTTTTTTGCATTAAAAACTACTAATCCCTTTTGTGTAGCTCCATATCATTCAAAATATAATCATTTTAGACCACTAACATTGTTTGTAGTATCCTCTAGCTTTGTTTTATGTCTCTAACTATCATCTTGATTGTTATTATCATTTGTCACAATATTAATATTTTTTTGATTTTCAATTGTGTATGCTCTTTTCATATTCCTTCGAGCGATCTAGAAAATCAAAAACAACCAATGATTGTTTTATAACACTCTATCATTTGTAGGACAACTACTAATCTATTCTTTACAGGATCATTTGCGTCAAACGAATTTTTCCAAAAATAAACAAAAATTATTAAAACCTTCCCACAAAAGTACCACCATCAAAATCAAATTTTTGAATTAAAAAAATTAGCACATTCGGGTAAGCCATCATTTTCTCGCAGTGATTTATTTCAAGTTAGAAATAACTATGTGGATAATCACATGTTCATTTGTTTTCACATGTAGTAAAGGTGGATTTCATCACTATTGATGCTACGTTGATGATATGGAATTCACTACCATGAACCACCTGAAGTCACATTTTCATTGCACTTTGAGACCTAGTCTTATTTGAGTGTTCAATATTTACAATTCCTCTAGGAAGCACCTATGGGATAAGTTGTTGTGAATACTACTAAACTTAACACCTAATACAACTGTAATAATGAAGCTTAGGAATTTTCCTATAAATATTTACGGGGTAATAACGACACCAAACACACATCCATCCCCCATCACCTTCGCCTTTTCATAAATCATGTCTTAGATGCGGTGATTCACTCCAAAGTAGGTAAGTAAAAATTGGTGAGTCTTTTTGGAGTGATAAGAGCCTACATCTGCCCATTTCACAACATACTTGTATGATTGCATGAAATAATGATTATTCCCGAAGGATCTACCTCTTGAGACAAAATAATTTCTTACACATGACTTGCTATTTGTAAACAAAGTAGTTTAGCATCATTCTTATCATAAAACTTGGATGATATCAATGTGTTCATTGTAAAGTTCAAATCCTAGTTGTGTTCCATAAAACCATTTCTCAATAGATTCAATACCAAAAAAAAAGCTGGATCAATCAAACAATAAAGATAAAAACATTACATTGATTTCATTAACTTGCTTTAGCCAACAACGAATCCTTCATAGCTTGTTTCAAGCTATATCAAATTGATATTGAGTGACTTGTGTTCACTCCTTATCTCATCAATTTCCAATATTTTTTAAGATTCATCCAACAATGAATCCTTCATAGCTTATTTCAAGCTATATCAAACTGATATTGAGTGACTTGCGTTCACTCCTTATCTCATCAATTATCAAGCTTGTTTAAGCTTCATCCACCAACGAATCCTTCATAGCTTGTTTCGAGCTATATCAAACTGACATTGAGTGACTTGTTTGAGTTCACTCCTTATCTTGTCAACTGTCAAGTTTATCTAAACCGCATCCAACACAAATCCCTTCATAGCTTGTTTTGAGTTATATCACAATTGTGTTGAGTCAACTTGTTTGAGTTACTCTTCCTATCAACAATCAAGAGCTTGTTCAAGCCAAATATAAAAACAAAACATAAAACCTCTCATAGATCATTTTGAGCTATATCACAACCATATTGAGTTAACTTTCTTGAGTTAATCTCCTTATCAACAATCAAGAGCTTATTCAAGCCAAATTGAAAAAAAACCATTATAGATTATGCTTAATCGCATTTTCTCAAACTTCATAGCCTCTTTTATAGCTTAATCAGAACACACCTATCTCATCATGGTATTCACACGTAGTCACAGAGACCCTCTAAACCCTGAAAATGATGATGAAGAGGTTACACAACTAGAACTCACTCATGAAGAACAAGAACAAGTAATCAAGGTGTTAGAACAAAACAAGAATGAATACCTACTATGTCTCCTAGCCATGGGGGAAAAACTACCTCCTAATTTTGGGATCGACAATCTAAACAAACTTATAGAAAATGGTGAATCGAGTCACCACAATGAAATACCAAATAACCCAAATAACTCTTCAACCGACAATTTATTTACCAAAATCCAAGAGTTAACCAAGTAACTTGAGAACATAACTTTTAAAGATAAAAAGTTACACAATCATAATCCATAAGTCCTTGATACCCCGTCCTATGATTCTCCATTCCCAAAAGAATGGAAAGATATGAAAGAAACCATTCAAGGGATATAAAAGCAATCAAAATATTTCAACTTCGAATAAATATGCACGAACCCATTTGATAAGGAAATGTTATAACTACCATTTTTGTCATACTTCAAAACTATAAAATTTGATAAATGCAATGGAAACAGTGACCCCCGTGACCATGTAAAATAATTTTTCATGTAATGTCAAGAGGTAGCGTATCATGACATATATATTTTACAACTTTTTCTTAAGATTTTAGGAGGACATGCCTTAGACTAGTTCCTCCACCTTCAAAAGGGTCAATCACAAATTTTCCAGACCTATCAGAAAAATCCATTAAACATTTTTCCTTCAACCTAGACTTGGAAGTAACCATGCTCGATCTTTACAACACTAAGCAAAGTCCCAACGAGAACTTTGCATTATTCTTAGAATGTTGGCAAGGGATTGCAAGAAAATTTCCCTATTCCATACTAGAGAGACAATTAATCAACATCTTTATCCCAAACCTCATAACAAAGTTATCATTTCATATGCAAATGCATTGTTTGAACAATTTTGAAGAATTCATCAAAAAAGGGACACAAATTGAGAAATCCCTCATTTTTAAGGGCTTACTTAAAACACCCTTTAGGGACCAACCTCCTAGGGATGCCCCTCAAATCCAGGACAAATCCAAATTCTTTAATTGGAACTAAAATATAGTTAACGATGGCGTCGCTGATTCTCAATACATTTGAAACATTCAAAACAATCCACCCAACACAATTAAATCCAACAAACAACTAATTTTCATCCCTAGAAAGGAAGCTCCTTCTCATGACAAAGGAAGACAATTTACTCCACTTGGAGAAATCCTATCTAGCATCTTCCATCACTTAGAAAATGCCAACATGATCTCATACCCCATCGTCAAACCCTTCAAAGAAGGGAAACCCAAACCAAATTGGTATAAAGACAATGAATATTGTGATTACC
The DNA here is from genome assembly GCA_018340775.1 of Taxus wallichiana var. yunnanensis. Taxonomy (NCBI): domain Eukaryota; kingdom Viridiplantae; phylum Streptophyta; class Pinopsida; order Cupressales; family Taxaceae; genus Taxus; species Taxus wallichiana. The sequence goes on from CM031240.1 coordinate 591,539,905, forward strand.
ATCACATAAAAGGAAACTCTACAGATCGATGCATGCAACTCCACCATTATGTCCAAGACTTGATCAAATGTGGAGACATAGAAGTTGAAAATACCTTCGATACAAAGACCCCTACAAAAAAATCAACATGTTCAAAAACCCCTTCCCTAACCACGATGATAATTCAAGGACAAAGGCCAATCATCAAGAAATTTTGAGTATGACTTATTCATCTCAACCATCAACTATGACCAAAATCTAGTGGTTACAATAAAGATCAAAACCAACTAACGGTCACCACTAGATAGAAAAAGTGTGGATCCCCACTACAAAACAATCTCATTGCTTCATCTCCCACACCACCTCCTAATCCAACGTCTAATTCCACCACCACTTCCACTCCCCAACCTACACCTTCATTCAACATCATAAAACAATTGGAAAATACCACAACACAAATTTCCATCATGGAATTACTAAAGTCTTCTCCCACACTACAACGCATCCTTACACAAACATTGAATGACACTTGTGTCCCACAGGACATCAAATCATAGAAATTCTAGGATTTAATAGAAAATATTTCAACACCCAATCCTATTATATCATTCATTGTCTAAATTTATCATTCGTAATGAAGTTAATGCACCATATACTAAAGAGAATAGAAACTTAGGAATGTTGGATGGTTTATGTTACCTTGAATGTGATACAAATGCTAGATGGCTGATTCTCAATGTAAATTAATATACCTACAAAACTAGAACAAAGATGGATTAAATATATGTGTGTGTGTGTGTGTGTGCGGGGTGGGGGTGGTTTCTGAAAATGTAATTCCAAGAAGTGATTGGCTTCCTTTTTGCGGGTGTCGGCTCCCATTTGTTTATAAAAATTGATGTAAGGGATGAAATTGTAGAAGCATGCGAGAATAAGAATGTCATTTGAATCTGGAAAGATGACATAAATTTATCTAAAATCTAATTACATGGCCATAATCAGTAAATTGACTATTACCTGGTTTGGCTCAATGATGAGCTATATTTTGCGAGAGGAAGGTTGATGGTAACATGGGAGGGAAAATCTAGACTATAGGATAAATATGTAGACATGAAGGGTCTAAATGCTAGCTGTAGGATGACAAGGGCCTTTATATCATGTGAGTATTTTTTCGGAAGAAAGGTCGAGATAGAAAACCCCGAAAATGACTAGAAATGACAAGGAAGTCTAATTGACTAATTGGGCCTACGTCAACGGTGACCTAGTCTAAATGACATTTCAGTGTAGACACAAAAATTGGGTCACACTCCCTTTGTTCCCTCATCAAATAAACACCTTGAACACATTCATCTAACCATGGCCCCTTTCACCCCACTCTAATATTAATTTAATAAATTTAATTAAATTAATTCATTATCCTCACAATATTTATTATTTAAATATCCTAATTGAGATAATGCCCACATATCAACCTCACCTAGACACCTCATCTAGCCACCTCACCCTAAGACCTATTCTTAGTAAGCTGCCATAACTAACTAGGACCTACCCAAACCATAAAAATGAAGCTTACATTCCTTCTAACCACATTCCCACCCGTTAGAAGAAAGCTTCCATGCTAATCTGTGGATTAAATGATACAAGATCCCAGAAAATCAAGGGGATCTACCTAGTTTAGTAAACCTAGGAAATCTTTCCCTAACTGATGCCTTACCCTTAATCGCCACCGGTTAAGTTGGAACCACCGTCGGTTACCATTTAACTCCCAAAACAACCTTATTTCAAGGTTGGAACATTTTTAGAGAGAGAGAGAGAGAGATCTTCTGAGAAAAAGTGACGAAACCAGAGCTACATACAAGCAAAACCAGCATCTGTACAAGCATCAGAACACCCATAGCGATGCGAAGCAATCAAATAGCAACCTGCCTTCATGGGAGCATCCGGGAACCACCAACACTATGCCAAGTTCATTTGATCACCCACCATTACCAACCAAGCATCAAGCTCGTACAAACAGTAAGTTTGTTAACCTATATTGGTTCCTTTTCATTTGAGCAGATACTTTTACATTTGGTATTAGTTTCTAATTTCATTTCCATTCCCCACCATTTTACCTCCATTTAAACTTGACCATCCTTTTTCCCAAACCATTGAACTATCCATATCTAGAACTTCATCATTCTGTGCATATATAGGATCCATAAAAATCTCACCATTAACCTTCCACCTTCATCTAATCCCGGATCTATTAGCTTGACCATGTTTTATTGAGTCTCTCGAACCACGACCATACCGACACTTTGGTCACCCATAACCATCACCTAAGGTTAACCTAAACCGACATTGGTCTCTCTATATTTTACCGAAAACCCGATCGAGCCTAAAACCACCACCAAATACCTAAACGACTAGAATCGACCCTAACTAATAACGGTATCCTCGATAGTGACCTTGACCCTAAAATTCAATCATAGCTTAGCTTGTTGAGAATGAATTTTCTTATTATAGAGGAATGAGATACATAAATGATTTTAACTATAGTAGGATTTACTTTATTACCAGCATTAAGTTTTAAATAGTGGATTGACAACCGTCTGGAAGTATCACACTTCTGGATCTAGCACATGCTAGGCGAGTCCACCGCATATATTATTTAACTTTTATTTGGTGGTCTTGTGTTCCATTTCAGGTAGTTCCTCCAAGAAAAAGGAATCTCTCATGATCAGCTATGGATTCAAGTCATACACGCGTAATAGCCTATTAACCAAAGCATCTCAACATGTATTCCTCCTACGCTCATTACCCTCATTTGTTTCATCATTTTCTAAGAAACGCTCCAGGATCGGGTGAAACATTTAAGCATGCCGGTGGGACCCATTCGAGTTCCTTTCATTAATTCATTTCTAGGTGAAAATTTGTATGTTTGTTTCCTTTCCAAAATGTTCTTACATTTAAATTTCTCCCCGGAATCATCTCTTCTTCTATTGTCTAAAAGTAATCATACTTTGGTGCTTTAAAACAAACACTTCTTCCCTTTCATTAGTATCACATTATTGAAATATCATCCCTTCTCTTTTCATCTATTCATGGAATCGAATTCTACATTTTGATTTGGGTTTTAAAAATCATTGTATTTCATTCTATTTTTCTGCATTAGCTCACATTAATTGAGGGCAACCTATACGCTGTTGAAGTCATGCCCAGCTGATGGTTGACAAACAAATCATAGAAAAGAACTTCCTTTCTCTTTCTCTCTCTCTGAGTCTTATCCAAACATCACAAATTTAAAATACACACATTCTTAAACAACATCTTTCCTGGAAGAAGTTGTAGGTGATCACATGATCACGGTACAATGGGCACCCAGCTTGCTGCTCTATCGAGTCATACTTCAGAGAAAATCCTACCCCTACCATAACATACCTAAAACCTCTCCTTGTAGATCTCCTTCTTTGTAGGAAGCCATCCTCACCAAAAAACTCTATTTTACAGTTCATGAGTCAGTCCTTAAAATAGCATAAGCTAAACAAACATAATAGAAAGGCACTCTTAGGATCATGTTTTCTTAGTGTTTCTGCTTGGCTTGCATTTTGAGGTGAGAGGTTTCACTCTTCATTTTATTATTTCCCTTGCACACTCCTCATCACAGTTGGTGTATTCCAGCTTCATCTGAGTGTTCCTAGACCATATTCTCATCATTCCTAGAATTATGGGTTTGATTCCACATCAAATTTTAACTTACAACCACATTTTCTTCATCAATTTTTCAATTTCATAGTGACCGGTGTCGATCCCAACAACCACCTTCTAAGGTTACCCTCTAACCATCATCGGTTATACCCAACTGGCATCAATTCATTGTTCTTTTAGTTGACCTACCCAAAAGGACACATATTCACCTTCTTCAACTATTTAGAGTCCCTATAACTCTTATCATAGCCATTGACCTAGTAAATCTAATCAGCATTTTACATACCTAGTAAATTTGGCCTTATACCTTGTTTCGACTAATTTCCACTTTCCATAAGTAACAAATTAACGATTTACACATGATCAGCGTTGGTTTAACCTAACCAGCATTGGTTAGTTTGTGTCATTTTCCAGCTGAGTTTGATTCCTAATCCACCTACTACCGCATGTCTCTCCTATTTTCTGCTATATTTCTATGTCATTTATAGAAAATAGTCCAACCTGATCAGTACCTATTCACATGGTGTTGACCCGAAGCCAAGTGAACACCCTCATATTCCATGCCAATTGTCAACCACTCCCACCTATCCCTTCACCACCTTCCATTTTATCACCCGCCATGGATCCTACCCAACCTATCACTATCACTACCAGAGACGAGGAATTCACATGACTCCTTGACCAAAATCCTACCACCTTGCAGTTTTACCTTTCCCACTCATCCACTTGAGATGCCTCGGGTCAATTAATATATGGCATGCCCATATTTATCCCCCGAATCTCATCCCCACTCTGCATCAGCCCCGTCGACTCCATGCTGCCCACATCTACCTTACCCCGGTAATTTCATAGCGAGGCCCCATACACATTATGACTACCACATCTCGCTACATCTATTGTACCCACCACATCCACTATACCTTCGCCAACCAACCTAGAATACAACCTCATCCATGCCTATTGTCTCTCATATACCCGTAGCTACATAGCCACCCCAGTGTTGGTGACCCCTATCCCTTTTCAAAATGTCATCCTTTATATTCCATAATCTTTAGCCCCCATTTCCACTAGGGTCACCATGACCCTTCCACCTTCATATACATACTATCAGTAGCCTCCTATTTCATCTATTATTCACTCTGGGTATGTACCCCCTATTTCACTGCCTTCTTCTCAATCTACCTACATGGTAGCACCATATACTAGAATGCCACCCTTGTTACATGCCCAACACCCACCCTCTTATGCTATAGGAGGCACCCATCCATCACAACCTACCAATGACCTAATCAAGTTAATGATGGACAAGATGCAGACATTAGAAGCATCGGTTTCTGGCTCATGCAACTCTCTCACCTACGATGAGATTTGTAATGAGCCTATCCACCCATCCATTCCTATTCATCCATACCCCATGCATTGGGAAATGCCTAAATTCAACCATTTCAATAGCAAGGAATACCCACAATAGCATTTTGGTCTTTCAAACACGGGTGCTACCTAATCGCCCACGATGATGCTTTGCTCTTGAGGACCTTTCCCATGTCTTTGACTGGGCCTGCGTTAGATTGGTATAGTGGGTTACCTAGACACTCTATATTTTCATTTAATCAGGTAGCCCAAGCCTTCTTGGATCACTTCTCCATTAGCATTGTTAAGAAGGTTACCATGACTGACCTATACTCCACGCGTCAATATGACGATGAATCTATCACAAATTTTGTTACTCGTTGGCATAACTTTGATCAATAAACTCATATTCCAATTACCACAAATTAAACTCATCGAGCTTTTCATGTGGGCTTGTGCTAGGCATATCTCACCAACCTTGTAGGCCCAAACCTTCCAAACCTTCAACAAAGCATTCACCATGGCACGAAAGCTTGAGATTCGGGCCATCGAAGAGAAGAAAATCCAACTACGTAATAAGAATTCAGCATTCAAGTCAAATGATACCTCTTCTTCTTCCAAACCATAGAACAATTATTCAAAGGCCAAGGGGACCACTAACGCAGTGGTACTCAAAGCTGGCCTAGCTCATCTGTCAAATCAAGCTAGCCCCTCATCTAATCTCTCACTGTTCATACTTTTCAATTTAGACGGAACAATGGAAATATACCCCAATTGGGGAACCTTATTCTTTTGTCTTAGAAAATCTCATCAAAGTTGGGGCCATCACCCTTCCTCCTATAAAACCACACACTAGTTTTGATCTTTCTTTCCCCACACCTGCATGGTATAAATAACATGACTTCTGTAACTATCATTGAGTAAAGGGTCATAGTGATGGCAATTGCATCACTTTCAAAAACATTATCCAAGAAATGCTTGAGAAAGGTGAGTTAACTGTGGATAATCCTAACACACCTATCAATCAAAACCTACACATATTCAAGAAACCCTTTCCCAATCATGCCCCTTCATCTTATCAAAGCAGAGAAACCTCAACTCATGAAATTCATACCCGCGAGGTCCACGCTATTTTCAGTGATGCACCTATTGCTTCCCAATTACCTCATATTCCTTCCATAGAGGAAATTCTAGCCCGAAGTCCTCCTTCTACATTAGAACCCACCTCACCTATTCCTCCACATTCAGAGGAACACCCTTCACCTCCTTTTTTATCTATGGATGAGCCTTCCGATAATATCAAGGTTGTTCACCTTTAGCTTCTCCACCTAGGGAATCGTCACCCATAGTACTTCTTTAGTCCATGGAGGATACTTGTTTACCTCCTTCACCGATAGAGGAGCACCCATCATCTCCTCTACCTATAGAGGAGCACCCATTTTCTCCTCCACCCATTAAGGATCTAGTAGAGATACCTTTACCTCTTGGTGACCATTCTCCATCAACTACCCAAGATCCTGCAGACCTACTTTCAACTCTCTTACCCATAAAAGCTGAGGCTAGTAAATTTCCCGTCTCTAAGACACATTTTACGATAATTTCCATTAGGTCCTCATCAACCTTGCCTACAGACATGCCATTCTCATGCTTAGCCAATTGCTTAGATTATGTGGATAGAGCCTTACTTTGTGGGGGCGTCTTCTACTTCCTGTCTCAACACAGATGTAGATGTCACTTGCTGACACTTCCACTATCTACCCAAAGATATTTCAACCAATCAAATCGAGCACAACCACCTCTATCACAAATTCTTCCACACCACCCAACATAGCTCAACATACACCCTCATCCATAACCCAACATACATCTAAATCCAAACCCGCACCTACATCATCTTCCTCGACTAAACCTATTACTACCTTAGGGGTCACCCCAACCACCAACCTTACTCATCCACCTATCAAACTAGATTTAGCTACATCCTCCATAGTCAATACCCGACCTACTTTGGAACCCAAATAGAAGAACCAAACCCATAGAACTCACACCCCGGCTGTACCAATCATACCTTCATCACCAACACCCTTTTCATCCATCTTAAGACCTCAATCTCCCAACACGGTCAAGAAACCTCCACCCATCAATAAACCAAAAACACAATAGCCCATTCCTTCCTTGCAAACCTCTAACATATCTAAGTTCCCGACACGACTTACACACTGTAACATCTTTACCACCCATACCTCCAATACCCTCAGCAACTTATTCACTACCCACTACACTTCAGTCTCTTTCCCTCACACCCCTTGCACAATCCGCTTCATCTACCTTCACAACACATTTTTTATCTCCACGGGTAACTTGCCCTCTTCCCCCATTTGATTTTCCCTCTAGATGTCCTCTTCCCCCATTTGATTTTCCCTCTAGATGTCGTACTGTATCTTCTTTGCTCTTGAAGATATTTGACTGAGTCAGGATATGCTTGGACTCTTTTATTTCTTTCATTTTTAGCACCTGAGTTCAATCTGATTTCGGGATGAATTGTGGATTTACCCATCTTTATGACTCAGCCTTGGATCAGTGGCATTGATCCAAGAGATGTTTTAAGTTTATTCTGGATGAACAAAAATTATAGACCTTACGAAGGTTGCAAGGTCTGAATGTGTTGAATAAGCAATTCCGGAGTCTAACTCAGCCGATCGTGTTAAATGAATTGGTTCCCGATATCGTAATATCAGGAAGGCCTAGACCTTAAGCCGTAATAAATTTCCCGGTATACTACAAGCTTATTATCAATGCCGGATAGAATCCATTTCGGGAATGTTATAACTGTTGGTTCTAATACTGATCGAACCTACTTGTGGGACCTAGACTGGATTTATTAAGGTTAATAACCTAAACCTAAACTATAACCTATTGGTTAAATTATTAGTAATCTAACCTAGCCCTAAACTATAAGCTAAATGTTCCTAAGGTTAGCCACCTAGCACTATGGAAGTAAGACTAAAGTATTACCTTATGATCTAACCTATGTTTCTAACCTAACTAATGATCATGGATGAAGGGGGACCTATGAAGGGGTGCGAGCCATGGGCGGTAGTTTCTATGGCATTTATGAGGTGGATAAGGATGAAGGACTTGGGATTTGGTGAGGTTGTAAATATCTAGTGAGACCTGACGTGGCGGTATCGCCAAATCTGGGAATGGTCTTTTGTTTGCATTTGTCAATCACCAACTATGGCGGTCGGTGGCAATGGAGATTGGGCGGGAATCTTGGAGTTAATGTCATTGATGAACTTCGGTTCCCGAGCACGGATCACTTGGGAAGGCATGCAAATGGAAAATTGGTTGGTATTTTGGTTTTCCATTCGCTCCGCTTTTTCTCTCTCTCTGTTTGATCACTGGTTCTTCGAACCAGTCTACTTGGTGTTGCATGGCAACTATGAGAATAACTAGCTCTTTTCTCTGTCGAGGAAAGTTTATAAGGCATGAGGGTAACAAATTATTGTTGCTGAATCTATCGTGGAAGAAGAGGAGAAGGCTCGAGCTCATTCAGAGGTCTTCTTCGATTTTTAAAGTGACATTACCAGGCATGATAGGCCCTGACTTTTAAAAATCTTGCTTTACTCCAAATGCTTTCATTAAAACAACTCTGTTCAGGTGATTTCAGTTCAGTTGGTTTGAAGCAATGTATTGGTTCTTCTTTTCCTGTGGAATTAGGAATCTCGGGGTTTTAGAAGACCTTGTTGGAATGGTTACTGTATTTATTCTTCCTTTTGGTTTCATTTCGATTACAGACCGGCTGTGCTTTTATTGTTGATGTTGAACCCTGTTGAATCTTGCTAGAATACTTTAAGTTCCTTCTGGTTGGAATGCTTGCTGAGATTATACTACTTGAATGCGACTATTGTAGAAATCCTTACTGTGTTAGCAATTTTGGGTTTAGTCTCCGTTGAAAGTTTTTAGGATTATATACGAAAATGACTCAGTGGGAGTCCTTTTAATGTTTCGTATGTTTTCATCTTCTGCTTAAGCTTAGTTTCAATGTTGTTGTTTAGTTGAGAATACTGATGGTATCGACTCAGTGAGAGTCTTTGAAATGTATCTTGTATTTCAACTTCTATCTAAGCTTAGTTATGAATACTGTTGCTTAGTTATGAATATTGTTGCTTAGTTATGAATACTGTTGCTCAGTTGTGAATAATGTTGAATAGTTATTTAGTTACGTTTAGTTATGAATATTGTTGCTTGAAATGTAATATGTTTCAACTTATTTGTGAATATTGTTGGTATTGACTCACTTGGAGTCCTTGAAATGTAACTAGTGTTTCGACTTCTGTATAAGCTTAGTTGTGAATACTTAATGATATTGATTCAGTTGGAGTCCTTAATATGTATCTTGAATTACGACTTCGTAGAAGTTTAGTTGTGTACTATTGTTGGTTTGATTCACTTGAGTCCTTAATATGTATCTTGAATTATGACTTCAGTCAGAAAGTTTAGTTGTGTAGACTATTGTTTATTCATTCAAATGGAGTCCTTAATATGTATCTTGAATTATCGACTTCTGTAGAAGTTTAGTTGTGTAGACTATTGGTTTGATTCAGTTGGAGTCCTTGAATGTTTTCGTATGAATTCGACTTTAATCTTAACCCGGGCTGTGAGTTCTTGTGGGATACGACTCCGTTGGAGCCCTTGCAGTATTTCCATGTGAACTCGACTCCTGTTGAAGCCCTGATGTGTTTGTGGGATGGCTCTACTTAGGTTAAAACTTGGATGAGCTTATGTAATGGATGCGACTTCTGTAAAGTCCTTGTTGTACATTCATAGAGATTAGATTCAGTTGAATGAAGCTGTGCATATTTGTGTTTAGACTTAGTGTGAATATCACTGTATTTGCATATGGAACGTCATTTGTTTTAAGTGTTATCTAGTCTCGTGGCTGACTGTGATAAAAAGCTCCTAGCTGTGCTCTGTTAAACAATGGCGATGGGTATATTCATGTTGATGAATGATATGAAAAAGAATTGTTGAGTCTGTTATGGTTGGATTACTTACTATTGCTTGTCGCGAGAGCTCTTGTATTGCTTAATAGCTACAGGTGATTTTTATAATTGGATTTAGATGGAACTGTAGTTCTTCTTGTAATCTCGACTATTTAGTCGCATGCGTAAATGTATTTGCATTATTCTAAAGGAGTCGGTACATTCCAGAACGTTATTGATTTAGGATTCTAATGGACTCTGTTTCTTTCTTCTAGACTGTAATTTATATGTTGATGTATAATAAGTTGAATAGGAAAATTCTCTCTCTCTCTCTAGGAAACCTTGTGTGCCTTCTTCTTGCATCCTTTTGCGATCTCTACGGTAAGGGCATAACAAGAATAAACTTTGGTATTGAATGGAGAAACTGGTATAAAATGTGTGTTGCTGTATAAATAGGTATACTTGACAATACCATTGAAATGTGTTATGATGATAAAAGAATTAAGACAGTGAGCTTGTTGAATGTTTTAACTGCCTTTGAGAAATTGTTAGAAACAATCTTGTAGGAGTTTTGTTGTCTTTAGAATGGTTGTATTCATATGTTCTTAGTCTCTAACATATAGGATGATTAGCCTGATTTAAGTTTGGAATGTGAAGAAATGATTTCATATAAACAAGTTGTTTAATGAGAACAATTGGTGGATTGCAATTGTTTTAAGAATTAGTGCTTATCATGCTCAGTTCACCGAACTGACCCGTGTTGACAATTTTTGCAGATGGTTTCCGTAAGTGGTAAAGGCACGCAGATCTGATATGATGTTCAGATTGTTTAATTTGGTTTTATGATGAATTCCAACTTGATTCTCTAAATGTACTACTTGAAGAAAGATGTTCTTTTGCTGTTGAGTATTGTATCAAATATGCTGAATGCATAAAATGTATTTGATTAGCTTAGAAATGAATGAAATGAGGTATTTGTTACTTATGTGTTTGCATTCGTATCTTGATGGATTGAACTTCTTCGGTTCAAATGATTTTAAGAGCATTGTTATTATTGTATACCTTGGAGACATTTGGGATTCTCTATGTAAGCTTTGCAAAGATTATGTGACTGAGTACTTGTGAATGTTTAGTAGTTCTGTTATGTTCTATCTAAAGCTAAATTGGAATTTAGATCACTGTCTTTCGAGAAGCTAAGGTTAAAATAAACCTCAACAGGAAGCTAAACGGGTTGAATAAATTATTACTTCCTAGTCTTGATCTAAGTCAAGACAACGTTTAATTTAATTTTAAATCACTATATCTTAATACTAATAAGTAAGATATATTTCAGTTATGAGAACTGATATAAACCTAAAAGGGTATGGTTAGCAACCTTATGTGAAGATTTAAGGCTATTGCCCAATTTCGTTGATTTAGATCATTGTGTAACAAAGAACTCCTTGATGAGACCTCAAATCTTAATAACTTCTCTTTGTGAAATGGGTTTTAATAAGAAAGGCAATTCTAAGGTGAGGAACCTAGGGGTTGGGAAAAGACTACCCTAAAAGGAGCGTCTTAAAGTATAACTTTAACTCAACGTAAGTAACACCTTAAAGTCAAGTAGATCTTTTCGAGGTGGATTTGAAGGTTGATGGCACAAGTCAACTATAGGGTTGTACCTTCGAGAAGATTAGGATCTTCTCAAGATACAACAATGCAGGTGACTTATGACGATCACCCTTTGCATTGATCGTTAAGATTTACACCTTAAACTCGAACAAGTTTTTACTCTGGGACTGGTTAGGAATGTGATCATGATATGAGGCTGCCCTGGAGACTCGGGGTACCTTGACACACAGGGTTAACTAGGGTTGACTCAGTATGTCAGCGTATCCCTAGTTCTTGAGAGCATCCTTATATCATTGTCATATTATTAATCCATTCCTGAGTGAATAACTTGGGGTAGGGGAGGCTGACAAAAGTCAGTGTAAGACATTCTACATAACATAGGAATGGGGTGAAGGACGTATTCCAGATTGATGAGTATGCCATCAAGGAATACGAGACATAAGCAATATGTTTCAAATCTTTGGCCAAAGTATCGCAAGCTGCTGATTGCGTTGTCCTATGTCACCTAGTCTAAGGGATGAGATGCCGATGAATAATGGTAACAATTATTCAGATAGGTTCCTTGGATAGAGCATTCTGAATCCCAGATTAGGGAAGAGAACCGCAAGAGTGATGTGTTAAAATAAAAATGCCAACTCTTGATACTCATGAATAGATCGGTAGATTACCGAGTCATGGAATGAATAGATCGAGGTACTCCGAGTCATTACAGCTGCATATGGTTATCTGTTATAAGAATGGTTGTTTTGATTTGTGAGTTCTAAATTATGTATTTAGAACTAGGAAGCATTTATCAAAAAAAAAAAAAAAAATTACTTGTTCTAATGTACTAAAATGGGGATGTTACATCTTGGTATCAGAGCTGAAGGTTGCAGCTCTTGGACCTATTATGTCCATAATCTGATAAAAACCTGAATTTTCTTGTAACAAAAAATGGTTAGAACAAGGGGGAACGTTGCATAATAATGCTCCACCGAAAGGAGGGGCAGCAACAACCCAAAAGCTTGATGAGATCCTTGCTGCCCTATTGGACACAAGAGATCGTTTGGCTGTACTTGAACAACAAGTAATGGGAAATGAGGAGGAAGATGAAGCTGGTAACAACAATCAACAACCTCCTGAGGACAACCCCGATATGGGTGTTGATAATAATGCTGGAAATGCACCTGTCCAACCAGAAAACAAAAAGGCCAGGTTGGCAGCAGAACTCACTAATGATATAAAAAGGATAAGCCCACCTAAATATGATGGCACCACATTAGGAGATGGAGCTGAGAACTGGCTCAGAAAATGGAGAAGTACTTTGCAATAAGAAACTTCTCAGAGGAAACCAAAGCTATTTGGGGAGCCTATCAGCTTTCCCACGAAGCATCTTCGTGGTGGGATAGCCGTAAAGCTGAGCTAAATATTGATGAGACCAATATTACTTGGGATCAATTTAAGGGCTATTTTAGGCAACGTTGGCTGCCACAACTTTTCTATGATCAAAAAATGACAGAATTCCAGAACTTAGCTCAAGGGAAGCTAACGGTAACTGAATACTGGGAGCGGTTTACAAAACTCCTCAAGTATGTACCGCAGTATCAAACTGACGAGAAGTTCAGAATACGAAAATTTATCATGGGACTGAATCCCGTGATAGGGGGAGAGGTCGATGTTCACACCCAACCACTATGGAAGGAGTTGTTGAAAAGGCCATAAGACAGAACAAAAATTAAAGGCTATTTCTCGCTCATAAAGAGAAGTGCGGAAGAAGATTGCAAACCCTTCTTCAACTTCACTTGCACCCAAAAAGGGACCATGGAAAAGTTTGGAAACAAAGTAAGTTTCCAGGGATAATAGTAAGAAAACAAGAGCAAATAAGTCTCTTGAAATGTAAGGGATAATTTTGCCAAAATTATAACAATGGGCGTAAGCCCTATGGAGGACAACGTGATAATTACAAGGCCGGAGGTAATTTTGAGCCTAAAAAGGGACCTCGTAGGAGGTCACTATAATTGTGGCAAAGACCACTACGCAAATCGCCCTTTGAAGAAGGATGATCGTAATCAAGAAAGATAAGATACATGCCGCAAAGAGCGCATAAGCAAGCTGAAAAGCAAGTGACACCTATAGAAGTTCCGGGTAAGTTATTTGGCATACCTGTCACTATTCTTTTTGATACAGGAGCTACTGAATGTTTTATTTCTAGTAAACTTGCTTCTAAACTTAAAAGAAAGGCTGGAAAAATGGATAAATCTTGGACTGTACAGTATGGTAATAATTTTGTTCATACAGTGAGTATGTGTCTTTTTGGGGCAGTCCTTGACTTACCTAACTTTTCCACTGAAGTTGACCTCTATGTTACACCTTTGGGATCGTATGACATTGTCATCGGTGTCAATTGGTTAGCTGACCATAAAGCAAAAGTAGACTGCTATGAAAAGAATATAAAATGTTTAGATGATCGGTTAAAGGCAACAGAGATTCAAGGTGTGAAACGGGAAATTTCAGTTAGAAAACTGTCAGCTATGCAGCTTAAAAAGGCTAAAAACAAAGGATGTACCCTTTATGCAGTAAAGATATCTGAATTTTCAGAAGAAGATGGTGATTCCATGAAACGATTTCCTCTGTTGCAAAGTTTCAAAGACGTTTTTCCGAGGAATTACCAGGTTTACCACCCAAGAGGGAATTTGACTTCACCATCGAAATCAAACCAGGAACGGAACCTATTTCCAAAGCACCTTATCGGATGACTACTACAGAGTTAGTCGAGCTTAAGGCTCAATTGCAAGAACTTTTGTCTAAAGGTTTGATTAGACCAAGTGTTTCACCTTGGGAGCGCCAAAGAATATTTGTGAAAAAGAAGGATGGAACACTTAGGTCATGTATTGATTATCGATGTCAACAAAGCAACAATCAAGAATGTATACCCACTTCCAAGGATCGACGATCTATTTGATCGATGCATGGGGCAGCGGTTTATTCTAAGATAGATCTTCGATCCGGTTATCATCAATTAAGGATTAGAGAGGAAGATATTCATAAAACAGCTTTTTCCGAACAAGGTACACTGACATTATGAATTCACGGTTCTACCCTTTGATTAACTAATGCACCCATGCAACTTTTATGAACTTAATGAATAATATCTTTCAAGAATATTTGGACAAGTTTGTACTTGTATTCTTGGATGATATTCTCATTTATTCTAAAAGTGTCAAGAGCACAATGAGCATTTGAAGATAGTTTTGGGAATTTTGAGAAAAAGAAAGTTGTATGGTAAGTTATCCAAATGTTCTTTCTTTGATTCAGAAGTTCACTATTTGGGTCATGTCATTAGTAAAGAAGGAATTGTTGTAGATCCTTCAAAAATAGTGGCAATAACTGAGTGGCCTGCACCAAAGAATGTGCACGGCAAGTAAGCTTCATGGGTCTTGCTGGTTATTATAGAAAATTTGTTAAGGATTTTTCTAAAGTGGCTGCACCGATAACTTCATTGCAGAAGAAGGATAAGAAATTTAATTGGAATGATAAGTGTGAAACTACTTTCAAAAGTCTGAAAAGTCAGTTGACTTCCGCACCTATTTTAGCTGTACCAGACCCTAATGGGAGCTTTATTGTTGTAACGGATGCTTCTGGGGAAGGCCTTGGAGGTGTTTTGTTACAAAATGATCAAGTCATAGCATATGAAAGTAGAAAACTTAAGTTACATGAGCTGAATTATGCTCCTCATGATTTGGAGCTTGCTGCCATTGTTCATGCGCTTCAAGTCTGGAGACACTATTTACTTGGGAAACCTTTTGAGTTGAAAACTGATCACTTAGGACTGAAATATATTTTCACTCAGCCTAATCTAAATGCCAGACAGAGAAGGTGGTTAGAATTTTTATCTCAATATGATTTTGATATTAGCTACATCAAAGGGAAAGAGAATAGGGTAGCAGATGCTCTAAGTCGTAGGAAGCACATTTCTGCTCTTTATAACATTAAGAACTCGCTTTAAAGGATGAGGTAAAAAGTGCCTCGAATCTGATATATACTTTCAAAGAAGTAAAAGCAAACACATGCTGCAGTAACCTAATGATGAAAGGTATAAGGGTTTTCATTTTGATAATGAAGGAATCTTACGTTATGAAAATAGGTATACGTACTATGCTTTGAAACGATTTGAGAAGGAAGTTGTTAGTTGAATTTCATAATTCGCCCTTCTCTGGACACCCGGGTATCACAAAAATGCTTGCTGATCTAAAACAACAATACTTTTGGAAAGGTATGAAAAAGGATGTTATTGATTTTGTGACTCATTGTCCTGGAATGTCAAGGGTTAAGGCAGTAACACATGCACCCTCTTGACTATTATATCCCCATAGCATACCGCAAAGACAAATGGCAAGTAATAAGCATGGACTTTGTACAAGGGTTACCTATGTCCAGAATAAACATGATGTTATCCTCGTAGTTGTAGATAAACTAACTAAGGTAGCTCATTTCATCACTGAAATCTAAAGGATGATTCACCAAAGTTGGCCAAAAGATTCGTGCACAAAATTTTCAGGTTACATGGTGTACCGAATTGATTATATCGACAGGATCCTAGAATGACGCAAGATTTTGGCAAATGCTTAATACAGCTCTTGAACGAAACTAAACTTCGCTTCTCGCATATCATCCTAAACGGATGGACAAACAGAGAGAGAGTAAATCAAGTGTTGGAAGATATGTTGCGAATGTATCGTATGGATCAACAAAGATAAATGGGAAGAGTATCTTCCACTAGTTGAATTCATATACAACAACACTTATCACTCATCTCTTAAAATGGCACCTTTTGAAGCACTTTATGGAAGGAAGTGTAACCCCCGTTAGTTGGGATAGTGTTGAGGATAGAGTGGTAATTGGACCGAAATCCTCACCGAAATGGAACAAAGCAAGTAAAGTTGATTCGTGAACGATTAAAGGAAGCAAGCAGATAGAGGCGTAAGAGCTATGCTGACCTTAAGCGGGTTGATCAAGGTTTGAGCTTGGTGAGAAGGTTTTTCTTCGTGTTAAACCCGAAAGAGTTCTATAACTTTTGGCAAGGCTGCCAAGTTGTCACCTCAAGCACGTGGGACCTTTCAAATTGTCAAAATAATCAATCCCGTAGCTTATCGATTAGCATTACCACCGCTTTGTCTCGCATGCATGATGTTTTCCATATTTCTTTGCTTAAGAAATACGTTTCAGATTTGTCACATGTCTTAAATTAGAATTCCTTGCAGGTCCAAGACCCAGGAATAATCGTGGTTAAACCCACACGAGTGCTGGAAACTCACCAATTGCATTTGAGAAATCGTGAAATATAAAATGTAAGGTCCAAAGGGGACCAGTTTAACGAAGAAAGTGCAACTTGGGAAAATCTGGAAGAGATGAAAATTGCTTTTCCTTTTCTTTTTCAATAGAATGAAATCTGTTGACAAAACATTTTTTTATGAACTTATCTTTTTCATGTCTATATGAAAGCCAGATTGAGGCAAACATTATTCATCTGAATAAAATGTATCGTGACATTGATTTCTGGAACTATTCAAGTTGGAAATAGTCACATTGTATTGTGAACTAATAAATTGGTTGACCTGAAGGTAAATCAAATATGTAATCATCGGGACGATGAATCTTTTAGGAGGGAAGCATGTAACACCCTGAACTATTGTTACTTCCTCCTGAGCATTCAAGTGTTGATATATGATTTCTTCTATATAAGGATGTGTTCCTTTGATTGTGAAGTCATGCTTGATATGGATTGTATCTTCTTTGCTCTTGAAGATCTTTGACTGAGTCAGGATATGCTTGGACTCTTTTATTTCTTTCATTTTTAGCACCTGAGTTCAATCTGATTTCGGGATGAATTGTGGATTTACCCATCTTTATGACTCAGCCTTGGATCAGTGGCATTGATCCAAGAGATGTTTTAAGTTTATTCTGGATGAACAAAAATTATAGACCTTACGAAGGTTGCAAGGTCTGAATGTGTTGAATAAGCAATTCAGAGTCTAACTCAGGCTGATCGTGTTAAATGAATTGGTTCCCGATATCGTAATATCAGGAAGGCCTAGACCTTAAGCCAGGTAATAAATTCTGGTGTATACTGCAAGCTTATTATCAATGCCGATAGAATCCATTTCGGGAATGTTATAACCTGTTGGTTCTAATACTGATCGAACCTACTTGTGGGACCTAGACTGATTTATTAAGGTTAATAACCTAAACCTAAACTATAACCTATTGGTTAAATTATTAGTAATCTAACCTAGCCCTAAACTATAAGCTAAATGTTCCTAAGGTTAGCCACCTAGCACTATGGAAGTAAGACTAAAGTATTACCTTATGATCTAACCTATGTTTCTAACCTAACTAATGATCATGGATGAAGGGGGACCTATGAAGGGGTGCGAGCCATGGGCGGTAGTTTCTATGGCATTTATGAGGTGGATAAGGATGAAGGACTTGGGATTTGGTGGAGGTTGTAAATATCTAGTGAGACCTGACGTGGCGGTATCGCCAAATCTGGGAATGGTCTTTTGTTTGCATTTGTCAATCGCCAACTATGGCGGTCGGTGGCAATGGAGATTGGGCGGGAATCTTGGAGTTAATGTCATTGATGAACTTCGGTTCCCGAGCGCGGATCGCTTGGGAAGGCATGCAAATGGAAAATTGGTTGGTATTTTGGTTTTCCATTCGCTCCGTTTTTCTCTCTGTTTGATCACTGGTTCTTCGAACCAGTCTACTTGGTGTTGCATGGCAACTATGAGAATAACTAGCTCTTTTCTCTATCGAGGAAAGTTTATAAGGCATGAGGGTAACAAATTATTGTTGCTGAATCTATCGTGGAAGAAGAGGAGAAGGCTCGAGCTCATTCAGAGGTCTTCTTCGATTTTTAAAGTGACATTACCAGGCATGATAGGCCCTGACTTTTAAAAATCTTGCTTTACTCCAAATGCTTTCATTAAAACAACTCTGTTCAGGTGATTTCAGTTCAGTTGGTTTGAAGCAATGTATTGGTTCTTCTTTTCCTGTGGAATTAGGAATCTCGGGGTTTTAGAAGACCTTGTTGGAATGGTTACTGTATTTATTCTTCCTTTTGGTTTCATTTCGATTACAGACCGGCTGTGCTTTTATTGTTGATGTTGAACCCTGTTGAATCTTGCTAGAATACTTTAAGTTCCTTCTGGTTGGAATGCTTGCTGAGATTATACTACTTGAATGCGACTATTGTAGAAATCCTTACTGTGTTAGCAATTTTGGGTTTAGTCTCCGTTGAAAGTTTTCAGGGATTATATATGAAAATGACTCAGTGGGAGTCCTTTTAATGTTTCGTATGTTTTCATCTTCTGCTTAAGCTTAGTTTCGAATGTTGTTGTTTAGTTGAGAATACTGATGGTATCGACTCAGTGAGAGTCTTTGAAATGTATCTTGTATTTCAACTTCTGTCTAAGCTTAGTTATGAATATTGTTGCTTAGTTATGAATATTGTTGCTTAGTTATGAATGTTGTTGCTTAGTTGTGAATACTGTTGCTTAGTTGCATGAATACTTATGTTTCGATTTGAAATACTTTGCTTAGTCTTAGTTGTGAATACGGTTGGTATTGACTCAGTTGGAGTCCTTGTAATGTAACTAGTGTTTCGACTCCTGTATAAGCTTAGTTGTGAATACTTAATGATATTGATTCAGTTGGAGTCCTTAATATGTATCTTGTATTACGACTTCTGTAGAAGTTTAGTTGTGTAGACTGTTGGTTTGATTCAGTTGGAGTCCTTAATATGTATCTTGAATTATGACTTCTGTAGAAGTTTAGTTGTGTAGACTATTGGTTTGATTCAGTTGGAGTCCTTAATATGTATCTTGTAATATGACTTCGTAGAAGTTTAGTTGTGTAGACCTGGTTTGATTCATTGGAGTCCTTGAATGTTTTTTTCGTGAATTCGACTTTAATCTTAACCCAGGCTGTGAGTTCTTGTGGGATACGACTCCGTTGGAGCCCTTGCAGTATTTCCATGTGAACTCGACTCCTGTTGAAGCCCTGATGTGTTTGCGGGATGGCTCTACTTAGGTTAAAACTTGGATGAGCTTATGTAATGGATGTGACTTCTGTAAAGTCCTTGTTGTACATTCATAGAGATTAGATTCAGTTGAATGAAGTTGTGCATATTTGTGTTTAGACTTAGTGTGAATATCGCTGTATTTGCATATGGAACGTCATTTGTTTTAAGTGTTATCTAGTCTCGTGGCTGATCGTGATAAAAAGCTCCTAGTCCGTGCTCTGTTAAACAATGGCGATGGGTATATTCATGTTGATGAATGATATGAAAAAGAATTGTTGAGTCTCGTTATGGTTGGATTACTTACTATTGCTTGTCATGAGAGCTCTTTTATTGTTTATTAGCTACAGGTGATTTTTATAATTGGATTTAGATGGAACTGTAGTTCTTCTTGTAATCTCGATCGCTTAGTCGCATGCGTAAATGTATTTGCATTATTCTAAAGGAGTCGCATGACACGTCCAAACATTATTGATTTAGGATTCTATGGACTCGCTTTCTTTCTTCTAGACTGTAATTTATATGTTGATGTATAATAAGTTGAATAGGAAAATTCTCTCTCTCTCCTAGTCAGGAAACCTTGTGTGCCTTCTTCTTGCATCCTTTTGCGATCTCTACGGTAAGGGCATAACAAGAATAAACTTTGGTATTGAATGGAGAAACTGGTATAAAATGTGTGTTGCTGTATAAATAGGTATACTTGTCAATACCATTGAAATGTGTTATGATGATAAAAGAATTAAGACAGTGAGCTTGTTGAATGTTTTAACTACCTTTGAGAAATTGTTAGAAACAATCTTGTAGGAGTTTTGTTGTCTTTAGAATGGTTGTATTCATATGTTCTTAGTCTCTAACATATAGGATGATTAGCCTGATTTAAGTTTGGAATGTGAAGAAATGATTTCATATAAACAGGTTGTTTAATGAGAACAATTGGTGGATTGCAATTGTTTTAAGAATTAGTGCTTATCATGCTCAGTTCACCGAATTGACCCGTGTTGACAATTTTTGCAGATGGTTGCCGTAAGTGGTAAAGGCACGCAGATCTGATATGATGTTCAGATTGTTTAATTTGGTTTTATGATGAATTCCAACTTGATTCTCTAAATGTACTACTTGAAGAAAGATGTTCTTTTGTTGTTGAGTATTGTATCAAATATGTTGAATGCATAAAATGTATTTGATTAGCTTAGAAATGAATGAAATGAGGTATTTGTTACTTATGTGTTTGCATTCGTATCTTGATGGATTGAACTTCTTCGGTTCAAATGATTTTAAGAGCATTGTTATTATTGTATACCTTGGAGACATTTGGGATTCTCTATGTAAGCTTTGCAAAGATTATGTGACTGAATACTTGTGAATGTTTAGTAGTTCTGTTATGTTCTATCTAAAGCTAAATTGGAATTTAGATCACTGTCTTTCGAGAAGCTAAGGTTAAAATAAACCTCAACAGGAAGCTAAACGGGTTGAATAAATTATTACTTCCTAGTCTTGATCTAAGTCAAGACAACGTTTAATTTGATTTTAAATCACTATATCTTAATACTAATAAGTAAGATATATTTCAGTTATGAGAACTGATATAAACCTAAAAGGGTATGGTTAGCAACCTTATGTGAAGATTTAAGGCTATTGCCCAATTTCGTTGATTTAGATCATTGTGTAACAAAGAACTCCTTGATGAGACCTCAAATCTTAATAACTTCTCTTTGTGAAATGGGTTTTAATAAGAAAGGCAATTCTAAGGTGAGGAACCCAGGGGTTGGGAAAAGACTACCCTAAAAGGAGCGTCTTAAAGTATAACTTTAACTCAACGTAAGTAACACCTTAAAGTCAAGTAGATCTTTTCGAGGTGGATTTGAAGGTTGATGGCACAAGTCAACTGCAGGGTTGTACCTTCGAGAAGATTAGGATCTTCTCGAAGATACAACAATGCAGGTGACTTATGACGTCACCCTTTGCATTGATCATTAAGATTTACACCTTAAACATGAACAAGTTTTTACTCTGGGACTGGTTAGGAATGTGATCATGATATGAGGCTGCCCTGGAGACTCGGGTACCTTGACACACAGGGTTAACTAGGGTTGACTCAGTATGTCAGCGTATCCCTAGTTCTTGAGAGCATCCTTATATCATTGTCATATTATTAATCCGTTCCTGAGTGAATAACTTGGGGCAGGGAGGCTGACAGAAGTCAGTGTAAGACATTCTACATAACATAGGAATGGGGTGAAGGACGTATTCCAGATTGATGAGTATGCCATCAAGGAATACGAGACATAAGCAATATGTTTCAAATCTTTGGCCAAAGTATCGCAAGCTGCTGATTGCGTTGTCCTATGTCACCTAGTCTAAGGGACGAGATGCCGATGAATAATGGTAACAATTATTCAGATAGGTTCCTTGGATAGAGCATTCTAAATCCCAGATTAGGGAAGAGAACCGCAAGAGTGATGTGTTAAAATAAAAATGCCAACTCTTGATACTCATGAATAGATCGGTAGATTACCGAGTCATGGAATGAATAGATCGAGGTACTCCGAGTCATTACAATTTAGCATATGGTTATCTCTTTATAAGAATGGTTGTTTTGATTTGTGAGTTCTAAATTATGTATTTAGAACTAGGAAGCATTTATCAAAAAAAAATCTACCCCTACCAACAAGCACGACCAACACCCAGAGACTACTCTAGCACCCAAAACCATAGCTCAACCCTCCTCCTCTTGCAAGACCATTCCTCAACAATCAGCCCTTTATGCCCAATCCCACTTTCACTTCCCATTGCGACCCACTAGTAGGGTCCTATGCCAAAATCTTAACCAACCTCCTTGATACTTCATCATATTGCTTCCTGGTCGAGACCTTATGACCCCCTTAAACCCAAGCCAAAAGGGTTTGATGACACTAAAATTTGCACCTACCATCATGTGCCATGGCACAATGTGGAGAAGCTATGCAGCTTTGAAAACTGTCCTTATCCAGTTATGTCCTCCTGAAGCAAACTTTGACGATGATGACCTTCACCAACACCCATTCCCACAGTCTTTCCCTCACTGCCTACTCAACAACCATGACCTCCATCCCCTCAACCCTTAGAGCCACCCCCAATATTTGAAATTAATATGATTCACATCGAGAACTTTCCACACCATCACCTAAATGTCATTGTGCCCACTCACCTCACAAGGGTTCTCCCCTAGTAGGTTTTTGCCCATCATGTTGTTATACCACTCATCCTACACCTTCTCCATTTTCTAACTCCCCTCATATCAAAATGATCCACATTTCTACCTTTTCTTAGAGAGACAACGACAAGGAAAAGGAAAATGATTCACCAACCAATCCTATACCCAACATACCATCTGCACCCACACCTAAAATTACTATCTGTGGCCCCACATATCCTATTTCTAATGGGGTCACACATCATGCCATGCTTAAACAACTACACCAATCCCCCTCAATATGTCCTTATATGACCTCCTCTAAACCTCGAGAATCCCATCTTCAAACTCTCATGGAAGTCCTGCAATCTATTGAGGTTTTACCCAAAGTGACCCTAAACCCGTAGCCTCCATTATCACACCCCATCATGTAGCCTCTCTCACCAAATTTCCACCTCTATCCACACCTCACCCTAATCACCAAGTAGCATCCCTTAGCTTCTCAAAGGAGAATATCACACCACACTAAACCGATGACCTTGACCCAGATCTCTTCATCTCTATCCACATCGATGATATATGTGTACGACGTGTAATGATAGATGAGGGTGCTAGCATTAACATCATTTCATGACATGCATTCGCTCAAATGTGCATACACGACAATTACATGCATAAACATCATATCATGTTGGGTTCATTTAATGATGCTATCACATCTACACTAAGCACCATCATCCTCTACATTTGTGCAGGCCTACGCTTTCTAGAGTTATTTTACGTCTTGGAGGGGGAATTTCAATATAACCTGTTACTTAGCAGACCCTGTATTCGTGTCATGGGTTGTGTTCCTTCCACTTTGCATCGTTGTGTAAAGTTTAAACATGAATGACACACCTATACTATTCCAGCTGATCCTTCACCTTTTAAAACATGTAACATGCTTTACTTGACCCAATGACATGTTTATACCCATTAATGCATCTACCTCCATGACCGCTATCGCTTCACCTACACCTCTACTTACCAAGACAGTGATTCTACCTCAATCTGAACATACCTCCTCCATTCCTACCATTTCCACGACCTCCACGACCACCCATTAGCCTCCCAATCCATTAGCTTCACCTCTATGTCTACCTCCACGACCGCTATCGCTTCACCTACACCTTTGCTTACCAAGATGCGATTCTTGCCTCAACACACATACGTCCTCCATTCCTACCACTGCCATGACCTCCATGACTGACCCATCAGCCTCCCAATCCATTAGCTCCACCTCTACGTTAACCTCTAACACATCATCTATTCCAGCTACCCACATACCGACCACCGATCCCTTGGAAGGAATTTTTCAATGCCTCACTCTGGGGGAGTATCACCTATATAGTGTCAACACATTCCTTACTCCACAAGAGTATGGAAGTCTTCACCAACACCCTTGCTATGATCACCACATAGGAGAATGACTCCTTTATGGTCCTCCTCACCTTCATACTAGTCTCACCTATGGGGGACTTGATACTACCACTTACAAACCCAAACCACCATCACAAACCCACCCATTTTCTACTTTGACTTCTAGTCACTCACTAATCATCATTTCACCCACACCTTCCTGCACCAATGTGTGTAGAAGGGTTTTAGTTTTGGATTTCTGAGCAAGGCTGCCATACTATTACTCCATGTACTACCCTCAAACACATAATGACCATAGTGGTATCGCTTTGCTAAACCACCTACCAAGCAGGACTGCATTGAAATTATCAAAGACATTAGCCCCTCTCCTCCCTCTTCACCTACTCCACCTTCATCATCACCTTTGCCGACATATTCAAGGGATCCAGAATCTATCCCTCCTAAAAAAATTTCATAAACACCATTTCCTTGGGGCCTCGACTTATCAATGCGAGGGTGAGGCTCCTCCCTCTCTTCCTTCCCATGTACACTTTGAAATGACCGATGACAATACAACTTCAATTAACATCATTCAATGTTAGGATGATGAATCTATACTCATCTACCTTGGTGCAAAAGACTCATATATTCATCGCTCGTTACCCTCTAAGATGAAAACCATGTTGAATGAATCAACTATCGAGATCAACATTCATACTCAGGATGACCCGCACATCCTAAAGATCATTCAATCTTTATATGCTCCTAAACAAGAAGCCATCAATTCTTTTCTCAAATATCATAACCACACTTTCACTTGGTCTTATGAAGACATGCACAATATTGACCCCACCATAGTGGTCCACAATATCGTAACCATTCTCGATGCCAAACCTCACAAACAAAATTGAGGAAAATGCACCCTCGCACTTCCCTTCTCATTAAAGAATAATATCAACACCTTCTTTTTGTTTCCTTCATATTACCCATTGATTATCCTTGTTGGATTTCTAACATTGTCACTATCACTAAGGCGATAGGGGAACTCCACATTCGCACATATTTCTATGACCTCGACATAGTCTACCCAAAAGACAACTTCCCTCTACCTGGTATTGACCAACCGGTTGACCTTACCACTTTAGTCACGAGATGCTATCACTCATGGATGGATTCTCGGGTTATAAAAAAATCTCACTTACCCCGGAGGATGAACACAAAATCGTGTTCATCACCCCTTGGGGACATTCTACTACTAATTCATGCCATTTTTCCTTTAAAATGTTGGTACCACATATCAACAGGATATGACTTATATCTTCCATGACATCATGCATCGTATATTAGGAGATTACGTGTATGATCTCCTAGACAAATCAAAACACCGCTCTAAGCACCTCACCATCCTAAAAACCATCTTTGACCATCTCATTAAATATTGCTTTCACCTTCAACCCAAGAAATGTGTCTTCGCAGTTCTCTCAGGAAAGCTCCTAGGATTTATCGTTTCCCTACGTGGTATAAAATTTGACCTTGTTAAAGTCAAGGCCATTCTTGAGATGCCTCCACCCACTAACCTTAGAAAACTTCATATCTTGCAAGGTAAGTTGCATTCTATTCGTCATTTCATTTCACAATTGTCGATTGGTGTCAACCATATCACCACCTTATCAAGAAGGATGTCTCCTTTAAATGGGATGATGACTACAACAAAGCTTTTGAGGCCTTAAAATAATACCTTCTCCAACCACCCGTACTCATTCCACCTAAATACAATCAACCTTTCTACCTATACATCTCAGCTACTGATCACTCCTTGGGGGCCATGCTCGCTCATCGCGATGAACAACATAGGGAGCAGGTGGTTTATTACATAAGCCATACTCTTTTGGACTACAAAACCTGATACACCCATCCCAAAAAAATTCTTAGCCTTAGTTTTCATTGCCACAAAACTCCTCCATTACCTACTCAACCACAAAACCTATGTTGTGACCAACACTGACCCCTTACACTTCATGTATGCCAAACCTTATCAAAATTAGCATGCCACACACTGGCTTATGCTTTTAGCTGACCTTGACCTCGAATTCATTCATCAAAAGTCCATCAAGGGCCAAGCTATCACCGACCAATTGGCCAACGCACCTATTTCCGGGATCAACCCTCTAATTTTGACTTTCTAGATGAGTCAATTGCTACCCTTTCCCTGGACGAACCCGCTTACCAAATGAAACTCTTCTTCGATGGTTCCAAGTGTCAACATGGGGGTGGGGCTGGTGTTATCCTCATTCTCGCTTGATGGTGAACCCATTCCTTTTTCTTTCAAACTCAATTTTTATGGTACAACCAATATTGCCAAATACAAAGCACTCGTATTAGGTCTCCAAGTAGCCTACGCCTAAATTTCAAATCAATCAACATCTTTGGTGATTCTCAATTGGTTATACACTAAGTCAATGGTACATATTTCGTAATGAGATACTTCAAAAGTATAAACATCATGTAGACATACTTTTGACCACCTTCTATCGTTACACCCTTCAAACCATCCCTCGTTCAACCAAAAAATTTGTAGATACCATGGCCTGCTTGGCTTCTCAAATACCCGCTTTGCCTGCCGATTCTAAAATATTTGTCACCATACAACGACTCCAATCACCCTTTTATTTACCTCACAACATTTTCTCCATCGAACCATCACCCCGGACCCAAGTGACCTTTGGTATAAACAATACTCCGACTATCTTTCTCTCTCCATCTTACCTCCTGATCTCACCCATAATGGACAACGTGCCTTCCTTAAAAAGGTCTCTCATTACGTCATCATGGGGGGCCTCCTCTATAAGCGCAACTTTGATGGTATTCTCTTACGATGCCTCACGAGTTTTGAAATTCCTTATACAATTAAGGAAGGTCATGATGGCATATGTGGAGGTCAATTCAGTGGCCTTGCTGTTGCTAAGTGTATTCTTTGCCTAGGCTATTACTGGCCGACCCTCAATCATGATTGTTATGACTATTTCAAACATTTTGTAAAATTCCAACAACACACCAACCTTCATCATACACCTAGTTATGCCTTACAGGTCACCCGTGACCTTTGGCCCTTCTCTTAATGGGGTTTGGATCTTGTTGGAGAGATCTACCCCCATTCTTCCCAACGACATCAATGGATCATCACCGCTACCAAATACTACACAAAATGGGTTGAATCCATACCACTCATCTCCACGAAAGTTGAGAAAATATGTGAATTCATTAATCATCACATCATCTGTCACTTTGGTGTCCCACATCACCTTATCATTGATAACGGAAAACAATTCAAAAATAAAACCTTGCAAAAACTTTGTGATGCCTTCGGCATTTAGCTATGTTTCTCGTCACCTTATTACCCACAGATCAATGGCCAAGCCAAATCCACTAACAAAACCTTAAACAAAATTCTCATGAAAGTGGTTAACGATACTAGGAAGGACTGGCATACGCACATTCCTTTTTCCCTATGGGCATACCGCACTAGTATTCACACTTCCACTGCCGCTACACCCTTTTCTCTAGTCTATGCTACATAGGCTATAGACCAGATTCCCTCACTCTACATTTCTCTCCATGACATGCTCAATGATGATGAATTTCATTAGGACTGTTTAACACAACTTGAGTTATTAGACAAACATTGTCTTAACACTCTTGACCACCTTCAAGTTTACCAAAAACATATCAAACGTGCCTATGATAAACATGTCCATGAATGAACCTTTCACGTTGGTGATCTTATCTTGAAAGAAAATCAACATGTAACCAAAGTAGAAAAAAGTAAACGGGGAAAATTTTCTCCTAATTGGCTTGGACCATACATCATGACCCATACTTATGGATCAGGTGCTTATCATTTATCTTCACTTGATGGTAAACTTGAACTTGAGCCCCTTAATGCCTTGCATCTTCGACCATTCTATTGTTGAATTTTAGTCCTACCTCACCTTTTTCCTCTTTTCATGCTCATCCCTTGAGTGTTATCCACTTCTTAAACCTCACCAATGATTAAACAAGAATCATGTGCATACCCATCACTTGTTATCTTCTCTTGAATATGTGTACCACGGTCTTTGCACATAGCATGATTCTCATGGATACTTTTTGTCTACCTTTAGATGAGATCCCATGGTTGTTTCACCTTGCTTTCTAAACAAGAATCCTATTCTTCACCGTGGTCTTGTCCATGACTTCAAGCCCTCACATGGGACCCAAATCCTTGATTCAAACTTCTCATAAAAAGATGACTCCCTCAAAAGGACATCTTCCTATCTATAATCACTGCTATAAATAGATTTCTCCCTTGAAGGACAGCTATGTAAAGTTATTTCAAATAAAAATAAATAAATAAATAATAAAAAAAAGCAAGCGAATCTGAAGCTTCCCGCATCGATTAGCTTCACGAATACCTCAAGGAGTTAATTTCTTCATCCCATATAGACTTCCCACATCGATCAGTCTATCTCAAATATCAGTCAACATAGAAATCCTTTTAGTCATGGACTTTCCCATTGTGACCTTGGATATCTTGCCCAAATAGCATGCTACCTCATACCATATCGAAATTAACCACCTTTCACCCCTCTCACCATTCGCACTCCCATTTCCTACCACCTCAAGGGACCTCTTGGAAACCATGCCATTTGGTGATCATGTGACTACTTTTCACCCTTAGATCAATCAATCATGCAATGTCTTTAGGGTCTCACATTCATCACCTCCTCCAAGGTATGACCTACTTAGTATGATCCTAACCAATCAGGTGGCTTTCTTGCCCCCTCTTATCTTTTAACCTTCTTTATTATTATGTATTGATTACCTTATACAAGACTTGGTCCTCGACGCTTACCTTTGGGGTAATCTTCTTCTTCTACCACACTAAAATCACCTATACCAAGTTGCCCACAACTCACCCACACCTAACAAACCTAAACCCAAATCATGCCTAAAACCTACCAACTCATTTTCATACCTCCTCATATTCTTCCCTAGCTTATGGGAGAACTACATCGACCTGAGGTCCCTTTTTGTCGAGACTATGTAGGCAACACTCCGAGGGCATGGGGCCCTTGGAGGTTAGCTCGACCACTCTCTACCCTAACCAATTCATCTTTCATCTTCCTAAATTACATTCTACCCCACTTAGTTTCCTTTTTATGTCAAAAATTGGAAATTAAACCAAACAAACAACAAGTTGCTTAACATTTTTATCATCATCACAACATACATTTATTATGACTACCATTTCTCTACCATCATCATGCATGTATTATAAAGCATCTTAAACATGACCCATCTCATCATTCATTGCACAAATTAATGAATCACAACTTCAACCAATTTAAATTCAACCCTACCTATGACCTAACTCGATCAATGCCTATGACCTAACTCAACCATGCCTATTACCTAATTCAACCATGCCTAGACCACAAACCTAACTCAACCATGCCTATTACCTAACTCAATCCATGCCTATGACCTGACTCAATCCATGCCTAAACCAACCTAACTTCCATGCCTATGACTCTGACTCCATCCATGCCTAAACCAACCTGACTCCATCATGCCTCACTCCCCTAGTTTTCGTCCATATCATGAAAAAATTAAAATTCTCATAAAACACCAACAAATCATCAGAATCTCATCCATCTCATCATATAAAAAAATATGTGTCTCTATACAATATACATAGATATCCAATCATGTACATCTCTCAAAATCGTCGGCACATAGGCCGATACTCAATACAAAATATCATTAGCACGCAGGCTGGTATCATATACAATAAAACAATAAAATGATAAAACAATACAAAATCTCTTCATCACACAGCCGGTATATGCTCAATAATACAAAAATCTTGTACATCCTCACTCTCGTTGGCACGCAAGCCGGTATGTGATCAAAAATATAACAACTCTCGGCATGCAGGCCGGTATATATCAAAAATCAAAACTATGTCAAAATCGGGAGCCATATATCAGGCATCATCTCGGTGGACATCCTCCATATCTATATCACCTATCCCCTCTACCTCCTCGGCCCCTATCTGGTGACTTGCTAACATCTCCCCACCCATCATAGGTGGTGGCTAGGTCCCTACTATGGGAATCAATGGCCTCACGGGAACTGGTGGCCTCACCCTGACCATGTCTTGGGGCTCGATGGCCCCTTGTGCTCTCCACGCTATGGGTGTGTGATCTGGTCCTCTCGCTAGAGGCCTATTATGCCTTGTACTCGGCATATGATAAAAATTTATCCTTGCTGCTATCAGCTGGTCCCGATAGTACCGACCTCCTCTCTCTCCCCTCGTAACTTTGGATATGGGCACTATCTATGGTGGCCCCATCGACTTCTAACCCTATACTTGTCCTGTGGGACCCTGTCCTGGTCCATGTGGTGGTGCCATCGGCCCCTACCCCTATGCCTATATCTAGGCCTGTAAAGCCCCAATCTATGCCTATGTTATGGCCAACTAGCCTTGCAACCTTGTCACCTGCTGTGGGGCAGCCACCCGACCATCATCATCATCTCCATCTCCATCCCCACCCTGGGCCATCGGGTCTGAAGACTGGCCACCTATGCATGTAACTTAGCCACCTCCCCTCTCGGGCGCTATATCCCTACACCATACCCAATTGGGTAATTAGGGTCACCACCTACCCCTATAGGGCATCCCTCTACACCGTGATGGTGGCTAAATCACTGCCCTCTGACCTAGGTGGTACTAATTATAAATGAGCCACTCACCACTATCTCGTATCTATCTCGTAACCCTAGCATCATCAATTTTTTGGTCTACCACCTACTCCTCCTACCCTGTGGGCACTATCAGCTATGGTAGAGGCAATGGCCTCTCCATGTCATCTCTCCTGTACTATGGGAAGGGTGGAGGTATGTCCTGTGGTAGTCCAAACTACCATCTAACCCTATCCACTAGGATCATCTCGTGCTCCCTAACATGGTGCCCCTCTATCGATATCAACAACTAAATCCCATCTAACTCATCATGCATCCACTAGTATGAGGGATAACCCACATACGGTCTCCATATGATGTCCACTCAAGACAGCCCCTCCAATAAATGCGTATAATAGGATACATCATGTGTAGCCCTATTCAATCACCACTCTCCAATCGTAGGTAGCATCACCTATACCCCACCCACACCAATCTCGGTGGAAATACATTTGCTTGGGGTATCCCTACTAGTTACACACAAACTATGTGCTCATCGGACCAACAGTGTAGTAAAAACATGCAACATAGGCTGAACCCGTGCAGACACCCATATGCCCACAACTCTCTATATAGCTACACTAGGAATTTGGCACCCAGGAAAAGCAGGTTTGATCCATCACCATGTCATGTAGTACCCCCATCAATGAGTGGGGAAATCTCCCTCCCTCTACATCTGGCAGTGCGAAACAACACACTACCTCCATCAATAAAACAACGAGCCTCGTCTCCTCTGGACGGGCTATGTACATCCCTCCGTAACTCAAACTGGCACTATGGAATGTCATGTTTGCCAGTCCCTCTCCAAACACTATTAGCATCAACTCCTCCAAGGCCTCGAGGAGATCGAGTACACCTGTGTCCCTAGTATCGGTAGCCACAGGGATCCTAAACACGTCCTCCAGGGTGACTATCATCTCACACATGTCGGTAGGTGGAATGTGTTGGTCACTTGAATCCCATCTATCGATGAGAGTGACCATCGACTCGGCTACTGGGATCGTATGCCACTAGTGTCGAACCCCACTCAGGTCCACCTCCTCCACATGTTGCCACTCCTCAGTTGTCACTGTGCCTCGCACTCTCAAGAGCAGGGGTGACACCCTGTCTCTCATCTGTAGCTGATCTCTCCCCTGCATCTAATACAAACATCAAATTAATCC
Source organism: Taxus wallichiana var. yunnanensis (assembly GCA_018340775.1). NCBI lineage: Eukaryota > Viridiplantae > Streptophyta > Pinopsida > Cupressales > Taxaceae > Taxus > Taxus wallichiana. The sequence goes on from CM031240.1 coordinate 591,572,092, forward strand.
ACCTTCATCATACCCATACTCACCCACTATCATTTCCCCATACCCATTTTCAACAATGCACCCTATTCTACCCTTCCCTATCTCACCCACTCCACCTAGGGCCCTTTCGGCCCCTTTGTTCTCCAAACCCAACTAGTGTCGGTTATCTCTAACCGACCCCAATCACCCATAAACCGGCATTGGTCACCTATTTCATGACTAATTCCGGTTTGACCCTACCAACATTGGCTAATCTCAACTGATGTCGGTCACTGTCGTGGCAAAATCCGTGACCCCCAAACCCTCCCCTCTCAAAACCTCACTCTCCTATCTCTTTTCCCCACCCATTCTCATCTACACTTCCCCTCAACCCCATCCCATCCCCTATTCACCCACTTACCTCTCTCCCCACTCCTATTCTACCCAATTCACCCTACCACATTTCCAATTTCATTTTCCCCCACCTAAAACAAAAAAAACCAATTTTTCAAACCTCGACTTATCACCTAATCTATCTAACAAAACACAACATGGGTTTGATTCTTACCTCATCATGCTGCCGTTATGGTGGTGGTATGTTTGGCTATGGCACCGGTGGCCCACCCAATCCCTCTCTAGCCTCTGCCATCACCAATCACTAACTGCACCTCCAACCAATCAAATCACTCAATATGATCCCATGGACCCGCCTCTCAACTACCAATCACCCACTTTGTTCATCTCGCCAACTCAACTCTCCATTATGTTTGGACACTTTCCCCCTTTCTCTCTCTCTTGTGTCATTTTCCCAATTCGCAAGAAGATAAATGATTTGCAAAAACATAGATTTTTCATTTTTATAACATCCTCGACCTAACCGATGCCAGTTTTACCTTCACCAACATCGGTCCTGTGGCCTACTTTACTGTGGTCGGTTACCCTATACCGGCATCGGTTACCCTTGACCAACACCGGTCACCCTCTCTTCAACATTGTTCCCGATTTCACCCTACCATCACTCTTTTTTCCCTCACCCCATGTTTACCCTAACCATTCACCTCACCCTCCTAACCTCATCATTTACTACCTACCCTTGTCCTCATTTGGGGACTCGTTATTTTACCCATACCTCAGCCCTACCCGTGTCGTGACCTAGATAATTTGGACTTGGAACATCGCTAGTGACCTTTGACCTCATGTGTTTGCTATACCTTACGGCATTGTTACCTGTGTTGATTGACCTAATGACCTTACCTTACCTCTTGCCATGACTGTTTATCTTGACCCTACCTTTGGTGTACTAGAACACACCTAAACGTTCCTACACCTGACCTATGTCATGTTTCCTGACCATATCCTATACCTAAGATACTGGACTCACTTCAACCTTGTTTGGATAAACCTATCGACCTTAGACAATGTAGAGTTTTCCTACTCTTTAACTTGGTACCGTGTTGTAGTTTATACATGTGTGTGTGTTTGATTATTACTACCTTTGACCCTGATCCGTTACCTGGATTACCCAAGTGGACCTTTTTCCCTTTTTACCCACGTTTCCCACCTTCCTCTTCCTCACATTCACCTTTTATCAAACCGCTTACCGATTCTTCCTTCTTCCTCATCAATTCCTGGTTTGAGGGTGATCACCTTCACCCACACATGGGGCAACCATACCTTATTTTTGTCAACGTCACTTACCACTACAAGCTACGCAACAAAAAGGGTAAAATGTAGACACCAAAATTGGGTCACACTCCCTTTGTTCCCTCATCAAATAAACACATTGAACACATTCATCTAATCATGGCCCCTTTCACCCCACTCTAATATTAATTTAATAAATTTAATTAAATTAATTCATCATCCTCACAATATTTATTATTTAAATATCCTAATTGAGATAATGCCCACATATCAACCTCACCTAGACACCTCATCTAGCCACCTCACCCTAAGACCTATTCTTAGTAAGTTGCCATAACTAACTAGGACCTACCCAAACCCTAAAAATGAAAGCCTACATTCCCTCTAACCATATTCCCACCCATTAAAAGGAAGCTTCCATGCTAATATGTGGATTAAATGATACAAGATCCCAAAAATCAAGGGGATCTACCTAGTTTAGTAAACCTAGGAAATCTTGCCCTAACATGGCTGGTTACCCTTAACCACCACTGGTTAAGTTGGAACCACCGTCGATTACCATTTAACTCCCCAAATAACCTTATTTTTAGGTTGGAACATTTTCACAGAGAGAGAGATCTTCTGAGAACAAGTGATGAAACCAAAGCTACATGAAAACAAAACCAGCATCCGTACAAGCATCAGAACACCCATAGCTAGTACCCGAAGTAATCACACAACCACCTGCCTTCATGGGAGCATCCAGGAAGCGCCAACACTATACCAAGTTCATTTGATCACCCACCATTACCAACCAAGCATCAAGCTCATACAAATAGTAAGTTTGTTAACTTGCATTGGTTCCTTTTCATTTGAGAAGATCCTTTTACATTTGTTATTAGTTTCTACTTTCATTTCCATTCCCCACCATTTTACCTCCATGTAAACTTGACCATCCTTTTTCCCACACTATTGAAATGTCCATATCCAGACTTTCATCATTCCTATGCATATCCAGGATCCATACAAATCTCACCATTTCACTTCCACCTTCATCTAATCCTGGATCTATCATCCAACCAAGTTTTATAAAGTCTCGTACTCGACCATACCAATGCAGGTCACCCATAACCATCGTTGGTTAACCTAAACTGACGTGAGTCTCTATACCTTTACCAGAAACCCAGATCAAATCCTAAAACCACCACCAAATACCCTAAACTGACCAAAATCTGACCTTGACCAATAACAATATCCTGATAGTGACCTTGACCTTTAGATTTAATCATAGCTTAGCCTGTTGTGAATGAATTTGCTTATTGTAGATGAATGAGATACCTAAATCATTTTAACTATAGTAGGATTTACTTTATTACCAGCATTAAGTTGTTTTAAACAGTGGATTGACAACCATCTAGGAAGTATCACACTTCCCGGATCTAGCACACGCTAGGCAGTCCACTACATATATTGTTTAACTTTTATTTGGTGGTCTTGTGTTCCATTTTAGGTAGTTCCTCTAAGCAAAAAGGAAGCTCTCACGATCAGCTGTGGATTCAGAATTCATACACACGCAATAACCTATCAACCAACATCTCGACAAGTATTCCTCCTACACCCATTACCCTCATTTGTTTTATCATTTTCTAAGAAATGCTCTAGAATCAGGTGAAACAAAGAAAACTATATCGAGTTAGATATGGATAAGGAAAGGAAAGGAATAAGAGTAACCTATAAAAAATAACTAAGAGAGGAAGTTACGAAAGAATATCTAAGTGTTGTTTTGATGGTCTAAACCTATAAGAGATTAGATATGAGAAATACCTAGAAAATATGATAAAATATTAATAAATAAACACGGTGATAACAATAAACCTCACAACAGATGAACATGAGCATTGTAAGCACGCTAAAAAGATGTCTTGAATATCTTTACATATCTCAAAACCAGTCCGACACGAGAAGGACATGTTAGGATTGTGGAGTTGAATTGCTTCACAGTTAGCATGATTTACACCTTGTTGGTTTACCACGATGAATCGTGTTGATCAATTAATCATCACTGGTCGGGGTAACCAACGCCGGTCAGTAACCATCCAATTACACATGTGCCTGAAATTTTATATTTAACTCGCGGGAATTTAATCTAGCTTTTGTTTTTAAAGCTGATTTAAAGGTTGTAAATGCATAGCTAAGGTGCCCTAAGTTTTTCTAAGCTTATATAAGCTATAAAACTAGGGTTAGAGGTGAGATGAGAAGAAGAGCATAATCCTTGGTTGAAAGGATGAAGAAGAAGAAGAAGAAGAAGAAAAATTAGATTGCATGAAGACAGGAGCTTTCATAGAGAGAAGTTAAACAGAAGGAAAGTGTAGGTACATTATTGGTGAGAAGATGATATTATCTTCTACTGTATTTCCTTTATATTATTTAGTCTCATGTAATGTCTTGCATAATATACAAATCACTTAGTGTTTCTTCTTGTTAGATCCACAGGTTGTGAGATCTTGTTATTGCTCATTCTTGTAGATCCACATGTTGTGAGATCTTGTATTACAAATCCATGAGATCATGATGTATTGTTGATCCATAGGAATCTAGTATTGTAGAGGAAGTTGTCTTCATGTTTGCACAGGTTGATGCAGTGATGGAGGAGAGACTTACTTCTTGGTGCATGGTTACGTTTGCACATTGGTAGACCCTTCTAGAGGTCTTGTTTGTAGATTCACAGTATAGTGAGAGATTGGTTGCACAGTGGAAGATGCATGGTAGCTTCATGTATGTGAGATCTGGTGGTGTTTCATAGGCACGATTGTATTTCACTCAGGTAGATCTAGTTACATATCTAGTGGAGACACATGTGGTTGTATGGAGGAATAGTTTAGTGTACTCAGGTAGATCTAGTTGGAGATCTAGGAGGAGGAGATATTGTTGTAGAGATATATGTACTCTTGATTAGAAGAGCTAGTTTGTAATCTCTTGTTATATTATATAAATGAGATCTCTATATTTGGTGGACGTAGCCCACATTAGATGAACCGCGATACATGTTTTGCTATGTGGGTGTACTTTTGTGTGATTTGGACTATTCTTGTTTATACTTCCATTGCTTGTAGATTTTGTGGGGATTAGTTAGATCCATATTGATATTCTATAGTTGAAAATGTTTCCACATAGACCCATTCCTAATAGGACACTAAGGTTGGGAGAAAGCTTGAGAATTACACATATCTAATAATGAATAGAAAGAAAACAACTAGTTTTATAGGGTTGACAAAGTGACCATCTTTGAGTCACTTTGCCAATTGTAGGGAAATTTTCCCCACTTGGATATTTTTGTGCCTTTTGACGGGATTCGGAGATTCTTACAGAGATAGAAGGGTACTTTATAACACTTCGGTAGGCAAGAGATGAGATAAGGGTAGTTAGGGCATAAAAATAGATAAAAGCTAGAAAAGAAAAGGGGATGTGTGTGTATAGAAGGTTAGTTAGGGCAATGGATGAGGATTAATTAATTAATTAATAGGCATAAAGATTAATGTGGATGGGATAATTGGGCATGTGAGATGTTAAATGATTAATTAATTAATGTTTCTTAATTAATTAATGAGAATTGGATGGGCATTTAATTAAATAATGGGGATGATTAAAATAAGTATGCACACATAGGTGATGAAGGGGTAGGTACTGAATTTAGGTGTCTACATTTTCCCCCTTTTGTTTAGTGGTTTGGGCTAGCAAGCCATGAGACAAAAATGATGAGATTTGGATAAGGATAAAAAGAATTGATGATCAACTTCCACTCAAATGGGGTGTCAATGATGTCAAGGGAAATTAATGAGTCATTTGAAAAAGGTAGATGATGAAGGGTGGGTGGGTGAAGAAAAGATGGGTAAAATGATTACCAAGGCAAGATTCCCCAGGAAAAAGGATCACAATAATGATGGAAAACTATGGTGGTGACTCCAATATCACATCGGTAGGGGATGATTGCAGTCTCAACAGAGAGACAACAATGTTCTATGGACCAGTGAGTGGGTGAAGATCATTGTAGTATGGATGCAGGTCGGGATGACCAATAGGTCATGGGAAAGTCATCAAAATATGCACAACTATATGTAAAAGGGTATGCAAAATACTACATACACAGGGAATTGAGTGAATAGGTATGTGCCCATAAGGGACAAGGATGATTGATATGGTTTCCAATGGGACACAAATAAAGGTCGATAAGGAAAATAAAAAAATCGAGTGATGAGTTAATATGCCCTAATGGGGGAGAGCATGGCCGCAAAGGTAAAAAAAAAGAAAATTCAAATATGCCTCAAGTGGGGAAACGTATGGTGGAAAATCCAAAAAGGAAAAAGTATGCCCTAAGAGGGGAAAAACATGGCCACAAAGGTGGACTTTGATGAAAAATAATGGTTCCCTAAGGATGATCACGAATATGGCCACAATAGTGGACCCTATATGATGAATCTAATTTTCATATAGAAATATGAATATGGCCTCAAAGGAGGACTTCATGCATGGATTAGATAGGATTATAAAATAAAATTCCCAAAAGAGGAGTGATTATAGCCATGAAAGGTGGACTTAGGGAATAAATATGATTAACATGCCCAAAGGAAAAGAGATGGCCATAAATGTGGACTTGAAGAGTTACATATGCCTAAAGGAAGAGTGATTATGGCCATGAATGTGGACTTTGAGAGTACAATAGGATTAAAATTCCCAATGGAACAATAGATATGGCCACGAGGGTGTGGAATTAGAGAGTGTGTATGCCCGAAGGAAGAAATAGTTGAAAATCTTGTATGAAAAATGCCTAGAGGGAAAATAGAGATGACCACAAGTGTAGACTTAATGGTCAACAATAGATGATGCCCTGAAAGAAATGTAAGAAAGAAGGGAGAAATCCCAAAATGGTTGTTGTAAAGTCCAGTCGATGGTGACTAAGGTCAATCGATGACAACCCAAGGGAGTTGATGGGGACTATGTGTCGGTGGGCTATATAAGCCCAGGGTCAGTTGATAATGCTCATTTTTATGTGTAAACTTGACGAGAGAGAGAAATTTGAGAAAATAGAGACTAAGAAAATAGAAGTCGCCAAAGTTTTGAGGAAATGCCATAGGGTGTAGAGGATGGTGAGTAAAACAAACTCATATTGGTTTTTATTTAGTTTCATGTTTTATTTATTTATTTGTAAAAGTTAGATGACACCGGGGGTGGTTGGCGGTAATCGGGTGGGTCGGCGTCGACCCAATCTTAAGGTACATAGAGTGACCCTAAAATTTTTCAACTTTGACTTTGGGTTGGCATCAACTAGGGTTAGATTGGCTAAAAATTGATTTATATGGACTTTAATGCACTTTGGATGGATTTTTTTATTAGAGGTCTAATGTATGCATGTCGTTTTTGTGATTTTATCCCAAAGAGACCTTATATCTAAGAGATCGGGTGTGATCTCTATATGAGTAGATCATAGGGGATGTGACAGATGCTGAGTGGGATCATCTATCTGTAGTTGGATTAGGAGGATTTAGACATTATTAGAGGATCCCACGGGATGTGGGGCTTATGATTGCTTTGGTTGAGAGGTGGGATAAGCAAACATGTACATTTTGGTTCAAGATAGGGGAGATGACTATCACCCTTGAGGATGTGTATTGGATTCTTAGGATTCTAATACAAGTGGAGAAGATAGTTCCCATTATAAGTGATGAAAAATTAGCGGTTTGACATGGCTACTTGGATCCAATGCACCTCAGATCAGGTTTTATTTAGGGGCCTTTGCATATGATTTAAGATATGAGGCTGGGGTGCCACATAACTAGTTTATTTACACAAAGTGATGATGACAGTGTCCTATTATGATTTTCCAAAATTAGGAGGATCTCGGTTTCCATGGGTGTTAGCCAATGTAGTGGCCGATATTATGGACCACTAAACAATTTTTTCATTTGGGATTTCCTTGTTAGCTCGGATTTACCATAAGCTATCTGGATACATGTTGGGTAGGAGGATAGGGTTAGATGTAATATTTTTGCTACATTGTTGGGCTTATGAGCATATCGTGGTGATTAGGCCACATGGGCTTCCATGGGTAACAAGAGACCATATTTAGGTCGAGGTGAGATTTATGTGATGGAGGGCCGATCGGGCATTTGGAGACAAGGGGGAGATAAGGGTGGATTGGTATATAGATTGGCTTGTAGAGTTATATGTTGATCAGATTAGGTGGCGACCATATTGGGATTTCAGCACCTGACCTAGTGTGGATGTGGAGCTAATGGGGAAGAGGAGGATGAGGTGGGTGTAGGAGAGACTACCGAGATGATAGAGGTCATTCAGTTTGATAGGGTGAGACGATATTTTGGATTCATTTAGTCAATGCCTCATGATTTGATTTTATACAAGAGGGAGGAGTTGGATAGAGAGATGTCAATTCCTACTATGGAAGACCCGCTAGAGGACAAGGTTGTGCCATGGGATGATGATGATGTTGGAGTAGGAGTGGGATACTCCAATTAGAATACGACAACATGGGAATCTTGGGTGGTTGAGGAGGGAGGATAGGAGGAGATAGAGGAAATGGAGGTTGAGGTGGCTCCAGGAGGTGATGGAGATAGAGCAAGAGAGGTGGTGAAGGTGACATGCTTGTGTGTCAAGCTAGATCAGATGAGCGTAGAGAGATACAACATTATAGCAATAGGATGTGATCACTCAAGAGAGGGGCCACTACCATAGGAATAGGGAGGCCTATAGGGTCTTTTTTGGAGATTTGGCTACTATGGTAGTGAAAAAGTCAACCAACGATGTTCGAGAAACACCACGAGGATCGAATAGATGGCACCCCATGGAATAATTGGGATAGATAAGTACTTAGCATTGGCTATTAATGCTAAATATTATGATGACATTGTGATCCGTAAGCTACCTCAGATGCTGAGATACTGGGATTATCTCGAGAGGCATATGGAAGGTGAAGGTGTATTTTTGAGTAGTACGGGAGTGTAGCTCATCCACGGAGAGAGCGGGGAGGACGGGAGGGTAGCAGTAGCATGCGGGGTTCAGGTTTTGTACCTACCCTAGAGGGAGAGGACTTGAGAGCCTCAAATATTCACTTCACCAATTTTGATAGTGTCTCTACTTTGAGTGAGCCCCCTAGAGGGTCGTGATGTATTGATATACATTTTGATATATGATATATGGTTTTGTCATGGATTATCATGTGTTCATTATGTGATGTGATGGATTTTAATTTTGATGTGGTGATGATTTTAAATTATATGTCATGACGATAGATTTTATATTAGATGTGATGGTGATTTTAGATTGTATATTTTATTTGAATTTACTTTTGATGATAGTGAAATAGATGTATGATTATATTGTTATTTGGATGTGCATGTGTATGGATGATGATATAAATGTGTGATGTGGTAACATGTTTTGTGTTTAAATTTGATCATGATGATTAGAATGTATATGGGTAAGATGTGATGGAAACAAATTAAGAATGAATGTGATTAATGATGGATGTAAGTATAAATAAATGTGTTGTAAGATAGATAGATAACATATAGGTGATTGAGATGAAGAAAGATGTGTTGAGATACAGATGCAATAGGATTAGGGTAAAAATCCTCACAATGGTGGTGACCTACAAGTGGGAACAACAATACGTTATACCAAGGAATGTATGAGGAAAATATGCCTCCAACTACATTGGAGGTAAAAAAGGATTCAAATGCAATACAAGGCACATGTGACCAAAACAAATGTTTGTATATAACCAACAATAATTAGTTACACCAAAGATCACAAGGAAACAATAGATGAGCTGATCTCATAAAAATAATGTTGATATTACAAAGAGGTTTGAGATGAAACTTGTACAAGGAAAGAATTTTCTCCAAAATTGGTGTTCCCTAAGACTATTCCCAAATTTCTGGGAAGGGAAAATAGAAAGTTGATCAATGTGGGAAGCTTTCTTAGGATTCTTATAAAATGGAATTTTGATCAACACAAGAAGCCTTCAAATTCCATAAGAAGTAGCCATGCTTTGAGGGTATGGTCAACTTTATAGAGTATAGATGGAAATAATAATGTATGATAGCCATCCTTTTACGAGGATCAATCTATTTATTTCATTTTGATTCTATCCAAAAATATATTTTGGTTTTATTTTTCTCTTTTAACAAGACAAGCATTCTTTTAAAAGATAAAAAATAAAACCAAAGGATCTTTTGAGGGGATGGCTATCAATACCTCAAAGCATATATTTTTGTTAATTTGGAAGGCTTTTTATTTAAGCATCCATGAATTTTGATTTTACATAGGAAGAGCTAGGACTAGCAACTTTATAAGTAAACCCTTTAGGATGGGATAATTATTTACAATCCTACACCCTTGACCTATTACATGGTTTTGTTAATTTGTATTTAAGTGAATTTTGAACATAGAAAGGAACAAATTTGATTGTCACATAATTATCACCAAAGGGGAGAACTTATCCATAAGGAATATGCTACTGAATAAGAAGAGATGATGTCACATGCCCATATTTAAGGTCACATCTAGGAGGTGACAGAAGACCACATAGGTCACATCTAAGTCATCACATAGCTCCAGTCATCACAATGAAAATGGAAGAGGCTAAGATGGAGTAATGATATGAAGACATGATTAAGGGAACATTGGTGAATGTGCTAATAATAGAATGGTCACAAGTGAAATTCATTAAGTGGTTCCACTTCCGGTTGGCCATCATGGGAAATTCAATGATAGGATCTAGACCTATACTTAGGCGTGATAGTGTATGGTGCGATCCAATCAAGGAAAAAATTTCACGTTGGTTCCTTTCTAGAGTGGTTTTATTTAGACAAAGTTATGATGTCATCGATGTTAACGTCATGTTAGGAAGATGGGATGAGATGTGTAGACACCTAAAATATGCTTACACTTAGCATTTCCTCCAATTCAGTCAATTGACGACACTTCGTTAATTACCCATTCTTCACTCCTTTCTCGGATGCCTATTTACGACACCTTCTTGGTCGTATTCCTCTTATAATCATCTAATTTGGTTAATATCTCTCTTATTAGCTAAACATTCCTCCTTTCAACCATTCAGAATCTCCTAGTTCTCTCTAGACCACTTCTATTGGCTTCCTAGGCTATCTATCGAGTCCACATTGGTTATCCAGGACTCCTCTAAACTCTCAATGAGTCTCTAATCACTTTCTAATCAAGTTTAACTAGCCTAATCCTAGCTTAACTAAGCCTAAAGCATGTTTATCCTAATCTAATCTAAAAGTGATTTTTGAGCTTTAGTCCCACATGCACCCAAAGTTCAAACTCTTCCATTTGGAAAACTATAAATGCAAGGCCAAGCCTACCTATTCAACTGACCACTTTACAAACAACTTTACTCACAAGTCCTCTCTCAAGCATTTTGGAAAGGCATTAGAAACCATTTGTGATAGCTTTAAGCTATAGAACATTTGGATCTTGGCCATACTCCATTGTTAAGAGCTCCCCCATCTTGCATCCATCCACTCCTAAGGAAAATAACTAATCACACAATTTGATTGCTTAGGATCTATACTAGGTTCACTTTCATTAAGATTTCATGGAGTAGAGAGTAGTATGCATGTTAGTTTTTGATGTTTTTTTCAAAGTTGTAATGCTTTCATGTTAGTTTCTCTTCTTTATCTCTAATCCTATGGTGTATGGATGAGTTAGCAAATATTTTAGGTTCTTTAACCTCATTCCATAGCTTGTGCAACTTTCCATTGTATACAAGATGAACAAGATAAAAAAGAGCAAGTGTTTCCTATTAAGGAAACAAATGACATGCATTTAAGATGAATAAATGGCTCCCCTAGAGGGACAAGATAAATCATGTAGTTGTAAGTTGAAGTGCTCTCCAATATTTCTCAAATGATGTAGGTGGTGTAGAAGAAGAAGGAGATAATGGGGATGTGGTCACGATAGTTGATGTGGTAGGTGTGGGAAGAAGCACAGAAAGAGGAACCGGTATGGAATCTAAGGATGACATGATAGGAAAATGTGGAAGAGATGTGGATGGGGGAACATAGTCCAATGCAATGGATTGAGTATATTTAGGCATGGAATCAATAGTAGGAATATATGTGGATATGGAAATAGAAAGGGGTGTTTGGATCATGCGGTTAATAATGTCTATGTGAGATGGCGCAGATGGTGTATGGGTTAGGGTAGGGATGGAAGAGGGATGAGTGTCAACTATGTTTATTTTGGGTGCCTCAAAAGGCATATAGGTGGATTGAGGAGATGTGATGGGTGTGATAACAAATGTGGATGTTGGCATGGTAGATGTGTTGACACTAAGTGCGGATGGGGGAGATGAAGTAAGTATGGTAGAAATAAGCAAGGAGATAGGTGGTAGAGATGTTGGGGTCAATGTATAGTGTTAAGTGATATAGGCATGGGTAGAGAAATATGTGATAATGATGTCAATGTAAGTGTAGTGTAGATGTAGAGGCAGGTACAACTAAGGTTAACGCAAATGTGATAAGAGTAGGGTGGATGTGGATGTAAGAGAAGTGGTAGAATTAAGGAATGTATATAGGGTAGGCTGTGGATATGGTGGACATAGGAATAATGTTTGAAGGGGCCAAGGGTACAATATATAGGATGGGAATAGATGAGGAAGTGGGGAAAATATATGTGGAGGGAGGAACCTAATGTATGGTGTTGATTGAGAATGGGTTGAATTGATGTGATGTAGAAGGTAAAGATGAACTCGCTAGTGGGGGATTAGGAAATGGTTGTCTAAAGATGTCACATGATGAAGATGGAATTGTTTTGGGGGATATAGGAGTATGGTGATAAGTAGGGTCATGGTAAGATGACAAGGATGGGGAAAGAATAATAAGGTCTAATATAGGAGGGCTATAAGGGATATCCCTACGTGAGATAGGTATGTCAAGAGAAGGGGAAATGTCATAAGCTGGAACAAGATCATTAATTGATATCTATGGAGGAGGAAGTCATGGATGGGGTTATTATGGGAAATATCCATAAATAAAGTGGGTATAGTGATGTTGGATGACCTAGAAGGGGAAAAGGTAATGGAGACAAATATGTAGGGGTTGAAATGGGAATGGTGTAAGGTGATGGGGATAAAACAGTGCTTTCTTGATCAATGTGATTAAGAAGCGAGAGGGCCTATGGCGAGAGATAATTATAGATGGGGCTAGAAGAAGACCTATAAGAAAACACGGCCTAGATGGGGTCATGGTGGAATGTTGAGAAATACTCAAGGAAATGTTTGGTTCTATCATTAAACAAATAAGATAGGAAAATAATTCTTTTTCTATTTGATTTTTGATTAATAATATGGAAAGAAAAGGGGTTGTATAACAAAGGTCCTAGGAGAAGGTGAATTATGTTTGGTTTTAGGTAATTTGTGGCTATGGAATGTCTAAGACGAATTCCTATTCGGTGATCCAATCCCAATTAGTCTCTTTGGGAAAGGGTGTGTTTTGATGAGTTAATTTGATTTTTGTGTGTTAGGTTATGTGTGATAAATGTGAGATGTAAAAGATTGAACCCCTACTTAGACTATATGAGAAAAAAGATGCAAAAAAGAAGGGTTCTTTTTAATCCAAAAGAAGTGTTATTTTCAATGAGAACACAGACAGGAAGGGAAAGTACAATGTAAAAGGAGAAAATAGGGAAAAGAGGAATACACTGGATATCACTTTTCCTATTTATCTGCTCTTTGGGTGATGAATGATCCAAGTAATGAACCCAACATGAGAAAGCAATAAATTGAAGCCTCACACTACAATGTTAGTAGAAAAATTAGAATATAGAAAAGAAAGAGACCACCTAAAGGGTGTCCCACCAGGTGTGCCAGGAATTTTGTCCAAATTTCTCGTTCGTAATAAATTAAATGCACTAGCTACTAAAGAAACTAGCAACTCAAAAATGTTGGAGGGTTTATGTTACCTTAGATGTGATATGGGTGCTAGATGGTTGATTCTCATTGCAACTTGATATACCTACAAAACTAGAACAAAGATGGATTAGATAGATATATGTGGGGTTTTCCTGAAAATGTGGTTCCAAGAAGTGATTAGATTCTTGTTTTTTGATGTCAACCCTGATTTGTTTAGAAAAAGTGATGTAAGGGATGAAATTAAAAAATCATGCAAAAATCGGAATGTCACTTAATTTGGAAAGATGACATAAATTGATCTAAAAGATAATTAGATGGAAATAATTGTAAACTAAATGTTACCTAGTCTGGGTTGACGGTGACCCATACTATGTAGAGGTAGATTGACAACAACCCGGGAGGGAAAATTTGGGTGTAGGATAAATATGCAAACCTGAAGGGTCTGAATGCAAACTAGAGGATGACATGAGCCTGTGTATGCTTTGAGTAGTTTGCAAGAAGGAACCACAATCAGAAAAGCCCAGAAAATGTCATGGGACAGAAAGGGAGGAATTCTTATTTAAAATTTAGGCACGGTCGATGGTGACCTAGTCCGAAAGATGGTGACCGTATCGTCAGTCGGATATGGCCGAAGAAATTATAGGTAGAAAGAGCAACCTATAAACAAATAACTAAGAGAGGTAGTTGTTAAAGAATCTCTAAGTGTTTTTGTTGATGGTATGAACTTGTAAGAGATTAGATATGAGAAATACCTAGATAATATGATAAAATTTGAATAAAGAAACATGGTGATAATGATAAACCTCATGATGATGATCATGAGTGATGAAAGCACACTAAAAATATATCTCGAAGATCTATGGATGTCTCAAAAATACTCGGACATGAGGAAGGCCGCTTAGCACAGGAGAAAGCTTGAGAATTTCATACATATGATAATGAATAGAAAGAAAGAAACTAGTTTTATATGGTTGATCGCAACCAGAGTTTGGTCATTTGCATGGATTACGGGAAAGTTTACCCATTGGGTTGTTTTTTTCTTTTGACGAGATTTAGAGATTCTTAAAGAATAGAAGGGTGCTTTAAAGCACTTAAGTGGGAAATAGATGAGAAAAGGGTAGTTAGGGCATAAAAATAGATAAAAGCTAGAAAATAAAATGGGATGTGTGTGTAGGATAAAATAAATAGAAATAGAAGGTTGGTTAGGGAAATGGATGAGGATTAATTAATTAATATGAATTAATTAATTAATAGGCATAAATATTAATTTGGATGGGATAATTAGGCATGTGAGATGTTAAATGATTAATTAATTAATTTCACTTAATTAATTAAGGATTGGATTGTAATTTAATCAAATAAGGGGGATGATTAAAATAAGTATGCACATGTGGGTGATGTAGGGGTAGGAATTGAATTTAGATGTCTATAGATTCAGTTTCTCCAACCTCCTTAACCCCAACATTAATAAAAATCACTCTTTATACGTTGAGGCTTATATAACTCATCATAAGATCAAGAATGTATTAGTTGAAAACGAAGCAACATTGAATATTTGTGCCATGAAACTCCTACGCTACCTAGGTTACACTGAAAAAGATTTACAAAATGACATCATAACCATTTGTGGGTATGATAATAGTGAAATAAATTCTGAAGGAATAATCACATTACCTCTCAAGGTTGGACCAGTCACTTTAGACACGTTATGTCATGTGGTGGACATAGAAGTTGCATATAATATTCTCATTGGTCAACCATGGATTCATGCCATGAAATCCATCCCATCCACGTTCCACCAATGTATTAAATTCCCCCACTTAGAAAAATAATTTACATTGTGTGCCGATACCCAACCCTTTGAGTATTATATATTCCTCGAAGGGTGATATAAAAATGCTCACTACTATTTAGCAAGTAGATAAATACGATGCACCTCACGTAATCCCTAAGAAAACATAGGTTGATCTAAATGCATTGCCAAAACATTCTATGAAACCATCATCTTCCGGTCAACCATCATCTTCTAATCAACCAACGTCTCCCAATCCATTCTCTTCTACTAATCAACCCTCTTCATCTAAAACCAGTCCCCCTTCCACTAACCAATCATCTTCTTTTCCTAGTCAACCTTCTTCATCTAACAACACCTCTTCCGTTAAAATACCATCCCCTTTGGTTAATCAAGCTTCATCCTCTAATCCACCCCTCTTCTTATAACCCATTCTCTCCATCTTTTAAAACTACCAAACTACCTTCCCTACCATGCGAGGTACCTACTAGTTCCTCAACACACACATTCAAAATCATTGACAAAGGATGTGGTGAATACCAATTCCAAGACATTATGAACTCTTTTTACATCAGTAAATCCCCACAAACCTATGGAAAACCCAATGCTCTGCATCTTAGAATCCATCCCACTTATAAATTGGGTCAGTCAGTTTGGAAGAAGTTTGGTTATCTAGACAACGAACATATTTCAAGTTCTTTGGGATCTTGGTTATACGATGAAGAAATTGCTTCTTTGTATGAGTCCCCTCAATTTAATAAATTTCATATAATGATGAGAAACATGTGATGGACTGGTACAAGAATCATTCCAAATGAAAAGGTCATTTAGATTCAATCACTCACACCCAAAATCACAAAGTAAACATGACCTTGATTTCAATATACTTAATGCATCTCCCATGTTAATCTCGAGTGACAATGATGACACTAGATCGATAATTACATCGGGTCTATGTATAGCCTTTTTGAAGATATTTTTGAAACAAATATTTACTTTGAAAATTTATCCATTAACCTCATTGATTTTGAGCTTCTTCATCCAAATCTTATTGACCATGACCAATTACATCATGTGGCCATAGAAATGTTTCAAAACGATGAAGCCATTGTAGAATTCCTTGTAACTCGCAATCGAATTCCCCTTTCGACCATAAAAAATGATTTGAGATTAACCTTGATGAATTTACCTACTTTGGTGAGGAAATAAACTATTCAGATCCTTTTTCTTTAGAAACCTTATATAAGAAGCGAAAACACAAAATTTCTCATAGTAAAAATCTTGTCACCACCTTATCCAAAAACATATCAATAAAAGGACCCAACATCACAAACAAAAACCCTTTATGTCTATTCCTTGAATAACACGATACTGATTTCCGAAAAGGATACATCCAAAATTTTTATTGAGGAAACAAAATATATTAACATTGGTACACCTGAAAAATGAAAAATATTACATCTCGACATCAATCTATCCGACCATAAATGCGTAGAGTTCACAACACTCCTAATTGAATTTTAGGAAATTTTCACATGGACCTATAAAGATATGTCAATATTAGATCCATATCTCATAGTACATCACCTTGTGGTACATCTAGATGTAAATCCTATAAAATAGAAATTACACAAAATGCACCCCAAGGTAGCGTTACTTGTAAAATATGAACTTCAAAAACTATTAGAGGAAAACTTTATCCAACCTATCAACTATTCTAAATGGATATCCAACATAGTGCCCATAGCTAAGAAAAATATCAACATTAGGGTATGCACAAATTTTCATGATATCAACAAAGCTTTTCCAAAGGATGACTTTCCCTTGCCAAACATAGACATGATTTTCGACTCCATGACAGGTCATGAAATTATCTCCCTAATGGATGGATTTTCTGGCTATAATCAAATACGCATCGCTGAAGAGGATCAACACAAAACAACGTTTACTACACCATGGGGCACCTTCTGCTATAAGGTCATGCCTTTCAGATTGAAAAATGTAGGTGCCACATATCAACGAGCCATGACATTCATCTTTCATGATATGTTGCATGATATCATGGAATATTATGTTGACGACATATTAGCAAAATATAAAACATGGATAGGACATCCACGTGTGTTGAGACACATATTTGAAAGGTTGTGAGTATAAAGTTCACCTTAATCCAAAGAAATGTGTATTCGGGTAACTTTTGGAAATTTATTAGGATTTATTGTCTCACGAAGAGGTATAGAAGTTGATCCTACAAAGGTTAAAGCCATCATGGAAATGCCTCCTCCCCAAAATCTCAAAAAATTATGAAGCCTCCAGGAAAAATCCAATCCATTTGATGTTTCATATCATAGTTAGCTAATAAATGTCATCATTTTAATTAGTTGCTAAAGAAAGATACACAATTCCAATGGAACTAATATTAGCAATATTATTTCGCTAAACTCAAAGAATAACTTTCTAGCCCACCCATCCTTTTTTACTAGGCATAGATAAGACCATGCTTCTTTATACGTCTTCCATTGAGCATGCCGTAGGAGATTTTCTAGCACAACAAAATGATCAAGAAAATGAACAAGTTATTTATTAACTTAGTCGAACACTTATTGAGTATGAGGTATGGTAAACCCAAATCAAAAAGGTATGCTTGGAAGTTTCTTTCACATTCCATAATCTATGTCATTACTTTCTTAATCACACAACTAAATTGATCGCCAAGTTCAACCCCCTCAAGTAGCTCTATCTAGACCTATTCTCACACGAATAATGTCTAGTTGGGTCATCCTACATAGTGAATTTGACGTCGAGTTCATTCCTCATAAATCAATTAAAGGACAAGCCCTCACAAAAAAAAATTGTTGAGGAACCTCTTCCCAGAATAAAACCGCTTCATTTTACCTTTCCTGACAAAGATCTTTTGTACGTAGACATCACACCATCGCGGACTCTATTGTTAGATGGATCTTGTAATCTCCATGGACCAGGAACTAGTATTTTTCTTATCACACGTAGTGGACATGTTATCTCAAAGTCATTTCAATTAGCATTCCCATGTACCAATAATATTGCGGATGTATGAAGATCTCATAACAGGATTAAAAATCATTATATCCTGTAACCTTAAAGAGTCAGATTGTATTTGGTGACTCCTTACTTATCATTAATTAGGTTATTGATGAGTACCAAGTCAAGGATGAAAAAAATATTCCATATAATTACATGGTAGATAGCCTTTGAAGTTATTTTTGATTAATTATCTTTGATCAAATCCCTAAAATTTGAAACAAATCCGCATATGTTATGGAAACTATTGGATCTTTGTAATAAATTACATCCAATCAACCCTAGACACATTTTCTTGTAGAACATCCCTTAATTGCTTCTTATTATTTACCTAAAAATACTATGGTATGTGATATCGTGTATCCTAATGATCATTGGTATCATGATATTTATAAATTCATCCATGACAAAGCATTCCCTACCAACATAAAATCAATTCATAAACACACTTTAGCACAACGTGCCTCTCATTACACCATTTTAGTACACACTCTCTATAGACGAGGTTGCGATGGTACCCTACTCCGTTGTCTTAACTAGGAGGATGCCTCTATCATTCAACTGAAGTACACTCTTGTATCTATCGATTTCACACGAACAATATTTTCCATACACATGGAAAAAAATTTCAATACACATGGATGAAATTGGTAGACTCAAATTTACCCCAATCTTTGGGCTTACCACATATCTTACCGCACACCTATAGGATCTACCCCATTCTCCCTCATTTATGGTTTGTGAATCCATGTTACCCATTGAGGTTGAACTCCCATCCTTGAGAATATACCTTAAAGATATAATTAATGAAGATGAATATCGAAAATCACAGCTTAATGAGCTTGAGTTTCTCGATGAAAAATGACTTAATTCCCTCAATCATCTTCAATTCTATCAAAACCAGCTATAATCTGATTACCATAAAAATTATGACCCAAAGAGTTCGAGGTTGGTGATCTCATTACGAAAGAAAATAAAAATAATACCATTAAAGAGCGAGAAAAACAAGGAAAATTTGAATATAATTATTTAGGACCCTATGTAATTACAACTAAATTTAGATCTGGAGCCTATAAATTGGCCACTAAAGATGGTCAAGAACTTGATGAACCAATGAATGCAGTATAATTAAATAAATTCTATTCTTGAGGTTCTCTCTATTCTAGGAGATGACCAATTTTACATTCCGCTTGTCCTACTCATCTCTAAAAAATTTAAAATTATTCATTCCATTGGCAGATATTTTCATTATCAAAATTACATCTTCATATTCACCATCATGAGACAAGTGTTAATATAGATCCTATTAATTTTTCTAAGTATCATACTTCTTATAATGTATCCTATTTTTAGTTGCTTTCACCTATATTCATACCTAGAAGCTTACTGATGGTAATATATCCCCTTTAAAGAAGTTCTCTCTCTTAAAATAAATCTCAAAACTTCTATTGCTTGGTTTTTTGAATGTCCATCTCGGTATTCGATTGTTGAACCCTCACATCCTACTATTCATTTGGGATGAGATTGGGGGTAGACGTTCCTTCCCAAATAAAAATCACTATTGTATAAGTCAATAAATCAAATAAATTATGAATAATTCACTATCACACCTTTCATCCTTCACAGTATTTAGTGTTGATCCCACACTTCTTACTAGTAGTGTGAGACTAGGAATGGAGGGAGGTGCCCTTACTCATCTACATATTTTCTTCGGTGATGAACCCTTGCCTCTTACTAGTGGCATGGGGAAAATCGTAAGGGGTGATTCTTAAATCAAAATGTAGAAAATGTAATAAAAATTCAAACAAAAAAAAATATCAAATAAAATTTACTCACCTACATTTTAACTTCGGTGATGAGCCCTTGCTTCTTACTGGTAGCATGGGGCAAGACATAGGGATTATTTACAAAAATACAAAATCTTATAAATTTGAAAGTTATTACAATTATAAAATCACCAAAGAAGTACTTTAGATGCCTAAGTGAAGAGAGAATTATCCCTTCACCTTATATCTTACCAATCACCGGGCCATGTAATCGTCTAAGTCTAGTACAGGACTTATAAAGTGAAATTAATTTCAAAACTGATTTAGTAACCTTAAGATTAATTGATTTACAATTTCCAAAATGGATTGTTTTAGCACTTTTCTCTATATTCATTATCTACATCTTGCATCCTTTTTTATTCTTGGTGATGAGACCTAACATCTTACTAGCTGCATGGAGTCAATAATGGAGTTGGACTCTTTTTCATCTTATTATCACCAATATATCTTTCCAATGGAGTAAGAAATTTTATATTATTCGAAGCATGAGTTACAATGAGGAACACGGTACATACAGATGATACCCTAGTTTATCACCTCTCATAATAATTTTGCATTCTGATCCATAAAATCTACAAAAATCCCCAAAAAAACATTATAAATTCCCAAAAATTCCCAAAAACATTATAAAAATAAAAAAAAACATTTGAAAACTCTTCAAAAATCCTAAAAATTTGTAAAACATAAAAAAACCCAAAAACTTAACAATCAATACAATTCATCCTTTGAACTATTATCCCTAAAAAATATTCCAATCACCTTATGAATATCAAATTCAAATCATTTCCCCTCACGTGAATCCTCTCTTGGGGAAATTCCAACTCTCATTATTTCCTTGTTTGAGGATAATGATTCAATCCATTCTGAATCAATGTGTCCATGTTTGGGAGAACAACCAATTAATCATCATTTTGGAACACGTTAAGGACATTTTTATAGGTTTTTGTGTTGCATTGTTAGTTACAATTTTATTTTTTATCAGGTCTCTGGATATATTACAGGGGGTATCTTGATTTTATGTATCTTGGTGATCTATCTAATATAATTATGTTATATTATGGCATATTGTATAGGGGCAGCATAACTTCTTGAAAACCTCTATCTATTCTTTCTTACACTTTCATATCGTCTTTGGGGCATCATACCTTTTCTATGGCCCCTATCTATGCTACCATCATATTACATCTATTCATCCCGATCTTTATATATCATGATGCATCCTATTATGTGCTATATTAAAATTAAGATGCTTTCATCATGTGAGTATCTTCCTACATGATCAAAATATTACTTTGCACCCCATCCATTAACTCATCTTGATACATTTTCTAGTTTGGGAATTCTATTGAATCAGCATTGCAGGTTTGTTAATCCTACTTGAGGATCTTTCTCAAGTAGCATTCACTATCCAAAAACTCCTCATCCCCCACCATGGTCACCATGTATTTGATCCATTCATCCTCACTCCTCATTTCTACTCATCTACCACTTATCCCCACATCACCCTTATCACCATTCATGTCCCCTTTCACCACTATGTGTTCTTCCCTTTCACTCTTCCACTTTCAGCTTGACAATCTTACTTAATCACCCCTTCAGTGTGGGACTATTGGTTGAGGTATACCCTCTTCCTAAGATCTTCCTATTGTAGAAACTTCTCCACCATCTCCTCTTTCATCATATGACAATCACCACCACAAATATATTTTTTCTACCTCTTCTACTTGTAACTATTACCTCATCACTCTCACCATGTGGGAATCCCAATTAAATATTCCCCTCACACTCTCCATCCTACACAATAGATGTTCCTCCATCTATTCATGTCAAACTCATTTATTTCCTTCCTTATTTTTTATCACCTCCTCTCACCTCTTGTTCCACTCTATCCTACACCACTCACTCTTTCCTTATCCTTCCTAGTATCTGTCTTCTTCTTGGTAATATTACTTACACACTTTCCTAGTATGAAAAATTCACTTGAGGGTTTCCCTTCAGTCCATCTTATCATACCCTCTTCCCACTAACTTTTTCAATCACTTACTTCTTCCCATCATTCTTCTTATTCGACTTGGAGATCCTGCTTAACCATCCCCGTCGTATGACAATATTACTTAAGAGTCCCTCTTAAGGTTGATTTTCATATAGCCCTCCCCCATCCCATCATATTTCCTCCATCTTATTTCTCCCACCCTTGCCATAATCATCTGCTCCAACCAACCATTCCACCCTGTACCCAATACATTCTTGTCTTTCACCTTCCATATCATCAGTTGGTTTGGCGATCTTACTTAACCACTCATGCGGCATGGTGATCTTACTTAAGAGTCCCTCTTAAGGATGATATGTCATCTTACACTCCCCATCACTCCACATTCTCACCATCCACATTTTCTCGTTAGTTCCCATCATCACATCCTCTCACCTCCTCTTTCATTCTCACAAACACCAACTCCTGTTTTCTCACTTTTCATCTCCATCATCCCTCACTTGGAAATATTACTTAACCACTTATTTCACATGATATTCTTACTTAAGGGTCCTCCTTAATTTGAACTCATCATTCTAGACTTCTCCCTCACCTCATTATTTATTCCCTCCATTGATCATTTATTCCTCCTAGTCTCCCTACCAACCACATTTTCCTCCTACCATTATCCTTTCTCAACCTATCATATCACATAGTATGCCTCCCATATTCTTCCTGTAATCATGTTCCTTTCCCCCATTTTCCCCTTCTTGATCCATCATCCTTCATACCATTTCCTCCCATTTTTTCATGTCCTGGCTTATTCATCTTCACCTCAATCATCCTCATCCTCCACATCCTCTCCTTTCCTTCACTAAGTTCTGAGTCATCACTCACCTTTTCTTCACTATTCTCATTCCATCTTCTCGAGTTCTTCCATATATCCACCCCCATGACTACCTATCATTATTTTATGTCTTCCCCTAACATTTTCATCATCATCTTCCATTTCCACGCTAATAATTATTTATAGTCTACCCCTAAAATTCACTCATCCTCATTCAAAGCATGTCCTTGTTCACTCTTGTTGAATTTATCCATTTTTTCTTCATTCCTTATTTCCTCTCGTGACCACCAATCATGATTGGTTGACTTACCCTAATGTCCCTTTATTGGTGTTGCCTCTTCCATTCCCGTTTAATTTTTCCCCTTCTTTACTTTTCCTCTCAACCTTCCCCACCAATCATTATTGGTGGACTTCCCCTAACGTCCCTTCACTATCATTGCCTCTCCTACTCCCCATTACCCTTTTAACTTTCTTCACTTTTCCTCTCATCCTTCCCCACCAATCATTATTAGTGGATTTCCCCTAACTTCCCTTTATTGTAATTTCCTCTTCTATCCCCCATTCTCTCTTCCCTCCCGCATGTGTTTCTCCACCCCCACCCTTTCTTTTTACTTCTTCCCCACCTCTCCATCTTCCCTTCACCCTCTTCAATATCTTTAATGTCTTAATCATACACCATTTATCTATTTTATCATCATCCCCTTATCCTCATCTCACACATATCCACATATTTTATAATTTTTGTCATTCCTCCCTTCATTTCTTCTCTTTACATTCCTTATGTTTCCCACTCTTCACTAAATATCTTCATTCTTGATTATCTTCCTTTTGCATCATTTTCTCCATTGTCCTCTCCTCCTTTCCACTCCTCCTGTTTCATTTCCTTGGTATCATCTTCTTCCCCATTGTCTCTCACACTTTTTGTTATTTCCCCATTGATAACCTAACTCTTCAATGTTATCTCATATTTTTATCATCCCATGCTCTACATGCTTTTCCATTTGGTATGTTTCATATTATTTACCTTTTTTCCTCACAATGACTAGGTTATTTCAATATTCTCCTTGTATTCACTTTGTCATCTCTTCTTCCCCCATTATTTTCACCTTCCTCCTACCCTCACCTTCTTTTATCTACCACCCATACCTTTTCAATCATTTTGTACCAGTTTCTCTTCGTTTCTCGATCTTCTCCACATCTTCCCTGGTCCCTCATCATTTATTTATTTTCTTTGTTCTACCCCTCTTTCATCTTCTTTAAATTCTTCATCATCCTCATCTCCTTTATTTTTTCATCCTTCTCTCCCTTTTTCCTTATTTTACCCCCTACTCTCATCTCATCTTCTTCTTCTTATTTATCTTTCCTCATTATTCATACCCTTGTATTCTTTACCTCTTACTTCTATAGTTTATTTATGTTATCAGCTCTATCATCTGTTTAATTTTCCATCAATTCTATCCCTTCATATCCTTCACCCTTCTTCATTATTCCACTCCATTCATTTTGAATCTCTCTCTCCCTTTTAAATAATTTCACCCTATGCTCTGTCATTTTCTTGTCTTCTTGTTTTTCCTTCATCATTCCCTTCTTCCCCTATCATCCCTCTCTCTTATTCTCTTCTACCTCTTTCATTCTTTTTTTATCCTCCTGTGTTTGCGTCCACTCTATTTAATACCCTTATCTCCTCCACCTTCAACCTTTCTTTCCCTTCTCATAATTAACCACTAATTTTGTTCATTCCTTTTTTATTCTCTTACTCATTACGTCCTTCAACACATTCTCACACCTAGTATTCAAGGCCAATTGAATCCTTTCCCCATTTACACACTATAGTTGTTCCATTCTCTTACACCCCATTCTTGTCCTCCTCTCCATGCAGAGTTGACCTCTCCTCTTTTCATGACCTCTATCATCTCTTCCATTCTCATCATCCCTCTCGAGGGGGCATCATCACATCTTCCCATGGAATTTTTGTTTTTTGAGGATATCATATCATTCATCACCTACCACCTTCTACTCTCCCTAACAAACATTTTCTCTACTTTTTCTTAGAAAAAGTAGATTGAATTCTTCCCCCGTTCTTACAAGAATTTTTTTCTACTTTTTTCTTAGAGAATGCCTTCTCTTTTCTTCCTCTAATAACTTCTTATTGAAGTAACACCTTCCTTAAGAATAATCTCTTCAAAATATTCAATCCTCGCTACCTGAGGTATATTCATCCATATTGTTTACTTTCTTTGAAAGGAAACTACTTTCATAGTACCCTTCTAAAGAGGGGAAAATGTAGACACCCCAATTTCACACCTATCCTAAATCAATTAATTTCACCATTCCATTTCCCACAAAAATACACATTGAATTAATCGATGTTAATTGATTAATTAATTCATTTCAACCCCTAAATTAAACCCAATCTTCCTCACATGCCAAATATTCCCCATTGTTATATTTAACAACGGAAATCTAATCAACTTATTATAGATCCACCATTAAAACTCTGAAGATTATAGATTATGATATGCAGTCGATTAGACATAGAAATAGCTTAAACTAGATAGTGAATCAAAATGATGAATGAGTTAGAGATGAAAGAATATAAAATAAAGAAAAAGAAAAATGACAAAAATTTAAGTGGAGAAACCCGAAAGGAAAAAATCCACTTGATAAAGCATTGTCTTTATTAATAATTTAAAATATTTAACCCAACACTTATACTTCAATCCTCTATCTTTTTGAATGTCTACAGAGCTATTTTTTTCTTGATCAGTTGATACAATTATCATCAATTTCATTTTATAATAATATCTCGGTGACTGTACAAATGTATACATTGTAGATATCTAATCCTGAGAGGGATCACCCAAATCAATGTGGGTGGGTGAATCAGTCAAGCCACTTCACTCTTAAATGTGAAAGACTTCACAATAAAGTTTGATTAGACAAACTTTAATAATATTGGGGCATATTGCAGTGGTAGATCCCACTTGACATTATCACCCCAACAATCCCCCTTAATGTTAAGTGGGAAGAAAAATCAGACATTCCAAATTTCTTGAATCATCAAAAATGATTTAGGATAATATATAAACAAAAGGAAATCCATAGATATTCTCATACATAAATTATTAAGACTAGTGCTTTACATATGAAGACTTACATCAGACTATGGAGCCTTTTATAAAGTAAGGCATAGCCATAACTAAAGTATTAATGGGATTTACAAGTAACTTCACATATAGTGACACATTTACTTATTACAAGATGGAAGAAGTATTGGAAGTTTACATATAATGTTACAACCATGTGTAACTAATCCCTAAAGGATCAATTTGTTACATACAAAGTGGGTGGTCATGATCCACTCTTAAAAGATGACCTAATTATTTTATAATAATCCATCAATAGGTGACATTTTCTTGCATACTCCCCCTCAATGACAACTCTGATAGGCCCAACAAGGCACAAAAATTGCAAAACTTCACAGCATGCAATGGCTTGGTGAAGTTATTTGTAAATTGATCTCTAATGTTAAACTAGATTCTTTATCAAGAGTAATATGACTTTAACATAAAGGAGGAATGCTTACTTTAGCTCCTATGTGTATCACTACTAGTAGCCTCTTTAGCCACATGTCTCTTTTTCTACTCCAAGTGATGGCACCTACATCAAAACTTGAACATAAATCAAGATTTATATACAACACAACATCAACATGGTTAGATTCATGATAAACAACATAATAGGCATAACAACTATCATAATAATATGTTTAATAACTAACCATGTTACATTACAAATATGTTGAAAAATTTCAACATATTATACTACTAAAATAATTATTATATACAATCATTATTTGACGTCTCCAATACAAAAACAAAGGAATCCCCAAGTTTCATTTGATATGCATACAATAATATTTTACTTAATCACATAAAATGTTTTATCAACAAACATATATATCTTATTCCACGCCTTTTATACAAAGATAATACTTCATAGATGACTAAGGTGATTAGATAATCAAATCCTTCAAGATTAATTAATGTATTCATAGAATAAAATACCGTGTAAGAAAAATTTAAAATTATAAATGTCATATATAATCAGATTTTTATGCTAAGAAACATCATTTAACAGTCAAAAACATTGTTTTGACAAAAGAATAATTATCAACAAAAAATAGCTAGAAAAACAATTCTCAAGAAAACACGTGACACAAGAATCCTATTTATATTTAAGTATTGAAATATCTCCCCCTCAATGTCTACATCCATTATATCAAAAGGAAACTAAAAAAAAATTGTAGAACATTTTCAGTTTTAGGATACTCGAAGGGGGCAAAGAGGTAGATTTATAAAAAAATTTCTCAAGAACATGCACATATTCTTTATAACCTCTAGGTACATATTTCATGATGTATAAATGCACTTGATGCATTACAAAATATGATATCAACTTTTATTCTGCCTCGGTGATAATCCTTTCTATATGTTCATGGTTAGACATGGTTCAAGATTTTTGATTACTCTTTACGGGGGTTCATGATGTTTGATTATTATCATGCAACTACCAAATATCATCATGAATAAACATAACTTACATGTATTTAGATAAAGGTTTATGGTTTTTAGGGGTAGTTTGTCTCCATGTGGGGCATGTTTTTATACCATTCATAAGATATCGAGAGCTTTCTAGCCATAAAACAAGCTTTCAATTGAACTCTCCATATGATATAATTTGTTCCATTTAAGGGATGAGAGTTATCTAAAGAAAAAGCTGACATAACTAGCCATTTTTATGCTCGATGGAAATGAAGACAAATATAGCTAAAAATGAGATCAAGGAAGCCAAATAAAGTCAAAAACTAGCTAAAGACCTTTTAATTTTCTATACGAATGCAAATAGCTTTAAATGAATCAAAAAATAGCTTGATTTGGTCTAATTTCGGATAAATTTGACAGATCTTAATCGGGTTGAGTTACATGAAATCTAACTGAGCTCGAGACTAATTCGGGTTAGAGTAGATCAATTATTTATTTAGAAAATCAAAGGGGTGAGCTCAAAATGAGAAACATAAGCTCAAAATGATCTGCTTTAACATATAAAAACAAGTTTAAAAATAACCAAGGTGGGGATGACACATGGCACATATCAACAATACCAAGAGAGGCACGTGTCGATTTAAAATAAATCCTTAGGTGGATGAAAAACCTTAAAAATTAAATTCAATGCCTTTTCGGTCTACGTGATGATAACCAAAATTAACACACGTCCAAAAATATGACCAAATTGATAAGATAAAAAAATCAAATACACGTGTTGATTTTCAATTAGCTCACATTTTGCAATGCAACTAATAAGTTATAAGACAATTAATTAAAAGAAAATTATATACACATGTCTTAAATTAATTGGATCACTTTTTCACACTCTAACACAATGTGAAATCAAAGTCTTAGTCAAATAGAGACACTTGTCAAAATTTTAATGGCTAAAAAATAGACACTTGGCAACTTTCTGCAAAACTTTTTTTTTGAGTGGACTTAAAGTCCCCAAAATGAACCAAACTTAAAATAAGTTCAGGTTTGAAAGAGTTATAAGACAAGTGCCATAATTTAAGTGGTTAAGCCAAATAAAAGATTAATACCCTGACACTTGCGAAGGATGACACAATTAAGAAAATTAATATACGTTTTAAAAATAAATTGGTTCGTTCTTCACAAATCTGATAAAGATTATGCCAAAAAAGATACGTG
The DNA here is from genome assembly GCA_018340775.1 of Taxus wallichiana var. yunnanensis. Classification (NCBI taxonomy): domain Eukaryota; kingdom Viridiplantae; phylum Streptophyta; class Pinopsida; order Cupressales; family Taxaceae; genus Taxus; species Taxus wallichiana. The sequence continues at coordinate 591,600,876 of CM031240.1, forward strand.
GATCCTTTTAAATGGCTCACACTTCTCAAGTCTAAAAAAGCTGAAAAACATGAAAAAGAGATGTATGTGTCCAAATGTTATTGGTTTGCACTTCGTAGTGCAACCAAAATGGATAAAGTAAAATAAGGACATGTGGAGCATTTTAAATGGCTCTTTTCAAAAGACTAACACACACTGAGAAATGCAAAATAAAAGATACTTGGAGCAGTTTTATTTGTTTACCCTTCACATCTGAAAACGAAAGCTAAAAGCAAACTGACAATGCAAAATACAGAGCTACTTGGAGCAATCTTATTGGCTCATATTTCACAAAGATAGAAACAAGCTAAAAAAAGGTTTGACAATGTGAAATATTAAGTGACTTGGAGCTTTCCTATTGGATCATATTTCAAAAATAATAGAGGATAGATAATCCAAGTCTAACAACGTGGAGACACGTGTAAAGCCCTTATTGGCTCGTGTTTTATGACTGATAATCAGATAAACAATAAAACTAACACCACGAAGAAATATGGAGCCTTCGATTGACTCAGGCTTCACAAAAATAGAAATTTCTATTTAGAACACTAATAACACAAAGCTTGCTGGAGAAAAATTATTGTCTCAAGCTCCATAGTCAAAATAACTTAACATAAACAAAACAAGTCAAATAAGATTGACAGATCAAATCTAGATGGCATTAGACAATTGGATTGTGCTTCAAAAAGATAGAAAGGTATCGTCAGGTTGAAGCCACTTGGCACTCATAAAGTGGATATGGCTTTGTAAATGTGAAACAAAGGACAAAAAAGCTATTTGGAGCAATTCTATTGGTCCAAGTTTCCCAAAACTAATAGGTGTAGACACCAAAATGTTTCACTTTTTTCTTTACATTTTTGAAGTGATGAAACAAATAAGGGTAAGGGCTAAGGAGGAATACCTGTTAAATTTTGGTTGATTGATGGTTGTTCCGTGCATTCTGAATTCTTTATCCACTGTCGATCGTGAGAGATTCCTTTTGGCTAGGAGAAACTACCTGTAATAGAAAACAAGACCAAAAAAGATAGTTAAATGATATATGACAGTGGACTACCTAGTGTATGTGAGTTCCACGAAGTGTGATACTTCCTAGATGGATATCAATCCATTGTTTAAAACAAGTTAATGTGAGAAATAAAAATTCCTACTGTAGTTGATATGATTTAGGTATCTCATTCAAGTACAATAAGAAAATATTAACATAACAGGCTAGGCTATGGTCAGATCAGAAAGGTAGGTAGTTGTCAGGGTGCTGGAACTAGTCAGGGTCAGATTCTGGGTTGTTTAGGTCAACTGGTGAGATGATTGTTGGGTCTGTTCTTGGTCAAGGTGTAAAACACAAAGACCAACATCGATCGGGTATGACCGATGCCAATTTAGGTGGAACCGACGATGGTCATGGATAATCGTGTCGGTATGGTCGAGGTGAAAGAAAATCGAATAGATCAACTAGTAGGGGCTGATTTGAGGTCAAATGAGGTTAGGAGGGTGGATGAGAAGGTCTATGGAGATCTCAAATACATGCAGAAATAGATACTAGGTCAGAATGGCGATTTGGTGGTGTGGGTAAGGGAAATGGTGGGATTATAGGCTATTAAGCAATGGAGGAATGAACATGCAAAGTATAAACTAATGACAGGGATGACAAAAGTTAACTATGCTGAAATAGACAATGTTGGTAGAGATGTACTTATTGTGATGTAGATTTAGATGGCTGAATGGAGGTGGTTGTTGATTAGAAGAATGGTGTTGGATATCATAGCAGTGGCTCCTAGAATGATTCCATGAGTGCAATGCTTCCAAAATTTGTCCTGGTGATGGCTCTAGATGTCTAGATACATGAAAGGATGTTGGTTTCACTTGCATGTAGCTCTGATCTCCTTTCCTTGCTCTCAGAATGTGCCAACCCAAAAACAAGGTTGTTTGGGTGAATAAATGGTAACCAACATCGGTTCCAGGTTGATCGGCGTCGGTTTAGGGGTGACTGGCATTGGTTAAGGTGATATTCCCTAGGTTTACTAAAATGGGAAAATCTTCCTAATTTCTTTGACCGAGCTCATTTATTTTCATGGATTATAATGGAAACTTCCATTCTAATGAGCGGAAATGTGGTTAAAGAGATTTTAGGGATTAATTTTAGGGTTAGACCAAATATTAGCTCATTAAGGCAAGTAATACTTAGTTATTTTTGGTTATGGAAACATGCCAAGAATAGCTATAGGGTGAGGTGCATGGGTGAGGTGTCTAGGTGAGGTGGTGGGGTAGGAATTAAGGTAATTAGATATTAAATATTGTGAGGAAATATATTAATTAAATTAAATTAATGGTGATGTGGGGTGGAATGGGCCATGGTTAGATGAGTATGATTGAGCTAGTTATTTGACAGGGGACCAAGGGAGTGTGACCCAATTTTGGTGTCTACATTTTCTCCTTTTGTTGCGTAGCTTGTATTGGTAAACAATACTAACAAAAATAAGATGTGGTTTCCCCATGTGTGGGTGACGATGATCCCCATCAAACTAGGAATGGATGAGGTAGAAGAAAAAATCATTAATTGGTTTTATAAAAGGTGGTTGTGATAAAGAGGAAGGTGGATAATGGGGGTAATTGAGTAAAGGTCCAATTGGGTAATCTAGGTAAATGCCGAGGTCAAAGGGAGAAAGATTCAAACACACACACACGTATAAACTATTGTATGGTACTAGGTTGAAGAGCATGCAAACTCTACATCATCTAAGGTCGATAGGTTTAGCCAAACAAGGTTGAGGTGATTCCACCATCCAAGGTATAGGATATGGTGCGGAAGCACTTCGAAGGTCAAGTGTAGGAACGTTTAGGTATGTTTCGGTACACTAAAGGTTGGGCCAGGATAAACGGTCATGGCAAGAGGAAAGGTAAGGTCATTAGGTTGAATAAAATGGGTAACATTGTTGTAAGGTATAGTGAGCACATGAGTTCACAGTCACTTGCCAATGTTCTCGGGTCTAAGTAGCTAGGTCATGGCATGGGTGGGGCCGAGGTATGGGTAAAATAACAAGTCCCTAAATGTAATTGAGGACATGTATAAGTAATGTAGGCTTCCAGTTTAGTTGTGATAAGGGTGGGTAAGGCCAAATGGTAGATGGGTTGGTTAAGTTGGGTTATAAATGGGGAAAGGGTAGTTGACAAGAGCATGATGGGTAACTGATGCCAGTCATATGGAATTGTTGACAGTTTAGGTAAACCAACCACAGTTTTCTTGGGAACATGGACGATGTCGGTTTAACTATAATCAAACACGGTGTGTTAGGGAACATAACCAATGTCGGTTTAGGTATAACCAATGTTGTTCAGGTCGACGTGTGTATATAAAAAGAAAAAATCCGTATAATACGGATTCATTTGTACGTTTTGGCTTTTATGAAAAAAGCAGAGTGCTAAACAAGTTGTGCTTTTTCTAGAGGAAAGGACAAGGGATGATATCCTGCTGGGGTGGAGAGGTCTGGTTAGTTAGAGGAGCTAGGTAGATGGATTCACGAGCACAATAGGATTCTAAAGAAAGACTAAAAATGTGAATCCGATAGTAAAAATGATTGGCCCAAGCTTTGCAAAGACAAAACTAGTGAAAAATAAAGATTTTTACTACTAAAACAAACTTAGAAGCCCCAAAAAATTAATCTAAATAAATCTTTCGGATCCAAAGTCAAAAACAACCCAAACAGCTATAAACGGTGCGAAAACTTAAAATAATCTCGTAGATGATGGATTTAAACCATAAACAATGAAGCAAGATACAAAAGCAAATATCTAAGCATACAAAATCTCAAACATGATCTAAACAGCCACCATTTAGCCCATATTTAACCAATATTTCAAATAATATTTTGGTGGGAATTGGAAATATAAACTGGTTAGCTTTAATATGACTACGAACTTTTAATATTTCGTAGATCCATAAATAAAGTAAAAGCTTCTTTACTTTAGGAAATTAAATACTGCATATCGACCCTACACATGCATAATCACCATGCTCTGAAACCATGTTAGATTTATCTAAGGAAATATAATCAACAGATTACAAAACCACCATTAAAATTCCAAATATTATATATTATGATATGTAGTCTATTAGACATGAAAATAGCTTCAACTAGATAGCGAATAACATATCTTATTGAGCGGTTTGAAAGAAAATAAAATCAAGAACAAAGAAAGATGACACCATATTTAAGTGGAGAAACCCAAAGGATCCACTTATAAAGCATTGTCTTTATTAATAATTTAACAACTTTAACTCAACACTTCCACTTCAATCATGTCTTTTACAATGTCTACAGAGATGTTTTTTCTTGATCAATTGATATAATGATCATCGACTATATATTATAATAAGATCTCAATCTATACAAATGTATACATTGTAGACAACCAATCCCAAGAGGGATCACCCAAATCAATGTGGGTGGGTGAATTGGTTAGGTTACTTCACTCTTAAATGTGAAAGACCTTCACAATACAGTTTGATTAGAAAAACTTTAATAATATTGGGGCGTACTACAATGGTAGATCCCACTTGACATTATCACCCCAACACCCATGTCCCCCACTTGTGAATTAAATATTCAACTTTAATTCTGGACCATTCCTCATGTCTCCCACTTACCTAATCATGCTTACTTTCCATAATCATGATTACTCTAAACCCCCAAATTAATCCCACTTCTAGGCTATAAATAGAGCCTCACCCCCCTCTTTCAAAATAAGCTTGAATATCCTGTCAAATCTCTTGCATCCTTTGAGCATAGAGAATCATGTACACCCCATCCTAATTACCTAATAACCCCATCTTGATCATCCTAAATCCATAATACCTTTATCCATTGGTGCAAAGTAAGTCAATCTTGTTGTAGCGAAGGCCTTGCTCCGGTTTGAGGGAAGCACCTATATTTCACACAATCAGGGCTCATCCACACTTCATTTCCCATTCTAAGGTTTTTGATGGAATCACAAAGGAGAAGGTATATGGCTAGTTACTTTACTTTCTTGTTATCAGTGTATTTTCCTAGCTCAAAGTTAGAATACCAAGATCTCTTGTAATTAATTAACTTCCAACATTAATCATACAGGATGATAATAATGTGTTAGTACTTACAACTAGTGTTTCCAATATGCTACAAGATTTAATGAACAAGAGTGAAGATGTACTTAGCTAAAAAAAGTTGAACAAGAGATATGGTGGTTCACATATTAGGAAATTTGGAACAAATGAACTTGTAGTTGCTTCATTCTAGAGACTATGGCTAAAATAACATTGGTATTGAAAATTACATGTATTTTTAGGAATTTTTGTATTGTCCTAGACCTACTTGAAATGAGATTGTGTAATTATTTTTACCCTTTGATGGTATATAAATATTATTCCTTTTAAACCCTAAGTGTTACACAATCCTAAAACTATTTAAATATATATGAATGTAATTCAAACCCTAACCATGTGTGGAAGACCCTACAAGGAGATTAGTATTTTAGTTGAAGTGAAATTTCATCTACCACCTACATCAACACTACTCTAAGGAGGAGTTAAACCATACATAGTTCTCCACCTACCGTATGATATATAGATGAATGAATATAGTTGATGTAACATTGATCACTCTAAACATGCTTGAGATGGTTGTAATCTCATTAATACATTGATTAGGTATCTTTGAGTGCTAAGACATTGAGTGAATGTAGTAGATATCCTACTATATATGCATAAATATTAGGATATTTAGAAGGCCTTGGGTGTATTTTGAATGCATTTGTGATTATTGGTCCAAGTTATTTGTTATGTTCTTTCCATGTGATAAATGATGTGATATAAAATTTATCACATATAGGACTCTCAAGGTAATTTGTCATGTAAAGGTTTACCCAGGAAGGTGAAAATGCCTAAAAAGATAGTGTAATAGAAAATAGAGTTTGAAGATGAGCTGGTGCAACACCATATAGGTTGGCTAGGACCATATTCCACATTTTTACCATTATGTACAATTTTAGATGGGAAGATGGTGGATGAAATATATAAGTTACATCATGATGGGAAGAGATTAAACATTGATTTAATGGATGACACATCAATGTGTAGGAATAATAAAGTTAGAGAGAGATAGTAAGAAGTTCAAAGTGGGAATAGGAAGTGAGATTTTTCTTATCCAATAAGCACAATCATAACTAGTATTGTCAAAATGATATTGTCAAATATGAGTGTTTACATGTAGTAACAAATTAGATGGGTACAAACTACATAAATGAGAAAGGGAAGTTATTTTTTAATATTTTTGGAATAATACATGTAATATATAGTTGGATTTACTTCAAAATAAAATCATAAAACTTGTTCAAATCGTAGACTGGATTAATGGTTGTAAATATATAACAAGATGAATAAATCAAGATATCACAAAAATATGTTTTATAATTATCTATGAATAGACACTCAATTAATTTATTTGTAATTTTTGTGTTTGATATTTTTAATATTTCATAGTGAGTTATTTTATTTGATTTGGAAAATATAAGATACATTGGATAAAATATGAGGAAAATGTGTCAAGTGACGAGATTAAAAAGAAAGAGGAAAGAATGGGATAAATTCATAAATAGTTGTTAAATTTGAATTGGTAAATGGTATCTAGTAGAAAAGTATTAAAAATAGGCATAGATTAAATTTTAGTTAACTAAATTTTCTCAAAATATAGTCAAAATGTATATACAATCGAAATGTATGTGGGTTTGGGTGCATTTTAATTTTTAGTGTCATTAGGGTTACTTTTTAAACAAGCATGGAAAAAGGAACGTGATTTTATTATAGATGGTTTTTTATGGTAGGCCATTATTGTCTTTACAATTTGTTTGATGGAATTTCTATTTTAGGAATTAACCATGCATGATGTTGTTAGGAAATAAGCATGATGTTATAAAGAAATATGGGTTTTGTTTTCTAGAGAGGAAAACATGTCCACTTCAATTTGGAAAGATGGTGGATCCCATAGGGATTTAATTAGGGTATGATGCAGGAGCATCATGAGCTTAGAGACCTTAGATTCATGAGGAGACTATTTGAGCATACTTGCATCATATATTTGAGTAATTTATTCATTTTGTAAAAGTGAATATGTTTGTATAGGCCAAAATGATGTGTAAACAGAGTAAGTTAGTTGTTTCAAGCCTAATAAGGATTATCATGATATGTAAAAGAATGAAAATAGGAAGTTGAATGAGCTAGAGAAAGTTTAGAGATATTTTGTTATGATATTGTAAGTTTAGATGGGTTGTTAAGTCTTTTTAGGATCTTGTAAGAGTAATTTAAGTGGAGTGTTTCCATCATGTGGGTGTGTATTTCCTCATGAAGAATGTAGATAAATAAAAATGTTTAAAGATCATGTAATGGATATGCTCAAAGAATAATAGAGATATTTAAATACTATTTTAGGTATATATTGTGGTAAATTTACTTGTTTTTTCATATTATGTGAACTGCTTCATACACTTTATTACGACTCAGCCGAGAATACACAAGGTGACATTCATACTATAATGAATTTTATTGACAACTTGTGATGATATGAGGAGTTACAACAAGGTAAGGGAAGTAACATATAATTATTGTGTCTATTGAAAATTTCTTTAGACGTTATTATAGGATTTTGTTAGCTCTCGACCTCAAACTAGGACCTCCTATATATTTTTATTGCACATATGAAACAAGCCAAAATTATTAGATTATCTCTATCCTAAGCTGAATGAGATATCCTCAAAGTTTCATTGTGATTGAAGAAACACAATTGGAGATATCAATCTTTGAAGTATTGAGTTGTAGCAAAGGAAATACAGTGTATAGTGAAGAGAATAAATGAAGTGTATGGATGAGTTGAAGAAATATTTAAGTCACTAAAACTTGTAGACATCATGTGGGGATAATTTTAAAGGTATTTCCATCCACTACTAGGTAAAACTATCACACAAAGTGTCCACTATTATATCCATTTTTGTTAAGAAGGCCTAATTAGCCTATGGCAAGGTATTGAAAGTCCTAGACCATACAAAGTAACCCCTGGTGAATTTGATATATGTTTTGTAATCTGATTAAGGGTATTCTAATCACCTATTTGTTGGTTTGGTTGTTTGAAACAAATATGAGATTCAACCCAATTTATATGGTTAGATGGCTACAAGCCAATAAGGGCTTAAATGAGATTGTAGTTGAACAAAGAATATGACTATGGGATGAGTCTAAACATCTTGTTTTGAGTTAGATGTGATGTTCTAAGAGTCTTAGAAGTGACTCAGGGTCTATATAAAGGTTTTGTCACATTGGTTCTAGTGACCTAATTGGAGAAGAAGGCAATTAGGAGTACACCAAGATAAAGTTGATATAAGACTAAAATATTAATGCTTAGAGAAGGTTGATGGAAGATATATGGGAGTGAATATGATTATTCAAGTTTTAAAAAATCTATCACAAGTTACACAAGTACCCTCTTTCATGTTTCACCTATAAAATGGTCTATTGTCAATTAATATTGTAGGGGAAAATTTGATAACTAACTTTGTGAATGTGAGTATGAAATGTATAGGGAATGTGTGTGCCTTGGAGATCCTCATAGCAGGGATACCGATTAAGAAACAATGATAAAGGTAAGTAATTAGAACCAATATTTCATGGTGGAGATAAGTGTATACGTAGCACAAGAAAATACCAAGTCATAAGAGATAGGATAATGGAAGGTACGATGAGGTATATCCCTTGCATCATTCTCGTATCATAGCGAGCTTTATTAGAATCAATTTGTTGCAAAAATTCTAAGTATTTATGATTGATTAAAAGTTTGAAGGTGATTTTTTCTGCATGGCAAAGGTAGAGAATCCATCCCTGTAGGGGATTATGAAATTGATTTAAGGAGTGATGGGTAGAATGGATGACATGATGAATGTGAAAATGGATATGAAGCATGAAATCAAAAATCTGGAGACAAATATGAAAATTATGGAAGTATTATACTCAATTATAGATAAGTGAGATAATGGATATGATGATCATAAGCATGGAGAGTCATTATTGTTAAGGAGAGTCCTTCTACAACCACAAGCCAAACCTCATGAGCTAGTTGCAGGAGAAGCCTCTTCAAGACTAGACGCAAGACAAGAGGTAAGTTTTGTAATGTCATTATAGACAATGGAAGCACTGATAATATTGTGTTTGAGGAAATGGTTAGTAAATTGGGCTTAAAGATGTTAGTTCACCCTACATGTTATAAAGTTGCATGGGTGTAGAAGGATTGTCAAATTATTGTAAATGAGAAATGTAGAGTACCTTTCAAGATTGGAAGTTTTCATGATGATGTTTTATGTGATGTAATTCCTATGGATGTATGTCATTTAATCCTAGGAAGGCCATGGAAATATGACAGGAATTTGGTTTATAATTGAAGGTTAAACAATTTTTTTCTAACAAAGGATGGAATAGAGCATGTTTTAGTGATTTTAATGGACTGACATGCATGTATTGAAAGAAGAAGCATGGTATTTGGCTTAAAGGAGTTTTTTGAGAAGACCAAGGATCATGTATTATCCTTCATGAAAGATGAAGACAAGGTTGATGAAATAATGTGGTAGTTAGAGTCCACTGCAATGGAACAACAAACAAAAGCCAAACCTAATGAACAAGCCCAAATGAGGTTGAGAAATATTATGGAATTCTTAAAGAAAGAGGATCACCAAGAAGGTCAATTGATTCACTAGAGTAAGAGTGACAAGAACAAGCAGGTGAGTAACATTGAAGGATAAGATACATGGAATGAGATTTTGGAATACCTTATGCAAGGTCATGAAGAAAAAGAAAGAGAGAAGACACAAAAGAGTGTGTTCGAATGAAGGATATAATAAGGTCTCTTGAAAACCAAGGATGAGAGATGGGTGATGATGATCAAGGAGAACAATATGATCTTGGTGAAGGAACTATGAAGGATGAAGATCGGGAGAGAAGTATGAAGAAACAAGGCTTACAAACTAGCCTAGGAGAGGAACCAATTAGAAAAAAGTGAAGAACATGCATGTAGTAGCCAAAGAAGGTACTAGATCTCTTATTTTTGAATCTAACATTGTATTAGCATGTGTGAATGTAGGTTGCAGGGATAATTTGTCAAGAATGGGCATAAATGGACTAAGCACAAGTGAGTCTAGTGAAATGTGGAATAAGGGCATATTCCTATAAGCTTCAAAAAGTCTGAATAGAGCCATTCGAGAGGATAAACTATCCAATATGACGAGTAAATGAAGAAAAGGCATAATGGCGTCAAAGCAAGAGAATACTCAAATGAAATGATCATGTGGAGTATAACACAAACACAAGAAGCAATGAGTAGACTTGAAGAACTTAAATGGTTCACATGGTTGTTGATGAATCAAAATAGGGTGTCAAGAAACATGATATTGTAGATAGAACCAGCGAGTGGGAAATAAATCAAAGTACAAGAAATATGGGCAATGAGAACCAAATCAGACATCTTAGGTATTTAGTCTAACAAGAAGACAACTCAATAATTTGTTTTGAGTTTCCTTGTGTATGTCATGAGGAAACCAAGGTATGGAGTATATATGATGCCTTTAATAAACTATTAGTGCATCCAAAAGAAGTTATAACAATCCAATGGGTAATAAGTAGAAACCTTGAACAAGTGCACAATATTTTTCATAAGTTTTGTTATGATTCGGTGGTTTATTGATAATTGTGATCAAGCATATAAGTGAACTAAGGCATCAAACAGACCAATCAAGGAATGATATCTCATTTTGTTTCTTAAAGACTAGTCACACTGATACAACATAAAGTGTGGAACAAGAAATTCAATAGTTCAAAGGGAAACAAGAGTTAATGTTCCTAACTATAGTGAAGAAAATGAAGACAAATTGTTGTAATCATAGCATGGTGGAAAGCTTGGACAAAATATGAACTGTGGCATGAAAGTACAAGTTAAGCATGATTACTTGGAAAGTAAGATATTTGATAGTGCTAGTATGATAAAACAGAGTAGACATGTGAGGAACTTTAAGTTCTCAAGTGCATATTATTAGCCTAAGCTAGAGGCAATAGTGAAAAACTTACAACCTCAAGTGAAGAATCCTAGAAACCATTACAATGATGATATAATGCAAGGGAGGATAATTTAATTCATAATTTTATGGAATGAGGTAGATTTGAGATAAGAAAACCTATGGGAAAAACAATATATTAAAGAAGACACCACAAATCATCTTGGGAATCCTTGTTTCAGAGAGGAAGAATAATGAAATGCTTATTTACAGTCAAAAACTTATGAAAAGGGAAGAAAAAAGGTATATTCAATGCAAGTTGAGATAAAATATTATAAGAGGATAAGAGTGATAGTATCATAAAGTGATTGTGTAGACAATAATGTTGTAAAAAATGATAAACAAGGTATTAATCAGCCACAATGGAACAAAATCACAGTTGCGAGGCCATATAGGTCCTTGAGGAATGCCAAAAAGTTAGACTTCAACATTGGATATTTCCATTTCATTAACAAAGTAAGGCAAGATTATAAGGAATCCATATAAGAAGGTGAAAAGGAAAGGGTTATGAGATAGATTGAAGATGAAATCAAGCCTTACACTCTTATTTCTAGCATTGTTATGAATATTATGACCTCAAATGAGCATGAAAAAATAGACAAGAATAGTGCAAGTGAGATGTATGAAGGAGAAATGTGAATAAAATATACAGATATAGACCAATAACTTGAAGAAGAAGAAGGAGAATAGAAGGTTCAAAGTGGTGGTTGGGAGAAAGAGCACATCAATGAATCAAGAGATAAAGCAAGGAGCATAATAAGGAACTAGAACACAAGGAAGAGGAATACATCTAAAATGTATTTGAGTAGAGCTTAAATTTTTCTCACAAGGGTACTCTGATGTAAGAGCATCAAGAGCTTAAAGATCTTAGAGTCATGAGGAGACTATTTGAGCATGCTTTCATCATATACTTGAGTAATTTATTCATTGTGGAAAATTGAATATGTTTGTATAGGCCAAAATGATGTGTAAATAGAGTAAGTTAGTTGTTTCAAGCCTAATAAGGCTCATCCTCACATGTAAAAGAATGAAAATAGGAAGGTGAACAAGCTAGAGAAAATTTAGAGATATTTTGTTATGATATTGTAAGTCTAGGTGGGTTATTAAGTCTTTTTAGGAGCTTGTAAGAATAATTTAAGGGGAGTGTGGTGAGTCATGTGGGTGTGTGTGGCCTCATGAATAATATAGTGAAAGAAAAAAATTTAAAGATCATGTAATAGAAATGCTCAAAGAATAACATAGATATTTCAATACTATTTCAAGTATATATTGTGGTAAATTTGCTTGTTTGTGGAGATTATGTGAGCTATGCATACACTATTCTGACTTAGGCCGAGAAGACACAAGGTGAAAGTCATGTTATAATGCATTTTCACTAGATTGTGATGATATTAGAGTTACAACAAGGCAAGGGAAGTAACATATAGTTTTGTGGCTATTGAGAATTTCTTTGGATGTTATTATAGGCTTTTGTTAAATTGTCGGCCACAAACTAGGGCCTCCTATATATTTTTACCACACATATGAAATGAACCAAAATTATCATATTATATTTATCCTAAGATGAATTAGAGATCCTACAAGTTTAATTGTGATTGAAGAAACACAATTGGATATATCGATCTTTGAAGTTTTCAGCTCTAGCAAAGGAAGTATAGTGTACAGTGAAGAGAAGAAATGAAGTGCATGGATGAGTTGATGAAATAGTTAAGTCACTAAAACTTGTAGACATCATGTGGTGAGTATTTTAGAGCTATTTCCATCCCTACCAGGTAAAAATATCACACCAAGTGTCCACTATCATAGCCATTGTTGTTCGAAGGCCTAATTATCCTAGGAAAGTTATTGAAAGTCCTAGACCGTACTCCAAGATAAAGTTGATATTGGACTGAAATATTAATGCTTAGAGAAGATTGATGGTATATATATGGGAGTGAATATGATGATTTTGGTTTTCATAAATCTATCACAAGTTACACAATTACCCTCCTTCATGTTGCACCTATAAAATGGTCTATTGACTTTAAGATTGTAGGGGAAAAGTTGATAGCTAACTTTGTGAATGTGAGTATGTAATGTACAGGGAATGTGTGTGCCTTGGAGATCCTCATAGCAGGGGATATTAATTAAGAAACACTGATAAAGGTAATTACTTATAACCAAGAGTGCATGGTGGAGATAAGTGTCCATAGCACAAGCAAAGACCAAGTCATAAGAGATAGGATAATGGAAGGTAAGATAAGGTATATCCTTGCAGTAGGGGGCAATTCCATCTAAAAATATGGTCAATTCCATAAAATTTAGAACTATTGCCTTTTTAGTTTTTATTCATGTATTTTTATGTATTTCATAATTGTGTCTGTTGGGAGATTATTATTTTATATTTTATATATCTCATGGATGATATGAAATTGGATATTAGTTTATGAAACATGGACCCTAGTTTTATTATAAATATTACCAACCACAAATATGACCCAATCATATGTCTTATGTTTCTAAGGGATTATGTAAACAATGTAGATCCCTTTATATCTAGACTTGATTCACATTTTTATTGGTGCGAGAGATTATCACACCAAAACTATAGCATGGTAGGGATATGAGTGAGATGGCTTTCACACTAGGATTTTTTGAGTTATTAGTAAAGGGACAATTAGTATGGGCCTAAAATTGCTACATCAAATGGGTCCTTTAAACCTAGATATGCCCATACAAATAGAAATGGAAAAAGGATATAAAACAAACATATCATCAAATGAACTGCAAAGGAACAACCAGACTATAACACTAGGATAATAAAAGATAACATGAAAAATGAAAGAGTACCTTGGAGAACATATTATTTTGATGACCCCTTCATACTAGAGATATTGGAACCTAAATATTCAAGTAGGAATTGAATCTTATTCTTTCCTAAACATTACCATTACTCAATTGTACTTCTTTCTCATAGAAATTTGAATGTATTGAGAAAAATAAAATTAAGAATCCACAAAATTGATCATACAACTAATTAAAAATAATTATTTTTCCATTCAAATTATTCCTCCCAAATGGATTGTCACCAACCTCTTTTGAAGAAAATATCGGATGATGTTTACCTTGACCATTCAAAGATGGATACATACCCCTCTCGAAATATTCCTCAATGGCATGATGATAGGATTTTTTTGGTGTGCCAATTGGGTTCACTTCTATGCCAAATTTTTACCTTTAAACCATTTTCATATACCTTCCTCCTTGTTTCTAAATTTATTCATAAATCCATCACTTATGAGAGGTTAGATGAAGTTATCCATGAATGTGACCAATTCCACTAGAGTGATCATCATGATGTGGTTGATCAAGCCAATGAACATACTAAAATTTATAATGACCCACTTCCCAATCATCTAAATATAAAAAGCCTACTTTTGCTCCTACTCGAATAATAAATGCATCCACTAATGTTTTTACTACCTCATTTCATTCCACTAATTCATTGTTATTTTACATGGTTAATAGAAAAGGTATGATTATTATGTCCAAAACATGCCCTAAATTCCACAAGTGAAATTATTTATCAAGGTAATTTATATTTGTGCTAAAAATATTTTGTATTTCATGCACCAATCCTTATTTGTCAAAAACTTGGAATGCCTTACTTATACTTTCCCACTTACTCCTCATTCCTTTTATATTTTATGTTCTTTTCAAATATTCCCATTTCCTATTATGCATGGGACTTTCTCTACAAATTGCACAATTTTCCATCCACATATACACACTCCAACTTCATATATCATATAATTTCACAAATATTATTTATGTATTCCATCACACATTCTTATTGCACAATGTTCCTTGATCCCCTAATGACATTCATAGAGATCATTTTTATTCTAAAGAATTGTTCCTCCGCCTTACATTCAAATAAGCCTTTTAATAATTCCATTGCATAGCTATACTAATATTTTTACAACAAATTTTTTTCTTTAAAACATTCCCACATTCCTATGGAATGCACAATCCCATAATAAGACAAAAAAATTCTCCAACTTTGTATTTTTCAAAGGATTAAACTCATACACAATTAAATTATCCCATTTCCTAGTCATTTGATCTAATCTATCATCCATTTAAGAAATCCAATTCCCAACACATATCTTCCTAGAATATATGATTGTGAAAGTAAGGCACACACATTTTGGAGGATGAAGCATTTGAGAGATTCTTCTAAGTATAAACGTAGAACTTTGAACATGTGTAGTTTACCACACAAACACAGCTTTCACACAATATAGATAATATTATCCTTTTCTACCCCTTGCACATGCAATAAATAACTCACTAAATGTAATCATGCATGTACACTATAATTATTTATTCCCTTTTCTAACTTATTCACACACAATCCTAATTGTTTCTCTTTTAATTTTGTGTCCTTAAGATAAAGAACATGCATTCCCAATACCCTTCAAACAACACAATGATAAACTAGTGACCTAATTAAGAACCTTGGTGACTCAAGGTATTCTAAGAAAAATCAATTGGGAGAGGCTCAGAGTCTAAGTAGGATTGGTTTAGGGAAGAGATTGATTAAAAAAGAAGTTTTTGAAGTTATAAGGAAGTGGTATGCAAGGTTCACTAATTCTTGGTTAAGATTTTGGATAGTGTTGATGATGGCTTGATAAAAATCTTGATGGGATGGTTGAGATAGAAAAATTTCCCCATTGCGGATGACATGAATAATATTAAAATGAGGATCGTATTTATTAAATGGATAGTTTTATTTACCGAATAATGTACCCAAGAGGTATAGGTTATGGTGTTGATATAAAAAAATTAATATCTAGTAATGAACTTTGTTGTTTGATTTGGTTAAGATAAAATCAAGTTAGATTAAATAAAGGATAGAGAGGATTGGATTAGAAGTGGATTTTATTTATATTTGGGATTGGTTTTGATGAAATTGGAGTGATTAAGACATATGAGTATGATTTTGGATTTGGAATGATTTTGTTTAGGATTACATTGGATTAGATGTAGATTAAGAATATATTAGGTTGGGTTGGAGGTTGTATTAGAAATTATTTATAATTGGATGAATTAGGAATGGTTATAGATTGGATGAATTTTTATTTGGATCGAATTAGGATGGATCCTAGATGAAATGCTTATTTCACTAAATCTAGACTTATTCCATTCCGAGCAGTAAAAATATCGCCAATATTGGAATCCAAAATTACTAGTTTTGGATTTTAAAATGTTAAATATTGGAATTATCTAGACTCTAAAATTACACATATTGGATTCCAATATCACATTTATTGGAATCTGGAATCACATATATTGGAATCCAAAATCACATATATTGGAATTTATTGCACTCCATAGTCCCATATACGGATCTGAAAATATGGATCTGGAATCCAAAATTGATCTCCAAAATAATAAATAGAACATGTCTTTGTTTTTTTTTTTTTTTTTATTGATAAACACTTTTAACCGAGCTATGAATTGGTGGGGAAGGGACCCCAACCCAACAACAAGAAGAAATGAAAGGAGACAGTGGATTGAAGAGAAGAAAGGTGAAGAGAGGGAGAGGGAGGAAGGGGAAACGACAAGGAAAGAGATGAACACCACTGTAGAAGTAGAACGATGAGCTGAACCCAAATAACAATAGAAACACAAACTAATTAACCCATTAAGGAGCCAGCGCATGAGTTAGCCACCTAAAGTAAAAGATGGACGGAAGAACGGGATTTTTCTTTAAGAGTGTTCAAGTGATCTACCGTAGAGTGTACAGGGAAGAGGGCTGCATTGACATCCACCACTGGGAGGAAGCGTTGATCCAGAGTGGGGTGAAATTTTTAAGCGAATGTCACTAGATCACGGTACTACCGGCAAAGCCACCGAATGTCGCACCTAGAACTGATGGAAAGTTCATCGACTTCCTCCACCCACAAAAGGGGATTCGGGGGTGATAAGTCAACCGAGTGGATCATGTAACTTAGCCCGGTGGATAGCATAAATTTGGTCGATGGCCACTCTTTCAACATCTGTGGTGTTCGAGTGAAGAAGAAGGCAGAAGGAGACAAACGTAGAGGAAATGTTAGAGTCGGTGTGAGGGCATTGGGCACAAAAACGAAAGGAGTCTCCAAGAATAGCTTCAATAGCTTCGGCTTCCTCCTGTAAGGAGAATTTGAAAACCATAGCAAGGTGACATCAGTCGATAGCAGAGGAATCAGCCAATTCCTAGAAATGGCCATGAAGCACGACAAAAGGAAAACCAACAAAAGACATGGGGTAAAAATTTTACTTAGAGCGAGACCAGTCAAAAGATGACATCGAGAATGGAGGAAACAACATAAAAAGAACAGAGCGTGCAAAAAAGAGGGAAGCCAAACCCAAGAATAAATGTAGAGGGTGGGGAACGGACAAGCCAGTCAGAGGAGACATGGGCCGCGTGAGAAAATCGCTTGTAGGAATGATGCGAGATTCACCACCGAGAAAGTGGGAAGAGGACAGTTCACACAAAGAGGACTACCACACGTGAGAGAGGCTCTGCCGTGGCTACAAGCACGAGCTAGCCTTGATCATGGGAGAGGAGGATCGGAAATCCATGCCGATCATGAGCTGAACCAAAGAAATTTTGGTGGAAGGATGATCAATGGTGAAGTTAGCAAGGAAGTCCGCCGCATGATTAGCTTCTCGAAAGTTGTGGGAGATGTTCCAAGAATGGATTTTGTCCAGCCAAAAAAGAATCTGAGGAATGAAAAGATTAATTTTCCATGAAGGGGAGACACCTCTGGATACCATGAAAATTATTATTTGGGAGTCCCCTTCGATTGAGAGAATTGGAAAACCAAGCTGAGCTGCCATCTTGACCCCTTCCAGTAAAGCATGGGCTTTAGTTGTATTACATGTACCCTCTTTGAGTGGGAAGGAGCCTACTCTAATGAGATTACCACGATCATCTCTGAGAATGCAACCAGCACCAGATTTACCTGGGTTACCTCTAGAGGCACCATCGAAATTCAGTTTCCAATGACCCTACGAGGGGACGCCATCTAGCTCTTTTCCTTTGAATGGATTTTTCAAGTTGTGAGAGCCCTTTTTTTACAATTGATCCTAGTCTGGGGAGCTTGATGAGGGGCCAGGAATGTAAGATTGAGAAATCCTTAGAAGAGAAGGTGGAAAAGGAGAGACAGTTAGCACTAACACGCTCCGAAATGGCCACTTTGAGCTTATTGAGAAAGGTGGGAAGATCAACAGCTTGCTCCCTAAAAAGGTGAAGATTACGTTCCCACCAGATATGCCAGAGCAAAAGTATGGGCTGATGCGCCAAATAGAGCTGAACAAACTATTGGCATTGAAAGATGGCCATGAGGAAAGATTCGCAACAATGCTCTTACATGGAACCCAGGCAAGACTTAATTTGTTTAGAAGCCAATCCCAACAATAGGAAACAAAGGGCAAAACAAAAAGAGGTGATCCAAATCTTCCTCTACAGACCACCACAATAGACACTTGGAGGGACCAGAAAAGCCCCAAGATCACCTTTTGACTTGAGTAAGAACCTTCTTATTCAAAACTAACCAACCAAAAAAGCTACTTTTAGAGTGATGCTTGGATGCCAGCAACCAAGGGAACAAGGAGTCCCCTTTCCAAAATGTGAAATGAGTGTATTATAGCCAACTTTAACCATATAGGAACCAGAGGCATCCCCAAGCCAAAGTAAACTGTCATCTTTGCTGAGATAAAGGACATTTCTATCCCGAATGGAATCCTTGAGGAGGTTGGAATCATGAACAGAAGCTCCTAACGAAGAGATATCTTTTCGAGCCAAGAAGGCGAGCCGTCAGGGTTCTGACAACCATAGTTAGAAACAAAAGTACCCCAGGCCTATTTAGTAGCATTCATTACACCATTAAGGGCAGTAGAAAGATTAAGAGGGGGGAAGCCATTCCAACTTTCATCCCAGAAAGAAGCGAGCTGACCATTGTTAATGTTCTAGGTGACCGCCTCAGCAATTAGGGATCTAGAATTACAAAGAAAATTCCAGATATGTGAACCTTTCGGAGCTCGGAGCTAGATAATAAAATATCGTGGCAATGTCCACTGAGATACTTATGAGAGAGAATTTGAAAGGCAAGTCTTTTTGCATTAGAGATGAAATTCCAAACCAGTTTAGCCCCAAGGGTAGTGTTTTGAAGAGCAAGATCCAGAATACCCATACCACCCAAACGCTTGGGAAGCTTGACCAAATCCCAATTAGCAAGATGAAATTTGCACTCATTACTGTGACCTTACCATAAAAGGTGTGCACCACTTTTTCAATTTTGATCAGAACAGATTTTGGGATCTGTAGAACTGATAACATGTATATAGGAATTGAAAGGAGCACAAAATTGATTAAAAGAGCGCGACTGGCTGAAAAGCCATTTTCCTTTCCAAGAAAGAAGTTTGGTGGAAAGAGAGTTTAAGAGCCCATTCCAGAGATGCACCCTGCCATTTCCGTGAAAGAGTGGAATGCCCAAATAATTATGTGGAAGAGTTCCCATAGAGAAGCCGAGAATTGCTTTGATCCTGCATTGAAGTCTAGGAGCCACATTAAAGAAGAAAATAACTGATTTATGAAAGTTTAAAACCTGACCTACAGCAAAAGAATAAGAGTCAAGAATGGAAGAAATTTGTTTAGCTTCAGGGATAGTCCCTTGACCAAAAAGAAAGGTGTCATCCATGAATTGTTGGTGAGAGAGTGGAGGAAGGTTGGAGGTGATATGTAAACCTTTAAGAGAACCATCCTGAATAGCGGATTTAATGTTGCAACTAAGAGCTTCCGCAACCAAAGTGAAAAGGAAGGAGGAGAGGGGGTCTCCCTACCTTAATCCTCTACTGCTCTGAAAGAAGCCTTCCATAGAGCCATTAACCAAAATAGAGAAATGGGGGAAGCAATGCAGTTGAAGATCCATTTACAAAAATGCTCACAAAAACCCATGGCTTGCAAATATTTGAGGAGGAACCTCCAATTGACACGATCATAGGCCTTGCTGAAGTCCAGTTTCAACATCATACCCACTCTAGAGGAATTATGAAGAGTGTGGATCAATTCATGTGAGACAATGATCCCATCGGTAGTAGACCTACTGGAATGAAACCACTTTGTTCTGGGTAACCAATTTGGAAAGCAGAGGGCTTAATCTATTAGCAATATATTTGAAAATGATTTTGTAAGTAGTGTTGCAAAGAGAGATGGGTCTGAAATCAAACATAGTCTCGGTCGGGACTTTTTGGGAAACATGCAGATGAGGGTATGATTGAGAGTACCTTAAATCTTCCCGATATCCTGGATTCCTCAACTGCATTCCAAACTGAAAAACCGACGACATCCCAGAAATCCTAAAAGAAGGATGCGGGGAAACCATCGGGACCAGGCGCTTTATCTCTCTTCATCGAAAAAATAATTTTTCGAACATCCTCCAAGGAGAAGGGAGAAAGAAGTAGGTCGTTGTCAGCATTCGTAACAGCAATTGGGGTCTGAAGAAGGAAGTGGGATTATGCTCCAAGGGTGGAGGCCGAGTCATTCAAGAGCTTCCAAAAAAGTCACTACTTCTGATTTGATCTGGACTTGGGATGAAGCAAGAGATGAATCTTCAAGCTTAAGAGAGGAGATGTAGTTGAAATTTCTTCTGGCTTTAACAGAGGCAAAAATAACTTGGTATTTTTGTCTCCATCATTCAGCCAAATTTCTCTGGATTTTTGATGCCAAAAAGTTTCCTCTTTCAGAAGGAGAGCACCCAATTCCTTTAGAAGAGATTTTTCTTTGTGGAAATCATCCTGGACATCCCTTGGGTGAGAATAGACTCATTTAGAATACGAAGATCCTTCTCAACTCTAAGTTTTTCTTGGAAAATGTTTTTGAAACTCGAAAAATTCCAACTTTGTAATTTGTCTTTCAGCAGAGAAAGCTTTTTGGAGAGTTGGAACATCCAAGTCCCTTTGACGTTGAAGGAGGCCCACCAGAGATTGACTAATGGCTTAAGAGAGGAATCATGTAACCACATGTTTTCAAATTTGAATGGGGAATGGCACGGAGGCATATCAAAGGAAAGATCTAGAGAAATTGGAAAGTGATCAGAACCGGAGAAAGGAAGAACAAATATTTTAATAAGGAAGTTGTTCTGCAACCAGAATTCTAAAACAAGGAATCTATCAAGACACACTACCAAGGAACTAAACCCAAGCCTCCTGTTATTCCATGTGAACCAGCCCTTACAAGGCTCCACATCGACTAAATGAGAGGAAGAAACAAAGGAGGTAAAGTCTACCTGAGAGCATGGCTGCCATTGAATACCTCCACGCTTATCACGATCAGAGAGAGTAGCATTAAAATCACCAGCTACGATAGTCTTGGAGAGGGCAGTGGAATCAAGGACCAAACGAAGAGTATTCCAAAGAGCTCTTTTTCTAATCGGAGTAGAAGGGCCATAAACATTACAAATGAAAAAGGAATCATCAGAATGTTTAATCTGAACTTTACACCATATAAAATTCGATTCCACAAGGATGGGCTCAATAGCACAACAGCTAGATTTCCACAAAATACCAAGACCACCCGAGGCACCATTGAATTTTGGTTTCCTGAATTAGACAAATATCAACTGTAGCATCGTTGGCATAGCGTCTTAACAAATGCTTCTTTTTAGGGGCGTTAAGGCCCCTAACAATCCATGAAAATATGATCATTTGGGCTTCTAAGAGGACTTGCCTCTCCTACTTGTAGATGGGAAGAAGGAACGCAGTTGAAGTTGCTTCCCAGTGGCAACCTCGTTAAGAGAGAGTTTACTCTTGTTGGGATGACCCATAATGCTTTTCAGACCTAGATCCATATTGAGTAAGGGTGTTGTAGGGAGAAGCAGACCAAGCAACAGATTTTCGGTAGATTGGTTTTTGAGAGTAGCCTTTAGAGAATCTGTATGGTCACCACCATTAGACTGAAGAAGATCATCTTTATCAATAATCCATTTTTCTAAAGAGGAGGAATTTCCTCCCATGCCGATGGATATGCCTTTGTGGAAAAGGGACAGAATCCTGGTGGAGTCCTTTACCACAACAACTGTTTCTTTAACAAGAGAGAAAGTATCAGGGTCCATGGAAAGGGCTTCACGAGTAGGCGGGGGGAAGGGGGAAACCGGGTGAGGGATCCCGGAGGGAGTGGAAATATGAATGAAATATTGAAGCTTTTGAGAATGATCAATAGAAATACAGATTCTAGCAAAGGAGGAAAGAGTACCCGGCCCGATCTCAAGGCTTTAAAGGATTACCTTCTAGAGAAACAAGGTCAATGCGGATGACGTGACCCAAGCTTGAGCAGATTTTAGTAAGGATTGGAGCAGACCAAAACTCACTGGGTAGAGAGTAGAGTCTAACCCAAACATGAAACCCTTCAGTATCTACTCTGTTATAGTCAAAATGAGGTTCCCACTCACGAATCACCAAACCAGAGTCGAAAAGAAGAAAATCTTTCCTAGCCATAGTGTCGTCCTTCTGGTGGCACTCAAAATAAAACTAAGAAAAATCCCTTTTCAAGGAATTGTATACTCAGGCCACTACCCCACTGGGTTTCACACCAGTTTTGTATGCCATAAATCGATAACCTTTGACCAATAAATTTTGCAAAAATAGCTCTTGAATAGAAACACTTAATTTGGGTAGTATAAGTGATGTCATCCACCGGGGACACAGAGGGGATGGTAACAGGACCGTCTGGATGTCAATTTTATCATTGCCCACCTGCACATAATCTGACATTGAGTGGCGGGGACCCAGCCTATTTTTAGAGCTTCCGACAAGCCACGGCCCGCGGGGGTGCCATCTCCGCATCACGGGGTTGCACATCTAGGAGACCGTTGGAGGGGCATGAACTCAAAATTTGTGACCATTCGGATCACGGGGATGTCGCGCCCTTTCGTCCTCATTTTTTCAACTCGTCTGGTCAATCATCATTTCACCTTTATGTTGTTATGCTCGAATCTCTCTCTCATTCTTATCTATAACATGTCTTTGTTATGTACTAGCTAGCGCCACATAAATTTAATTCTTCCTTTGATATAAAGGTTCTTATTATTTTTAAAATTTATTTAATATTAAACTATACAATTGTTGGAAAATTGTTTAATGGTTCTAGGGAATCCAACATTGATCTATAAAACCATAAATATAACATGTTTCTGTTTTATATAGGCTGGTGGACATTAGGATTTAATTTTGCTTTGGAATAAGGTTTTTATCAATTTTAAAATGTCATTTACATTAAACCATGTAGATCTCGGGAAAATATTTTAATGATTTCATGGAAGCCAACACTTGTCTACAAAATAATAAACCTATCATGTTTATTTTTATACGGGATATCAAACGCAAGGATAATGAATTTCAAGAGATGTGAGACACTTCTAGGTTCATTTACTATGGTGAGATTGAACCTCAGTGTAACTAGAGAATTACTGAAGATATTCTAAAGAAAATAACATAGGGCATTGATCTAGACTATGAGATTATAATTAAATGTAATTTGTCTTCTGATTCGCATGGTAGTGATGTGAGCCACCATCCGGCCCTATTTTTTTAACCTGTATTTGACAATATTCTTCTTCTATATTAATGATATTCGATGGTAGCGAAAAAAATTATAGATCTTCATTCTCCTCCTATGCAAGCTCCATGTGTCTCACTATGTCATAAGCCATCACTTTCGTCCCTAACTAAAGAAATAGGAAAACTAAGGGAATCCTTAAACATCCAGAGTAAATTTTAGGGTTTTTCAGACACAAAAATCACCCTAAAAATAAAATTAAACAAACGTGTTCATTAAAGTGGACACCTGTTGAGCTTAATCAACAATGAATAATCTTGATAGTTTTTATTTACTAAAATTAAATAAATCATTATACTAAATGGGAAAGTCAAAATAAAAGGAGAATAATTACATTCAATTGAAACATAACTGATCCTATCAACACTAAAAACCTTAAAAACCTAAAGCAAAAATAAATAAAGGAATCCATAGAAAGAAGGAAAGATGCCTAATTTTAATTCTACCTTACTTCAATTTTTTTTAAAGTCTACCTTGGAGTGGGCCATTCAAATATTAGAATAAGATTATCATAACCATATGCATTGATCTTATTGATAGCTCTATGAGCATCCTCCATGTTGATGAAATTAACATAACCAAATCCCCTTTTGATGCATCTTCTAATCCATGGCCACATAAAAACGTGTGATGTGTCTAAGCGAATTGAAAATCTCATGTAGATTGACATCCCTCATGGTCCTTAGATAGACTGGTAACTCGAACATAATTTTCATCATTTCTGCAAAGGCATGATGTTTTCAAAGTTGTAAATGATTCCCATGAGACTTGGAGGTGCCCAACAGAGAAGGTAGTGGTAGCCCCATAAGCAATTCTTCCACAAAGGTGCATGAGGCCCTCAATGGCTTTATCCCTTTTAAGGTTTTTGTGGTACAATTGGGGGCGAGATCCTTGTAAGGGTATTTTGATGTGCATTGATTTCCCTTCTTACTGTAGATATGAAAAACTATGAGAACCACACTACCCTTTGAGTGAGAGAGGAAAAATAGTGTATCTCTACCAGACTTAGAATCATTGGCCTTGGATCGCGACGGCGTGGTCACTCAAGTAGGGTTCCTAGTTTGTAGTGACATTGAACTTTCACTACTCATGTTGATTGAGAGCACACTTGTTAAGGTGTACTTTTTCCACTTTACAGATGCCCATTGTAGTGGTATGACTCACCTTCTGGCCCTACATGTTAAACTTATATTCGAAGATCTTCTTCATCTAGCTCAATGATATTATATGGTGGTAAAATAAATTTTAGATCTTCATTATCCTCCTATTCAATCTCCCCACATCTCACTATGTCAGACGCCATCCCTGTCATCCCTAACTTAAGAAATGGGAAAATTCAGGAAATTCTTGCACGTCTAGAGTAAATCTTAAGGGTTTGCAGACACTCAAATCACCATACAAATAAAAATAAGAAAATGTCACCATCGAAAACATGTCAAAATTAATTTAAAAACTTAATATTTCCTAGGTTTTCATTAGTGAAAACAAATAAATCATTATACTAAACAAGATAAGTTAAAATAAAAGAGAATCATTGCATTCAAGTGAAACTCAACTGATCCTATCAACACTAAAAAACCCTACAAAACCTAAAGCAGAAATACGTAAAAGAATCCCTAGAAAGAAGGAAAGATGCCTTCTTTTAATTATTCCTTTCTTTAATTTAAAAAAAAATCTTTTGTGGAGTGGTCCATTAGACTCTGAGAATAATATTATCATAATAATAGGCATTGAGATTATTGATAGCTCTCTGGATCATCCTCCTTGTTGACAAACTTAACAAAACCAAATCTACTATTAATCCATCTTTTGATCCATGGCCATGTAAACACGCATGATGTGTATAAACAACTTTAAAATATTGTGTAGATTGACACCCTCATGGTCCTCGGATAGGCTGTAACTCGAACAAAATTTTCATCATTTTTGTGGTGCATGATGTCACTGAGTGTTCCACGTAGCCTCTAAGATTGGGAGGCCCCGGTAGTGGAGGAAGTGATAGCCCCGCCATCGATGCTTCTATCATAGGTGAGGCCCTTGATGATCTTATCCATTTTTAAGTTGTTTATGGAACCTTCGGGGATGAGATCCTTGTAAGGGAATTTTGATGTGCAATGATTGCCCTTGTTACTATAGATACAAAAACTATGAGCATTGTGCTTCCCTTGGAGTGAGAGAGGATATACATCACATCTCCTCCGGACTTAGACTCATCACCTTGGATCTCGGTGGGCGGGATCATTCTAGTAGGGTTCCTAGTTGTCAACGATTCCACACTTGTGCCACTCGTGACATGCAAGAGAACACTTGTTAAGGTGCACTTTGTCCACTTTTTGAATGTGCATGGTAGTAAATGCGAGCCACCTTCTTTTCCTACTTGTTGAAATGTATTTGACGGTCTTATTTTTCCGGATCGATGATATCTAGTGGTGGTAAAATAAATTCCAGATCTTCATTATCCTCCTATTCAAGCTCTCCACATCTCACTCTATCATATGCCATCACCGTCATCCTTAACTCAAGAAATTGGAAAATTCAAAAATCCTAATGCATATGGAGTCAAATTTAAGGGTTTGAAGACACTTAGATTTTCATACAAATAAAAATAAATAAACATCACCATGAAAAAAAAAATTAAAAAACTAAGATTTGATAGATTTTCTTTAGTGAAAAAATAAATCATTAAACTAAATGATAAAAGTCAAAATAAAAGGAGAACCATTGGGTTCAAGTGAAATGTGACTAATCCTATCAACACTAAAAACCCTACAAAACCTAAAGAAAAAAATAAGTAAAAGACTCCATAAAAAGAAGGAAAGATATCTAATTCTAAGTCTCCCTTTATTTAACTTTAAAAATAAATTCTACCTTGGAGTGGCCCATTTGAATCTCGAATAAGATTATTGATAACTCTTTGAGCATCCTCCTGTTGAAATAATTAACAAAACAAAATACCCTTCTAATCCATCTTCTCGATCCCTATCCACGTAAACATGCGTGATGTGTCCAAGCAACTTGAAAACCTCATGAAAATTGACATCCCTCATTGTCCTCAGAAAGACCGGTAGCTAGAATAGAATTTTCATCATTTTTGTGGTGCATGTTGTCATTTTTGTGGTGCATATCACCCCTAAGACCGGGAGTTTCCCAACATCGGAGGTAGTTGTAGCCTTGCAGTGATGCTTCCATTAAAGGTGAGGCCCTTGACGGCCTTATCCTTTGTTAAGGTTTTTATGGCATGGATGAGGGTGAGATCCTTATAAGGGCATTTTGATGTGCGAGGATTCCCTTCTTATTATAGATATGAAAAACTATAAGCACTACACTATCCTTGGAGCGAGAGAGGTCAGAAAACACATCTCTTCCAAACGTTAGAATCTATGGCCTTAGATACTAGTGGGTAGGGTCACTCCACTAGGGTTCCTAGTTGGCAGCGATGTCAAACTTGCATCACTCATTTAAGATTAAACTACACCGATCTCGGTTATTGGAAAGTCGTTTAATGATTTTAGGGAATCCAACAATGATCTAACAAACCATAAATATAACATGTTTTTGTTTTATACCGGATAGTGGCCACTAGACTTTAATTTTTTCTTTGGAATAAGGTCTTTATCAGTTTAAAATGTCATTGATGAAAATTCAAATCTTGGGAAAATATTTTAATGATTTCACGAAAGTCAACATTTGTTTGTAAAACAATAAACTAACCATGTTTCCTTTTTATATGGGCTAGCGGCCACTAGGCTAATGAATTTCAAGAGATGTGAGACACTTCCAAGTTCATTTACTATGATGTGATTGAACCTCAGTGTAACTAGAGAATTATTAAAGATATTCTAAAGAAAATAGTAGAGATTGATGATCCAGAATATGAGAATATAATTAAATATAATTCATCTTCTGATGCACATGGTAGTGGTGTGAACCACCATCTAGCCCTTCTCGTTGAACTTGTATTTGACAATCTTCTTCGTCTAGCCCGATGATATTCAACAGTGGCGAAGAAATTATAAATCTTCATTATCAACATATTCAAGCTCCCCACATCCCACTTCATCGGATGCAATCACTATAACTCCTAACTCAAGAAACATGCAAATTCAGGAAATCCTCACATGTCTAGAGTAAATTTTAAGGGTTTGCAGACACTCAAATCACCCTACAAATAAAATTAAACAAACATGTTCATTAAAGTGGATACCTATTGAACATAATCAATAACAGATAATATTTTTTTGAGTGACAATGTATGACATTGCAGGGGTAGTCGATCTCTACGTATGTGTCAGGCCAAGACACTCTTATGAGAACATGTTTCTTATAAAAAAAAAAACCAACTCAATTCCTTTATAGTGCATCTATGTATCTGTTGCATATTTTGGTACAACTTAATTTTAAAATCTAGTCCTTTTATTATGGAATCATTATTATTGGGGGAACCATATTATAACTCATAGAATAGGTAAATATCCTTCCACATCATAGTCCTTCAAGAATCATATATCTAAAACCTACACTACTCACCATAGAGAGAAAATCAAATAATAATTGACTTTACAATACTTGTTTCTTTCACATGATTTGATAAGAAGCATGTTAGAGCCAAAGAGAGTTTGGTCTACATTGAAGTAATATTAAACTAAATGTGAGATAAACTCTTTATTTTCAATTACTATGCTAAGAAAATTTTCTCAATATATTAAATATTACCTGACAATAAATAAACATAATTTTTTGTAAGTACACAAATGATTTCTCAACAGTAAAAGGTAAAATTAAAATTTTAACTTTCAATTTTCTAAAATATACCATGAGAAAAATTTCATGATGATTTTAAAAAATTAAGATTTGATAGGTTTTCTTTAGTGAAAATAAATAAATCAATATACTAAACGAGGAAAGTCAAAATAAAAGGAGAATCGTTTCATTCAACTAAAACACAATTGATCCTATCAATACTAACCTAAAGCAGAAATCAGTAAAAGACTCCATAAAAAGAAGGAAAGATGCCTGATTTTAAGTCTACCTTGCTTCAATTTTTTTTCAAGTTTTCCTTAGAGTGGACCATTCAACTTTGAGAGTAATATTATCATAACCATAGGCATTGAGCTTATTGATAGCTCTTTGAGCATCCTTCCATGTTAACAAATTTAACAAAACCAAATCCACTACTAATTTTTCTTCTCCATGCTCCATGGGCACATAGACGCATGTGATATGTACGATGACTTGAAAATATTGTACGAGATCGACATCCCTCGTGGTCCTTAGAGAGATTGGTAACACAAACAAAATATTCATCATTTTCGTGGCTCATGTAATCTTTAGAGCGTTCCACACCACCTATGAGACTGGGAGGATCCCAACAATAGAGGAAGAGACAACCCCACCAGCAATTTTTCTACTAGAGGTGAGGCCCTTGATGATATTATCCATTTTTAAGGTGTTTGTGGCACTAGCTACGGTGATATCCTTGTAAGGTCATTTTTATGTGTAGTGATCACCCTTCTTACTATACATACGATAAAATCTTAGCACCGCACTACCCTTGGAGTGAGAGAGGGTGGACATTTCATCTCCTCTAAACTTGGAATCATAAACCTTTGATCTTGGCGGGCGGGGTTCCTTATTAGTAGCGATACAAAACTTGTGTCACTTACAGCAATCGAAACTGCACTTGTAAGGGCACAAGTTAAAACTCAAATTCCAAGAGGAATAAATGTGCATTAACATCCCTTTAATAGTTATAAACCCAGATTCTAAGAGAGGAATAAACCCAGGTTACAAAAACATTAACATCCCCTTGATAGTTATAAATGTGTGACGATATTCATCATTAACCCCCCACATCATCTTCTGTCATCCTTGCGTACCTTGACAGAAGGGACATGAAATCACTGTAGAAATTTTCCTCCCACACCTAACACTTTAAATGACAATTAAAATTCTCCTACTCCCCTTGTCAGGAGGATATCTTTTCGTAATTAATTATAGATATGAAATAAATTAAAATTCATTTTCGAAATGTAAAATTATAGTAAATCATTTTATGAACTATTTAAATTTCATCGTAAAAATATTTATCATGTTGGAATCCCAAATTCACAGAATAAATAATAGCAAATTAAAATTATTTTTGCGATATTTATGAACACACCAGGTTGTTCAAGTGGTTGAGAATTTATCAATTCCTTATATTCCTTAAACCGATGTGAACAATTTGTGCAGTGGATAGTTTGAAGTTGAGAGGATAATATGAATTTAAAAAATAAAAGTAAGAGAGTTAAAAATTAATGCTCTCTAGGTAATTGAGTGTGCTAAAATTCCCTTCCTTTCCCAAAGAATCCTTCGTAGCGAGAAAAGAAATTGATTCTTCTAAAAATTTACTTCATATCAATAATCAAATTGGTGCTTCGCTACGGAAGGGGAGGATGTCCTTCTCAATACAATTGTCAATCTATAAAAGGAGGTTGGGGATTTGAAAGAAGAGCTCAATAAGGTATGTAAGAGAGAAGGCAAAAGAATATGCACAGTGACCTTGAGTAGGATAATGATTAGATTATTGAAATTTACTAAAATCTTAACTCATAGATAACATTATGGGAAATGCAAAAGGAAGGCATGACTATACCATGTCTATATTTAAGGCTATTTACAATTTTTTTAGAGAAACATGTCAAAAGTGTATGTGTGCTTAGTGACATTCCTGCTGCCATTTGGGAGCCGAAACTAGTAAGGAACTTGACTTTCTCATAGTTGGATAAGAAGGATCCCACCCATGTCACTGCCTTGGAACTCTTCACCTCTCAAAGCAAAAGGTAAAGACAAAAATTAACAAAGCATAAGTGAAGAGGACGGTCCTTACTATAGGTTTTTTGTTTTTTTGTTGTTAGCAGGTTGTTTTCATGTTGCTTAGTTGCAGTTTTATTTATGTTTTGATCCTTTGGTATAGTTCCTCGGTTAACTATAGTTAGACATACATGTATATTCTGGATGTTGATCCAAACTTGATGTTTTACTACATTATCTAGCTATGGAGCCTTTTTGTAAGAGGGTATAGTCCCTTCAAAACTATGGACTATTCTTTTCTGCTTTATCTAGCTTTTGAGCTCGTTTTGTAATAGGGTATAGTCCCTTGAAACTATTTACCGCTAATAAATAAATGCTCGCTAAGTAATGTTAGTGTAGCTTATCTATGTAACTTAACATTAATAAAATAAGAATTCACCGAAATAAAAATGTCATGCACAATTTTTTTATATATTAACATATCTATTTTCTTTTAAATCATTTAGTGTATTCTAAAATTACTCAAGATGGTCACACATATTATACATATAAATATTATTAATATAGTCACACACATTATACGAAACTTGTTCTCAAATAAATTTAGGGAAAAATTACATGATTTTTCATTTTTAGATAATTAAATGCTTTTTACCGAGCTATGAACTGGAGGGTTGATGGGTCCCCACCCTACAAGAGTTGAAATATTTAATCGATGAAGGGCTACATGCAAAAACCAAAACCCAGTAGTATTGGTGAGAAAATTTTTCAAGGGACAAATTTGTGGGTTTTTTGCCAATGCTCTGGGAATCTAAGTCCCTCCACTTAAAAGATGCAGCTTCCGTATATACATGCATGAGTAAGGTGAGTTTTATCAGGGTTAGCCTTGTGGTCAGGGATCCAACATGGTCACTCCACTAACCCTACAAAATAATCTTACAGATGCCTATAAGAGAGGAATTTTCTAAGAGAGCAGGAAAGGGAGTGAGAATGTTAGATATGAGGACTAATGTTGCAAGTAGAAAATTATAGTCTTGCATACATCAGTTATAAGTTTCATCACATGCAATAAAATTAAGTAGAAAAAACTCTACAAATAACAACAAGACTGATCGAATTTATGAGCACAAAGTATCAATAAATCCCTTAGTCAAAAGAGGGCTAGAAACTCCTTCTTCCTATATTGATGCTTAAACAAAATTTGTACATAGTATGAGAATAGAGGAAATTTGAGAATGGGGGAATGGAATAATTTTCTATCTCTTTGATTTTTCACAAGGATCTCTCTCTCATGAATTCACAAAAATAGCTAAGAAGACCTCAAATGAGGAGCTTATTACAATTTATAGAAGAAGAATAACTCTTCATCTTCCCGGTGAATTTTCATATGCCATATTTTTACTTTAGGTTGTTCATATTCCTATCAAATATTAAGTCCCTTTTATAAAAATAAGGTGACTTAAATTTTACATCATGTTTCTAAATTCACTTAAAGACATATCAAAAGTGCAAACCCCAACGTGAAATTAGAACATTGAAGAAAGAGAACATTTGGAGGGAAGAGAAGAGAGAGAGAGAGAGAGAGAGAAGGAAGAAGAAGAAAGAGGAAGAATCATGCAGAAAAATGATATGCTCCATCGCAATTGATCTCTCTTCCCGACCTATCACACCCCACAACTTCACTCTTTGATGTAAATAGAATAATTTGTAAATTGGTGAGTGTTTCGCAAAGGTGGGAGAATAATCCTTATTGCGTAGTTATGTATGTACCTATATGCACATATGTATATCCCTGAAAAGGATATACATACGGACGCGTAGTTACATGCACAAAAATGCAACAATGCTTGTTCCCCGACATTCATAAAAACTTAGCATTTGTGGAACATTCCTATTTTGGATTGTTGTTAGTATATACTTATCTTGTTTGGTATGTTGTTTTTGGTACATGATTTACCGTGTGATTGATGTGTCTATAGTAAGTATTGTTTTACACCTATCCTTGTTGAATTACCTATCTAGAAGTGATGATTGATTCATTGGTTCCTTGTTTGGTAGATTTACATGTCTCTAACATTAATGGTATACCCGGTTAATGGGAAGTATTGACTTACTAGATGACCGAATCTATTTATAGATGCGGAAACTAGTTTTTATGTGGAATCAATGATTATCAATGATAAAGTAACATTTTAGTATGATGCATAGTTTGATTTCATAATGCTAACTGTAGTTCCCATTTCCTTCGACACTTTTGATATTGATCATAATCTCGCTAACTATATTATGGACATTATTATAGTTTTGATGTAGTATGGTGTTAGATGTCAGATCATGAATTATTGTTGACTCTGATTCATATATGATGCATGATGATTGTTAGAGACATTTTATATAGATTTTGACATGCTTTGTTGGACATGGTTATATATATATATGGATGTTGTTAGGACATGTGATATTTGGATATATTGAGTAGACCGAGAAAATTGAATTTAAAATTGATGATTATATAGTTGTTGATGAAATTGTAAGTGATATTGTTGATTGTCTGGATGTTGTTGTGATTCATATATATATTGATGATTTTGAAATTATATTATATTCATTTGGATGTTCTGATATGGCCATGAGGCCAAAGGGGTATTTGTATTGTGCAGGTTAAAAATATCACAACAAACATCGGGGATTGGAGACCAACCACATTAGAATTCTAGATGAATTCAACAAGGTCACCATGGCAACTTGTATTTTTCGTGTGTGTGTGTGTGTGTGTGTTTGATTGTTAGGGATTCCAATGGGGGGATCACCTTTAAATGTGACCAAGGGTTATGTGTATTTATTTATTTGGTTCCTTTTATTGATGTTTGTATGTGTTTATTAAGTGATGTGTTTACACCTTTCATTATTTATTAATTGTGGTAAATTAATGTGAGTAAACATGTTGTTAAAATTAATTAATCAAATTGGGACATAAGAAAGTAATTATTAGAGTTGTTGGCCTAAAATTAAAGTGTTGTAAGAAATGTGTAAGTGATGTGTAAATTAATTTTGGAGTATGAAACACTCCACCTCCTTTTGAAATTCGAATTTGTCCTTGGAGGCTGATTTTGGAAGCTTATGGGACAAGTTAAACTTGTCTCATACCTCTTAAATTTGCATGCCAACCTTACCTATGGTTGGAGGGTTTAAATATAGCCTTCATTATGAATTTTTGTAAGTCAATTTGTATGTTTTAATTGCACTTTCTTACATGCTTTCAATTTTAGTCCTTATGAGGTGTGGGTTTGATTTGAGTGTGTAAGTAAAAATGTCATTTATTCACCTGCTTATTTATTGTGCCTTGGAGATTGAAGTTGACTTATGAGTTGGAGTTGAGGATGTGTGATGGGGAATTCCACTTGGATCCACCTCATCCTCTTCTCTTCCCTCTCTATATATTCGAATTCATTTTATTGATTGGGGGTTACACTCTTTTGGTTGCTTCACTTTTGGAGACTTCATTTTGGGTGAATTTTTCTTGTTGTTTTGGGAGCTCTTACTTGGAGAAGTTTTTGGAAGATTGTTGCATGCTTGTGCTTGGCTATTTTGGATTGCTTGCATTGGGATAAAGCTTGTTATTTTGGAACTTGGAACAACTCCATCATGGAGAGGTAGGAGCTTGGCTCTTGAAATGCTCTTCTTGTATATATGTAAATGTTCTTGTGTGAATGTTTTGGTATATATTGTGGGTTTTATGGTAGATGGCCTAGAAATCTTATAGGAGAAGACTATGGGGTTATTTTGTGGGAGGCACAAGTTTGTTTTAGGGAGGTATAAGGGTGGAGGGAGTTGGGATTTGGGTTCCACCTTATAAAAAAATTGGTTGCATTTATTTACTCGTTATGGGATGCCAAAGGAGATTGGGGAAACGCAAGAAAATGTGAGGAATAAGGGGTACTTGGGGGAGGCATAAGGGCATGACAGGGTTTTGAAATATATATATATATATATGTGTGTGTGTGTGTGTGTGTGTGTGTGTGTGTGTGTGTGTGTGTGTGTATATATATATATATATATATATATATATATATTAGTGGGTTGTTATCAGGTAGTGATACCCAATTTTCCCCTTTGGGAGGCATAAGCAACATCCCCATAGTTTCTTTCTCCTTTGGCTTGCATGATGAAGCTTGAGTGTTGTTTGTTGTTTTGTTTTGTGGTGGCAAACTACAGTTTTGTTTTGGATTGTGTTTTGAATGTGAAATTTGCATGTGTGTTTGTGGAAGCCTATTGTTTCCATGAGTTGAATCACATCTTCCATTGCTTTATGGTTGGGGCTCGGGGGCCAATGAAGAAGGATGACTTCTCCTTGTCATTGGATGTCTTGGTTGGGTGGAGAGCATTGCCTTTCCCCTACTCTTGTTGTGATCAAAATTGGAAGAATGATAAATCTACATGTTGTTGTTCTGGAGAAAAGGAAAATGAAATAAAATAGTTGATAGTCCCTTGTTGAGATAAATCTTATTGTAACCTTCCCACTTGAAGTGGATGAACTTGTATATGTTTTGTAATGGAAATATGTTGTATTGAATACGAAAGTTGTAAGATTGAAATGTGAAAGAGATATACTTCATTTTTGTTCTTTTGAAAGAAATAATTGTATTCTGTATGATGAATTTGAAGAATGAAAGAAATAAGTTATAATTTGTCTTTTGGGAACCAATAAATGATTGTATTACCTTTCTCGAATTGCATTGTGGTATTGACTCTGATCATTTAAATGTATTTGAAATATCTATTTGAAAGGAAGAAATACGTGTGAGGAAAACACAGAGCTCTGTCTTTTGAAATGTGTAAAATTAGAAATCAGAATTGCATTTTGGTTTTGAATAGTTTGATTTGAATCAACTAAATGTATTAGATTGGAATTGGAACGTATCCTAATACTTGGAAGAAGAAAATGGAAAATAGATCCTTTCGAATTAGATCTTTGTTAGACATTTTCAAACTGGAAAATAATTATCAAAAAATGTACAGAACAACCCTACAGACTAGGAAAGACATTTGAAACATTAATACAAGCTAAGAAAGATCAAAACAATCCCACACAAACTATAATACTTAAGAAATTTTCATAGAACCTTTCAAAATCGGGCTCAAACAATTTCTCAGTCGTTTTTGCTGTTAAATTGGGGAAATTCAAATTGATCTTCAATCAAACAATTTAACCCTTGAAATATATTCTAAAATATTCCAAGTAAAATCCTCCATGCCTTGTTTGGCAAGTGGAAAAAGAATTAATGACAAATTTGAACAAAATTGATAAGTTAAAAATACCAGATCACTTTCTAAGTGATAGAAAGATGTTTTCTCAAAATTTACCCTTTAAAATTTATCAAAATCAAATTCTTAAGATTTATGTGAAAAGAATACGTAGAGATATTTCCAGAAAGTCCTCTTTTGCTAAAAACTAAGTTCCCAATCAAAAGTTATGGCCTTCTGAAGTTTTTACCTCATTTCGGGCTCAAAATAATCTAACTGTCAAATTTTAAATGAATAAAATATTCTTGGGTGGACCCGCGGGCTAAAACTTCCATTTTTTGCTTTTTTCCCAAAACGTGCAAAGTCATGAAGTTTCCCACTACTCCACTAATCCACAAGCCTTCATTTTGTCTAAAAATGATCTAAGTCCAAAAATTTAATTTGGCAATTTTGCCTCCGTGGCCCCGCCGCCCCATAACCAATCATTGATCGACACGTGCCTTCGTTGGGCGTTGGAAAAAAAAAAAGGATAAAAGCCTTAAAATCTTCTAGTGGCCCAACATTCCACAAGAATTTGGAAATGCCGACATGTGTTCCCTTATAGACTCACAAGAGTGTGGAGGCAAATTGTGCTTTTGTCCCAAAAGGGAAAAAGTGCTAAATGTCTTCCCCTGCTCCACCGGCCCGCGTCTAGGAAAATTTTGCTTCCCACTCTGCTGGTCTTCTTTTCTCTTCCAGGAAAATTGACTTATGAGTTGGAGTTGAGGATCTGTGATGGGGAATTCCACTTAGATCCACCTCATCCTCTTATCTTCCCTCTCTATATATTTGAATTCATTTTATTGATTGGGGGTTACACTATTTTGGTTGCTTCACTTTTGGAGACTTCATTTTGTGTAAATTGTTCTTGTTGTTTTGTAATCTCTTTCTTGGAGAAGTTTTGGAAGATTGTTGCATGCTTGTGTTTGGCTATTTTGGATTGCTTGCATTGGGATAAAGCTTGCTGTTTTGGAACTTGGAACAACTCCATCATGGAGAGGTAGGATCTTGGCTCTTGAAATGCTCTTCTTGTATATATGTAAATGTTCTTGTGTGAATGTTTTGGTATATATTGTGGGTTGTTGGGTAGATGGCCTAGGAATGGTGTAGGAGAAGACTATGGGGTTATTTTGTGGGAGGCACAAGTGTGTTTTAGGGAGGTATAAGGGTGGAGGGAGTTGGGATTTGGGTTCCACCTTACAAAGAAATTTCTTGCATTTCTTTACTCGTTATGGGGTGCCATAAGAGGTTGGGGAGACATAAGAAAATGTGAGGAATAAGGGGTACTTAGGGGAGGCATAAGGGCATGACAGGGTTTTGAAATGTTATTCATATATATATATATATATATATATGGTGGGTTGTTCTTAGGTGGTGATACCCAATTTTCCCCTTTGGGAGGCATAAGCAGCATCCCCCATAGTTTCTTTCTCCTTTGTCTTGCATGATGAAGCCTGAGTGTTGTTTTTTGTTTTG
Organism: Taxus wallichiana var. yunnanensis; assembly: GCA_018340775.1. Taxonomy (NCBI): domain Eukaryota; kingdom Viridiplantae; phylum Streptophyta; class Pinopsida; order Cupressales; family Taxaceae; genus Taxus; species Taxus wallichiana. The sequence continues at coordinate 591,638,203 of CM031240.1, forward strand.
TTCTATGGTGGAAAATTACAGGTTTGTTTTGGGTTGTTTTTTTAATGTGAAATTTACATGTGTGTTTGTGGAATACTCACATGTTGCCATGAGTTGAATCACATCTTCCATTGCTTTGTGGATGGGTCTCGGGGGGCTAATGAAGAAGGATGGCTTCTATTGGATGTCTTGGTTGGGTGGAGAGTGTTTCCTTTCCCCTACTCTTGTTGTGATCGGAATTTGAAGAATGATAAATCTACATGTTGTTGTTCTGGAGCAAAGGAAAATGAAATAAAAGAGTTGACAATGCTTTTTGAGATAAATATTATCGTAACATTCCCACTTGAATTGGATGAAATTGTATATGTTTTGTAATGGAAATATGTTGTATTGAATACAAAATCTATAAGATTGAAATGTTAAAGAGATATACTTCGTTTCTGTTCTTTTGAAAGAAATAATTGTATTTTGTATGATGAATTTGAAGAATGAAAGAAATAAGTTGTAAGTTGTCTTTTGGGAACCAATAAATGATTGTATTACCTTTCTCAAATTTCATTTTGGTATTGAATATGATCATTTAAATGTATTTGAAATCTCTGTTTGAAAGGAAGAAATGTGTGTGAGGAAAACACAGAGCTCTGTCTTTTGAAATGTGTAAAATTAAAAATCAGAATTGCATTTTGGTTTTGAATAGTTTGATTTGAATCAACTAAATGTATTATATTGGAATTGGAACGTATCCTAATACTTGGAAGAAGAAAATGGAAAATAGATCCTTTCAAATTAGATCTCTGTTAGACATTTTCAAACTAGAAAATAATTATTAGAAAATGTACAGAATGACCTTGCAGACTAGGAAAGACATTTGAAACATTAATAAAAGCTAAGAAATATCAAAATGATCCCACACAAACTATAATACTTAAGAAATTTTCATAGAACCTTTCAAAATCAGGCTCAAACAATTTCTCAATCATTTTTGCTGTTAAATTGGGGAAATTCGAATTGATCTTCAATCAAACAATTTAACCCTTGAAATCTATTATAAAATCTTCCAAGTAAAATCCTCCATGCCTGTTTGGCAAGTGGAAAAAGAATTAACGAAAAATTTGAACAAAATTGATAAGTTAAAAATACCAGATCACTTTCTAAGTGATAAAAATATGATTTCTAAAAATTGACCCTCTAAAATTTATCAAAATAAAATTCCTAATGTTTTTGTGAAAAGAGGAAGTCGAGAGCTTTTCGAAAAGTCATTGTTTGCCAAAACCCGAGTTCCCAATCAAAAGTTATGGCCTTCTGAAGTTTTTACCTCATTTCGGGCTCAAAATAATCTAATTGTCAAATTTTAAATGAATAAAATATTCTTGGGCACACCCATGGGCTAAAAATTCCTTTTTTACTTTTTTCTTAAAATGCGCAAATTCATTAAGTTTCCCACTGCTCCGCTAATCCGCAAGCCTTCATTTTGTCTAAAAATGATCTAAGTCCAAAAAGTTAATTTCACAATTTTGCCTCTGCAGCCCTGCCGCCCCACAGCCAATCATTGATTGACACGTGCCTTCGTTGGGCATCGGAAAAAAAAGGATTAAAGCCTTAAAATTCTCCAGTGGCCCAAATTTTCACTAGCATTTGAAAATTTTGACATGTGTTCCCTTATGGACTCGTGGGAGCATGGAGGCAAATTGCGCCTTTTGTCCCAAAAGGGCAAAAGTGCTAAATGTCTTCCCCACTCCGCCGGCCCGCGTCTGGGAAAATTTTGCTTCCCCACTCCACTAGTCTGCTTTTCTCCTCTGGGAAAATTTTCTCTCTAAATTCCACAGGCCCGAGTTGGGGAAACTTTTCCTCCCAAACCCGCTCTTTGGAAAATTTTCACCCCAAGTTTCATTGGTCCATAACCTGAGAAATATGAGGAGTTAGGAGGACTTCTTTATATCACTAGAAAGGTGAGGAAATTCCCTACCTAATGGAAATTTTTTTAGGAATTTTTAATTTTGTTAATAATGGGATAAATAAAATTGAATCTTTAACCGTGTTTTGGGAGTGTGTAAGTAAGAATTTACTCTGATGATTTTAAATATGTATTATTTTCCCCACTGTAATTAAACCCTGCTCTTGTCTTAGATATTGTGGAATTAAATACCTTGGGTATTTAATTGTTTTGGTCCCTTAACCCTAAAATTTTAATTAGGGAATATTTAGCTAAAATGTCAATGTAATCAGTGATTAAATTAATCCCTAAGGAGATTTGAGCTAGGTGTGGACTTATTACACTTGTTGCTTTATAATGTGGAATTAGTAATTATTATAATGGGAAAAGTTATCAGTTGAATTTAATTGTCCTTGAGACTTTGGTTGTTAACACCTTAAAAAAAATTATTCCATAATTTTGTAACTAAACCTAGGTTGTTCATGGGTCTCAAGTGGGAGATTTTAGCGGGCGTTACACTAACATGTTTTTGAACACACAAAGGTAAAAGGACCAAGAGACATAATAGCAGACCCCAACAATGGACATGTGAAAGTTTACAATTGGAATAATGATATCCTTATTAGAAACTAAGTTGTAATACCTTGAATGGAAAGGAAATGATGTTTGACTTATTTGATTTTGATTATTTTTCTGAATCGATTAGTACCATGTCATTAACCAATAAAGTGTATATTTGACATTGTGTTAATAAATCTACAACTTGTCAAAACTTGTTTTTACTATTCTCTGTCTTCGATTGATTGAATTCAAAAAAAAAGAAAAGGTTGGTTGTCATGTTGGCCTTAAAGTGGATTTATTATTACTTCTTTGTCTAAGTAGTAAAATGGATAAGTTTTGAAAATACAATTTACTTGTCTTAGCAACAAGGTAATCATGAGGGTCTAGACCTTATTAGTGGTTTCGATTAATGCATGGTAATGTGGTTTAACCTAATTCATTGGAACTTATTGTGTATGGGATAATGGATGCATTCCTAATTGTATTTATTCACCATAATTTTATTGGTCTTTAGTCTTCAGTTGCATGAAGTAAAGTTTTTGAAAAGAATATTATTAAACTTGTTTAAATATTTTAGTCGACCCATCATGTAAGCAAAGAAATAAGGTGATAATTATCTAAGTTGACATGCAAGTTAAAGAAGTTAAGCTAGTGAAGGCGTTGGCGGGAAATATGGCGGTGGTGATAGCTCCAAAGCCACCCTGCGTGGATAGTACCATCTACCAAATAGTAATGGCATTTAATGAAATAAATTTATTTTTTGTTTTCCAAAAACTCAAGGATTCCTTAAGAAGCTAAACTGCATGTCTACCTTCATTTTGGTTGTTTCAGTTTATTTTATCCCTTTTGGTGGAGCCATGCATGAGAGAGCTCTACATACGATGATGGAAATTTAAATTTAGAGAGAGATCTGCATGATAAATATTCAGCCAAGTTTATTGTTGGCTTCTCTGCTATTCTTTAGCTTGTTATTATGGTTGCATGTGCATTGTAAAATTTGGAAACTTTATTATAAAACTTGGGGGGAAAAGGTTTGCTGGAATAATGTTGGGGATTTGAATGGTGTGTAAGAAGGAAAACACATAATATTTTGGAGATAACGTGTCAATTTTGACTAAGGGAGTCACAAAAATTTTATGCATGATTTTGTTTCTCCTTACCTTGATGTTTTACTCTAAATCACTTCTTCATTTCTTTACAACCATCTATGATGGATTCCTATTTTTTTTTATTTCCTTGGATATACTTTGCATGATCTTGGGATAGAGATTATTTTGAGTATCTATGATCTTTTCCTATAGATAGTTTATTTGTTGAATCTTTTATGGCCTTATGCTTAGTAGGCTATTGCATAGTCTAAATCTTATACATAATTATTAATATGTGCAATAGCATATAAACACATTTGTGACTTCTTGGTTTATATTTTGGAATACCTAGGATGCCTAGGGATATATTAATTCATAAGGGATTCTTAGTTTCAAACTTGGAGGTCGATAAGCTCTGGTTATATATATATATAGAGAGAGAGAGAGAGAGTATTTGTTTCATGTTTTCCTTGTGTTCACTTATTTAATGAATATTGACTCTGAAGGTTTAAGTAACTCCAGGTATTTTGTTTATATGCTTAATTTGTCAAAATCTGGTTCAGGAAATAGAGATCTTGGACTTGGTGTGGTTCCTAGAACCCTTGTCCCGACTATAACGATTATTTCCTTCTGTTAAAACATTTTTTCCAGAAGATTAAAAACTTCCTATCATGTGTTTATGGGACTATTGTGTGACCAACTTCTTATTCCAAGTTTTTCAGAGTTAGTATTTTGGTTGGTTATCAATTGAGATGGCTGTTGAGGAAATTTTTTTTACTATCATGTCTGATTATAAGGAATTTTGGGAATTCTTGATATTGATTATTTTTCCTTCTTAAGTATTGTTGGTTGGCTAAAGATTTTGAATGAAAAAAATTATTGCTATTTTCTAATCTTGTATTCCTTGAAATGGATTAGTCTGATAATATGAAATGCTATCTTACTAGGAAAATTTGAAGAAATGGTTTTACCCTTGTTTTTGTGACTTAGTAATGGTTTACTAAAGGTAATGAAAATATTGTTTGATTGGTATGAAGTTGTTTAATATTCTATGAAGGAAGGATATCCTCTTTTGTACTCATCATTATAAGTTTATAGGTTGCAATGCTTTTAACTTGATTCATTACTTGAAGGTTTAGAAAATAGATGAGAAATTATTTATTGTAAGATATCATGGTAGGAAGAAGCATAATCATGCTCAGTCCTAATAGACCACCATGTTTTAATTAACATTTTAGTTGCGGGTTAAGGAAATTAGATCAAGAAATTAAGGAATGAATCATATATCTTTGATTATTGTGTGATTCGTTGTATAAATTTTGAGTTCTTGTTGAAGAAAGGTTACCTATAGCGAGAAAAGGATGACTTAATAATTTTGTCTCTATAGCAATAAAGTTCAACTTCTTAGTGGTGACTATAAAGGAATGTATTCCTATAGGAATAAGTAGTATATACCCTCTGGTTCAATGTATGATAGTTCTCTCTTGTATATTCTCCCTAGTTAGGTGATGGGAGTTATCAGTTGGGTTGATGTAGAAGGATTATTTGATGAATTTAGAGGCAATTTAGCTTGTTCTATAATTTGGCCATATTTTAAGGTCTCTTATGATTTGTATATAAACTATTTATTTTACAAAATGAATAAGATCCTTATAAGTGCAATTCAGTTATATTGGTTTTACAAATCAACACAAAGAAAGTAATTAAATCTAGAAATTGTATTATTATAAAATGTTTCATGATTTTAATATGTCTCTTGTTCAGTATAAGGATTATTATGGTGAATTCTTAGAATGACATTAAGCTTAGTGAAGACCGAAAAGTCTATCATAGTGAATTAATTTTCTAGTACTCAAGGAAAAGGTAGGATCATGTAGGTGGCTTATAATCACACCCTATTGTTGTATAACTAAGCTTAATTCAGATTTAAACACACAACATGAAAGAAATAAAGAAAGAGCTTAATGAGGGTTGTTAATGAAATAATTTTATCTAATGATATTTTATCCATTCAATTGAAATATTTGGTTGATATAGCTCAACCTTTGGGTTAAATAATGGCAAGAAAATTAGTTGCTTCTTATGGAAGCAATACTTATATTCCAAAGAATTAAGTTATGTCAACATGTTTATTAAGTCTAAGGAATATAAAGAACATTGAATAATGAATTGTTAATTGATTAATTATATAAAAGTCTCCACAACCTACTGTTGTATTGTTACAAAGGAGATATCCCTATTAGTGAAATATCATAGCTAGTATTCAATCATTAGCAAATGGTGGGTGATTTAACTAAATGAACCTTTATTATAATGACTAAGTACTTAAATGTAGGAAATACACGGTATTTGGATTTTGTGCATCATGTCTCGCACTAGCTCGGGTTGGCTACAAGAAGAGATGCAAACATGTAATGATCTAGATTATTACATGAATGAATATTTTCCTGTAGGGTTCCCGAAGTAGTGTTGGCATGAGTCACACACGATATAGATGTTGAGTTATATTGATTGTAGCTTTGGTAACTAGATTTAGCAATTAATGAACACTTAAGAATAACAATCTAAACTAAATAGTTAAACAACTAAAAGGAATATTGATGGCTATGACCAGAATGAATTATGAGGTGAAGGGTAGATAGGTTCCCTAAGACATATGTACAGCCTTGGGATCCAGCTTACTAGCGGAATGCCAAATAAATATGGCCATAGTAACACATATAATTAGATGCATTGTCTATTGACCATGTCTTTTGTCATAGTGTTGAGATTCGGATGATGGTTACAGTGGTAGCTTTTCAAGGACACTAAAATACATCACAATTTCTCAACCTGTAATAAGGCTTAACCAAATGATACACTGGGTGTATTAGCTCATAAAAAGTGTCATAGGGGGATTGTGTAGGATCTGTATAATCTCACAATTACACATGGTTGTCATAGGTTATCCGATTAGATTCTCAACTTAAATTAATGTTGTCATAAATTAGTTGTTCCTAAAAATGATGTTTTCATTTCAGCGTAAGAAACTTAAAAGGAACTATATTGTTTGTATGCTGGAATTTAAATGTTGTGTATTAAGTTCATTGAAGGCATAATTGTATTGAATTATTTAGTAGAAAAAAATTCCCTAAGTTTGATGAAGTAAAAATGGTTGTTACATGACAGTGTCCATCTCGCACTTCGCACAGAAGATCATTGTTTCTCCAAATTCCTTACTCAAACAATTCGTTACAAGTTCTAATCTATCAGCATGAGGGATACACACACATCTTAGAGTCTATGTCCACCCATTAGACACACCATTGATATCTTTGCACTTTCTAAAACATGATGGATGCTTCTCTAGCAATGAGTGCAATGGTGACACGAATATCTTATATGAACTTCGTAGGGTATCCTTAGTGAAGGATAATGGATTTCCCACCACTTTCTTAACTTATTCCTTGAATGGCCTAATCAACTCATCAGCAGTTGTGTCTTATCCCATTGCAGCAGCAACAAGTTTTGAATTTGGTGACCGATATTATCCTACAAATCATACGTGTGTTCTTATTTTTCATAAAACTTATAAATGGCTTGGTGGATTGCTTTAAATCTAATTTTGAAGGCTCTTTCCCATACACGTAACAAGTCTTCGAAGGGGTGCCAAAAATTTCTTGTTAATCAAATCCTAAGAACGAGTGTTTCTCATTTCACTCACCACTTGACCTAGAGGGTCCAAGTGATACCTTTATTTCTCCAAATATTCTCTAAACACCCGCATCCCATTTTTAGTTGCACACCTATAGGTGAAGAGTTTGACTATCTCTTGTAGCACTAGCTTTCCCTATTTGGATATTATGTCTATCCATTTTTTATTAGCTTTCCCTTGCATCATTAGCTCACGTGTCCTATTCATGGATTCTGGATTGAAGATATTAATGGGTGTAAATTCTTTGATGGGAATTATTGTGGCATTTGGATCCACTAGGTGTTACACGTAGGATGAAATATTTTACAGCTATTCTTCTAGATCATTAATATTTTTCTTATATTTTTTGTTCCTTGCCACTAAGCGAGTGGAAGAGTGCTCATACATATGTAACTCCCCTTCATGAGTAGCTAGCCCCAAGTGGATTGTGCTCATTTCATAATCATCAAATGTCATTTCATCCACTGGCATGATCACCTTTGGTCGGGATACTTCAATATACTGATTACATGTTTCTTTATTATAGAACTGTGAAGCCATGTGTGTGAGCTTCATTTTCCTTCCTTTGGCTAATGAGGTGATCACTGATAAATCTATGGACATGACCTATTAAAGAGTGTTTGTATTAGGTGTTATTCTCTCATGCATCCATGGGAACATTTCATCAAAATAAGGCTCTACGATAGGTACATAAACCATTCCCTACTTTGGAAGAGGAGGCATATCTTGGATGGGAGAGGCATTAGTGTCGACAAGAGGTGAGACCTCTTGTGGTGGTTTGAAGACTGGGTCTTGAATGCATGCTCTTCCTCCACTTATGTTTCTACAACTAGATCTTCTTCTTACATTTCTTCAACCAAGTACTCCTCTTACATTGTTGCAACTGAGCCTTCTTTTATCTTGGCTCTCTTTGGTGATTTTTCATGAGAATAAGTCTCCAATTCTATGGCCTTTCATTTTGAACTTTCTCCAGATTATCTTACATTTGAAGTAACTTCGACAACTTATGATGATGATTTTCGTGAGGCTTGTTTCTGACTTGTGGGGGTACCTCATGATTGAATGGACATGGCTATATTTATGTGGTACCAATCCCTTATTCTCCATACTACCTTCTTAGTTCCTTATTTTATATCCCCTAACTCATGAATGTGCCAATTGACTTGAGGAAATGGGGAACCTTGATTGCTGCATATTCAGGATCATAGATTTATTCCATCATATTCAAAATATATTCACACTAAGAGAACTTGAATTTCCTCATTTCATCAACTATCATCCTCATGTAATCTTTCTCCCGTACTTCAAATTCATCAACACAGTTCACAAAATAGTCTTTGATTTGTAGATCATAGCATAAGTATGGAACATGAAAAGAGTTAGAATCATCTTGAATGTCAAAACTAGGTCTAGTAATATATGAATGCAGAGTCAAATGTGTGAAGGAAACCTCCTAATGAGATGCATCATTTGCATTCTTACATGTGAACACCCCGAGAGAGATGGTAAATGAAATCAACTTATTTTTCTTGTTTCTAAGTCTTTTGTTTACTTATATGAACTGCCCATGAGAGCTAAAATAGTAAAATTTGATCACTGAGGTAGTTGGGAAACCTTAGGGGAGTTTGGTCGAAGCTGAAAACTCATAAGTAGGAGAAGGTAGATAATTGTATGAAATAGGAGCCATATTTTATAATTAAGGATGCCACTTGTGATGACATCCTTACCTCAAAATCACCCTCTAATGTTCGTACCATGTACATCATGAATGCATCATTCATTAAAGTGAAGTTTCTGTGAATTTATTTTATTACCAACTGTGAGAGTTTCTCGAATGCGGGTACCTTAGTAGCAATGTTATGTGTGAGAGAAAATCCCTTAAATGACCTTAAACTGGTGAGAAAATAGACCAAGTAATAATTCATGTGAAACTTATTTTTCATGGGAACTTGGAGTAGTTGAAGATGTAAGTTGTCACTAATTATCTACCCCCAGTCAATCCGTTACTTTCCTTCAGTCATTGTCAAGATGAAAAGGGCCATCCAATCTTGGAATTCCCTTGTGTTTTCTTCTCCCATCACTCTAATGAGGAGAGTGATTACGTTTGAATATCCTTAACGGAACTCGCATCTAAAAAGTGTTTTTGGCATTCTTAAGGGTTTTTTCCTTGTCTTCATCCATGATCCTATTATAATCCCTTACACGTATCCATCCATATTTTTCCACTCATGCACGAATTTTTCTTTCATGATGATGACCATGTGGGGTGATGTTGGAATTTGCAGAGTGAGTGAGATGGTTCTAGGATTAATTACTACCATTGTCACACCATTATCAACTCAAAATTTTCACATTTCAGGATCATAGTGGTATGAGCAGGCCAAGACCAACTCAATGCTATATACAGACATGGGGTGTCCTGTAGCTACAAATAAACCACTTGTGAATACTTGATATTCGATCTTCCCTCTTTCCTTTCCCATAATGTAATCCTTTAGATCGTTACAATCCATATAGGAGACATCACTGCGTCTTCTATCTCATATTTGGAGGTGAAAGGTGCAAAGGCTTTTGTCTGAAAAATTATACTTCATGGTTCTGAGCACTTACTATTTCCAAAAGAGAAACTTACTAATTTTATTAAGTGTGAAAATTCTTCTCCAAACTCCAACCGCAAGTGCCAATTTGAATGTTCAACTTTGAATGCTTCCTTTGTGAAATCTGTCCTCTGGAATGACTTACTATTTTTAGTAAGTTCCTATGATACAACTTACTATTTTATGGATCTAGTTTAGTGAATTAAGGTGTTTTCGAGGATATGGGAAAAATTCACCAAAGTTACGGAAGGGTGTGCGAGATATGGAGGGAAGAAGCAAGCGTGAAAATGACTAAGTGTCATTATTAAAGGATTTTAAAAACACATACCAAGGGTGGGAAAATTTTATGTCCTTGATGTCCCTTTAGCTAAAGGGAATAAAGGGACATCAATTTTCACATCGTTTGTAGAGCTGACACTTGTCAAGATCTGGATGGTTGAGCATTAGGGCTAGGGAGCTGGAGAAAAACACATGGGGGCTAAAACTTAGACGTATGGAGGACCACGAGGCATACCTCGTGCGGGGTGAATTTTAATGTCCCCTATGTCGCTTTAACTAAAGTGATGTAAGGGACATCGGTTTCTAAATTATGCCTAGAGCTCACACTTGGTGACATCCATGCATTATGAGAATAGGCTCTGCAAACTCCCGGGGCTGAATCAAGCGTGTGAACGGTCCCATGGGTGACCAGAGGGAAAAATAAGGCTAGGCACATTTTATCGACCCCTATTTCCCTTAGCTTAAGCAATGAAAGTGACATCAAAATGTGCTGTGGCTCTTGGAGTTAACACTGTCCACTTCAAAATTGACTAACTAAAATATTACCTTGAGGACAATTTGTAACGATGATATCTTGAGCTCATGGATGAGTTTTAAGGCAAATATTTACATGAAATTGATTGAAAATTTCCTTATCAATCCATTGGTGGGGGTCTCAGCTATTGATTCCTCCATTTATGCACTTTGAAAAATAAGAATTTTATTACGGCTCCATGACTCAGCATGAGAAAAATAGGATATAGAATTATTACACCTAGGTGTTGTGAAAAATATGATTCCACAATATTGTAGAGATCTAAATTCCCTTTCTGAAAATGTCTTGTTTAGCTCCTAACTCCTTCTAGAGCTCCTAAAATCACTTCCCAAAGTTCAGTAGCATTTTTGGCCATGTGCACTACCTAGGCCCGAGAACTGTTTCTAGTGAATCTGCCCCAAAACCTCCAAATATTTCTCGAATCTTCCAATATAATTTCCTTGATGTTATCAAACCTTTGATTCATCTCCATTATGTAATTTCCTCCTTTGTTCCACTCTAGGAGTCGAACCAACTCGGAAAGGTCGGTGTTAGCATTTCCCAATCCCCCAAAATTGGCATTCTTCAAGAACTCCTAAAATCACCTAGGGGATTGAATTGAATTTCTTAATTCATATAGAGGACTAAGTTAACATCCACCGGGGTGTCATTTGACCGACTGGTAAGGCCGTTGTTGAAGATGGGTAGACTGGGGTGTCTTAAAAGGTAAAATTTGAAAATTTTGACACATGGGTATCGTTGTCATGCTTGAAAATTGTAAATTTTCTTGTTGTACATTTGTATGAAAATAAATAGATCTAGCTTGGGGACATGGTATGGACTGAGCACAAAAATACATGGTATGAGGAGTCCTAGAATCTTAACTTACAATATATTGACCAATGCTTTATCCATTGTGCCATGCGGAGTCATGTTACAGAGAGAGAGAAAGAAAGGAAAAACTCACACGCAAAACAAAGGAAAAAAACCACACAACACATAGAAATGAAAAGACTCACACAAAAGAAAGAGAAAAAACCTAACAATCACTTATGGTACAAGGCGGGGACAACCCACTTTCACCGATGATACTACTTCAGATATTTCCCACTATGAGAAAATTCCAACGGCATTCCATCCAGATATGAGAAATAATTCATTTCAATTAGCTAGATAATTGCAAGTAGATCAAGTCAATAGGAAGTTTCTATTCAAAATTTCCAAGGAAGTTGTGGGGGAACAATAGCTTTGTTAGAGCCATGATTTGTTCTTCACTTCTGAGGTAGGGTTGGGAAGATTTTTCTTGAATTAGAATAGATCTTAGGTTTAGATTCACACATCTTCATAGATAGTTAGCTACATCCGGCTAATTGTTCTTTTTAATTAGTTTGTTATATTAGATGCATTATCTAAAAATTTAGAAAAGAAAAAAAACATTTATTTTCCATAGATTAGCTTGTTTTACTACTTTGTTATGATATATTGAGAAAACACCAAAAACATAGGTTATATTTCCTTTGATAGATAGTTTATTTACCAAAAGAAAATAAATTCATCTTGCATGACCATCAATGGTCTGCAACAAGAAAATACTTACAGATTGCATCACCGGTCCCACACCCAACAAATGAGTCAGGCTAATAAGCGACATTGACACAAGTTTGCTCTTAATAGCCTTACGTACACCTACAACACACACTTTGAGAAAATAAGATAGTTAGAGACATTGAACATAGTTGTTAATCAAGCCTACGAATTTTGGACTACTCCTGGAAATTGGATTTGATTGCATGCATGACTATATAGGGGCCTCAACCTCAATGAGTGTTTGGTTGTGACCCAAAGGTCCCGTAACCCAACGGGCACACTAATTACTTAGATATCAACACTAGCTTATGCACATTGGTATTCATATCTTCACCACTTCCACCTGTTATTATTACACAACTTTCATTGTTGAATATATCAACCGATTAGGCTAAGACTTTCTAGAACAGACCATAAAATTGCCCTTAGTTCCTGCAACTCCACTACACGTCTTGTCTCAATTTCCATGACCTTGTCTGGGAACCCATATGAGGTACCTGTAGGTTACTTTCCACATATTTTGCAACCAATCAATAGAATCTTAGTAGAAATATATATCAATTGGAGTCTCTGAGTAGCTATCATATCGGACCATACCATCACACCCCTTCCGATTAGGAGAGAATTCTTTGGCTTAGATTCAGAGATTCCATTATTGTGTGTCGAAGACATAAGTTGGCCCAATTAGCTTGATCATCACCATCACTTTCACTCCCATTTCAATTCCACACCATTTGTCTCGCCACGACCTTGGGAGTTTGGGTGCGAAGAAGGTCACATTTGTATTTTGTGTCATATAAATTGGCGAACCCAACGTGAAGATCTAGTCTCTAAGAGTTTCCACTTTCATCCATCCTTTGATTCGTGGGTATTATTATACCCCCCAAATATGTCGAGATATGACAAGTAAATTTGACCCATCCTAGGTTTCCACATGTACCATTACCAATCAAATATCCCATAACAATCACCTTCACTTTCAACATGGGCAGACAATCGCTCATCCACTCAAAACCCTCTACTTCAGGGAACCAATGTTGGTTCTTCTATACGCATCGAAGAATTGGATCAGGTCACTTAGACTTATCCCCTTGAATAATCAAGTTCAAATAACATTACATTCACTAGTGAAGTGATTTCATCTCCTTGGGTATTGTTTCAACAACCCATTACCGTGCAATCCGATCAACTCCCCCATCTCAATGAGGAGTATTTAGCATGATATGCTAGGAGTGAGCAGAAATTCCAACAAATGAACCAATCTTTCGATAGGTTACAAGGACAAGGTGATGTCCTACTTCAAAACAATAGCGCTTCCCTGCCACCAATTGACAATACAACCAATGAAGGGTGACAACATCATGAACAATTCATAGTGGGATATCATACTCCTGAACAACCTCCAAGGGTTCAACCAAAGGTATCTAAGCAAGGTACCACCCCATCAACAGGCGATGTCATTTCAGATTTGGTTGATAAATTCAAAGAGTTAGAGATTTCCCATAATATATAGAATTCATATACATGGCAAGCATGGGCTCCTTCCTACCTTACGTAACTATGGGCAATTATTGACCACACAAAATCTGCCAGTCTACATGAATACTCCAAACCATGGGGACTTTTTAACTGGGACAGGTACCTTGGGTATGCCTCCTCAAGCCATATATGGGTATCTACAACAAATGCTAGTTGGAATTTCATTCTCAAATGCTATACCAAATGAGAAATAATACATTCTCGTGGCTTCATGCCTTTAGCTCCATATCAAGGTAATCAATCCCCTTATATACACATTTATTCTAAATCTCCATAGGGGGCCATGTACACCTACCTAGGTTCATATGGAAAATTGTAGGGGATTTCATATGCCCAACCAAATGTCTATGTTGTCCCATTTCAAAGTATCCAATGCAGCCCCCACCTCCCCAACAAGGTTCTTCAATGGTGGAACATATGCAATGGGTACTTATTCGAATATCTCAAAGAACCCTAGATTTCTCCATTCGGGCATTCATGCTCCTAAGACCCTTGCACGATCTCCCAAAGTTAAAAGGGGAGGGTGATCCAAACGCCCACATCAAGGCTTATGCAATAGCCATTTGATAGTTGCTCCCATGGGATGCATTCATTTTAAATATTTTCCTAAGATACTTTAAGGTATTGCTCTCGATTTGGTATTATAGGATACCATATGCTTCAATACAATCATTCAAACAACTTGTACCATAGTTTATCAAAGATTTTGATATGAACATGATTTTTGAATATGAATCGAGAAATTTTTCATATTAAACAAGAACATAATGAATCTACAAATTTCACTTCATTCGAGGTGGCAACATGTTCTCTACTCTTCCGCAAGTGCTCCAAACATGGATCAAACGGAACTTTGTGATTTTTTCCTTCACTCCCTCAACAGAGAGACAAAGGAAGAGGTCCAAAAGTTCCCACTAAGGAGATATGAAGAGGTGCTATAGGGTACTCTTCGGATCGACCAAGTAGCCATCAACAAAGTGATCATAAGACCTACAGAGAAAATGGGAAGTTAGTCACCCCTTCTCAAAGCACTCCCAGTTACTCCACCAACAAAAATAATAATCAAGGACCAAATATCCTTAATAAGAATCATGGAGTCTTGACCAATGGTGTAACTGACTAGATAAAAAATCCTAATATTGTTAATCACACCAGTACATGTGCAATGAATAACAACAACAATGGCAATAACAATGGAAACAATCAAAGAAACAAAAATTTCTCACCCTTGGTAAATGTTGTGGATTTTAATCGTCCCTAACAATAGCAACAGCCTCAACCAGAAAGACAAATGCCAACCCCAAGCCCTAGTTAATACCCCAACCAATTCAAGAACCAGGGTAAGGGTTCCAAAGTGTTAATTATAATAGTCAACAACCAAACAACAACCATGGTTTCGACCACAACAAGGAACAAACCAAAGGCCCCGGGATTATGATCCTGACCTATATTGTGGTTTCCATAGGGTCCATAGGAATGACGTAAGAACCTGTCATGATTGTAATAAGTTTTGGAGCATTTTCTAGAAGACCAGAGATAGTTATTTGTCAACATGTTTCTAGCCAACCCAACTGCACCTAGTCAAAATGCCTATATGAGACCAGTGTCTCCACAAAACACACCATTGGGAATCTTCAATGATCCTCTCCCGCATGTACAAAGGATGGTAGACTGGATCCTAATGGTTCAAATAAAGGTATTGTAATAGGGACTCATGATCATGAAGCCTTAACTTCATCAAACCCATAGGTGGCACCTCCTTTGGATGGCCGTCAACAAACAAATATTGTAGGTTTGGTTGAATTAGATGTTGAACCCAAAATTAATGTTGTAACAAGAGCTAGAGACTATTCTTCACAACCAATCCTGATTTATTTGATTGTGTTAGATAGTGTTCATGACATGATAACCAAGCCAATAGGAGCTTATGATTTGATCAATGATCTAACCAAGACCTTTTCAGACATTTCCTTTTTGGATCTCTTGAAGAATCCCCCTGCTCATTGAGCTGCTCTATTGGAAGTGCTTGGTCTTAGCCATTTGGCTAACATTACCCCTCCACCAAAGGCACAGATAAACCTAATAGACTTTGACATTTGCCCTCCAATGAACCCTGAAAGGGATATTGGGTTTATATTTGACATAAGCAAGATGCCTATGGATGTTGAAATAACTCATAGAGGTGATTTGACCTTAGTTTTACAAGTTTGGATCTACAACAACTATGTGAAACATGAAATGATCGATGATGGGGTAGTGGTTAATATAGTCCCCTTCTCTTTTTTTCAGAAGTTAGGATATGGGGAGACTAATTTCTCCTCAATGCAAAACACATTGAGGGGATATGATAGTGTCAAGGTAACCTCAATTGGAACCATAGTATTACCAGTCACTCTTGGGCCCAAGACGGTGCTTACTAAGTTTTATATTATAGATTAGGAAACAAACTATAATATGATCCTTGGTCATCCTTGGATCCACTACATGAAAGAAATCCCCTCCACCCTATTCCAAGAAGTCAAATTCTTGCATTTAGGGAAAGTCTTTGTCACTCAAGGTGATCCAAAGCCCTTTGATATACATTTGGCCAACTTGAGGAAAAATCCAGGGTCCACTCTAAATTTTAGGTTCCCACCAACAAGTTAAACAAACCGGCAAGTGTCGTACCGAGAAAAAAATTTGGTTCCCAAAACAGAATTAGACATTACGGGCTTGATCAAGGGTATTCCGGTGGTCAAGGATGAAAATTTTGTTGTAGAGATGGTGTTGTTAAGAACTACACCAAATATTGTTGAGCTATTAGAAAAGGATTTTCCTATCCTTCTCCCCTTTCATTCTACGGGTATGGGACATGCCTTGGGACTTGTTCCCTTCCAAAGATATGAGGTTTTTATGGTGGATGTAACTTAGATAAAAGAAGAAATTACAAAGGATGACTATATATCCATATTTCCGAGTAGTTGTTGGACCCTCAATTTTGATGGAGCCAAGTGTCACTTCGGTGCTGGGGTGGATGCAATCGTTACTTCGCTTGAAGGAAGGGTTTTACCTTTTATTTCAAATTGAATTTTGAATGCACAAATAAAGGAGCTGAGTATGAGGCTCTCCTATTAGGTATCATTGTAGCTAAGAGAATGGGCATCTTCAATATTAGTGTATTGGGTGATTCACAGCTAGTCACAAATCGGATATCTGAGGTATACGAGACTAGGGCTAAACACTTACAACTCTATAAAACCTTTGTGTTGGGCCTAACTAAGGGGTTTGATTTTATATCAATCGAGGAAGTTCCACATGAATAGAACCTTCTAGTAGAATCTATAGCGAATTTCACCTCACGCTTCACCCCAAGTAGTGATTCAGAGGACAACAACATCATGTTTTCACTCTGCGTTGAATCCTTGACTCGAAAATGCCATAATGTCAATGTTGACATACATAGAAGCTAAGGACCATCTTGACTCTTCAATCCCTATTGATGGGGATGAGTCAACCTTAATTTATTTAAACGCTTTAGCGAAGATGCATCTTACCTGTCATGAGGTAGACCTTTCCCTAATTCCACGTTCCTCTTCTTCTTTTGGGAATCCAATGATTGAGTCCTCTCTAGGAAAAATCTTGAGATTTATGAGGTAGAAGAAGAAGGGGAATTGGAGTTTCCTCCAGCCCCACCTGAATTTGAGGAGGGTAATGCCTCCTTGATTGAGGGAATGATTGACATAAACATCGGAAGAGGAGGAACCAAAATCTTAAAACTAGGGTCCTCTTTAACTCCATAGGAAGTAGAAAATCATACCCAAATCCTCAAGGAACATAAGAAAGCCTTCACATTTAGTTACAAGGAAATGATAGGAATTGCACCACACATCGCAGTTCACAATCTTGTCACTAAGCTAGACACCAAACTAATTAATCAAAAATCAAGACCTATGAAGACAAAGGTGGCCCTTATGGTAAAATAAGAAGTAATGAATCTTATCCTGGTAGGATTTATCAAGTGGTTTGATTATTCAAAATGGGTATCTAACATTGTCCCTGTTCTCAAAAAGAATGGAAAGATCCATATTTGCATAGACTTCCGGGACATTAACAAGGCTTGTCCTAAGGATGATTTCTCACTACCATCTATTGATGTTATCATTGATGCAACAACTAGATTTGAGTTGTTTTCTCTCATGGATGGATTTTCAGGATATAATCAAATCAAAATCTCTACTAAGGATCAAGCTAAAATTACATTCATAACCACTTGGGGAACTTATTATTATGACATCATGCCATTTGGTCTTAAGAATGTTGGTGCTACATACCAACGAGCAATGACCTACATATTCCATGATCTTATTCATAAAATTATGGAATTCTATGTAGATGACCTATTGGTGAAGGCCAGGAAGTGCTATGATCACCTAGAGGTGCTTCATATCATTATCTCACACTTGATTGAGTATGGTGTCACATTGAATCTGAAAAATGTGTATTCGGTGTAACAGTTGTAAGCTTCTGGGCTACATTATATCTTCATGAGGGATTGATGTGGACCCAGCCAAAATTTGGGTTATGTTGGAAATGGTTCCACCATCGACAATTCTGGTATTAGATATTTTCTTGGGAAACTCGATCTGATCCAAAGGTTCATCCTGACTTGACCTTTGCCATTCATCTAATCAATAATTTGTTGAAAAAGGATTATATCATTGATTAGATAGAAGAATGTGATGAGGCCTTTAAGGAAGTTAAACGATTCTTGTTGTCCCCTCCCACGCTAATGCCACCTAGGTTAGATCACCCTTTGATCTTATATTCATGGGCTATAGATGTTTCACTTGCCTATATGTTGGCTCAAGAGGACGATAATAAGCGGGAATGGGTAGTTTACTTTATCAGTCTAGACATTACTTGATTATGAGACACGCTACACGCAGGTAGAAAAATAATGCCTTGCCATAGGGTCAGCGTCTGACAAGACATTACATGCTCAATCAAGAAAAAAAGGTCATCATCAAGTCAGACCACTTATAGACATTCCTCATGCAGGGATCCTTGTCTAAAAAGGTTGGGTGTTTCATTACATTAATGGGTGAGTTCTAATTAACCTTTGTAAATCAAAAATACGTTTAAGGGTCGAATAATTACGGATTGGTTGGCTAATAATCCATTAGACGAGGGTGATTTGGTAGACTTAGACTTTCCCGATGAGTATGTATATTTTGTTGAAACCAAGCCCCCGTATATGAATGCCCTTGGTACACGGACACTATCAATTTCATCATGTACTTTGTACCTACCCGGAAGGGGAAACGTCACAACAAGGAAGGTGGTTACACGTCATTTCCACTAAGTATGTTATCCTAGAATAGGTTCTTTACCATAGATCCTTTGATGGAATGCCGTGATATGTGTTGACACCAAAGAATCGAAAAGATTCTTTATGAGTCACATAGTGGGGTATGTGGAGGTCACTTCGGTGGCCATGCCACTACTCGAAGATATATTGGATGGGATATTTATGGCCCAACCTAGAGCATGATGCGAGATGTCACAAGTGTCAAGATTTTTCCCATGAGATCCACATACCAAGGTCAAGCTTTACAACCAATGGCATCTCTATGGCCCTTCTCCATGTCGGGCCTAGATCGATAGGGAAATTCTCTCCCTCATCAACATATGGTCATAATTTCATAATCATGGCCACAGTACTTTACCAAGTGGGTATAGGCCATGCCCCTTACCACTTTTCCTAGCTCTGTAATCGCTAAGTTCATCCTAAACCAGATCATTTGTAGGTATGGGGTGTCATAGGTCATTGATTCTTATAATGGCATGTCTTTCAAAAATTACAAGGTGCATGAGTTATGTACAAAGTTCAAAATAAGCCATCACATGACTTCTCTCTACTACCCATAGGCTAACGAACAAGCTGAGGCTACCAATAAGACTTTAAATTCCATCCTTCTAAAAAACGTTAAGGAGAATAAAAGAGATTGGAACCTAAGGCTTTTTCCGACCTTGTGGGCCTACTGAACTTTTGTTAGAACACCAACAAGGCCAACCCCCTTTTCCTTAGTATTCGGTGTTAAGGCAGTTCTTCCACTTGAAGTTGAAATACCCATCCTCTGCATTTCACTACATGGGATCCTAGGAGAGGAGGGTTATCGAGAATCTCAAATCTCCCAATTAGAATGTCTCGGAAGCTAGATCGAATGTTGAGCAATGGCACAAAGTGTGTACACCGACCGTATGGCTCGGAAATACAATAAGAAGGTGTATGAATGTGAGATCTACAAAGGAGATTTGGTATTAAGACTCGATATCTGAATAGACAAGAAGACCGGAGAGGGAAGAAAGTTCAAACCTAGATGGTTAGGTCCATATCGAGTATTTGAAGACTATAAAAATGTCACATTCCGCTTGTGTACACTAGAAGGTGAGGATTTTAGAGAATCCATAAACTCTTTTCACCTAAATAGGTACTACGCATGATATATCAACATTGTCATATGTACATTATTACATCTGCATTGCATTTTCATCTGTTGGTTCATTTTGTGAAAAGTGTGATCAAGGAGCTTATTCTTATAGAAACTTCTAAAAACTTATAAAGATATTGGAAAAATATTTGAATCATGTCTCTTCAAACCTTCATGGTATCATCAATTATTCTGAATCATTTATTGATCCAAATAAGATAAGGAAAAGTTTCGATAGTAACCATACCAACGCATGCATACTTGGTTCTACTTTTGGTCTCTTCGAGGATAAGTTTCTTTTTCTATGGTCTATTCTAGAAGCTTCATGGTGTCACATCTATCCCATATACATCTCTTTGGAAATAAGAATACTCTAAATATTTTTCCCAAATAAGTAATTCAAATGCAAATCAACAAAAAAATTATTTTACACATTTCTTTTCCCTACCAACCTTTGGTGTTGAGCTTGCATCTCTTACTAGTGACGTAGGGTTGGGAAATGAAGGAAATTCCCTTACTCACCTATGTCTTGTCCATGGTGATAAGCTCGTGCTTCCTACTGGTAGCATGGGGCAAGGTGTAGGGGGTCTCTTTGACAAATTTGAAAGTCATAAACAATTAAATCAAATATTGTGAAATCTTAAGTAAAAACAAAGTGAATTAGATATTCAAAATTCCAAGAAGAGTCTAAAACCCCAAAACCATATTTTTTCAACCAAGTGGCCATCTACGGATCCAAGTCTAGATAAACTGTAAAGAAATTCACATGCTAAACTATGAAGTAGCTTGACGTAGGGTAAGGTTGTAGCATCCCAATTTGGTTCTATCAAATCTTTTTCTTTCTCTCGTCAATGTCATTCAAAAAAATTCATATCTTGTGCCGTTTCTAAATCTTGGTGTTGAGCCCTCACATCTTACTAGTTGTGTGGAGATAGGGATGGGGAAAGCCCATCCATTTATCGTATCATTATATCATCACGTTTTATCAAGACAGTATGAAGTACCAAAAATTGCAAAAGAAACTGAGTTTAAGATCACATTGTGTTTGCATCATCATATATCAACATTATGAAATAAAAAAGAAATCATTCAGTTATTATCTCACATCCATTGCATACATTCTAAAAAGTGTTAAAAAGCAAGAATTCTAAACATCTAGAGTACACATGGGAGATAAGCCAAAGAGAGTCGGCTCGGATATAAAGGAATGCCAAACCAAAAATAGAGTATGTATATATCATAGTAGATCAAGTTTGTATACAATTTCATCATGCACTACGAATGGTCAAAAATGTTCACAACAAGCCTGAAACATACAAAAAAAATCATAGTGTCAAAAAGTGGTATCAAAGAAATAAAGGCTCAACAACTTGTCAATCCCTGTGGGATCCCTCAGATGGAACATGACCACATCTAGGGCTCCTGCTACGACTATAACGGTGGTGAGAATGGACTGAATGGTGTGAGTTCTCATGGTGGCACCCACTACCTATGGTCTCACTGTGAGAATGGCTCCACCTCATTAGGTACTCAACAGTCTCGTATCCAACTACCTAGGTACGAAGGGAGGTCACTATCTCTACAACCTTCTAGATAGGAGTGAACACGTCGGTATGTCGGTGGGAAGCTAAGGGCTACCCTAAATAGCGATCAACTTGGATCGAGTCTTCCCTGAGGGGATCAATAGGGTATCCACACATACCCGACGAATGAGCTCTCGCCACTCATGTGCGGACACTGTGGAAATAAAAAGAGAGAGATAGTGAGCTAGAAAATCACAAAACATAAATCAAAAGAGAATGCTAAGATAAACATGTGGAAATCAATAGCTAAAATTGAGAAAGGAGTATTGAACATACTCGGGTCTCTGGGCATCCATGTGGGATCGGTGACTCACGTGGTAGGTCTTTGCTTGGTGGCTATGGAGCCTTCTTGAATCGAAGGCATGATGTTATCCAATCACAAACTCATCATACCCTCCAGTGCCTCCTCCGAGACTAAATTCTTTCTCTTCGTGCTCACCTCCTCATGCACTGCTATGAGGATCTCTTGAGTATCATGCCACTCGGGTTTAGTGACAGACCCCCTCCAAAGGTCTTGCCCCCTCATCCTCCTCTCTCGGTGACTCCCCTTCGTATCGTCTCCCATATCCTTCTTAGATTTGGAGTCCAAATATATCGGCTCATCCTCCTCCCCACTTTGTGAGCGGCATCTCGCCCCAATATGAAGTAAGGGTGCTTGAGAAGCACAATATTCCCGATCCTAGACTACGTGCCTAAATATGATAGGTACACCGGGGATAACAACTGTCTAACCAATATCCCCTCTAGGACCTCTCCATGCCTTTTGAATAGTCATGTAAATAGGCGTCACTAAAGATAGCATGACAGGGTATGGAAGAACGAAATTCCTGGGGTAACCGGTCAAAGGGGTGAATCTCAAGTCTCCTAGCTCTATCAACTAGTTGGTTCATGGAAGATCAAGGTACCATTGTCATAATATCCTCACCCCATATCCCTACCATGTCTTGATAGGGTGTGCGGGTCATGTCTATGTAGTCGGGAGGCCACTAATCGATGTGGTGTCTCTGAGCAGCGACATGCCTATCCATCTAGCTACCTAGATAGCCTCTGGATCTGATACCTATACCCCCTACCATACGGGATGAAATACTCATAGACCCAACTCATAACTAGAGTGGGGTGGCTCAAGGACTGTCCCTGCAATCTGACAACTCTGTATAAATCATGGTATGTGGTCCCTAGAATATCTTCTCCCCAAGCATACTTATGGCCATGAGCCTCGATCTATGCAATGATGGGAGCCCAACAGTACAAAAGTGTATCTCCTCCCTTGTCCCTGATTAGTCTTGAGGATAGGATACCCATGATGGCTCTCTCGAAGGATAGGAATGGGAGCAAGTGCATAGACCAAACCTTCATTCCCTTATTCAAACTAGAGGAGACAATAACGTCTCCCATCTATATAGCATGTTGTGTCATCACGGCCCTAGAACCTAATGTCACCAATGTCAGGGTCTCTACCGAATACCAAGAGTCTAAGAATGTGGTATACATCATCTAGAGTTATAGTCCAGTCCCTCCCGACACCTA
Organism: Taxus wallichiana var. yunnanensis; assembly: GCA_018340775.1. Taxonomy (NCBI): domain Eukaryota; kingdom Viridiplantae; phylum Streptophyta; class Pinopsida; order Cupressales; family Taxaceae; genus Taxus; species Taxus wallichiana. The sequence goes on from CM031240.1 coordinate 591,661,557, forward strand.
GGAACCGGAAGGTGTTCTAGTCTGCATCCCAATAAGAGAATAAGTCACACAAAATGTGACTAGCGGGAGAGAGACATGGGACACCCGTGCTATCCTCTAGATGCCTTCCCGATGTAAAAGATACTTCTCGGCCTAGGTCAACTGATCTAAAATCCTAGGGAGCCAATCACACACTCTCTCTCTACTCCAATGTATGTGTTGTTGTAGACTCACAGCACCCCTGGATGCAGATTAGGCTTCTAGGTTGATCACTCTAGCATCCAGTGTGATTGCACAACATGGAAACCTCTCTCCAAGTGTGGGGACTTGTGAAACTAAGAGAGGAATCTCTAGATTAGAGGCTGGTTCCTCAAACTCCTCTGATTCAGATCTATATTTTGCAAAACTACAGAGGTTTAGATCCTAATCCTACTCTAAACTGCCAGGATACGAGGGATAGAAATGCAAGAAAATGAAACTAACTAAAGGTGGTGATGCACCAAAAGGAGTGGTGAAACATTTCTGTCAAGCAAATAGACACAGACCAAAGTTTACAACATAAAACATACACAGACTGATAAGATATAATTTAGGATTTGAAATGAAGCAAATAATACAAACAAGGGACTGGAAACCATTCACAGAGCTTGCATTATCATTTCCAGTGTCAAAATCACTGCATTACAACCTCAGAGAGGTAAAAACTATTACAATCCTTTGGAGAGGTCTGATTCTTGCTTCAGTCCCTTGTTGGAGCTGAAAGAAGAAGTTTTTATGTCAAAAATGTTCCCCCTTTCGAAATGAGCCAAATCTGGCTTTTACAGTGCAAGGGTCGAGCCCAGGGGACAGGAAACATACAAAAACATGAGAGCCCATCCCTCCTTGAATGCAGGTGCATTAAAATAGCATGGGGGACCTTACAAACCCATACCCTATCATTTTGACCGAAATACAAGAGAAGGTGACCCATTCTGCATTAAATCTGGTCGCTGGAATGTCACTTCTAGCCATGAACACGTGTCAAATCTGTTTCTCTACTTTCTCCCTCTAGACTACACCAAAACTCGAGATTAACCCTAGAATCATGTAGAGAATTTCATAAGCTTTCCATTGATATAAAGAACGTGCAAATCTGAGCTCTGGATCGAAAGATATGTCGATCTGAAGATTTAGGGCACAAAACAGGTGAAGATGCGTTTTTGAAAAATTTTCCCGCGCCCTGCCACCTGGATGACACATGGCATGCGCTGATTGGATATGTTATTCTCTCTCCTGACCTGTCCCGTGGGTTTTCCTTGAAAACTTTGACTTTTTGATGATTCGGAACATTTTTACTTTTCCTCCGCGCCCCCGCCACTTGGGACACGTGGCATGCATTGATTGGTCGACACGGGCGTGGAGTAGACTTTCACTTTTAGCTCTTTGGCTGAACTTGGCCAAATTTCCCAAATCTTTCCCTGGCTCCGCACTTCCCTGCTCCATTGGACACGTGTCCTGTACTAATTGGCTCGGGCCAGCGCTTCAAACCTTGCCCCTTTGATTTTGGACCTTTTTCCTTAGCGGCGACATGTGTCATGCTATGATTCGTCCACAGGCCTGCCGGATTTTCAGGTCCACCGCGTCCTTTTGTCCCGAGATGTCCCGGTGCTTCACGGACGAAACTTCGATCCACCCAAATGGGCTTCCATGTCCCTTTTCTTCCGTGACACATGGCATGATCTGATTGGCTTTCGGCTCCTTGGCTATCCGCGTCCCACGCATCCCTTGTCCCACTTGTCCTTGTCTTTGAAGTTTCTGTTTGGCCGGACCGGCCGGTTCGTGTCCTTCTCGTCCATTTGTCCGAATGTCCTAGTGCTTTGCGATTCTCTATTTCAGTGAACCCAGGTCGGTTCGCGTCCTCCGTGCACTCACGCCCGGATGTCCCGGTCGAAAGTTTCCCGCTTCGGTCGAACCGGCCGGTTCACGTCCTTCGCGCACTCATCATGGCCCGATGTCCCAAAGAAAGGACTTGGACAAATTTTCTTTCTTTCGGCCGATTCGGGCATTTCATGTCCATTTGTCCCGAGATGTCCCTTTCTATTTGGGCCACCTGAGGCTTTTCACCCGATTTGCGCCTTGACGTCCCAAATGTCCCGACTGTCCCGGGGACTGGGACTTAGCCAATTTTCACATTTTTTCTGGCCCAAGCTTATTTTCTGCAACTTTCTCACATTTTCTCAGAGCTTGTTCTTTTCAACCTGGACAGGAGAGTTAGAAAAAAAATTTAAGGGACCCTAGAAACATGATTTTTTCCCTAGATCAATCAATTTTCCTGGGACTTGAGAATCCTGATGTATGTTATCAATTCAACCCTGGGGGGTGAAATTGGATAACAATTTGGTGACTCAGTGGGGCCATCTACCCACTAGATGAAAATACCAATTGCCTGAAGTAGTTCATTGGGCATGGAGTCATCGAATATTTTGTTTAGAACCTCGATCCCGACTCGAATGTGCAAGGAGGAAGATGGAATACTACCTGATGAAAGCAAGGATTGCTAAACATCTCCATAGACAGCAAGTTGTGCCAAAGCACTTAGGGAAAACAAGACTAACCTACAGCAAAACAATGTGCACAAGCACTTGGAGGAAAGAAAATCTAATCTAATATTTACAAGGGTAGTGAACTTCCCTCTAGAAGCAACGCTTGAGATAGATTCCATTGATTGGAATCTGCAGTTCTTCACCCTCCAGTGAGGCTAATTGGAAAGCATTGCTGCTCTTGCACTTTGTGACCACATATGGGCCACTCCAAATGGCATCAAATTTTTAATGCCTTCCCGTTTTGCTCTTTCCACATCCCATTTCAACACTAGATTTCCAACTTGAAAAGATCTATCCTTGGCCTTTCTATCAAAGGTCTTCTTGATCACAGACTTGATCCTTTTCCATTGCTTGGGATGCCTGATTTTGATCTCTTGCAGCTCCATCAACTCTGCATATCTCACCTCCATGGGCTCATATTCCAGCAACTCCAGCTGCTTCATGAGTTCCAACGTTGGCAACTCAAGTGACATGGGCAAGATTGCCTCTCTTCCATAGACAAGCCTAAATGGAGAGTTACCTGTGGATCTTTTGGGAGTGATCCTATCAGCCCATAAGGCTGATTTCAGCTTGGTATGCCAAGACCTCTGATTCTCATCAAGAGTCCTCCTAATGATCCTCAACAAATTCTTGTTTGTAGACTCGGCCTGGCCATTACCCTGAGGGTAATAGTTCGATGAAGTGCTTAGGTAAATACCGTTCTTGACAGCCCACTCAGTCACCTTAGATCCAATGAATGCCAATGCATTATCAGAGATTATTGTAGCAGGTACACCAAATCTGGTTATTATCCCCTCATAAAAGTCTAAGATGCTAGACTCATTTGCCTCTTTAAGTGCTACTGCTTCTGTCCATTTAGTGAAGTAGTCTGTGGCTGTCAAAATCTATTTGTGCCCTTGGCTTGAATTGGGATTAATGACTCCAATGAAGTCCAAACCCCATTGCATGAATGGCTGGTCAACTGAGATTGGATGCAATGGGAGGGCAGCAAGTCTCTCTTTTCCTGTGAAGAATGCACAATTCTTACACCTCTTGATCCATGCATAGCAATCACTGAAGATTTTAGGCCAATAATAACTAGCCTTCATGATTTTTAGAGCTATTACTCTTGGTGCAAAATGGCCACCAGCTGGTCCACCATGAAACTCTTCTAATACCCTTTGAATCGACCTTTGATAATGTATCTCAAAGCAGCACTCCATGTACATCTTTCCTGAACAAAACTCCATCAACAATGGCATACGGAACAGCCTGCAACCTGAAGTGCCTCCTTTGGGTCTTGTTCATCTCTGGAGGGCATAGACCTGTGCTTAGGAAGTGCATAATACCTTGGGTCCAGCAAGGAGTCGGGGCAGCATTGTCTTCTTCTTGATTGCCACTTGGCTCATGGCTGTCTGGACTGTCAAAACAGTTTCTTCTTTGTTGCATACTTCTTTTTGCTTCCCCAAAACCAGCTGCTCACACAATCCTTTCCCTCTTACCAGCTTGGTGATCTTGATTTCAATGTCATACTCCATGACACGGGTGATCCAACCTGCCCTTTTCTCATTCAAATCCTTGTTGAGGAGGAAATCCTTAACCCCAGCATGTGAGACCAGCAGTTGAATCTTATTGTTTGAGACCAAATGTCTGAACTTCTTCAAGCTCCTGATGACAACAAGGACATGCTTTTCGATGAAAGAATACTTTATTTCGTAATCTTCCAAGGTTTGGCTGAAGAATGCTATGGGCTGCTCTGAACCTTCTCTATTTAGCTATGTTAAGATAGTTGAGATTGTGTCTGATCCTCCAAACGCATACAACATGAAGTCCTTTGAAAAGTCTGGGTTGATAAGAGTTGGAGCTTGTGATATTGCATGCTTGATGCTTTCAAAACTCTCTCTACCTTCCATTTGTCCATTTGAATGCCAGACTCTTCTTCAACATCATTGTTAGAGGCTTCACAAGAGTGGCAAAATTAGGCACAAATCTGCGGACAAAGTTTATCCTTCCTAAGAAGCTTTGAAGAGATTTCTTGTGGTGTGGCAATGGGAGCGTTCGGATGGCTTCAACCCTTTCAGGATCAATTGTTAGCCCTTCCCTAGAGACAATGTGGCCCAACAATTTGCCCTCGTGTGCCAAGAATATACACTTCTTTGGATTCAACGACACTCCAAACCTTCTACACCTCTGAAACACTTGTCTGAGGTGAAAGAGATGGTCTGCTGCATTCTTTGAGAAGACAGTGATATCATCTAGGTATACTAGCACTATATTGTTGATTAAGCCTTTGAATGCCATATCCATAGCTCACTGAAATGTTGCTCCGGCATTTGATAGGCCAAATGGCATCTTCTTGTAGGCATAGGTGCCCCATTTGGTGGTGAAAGCCATCTTGAATTGATCTTCTTCCTTCACCATTATCTGATTATAGCCTGAGTATCCATCAAGTAGTGAGAACCTTTCTGAACCAGCTACAACTTGCAATATTTGCTCCATGGAAGGGAGTGGGTAATGATCTTTGAGAGATGCCCTATTGAGGTCTCGGAAGTCCACACACAACCTGATTTCTCCGCTCTTCTTCCTGACTGGGACTAAGTTGGCGACCCAACTTGAGTGTTTGATGGGGAAGATGATACTGGCCTCAATAAGCTTGCTTAACTCTTTTCTCATTAGAGGTTCAATATGGGGATTCACTGGCCTTTGCTTTTGCCTGACAGGCTTGGATTCTAGATCCAGCTCAATAGTATGTTGTGCCAACTTTGGGTTGAAACCTCTCAGGTCTTTGTAAGTCCAAGCAAAAACATCTAGGAATTCTTGACAAAGCTGAATAAAATCAGATTTCTCTTGTGAGGTACTTACTTTGCCAATCTGCAATGTTTTGCTCTCTCCCACTAAAATGGGCTCTGAATCTTCACCCTTTACTTGAATGTTCGCTTTCTCCTTCCGGAACTGATCATTCGGGTTGAATATTGACTCCAAGGTTATGAGGCCTTTTGGTAACTTGTTGGTTCTCAGCTGCACCACTTGGTCACCATACTGCTGATGCAGCTTGTCTTGATTCCTGGCAGAGAACTCAGCTTCTTCTTGTAGGAAATTGACAATTTGCTGATCATTCTCGAAGACTTGCCAACTTGTATTGTTGTCCGAATAGCTGGTCTCACAACCAATTTGATATGAGGCTGAGATTTCTCACTTTTGATACTTTCCACAACATCAAATGCAGCCCCAATTGCTGCCAGTCAGTCAGCGGCTTCATTCTTCTTCCTGGGTATGGACACGATGTTGAAAGCTTCGAAATCCTCAATGAGGTCCCATACCCGATTTTTGTAGCACTTAAGCAGATCATTTTTGGCAGCATTTTTCCCTTTGACTTGGTTTACGACCAGCTCACTATCACCAAATACTTGTAAATTCCTGATGCCTTTCTTCATTGCCCAGTGCAGTCCATGAATTAAGGCTTCATACTCACCGTGTTGTTTGAACAGGAAAACTGGAAACGGAAGGCTGAGTAATACCTTATACCTTGCGGTGAAATGAGCATAGCTCCTCCTCCTGCACCTTGTCTACTCCTTGACCCATCAAAGAACAATTGCCATACTTCATTCTTGTCCTTATGATCTGGCTTGGTGATGCTGGGGAGAGGTTGATCCTCTTCATGTAAACAATAAACCCCTAGCTCAGATTCTTCTATTTCTTGATAAGGATCAAAGGCATGCACTTTGCTTGCCCATTCATCAAGAGTCAAATCTGGGATACTTCCAACCTTGGTGTCAGCTTCATCAGTGTTTGGATAATCTTCTTGATCAAATGTTGAACAGTTGGCATTGACTTGGCTTGGAGTATGAGGCTCAATATGAAAGTTTGCAATTGGTTCGGATCTGATTGTGACCTTAGTACCATATCTTGTTCTGAACAACATGTGTGACCAATCAGCAGATAAGTAGCCTCCAATTTTGGCTGTGAAATCCCTTGATAAACATAGGGCAAAGAGTGGTGGCAAATCTATCACTGACACATCTTGTAAAATGGTAACGTTGGGGCATGTATGCAAGGTAAGATTCAAACCTTTAATTACTCCCATGGTTTCTACTGCTGTCCCATCCAATTGTACTACCCCTTTAGATATTACTTCATATTGGAGACCCAGCTGATCAGCTATTTGCTTGGGCATTACTGAGCTACTTGCCCCAGAGTCAATCATGCAATTATGTACCAACTTGTCTCCTATGATCAATGAAACATAAAATGGAGGGGGCTTCGACATTTTACCTTGTTGTCCTCCATGACTTCCTTCAGGCTGGGCAGCATTTGTAAGCACTTTGTCTTGCATCTGAACCCGCTGATTTGAAATTGGCCAATCCTTCATGGCAGCTTGCAGCAGATCTCTTTGTCCTGGGATGGATAGGGATTCCCACATTGATATATTGACGTTAGTCTTCTTCATCTGTTCAATGATACTGAACGGGGATGAAGTATCCTTTTGTTGTCCCTTGGTTTGCACATTCATTCCTTGCACATGGGCAGTAACAACTAGCATCTGAGTTGGTTTAGGAGCTGGTTTGGGTGCTCCTTGCATGTTTGGAACTGCATTTTGTTTGCCAACACCTTGTGGAGTGACAGAAGGTCATGAACTACTTGGGGCCAATGGCTGCTCGTCACCCAAATTTCTCCTTTTTGACCTTGTGTTGGCTGCAACACTCTGAGAGGGTATTTGATTCATACCACAGAAATCTTCAGCCTGCCAATTGACAAGAGTAGTTTCATTCGGAGATGTCCCTTGCTGAGATGCTTCCTGCTGCTGATCTCCTTCATGGCTGGGTTCTTGCGACCCACCAATGGTTTGCACCATCAGGGCTTGATTTAATGCACCGTTAAAGCACATTGATTGGTTGTGTGGCTGACTACACGGGAAACACCAATCATATTCTTGGGCCATGTTATTTTGGACTGGCACCAATGCTTTAGAAGTAGATACAACATTGGGGTTATAGGGCTGAAATGGTTTATTAGCAGGAGGCCTTACTTGGCTTTGATTTTGATTTGCAACTTGAGTTGGTGACCTATTTTGTTGGTATGGGGGCCTAGCTTGGTACTGTGCTTGAGGCTGATATGGTCTAGCACTTTGAGCTTGCTGTCTTTTGATAGTAACCAACTCATTTCCCAAATTTTGCAACTGTTTCATGACCTCTTGGAGTTCATTTGAAGCACTAGAGGATGAAGTAGAAGTTTCACTTGAACTTTGATTTCTAGGGGTGGGAACAGGAGCCAAAGTGGGTGCTTGACTAGTGCTTGGATTTTCTAAGTTTGGATACAAGGGCATGGGAGGCCTAGGAGCCAGTTTATCAGCTTGAATAAGATAGTTTTCAGCTCTAATGGCAATGCTATATAAGCAAGCAGTAAGGTTGTGCCTCCCATAGATTGAATTAACATAGAAATATCAAAATTCAAAGCTTTAAGGTAATATAAAAAAGCACCTTCTGTTGTTGGCCTGATTGCTACTAGAATCCTATCCCAAGACCTTTGAAATCTGAAGTTGAAGTCAGTCAGCTGCTCATTGGGGGCTCTCTTGATAGTTGTCAACTGCTCCAAAAGAGACAAGTTGTCTCCCTTCTCTCCAAATTGCTCATGAAGTGCAATACACAACTGATTCCAGTTTGTGATAGAACCAGCTCCAAGGCTCCTAAACCATTGTAATGCTTTACCCTTGAAGGAAGATGCCAGTAACTTGACAGCCACTTGCATTTCATTGATTTCATGGATTGCACAAAGGTTAGCAATATCTTTAACATGATCACCTGGAGTAGTCTGATTTTCTCCGGTGAAGTAGGGAATGTTCTTCAAGGCTGCAATAGGAACTGGATGTTGTGCATTAAGAGCAAGTGGGCTGCTGCCTGTGAAGTTGACGTAGGGGTTGTTCTAAGCCATTCTAATTGATCTTAAAACCCTTGTATACTGAATGAAAGGCCTGTCAGGTGGAGGAGTTGAGAGAGTTCTATTTGGTGGAAATGGAGACCTTTAAATCCTTCTTCCTCTTTGCCTTCTTCTTGGAGATAATTGCAGGTATTCAAACAACACTTCTTCTTCTCCAACTCTTGACCTTGTGGTGATTCTTCTCATGAGTTTTCAGGCCTGCACTTGGAACTAGTTGATTCTTCCCCTTGGAGTCGCCAGATATGCAAATAATAGCTCTTATAAGCAAGAAAGTCAGCAGAGATGCATATCAACTTTGCTGCCATAAAAATGAGACCTCAAGTCCCACCGGGCATGCCAAAATTGTTGTTGCAGACTCACAGCACCCCTAGATGCAGATCAGGCTTCTAGGTTGATCACTCTAGCATCTAGTGTGATTGCACAACATGGAAACCTCTCTCCAAGTGTGGGGACTTGTGAAATTGAGAGAGGAATCTCCAGATTAGAGGCTGGTTCCTCAAACTCCTCTGATTCAGATCTATATTTTGCAAAACTACAGAGGTTTAGATCCTAATCCTACTCTAAACTGCCAGGAGACAGGGATAGAAATGCAAAAAATGAAACTAACTAAAGGTGGTGATGCACCAAAAGGGGTGGTGAAACATTTCTGTCAAGAAAATAGACACAGACCAAAGTTTACAACATAAAACATACACAGACTGATAAGATATAATTTAGGATTTGAAATGAAGCAAATAATACAAACAAGGGACTGAAACCATTCACAGAGCTTGCATTATCATTTCCAGTGTCAAAATCACTGCATTACAACCTCAGAGAGGTAAAAACTGTTACAATCCTTTGGAGAGGTCTGATTCTTGCTTCAAATGCCTTCTTTGGAGTGAAAGAAGAAGTTTTATGTCAAAAATGTTCCCCCTTTTTAAATGAACCAAATCGCTTTTACAAAGGTGCAAGGGTCGAGCCTAGGGGACAGAAACGTACAAAAACATGAGAGCCCATCCCTCCTTGAATGTAGGTGCATTAAAACGGCATGGGGACCTTAAAAACCCATACCCTATCATTTTGACCGAAATACAGAGAAGGTGACCCATTCTCGCATTATCGCTAGAATTTTACTTCTGGCCATGAACATGCGTCAGAGCCGTTTCTCAATTTTCTCCCTCTATACTACACCAAAACTTGAGATTAACCCTAGAATCACGTAGAGAATTTCATAAGCTTTCCGTTGATATAAAGAACGTGCAAATCCGAGCTCTGGATTGAAAGATATGTCGATCTGAAGATTTAGGGCACAAAACAAGCGAAGATGCGTTTTTGAAAAATTTTCCCGCGCCCTGCCACCTGGATGACACGTGGCACGCGCTGATTGGATATGTTATTCTCTCTCCTAACCTGTCCCGTGGGTTTTCCTTGAAAACTTTGACTTTTTGATGATTCGGAACATTTTTACTTTTCCTCACTTGCCCGCCACTTGGGACACGTGGCATGCATTGATTGGTCGACACGGGGCACGGAGTAGACTTTCACTTTTAGCTCTTTGGCTGAACTTGGCCAAATTTCCCAAATATTTCCCTGGCTCCACACTTCCTGCTCCATTGGACACATGTCCTGTACTAATTGGCTCGGGCCAGCGCTTCAAACCTTGCCCCTTTGATTTTGGACCTTTTTCCTTGGCAACACGTGTCAAATGCATGCCGATTCGTCCCACGGCCTGCCGGATTTTCACATCCATCACGTCCTTTTGTCCCGGATGTCCCAGTGCTTCGTGGGACGAAACTTCCGATCCACCCGAAATGGGCTTCCATGTCCCTTTTCTACCGGTGACACGTGGCGTGATCTGATTGGCTTTCGGCTCCTTCGGCTATCCGCGTCCCGCACGTCCCTTTGTCCCACTTGTCCTTGTGCTGAAGTTTCTGTTTCGGCCGACCAGCGGTTCGATTCCTTCGCGTCCATTTGTCCCGAATGTCCCAAAGTCTTTGCTTCTCTATTTCAGTGAACCGGCTGGTTCGCGTCCTTCGCGCACTCACGGCCCAGATGTCCCAAAGTCACGAAATTTTCCGTTCCAGCCAAACCGCCGGTTCGTGTCCTTCACGCACTCATGGCCCGGATGTCCCGAGTAAAGGACTTGGAAAAATTTCTTTCTTTCGGCCGAGTTCGGGCATTTCATGTCCATTTTCCCAGAGATGTCCCTTTCTTTGCTGTTAGGCCACTGTAGGCTTTTGGCCAATCCGCGCCTTGACGTCCCAATTGTCCCGACTATCCCGGGGACTGGGACTTAGCCGATTTTCACATTTTTTCTGGCCTAAGCTTATTTTCTGCAACTTTCTCGCATTTTCTCAGAGCTTGTTCTTTTCAACCTGGACAGAGAGTTAGAAAATTTTCTGAAGGGACCCTAGAAACATGATTTTTGCCCTGGATCAATCAATTTTCCTGGGACTTGAGAATCCTGATGTATGTTATCAATTCAACCCTGGGGGGTGAAATTGGATAACAGTATGTACTCCACCTTCTTCTACATCCACTAGAACATGAAATCACCCTTAGTTCCTACGGCTCCACTACACCTTCTTTAAGCATGTATTGGTGTTTTCTAGAACCACCGCCCAAGGCAGGGCGGTGGTTCAAGGACCGTTGTTATGCCTTGGGCGCGGCTTGTAATTGCCACCCTACTTTGAGTGGTGGTCCCGAACTGATTTTCAAAACGCACCCTTAACCCTCGAAATGACCAAAAATGTTGAAATTGATATATTTGTAGCCTAGATAGCCTTACTTAAAATTTTCAAGAAGGTGTTCGAGCTCCAAAACCCATTTGCAGTATATATTTGTAGCCTAGATAGCCTTACTTAAAATTTTCATGCATTTTTCCATCTCCCCATTTCTTTATGCTTTTTTGGCTTTCATTTCTAGGACCACCGCCCCGCCTAGGTAGCGGTTCGTAAACCACCACCTTACAGGGCGGCAACTGAAACTACCACCACATGCGGGGTGATGGTCCCACTGTTTTTTCCAAAATCTTAATGCATAAAATTGCTTGAGAAGATTCACTTAAGTTTGCTTTTTGAGCACATATGTGAGCCAAATTTTCTAAAAATAGCTTTGTTTGCTTGGTTCTCCTTGCTCCTTCTATTTTTAAATAGATTTAATGAGTAGAACTACCTTTTCATGACCTTGTGCATGAAGTAACCTCCTATCCTCCATTCCTATATATTCCATTCTTGTATTCAAGCAAAAGGCCTGAGAATTTTGTGTATCTTGCATTGTTCTGCTGTGATAATCTTGCTAGGAATTGCATAGGCATGTTCGGATCTCTTGTGTTATCTCTCTTCTACTTGTATTGCATCCAAATTGCTTCCAAGTTATCATTTCTCAAGTGTCATCCTCTTGTTGTTGTTCTTTCCATTCCCAATCCTTTGGAATCACATGAACATTCAGAGAAAGAAAGGAAAGAACTGATGGGACAGATCTTTTGATACTCTGGATTTTCTAAAGCTCTTGCTCTTCTAGGTTGGAGTTGTGTATTTGTTTTCTTCGTTTTTTCAAATTTTCAATTGCAAAAAAATAGAGTAGAGAAACAATTCATTTCAATTAGCTAGATAATTGCAAGTAGATCAAGTCAATAGGAATTTTCTCTTCAACATTTCCAGGGAATCTATGGGGGAACAATAGCTCTATTAGAGCCATGATTTGTTTTTCACTTCCTAGGTAGGGTTGGGAAGATTTTTCTTGAATTGGAATAGATCTTAGGTTTAGATTCACACATGTTCATAGATAGTTAGCTACATCTGGCTAATTTTTTTTTTTTTGATTAGTTTATTATATTAGATGCATTATCTAAAAAGTTAGAACAAAACAAAAATATTTATTTTCCATAGATTAGCTTGTTTTTCGGTTTGTTTTGATATATTAAGAAAACACCAAAAACATATGTTATATTTCCTTTGATATATAGTTTATTTACCGAAAACAAATCAATTCATCTTGCATGACCATCAACGGTCCGACGAAAAAATACTTACGGTTGTGATCCCCTAGTCCTACAACCCAATGGTCCAGAGCTAATAACCGACATTGACACAAGTTTCATTTAACGGTATTACATACACCTGCAACACACACTTAGAAAATAAGACAATTAGAGACATTGAACATAGTTGTTAATCAAGCCTATGAATTTTAGGATGCTCTGAAATAGGATTTGATTGCATGCATGACCATAGAGGGGCCTCAACCTCAACGATTCTTTGGTTGTGACCCATAGGTCCTACAACCCAATAGGCCTACTAATTAGTTAGATATTGACACTAGCTTATGCACATTGGTATTCATATATTCACTTTGCTTACACTGTTATTATTACACAACTTTCATTGTTGAATATAACAACCGATTAGACTAATACTTTCCGGAAAAGACCAAAAATCACCCTTAGTTCCTGCGAGCTCCACTACACCTCTTGCCTCAATTTCCATTACCTTGTCTATGAACCCATACAAGGCACTGCAGGTTACATTCCATGTATTCCACAACCAATCAATAGAATCTCGATAGAACTAGACATCAATTGGATTCTTCGAGTAGCTATCATATTGGACCATACCAGGACACCTCTTTAGGTTAGAAGAGCATTATTTTCCTTAGATTCACAGATTCCATTATTACATGTCGAAGACATAAGGTTGCCCGATTATCTTGATCATCACCATCACTTTCACTCCCATTTGAATTCCTCACTGGTTGTTTTGACATGACCTCAAGAGGTCAGGTGCGAAGAAGGTCACGTGTTGATTTTCCTATTGTACAGTCTCCAACCTTGAATTCCTTGGCCTTATCCTTTTTTCAAAGATCCTCTTCAATTTCATTTTATGTTCTTTGATATGATCTACCATGAAATTTTTTTCTCTTCCATCGTATCAAGAAATAGGATCCTCTTTTCAATTGAATCCTTTTACTATTCATCTTTTATTCCCTGGAGCAACTCTAGAGCTATAATTTCAACTGTGATGGGAATTTCTACTTAAAATCAGTATAGCAGTTGGAATAGTGACACACCATTTGTTTTCTTTGGAGTGATATTGTCTTCCCAAAGTCCATCATATAAATTCTTGTGCCAATTCCTCTGGTTTTCATCCACGAGCTTACAAGTGATGGTCATGATGTTCTTGTTACTAGATTCATCCTAACCATTTCCCTATGGATAGTAGTTTGATGAGTGGGATAGGGAGATTCCATATCCGTAGAAGAACTCAGTTAACTCCCTTGAAGAAAAATAGGTAGCATTATTTGCTATTATCTTCTTTGACATTCTAAAACTTACTCGATGTTCTCTTTGATGAAATTACATATCGTTTCAGTGTTAGCTTGCTTGACTAGGATGGCCTCCACCTATTTTGTGAAATAATTTGTCCTTGTGAGCACGTAGGTGTGCCATGTGCTTGATTAAGGATTTAGAGAACTCGATGAAGTCTATCCCCCATTGCTGAAATGGTTCTTCAATGACAAAAGGCCTAAGTGGTAGTGCTATAAGATGTGGTCTCCCAACAAATTATTGGCATGATTCACACTTGGAAACCCAATATTACGTATCAGAAGAGGGTATGCCGATAATATCTTCCTCATAGAATATTATATGCAATGACCATGGCTGAAAAATTCCCACCACATGTCTGCTCATGGTATGCTTTAAATAACTTCTCTTGTTGTTCTTTTTCTACACACCTGAGAAAGCATCCATCAACACTTCTTTTGTAGAGTGTGTGGTTCTAGATCAAAAACTTTTTTTTCCTTCAACTTGAGTGTTCTCCTTTGTTTGTAATCAAGATGAGGGGGAATTCTCCATAAGATATATTATAGGAAATGTCTACATTCCACTCATCGAGTAGTTACGAAGAGTACCATGGGAATATATTCAAAACATTTTGAGAAAGCATAGTTATCTTCACCATGTTGAGCTTTGAGAGCTAAATCTTCAGCTATTAATCTACATAGACCATTTCCCGCACCAAATTGGATGGTTAGATCTCCAAGTCATACTCTTAAGTATTTGCAACCCAATTTCCTCTTTTATCTCTCTCGGGATCTTGTTCATCAAGATTGACTTGATTGTCTTGTCAGGGACCATCACCACTGTATGAGATTTGATTATGTAAAACATGAAAAAATTTACAGCCTTGACCACTTTGCATATGCATGTTTCTCCATTTGGTTGTATCTTAGCTTATTCTTCTTCAATGGGTAGCTCATGAAAGCAATATGTGCTTCCACACCTTCATCATTCTTCTAGACAAGAATAACAAAGAGCATATGTTTTGATGCATAACAATACATGATGAAATCTTTACTAAAATCCAGAGATACAAGAGTTAGAGATTTAGCAATGGATTTCTTTATTTCTTCAAAAGTTCTTTTTCCCTTGTCATTCCATTTGAATATTTCTTGAGGTTTCAGCATGGTGGTGATATGCTCCGTAAATTCTATGAACTCAAACAAAGTGATGAATAAATTTTACCTTGCCAAAGAAGGAGTGGAATCCTTTCTTGCTTGTGGGAAAATATAGTGCTTGAATGGCTTTCACTCTTTCAGGATCAATGTGCACTCCATGCTTATTCACAATGTGCCCCAACAACTTACCTTCTATAACTCCAAAGATGCACTTTTTGGGTTTAAGGATATGTCGTGTTTTCTACACCTTGTGAGTACCTGTTCCAAATGATGAATATGGTCTCCCCTCTTTTTGATAATACATAGATATCATCTAGTTATCTAACAATACAATGCTTTAAATATTTGAATGCTAGATCCATCACCCTTTGAAATGTAGATCCTGCATTGATCAAACCAAAAGGAATTATGTTGTATGTAAAAGTGCCTCAGGGTGTTTTAAAGTTGTCTTAGTGTGATCCTACTTTGACACCTTAATTTGGTTGTACCCCAAGAATCCATCGAGCAATGAGAGAATTTCAAATCCAGTGACCACCTATAAAATGTGATCCATGATGGGGAGGGGGTAATTATCTTTTAATGAATCCTGGTTCAGATTACGGAAATCTAAACATATTCTTATTTCACCATTCTTATTTTTCACTAGTACAATGTTTAGCCCCCACGTGGAATGGTGGATGGGAAGGATGATCCTTTCATTGATAATTTTCATCACCTCCTCTTTGATAGTTTCCACTATCTTCAGGTTGTATGGCCTCTACTTTTTCCTAAACAACTTGGCATTAGGCTTCAAGGGAATTGAGTGGTGAATTTACTTTAGTTGGAAGGATTTAAGCTCAAGGTAAGAATAGGCCAAAACATCTGAATATTTCATGAGAAATGACACAAACCTCCACTTTTCTTCATGTGAATAACACTTTCCAATGTTGAACATTCTTGGATTCTCTAGAGTGCTGATGTTTTCCTTCTCAAAATCAGCTAGACACCGAGAAGATTGAGTCACCTTCTCTTGAATGAATCTATCATTCTTTTCAAAGAGGTATTCTAGAGAGACTATACCTTTAGGAATCTTGTTTCCTTTCAATTTGATCACTCCTTCACAATTCCTTCAATTACTTATAATTCCTCTTTTCTACTTTGCTTTCGTGTGTGGATTCTCACTTCCTTTAAACAAGAGATTATTAAAACTATCTCTTTGTTTTAGGAAGGCCAGGAGCTAATTATCATCATTGAAGACTTGCTAGTGATTTTCATTATCAGGCACACTAGGCCTAAAAACCATCTTTATGGCTACCTTATCCTTGTCAAACGATGAGTGTGGCATCACAATAGAAGATTGCATTGCAAGGGATTTAGCTCTTTTATTTTTTCTCGAGGAACGGATTCAATGGATAATGCATTGAAAGATTCAATGTAGTCCAACACTTTGCTTCTGTAATGTCAAATTCTTGGATTCTTCACTTGGTATTGCTTCCAAACCTACCTTACTATTACCTCCACGTCACCCTGGTATTTCATCTTTTTATCCTCATATCTTCTTCTACACCCATTCCCAAGAGGAGGGCTTCATACTCTGCCATGTTATTTGTGTTATCAAACTGTAGCTTGTAGGAAAATGGGTACAATTCACTATTTGAGAGAACACAACACCACGCCGCTCTTGAACCCACGCTAGAGTGACTACCATCAAATTCCATTGTCTAGATTTGATATTCTTCCTCTTCCATAAGAAGCAGAAAATTCTCATTTTCTCAAATTTGAGGAAGTAGTTGCCTAGCACGTTGTCTTGAAATAGAATGTTTTCCCTTGGATCATCATATTTTCATACTGTGTACTTCATATTCCTTACTGGTAGAAATTTCTTCATCTCACCTTTTACTAGAATAGTTGTGGATGACCAATCCATTTTAATCTCTCCACCCAAATCTCTATAGAAGATTTGAATCAATAGCATCCCAAAGGATGCTGGAATTTCTACCACCAGGATGGTGAGAAGCACCTTCTTCTTTGGAAAATCAACTAGTGCTACCTGTGCATCTTTGATTCTTCCCACCAACGACACTTGTTTGGATTCCATTGAATAACAAGATCCACTTTCTTGGGTCAAGGTGAGGCCTAGAGAATTTGTAACTTTTACTAGCATTACATTATCTGAGGCTCTGGAATCTATGATGCAATTATTGAGTTGGAAACCTTTAATGAGAAGTGACAAGTAAAAAGGCTCAACTTTGTTGGTTTTGGAGGCATTGAGGGCTAACATATTTTTGAAGGTGGTGTGGATGGCATGGGAAGTATTCCTTTAGAATTTGAGTTTGATACTATAGGACTACCACCACATACTACATCAACAAACCTATCAAATTGGGTAGGGTGCATTTGTAAATATTCTAGCTCTGTGATCTGGACTTTGGTTTTGCTTGTGTGTTCCACATAATCAAATGGGGTCATGGTGGACAAGGTTGAGGTTTTGAGGATGATAAAATATTTACATAGCGAAGGTTTTACTACTTTGGGGGTTGGATTTTTCTTTAGCAGTCCGATAACTAGTTTGGAAGGAGATTGGAACATAGATTTTTATGGAACCTTAGATAATTTCACAGAATAACATTTGAAGAAGAATTATTTTTAGAAACTTTAGGACTAGGAGAAGGACTAGGAGACTTACTTGGTGTGGCAATGTGATCCTTGCTAGCCAATGGGTCTAGTTTTTATTTAGCCGACTCTATTGATGGTGGTAGTGGTGATCCGCTGCTGATGATTTTTTTTTTGAACTTCCACAGGAGGATATTCTTTCTTTTTCTTTTCCTTCACCATAGCCATTGAGGATGAGGCTCCTTTCTTGGATTTTGCACGAGTGAAAATTGCACATGAGAAGCTTGGGGCTTCTTCATCTCTATCAAGGTACTCAATTAGGCCATTTTGCGTATCACCATCAACTTATTCAACCTTGAGATAGTTATCATCATCTCCTACATCTTCTTCTTTAGGTTATTCTATCTTTTCTTCTTCCTCTGGCTCCTCGGTGTCATAAGTGGCATTAAATAGTGGTTCTTTAAGAGTGGGATGGAAAGGAGTTGGAGTAATTCTATCTATTGAGAGGATTTGTCTTCCTTGGAGTGTTCCACATTGTGATATGATATAGTTGTTTCTTCATGGAAACCAAGTCATTAGCCATTTTCTAGAACATTGGGTCCATGGTGACCAAGTTTGAACTATGACCTTTTTGTTTCCCATTGTGACCTTTAACTTTGCCAACAAAAATAAAATCATCTTTAGTCTCAATCGTGAAGTCCTGGGATTCCTTTAAATCTCTAGGGTGGGATCTTCTGAGGAAGAAACCAAATTCTGATGGTAAAGAATTGAAGAATAATCTCTTCAAATTATTTTTGGAAGGCACAACATCTTTAGGAATTCTTCTTATTATCATGTTATATTTGGTGATGAAGTCTCTCATTTATTTAGAAATGTCTTTCTTCATTTGTACCAACTGGACCAAGAGATCCTAGCAGTCTTCCATAGATTTGAACCTATGTTCGAATGTTCTTCTTATATCTTCCCAACAGGTGATAGACCTCGGGGGCAACATGTAGAACCATTCAACAACTTTTTCTTGAAGTGATTCCATAAAGAGCCAGATTGATACATCTTCGTGCTCAATTCCCAACACACCGCAAGTGGTGATGAATGCTTTTACATGTTCATTGGGGAGTTGAGAACCATCCCCTCTAAATTTTGGGAAGTTTTTTCTTGAGCCTTTTGGTATCTCATGGAGTGGTTGAGAAAGGGAAAGTGGGCCATTGTTTCCACCCAATAGAACATTTATCCTACGCTCTTCACGATCACAATCTGCCATTCCATACCTATAACTAGATTCCAAACATTCTAAGGTTATGGCTTCACTCTTGCTCTTGTGTTCGCTTTCCTGATTGAGATCTTTCAATCTCTTCGATTTGAGATCTTATTTCTACTTCAACTCGTGTTTCTCTTTCTCAATCTTCTTCTTTTGTCTCTACGTCAATGAAATCTTCAAGATTTTTTTTATTTATGGAAACTCAACGTCCAATAGATTGGAGACACTTGCACTCCCGATGGAACCAGTTGTGTGACGAAGGGGAGATCTCTTATTTCTAAGGAGCTCTTGTCTTCTTTTAATTTCTTTGAAAATGGGATCATTTTTTCCTCCTTTTCTTTGTTGTCAGGTGTACCTTCTATCCACTAGCCTAAAAATTTTACTCTTCTTTTGCGGTGCATGAATATGTCTTCACCTTTCTAATTCAACAACATTTTATTCTTCAATATCAAGTTCTCACATGGTGATGAAGTAGTGATTGACACTTTTCCTGTTATGCCAAATAGCCTCTCGCAAATATGAAGCAATATCTTCTTGAATGTGGAAGAGTAACTCAAGTCTTTCAACATGAGGATTTCCTGAAATATCCATGTTTTGAAGACATAAGGCTCATGTGACTATTGAAATTCAAAAAAAAAAAAAAATTGAATTTTTTTTTTTTTATTTTTCCAATTCATTTTTGGGTGCGAGATGTTGTTAAATCTTTCCGACAATGGGAACCAAAATTGTTAGAGATAAAATTTGTAGGGGAAAAATTTTTGTATTTCTTTCCAATTCTTTGAGAATCTAAGTCCATATACTTAAATGGTGTAGATTTCATATATGCATGTGTGATTAAGGTGAGTTTTATCCGGGTTGGCCTTATGGCTAGGGATCCAACAGGGGGCACTCCATTGACCCTATGGAAAAATATTGTGCATACCTGCAAGAGAGGAAATTTCTAGGAGAGCAAGAAAGGGAGTGAGAATGTTAAATAAGAGGACTAATGTTTCAAATAGAACATCATAGTCTTGCATACATCAGTTAGAATTTTCATCACATGCATTAAAATTAAGAAGAAACAACTCTTCAAATAGCAACAAGACCGATCAAAATTTATGAGCACAAAGTATCAATAAATCCCATACTCAAAAGAGAGCTAGAAAATCCTTCTTCTTGTATTGATGCTTAAACAAAATTTTTACACAATATGAGAATAGATAAAATTTGAGAATGGGGTAATGGAATAATTTTCTATCTCTTTGATTTTTCTCAAGGATCTCTCTCTCATGAATTCACAAAAATAGCTAAGAAGACCTCAAATGAGGAGCTTATTAAAATTTATAGAAGAGGAATAACTCTTCAGCTTCTTGGTGACTTTTCATATGCCATATTTTTTACTCTAGGCTATTCATATTCCTATAAAATATTAAATCCCTTTTTAAAATAAGGTAACTCAAATTTTACATCATTTTTCTAAATTCACTTAAAGACATATGAAAAAGTGTAAACCCCAACACGAAATTAGAACATTGAAAAAGAGAACTTTCAAAGGGAAGAGAAGAGAGAGAGATAGAGAGAAGGAAGAAGAAGAAAGAGGAAGAATCATGTAGAAGAATGAGTTGCTCCATCGAAATTGATCTCTCTCACCGACCAAGATCCATCTCATGCTGCTAAGAAGATCTTGTGACATCGAAAAAATTGCAAAGCAAAATCACATTGATAATATTTTATTCTATTGATATTGTTTACATAAATATATAGTAGTTTAGTTTCCTATAAAATAGGAAACTACCTTCCACAAATCTATTTTATGTGAGTGGTTTTAATAACTAAACTCACTTATAATAAAAGTGTTTACCATACGAAGTTTTATGGAGCGGAACCGGGAGTGGGAGGATCAAGGTTTTCAAAAACCAAATGAGTGGGAACTTCCACAAGACACAAAGGACCCTCGGATCGAGGTGGTACAGAAAGGGACCCACGTCTGGTACAAGTAGGAGGTAAGAATTCTCTTTCTACCTCATGGGTTGATAATATTTTGGGCCATAGAATGGAAGTTTTGAAAAATCCGCTTGGTTCAAACATTATGACTGTGGAAAAATATGGGATTTTGAGTATTTCTATACCTGTGGGTTAGCGAAAAGATAGATATCGATGGAATATTATTTGGTTGGAAAATTTTATGGATCAAGACCAAATGTGGAATGGTTTTGGGAATGGGTGAAATGAAAGTGGAATTCGAAGGGATCAATGGAAATTACATCTTATGTGAATGGTTTTTTTTATCATATCTTTCAAATTCAGAGGACTATAAAATATCTTGGTTAGAGTTCCTTGGTTTATGGGCGGATCAAGCCTTCGATCCAAAAATGGTGCCCGTTTTGATCCACTTAAGGAGAAACTAGATGAGTTTCCTGTATGGGTAAAAATTCTTGGATTACCAATGGAATTTTGGGAAGAAGAGATCTTAACAGCCATTGCAAATGCTATAGGATATTTGGTGGTGTTTGATCCATTCTTACTACAGCAAGAATGAGGCTAATGTATGACCGTTTGTTTTTTTTGTCCCTATGGGTAATTTGTTGAGAAAGGAAATAGAACTTAAATCAAAGTTTGGTGAATGGATTCAGAAGACAGAGTATAAAGCTTCTCCTTTGTTCTTCCAGAAATTTAGGTGGATGGGATATGAGCAGAGATAGTGTAAGGAGGGTAAGAACGGGAAACATACTTGGGATAGAAAATAAAAGGAACCAATGAGAGAAGAAGGAACCAATACGTTACCTCTAAATAATTTGTCTTCAAACATATTTCATTTTCTACAAGTAGAGGAGTTAGAGTAAGTTGTTGCTCAAGAAAATATGGAACTAAGAATAGATTCTCATATTAAAGCTTGTAATGTTATGGATGGTGTGGATCGGGAGCTTCAAGCAATTGGGTCTCAAGACCAAAGGTGGAGTTGATTGTGGAAGATGTGAGTGTGAGGGATCAACAACCTAGTTAGGAAGGTTTAGATCTGAATTTTTTGGATCTACCAAAATAAAATGAATCATTTTTAAAGGAAGAGCAAGAGTTGTCTCTAGTTGAGGAAGTTCCTTGCTCTCTAAATTTAGATAAGATTAAGGAGGTGTTGGAAGAAAAGAGGGTAAACATGATAAATTCTCAAAATCAAGAGAAAGTTAAACTAGATTTTAGGAAATCTCTTACAAGAAAAGGAAATATGTCAAATAGGGATAAAAGGGAGAAAGTGGTGGCTAAAGAAATAGATTCAGGAAGATAACACTCCATTGAGGAGAGAATTTCACCAAATAAATTGAGATGAAGGTTATTTCCTAGAATATAAGGGGTTTAAATAACCCTAATAAACAGAGTGCTTTATCATCTTTCATGAAAATGAATAATCCAAATATTTTATTAATTCAAGAAACTAAGATGTCCAAAGAAAAAATGAGTGAGGTACATGAATAATGTTTGGTTTATATATGATCTACAAAGTGTATCTTTGGTGGGTGCTTTGGGGGGTTTGGTGAATTTTTGGAATCAGAATGATAGAGAAGGTAGCTTGATTTTTATGTCTCATTATCATGTTGCTATCTTGTTTAGAGATAAGAAGGACGGGTCTGAGTTGATTTTCTCAAATATTTATGCTCCCAATTCGATTTTTGAAAGAAGGAAACTTTGGATGGACATTGGCCAATTTCGAAGCCAATTTAAAGAGTTAAATTGGTTAATCATAGGTGATTTTAATAGTCCATTGTGTATGGATGATAAAAAAAGGTGGTTTAGGTGTTTATAGTGATAGTATGGGGGAATTTGTTGACTTCATTGCAAACTATAATTTGGTGGATGTCGAGTTGAAAGGGTCTCCTTTTACTTGGTCAAATAGGAGATTAGGGGAAAATATGATTGAAATTAAATTAGACAGTTTTCTTATTAATTTATACTTTGTTACAACATATGGATGTGTCCTTAAGGGCTTTACCAAGAATTGGATATGATCATAGTCCCATCTACCTTCAAATTGGTGTAAGTAATGGTGTAAGAGGCAGTCGTTTATATTTTTGATATGTGGTTGCAAAGCATCCTAGTATAGAGGAGGAGATTAGGTCGAGTTGGAAAGTTGTTGTTAAAGGAAAACCTATGTTAGGTTTGTGGAAAAATTAAAGAATGTTAAAATGAGATTGAAAGTCTAGAACAAAGAAACATTTGGGAATATTTTTTCTTAAAACTGAGATTAGTGAAGCGTTAAAGAAGTTGGAGGATGAGATTTTCAACAAAGGTTTGCAAAGGAGTTGAGAGATAATGAGAAATTCCTTTTGATGGAATATCATAATTTAGAAGCTAAAGAGGAGGCTTATTGGAAACAAAAATCTCGTGTTCAATGGTTAAAGGAGGGTGACAGGAATACGAAGTTATTCCATCTTACTGCATCTATGAATAAGAGCAGCAACACTATTTTGGAATTATAAGATGGAAGAAGCGTTAGATTAAAGAATCAAGGTGATATTTCGGAGGAATTTGTTAGTTTTTTCTCTCATTGTTAATCTGCAGAAGGGAACCTGATATGGGTAAGGAAAGTGATATTGCAAATATTTTTCAATATGTTATTTCTCATCAGGATAATGTTGATTTGATCAAAATATCATCTGTAGAGGAGATATCTATTGTAGTTTTTGATTTGGAAGGGGATAAATCACCTAGCCCTGATGGTTTTCTTGGTCTATTTTTTTCAATCCTTCTAGGAAATCATTCATAAGGATGTAGAGGAGGCTATTCAATATTTCTTTAATTATGGTAAGATTTTGAAGGAAGTTAATAGTAATTTTTTTTCTCTTGTTCCTAAGGTGCCCTGGGATGAAAAAGTGACTTATTTCAGACCAATAAGTCTATGTAACATGGTTTATAAGATAATAAATAAGATTATCTCTTTAATAATTAAAGGTTTGTTGGAACATTTTATTTCACCAAATCAAGGAGCTTTTGTGGAGGGTAGACAAATTTTTGATAGTGTGATAACTATTCATGAAGTTGTTCATTCGGTGGATGTTTCAAAAAGGGCTGTTATGATGCTTAAAATAGATATGAATAAAGCCTATGATAGAGTGTCATGGAGATTTCTTAAAATAATTCTTGGAAAGTTGGGTTTCCATAATCATTTTATTGATTTGATAATGGAGTGTATCTCTACTCCGAAGTACTCAATTCTAGTTAATGGGAAATCTAAAGGTTTTTTCTCGTCTGGAAGGGGGTTAAGGCAAGGGGATCCTCTTTCTCCATTTCTTTACATCATTGTGGCAGAGACTTTAGGAAGATTGTGTGTTGACTGTAAATTGAACAATAAGCCACATGGATTAGTGATTTCTAATGGTCTAGATCCTATATCTTTACAAAAATTTGTGGATGATACTTTCCTTTTGGGTAAGGCAACTCAAGCAGAAAGTTGTGGTTTTTAAGGAGGTCTTACAGGATTTTGAGGAGGTAATGTGTCATCTCATTAACTTTAGGAAAAAATTTGTTCTCTTTTTTAATGTAGATGTTGATATTAAAAATAGAATTGCTGCAATTTTGGAGTGTCCTATTCAGTGTTTCCATGATCTTATCTTAGAATGAATTTGTTCAAAGGAAGCTTGCATACACATTCTGGCCCTAAGTTATCTATTGAAGAATTGTGCATGCTCAAAATCATTTGGCACATTCCCTTGGTCATAGTTTACCTACATGCCCCTTTCCTTTTCTCCTTCCACTTCCCCTCGCACCCAAAATTTTGTGCGTTCACCTTCTTCCTAGTCAGTTTCTTCCCATCCCGCATGCTTCGCACTTACTACTAAGTCCTTGGACCTTCGCGCACCACACCCATTACTTTTAATAGTTTTTCATTAACCATATGATCTCTCTCACTAGCTTGCTTCATCTCCCCGCATGCATCACGCGCGCCCCCTCTATGTCTTCCTCTATTTTCTCCATGCGCCCTTCCCTCATACCCTTATGTGCCAGATCATCTTTTGACACACTTAAGTGTGTACCATGCGTAACCATTCAAGTGCACCAAATAGGGTGCCAAATCCTTACAACAAATGAATGATTGACATGTGGTAGAAATGATAAATAGTTGTACATTTGGCCACCATCTTAGCCAATCAATGCACACCACATGTTTTTCATATGCCGTGCTGACTCGACATCTTCTGATAGCCATATCTTCTACTACAAGCTCAGATCAGCATGTGCTTGGAATTATTAGAGAGCTGCTGACATCAGCTACAAGTGCTAGAAATTCAAAATTCAAATTCTAGCAGGATCTGGTAGGTGAGAAATGGGAAAATGTCTTTCTAAACATTGATGAGCAGATCTGATTTCTCCAACCACCCAATTTGGTATGATCCGCCCTCCTTTGTCTTCAACACGTCAAACAAGCATGGGGAAGTGTATTTCATATATTTCCAAGTGGATTTATAGACATTGAATGCTTCTTGTTGGTGGTTGTGTTTCAAATTTGGGTTTTCCCTCCTTTTCCCTTCTTCCTCCATGGATTCATCTATAAATGTAAGAGTAAAGGCTCATTTGTTATGTTGGACACTCTGGATCCTTATGCATTTTTAAGGACACCATATTTTCTATATTTTTAGTTGTAGACCTCTATGTATGGCTCTTGCATGTGGATATCAGCCTCCTTCATCATTGTAAATAGCTCTGTGCATTTCTGGAAGTAATAGAAGCATCATTTTGTGACTATTCTCTGTCCTAACGTGTTTTCATTCCTTCTTCTTTCCTTTTCTTTTACATTGTGTGTTGGTTGTGCTACTTTCAGGTCCCCTATAGTTCCATATTTGGTTGTGTTCCATGAGAATGATTTGGTGAATGTGTATTTTTTGTGCTACTCATGCCTAGCCTCCTTTCATGCATTCCCTATCATTCTCACTCAGAATAGATAGTGTTCATCCCTCTTTTCTGGTGTTATCACCTTTTAGTATAGTTTACTTCATGTTATCCTTCTTTCCCTAGTCCCTTGGCATTCTTAGCTTAGTTTCCCTTTTAGCACTAGGAGTAGCAGTAGTAGTAGAAATAGATAGAGGAACCGGCCTTCTCTCAGAGATCCGTCCCAAGCTCGTAAGGTCCCACAACTTGGGGATGGTTCCATTGTGGTCTCAAACACCTCGGCCCTTTTCCGAGATCCAAGACGTGGGTGCACGTTTGAGAAACCAACAATTTTTGGCACATTCCCGGTGGGACCAAAGCATTGAAATCTCAAATTTCATATCTCTAAGTTCTGGTGTGTGAACTTAGTGTTTCAGCCTTTGAGGCTCATTTCAAACACATCTGGTGACTCCCAACATTTTAAGATCTCTGTTTCAGTAGTCCTGAGCACCTTTCATGAGAAGAGTGCACACAAGAAGAAGTGCAAAACTGAAGATTCTTTTGAATACCTCTAGCTATCCCCAAGAAGAGTTCATTCTAGAAATCTACATGCACATCTCTATCTCCAGTGCATCATGCCCCATTCAACTCCTCCTCAAACACACAACATGTGCACCCTGCAATGGTGAATCAACAACCCCCTCCATTAAGAAACTTTGTAAACTTTGATGGAGGGAGTCCTTACTCCTAGCCATGCAACATGATATGCCAAATGGTGTGCTCAAGAGTATTCCTTACTTTACTTGGTGAGAATCAAGTCACCCCTCAGGAGCATATCCAGGATGTAGAAAATGTGTGTTCACTCTATCTAATCACACATAATGATGTAGTAGTAAAGTTGCTACTTACTGACCTCTTTTCAAAGGTAAAGCACTTCAATGGTATAAGGCTTGAGACTTGGATCTATTAACACCTAGGATGAGATGGGAACAACTCTATGCAATTATTTTGAAGACAAGTCAGATCACCTATCTTTGGTGGAGCAATTGACAACAACAAGGAGGGCCAATGAGCAGATGACTGATTTCAACATCATATTTCAAAAGACTTGGGACATAATTCCTCTTGTGGTAAGACCTACAACCCAACATGCTTTCCTTTATTATCTAAAGGTGCTCAATAGTGATATTTCAGTTATGATCCAATCTATGGGAGGTAGGACTTTACCAACTACTTATAGCATTGCAGTAAGGGTAGAAAATAGTCTCATTCAGGTGGGAAAGTTGGCTCCTAGACCACCCATGCCCTGGTTCCCAGAGATATCACAGGCCCCAACCTTTTGTGGCCCCTATTCCTATCCCTAAGAAAAGCATACAACCATTTGCCTCAACATCCTATTCTCCATCACAAAAAAGGAAGATGAAGAATTGAAGGCCTTGATCATAAATTTATCAAACAAGGTCATATCATTAGAAAAGTAGCAAGCGCAAGTGCATAGAGGTAATTCCAATCAGGTGCATGGCCAAGGAAATCATCCTTGGTGGAATCAATATGGAAATCAAAGATACGTGCCCAATCAACAAGAATGATAGATGGCAGCCTAATGCACATCTACCCTTGCAAGTTGTTCCTCCCATGACTTCTCTCCCAACACCCAATGCGAGCCAAGTGCTTGTTCTAGTCAAACAACTTGGCACAAGAGTCAAAATGGTGCTTCCCTTGCAAAATGCCTCATAGTCAGTATCATTGTGCTAATGTTGTGCGCACCCCAAGCCTTCATGATCCATAATGCTTCATCTTGTGAGCCCTCAACAAGTGCCCATGAAGTAGATAATCTAGAAGGACCAAAAGTTCCTCGAGTCCAATTTGATGTTCTTTGGTGTGAGGACTTCTACACAATCAACCAAGCTACGTAGAAGATACAAATAGACCATGCGCCCAAATTGTAGACAACACAAGATACAAGAAAAGAATGTTAGAATCGGTGCACGCAGTTATAACCCCAAATGTAAGTAGATCCTCAGAAGAAGAAAGAATTAGACAAGGCATCATGTAGTAAAAACACTCAAATCCCTATGCAGGAGGCCCTCATAAAGCTCCATCTAAAACAACACATGCCCCCTCATTTGGTAGGCCAAGCCTCTACCCTAGCTAAAATTCAGGCTTCCACACTGCACTTGAAAAGTCAAGAAGGGATGTTGTTCCCCAAATACACAAGATGGGGGCTTCCATTCAACATTGTTGACTAGATGAAGAGAAAAAACATAAATGTCACAATGTGGGATGCCCTAACCATTCCATCTCAGTGGGACCTATTGCATGAAGCTCTAGCGCAACTCCCATGCATGTGCACTGACTCGTTATGCACAAGCCACACACTTCTATCAAAATCTTCCAAGAAGAGGAGAAACAAGTAAGTAAAGTTTTTAAAACCCCACCCTTCTATATGTCCTTGATTATAGGTAAACACCTAGTGCATAACTACATGATTGACTCAGGCACTAGTACTTCGTTATGCCTAAAAAGATAGCTTGATGTCTTAGGTCTGAAATATAGCCCTTTGTCTAAAGGAGTCCTACAACTTGATGGCTCAATTGTTAACCACCTTAGGAGTCATCAAGGATCTTGAGTTAACCCTCCATGCATGTCCAAGCCTAATAATTACTCAAGATGTGTCAATTATTGACCTACCTCCTTTGTTTTCCCTATGTCTATCAAGAGAATTTACTTGCCAAGGTGGGTGGTTACTTGTCTTCTGATTGGTCTCATATGTTACTCAAGACAAGGTATGGTACCCGGTTTACCATACAAGATGAGCCTATATTTTCTTATCATGTAGAGCCATATGTCCCATCCCCTCTCCAAGCCAATTGTCTTATCCAAGAAGAACAAGTTTCAGTTCCTGAAGAGCAGTCTCTTCCACCCTCTATTCCAGACCTAGTGCTTGATGAATGGGTGGAAAGGCATCACAAATTTGATCCCTATGCTGAATAACTGAAGCCTATGAAACTAGGCTTGGTACTTATTGCATTCTAGAAGAAGATGTTACGCTTCCACGCATGCTCATGGGAGACAAAGTTCAAACTGGTCTATGGAAGTTATACTTTGATGGATCTAGAAGTAAAATGGTGCGGGGAGAAGGAGTGGTTCTCATTTCCCCTAAGGATGAGAAATTATTCTTCATGCATAGGTTGTAGTTTGCATGCTCTAATAATGTGGCAAAATATGAAGCGTTGGTGCATGGCTTGCTCATTGCTTGAAAAGAAGAAAATTAAAGCACTGTAGATCTTTGGGGACATAGAATTGATCATCCACCAGGTCACCAACAAATTCCAGAAAAAAGAATAAGCTTCTTAAAGCTTATAAACATAGAGTTTTGGGACCTACTTGAGAGCTTTGATGCCCTTAATCTATAGGTAGTCCCACGCAAAATGAACAAAGAAGTGACCAAATGGCCACTCGGTTCACAGTTTTCTCCTGTTGAGGAATTTGTCAAAGGAAACACTCAACACATTAAGATGGTAATCAGACCATCCATTCCAGATAATAACACCAAATGGAAAGTGTTTGATAATGACACGTAGATCATCCAGTTTATCCAGAATGAAGCTGAATTTTCATCAAGTATGCAAGTTGACTTGCATGATAGCTATGGTGACCAAGTAATACAATTAAAGAAAATAAGTTTCCTAAAGGGCTGGTCACCTTAGAAAAAATGTTCATCCCTGATGATGAGTTCAAGGGTGAAGAAAGATACATGTGCATCTATGCAAGAAGATTGCTCTCCCATTACTATTGCATGCGGAAAAGAGCTGTTGCTCAACAGACTTGTGCACATGAAGAAAAATAGGCCTTCATCTCTCTCTATCAAAAATACAGTGATATTTTCTCATGGGAGTATGAATACCTCAAAGGTTTTGATCCAAGTGTTTCTCAACACTCCATTGACCTTGATCTGGTATAAAGCCCATCAGACAAAAAGCAAAGTGACCAATCAATCCAAAAATAGAGCCCCTCATGAGAAAGGAGTTATCCAAACTCATTGAGGTAAAATTATCTTTCCCATCAAATATTCCACATGGGTCATGAATCTTGTTCTAGTGCACAAGAAAAATGGTGAAATCAGACTCTGTGTTGATTTCAGATATTTGAATAAGGCATCTCTAAAGGATCATTATCCTTTTCCTTCAATGGAGCAGATTTTGCAGACCATAGCTAGGCGCAGACATTCTCCATGCTAGATGGGTATTCGGGTTTCAACCAAATCCTTGTCAAGGAAGAGGATCAATTCAAAACAACATTTACAACCAAGTGGGGAACATATGCATATCAAAAAATGCCCTTTGGTTTGTCAAATGTGGGCATAATGTTTCAGTGCATGCCATGGATATTGCCTTTAAAGGTTACATCAATGAGTTCATCTTGGTTTACCTTGATGATATAACTGTCTTCTCAAAGTAGAGCGTGGATCACATGGCACACCTAGAAAAGGTCTTTGAGAGATGCAAAAAATTTGGGGTATCTCTTAACCCCAAGAAGTGTAATTTTGCGGTGGCTTGCAGGGCAAGCTCTTGGGCCATGTGGTTTTAAAGGATGGCATCGTGATTGATCCTGAGCACGTTTTCAGCCATCCTAGCTCTTTCCTTGCCAACACACAAAAAGGCCTTACAATCCTTCCTTGGCAAGATTAACTTTGTTAGGCATTTTATCCCTAACTTTGTGGGACTAGTTTGGCCCATCACCCTTATGCTCAAAAGGACATAGCCTTTAGATGGACAACAAAAGGAAGAGAAAGCTTCAACAAGATCAAAAGATTTCTTGTGTGCCAACACTCATCAATCCAGATTATTCAAAGGATTTCATCCTTTATGCTTATGGCACTGATGCAAGCATTGTTGTTGTCTTAACACAGGAAAATGAACAAGGGTTGGAACAACCAGTGGCCTTCTTCAGCCAGACATTGAAGGATTATGAATTGAAATATAGTCACACTGGAGAAGCAAGTCTTTGCCATCATGCGTGTGCTCAAGAAATTCAAAAGTATGCTCACCACAAATCATATCAAGGTGTTAGTCTCCCACTCATCTATCAGAGACTTCATCATGGGAGAAGAAATTCGGTGAGAAGAGAGCATGATGGGTGACTAAAATCATGGAATATGATGTGATATTAAGGCCACAAAGCTGGTAAGAGGTAGTGCACTCTGCAAGTAGATTGCTGAGGATGCATAGAGTGAACTTGAGGCTTCATTATTTCTAGATGAAGACCTTCCACATGTAGAACTTAAACAAAATATAGACCCTGACATGCATGACTGGATGAAGGACATGATCACATTCCTTTCCAAGGGTGCATACCCTCTCGGTTTAAATAAAGCAAAGAGAAGACATCGAGGTTACAATCTATCCCTTATGTGTTGATTGATGGAATTCTCTTCAAAAATAATCTTGATGGCATGTTGTTAAGATGTATCAATGGCGTGAAGACTAAAAAAAAAGTGTTAGCAAAATTTCATGATGGATTCTCTTGGTGGACACTTCTCTGCCAAGACTACAACAATGAAGATCATAATGGCAGGTATCTTTTGGCCTACCCTATTTGCAGATGCACATAGGTGGGTCACAAAATGCAAAGAATGCACTTTCTTTACGTAGGAAAGAAAATATTGGAAATGATTCCTCTCGACCAATCCAAGCGGATCAACCCTTTTCGCAGTGGGGTCTCGACTTCATAGGCATGATCAATCCACCTTCAAGTGCTAGACATAAATGGGTGTTGATAGCTATAGATTACTTCACTAGATGGATAGAAGTTTTCACGCTTAAAGAATCAACTGAGGCAGTCATCCTTGAATTTCTCGAGGGTTTAGTCACAAGGTTTGGCATTCCTCAAACCATTATCTCTGATAATGCAAAGGCCTTCCTTGGTGCTAAAATCACTGATTGGGCTCTAAGTTTGGGCATTTACTTGAAAACCTCTTCCAACTATTACCCTTAGGAAATGGTCTGGTAGAATCAACAAACAAGAACCTAATCAGAATCATGAAGTGCACAATGAACATCAGCCAAAGACAGTGGCATACGAAGGTCTTGCGTGCTCTTTGGGTAGATAGAATCATAGTAAAAAAGGCAATAGGAACTTCACCTTACAATTTTTCTATGGAAAGGAGGTTTCCCTTCCTTTGACACTAGAACTAAATTCATTGGCACTTTCCCAACAACTAGAATTTGAGGGCACGGATCAAAGAGAAATCAGGATGGAAGAGTTGGTTCATCTTGAAGAGCTCAGAAACTCTGCCATGATCAAGCTAGAACAACATCAACAAGCAACAAAGAAATGGTTTGACAAGAAGGCTAGACCTCAAGCTTTCAAAGTTAGGGACTTGGTTCTAAAATGGGATGCTGACAAAGCTAAGCCATGGCATCATTCAAAGTTTGATGCACTTTGGAGTGGCCCATACATCATCAAGTCCTGCAAAGAAGCTAACTCTTTTGAGTTAACTCATCCGGATGGAAGCATGCTGTAAATCCCAGTAAATGGGATCTATCTCAAACCCTTCCATTAGGTTTTTGCATCATGTTGTATATATTAATTAGTTTTAATTCCTCCAAGTGTGCTCCACACACATTGTTTGTTTGTACATAGTTCTTTCCTCTCACGTGCTTCCTGCGCACACTCTTTTTGTTACTTCCAGAATGTAGAGCCTCTCTCAGTAGTTGTAAGATTCAGAACAAAGTGTAGAAATGATTCTCAAAGTGATCATAGGGGCATTTTCATGATTAAACAAGCAGACTCCATGCCTAATGGATGCTTCAGGATATTGATCTCTTTCATCTAGCAGGCAGATGGCCTCGAAAGTCACCAAAATTGTTATCCAAATAGCTCCCTAGTGATTTGGATAACTTACATACACATTCTAGCCCTAAGTTATCTATTGAAGAATTACGCACTCAAAATCATTTGGCACATTCCCTTGGTCACGTGTTTACCTATGTGCCCCTTTCCTTTTCTCCTTCCACTTCCCCTCTCCCACCCACTTCCGCATGCAGTTCACCTTCTTTCTAGTCGAGTTTCTTCCCATCCACATGTCTCGCACTTACTACTAAGTCCTTATCCCTTCGCATGCACGCACCCCATTACTTTGTAATAGTTGTGCCTTAACCATACACTCTCTGCTCACCAATTCGCTTCATCTCCCCACATGCATCATCTCCCCATGCGCATCGCACACTCCCCCTCCACACTTCCTCTATTTTCTCCACACGCCCTTCCCTCATACCCTTTTGTGCTAGATCATCTTTTGACATGCTTAAGTGTGTCATGCGACAACTAGATCAAAGCATGCCAATAGGGCACCAAATCCTTACAACAAATGAATGATTGACACATGGTAGAAATGACAAATAGTTGTACATTTGGCCACCATCTTAGCCAATCAATGCATGCACATGCCACATGTTTTTTATTATGCCAAAGACTCTGACATCTTATAACAGCCATATCTTCTGCTACAGAGCTTAGATCGGTGCACGCCTAGACTTGTCAGAGAGATGCTTGACATTAGCTATAGTTCTAGAAATTCAAAATTCAAATTCTGGTGGATCTGGTAGGTGAGAAATGGGAAAACATCTTTCGAACATTGATGAGTAGATCTGATTTCTCTAACCACCCAATTTGGTATGATCCACCCTCTTTTGTCTTCAACACGTCAAATAGGCATGGGGAAGCATATTTCATATTTCAAGTAGATTTATAGACATTGAATGCTTCTTGTTGGTGGTTGTGTTTCAAATTCAGGTTTTCCCTCCTTTTCCCTTCTTCCTCCATGGATTCATCTATAAATGTAAGAGAAAGGCTCATTTGTTATGTTGGACACTCTGGATCCTTACGCATTTTTCTAAGGACTCCATATTTTTTGTATTTTGAGTTGTAGACCTCTATGTATGGCTCTTACATGTGGATATCAGCCTCCTTCATCATTGTAATGCTTTGTGCATTTTTGGAAGTAATAGAAGCATCATTTTTTGACTATTCTCTATCCTAACGTGTTTTCATTCCTTCTTCTTCTTTTCTTTTCTTTTGTGTTGTGTGTTGGTTGTGCTACTTCAGTCCCCTAGTTCCATATTTGGTTGTGTTCCATGAGAACGATTTGGTGAATGCATATTTCACTGTGCTACTCATGCCTAGCCTCCTTTTGCATTCCCTTCTCGTCTATCACCTTTTAGTATAGTTTACTTCATGTTATCCTTCTTTCCTGGTCCCTTGGCATTCTTAGTTTAGTTTCCCCTTTCAACACTAGGAGTAGCATAGTTAGAGGAACATCCCTTCTTTTCTTCCCAAGCTCATAATGTCCTTTTAGTGTAGTTTACTTCATGTTATCCTTCTCCGAGATCCGGGACGCAGTGCACGTTTGAGAAACCAACAGAACTTAATCAAGTTCACCGGAGAGAGGTGGCGAGTTCACTTTCGGTGGGTCGTGGGAGAATGGATTAGAGATTATCGAGAGAGATTTGATTGTGGATGGGTTTGGAAAGAATTGGATTGGGAAGGGGGATGAAGAATTTCAGGAAACAATTAGAATTTTAAATGCTAATCTTAGAGGATTACATATACCTGTTGTCCGAGAAGAGGATGAGTTGATATGGTCTTTAACAAAGGATGGTAGATATTTGATTAAAATTGGGTATGGTATAGCAAGAAATTGTCCTCCTCCTCAACCATTTTGGAAAAATTTATGGGATAAGACTCTTATGCCAAAGCTTAATTTGTTTATGTGACATATTGTCCAAAATAAAATTTTAACTATTGATAATTTACAGGTGAAAGGAATGATGATCCCTAATGGTTTGTTTGTGAAAAATGATAGTGAATCGGTTTAACACCTCTTTCTTCATTGTCCTTTTTCTAGAAGGATTATTTTTGATATTATGAAAGTCTTCCAGGACTTTTAGGGTCTTTCCAGGATAATTTCTTGTTGGTATAGGCAATGGATAAGTCCTTTTTTCATTAAGTCTTTCTAAGGCTTGGATTTTTGTGGTGCCTCATTTTTTATGGGGGATTTGGCTTGAAAGGAATGGCCAAATTTTTAGGGATAAACAAAAAAACTCTTTGAGGGTGGGGAGTGGTATCTTAGGTGCTCTGAGAAATAATCTTTCTATTGTGAAGATTAAAGAGAAAACTGGTTTTCCTAGACATGAGCAGGAGATTATTCAAGCCTTAGGAATCACTAAGTCTGTAAAACAAGCTCCTCTGGTGAAGAATATGGGTAGAAGAAGTGATAAATGGGTAATACCTATTGAAGGATGGATGAAATTGAATTTTGATGGAGCAACAAAAGGAAGTACTGGTTTAGTTGTAGTTGGTGGTATTATTAGAGATGAAGTGGATGCCTTGGTTTTAGCTTATGTTGAACCTATTGGAAAGAATTCAAATAATTATGCTAAGGCTTATGCTCTTTTAATTGGGTTCTAATGGGCCAATTCTTTAAAAATTAAGAAAATTCAAGTGGAGGGAGATTCCTTATACATTATTAATGTAATGAAAGGCCTTTCTAAGAACCACATTAATATATATTCTATCATAAGAGATCTGAAATACTATGCTTATAAATTTTAAAATTATTCCTTTTAATCGCGTGTTTCGGGAAGCTAATATGTGTGCTGACCCGTTGGCTAATATTGGCGGTTGAATTCATCATAGAAGGTGGTGGTGGGATGAGGTGGAGTTTCCCAAAGTACAAAAGTCATGCTTAATGCAGAAAGATAGATTCGGGTGTGAGAATAGGATATGTGACATCCTTGAAATAAATTCACCATGGGTGAGATTTATTGTCAAAATCATTACTATGTATGCGTTGGTTTGGAGTGGTTATTAAAGGTTTGGTTCAAGTTTTTATGCAATTTTTCTCAAGTTTTTTTTAGTAGTCAGATTGAGATGGGTGGGTCTAGGGTTAGGGTAGAACCTTCTTCGTCGGCAAGCTTGGAAAGATATTCCTTTCTTTGGGATCTTTTTAAGGATGGTGGTATTTCATATTTTTCTCAGAGTTTGAGGGGTTTTATGAAGTTATCTCAAGGGAATTTTCTTTGGCTTGGGATAATGGGTTTATTTCTATGAGGGGTGTGAGTTTCTTGGTTTCTAAGGATTTCATTGGTAATGTGACCAAGATGGACTATGGGGATGTAAAGTGTTCAAGGATAGGTCTCGTCTTCAAGAGGAAGTGCATATTTTTCTAGATAGTGATGAGAAGATCTGTTTCATGGAGGATGGTATTTCTTGAAAAACTCTGCCGGGGAGGTGGGTTGAATTTTGTTTCTACATCATGAAGTATATTACCTTGGATGGGAAGTATTGGAAGTTGCATTCTCAACATTTAATGCTCTTGAACCATTTTAGAGGTAAGAGAATGAGTATTCCTTTTTATTTGTTTAACTCTCTACAATTTTCGGTTAAAAATTTTAAAGAGGAAAAAATAGAGGTCCTTCTTCATCAAGGTTTAATTTTGTTGTTGGTTAAATCGGGAAGCCAAATTTGCAGACTAGGGGGGCTGGTATTCATTTGGGGGATGATTGGGAAGACCATATTTCTCTAGCTGACAGATTAGGCTTAAGAAAATGAAGGACATAGCTATGAATGAGGTGGATGCGGTGATTGCTCTACAAAACCTTGCTTTGGGGATGCTAATGAAAACATGCCTAAGGATGTTCTAGTGGAAGGAAACATAGTTTTTAACTGAATTTTCCAGTAAGATTGAAGCCCCTCGAGGATACGGTTATTCGAGTTAAAGCTTAGAATCAAAAAAATTTGCGGGGTTTGCCGAGGATGAATGTCGAGGTAAAATTTTTAGAAAATAGGGTTAAGACCCTTCAAGAGATGATTGTTGGGGATAAAGATAAAAAGAGGTAGCTGGATATCAGTACTTCTGATGAGGATTATTTCCGGTGGATGGTGTTAGTCCCATTCACGAACTAGGGAAAAGTGTCTTTAAGGCTTATTTGTTGACTTGTGTTGTGGTTTCGTTGTTGTTGTTTTTTGTTTTTTTAGGCTTTGTTTAGATCAATGTCTTTTTGATTCTTTGCTTAGGTTTTGAAATGTTTTTTGGATAGATAGTTTTTGTTCCAATGGATCCTTAATGTAATATCTTATGTAACGTGCCTTGGAGCCTTCTTTCCAATTATTATCTATAAGAAAACAACCAAACTCACTTAACAACTAATTGTTATATGAGTTGTCATGACAACTCATATTAACAATATTAAATTTACCAATAATAATTACACTTGTAATTATTAATAGATATATGAGAGCACTAATATTCCTAACATTCCCCCCTTAGTGTGAACATGGGAGGAAAACACATCGAAGAATCAAAAACAAAATCGTATGCCTTCACATAATTTTCGGTTTGCATGTTGATGGCTTGGATCGTGTTTATCTGGATCTTGTTGCACAAGACCAATCCGCTTCACCACAGTGAACCCTATACCAGATGATCACACTTCCACCGATTCACCTGCATACGCAAACTCAACAATTCCCACTTTCACTTCCAGTGAACAATAGATTTCACCGGCCGATCGATGTTAGAAGTACGACAGTCGAAGGATCTCTATAGTAAGAGGATCACTCCAGATTCGGTGGCCTCCTATAAAATTGTTCTCAGGTTCCAAAATGCACATCCTTCATGTTTGATCATTACGGGGAAGGAAATCGAACACCGTTTTATTCTGCACACACCATACAATTGAAAATACTATATAAATGTGCCACCAAATTGACCCATCGTAGGTGATCGATGAGAGGTCGTTGGTCGCCCTCCATCCTCTGTTGCCTCCGACCTCCAGTAGATGTGTTATTTAACTCAGTTGAATTTGATCGTGGAGCTCAATTTGAAATGACCTCCCCACCCCCTCGATTTGAACTTGGATGTCGAAACACTTGAAAATGTGTCAATGAGGCAATTTTTTTAATTTTATTTTATGGACTTTAATGACACTTAGAATGACTCTAAAGACGTGAAATTTTTTGAATCGACACATTTGATAAACTAAAACAATTATAATAATAAGAACCCCTTTTTTAAATAACTTGACGAGGCTATTTTAAAAACTTATATTGACTCATAAAACTTGGACTATACAAAACTCTTAAACTACCTTTATGACAAACAAAGTGGCTATGATCAAAATTAAAATGACCATGACTCCACAATTAAAATGATCTTAAATACATTGTACTTAACAGCACTCGAATACTTTATATATATAAATATGAAATTACGAAGCTTTTGACATTTAATTGATCACTATTTAATTTATAACAATTGAGAGGGTGAATATATTTTAAAAATAAAATTAAGACTCAGTTTGACAATGGCCCATTGGACTAAACTACTATAGAGACCCTACACTCTACTTATTTTAAGACTTTCATAAATAATAATAATGTCACAACGTAAACACTTCAAATTCTTTAAACAAATGAAACAACCGAATGCGACTACCTCCACTTAGTCGCCAATTCCGGGTAATACATTGGAGATTTGGTAAGGATGAGTTCTCTAAATGCTCCAATTCTGAATGTTAGATATGGAAGGATGCACTTTGATTAGGTGTCTATTGACCAATCAACATGATGAGAAGATGTATACACATTGGGATATAATATCTCAGTCCGCGTACACTAATTCTTTTACTGATGCAACCAGGTCTCTCGACAGAGATCAATACTTGTTAAAAAACAATTGAAGCCGGGTAAACCAAAGGAATGTGATAACGACGTCTTCAAACTCTCATGTGTTTGGAGGAACTAAAATAGTTCTGCACACATTAATGATATCCAACTATGATGAGTGGATCCAATAAGAGACAGAGAAACACGGGTCTGTATATGTTAAATCCAAAATCACCAAACTATTCACAAAAATTGATGAATATGATCCTTGAAACAAAAATCTGATGTACACGAGTCTGTTGGCGCATATTTTCAGAGAGCTTGATTCAAATACATAATACTATGCACAGCTGGAGACGTCGTAAATAGTTTATCTCCGACTTGTAAGAATATAATACAATGAAGACTGATCCTCAAGCAAGGATTCACGACGTGGATCTATCTCAAAACAAAACACCAGCTACATCGACTTTGTAAATAATATGATCATCAATCAGGGGTGATTAAAGAAACTATGAGACTGCCCCCTTTTTTAATTCTTGCTTATTTAAACTCCATATTCTCCCAGGTATGCTCGCTCTGATACCAGATGTCAGGTCGGAACAAATTGCAGAGAAAATCACGCTGATACTCTTCTTTTCTATTGAGATTGTTTACATAATTATATAGTGTTTTAGTTTCCTATAAAATAGGAAACTACCTTCCACAAATCTATTTTACGTGAATGGTTTTAACAACCGAACTTACTTAACAACTAATTGTTATATGAGTTGTTTACATGACAATTCATATTAACAATATAAAATTTATCAATAATACATTACATATATATATATATATATATATATATATATATGAGAGCACTAATATTCCTAATAAATCTCCGTTTCTCCAAACTTGATAAAACGAGCCATTGCGGGTCTACTTTTTCGGCGTGAGGAATGCGCACACATATTAGAGTCTCTGTCACCCCCATTAGACACACCGTTGATATCTTTTCACTTTACGAACCATGATTGATGTTTCTTTGCAATGAGTGCAATTGCAGCCCAAACTCGGGAGGGATCGTAGGGTATCCTTAGTGAAGGATAATGGATGCCTAACTTTTTCTTAACATATTCCTTAAATAGCCCAATCAACTCATGGGCGTTATGTCTTCTCCCATTGTAGGCACTCCAAGTTTCTAAATTCAGCGTTTGATACTATCATGTAACTTGTACGTTTG
Source organism: Taxus wallichiana var. yunnanensis (assembly GCA_018340775.1). Taxonomy (NCBI): domain Eukaryota; kingdom Viridiplantae; phylum Streptophyta; class Pinopsida; order Cupressales; family Taxaceae; genus Taxus; species Taxus wallichiana. The sequence goes on from CM031240.1 coordinate 591,701,047, forward strand.
TTCTTCTTTTTCATCCAACTCGGGTATGGCTCGGTTGATTGCTTCAAATATGATTGTTAAGGATCTTGCCCATAGGCACAAGAATTCTCCCAAAGGGGTAACAAATAATTCCTATTGATAAACTCCACGAGAACGAGTGTTACTCATTCCAATCACCACTTGACCCAGAGCGTCCCAGTGATCCCTTTCTTTCTCCAAATCTTTTGTAAGTGCCCACGTCTTGTTTGCAGTTGCACACATATAGGTGAAGAGTTTGAATTCCTCTTGGAGAAATGACTTTCTATGCTCAAAAATTGTGTTGATCCATTCGTTATTAGCTCACCCTTGCATCATGAGCTCATGTGTCCTCTTGATAGATTCTAGATTGAAGTTTTTGATGGGTGTAACTTCTTCGATGGGAATTGTTGTTGCATTTGGATCCACCGGGTATTGCACATACGATGAAAGAGTTCCCACTGTTTATTTATCTCATCAATCCTTTTCTTATATTCTTTGTTCCTTGCCAGCAAGTGAGCAAAAGAATTCTGATACATATGCAAATCCCCTTCGTGAGTAGCCATCCCGGTGGATTGTGCTCATTTCACAATATGTCGGTGTCATTTTGTTCATTTGCTTGATTTCCTTTGGTCGAGCTACCTCAATATATTGATTACCTCTTTCTCCATTATAGAACCGTGAGGCCATGTGTGCAAGCTTCCTTTGGCCAATGAGGTGATCATTAATAAATCAGGGGTCGTGACATGTTGAACAATGTTTGTATTAGGTGTTATTACCTCTTGTATCCATGGGAACATTTCATCAAACTCGGGCTCTACGACAGGTGCATTAACCATTCCCTGCTCTGGAAGAGAAGGAACATCTTGGATGGGAGAACCATTATTGTCAACAAGAGGTGAGACCTCCTATGGTGGTTCAAGACTAGGTCTTGAACTACGTGCTCTTCCTCCACTTGTGTTTCGCCACTAGATATTCTTCTTGCATTTCTAGAACCAGGTTCTCCTCTTTCATTTTTGAACTGAGCCTTCTTTTGTCCTAGCTCTCTTTAGTGACTTTTTATGAGAAGAAGTCTCCAATTTTGCGGACTTTCATTTTGAACTTGCTCTAGAGTGTCTTGAACTTGAAGTAACTTCCACAACTTCGACGATGACTTCCATGAGGCTTGTTTCTGACTTGTGGGGGTACCTCGTGATTGAATGGCCATGGCTCTCTTTCTTTGGAACCAATCCCTCATTCTCCTGACCACTTTCTCATTTCATTCCTTTATATCCCCTGACTCGTGAATGTTCTAATTGACTTGAGGAAATGGGGAAACCTTGATCGCCACATATTCAAGATCATACATTTATGTTCCATCATCTTGTAAAATATCTTCATACCAAGAGAACTTGAATTTCCTCATCTCATCAACTATCATCCTCATGTGATATTTCTCTTATACTTCAAATTCATCAACACAATTGGCCCAATATTCTTAAATTTTCAGATCATGGCACAAGTATGGAACATAAAAATATCCACAATCATCTCGAATGTCAAAATTGGGTCTGGCGGTGTAGGAATGTAGAGTCAAATGTGTGAAGGAAACCTCTAGATGAGATGCATCATTTGCATTCTTACATGCGAACACCTCATGAGAGATCGGAAATGAAATCAACTTCTTTTTCTTACTCCTGAGTTTTTTGTTTACCTATATGAACTGCCTGTAGAGCTCAAATAGTAAAATTTGGTCACTAAGGTAGTTGGGAAACCTTATGGGAGCTTCCTCGAAGCCGGAAACTTGTAAGTAGGAGAAGGTCGAGAATTGTATGAAATAGGAGCCATATTTTCTTATTAAGGACATCATTTTTGCTGACATCCTTGCCTCCAAATCACCCTCCAAAGTTTAGACCACGTACATCGTGAATGCATCATTCACGAGAGGTGAAGTGTCTGTGACTCTCTTCCATTACCAACTGTGGGAGTTTATCAAATGTGGGAACCTTGGCAATAATTTTTTATGTGAGAGCTAATCCCTTAAATGACCTTGAACTAGAGAGCAAATATACCAAGAAGTCATGTGGAACTTCTACGTCATGGGCACTTGGAGTAGTTGACGATACAAGTTGTCACTGATTATCTACCCCCATTGAATTCATTACTTTCCTTCAGTCAATGTCAAGATGAAAAGGGCCATCCAATCTTGGAAGTCCCTTGTGTTTGCTTCACCCATAATTCTACTTAGTAGAGTGATTGCGTCTAAATACCCTTCATGAAACTCGCATCTCGAAAATGTTTTTGCAATCTTGAGGGATTTCTCCCTGTCTTCATCCATGATCCTAGTGTAATCTCTTGCATGTATGCATCCATATTTTCCCACTTGTGCACAACCTTTTCCTTCATGATGATGACCATGTTGTGTGATGTTGGAATTTGCAGAGTAAGTGAGATGGTTCTAGGGTTAATGAATTCCATTTCCACACCATTTTCAGCTTGAAATTTCCATGTTTCAGGCTCATAGTGGTGTTAGCATACCAAGACTAGCTCAGTGCTTTGAACGGACATGGAGTGTCCCACGGCTGCAAACAACACACTTGTGAATACTTGATCTTTGATCTTACCTCTTTCCTTGGCCATCATGCGAGCCTTCAGATTATTAAAATCCATATATGAGACATCGTTGTCTTCTATCTCATATTCGAAGGTGAAAGGTTGTGTAGGTTTCTGTCCTAAAAACTTGTACTTCATGGTTCCTCATGACTTACTATTTCCGAAAGGGAAACTTACTATTTTTAGTAAGTGTGAAAATTATTCTCTCGAACTCCAACTATAGGTGCCAATTTGAATGTTCAACTCTTAAAATGTTCCCTCTGTGAAATCTATCTTCTGGAATGACTTACTATTTTTAGTAAGTTCCTATGATACAACTCACTATTTCTAGTAAGTATGAAAATTCAGCTCCTTCGAACCTCAATTAGATATGGAAACTTGAATTCCTTCTTCTCCTTGTGTTCCCCTCACCTTCTAGACTAGTTTGTTATTTTTAGTAGGTGTTCATGGGATCACTTACTATTTTTAGTAAGTGTCAATTTGTGACAAAGATGACCCTTCCAACAAATTTCTCCTGCATTACCTTCTCTCGTGTTCACTTCCTCCTTTACACATTATTTAGATGGTGGCTTACCCAAAATAGTAGTCTCCCATGTAGAATTCCTACTATTTTTAGTATTATGCTTCCATTGATTAGATCACGACAGTAAAAAACTTTCTAATATGGGTTTTTTCCCAATATCACCCCTCTAAAATTTCAATCTTACCCGATCACTGGTTTATGAAATTTTAAAACTTCAATTTTGTCATCTGGTAGCTATGGACATGACAACCATTAATGGAGGTTAGAAATTGTAGGTTTCAATTTTGGTCTTGGATTGATATGAAAAATACATTTTTGATGTGGGTTTTTTCTTCTTATTTCATTGGTGAAGTTTCTCTTCAAGCCAATTGTCGGTTAATCGGAAATCAACTTTTTGTTCGTTGTGCCAAGAAGAAGATTTATTCACTGCAAAAAAACCTTGTTACAAATGGGAGATATGTTATTGGGGTTTTTATGGCCTTTGAAAATGGTGAAGATAATATTAAGCCTTGTCTCGATTTGTGCCTCGGTTTACAAGTTATGTTGATTTCTTCAATTCATGGCTACGAGGGTTTTCAAATGGAGTTCTTCATTTCTCTCTTCCGTTCTTCATTCCTTCGATCAACTTGTCCTCATATATATTTGTATTTTCATGGTGTAATGGATTTGATGGAGATGGTTTATTTCATTAATGGTGGTTTAGAGGATTTGGGAAAAATTTGACACATGGGTATCATTGCCATGCTTGAAAATTGTAAATTTTCCTATTACATATTTGCATGACAAAAAGTAGGAAAGATTGTAAATAACAAGGCAAAAATGTAACATGAATAACCAATCCTGTAAAAAATAGAGCGGTGAACACCAATAATAGAGGGGGATGATAGAGAAACCCTAGGGTTCCACCTCTAATTGGTCCACCGAGGCAAGCATTGCAATATTCTGAGAAAGGAAAAGGATGAGCCAACAATAATATTCAAATACACCATGTGATCAAGAAGGGGTGGGTTGGCATGGTGGAAATAGACACCCCATTGGATCGAAAGTTACTTTGAACAAATTTGGAAAATTGATGAAGGTCCTAAATTTTCAATTCCAGGGAATCAAAAATCTTGTTACCAACCCAGAAAGGAGAGAGAAAAGGATATAAATTGGAAAAGAGAATAGGAAGGCATACTTCTACTAGAGATTTTTCCAAACCCACACGATGACATGGGTAAATGAAATGGGGCGCGACTTCCATGAACATTTCTTTATCTGCACACAACACCATACAATTGAACACAAAAACGCTTGCAATCTCGGAGTTGACATGAGCTCTCCTGGTTCTCTAGAGATAATCCACACCCAATACTTTCTCAATTGTATTCATAACAGTTGTAGAGCCTATGCACAAGACATTGTAAAGATGAGTGGAAGACATAGGAGAGAGGAAAGCCATTTTTGGCTTCTTTCCATGTAAGAGGATGAAAGGAACATAGGTAGACTCCATGAGAGGGAAGGGGAAAACAACATAGAGAAATGTGAGAAAATGAGTGAGGGCACATGAAAGCATAACCCAATTAAGTAGTCCCTCGACTCGTGTGAGGGAGTTCGATGCAATAAAAAATAGATGGCATCATCAATATTTTCCCATGCATTGGCTAGATTATGAATAAAGGCTTCCGCTGATTGATAAACACACATTATACAAAATAACATTACTAAAGATAGTCACACACATTATACAAAAGGTGTTATTAATTAAATCTAGGGACAAATTACATAATTGTAATTGGGTTATTGATTTAATGACATTGTGCACATCTCCTCATCATCTTCCACATCCTTTATTAGTTGTAATATAGGCCACAATTCATCCTTCAATAGGTATATTTTTACAATTGTAATATGCATTACACTTTCTCTAAACAGTGCTAAGATTTTTGAGAATTATGTTTTGATTCTTAGATCCTCAATAAACGGTACATCTAATCACGATGCAATCTTCCTGTATGATCACGATGCAATCTTCCACACAATAATAAATAGAAAATCTTTAAAATAATGATCTTCAAAATATTAAATAGAAAATGTTTCGCTTACTATATGTGTTATCGGTTGGTAGGATTTATTTTTTCTTTTGAACAAGGTTTTATCATTTTTAAAATGTCATTAAGATTAACATATGAAGATCTAGTAAAAAATCATTTTATGATTTCAGGGAAGCTAGCATGGATCTGCAAATCAATAAACATAACATGTTTTTGTTTTATACAGTCTAGCAACCGCTAGGATTATTTTTTGCTTTAGAATAAGGTTCTTATAATTTTCAAAATGTCTTTAAGATTAAACCATGTATAACTAGGGAAAAAATTGTTTTTTTATTTCAGAGAAGCTAACATCGATCTTCAAACAATAAACATTATATGTTTCCATTTTTTATGTCTTTAGCAATCGTTAGGGTTTACTTTTTGATTGGGAATAAGGGTCTTACCTTTGATAAAAAAATTAAGTTTAAACTATGTATATATGGGAAAAAAATTTTTATTGGTCCATGATCCACGATTGTCTCTTCACCCAAGTTATAAAAAAACATTTTTCTTACCAAAAAAGAATTAAAAAAATGATTGTGCAATCGCAAATTTTTAAGAACATTAAGATAGTTATTTTATTCCATTAAAATGCACAAAGCATTGTTGGATTTGGAAGAAAAGTATACAATTCAAACACCAATGGTGCATTTGAAATTTTTCAATGATCTACACATGTTCTTGTGTTCTCCTACATGTTTCAACCATGTACATAATTTAATGTAAATTAATGAATCAGTCTTATAGTTTCCATTAAATCTCTAGTATGTTGGGGTTTTGAGAGTAATTTATTCTTTGAATTCATGTGACAAGAATCTTGTGTCATTGATCAAAAGTATATTGTTTTCACCATATACATTACCATAAATGTATACTATCTACTAACTAGTATTTGTTTTGAACTTACATTGGTGGCATCCCCAAATGAACCTGAAGTGGGTATCTCGCAACCAACTAATTTTTTTGATGAACATGTACTTCACCATTGTTGAATCCATAAATGAAGACCATAAGGCAGTGTCAAAATATTTTGATGCAATACTTATCAAGTCAACACTAAATTCTCATTCAAAGTATTCGATTTCCCGGATCTGAAATATCGAACCATATTATGAGATATTCTCACCAATACCGTAAATTCCAAACAATAAACCTTCAAATCCCAAAACTTGTAATTTTTGAGACTTCCTAATAAGATCTATAAAAACAACTCAGAATTAATGTAAGCTTCCAAAAGTGATTAAAAATAGGTCAACATATTATTGTGATAATATTGTATTTCAAGAATTCACACAAACAACTTATAAAACTATAATATCAACTCAATTACAATGAAGATATAAATACTGCCAACTTTTAAATTTTTAATCTCAACATATAAAATAAAGAGTGACCATATGACTGTATGAATGAATATCATTGTAAAAGACATTTTGAAATAATTAATAGTTATATATTTTATGCTTGATGTAATTTTTGGATGCCCTCTGCAACACTCAAACCCTGAGACAATATCTATGATATGTTTGTGTACAAATTGGTCATCAACCACTTATCTTTGAAACAATTTTCTTCATTGGATTTCCTCCCACCATAAAATATTCAAGAGTTTTTCCTTTAGGATCATTATACTACACAATGTGTTTGTAGGGAAAAACAATATCCTCTATACTCCAAATATTTTGGAGATCTTTTACTGTAATTTCATCTTCTACACAACAATGTTCTTTACCCAAAATAATTTTTTTAATTCAACCGCTATTTTTTTAAAATCCTTAATCATCTTTTCAACTTTGGTGGAAGAGAGATAGCTAGACCAAAATCCCACTTCACATTTTTCTACTAGTATCTTTAAAAATTCCTTGAGCCCACCTCGCAAGTTGATAGTCTCCTTACCGAACTTGATTTCCAACTCCTTAAGGGATTGGTTTTTCTCATAGAGAAAACCCTCCAAATCTAAAATAATTAAATAATCCTTTTGGCCAACTACACAGAAGTAATTTTTTCTCAATTTTCCACAATTTGATATTAACTAATTCAAATAATCAAAATTTCAGTATGTTAACACTTACTAATTGAGACTCGATTGGATTCCCTCGCACTCCCCCTCTGCAGGTTCTTGTGATGCACATTCTATTTAAAAAAATAGTAATCAATTCAAAATAAATTTTAAGTCGATGTAAAAAAATATGTGATACAACTTGCTTTTATACAATATTGCATATATGTACTTATATATTTGTAGACACCAATTTTTGTTATAGCTTCTCCATCATCTCATGTTCATGCAATTTCCTATCTCTCCTTTATTTTTCCTAAATTTCAATAAACCTCATCATCTATTCAACCAAATTTAATTAATTAATAAATGGGCTCCATATAAACCCATTTAATAATTGGCTTTTGCATTATCCCCCATCTCTCACAAATTATTCAATCCAAGGGTATTAATAAACCCATCCAAAACCCCTTTCTAAATTTTAAATGAAATCTATCATCTCACCTACAATGTCAATCATGCTCCCCACTCCATCTAATAATTCAAGCCATGGTCACCACATGATCACATCATATATCTTAACTCGGTTACTCTACCCAACCCTCAGTTACTTGTTAACCCCAATCTAACCTCACATCTAAGCTATAAATATGGGTTTTCCCCCATATTTCAAGGACTCAATATATTTTTCAAGAAGACCTGGAGAGACCTAGGCCCAGAGAGGAGAAGAAAGAGCTTAATTAAGTTCTATAAGTTTGAGGGAGAAATATTTTCCATTGTCCATTATCTTACCATCTTGATGCCCAGTTCAACTCCATAAAGATAAGATAAGCTAAGTTCCCTCTTCAATTTAGTTACTTGTCATTTTATATTCCATTATTTCTACACGATAAATACTATTCATGATCTATTATTATCTTTCCTGACACGGGGTTGACATCCTCCAAGGGAGTTAAAATCCTCTTAGAACCGACACTATCCAGGAAACCCCCGCATATTGTTATCTAATCTTATTTGTTTCCATTTTTCAGATCTAGCTTCTTTATATCACACATATATCTTCTTTGCACCTATAGATCCACATCTACATCTAAGATCCTAAGCCCTCTATCATTCAAGTTGTTGGTGGATCCTAGTATCATCCTTCACCCCGCTCGAGAATGAAGTTTCCTGTATAACATTTTGGCATGCCCGTGGGACCAGATCCTAGATCTGGTCATTTTTTTGTTATTTTACTCATCTTTTCTAACTTGCTTGTTTGCAATATCTTAGTATTTGTCGATTTCAGGTCAGTATGGTCACTCATTGAAATCACCAAGAGGTACATGCTTTGCTTTTTTTCTATTGACATCTACCCGTATGGGATATGAATCCATAAATTAACCTCATTCTCATAATTGTTATCACCACAATATGTATATTGTGCATCGCTTGTTTTCTCGACTCACCTGCTTCATGGGATTGATTATTATCTGTCTTTTTGGCATGTTACTTACACTTTTTCGTCTTTCTCCATCACGAGGTATGTGGTTTTATTATTTGGAAGAGTTTTTTTATTGGGTGGTTTATAGTTGATCAATAGTTTTTTAGTTCTTGCTATAAAACAATTAATTAATACTAATATATAAATAAATAAATGCAATTATAAAAAGCACTTATAAAAAAAAAAAAAAAAATCAAATTAAATTAGAATCCTAGCTATCCTAATCTACCCATCCCCTACCTATCACCCCACCTCTACTCTCCACTAACTTGGTCACTCTCTACCACTTTCCTCAGAGCACCCTTCACCTAATCACTCCTCTCGCCACGAATAATCCCGACTCTTTTGACCTACCATCCATCTCTTTACCTTGGTGGACTCTTCTCCCACCACTCGAGCTCTTACACACGGTTCTCACTCCTCTTCTTCCCACCAAGCTCACACCACTTTCATCCACACAATGTACTCTCCTCGATACAAATCCTTTCCCCTTCCACTCCTCGATCCCAATCCCCAGTTCTTCTTCTTTCCCGAACTCAACTCTCTCCCACTCACTCATCTCCTAGCTCAGCCATTCCCATCTTCCACCCAACTCTGTCCTATCTCCTCCCTATGGCTCACTGCACTCACCAGACCCTTCCTCTCGCCCACACACCAAGGTCTCCACCGCACCCTACCCAAGCTACCGTCTCCGTCTCCTTAACCTTATCTCCTTTCCACTACTCCTCTACTTGATCTCCCTTCCACCTAACTCAGCTACACATTATTTCCTCCATTCCCCCGACTCACTACTCTCTCTTCCACACATCCCATTCTACTCGGCCACATCCCCTACCCATACAAGCCTAGCTCACCACACAGGACCCCTATTTCTTTTTTCTACCCAAACTCACATCCTCACTCCTAACTTACTTGACCCACAGAGCCACTGTCTCTCTCTATCCCAATTCTATCCACACTATCATTCTTTCAACTCACCATCTCATCCCCTCACAATCCTCTGCCAGTAACCCCTTAACTCTCCCTATCACCACAACTTATATTATTTTTTTGACGAGCTCCCTATCACCGCGGCTCCAATCCCTCTATCACCTCTCCATTATGTCTACATTCCCTTGTAAGTTGCTTCTTTTACTGTTCTAACGTCATGAGTGGGTAAGCAACTCAATAATTCTTATGAGGATGACATATACGAAGCTTCAAACATAGATATAAATACACACTCATCAAAATACTACTGAAGTTTCACATCAAAAATTTAGATATCATTTTAGGAAATTATGGATCTAAATGTAAGTCCTTCACAATTCGTGTAAGCTCCTAGAAACACTGCTCTTACACTACGAACTATGTGCAAAGATCCTTCACACGTATGTCGTTATCCATGATTAATGTATACAACTAGAATAACCCTCTATTCCTGTGAAATTAGAATTCGTTGATGACTTAGCTCTTTCCGCTGACTGTAAATTCCAATATTTTGTTTAGATATATCTATAATTTGCTCACGTTCTAGCAAAATGTACTTCCTGTCACTGTCTTTTGTAGCAATCGGTTTATAATTCTAACACTTGATTCTTCTAACTGTCTCAAAATCTTTTCAAATACACACAAGCTCACAATAGTGACTCTGCGTCTCTTTATCACAATTAATCTTCAATTCTTTAGAACGCATCTATAAATAATGCTTTGATAAATACCGTGGTATTGAAGTAAAATTTAGTGATTTTAACAAATTCCTTCGATTGAATTTGACTTACAATGCTTAAGAACATGTTTTAAAATGTTTATTGCAATCGGATCACAATTATTTATAACACATTTATTCACACCGCCTTGATTACAAAAAAATGCCATTCAATATTGAAATGTAATCCACATCCATGGAATGTCAATACCATAGTTAATTGTATATGTCTCATTTAGTTCTCTTTTTCATGTGATTCGCTTTATGTCATCACACATGTAAAAAGTTGTGTCCATGTGCAGTAGGACCACCTTGGGCATACCTAAAAGTGAATAAAATTTCTCTCAATAAAAAGGTTTGATAAGATATTGCTCCTCACTTCTTTTTCTCGTCCCATTATTGTAGATATCTTATCATTTTCATATTTTGTCTTCGTCGACTATTGTGGAGTATAGGACCTTAATAAATTACTTAATAAGTATCATTATCGATAGTCCACTACACAAATCAACCAACATACACATTCACATTGTTTTGATAACATAGTTTATCATTTAATAGTGTAATTATCATTTTATTGATTTATTGTTTTATAGATTATTTTTATAATCTAAAGTTGGTTTGTCATTGTATAATTCATTTCATAATTTATTATTTTGAATGCATTATCACATTGCATTGTTTGTAGTTCCGTGCTATGATTTAGAATTGAATATTTATGTCATGATTTGGAATTTATTTAGTCTTTATTTCATTATTTCATCATAGTTATTTCGTCATTTAGTTTATAACTTAGTTTGCATTTGATTAGTTTCGATAGTTTGTTTATTCTACTTCACATATAAACGATGAACTTGTTTTTAGATTAATATCTTACACGTAGGATTTTCTTTTGCATATAAATATTAGAATGTTTTGTTTTATTATCCTTCTTATATCTTTTTAACTCATATCCACTAATTGTCATATTTGCTTTTACAGGATTGCAAATTGCCAAAGATTAAATCTTAAACTCAAACCACATCACTAATTGTCTCTTAATATTTTATCTCACTAGATGTTTCGGGCAAGTATAAGATAAAATGGAAAAGAGATATACGAGTATTATCCAGCTTTTCCTTATTTCCTTTTTATACATGGTACTATCATTTTTCTAGGTGACTGTCTGGATCAAATGTCACATTTCATTTTGGTCTAAAACAAACCTTCGCATCTTGCTTGCTTACATAGCCTAAGTAAGGGATTTAACTTTTACATTTCACTTATCACACACTTCCCGAGACTTCACAAAACAATTTCAGCACATCGAAACATTCCTCTCACCTAGTTCACTAATTGGGACTTAAAAACCCAATAGAAACCATCTCAAACATCTCCCAATCCATAACTACCTAAATTAGCCTTAGACTCCTTTAGGTACCTTCATTACCTAATTTTCTTTATGTTCACATCTCAAAATTAATCATGATGATAAAAAATATTCTTCTTGATTTGTTTGTCAACAACATACATAAACATATGTTTCTTTATTTCACACATATTGTTTCTCTCTCTCTCTCGAAATCGAGACAAAAATAATTTGTTCCATCCAATGATATTACTTTTTCTATGATATCACCCAACAGATTCCAAACTCAAAACCATGTCGTCGACCCCAACCTCTAGTCTCCATGGTCTCACCTCATGAGAACCATGTCATCTAAAATTGTCCCCACCTTGACACCAACCCTCATATCTCTTGTCAATCCAGTCTTCCTAAACCGATCGCACCACCATCTCCCACTCCTCTAGATACACTTGGATCTCCTCCTAACCCCATATATGACTTCTTACTCCAAAATCTCCTATAATCTCTCAATCCTCCCAATCTCCTAAATTGGTGGATCACATTCCACCCACATCCCATTTTGACAATTCTATTTCATCCACTATTAATAGGCATGTCCAACCATCTCAACCTCTTCACACTTACATTCCTACCCATCATATGCTCCAACCATCTCAAACTCTTAACACACATATCCCCACTTATCGTCATGCCCCTATTGCTCAACATCATCCTATGTAGCAATCCCAACCTGTGACACATGTTAGTCCTTGCCAAGCAACTCCCCAAACACCTACATATCCATAAATTAATCAATTGTCTTATCAAACCATTCCGCAAACATCCTATCCACAAACTTATCAACCACCTTATCGATGCTTCCCACACACCCACAAAAACATCATTCACCTTATCAGACTACTTTTCAAACCACACAGCTAATCAAATATCAACCTTATAACACCTCAAGTGATTCAATTCACACCTTAATGAATTGGTTGGCCAATTTAGAAACCCTTTCCGTAGCACCCAAAAATACCTTATCCTATGAAAAAATCTATAACGAATAGATTCATCCGTCGTTTCCAATTAAACCCTACCCTCCTCATTGGAAACTTCCCGCAGTTTACTAAGTTCAACAATAAGGAAGATCCCCAACAACATTTCCTCGCATTTAAACACGCATGTTGTCTTATTGCACATGATCATGATCTACTTCTTTGTAATTTCCCTATGTCTTTATCTGGTCCCATGTTGGATTGGTATAATAGTATCCCGCGATATTCCATATTCTCTTTCACCCAAATTGCACAGTTGTTCTTAGAACACTTTTATATCAATATCACATGCAAAACCACTATTGCTGATCTATATACCATTCGACAATATGAAGATGATCCCATCACCGACTTTGTCGCATGATGGCATGATGTTATAAACCAACTATCCTTCACTATCCCGCAAACCGAACTCATCAAATTATTCTTGCATTCGTGTGAAAAACATATATCATCTATTTTGCAGATCCAATCATTCCGAACCTTTGATGAAGCTTTCACAATGGCTCACAAACTTGAAACTCATGCCATTGAGCAGGGTCATCTTAAACTAAGTTCAATTAAATCAAAAATTGAATCTACTAAACCATTTACACATAACGACAAGTTTAAGGTGCGGCCAACATTGTGGCTATTGAATCCTCATCCCCATCTACTTTAAGCACATGGTCTCAACAACAATCCCCTCATTCAATAACCACCTACACTCCCTTAGGATAATCATACAGTTTTATATTTGATACGTTGATGATTGTAAACTCCATCCGACTTCCTCCCATACGAACCGTGGAAAACTCACAATCCAAGCCTATTTGGTATCATGAAGCCCACTATTGTAAATATCATCGAGTAAAAGGTTGAAAATTTGAGAAATGTCGTTCCTTCAAAGATCGTGTCCAACAAATCATAAATCAAGGGGATATCCAAGTTGATATCTCCACGGTGAAAACTAATCAACCACCAATAAATCAAGTCATGCTCTTTACATCTCAACTATCAAATGCTTATATGATTGACACTGTCAGTCAAGATCTTATCTTATCACCAACTCCACATGTTCCCACAGTGGACATTATTCCCACCTCTTATTCAGAACATATCACACCTACATCAACTTGCACTACCTGTCCTGAACCTACACCTTCTCCTATCCTTGTCACATCCATATAAAATTCAACTATACCATCCACTTCCACCGCTTCAAACTTACCCCCAATCTACCACATTAGATTCATCCTTAGCACTTATTTTGGCCCCACTCATATCCACACATATCCCTACATCTCTCACATCTATTCCTTCACCCACATTTGTCTCAAACACACCTATTACTACACCTACATTACTCACAACCATCCCAACTAAACTTAGTTCTATTACATGCACCCTTACAACCCCACCTTCGACATCAATCCCATTAGCAAACATATCATTCTTACCCCTCGAAACATTTATGAAACAACCAGTCCCATCTACTTCTACACTGGAAAATACTCCTACATTAGTTGCATTACCCATGATGTCTACTCCATCGGTTATCACATCACCCACATCTCCAAATATCCCAAAAATTCCTACATCTTTATCTATGCCAATGACCCCTATATCTATCATACCAACAAATACACCTATCCACACCCTAACATCTTTACCTATATCTTTTCCCATGGTCGCATCACCCAATCTACCCCAATATTCTTTACCTAATCCTTCTATCACACCAACCTAATCCTCTCAATCAGAACCCTATCAATTATACCCCTTGAATCATATACTGAACCAACACATCCACCTAAATAAAATAAAGATTATTTTCCTTCTCCCTCTACAAAATCAACTCTTCCCATGTCAAAACCAAAACAATCCACATCTCACATAGATATCATTAATCGCATCATACAAACACCTATCTCTCCATTAATGTCCTCATCTTGTTTTAGGAAATTTTCTCTATTAATAACCACACCACCACTATCAAATCCTCCGATTGAAATTATTGTCATCCCTGCTAGAGGTAAATTTTCTCGGTTGAAGTCTAAGGATCGGGGAAAACATCCCCAATAGTCCCCTGTGCATCCTCAAAAACATTTAGGTTTTCCCTCTTCTCAACAATCCAATGCCACAACATCTATGTTAGGATCAATCTCTCCATCTACGACATCTTGTAACGATCAATCAGTATCAAACAATACAATCCTTGAACCAAATTTTATTTTTCGTCCGAAAAATAAAATTTACCCATCCAATCTACATTCACATTTTCTCCTAACTCCAAGCTGATATATCATATCAAAACCCACAAGAGTTACCTTCCCCATGACACTTCAATGGGGTCTTACGCAGATATCTTTTGACATTTAACTCAAATATCTCGCTATCACACTTCCTCCCTTTAAAGCCTTTAATCCATATGGTCCCAAACCATTATGGTTCAATCTAATTGTATTTGCACTTATCATTGTACCCAGCCATGACATCGAACATTGTAAGGCCTTTCAATGATCATCCACAATCTTATTGAGAAAGATGATTTCCTCATTCGGAGGAAAGTTCCTTCTCCATTTACCTTGAACCCATTTCATATCTTGTTTGTCGGGTCTCCCATGATTCCTTCATCCACCTCATCCCTTAACATTCCTCCTACACACGACATTCCTCCTAAGGAAGGTCCTCCATTTTTCATCAATATCGCTTATCTTACTAAGCACACTTGTGGTATTCGATCATTTACCCCATCTAAATCTAAAACAATCTCATCTAAACTCTTTCTAAATCCTTTAAATCCTTCACATTTAACTTATTAGGAAACAACCTTCTCTTGCCCTTGAGCATCTCATTCGTATAACTCCTTGTTACTAAGGGGACTTCAATTTTGACATTATTTTGTCTACCTCCTTCACATTCATCCAATCTAAACTATTTTTCCCAAATCCTCACTCATTTTAAGTCCACCATTGTGGCCATGTTTATGCCCCTTTTGGGGTATCATCTTTTCATCAAAGTCCTCCTTTGAGGCCATGTTTGTCTCTCCATTGAGGGACCTTTTTCTCAAAGTCCACCATTGTGGCCATATTTGTGTCTCTTTTGGGGCACCATCTATTTCATCAAGTCCACCATTGTGGCCATATTTGTGTCTTTTTTGGGGCACCATCTATTTCATCAAGTCCACCATTATGGCTATATTTGTGTCTTTTTTGGGACACTGTTTATTTCATCAAGTCCTCCTTTGAGGCCATAACTGTCCATCTATGTTTATGTCTCTCTTGGGGCATCATTTATTTTCATCTAAATCCACCATTGTGGTCATATGTCTGTTTCCTTTAGGACATAGTTTTATTTCCTGCTTGGCTATCATCTCATCCTATTGCAACTTTATTGTTTCCCCTCTCGTGGTGGTAAACCAGAGACAGAGCCTCTTAAAGCATTGCACTTGTGACTAGTCTACTGTTAGCATATCTACCAATGAGCACTTAGTTATATCCTTAGATTATTCTGCCATCCTTAGCCCTTTTCATTTTTCATTGTAGTGATCTGAATTATGTGGTCGACCTTCACTACTTTGATGTGACCTCGTAATCATTACATATTTCACCTTCTCATTCTCTTATTGCATCCATGCAAAGGGTCCAGATGCCTCTTTTACATTCCTTATCCCCTCTTAAGTGGTTTAATTAGCTATTCCCAACTCTCCCCATGTGAATATCAAATTCACGTATGCAAAAGGCAAAATCAAAGTCATAAAAAATAGACGGATCCCTCAAAGGACAATTGTTCATGCAAAAAACAAAAAAGAAAGAAAAAAATACAAAGCAAAATCAAAAGAGATAGACTAATCCCTTGAAGGACAGCTATCATATTATTCTTGTCATCTATATTTTTTATAAAGTAGACCATACCCTTGAAGGATGCCTACTCTGTTATTATGGCATCTAGAAGGTTTTCTACATTGATCAACCTTCTTTTATCAACATTTTCTGAAAGCTTCCCGCATTGATCAAATTTCTTCTATTATTGTTCTTTCCTTTTCCCGAGCTAGGCATAGACTTAAGGAACACCACCTTTGGATATCCCCCTTCTTGCATACAAGTTAAACCTCAATCCCTTTGTCATGTCAACATTAGGATTACAAGCATCTTTCATCTATATTTCCCTCATGTTATTTTGGTATAACTAACTATCGTTGGTTATGTATTAACACTTGCTATTGGCAGCAAGTGCAATGCCTTGAGTGGTAACCTTTCTTGTTTATCTCTAATCTAGTTCAAAACATAGTTTCCCTGTATGCCCTTACTACAGCTATGTTCCATTCATCTCATCCAGATCATCTTTTATAAAAATCACATCAAATTTCACACTATGAATTTTATATCTATCCATCATCTCCATGAATGTGTTTGTAAATATAATTTTTGGTTTGTGAATTATACTTGATCGCCATTACAGTTTGTGAATCCTACTTGAGGATCCTTCTCAAGGAAATTTTGTTATCCTGTAGTTCCTTATCCCTCAACATTTTCAACAATGTCTTTGATCCACGCCAAATATCTTACTTGTCTTTCCTCTTTAGTTTCCTTTTCACTCTTCCACTTTCAGTTTGACAATCTTACTTAACCATCCATACATCCAGAGAACCTTAGTTAAGTTATATTTTCTTCCTTGGATCCTCCTACTCGTATTAGATTATTCACCATTTCCTCTTTCAAGATAACAATTACCACCATAAACATCTTTCCACTCCTCCTTTTCTACTTAACACTCTTGCATCATCACTCCCACCACGTGCGAATCCCAATTAAGGATTTCCCTTACAGTTTCCATCTACACTACATATGCTCCTCCATCCACTCATGTCACACTCCTTTGTTTCCTTGTTATCACTTTGATATCATCTCCTTTCATCTCTTGTTCCATTTTGATATACGTTGCTCAATCTTTTCATCATTCTTCTTCTTCTTCGGTTTGGAAATCCTACTTAACCATCCTCGTCACAGGAAATCTTACTTAATAGTTCCTCTTAAAAATGGTTTTTGTCTCGACCCTTCCACCTCCCATCATATCTTCCTCATCTTCTATCTCCCACCTCTCATCGTACTTATCCAATCCAACCAACCATTCCACACTTGAATCCAATACAATGATATATTTCTCCTTCCATATTGTCACTATCGATTTAGTGATCTTACTTAAATCCTCCTGTGGCATGGATATCTTACTTAAGAGTCCTCTTAAGTATGATCGATCATCCTGTAATCACCCACTACCAAAAATTCTCTCCATCTACATTTTCTCATCATTCCCCATCATCACATCCTCTCACCTCCTCTTCCATTCATGCAAACACCACTTCCTACTGGTCCCTTTTTCATCTCCATCATCCGTCACTGGGTAATCTTACTTAACCGTTGCTTCTCCATTCATTTTGTGTCTTGTTTCTTCATTTTTCTCTCATTCATTCTCATCCATTGCATCCTCTCCTCATCTTCATCTTCCTACACATCATTATCCCTCTTTTCTTTACTCTTTCCACTCCATCTTCTAGATTTATCCCACATATCTACCCCCATACTTACCCATCATTGTCATTGATCTTCCCCTAATAGTATTTCATCATCATCTTATGTTTCGCACTAGTAATTATCGGTGGACTTCTCCTAAAAATATCTCATCCCTATTCTTCACAGCCTGAATCCTTTTCTTTGACCTCCTCCATTCTATCTTCATTCCTTCCTTCCTCTCTTCCCTCTTATCATTATCGGGACTTCTCCTAACGTCCCTTCATTGGCGTTCCCCCTCCCATTCTTTGTTTACTTTTTTCCTCATCTCATCTTTTGTCCCATATTTTCCTACTGATCATTATTGGTGGATTTCTCCTAACATCCATTCACTGGAATTCCTCTCCTATCCCTTCCTTTCTTTTTCCTCACCACTTCTCCATCTTCCATTCTTCCTTGCCAATTTCTTCATTGTCTTCATCATACACCCTCTCTCTATTTTCTCGTCATCAACTTATCCTCATCTCATGCATCCCGCATCTTTTCCAATCGATGTCATTCCTCCCCTCAAGCTTCTCTTTACGCTCCTTGTGCTTCTCACTCTTTATCAAATATCTCTACTCTTGGTTCCCTTCCTTTTACATAATTTTCTCTTTTTTTTTTCTCCTCCTTTCGATCCTCATCTTATTTCACTTCCTCTACATCGTCCTTCTCCCCATTTTACCCCGAACTTCCTCCTTACTTCCCATTGATAACCCAAATCTTCGCGTTATCCCATCTCCCGTATCATCTCATCATACACATGCATTTCCATGCGGTCGGGTTCCATATTATTTGCCTTGGATTTTCTCGTTATGATCTCGCTTCCTTCAATTTTTTTGCTCTATCATCTCTTTCATTTTCCATTACCTCTTTGTTTTCCTCTCGCTTCATCCTCCTTCACACCTTTCATTTTAAATAACTCTCTTTTTCATAATTTCACCCTCTCGCTCTTTCCTTTTCTTGTCTTCTCTTTAATTTTCTTTCTTCATTTCCCCCTTTCTCTATAGTCCTTCTTTGCTATTTTCTTCCTTCCCTTTCATTCCTTCTTTTATTCTCCTATGTCTCCTTCCCTATTCCATACCCCTATCACCTTCACATTCAATCTTTCTTACTCTTCTCATAATTAAAAATCCTCCTATCTATTCGATTTTCTCTTTCTCAACATCCCTCACATCTGGCATTCATGGTTAATGCCAATGTTTCTCCGTTTATGTACCACCATCGATCCATTTCATTACCATTCTTGTTCTTCTCTCTGCAGCATTGACCTTTTCTCTTTTTGAGAACCCTATCACATCTTTTATCTTCATCATTCCTCTCGCAGGGACATCATCATATCCATTTCTAAGAATATCTTCCCATATTCCTTTGAATTTTTCTTGGAAGATATCATAACGGCCATCACCTATCTAATCTTGTTCTATTCCATGAATATTTGTTCTTCTTTTGTTTTGTCACAAAAGTATCTTGACTTCTTATCCTACTTATCAAAGAAACAGGACTAATTTTTCTTTTATATGTTCTAATTGGCTAACACTTATGCATATTTCCTATGAAACATGATTACCATCAACCCTTTAGGGAATTATATCTCACCATTTTATCCTATCTTGCTCATCATGTGCACATTTATGATTATTCCCCCTGGGATATCTTATTTCAACATCCATCTATGTCTTATGTTGGGGAACCTTTTCATCCTTGTACTTGTCAACACATATAACTCACTTTGTGTCCTTCTCATGCCTTGTGTTGGGGCATCATTATCTTCATCCATGTCCCTTTTATGGATGCATGATTTTTCATATGATTCCTCAGAAAAGGATTTCACACATATTTTCACATTCAGTTGCACATATTTTGATGTTTTCCTATGACCCATTGGTCATCTTGGTTTACATCCATACTGCAGTGGTCTTCACCCACTCATTGGTCTATAGAACATTGTCGTCTATCTCTATTGAGACCACAATTGTCCTCTATCGATGTGATATTGAAGTCACCGCCATACTTTTTTTTCATTGTTATTGCGATCCTTTTTTCCCGAGGCATCTTTCCTTTGGTCATGTCTTCATCCATCCTCGGACACATATTTCATCTAACCCTTTTTTTTTTTTTCTTGTGGCTTGTTATCACAAACCACTCAACAAAAAGGGGAAAATGTAGACACCAAGTTTTGGTATAATGCCCCTCCGTCATCTCGTGTTCATGCAATTTCCTATCTCACCTTTATTTTTCCTAAATTTAAGAAAACCTCATCATTTATTCAACCAAATTTTATTAATTATTAAATGGGCTCCATATAAACCCATTTAATAATTGAATTTTGGCATTATCCCCCATCTCTCAAAAATTATTCAATCCATGGGTATTAATACACCCATCTAACACCCCTTTCTAAATTTTATATGGAATCTATCATCTCACCTACCATGTCAATCATGCTCCCCACTCCATCTAATAATTCAAGCCATGGTCCCCACATGATCACATCATATCTCTTAACTCGGGTTACTCTACCCAACCCCGATTACTTGTTAACCCCAATCTAACCTCACATCTAAGCTATAAATATGGGTTTTCCCCATATTTCAGGGACCGAATATATTTTTCAAGAAGACATGGAGAGACCTAGGGCTAGAGAGGAGACGAAAGATCTTAATTAAGTTCTGTAAGTTAAAGGGAGAAATCTTTTCCATGGTCCATTATCTTACCATCTTGATGCCCAATTCAACTCCATAGCAGAGTACAAGCTAAGTTCCCTCATCATTTTAGTTAATTTTTATTTTATATTCCATTATTTCTGCATGATAACTACTATTTATGATCTATTATTATCTTACCTGACATAGGTTTTGACATCCTCCAAGGGAGTTAAAATCCTCTTGGAACTGAAACTGTCTAGGAAACCCCCACATATTGTTATCTAATCTTATTTGTTTCAGTTTTGCAGATCTAGCTTCTTTATATCACACATTTATCTTCTTTGTGCCCATAGATCCACATCTACATCTGAGGTCCTAAGCCCTCCATCATTTGAAGTTGTTGGTGGCTCCCAGTATCAGCCTTCACCCCACTCGATAATGAAGTTTCCTGTACAACAATATTAGTGAACATTATGTGTAAGCCATTAATGCCTGGACTATGTTTGGGTTGATAGTATTTGATGGGTTTAGTGACTACTAATGACCAACTACACAAAAGTATTTGTGTTTTCTATTCTCAAAAGTTTATTGTTAACCAATTCAAAAACATTGATCAATTAAAATTAAATACCATGGCGACGTAATTAAATTCTTGATATAACTTGTTTTTATTTATTGAAGAAACCTTTGATGGATAATATTACAAAGATATTGATGTATATATATTTTTATTATAGGTAAAAAAGGGTTAAGGGGACCCTACCCCATACAAAGGATGGAGAAAAGGATAAGAAAATGATGAGCGAACAAAGTTGCCTCTTCCAATGGTAAAGGAGATCAAACAAACAACAACAACAAGAAAACCAACAACAAAAACATAAAACCAACAACTATCTCAAGCTTTAGACCCCTTCCCTTTAGATCTTAACTGCATCTTGAGGGGAGAGATAGCCCTTTTCTTCTTTCTACTCACAACAATCCAATCCTCTTTCAAAATTGGATTAACATTTTCATTATGAATTGGAATCAAAACTTCAATGTTTTCCCCATAGTCTTGGGACCTAGAAGGGTGAGTCAAAACATCCTTACACGCTTGATGAACTTCCATCATTTTTGCATCGGCTGATTTCTTAAAAACTGAATCAAAAACACAATGCAGAGGATCATTCACTACCAGATGGTTAGAATTAGAGTTCTTCCACCAAGAGCTTCTACCTTTAGCATGTTTACGAGCCAAGTGACAATCTGTTGCTAAATGGCCAAGAGAGAAGCAAGATCTACATCTAAAGGGAAACCCTTCATAATCCAAGTTTTGAATCCAAATTCGATCTTCAACTTTAAGATATTGGTGTATATTAGCAACAACTAGGCTATCCCATTATTTCCTGGACTATGGTTTGTATGACATTCTTTAGTTAGCTTAAGCGGCGACAAATATCCAACTATACATAAGTAATTTTGTTTCAATTGTCTGTAATTTAATATTAACCAATAGGCCAAAAATTTAATCAATTCAAAACAAATCTAACTAAAAGATGTATGTTCGTGACCACTAGGGTAATACATATAACAAATAAACTACTTCACTATAGGTTCCTACAATTATGAGGGGTTTATAAATGGTTTTTTTATAATTGTACATGACTATCATACCATTTTTTTAGTGAGTTCATGCATGACATGAGAATAACCTCCTCATTTATCATTAAATATGTAAAAATTGAAGTTTTATTAAAAACATGTAAACAATGACAATCAAAACTAATCCATTAACAAGTAAAGTCTTTAGTGTCTTCCATCCTTGCTGGAATTTGTTCTTCCATTCAAATTCTATAATTGTTTGAGCTTCATTGGGAGAACCTCTCGCCACTTTAGCAATAATTTTTCTTTTTGTTGATTTTTCACTTCCTCCAGAATTAGATTTTATTTTTCCTTTATTCTCTTCTCCCAAGAGTACACACAATTGGCAATAGTGAGATTCATGTAGACCAAAATTTTCAACAATATTATTTTCAGTGCATTCTTCCAATACAATATTACCTGGATATTTACTTTTCATATATTTTAGAAATTTTCCTCTCATTATTTTGTCATCTTTTATTCTCTTTAAGTAAGAATGAAAAGTCTCCACCATGATGCTTTCTTCAATATATCCAATTAGCCATACTTTCCCTCATTGCATTTTATCTGCTAGAATTGATATCTCCTCATCGATCATTCCTCTTGCAGGCTTGAAGGAATTTGCTATGAACCTTTTTAGTGAATTTTCTTGAAATTTAGTCTTGTTATCCTTAAAAGGAGAACAAGAAAACCCACCTGATTTAAATAACTCAAAGGTTGTTGCCCTTTTTTCCATATGTCCTCGGGTAAAATTAGAAAAGTCATTTTGACATAAAGACTATCTATTTTAGCTTCTTTGAAAATAAAAGGACATTTTTTCTCTAAACTCTGCATTGAAAGAGGAAATAGTATATTTACTTTCTACATATTACAAAATTAAATTTTAAGAACAAATGTGTCCAAATTAAGTTTCATTACCTTCAACTCATTTGTCTTTTTGTTTCCCACTTTGGGCCTCCAAGGACATCCTAGGGATATCTAAATCATTCGATCCTTGTAGAGTACATCAATAAAATTGGTATCAATCCAATTTTTGTCTACCTCATTTTACATCAATAAACTTCATATTAGTATGTAATGACTTGTCTTTTCTTTCAGCCAAAATTTTTGTTGGGAACAAATGGTATGTTGGCTATCAAGAATGTTGAACTACACTTCATCCCTTTTCAGGTCATCTATATCCTCGAGTTTCACAAGTTCCTTTTTAGAAGGTAAAAATGGAAGAATAATTGCATCCCTCAGTGTAGGAATAACATTAATCAACATTGAATGGACAAGAAGGTAAACATTCTCTTCATACACATGATGGTATTGATATTTTAGAGGTGGCACATGGCACCTAGAAAATTCAACTAGAAAAACATCACCATTGAAAAAAAAATTTAATTATTTAGCATTTGAAGTTTCTGTTTGCTCAAATATACTACTCATTTTCTTCAACAACACAACCAATTTTTTATTCTCTTTAAGCCCTTGAAACTTTGACTTAGAGGGATCTATCTCCAATTTATACAAATAAGATCACCTCAACATTTTAAAAGCTTTGCATGTTTCGTGGAAAAACAATTTTTTTCTATTTAAATAATGAAAAATAGAAGAGGTATTCCCAGCTTCTATAAAAAAATTTGAATAGCAAATTCATGTTATTATGAATTTCAAGGACATTTTCACATGACCTAGTTTTTCTCGACTATATGAAAAACCCCAAATTCCAACCATATTTAAAATAAGAACACATTTTAATTTCTCTAGAAGCCTTCATTTACGTTTCTTGAATAATGGAACTTCCAACTCCATGTCAAGAATAAGGAAATTATTTATTACAATGTCAATGCATTCAACCTGAATACACAATATTTGCTAATCAATAACTTCAAGTTAGTACCATACCGACTTCATTTACAATGTCTTCATTAACAAAAATAACCACAGATCACCGTGGTAATTTTCTGGGGAATGCATTTCTACAAACCATTCATCGTCTCTCTTTTTCATATCCTCTGCTCCTTCAATCAAAGTAATTTGCATGAATGGAGTGTGACTAATGGAAGACATATTACCTAAAAAGGAATTAAAAAAATTAATAATTTGTAAGTAATTGGAAAGGATAAATATTGTTTCTCAATAGTGCAATAGCAAGGAGATGTTGTATCTTGATGTCATTATTTTCATAGAGTAAAAGTCAATAGGAATAGATATTTATAGCTTAGTGGTCGCCGACATACTTCAACCCTCCTTTAGTTATAAAAAACAAGAAATCATTAATAAAAAAATTATGCATTGCACTAAGCAATTTAAACAATTAATCGCTATTAAATTTGGTTTGTTTCAAGTTTTTAGTTTTTTGCTAGAAGTGAAGACTAGCGGCCACTAGCATCTATATATTCCAGGATATATTTTCGTCAATGTAAAAAATAATTTGAATAGTTTTAGGATAGAGGATATATTAGTGGATTGATGGCTATCTTCCCATCACTGTAAAATACATATTTGAGTTACAATACTTCATTGTGGAAACCTAGAATCCTCCCTCAAGATGGGTGACAATTGAACATTTAATAATAACAAATCTTACATGTCGTGATGTGATTGAGTGTTGTAATTATATGCCTTTTATTGTTCTCATAAGATATACCATGAATATCACATAATTGAAATCAGCTAGTATAAAGGGAAATGCCTGACAGTCGCTAGCTTTAATTATTAATCTAAATAAATGGTTGTCTGGTATCAAGCCTCAATAGTTTCTTATTTTAAAATTAGTGATCATATAAAAAAATAAACCTTGGAAAACCCTGACATCTCATTGCTAGGATCCTAGAAGGCGGATAATCTACCTCACAGGTGCTAGGCTTAATATTACATGTTTGACTACGTGTATTGTATTCTCTTAAAATTACATTTTGACTTACGTCTATTTAGAAAAATTCATAAATATTTTTCTTGTCTTGGAGTATTTTTTGTCTTGTCTTGGAACATCAAAGAAATGTAGTAAGCATCCACCCTAGTGGTTGCTAGTCTTGTAAAATTTAAATACAATACTATAGAATAGTTAGTTTTTCAATGATTCATTACTACTTGTCTTGTATGTAAGAAATAAAATATCCTAGTGTTCGTTAACCTCAAGATAGTATGTTAGGGTAGGAATAACATGTAATAGACTTTGAATATCATATTGAACTCAGTGGCCACTATGCTTAGAATTTTGTTTTTAATTACGTGTATTCAGGAAAGTTGTAAATATTTTTCTTGTCTTGGAATATTTTTTGTCTTGGAAAATAAAATAAAAATAAAAATGCTTGGCAAACACTAAGCTCCCGACTTCTCTTAGGTAGTTTCCTCTATATTTTTTGAAATCCATTTTAGCTTAGAGAATCATAATTGGAAGGATGAAGCCTTATGTATTACTAGTTGGATATATTGTCATATCATGTGAGTCATGTCGCTTATTATTATCAATGAAAATGCTTAGTGACCACTAAGATACATTACTTGTTGAAAGGAGTAGTTTGTGCTCACTACTAGCTCTACTTTTTTTTCAAAATATCAACCTAACAAAAATTCATTGTCTACCTTAGCAACAAATATAATAGTTAGAGGATAATAATAGAAGTACATATTTTTTCGAAGCTCTATCTCGCTTCTTTGGGGTCTAAGAATTTCCCAGGACACAAAATATTCGTAACCTCATTATTGAAGGAGACTCCTAAATATCATTAATCTTTTTAAATAAAGTGCATCTCTCAAGTTGGAGCATCAAGGATTTTATTGCAGAGTCCATAAGTATTAGTCATACTTTCAATAACATCAGGATCATGCATACCTACAGGGAGGGTAATAAATTGGCGGATGTGCTGGAAAATTATGGCATTAATGTTAACCTTACGATTTTGGACAATAATAGCATCCCTAAACAAACTTCAAAAAACATTCAAAGGATCTCCATACGCAAGCAATATCTAGAAATGAGTTATGATTTTTGGGTGTGGATCAACTTCAAAAATACTCCCACACGTGTTGATTTAAAGTATTGGTTTATGCAAATCACGTCTAATAATCAAGATAGTGTGAATCATATGGGGAATTTCAAGTGGAGATACACGGTTTTGAAAATCGTGCATGCGGGCTGCATTGTGACTGTTAAAAGGTGGATTCAAACCTCCACGGAAACCAAAGGCGGTGATAAAGTGATTGATGACAGGGAGCAGGCTATTCTCACATGTGTTTTTCAGCAGGCTCAGATCAGCAGACACGCAGCCGATCGTGGGAAAAGCAATAGCTCTCATTTCCAATATGGTGCGAATTACTATAGCAAAAAGTGGACTGGCTTTAGAGATTAGTTAGGAATTTGTTGCAATCAGTTCAAAGCAGAGAAGATGGGGGGTCCTCCTTTTCAAATTGAGCCTAGTGTGGACCCAGAATAGAAAGATAATATTGAGCTGTGGAACATTCTTAGCAAGGGTGGCATAACAAACTTCATGGAAAAGGTTCAGGGGCATGATCAAAGCATCTCTGTGTGTTTTGCAAAGGATTGGAAGGAGAGGACAGTGGATTATGGGGGGCACAAGGTCTTAATCACTTCATTCTTTGAAGCGACTGCCTTGGCTTGGAGGGCTTCCGATTCTTCAACAAAAGGGTCGATAAATATGCTCAAGAGAGGATATTTATAGAGGGAGAGGAGAAACTGACCTACATAATAGTGGGCCTGCTTGTTAGCTCGATCCCTCCACCTTATGATGAAGTAACCCGCATGATGATACGGTTCATCTCCTTAGAAGGAAGGTTTGTCACTGTTCCAGCGAAACACCTTATTTTTCTTAATCACTTTCATAGGGATCGTTTGGTTTGTTTCCCCCATTACTTGTTGAACTCTCTTGAACGCTCCATTCTAGAGTTTCAAAAGCATTCCCGGGTGGTTCCTTTGCACCAAGGGCTCATTTTGTTGCTGCAAAAATGTTGTCTCCTCAAGTTTCCCGGTCTCCCATCCTCCCCTAGCTCGATTCCCCCTCTGCCGGGCTCTGCTGCTGCCAACCCTGTTTCTCCTTTCTCTACCCCCGCCACCGCTGCTTTGTCACCCCCTTGCCTGCTGTTCAGGCTTCTTCTCCCATTCCCCTTTTGTTTCTCCCACCCCCACTTAGCCTCTTCCTCGCAGAGACCGCTTACTGTGGCTTCTAGGAAGCTTAACCTGAGACTCTTCTTTGTGGAGAAGGGTTCTAATGAATTTGAAATTGTTCATGACCTCCCGAATATCAGCGGTGCCGGCCCTTACAGAAAGTGCAATTAGAAAGCCCTTCAAGAAGGCCGGAAGCCTTAGAAGCCGATATGAAATCAAATGAAGGATGAAGTTGAAAACTTGGCAAAACAGAAAGGAAAGAGGAAGAAGGAGGAGGAGGAGGATGTTGATAGCAGCCAAATTGAGGATATCTACAAGAAACTGCACTCCTTAGACTCCTGTTTAGGGAAGGCCAAAACTTGACATGATTACAACATAGCCATCTTTAGGGCGATTGAGGAGTTCATTGAGCAACACGTCAAAAGTGTCTCCAACCTAAGCGGAGTTCCGGCAACTCTTTGGGGTAATGATAAGGAAAGTAAGAAGACCGTGGAGCAGCTGGATTATAATGACGCTGCCCACATGAAAACTTTGGGTATGTTCAAATCCTGGAAGAATATCAAAACCATCATTGACAAAGCTACTAAAAAGTAGTTGTAGATGCTTCTATTGTCCTTGTTTGTTTTTTTGTTGTTTTTTTGCGGACCCTTTACTACTTTTTTGCAGTAATTTTGTTGTTTTGTTTCATCTTGGTAGCTATTTTTTGGCTACTTTGAACTTCATTGTAACATTTGGATTCTGATCCTTTTCTCTCTGGTTCTCTTGCTTATTCTGGCTTCTAGGCCTTCTTTTGTAAACAAGGGTATAGTCCCTTTCAAAAAACTATTTGCCAATAATAAAAAAAAAAAAAAATAGAAGTCATATTTTAAACCTGAAGATGCATCTTGTTCATCTTGTCCTTGGATATTCCCAAAAAATACCCATTAAATGAAATAGTCCTAAAAAATTTACTAAAATCGAGGGTGAAGATGAAGATGAATCTTTCTCAGGAATAAATGATCAGAGGTCGTGAAGAGAAATGCTTGTTTTATGTTTACCAATTATTCATTGATGAGAAGGCTAGTGGTCGCTAGCCTCTACATTGTCAAGGAATCCATTTTAACAATGTAAAAACAATCTCAACAACTTTTTTTTCATTATTTGTAATTATATTATATTTGCTAGACTATCCCTGGCAGAGCCAAGTCCTTGATTACATAACTTCGAGAAGGCTGATGCCTTATGTATTTATCATTTCATATATTATGCATAAAATGTAATTCATATCTTTTAATATAAACAAAAATGGGTTACAACCAAGAAAAGCCATTAGTTAATGAAAGGGAAGGCTTTGTTATTGCTAAGATAAATAGTTTCTAGTAATAAACATAACCACATAGTTAGGCAAGGTTAGATCATAGTAGCAGAAGTAGATCATAGTAGAAGAAGTATCCTTGAAGCTTGTATGGAAAGGTAGCCATGAAAAATAATGGGTGTGCCTCTTTAAGAGGCTATCCTCATAATTAATAACTTGACTAATGACTAGAAATTTAGTAAAGTATTAAATTTATAAATTAGTAAGTTTAAGCACTGGAACATTGTTGGTCCTTGACTAATGAATCAAATAGTACTGAATTTATTATCATAGACACTCCCATATTACTTCTAACACTGCCATAAAATCAAACCTTGT
The DNA here is from genome assembly GCA_018340775.1 of Taxus wallichiana var. yunnanensis. NCBI lineage: Eukaryota > Viridiplantae > Streptophyta > Pinopsida > Cupressales > Taxaceae > Taxus > Taxus wallichiana. The sequence goes on from CM031240.1 coordinate 591,730,366, forward strand.
CAGGGAAAATCAATCTTGTGTGAATAAAATTCCCTTTGTATGCTCTCATTAACTCTAGATTGGACCTTAAATATTATCTATTAAGATAGCTACTAAATAGGTAGATTTTATAGAAAATCGAGGGACTGACCAAATGATTTGTGATAAGATTGGTAATAAATATGTTGATTGGCCGGACTCATCACCTTTTTTAATTAATGTTTATATTAAATTTGCTAGAAAGCTTGTATTAATTATAAGCATGCGATGGCATATTCACTTCATATATTTATCTAGTTGATCTCCCTTATTTTCACACCCTTCGGGTTTCCTCCATGAGATTTCATTTATTCTGGCATAGCTAGACCAATTTTTCCTTTCATACGATTCTCTACATCGGTGCGTGAAATGGGATTTTATACCAAACTTTCATGTCTTCGTTTGAAATCAATTTTTCGGATTGAATCGAATAATACATGGTTGTTATTGAGGGAGTTCTCGAGATGATTATATTTCTTTGGATGGATTTCTAAGGGTGAATGAAGAATTTTATTTGATGTTCATTTGTCATCTTATTATCATACATTCGGTGAAGGATTGGTGTTTGGAGACGGTTCATCATTGGATCAATCCAGCGTATAGGGTTGGCATAGAAGCAAAAATGGAAAAATTCTTGAGTGTGTCATGGTCCTTTCTTTCGATGCTCATTATAAATAGGAATTTTTGGTGGACATGGCCATTTTTTCAGATTTATACAATCGGTTTGACGTGCTAATGCATTTCGTGAATGAAGTTTCCAAATGTGGCGACATATCGACGATGGGAGGTATGTCACTATACTTTTCTGACCTAGATGATTTGTTTGCTCCACTGTAATAGGAACCGACAGATTGGGATCTTCTTTGCGGGAAATTTCATGAGGCGTAAGATTGGTTGAAGAGTCAGGATGATGTTGGAAAAGAGCATATTTTTCCATAACCTCATGTGGAAACTGTTTTCAAGTCCGTTAAGGTGGAGGTTATGGAGGTGTCATATAATTTAGATAAATAAGTGCTTTTAAAATATGTCATTCTATATATTATTTTTTATTTCCATATAGTGTTAATAGTACCTTTTTCATTTAATCATCCTATCTGTCTTACTAGTCTGGGGTTTTTATATTCCCAACCACTTGTGTTTTTTGTCATAGGCCCTTGCTCTTTTTTAGCAAAGTATTGTTGTATCATTCATGTTTTTAGATTTATCCTCTTGTTATATCTATAATATAAAGATAAAGGGACCCTTCAACCCACTTTTAATTATAAAAAATAATAAATCATTAATAGAAGTTTATGTTATGCATTGCACTAAGTAATTTATATAATTAATCACTATTAAATTTGGTTTGTTTCAAGTTTTCAATTTTTTGGTAGAAGTGAAGACTAACGGATGCTAGCATCTATATATTCTAGGATATATTTTCATCAATGTAAAAAACAATCTTTATAGTTTTAGGTTACATGGGCTTGAATGCAAGACAAGAATTATCCTAGCAGCCACTAATTTCAAGACTTTGTTATGTTACACCAATGTAACAGAATAATCTACAACCTTAGCACTTGTTATCCTTCAAATATCATGTGGTAGAATTTGAATAACATATCGAACTCAATGACTGCTAGGCTGAAAATTTTGTTTTGGAATATGTGTTATTAGGAAATTTGTTAAAAAATTTGATGTCATGTAATATTTGTTGTCTTTAAACATCAAAGAAATAAATTAAACATCTAACCTAGAGATCACAATTCTTAGAAGGTTTTATTACAAAATCGAAATATAAGAATGGAGATTAGTTATTTTTTGAGTCGGGTCATTACTAATTGTCTTGTATGCAAGGAGAAAAACTACCCTAGCATCCGTTAATCTCAATTCTTTTTATGTAACACCAACGGAATATAATAATCTTTGATCTTAGGGACTACGTTTACTTTGGAAAATCATTGATATTTTTCTTGTCTTCATTCATTATTAATGACGTGTATTCAACACAATAACTATCATAGCAGCCGCTAACCTCAAGTCTCTATGATGTTATAACAATGCTAATTAATAATATTCAACCTTAGCGGCCAATAGGTTTTGAATCTCATATGATAGAATTTAAATATCATATTGAACTCAAGCGGTCGCTAGGCTTAAAATTTCATGTGGAATTAAGAGTATTTAGGAAATTCATGAATATTTTTTTCTCTTGGAAAATTTGTTGTCTTCTCTTATCTTAGAACATCAAAGAAATGTAGTAAGCATCCACCCTAGCAGTCTGATAGTCTTTGAAGATAGTCTTGTAAAATTTAAATATAATTATTGAGCATAGTTAGTTTTTTAGTCGAGTTCATTACTACTTGTCCTATATGCAAGACAAAAAATATCCTAGCGGTTGCTACCTCAAGATAGTCTTGTAAATTTTAAATATAGTAATGGAGCATAATTAGTTTTTCAGTTGATTCGTTACTACTTGTCTTGTATGCAAGACAACAAATATCCTAACGGCTATTAACCTCAAGTATTTGTGATTTTACACTAGCGTTATGTAATTATCTTTGACCTTAGCAGCCGCTATGAATATCATCTAATAAAATTTGAATAACATGTTGTACTTATAGTTTTCTAGGCTAAAAAAATGGTGTTGGATCTTAGTTAAGTTTTCGGTTGATTTGTTAATAAATATCTTGAATACAAGACAAGAATTATCCTAACGGTTGTTAATATCAAGTCATTGTTATGTTACACAAACACAGTGGAATAATCTATGACCTTAGCAGTCACTAGGCTTTGAATATCATATGACGAGTTTGAATACCATATTGAACTTAGCATTCGTAATGCGAAAATTTCATTTTGGAATATGTGTATTCTTGAAAATCGTTTAAATTAATCTTGTCTTGGAATAATTTTTGAATTGGAACATCAAAGAAAGAAAGTAAAAAACCACCCTAGAATTCTCTAGTCTTAGAATGTATTATTGTAAAATCCAAATTTAATAAAGGATCTTAGTTAGCAATGTAAGATATATGATATACATCTGATATGATATATGTAAGATATATATACATCGTTGGACATCAATGAAAAATCTTAGTGACCGCTAAGCTCCACTACTTATTAGAAGGGGTAGATTAGCGACCACTAGGTTCAACTTGATTTTTAATTTTGAATATAGAGATCAAACAACAATTTGTATTAAATAAAATGCTTAGCGACCACTAAATGTGAATACTTACATAAAGGAATGACTTGGTGGAAGCTGCGCTAACCAATATCTTCTTTCAAACATAGTGCTCTAATATATTTACATAATAATAAATATTATTGGTCGCTAGGCATTTTTCATAAAATATTTAGATGATAAATATGTGAGATATGAAAATTGTTTACTGTTGAAAGCTATGGAGGTCTTTGAGAAAGTAATAGATTAGCGGCCTCAAGGCTAAATTATTTATTAATTTTGAAAATAGAGATAAAAAAATAGTTCATATTAAAGAAAATGCCTAGCAACTGCTAAGCTTGAATACTTATAGAACATAGCACTCTACACTTATTGTTTATTGTTTATTGAGAAAGGAATAGATTAACGACCCTATGCTTTTAAATTGTTTCTAAATTATGGAAATAGATATTAAAAAAGTTTCTATTACAGAAAATTCTTAGTGACCTCTAAGATCGAATACTTACAGAACATAACACTCATAAATCAGATCATATGAATGGATAAAATATGGTCATAAGGAATTTTTCATGTTTTTTTGTATCAAAGAAATGACATAGTGATCATTAAGCTACATTACTTACTTGAAAGGAGTGGCTTGGTGCTCACTAGGCTCTACTATTTCTATTTTTAAAAATATCGACCTAATAAAAATCAGAATGAAATTACTAGTATAATTCAGATTATGAGCAGCAATAGAACACCAAATAACACAATATTTTAGAATAATGATATCAATATGCAATTACAATAGCTTTTCCACTTTGAGGGGTAACCTCAAAACCATATAATAAGACTCAAATGCTCAAACAATAATGAACTACTACCTACAATCCCCTATATATACTATTCATATGTTATGGCCATCACTAAGGCTGACCTATTAAGCATGATAAAGTATAAATGATATAATAAAATGATATGGTAAGCCACAAGTCGGCTACTCATATCCTATATTACAAGAAATAGGTTAAGGGCGTAGCACGCCCGTCCCCTTCAAACCAACATTGTCCTCAACATTGAATAATCTTGGATGTCGCCAAGAAAACCTTCATCCTCCTAGGTTGAATCTTTTATGCTCAAATTCTTCCACTTGATCGATATTCCTTATTGTCTTTGGTTCTCGATCTCTTAGTACGTGTTTGCATATCTTCTCGGCTCTAAAATGATTCTTCCTTCCTCGTCAAGTTCTGTAACTCTTTCTAGGATTCAAATTTATTTCCAATAACCTTCTTCAGGCATGAAACATGGAATACTTTGGGTGTATGTGTGAAGATGAAGGCAACTCTAGTTTATAAGAAACACTGCCGATTTTCTGTAGAACCTAATAAGGGCCATAATATTTAGGAGCAAGTTTGTTTTCCTTTTCTGTTGCTTTAGGGACATCTGTTTATAAGGCTAGAGATGTATAAAAACCTAGTCACCAATTTCAAAATGTCTTTCACTATGGTGTTGATTTGCTTGTTGTTTCATCCTGTTTTGTGCTAATGCTAAATTCTCCTTCAAACTAGCCAAAACCTATTGTTGATGTTGAATGTGTTCCTCAACATATCTGACCTTAGTTTGCACCCTCAAGGAGGAAGTGATATAAGGTGGATGGTAACCATATAATGCTAAAAATGGGGTCATTTGAGAAGAGGTATGAAAAGATGTGTTATACCACCATTCTACAAGTGGTAGCCATTTAATCCACCTTTCCTGCTTATCTGATACAAAACAACGTAGATACCCCTCTAAGCATTTGTTGACCACTTATTTTTTCCCATCAGTTTGAGGATGATAAGATGAACTATGAGCTAGCTGAGTACCCAAACATGAAAATAATTCCATCCAAAAATTACTTGTGAAAATAGGATCATGATCACTTACAATTATCTTTGGGGTTCCATGTAGCCTTTGAACTGTCTCCAAAAAAATAGTTGCGACTGTACTAGCTGCAAATGGATGTGATAGGGCACAAAAATGGGCATATTTTTTTAGCCTATCCACAATCACAAAAATAAAATTCTTACCCTCTAAACAAGGCAATCCGGTGATGAAATCCATGGATACCTCCTCCCATCTCTGGCTAGGAATTGGTAAGGGTTGCAATGCAGACTGTATCTTAATTGTTTCCCCTTTGTTCTATTGGCACACTAAACACTCGATACAAACTTTTGTACATCCCCTTAAGTCCTTCTCAAAATAATTCTCTTTTTTATTTTACGATGTCTTCAAAAACCCGAGTGTCCTCCAACAAGCAAGGAATGTAGCTCTGTAAGAATATTATGCTTCAACTCGAATCTTTACTCAAGTATAACTTGTACTTGTACCATAGGGAATTACCTTTCCACTTGAATTTGTTAGATGTCATAGATCCTTGCTTGATATTATGCATTAGATATTGTGTATCCTTGTCTTGATCCCATTCCAATCTTTCTTCATCCACCCAATCATCTGTCAACATGGAAATTCCACATAGTAAGGCATCTACGGATGTATCCCTTCTGAACAATGCATCAACTACTACATTTTATTTACCCTTTTTGTATATGATTTCAAAATCATAACCCAACATTTTTGTTACCCACTTTTGTTGTTCCTTAGATGATAACCTTTGCTCCAAAAAGTATTTGAGACTATCATGATCAATTTTTACCTTGAAGTGTCTACCCATGAGATAGGGCCTCTATTGCTTGACCACATGAAGAATAGCCATTATTTATTTCTCATAGATATGTTTGAGCAGATATTTTCCTTTGAATTGGTGACTCTCAAATGCAATTGGTCTTCCTTCTTGCATTAGAAATGCTCCCAATCTTGATCCTAAAGTGTCACATTCAATAATGAAGGTTTTTGAGAAGTTGGCGTGAGCCAAAATCAAAAGCTACATAAGGCTTCCTTAAACTTCTCAAAGGATTTAGTGGCTAAGTTTGTCCAATGGAAGGCATCCTTCTTTAGCAATGCAATGAGTGGGGTTTCTATTCTACCATATCCCCACACAAATCTTCTATAGTACCCTGTTATTCCTAGGAACCCACGAAGATTTTTGAGATTTTGGGCCTTGGCCATTCCACCATAGCTTTGATCTTCTAAGGATCAACTTTGACGCCTTCATGGGATACAATGTGACCCAAGTACTCTACCTCTTGTACACCAAAAGAACATTTGGATGGCTTTGCATAGAGAGTATGTTTCTCCAAAACTTCCAACACTTTATTTACATGTTGTAAGTGTTCTTCCCATGTCTTACTATAAATCAATATGTCATCAAAGAAAACTAATACAAATTTCCTTAAAAATGGCTTGAAAACAATGTTCATCAAGCTTTGAAAGGTTGAAGGTGCATTTGTAAGACCAAAAGGCATTACCAAAAACTCATAATGGCCCTCATGAGTCCTGAAAGTTGTTTTATGAACATCTTCCTCTTTTATTCTAATTTGATGGTACCCGACGAAGATCTAATTTTGTGAAATAAATAGCACCATGCAATTCATCAAGTAAATCATCAATTACTGGAATAGGAAACTTATCTTTGATGGTGTACTTGTTGAGTTCTCGTAATTTGGACACATCCTCCATGTTTCATCCTTCTTACGTACCATGACCACTGGTGAAGAATATGCACTCTAGCTAGGCCTAATGATACCTGCCTTCAACATTTCC